>CM054410.1:27726144-28951144 GCA_028858755.1 Ara ararauna
CCTTTTCCTTCACCCTCTTAGCTGAGATTACAGGTAGCCATTTAAAAGGTTGGGGGTTTGGTTTTCTTTTTTGGGGGGGGGAGGGAGTCTTCCGCCTCCTGTTCGCTACTTCCACCTGCAGCGCCTGACTCGGAGGGAGACAGCCAGTTTTGATGTCCCTATCACCCCCGACGGCGGGAGCAGAGAGGCCGGCACCAGTGAGGAGAGTGGGCTAAAAGGAGCGCTTATCCTTATTTTCCTTTTATCCTTCTCTTTTAGTAGTACTGAGTTCTTTCGACTTATTTATTTAGCCAGTCAAAGCTGTACTAATCATTTTAAGGCCGACACCTCTACAGCAGCAGCTAGCTCACTGAGTTCTGGCGGGTGCTGGCGTTGAGCAGGGTTTCTGGTCCCAGCTCTAGCTGCAGCAGAGAGAGCAGGCTTCCCTGCCTCTCGCTCAAATCCGCAGCCTGCCCGCTGCAACACAGGGCGCTTGAAGAATAGATGTGAATTGTTGCACTCTTCATTGACTCCTACTAATGAGCCGGTCTAAATCAACACTGGCGCTAAGCAGCTCGCCTCGAAGCTGTTTTAATACCAGCCGCATCGCGGCCGGTAACAAGAGTTGACCGTAATGATTTTTATTTTCTTTTTTTCCACCTCTCTCGGTTCTGTTCTAGGTTTCGAGTGGCTTTTTAAGCTCAATGAAAGGAATATAAAGGGTATTAAGAAATTACTTCAGAGGGCCCCTATTTCTGGCTCGCTGGTTCCCGGAGTTAGTCTGACGCCCGTTTCCCAGAGCACGCTTGGCACGGCTCACCCCCGGGACGGAGAACGATTTCGCCCCTTTTCCACCGCTCACGCTGGGTGCCCTCGGGAGACCTTCGCCGCTCGGAGCAGGGCTGAGCGGGAGCGAGGGAGCGAGAAGGAGGAAAATAGATGCGGAAGCTGGGAGGTGCGCGGTGGGAACTTCCCTGCTGGGGCTGCTGTCCCTGCCCTGTGTTTTGAAAGCGGATCCCTCTCCCACATGGCGTTTCCTCACCCCCCGGCCCCACCTCGCCCTGATGAGGAGGTGTGAGCGACAGGGGAGCCCGGAGCCGCTCCTCGCTCCTTTTCCACGACACGCCAAGTGCCCGCGACGCTGTCATGTGATAGCGAGAGAGTAGGAGCTGCGGGGGTCTCCCCACTCGGGCACCATTACAAAACCGGGCCCGAGCGCGCAGCCCCCGCCACAGCCGCGGAGGCGGCCGCCCCGCTCGCCGCCTCCTCTCATCGCCGGCTCCGGCCCTCGCCTCCGCTGCCAACTTTTAAAGGGGGACGCTGGACTGAGCGGTGAGAGGGGCATCTTTATTTCCTTCCTCCCCGTCCTCGCAGAGAGCGGTGCGGGGTAACTCCATGCCCTCTCGCTCTCGGTACGTGCGGAGCACCAACTCCAGCAGAGCGTGCCGGACGGCAGCGGGGAAGCACGGGAAGCTCGGAGGCCGGCCGGCGGCAAGCGAGGACACCAGAGGGGGGCGCGACCCGTCCTTGCCTCTCGCCCTCCACGGCCCCTTGGCCTGGGCGGCGGCTGCGCCTCCGGCAAGCGGCGGGGCGGCGTGGAGAGCTCTTCGCCCTGGGTGAGGCTGTCCGGAGGAGTCGTGAGGAGAGCCCGCTGGCGGGCTGCGCCGCGGTCTCAAGTGGGCCGGGCGGGTGGCGCCCACGATGTAGAGGCGCTGCGGTGGGGCAGGGCAGTGCCGACCCCACACGGTGCGGCCGCGGGAGGGCTGCGGCAGGGCGGCCATGCCCAGGCCGGGGAAGAGCTCGTATAGCGACCAGAAGCCGCCCTATTCCTACATCTCCCTGACCGCCATGGCCATCCAGCACTCCCCCGAGAAGATGCTGCCCCTGAGCGACATCTACAAGTTCATCATGGAGCGGTTCCCCTACTATCGGGAACACACGCAGCGCTGGCAGAACTCCCTCCGCCACAACCTCTCCTTCAATGACTGCTTCATCAAGATCCCGCGCCGCCCCGACCAGCCGGGCAAGGGCAGCTTCTGGGCGCTGCACCCGGACTGCGGGGACATGTTTGAAAACGGCAGCTTCCTCCGACGCCGCAAGCGCTTCAAGGTCCTGCGCCCCGAGCATCATCTGCCCGGCGGCGGCGGGGCGGTCGGCGGGGCGGGGAGCGGCGGCCCCGGCAAGACCTCGGCGCCAGCCCCGCACATGATGCACTACTTCCACTCGCACCCGCCGCCGCCTCCACCGCCTCTTTCGGGCAAGGTGCCGGGGCTGGTGGGCTCCGAGGCCGCCGTGGCTGCAGCCGCTGCCGCCGCATCCGTAGGAAGGCTGCCGCAGTTCTCGCCCTACGGGAGCAGCCAGCCCTCCGGCTTCAAGCATCCCTTCGCCATCGAGAACATCATCGGTAGAGATTACAAGGGCGTGCTGCAGGCCGGTGGGCTGCCGCTGGCCTCGGTGATGCACCACCTGGGCTACCCCGTGCCAGGCCAGCTCAGCAGCGTGGTGAGTTCTGTGTGGCCGCACGTGGGGGTGATGGACTCCGTAGCCGGCGTGCCCGTGTCTCCAGACTACGGACCCTTCGGTGTGCCCGTGAAGGCGCTCTGCCACCCGCCGGCACAGACCATGCCCGCCGTCCCGGTGCCCATCAAACCGGCGCCGGCGATGACCGCTGCCTCTGCCATCCCTGGTCTGACGGTCGCTGCCTCGCAGATCTGCCCCACCGCCTCCCCGTCTGCCGCTTCGCTCCTAGGACAAACCGCGAGTAACACCCCCGAGGGCAAAGGCTCCCTCCACTCCGTCCTGGTGCACTCCTAAGGGGCGAGGGGTAGGGAGAGAGAGGCTCCCGGGGGGAGGATGCCGATATTTGGGGCATGCTTACTGCAGGAAAACCCGATCGATCTCATGACTACACCCCTCTGTTGTCTGTGTTTATATCGTGTACAATCAGATTATTTGAGAGCCAGGTCGCAGGTAAGAGCTTTTGTCGTCCTTAATTATCGCTAGTGGCGGAGAGGCGGTGATGTGAAAATTCACAGCTGGGGCCAAAGTGAAGTGGGGCTTGGAAGAAGGGCCCGGGAGGGGAGGTCTCACAGCCATCCCGACAGCCTGCGGCGCGGCACGGCACGGCCCGGCCGCGCAACCCGGGCTCCCCGCCGAGCCCCGCTGCTGGGGAGGTCGGCCAGAAGGTCCCACGGAACACGGGACCCAGTGGGACAGTCCCACTGCAGGGCTGCAGTTCTCCGGCGGCTGCGGGAAGCATAAGGGCAAAGCAGCCACAGAACTCCGCTTCACCCTCTCCCCCGAGTGACCAGAAACCTTTGCCCCGCTGTCCTGTAGATCTTGCTCCGAAAGAGGTGGGCAAAGCGGTTACGTTGGACCCTTGTGAGCTGCGGGGGCTCAGGACGTGTAATGCTCGCTGTTTAAAGAGTAAGCTATAAATAGCTCGATTAATTAGTGGGAATTTAAATGAAAACGGCACTGACGGCGGAGGGCTCCTTTAACTGACGATCACTTGACTTTCCTCCTCACACTTTTACAGTCCATCCCAATATTTCCCATCGGAGGGAAATACCTCAGGAGGGACTAAAGTGTGACCTGGCCTCTCAAGCTGTGAATGAGAGTCTGAATTCTCTAGTTTCCCATTAAAACAAAAACCAGCCCGGCGAGTCGTAGACTGTGCTTTTCACATCACCTTTGACCGCTCACCGCTACCACTATTTTGTATGTGTTGCTTGGCTTTTTTTCCACGTGAGTGCGAACAGTAAAACCTGCTGGGGATAAGGGTGGGGGAGCGGGGGAAAGCCGACAGAAAAACTATTAAAAGCAAATATTCGGGAAAAGCACTTTACTGAAAACAACCTTCCGACAGACGAGAGGTCTGTGTAAAGCAGAGGGATCAGAAGTCAGAGAGCGACGCGCTGGCTGATGAGTCCCGGATGGTTTGTGACTGATTGCTGCCGTACCCTGTCTGCCCTGCTGTACACCAATGCTCATTAAAGCCCATCTATTCATTTACTTCTGCTGGTACTGCTGTTTAAAATACTCGCCTTTCACAGGGGGTTAGAAACGCGTGCTCGTATAGCGTAAGTTCGCACTCCCTCCCTCCCGCCAGTCTGACAAAAGTACCCAAAAGTTTTCTTTGCAGCAAAGGAAGGAGGGGAAAGGGAATAGAATCCTCTCTCAGGTAAATCGCCTGCTGCAGAGACACTTTGACTCTCCGGTACCCGCAGCTCAAGGGCGAAGCACCGGCGTCCGGGTCTGCGAAGCGGGCACCGGCTTAGATCCCCATCCCACTGAAGGCAGCTGGAGTTTTGACGCTGGTTTCAGAGCGCGCGGGATCGCAGCCGCTGCCTGGGATTTACCTGCCGCGCTCCCAGGGACCAGGTCGGAGTCTCAGTCCCCGGGGAAGGGTACCTTCTGCCACGCTGATCCTTAGGTGGACCTCCAGACGCAGAAACTATTCCTGGGGAAGGTGAACCTGCCAGGCTTCGAGTTCCAGCTGTCCGAAGTTTTCCCCACGCACTCTCGTGGGATCTGTTCGACCACTTGAAATTCAACTGGTGAAATGGAATTGTTGATTTTTCCAGTTGTTTCCTTCCCTTTATAGGGAGGTTACACCTTAATTTCGAAAATTGTAACGCTCCTAGCGCTGAAAAAAAATGCTAATAATGTTATGCTAATGAGGCTCGGATCGATATCACGGTTTGGGAATCGGTCTGGAGGAGGAATTGCCTCAAAAGTTTTGCAGCCAGGTACACCGACCAGTAATCAGATACCCAAAATAAATTATTATTAAAAAAAATGAATAAATAAAAAGTGCTTCACACTTTCTTCACTCTGCTTTTTAGGCAGGGAGCCAAGCCGATATTTCTGCTGCTAAAGTCTAGTCGCTTATAAAGAAAGCAGCCCGACAGAAAAATCGTGAATAGTGCTAGTTCCCTATAACAGGTCGGTGTGGCAACTTTGGAAGGCTGAGTTTTCCCTTCACGTCGGTCTGAGGGGCAAGAAGAATGGGAAACCAGGAGCAGTAAAAGAGGTGGTCATCCCGGGAATTATCCAGAGGATTCTGGACAGGTTTAAGGCTCCGGATAACCTTCCGAACCTCCTCTCGGGAAAGCTCTCTGTGGTGTGAGGGGACCTCTCGGGAAGCCCGGCGCTGCGTGCCGCAGCAGGGTGTCGGCTCAGGGGTTCTTCGGGCATGTGTCGCGACAGAGCTCTGATGCCGGGCAGGAGGGAGTCGCGACGGAAGAAGGCGCCTGCCTGTAGCCAGGGGGACGATAGTCGGAACCACGGTCTGCTGGGGGAATGCGGGAGGTTCTCAGCCGGTTTGTTTCAGCAGCCTCAGCTTAGGGGAGAGGGGGTTAGGCAGCGGTTCACCCGCCCAGAGGGTTTAGTGTAACTCCCAAAGCGGTTGCCTACACGTTGTATGACCAACAGACGCTGCTTTTGTTTCGTAGCTCGTACAGTGAAAATTACAGAGGGTTAGAATCTGGAAAATTCAGACTGCCTGAGGGAAGGGAGAAATTAACTAATTGAGAGCTATTTCCTAATTCCTTCATGCATTTTTTCCTTATTTTTTAAGGTCTCCATCTCTAAACATAGCCTTGGCATCATCACGCTATTTTTTTCATCAACAACAAATAGAAACAACCCAAATGCTGCTTAAATAAAACAGATGATGGTACAAGATGTAGAGAAATGAAATAGTACCCTTTCCTCCAAGCAGAGAAGCCAG
This sequence comes from Ara ararauna, assembly GCA_028858755.1. NCBI lineage: Eukaryota > Metazoa > Chordata > Aves > Psittaciformes > Psittacidae > Ara > Ara ararauna. The sequence goes on from CM054410.1 coordinate 27,731,858, forward strand.
TGTAAACCAGTGAAGGGTAAGATTTTTCACTTACTAAATCAAGCAGGAAAACAGTCTTGTGCCAACTACAAGTTTATCTGTTGACTGTACCAGCACATTTAATGCAGAAACCACTTGCTTTCAGATTAAAGCACGTACGTGTTCTGCATAGAAAAGGCTGCTGAGCCTTTACTGAGACGGTGCAGGCAGGATGGTTATAAACAGAAGATACAGATGCAAGCAGGACAAGCAAGCTTTCGTCATATCTTACTGTCAAAGGCAGGGAAGTAAAAATTAGTGATAGAAGAATGGAGATCTAAAAAAGGACACTGATCCCACCCCGGTATGCTTCTGAATTACTGTGGCTAGCTAATGTAGTGATTACTGTTTCTACCTATTTCTACCTAACTGTTCCTAACCAAGGCATTGCTTTGTGTACTATGAGTCCATAGGGCATGTAAGTCAAGAAAGGAAAGCAGTGTAGTAAGGATTCTCAAGTTAATACATTTTACAGGCTGGATCAATAGGCTGTGGCCAGTAGTATGAGGTTCAACAAGGAAAACTGCTGGGTTCTGCATCTAGGTCACGAGAACCCCATGCAACGCTACAGGCCTGGGGAATAGTAGCTGGAAAGCTGGTCAATGGAAAAGGACCTGCGGATACTTATTGACGGAGCTGAACACGAGCCAGCTTGTGCCGAGGCAGCCAAGAAGGCCAACAGCATCCTGGCCTGTATCAGCAATAATGGTGGCCAGCAGGGCCAGGGCAGTGATCAGCCCCCTGTAATGGGCCCTGGTGAGGCTGCCCCTTGAATACTGTGTTCAGTTCTGGGCCCCTCACTACAAGAGAGACATTGAAGAACTGCAGCAGGTCCAGAGAAGGGCAACAAAGCTGGTGAAGGGTCTGGAGAATAAGTCTTGTGAGGAACAGCTGAAAGAATGACTGAGAGGTTGTTTAGTCTGGAGAAAAGAGTCTCAGGGGTGACCTTATTTCTCTCTAGAGCTACATGAAAGAAGGTTGGGGGGGGGTATGAGTCTCTTCTTCCAAGAAATAAGCAATAGAACAAGAGGTAATGGCCTCAAGCTGCACCAGGAGAGGTTTAGATTGGATATTAGGAAAAATTTCTTCACCGAGGGGGTGGTCAGGCATTGGAACAGGCTGCTCAAGGCAACGGTGGGATCACCATTCCTGAGAGTGTTCAAAAACCACGTAGATGAGGCCCTCAGTGATATGGTTTAGGGGTGTTTTCGGCAGTGATGAGGTAATGGTTGGACTTGATGATCTTGAAAGTCTTTTCCAACCTCATTGATTCTATGGTTGTATGGCCTGAAATACCATGGCAGTGTTTCTGTGGATACATTCTGATCTCAGAATACTACAGTGTACCTACCAGTGTTATAATTGAAATTCTGGGCTCCATTAATTCAGACCTGAAGTCTCTCCATCCACAAATTGATCTGACAAATCTGCTTTGAATTTTGCTGCTGCTGCTGCTTGTAGGATCAGATTTTCCTTTTTATTGTAAGACACTATTTTAAATAATTTCTCATAAAGCCTATTCTAAGATATAGTTATCCCTGTTAGTGCTTGAAATCTGCAATAGTCCTAGTTTCAGAAAATAAAGTTCTACCTCTGCTTTTGGAGTTTTGCTGAACATACGGTTAGATTAACCAGCTTTAGTTAGATAAACCAGGTATAATTTTAGACAACTGTATACTAAGTTATAAAACTTAGTGCCTATGGACCTCTATCCTGGAAGTATATAAATATGTTACTAATTTTTCCAAAGAATCAGTGTTCATACAGTGTGGTCACTGGCACTGTGAGTGCAGAAAAGTGTAAAGGTTAGAGCACTCTCCTCAGAACATCTGAAGAGAATCTAAGTTCAAGATCATTTCAGCTCAAAAGGATTCAAATTCATATCCTTGTACCAAAACTGATCAGCTGCAAAATGGCACACGGAGAAGAGTTAATGTTTTTTGCTGAAATTATGCTATTACATAACAAGAAAAAAAGTAAGCTTCATAAAGTGTCAAATATGCCACAGGGCCTAGGTGCTGTCTTACAGCCACTGGAAAAACACATTATGATGAAGAGAGAGAAAGAAGGGTAGGAACAAGTGGCAAAATTTCACAGCAGAGTACCACATGAACTGGTGTTGGTTGTCCCAGAAATTCATAATCATGGTGTGCAAAAGGTGAGTTACGGAGAGTCATTTAGACTGATAAAAATGAATAGCTGGTAAATTGGGACTTGCTGAAAGACATCCACACTGAGTTATAGGATAATAAAATGGAAAATGAAATTCCTTGTTGATATATGCAAACTGATATGCATGAGGAAAATAATCCTGATTTTATGTAGAATCAGCATAACTATATATATTGTTATACATATAAAGCTATACATTGTGTTTTATATATATAACAATAGATACTGAAATTAGGATTCTTATGGAGTTATAGTAGATAGCTTTATGAAAATGTTGGCTTAATAGTCATTAGCTGTGGAAAAACAAAAAACAAAATTACTAGGAGAGGAGCAGAGAACATGACAGAAAATACCATGTCCCTGTTTAAATCCTAAGTAAACTGGAATGCACAATAATTTTGGCAAGTACCTAACACCTGAAAACAAATCTACTAAAACTGGTACAATACATAGAGAATCAGATTGGATAGTCAAAGATATATCTTCTGTAAAAGTAGCCATTCAGTAGTGTAAGACTCTTCAGCATGGAAAGCAAGGCTGTATGGGGATGTATGACACAAGTTTACAAAATTACCTGGAGAGAGACTGGAAAAGGTGACTAAGGCATGCTTGCTCATTTTTTCTCCTCATGCCAGAACTTGGAGTCAAAAGGGTTCAAAGCAAACAGAAAGAGGGGATACTTCACACAGCGTATAATTAAATACTGCAATTCATTGTTGCAGGATGCTGAGGATGTTAAAATTGCACATGGGTTTGAAGAACAGCTGGAAAACTCATGTAAGATAAATCCACTGAGGGTTGATCTGTAAAAAGTTGCTACCTCTTGCTCAGATTTGCTGTGCTAGTAATATATTTCTGAAAGTATCATTACACCTTTTTCCTATTCTATTCTTTCTAGAGCGTCCACTGTTTTTTTTTCTGATGGAGACAGGACACTGAGCTAGATGAACATTTGGGCTGACCTATGACAATTGTTCTTAATGTAAGAGTGGAATGGTCCTAGCCAAGTGTCCTGAATTGAAACAGTTCTTTAAAGCTAGTTCAGTGTATGCCATATAAGAGTAGACATCATGGATGCATGAAGAGGTCCAGCTACAAAGAATACAGTTGCCAAAGGCTAACTGCACGCATTCTATATGAAAAATACTTCAAATGGTCCAGAAATGTACAATTTCTTCTTTCCAAGAAGAATGCACCACTGATTACATTGATTTGATTATTTTCTGGTGAAATAAATTTTAACAACTAGGAAGTTCCAGAATAAGAGACAGCTTTTTATATTATGCCGGCATAAACAACAGAGTAGACTGAGCATAGGTATAGATTTGAGTCTCCTCTAAGATGGAAAAGCAGCTCCAGACATCTGCGTCCTGGTCTGGACACTTCTATGCCACGCACGTCTGTGGCATCCACTCTGCTTTAGACATCAGCATAGGTGTCTGTGTAGCACTTTTGTCTACACCTCCTTCTCTGGTTACAGGACCAGTGAAAAGAAACTGTTTGCTTTTTGAAGGAGAAAATAACCAAGCTCTGACATATGAAAAAACCCCCAACTCTAATGCTGAGCATCACAGAGCTTTAAAAGAAAAGGTTTAATGTGTTCAATGTCCACAATATACCTCATAATCTTGCAATATTTCTCTAGACTTAACATGGATGCTTAATCTACACTGGGAGAGGTACTCATATTCATTTTCAATCAGATACAAAAATCTGGTTTTAAGGTAGGAGATCCAGGAGAAAAGTATTAACCCATATTGCATGGACTGCTTTTATTATATATAACTTATTAAAATAATCACTGGACAATAGACATTAACAGCCCTTTAAATAAGCACAGGGACCAAGGATGCCTCTCTTTTTAAGCCAGAGAGTAACCTTAAAGCAGTCATTTGAAAAAGTAAAAACAACTTGATATTCTTCAACAACTAATCACTGCCCCTTAGCATCAAAAGGTAGGGTTTTGACTGAACGCAGGTGTTACCCAGTGAATAAATCATCAGGCAAAGCAAAAGTAGCCCTTACCAGTAAAAGAACTAGTAAGGGCTATTAATTTTTATTTACCAGTCTTCAATTCACAAAAAAAGGCTTTTAACTCTGCATGTCATACAACAAACTCCCAGTGTGGATCAGGTCTTCCCTTCATGATGGTCTAAATAAACTGAAGCTCAATCAATTATTAATTCTGGTTAAAAGTGCAGAAAAAAAAAGTATTTTCATGCACTGCTTGCACCATAGAACTGCTACTGGAAAAATTATCATTTGCTAGGAAAAGTGTAAGAGGACTTAGTAAAGTGATTGTAGTAGCTGTTTGTGTTTTATTAATCTGTTGGCTTATGTGGGATGTATGATTTGGATTTATCCTCTCCTAAAGCTTGAAATTAGAGTTTTCTTAATCTCCATGTGGTCTTTTAACTGTGGTTGGTGTGAATTTGAACCATAACAGATTAGTAAATACGAAAATTATTGTGATACTTCATATGCTCAATAAAACATAAAAAAAAAAATCTGTTTATAAACTTTTTTAATAAACTCCAAATGTTCCAATTTGCTCACAAATTCCAGTGTTGAAAACAAACAAACAAACAACCAAACAGGTTGAAAACATGGGCTTAAACTCACTGTCAAAATGCATATTGCTCTAGCTTTTACATTTAAATATATCCTCTGCTTTGGAAATGGATCTGTGTCATTAGCATATTTCATCTGCAAACCTCCAGACAGAAATGAAGGGAAAATATATGGGAAAAACATCAGCCTATTAGGCTGACTTCATTTTGAAGGACAAGAAATTGTGAAACAAATAATTAAAAATATAAGCATAAAATGGGGTGTATGCAACTTCTATACATCAAATGCAAGCTATGACAGAGTAACATCACTTTTCTCTGGTAACTGATTTTTAGTGAAAATAAAAGCAGTGCAATAGACTGAATACTGAACAGGGCTTCAGTAGAGAGTTTGGTATCAGAGTGCCTGGCAAATCATGAGTGTAAGTAGAGGAGGACTACAGCCTCACACCCGCACTGATTATAAACTGAAATTATTTGAATTAACATGACATATAAATTTATGCATTTTAGGTCTTTTAACAAAGGCATCTGAGGAGGCTTGCTAGAAGCAAGCAACTCACAGGACTCCCTTTCCTAACAAATGAGTAGAAAACTCATTGAATATGTAGAAATGTGAATAAATACCAAAAAAAAAGGTAAAGTTCTCATAGACTCCTATTACCTTTAGTGTACATATGGTACTCTTATTGTCACCCTCACTTCTTTCCTTGCATAGTACTTTTTATTTGCTATAATGAGTTTCATTTGTTTCTGATCATGTCTCCATTTTCATGGCACCAAACTGAAAAGTGTCTACCCTATAACCCACTTTCTCCCAATTTGACAACAAACTCCTCTTAAGTTCTCCTTGAATATGATATTTTGTAATAGATTCTGCACTGATTATGAAGAAATACTAGCTTAGCAGATGTTACAATGTTATGCCATTTTTTCAGCTCCTGACACTCCAATTTCTCCAGTGAGAAGAATTTTTATAGGGAAGTTAAGCCTGCTGTCAACGGATTTAATTTTCGTTGTTGTGCCTGAGAAGCAAACGCACCTTCCTTCCAGCTAGGAATCGGAAAGCTGTTGAACAAAACCACATTTCTCTCATTTGCTGAAAATTAAAATTGCCACTTGGAACTGCTCCCTGTTTGGATGGCCATGAACAAGAGTGGGACCACACTAGCAGCAGTGATTTGCTGCCATCAGAGGCACCCTGTAACTACCTGCAGTTTTCTGGAAGTCCCAGAAGTGGGGAGTGAGGAACTTTTTTGGGTTTGTGCAGGAGAAGGCAGGAAGAGATTGGGCACTACTGGATGCGAAGGGAATATATTTCTAGCACAAAAATTTTGGTGTAGACGGTAGCTGCAAGACCTCTACCAAGGTTTAAATCTTGGGATTTGACTTTTCTGAACAACAGGAAGACTTTCATATACTCTTTCAGTCTGAACTTTCCCTTCCTGGTGTCAACAATCCCTGCCTTGGGATTGTCATGTGCCTTCTGTTTATTTCACAGCATTATGGCATAGTTTACTGTCACATGATACAGTCCAGGAAAACAAACATAACAAAGGAATAAGTAAAGAAAAAAAATCAGAGCCATAACATTTAATTTCTTGGGAACTTTCAAATCATATGAGAAGTGAAGTATTCTTTTTTTTTATTTTTTCAGTCTACATGCTAGGTTATCAGGGCTTCCAGTCAAGGTCAAGGTTTTTTTCCATTCTAGGTGTTGAACAGAGAGAGATATAGAAGGAAAAAAAAAGGCAGTAATGCCCTATTTTACAGGCGGAGAACAGAAAGAACACCTAAATTTCCTTGGGTAGTTAGTAGCGGAGTCAAAGGCTGTATCTAAAAATCACAAATATTGGTTAGACTCTCACTTGCAAGCTAGTCTTCTTCATGGGAAGTGCCTTTTATTTTGGTAGTTTCCTTTTAATTCAATTCCCAGAAATGCATAAATGAAAAAAACTAAAGGCTTACAAAATAACATATTGTGTTGATAAAACTTTGGGGTAATTGCTGGTACCTGCCTTACTTAGAAGAAAGCAGTAAAATCCACTGGTACTCTCATGAAAATAAGCTTTGGGTCCCAGCACTGCCTCAGGGACAGCCTGAATTTCCATTTTCCTTTGAGCCTTATCTGAGTCAAACATTTTCATTTTCTTACTGAGCTAAGCTACCTAATAAGGTTTCCTCATCCCTTTGAGCATTGTGTTTCTAATTAACATTATCCCTTTTCCAAGGGCCAAGGAGCTTTGGCTTCTTGGAAGAACTGCGTCACTGTGCCTTGTGGTCCTGGTTCTGGCAGATGGCAGCTTCCAGCTCTGAGTATGGATAGACGGACGGATGTCAGCTTTTTTTTGTTTTGCACCTAACCAATTAGGCAAATGCTTTTAGCTCTAGCATGGACACTCTCCGGTTCTTCTTGGTTATGAAACTTTACTCTCAGTTATTTTGATTACCAAATTTCTCCTGTTACCCTATCTGGCAGAGACAAAATGCAGGAAGATGGGGGCATAAAAGCTTCATAGAAGCAGTAAAGGATAGTGAGAGCTTGTTAAATATTCTATCAGGCCCTCATCCCAAGAATTTCCATGAATTGCATTGTCATCAAAATGCTTAGGGGGACCACAAAGGATTCAGCTGGACCACCCAGAGCTGCAAATGCTAAAAGAAGCCTCAAGGGCCTCTTGCAGGATTAAAGTTGCTCCCCTTTTTACATCTTGAAAATATTCTATGAGGGCCTTCCCTCCATAACCAAGTAATGAAAATCTTTCTTTGTACTTATCCAATCACTTTAGCATCACTGTGTTGCCTGAAATCTAGACCGGAAGAAAATATCCACCTGTAAGTCTGACTTGACATAGGTATTATGTCACAGTAGTAAGACATTGGAAAGAACATTCTAATGATTTATGTATCCTGTGAAATCCAATTAATATGCCACCGGCCTATAGAATAAGCACTAATTTGTGTCCTGCATCATGAGGAAACATTCAAAATCACCCAGTCTGTCAGGGACTAATTTAACAAAGATGCTACTGATGGTTCATCCATGAATCTTGCACTAGTAAAGCTTTTCATTCAACGGAGTATCCAGTTCTAACCCTTTTTCAAATGGAAAGGGCAGGATGCATTTAGTGACTTAAGCTCAGTAAATGAAAGGAGTACTGACCTTTTAAGTAATGGATATATCCAGGCAGGGAGTTTGGGAATTGGCAGTTAGAAATTAGGTGTACCTGGGCACAACTATAATAGCCAGAAATTAGACTACTTTATAACCTCAAAATATGTAGCTATATGGATCATACATATAAAACAGGTATAAAACCAGATTGTTGAATAACAGCATTCAATTTGTCATCATAATTCAAATTGACTGAAAGATATTTGTTCCAATACTTTTATAAAAGCATAGCTATTTGTCTGGAAGTAAGTACAGAAGATAAACAGCAGTAATACTTATAAGAGATACATTATTTTAAAGTTACTGTAAATAGACCACAGAAAAATCTTTTCCCACCACTGGAGTAGAATTGAATATGATAAAATTATTGCAAATTGTCCAATGCTGTAATTGAGGTTGTGGGGAGCATCAGACATATGTTATATTAATATCCTATTTTTCACACTGGCTGTTGCATCTGATTGACTATAGTTATGTTATGAAAGACTAGTACTTCTGTATCTCTCCTGCTAGTGAATATGCATCAAAGGCTGAACATGCAGGGCAATGAGAGGATCATATAGTAGGATCATAGATTATACAAATGGCAAACATTCTCACTGATATCTGATGCTTATAAATACTTACAGCAACTGGCATGCATTTTAAGTTTCACAGAAGCACTTGCTTTTGAGTGACTGTGCAAGCCCACGATAGTTGTTTCACTGTTTTAAGACCAAGAACTCTTAAGGGCATGTGTTTTGCAGACGCTCACATTAAAACAAGGGTCTTCTTTGTGAAGCCCTGACATTCTAAATCATTACAAGGTGAAAATTTGCATTGGTCTGTGTCAATTTTTAGAGACTCAGAGCAGCTAATTTCATCACGTAAGAGAATATTTGAATGTAAGAAGACTCCCTCACAGAGAGGAACACATTTCAAAATATAAAAAGCTCATAATTTTGCCTTACATTCCAAATCTTTTTGTAATCCATAGGCTGGATTACAAGATACATCATCGGCACAATACATCAGAAATGGAATGTAACATGCACAGAAGCCAAGAACATATGATCACAGTGTACTCTTAGATAACAATGTGTTTTAGCATTCCCTGCTTCTTCCTCATATAAAGTGACATAGTTTTCTCCATAAGTAGGTGAAACAGGTTGAACTCCTATTAAAGGCCAATCCAGTCACATGCATAATAGCCTGCTTCAATTAAAAGAAAGACTTAACAAATTAATTGACAGTACAAAGCCTCCAAAGCCTACATACAATCTATTAGCACATTTGGGAAGATTATGGCTCAATGTACAGCTCTTTGGCTTCTCTGAGATATCCCTAGTGCCTTGCTGAAACCTTCCCCCCTCCCTGCACCTGGACCCTAGCTCATTGTGTTATAAGGAGGGTTATTTTGGCTTGGAGAGAAGAGGACTTTCATGACTTCAAACATGGACATTAGATCAAGTTTTTTATCTTCTCACATAATCCTGTCTTTGATGTCACCAGGCTGAGGCCTCTCAGAATAGAAAGAGAAAGCTGTGAAAAGAGGCCCATTTAATTTATACATTTAAGTGCTGCTGTTCTAATTCACTAGTGTAGCATTTTCATTGTTTTCTGCTTTGCATCCTAAAGGCAGGCTTACACTAGGCAATTATGAATGTTTCCTCTGAACAAATAATTGAAATTCACTAGTTGCGGGATATGGTTAAACAATGTCAGGATTGGAGGTGTGAGGTCAAATATATTCCCAGTGGAACTACTGAAGTTACAGACTACCCTTTTCACTTGCCTAGAAGGATGAGTATTTGCAATACACTTGGTTTAACATCAGTTAATCAGGTAAGCTACATGAGACAAATAGCAAACAGGAACATGGTATTTTGCATTTGTCTTCAATCCAGAACATTAGTCTTGCAGTTAAAATAACCAACCTTTAGAAAGTGGTATGGAAGACTGCTTTGCAGTGTGGAGACTATCTGAGAAGAATTTAAATCAGTAATGATACATTTGCAAAATCTTCCTCTTGCAACTGCAGCAAAGAGACAGCTATGAAAACAGTGATTGACCCTATCTGCAAACACCTCTGCTGAGAAATTCTACCAAGCTAGTGGTGGAGCAACAGTTCTGTAATGAATTATCTTTCATTTAATGTAGCATTAAAAAAAAAAAAGAAAAAAGAGTTGTTGAATCACCTGTTGGACTGTGAGACATAATTTCTGCATAATTTTCCTTGCAAAGTCAGTACTTCAGTCTTTCACAAAACAACTAACCCCAAATTATCCATAAATGAATTATCCACATTATATTCTGGTGAATTTTGTAATGTAAGAATTTTGTGCCAGTCTATCCAAGGAGTAGACATTTATGCTCCTCATAATAAAGGAAAACTACGTGTGTGCGTGTGCATAAGCATGGAAAATGAAGATGTGCTACAGAAACATAGAGCATGACATAAAACAGCCTGTCAGGGTCTTTTTGTTTCATAATGGAATGGATCCACAAAAAGAAAACAGGAGTACACAAAAGCAAAAAACACGTCTTACTGATTCAGGGATCTTTATGCTTGGTGATCATTGCCAGGAACCAAAAGCAGAGCAATTTGCTCTTTCATTTTCATCAAACCACAATATATAGAACAAACCTCCAGTTTTGTCTGTTGCCTTACCCATGTATAAAATATACTTGGTGGAAGACAACGTACTCCTAACTTGAGCCATTCAAAACTCCTGAATTCTACCACCACCCACAACCCACAATCTTTTTCTTTGCCTTTTGAAAGCACGAACTGCCAAAGTTCAAGGTCATTTTTCATAACCACAAATCTAAAATGTTTGTCTTTAAAATGCTGTCTGATATGCATCGTATTTATAATATCATTAACTTGAGACTTCAAAAAATTACCCATTATTGGAATTCTTATAATCCTGCTCCTACTACCACTTCTCACCATTCCAGTACCAAAACTCTGTTTTTATCATGTGTTTAAGTATTATGCAGAATAAGGCTCCACACTGACAGTTAATGAGTTAGAAGCAGAAAATCTCATTTTTTTGTATGTTTTTTCTCTCCAGTGCTTCACATCTAATTTATATTACCAGCACAAATAAATGTTATCCACAAGTGCTAACCTCACACTAGAAATCAGAAAAAAACCCACCAGAGACTGTGTCTCTTGAAATAAACTTCAACAGCCATAAAAAGGACTGTAAAAGGGGAAATAATATGTAATTGAAAGAGCCTGTTTCACTAGACTACCCAACATCCTGTTATGAAAATAATGTAAGTGTTGTATATGGAGATAGTTTAATTGTAATTTATAGTATATGTGATTTCATGAGATAACTTGATCAAACAGCAAACCCAAACATTATCCAGGTATTGTCAAGCTACACAGAAATGAAAAAGAAGATTTTAAAACCAGGGCAGTGCAGAGGTAAGTCATAATCCCCTACATACTAAGCAGACAAACAGGAGTCCTATTTGAGTGAGAACTAAAAAGTTAGGATTCAGTTATCCAGCTATATTCATGAATTTAACTTTGTACTATTTATTTATGAGGTGAAAAATCACCTACATCCAAGTATCAGTATACCAGTGAAGCATATGGGAATTGTCACTTCCAAAGGTTCTGCCAATACAATCAATCTTCCCTGTGTAGCTGTAGTTGTGGAGCCTCCCTTTAGACTTAGTTATCCCTGTTCTAAGCAGTCCCAGAAAGGGACTTTGAAATGAAAACACTGTAAATATAACCAGGTCAGCACAAGATCACTGAGGGTAATCTAGAGTTTTCAGGGTGTTGATTCCTAACCTTTTAAACCTATTTATTCCAGGACAAAATACAGTACAAAGGGTCATCAATGGAAGTGAATGCAGAGCTTAGGTGCCGACTCCTGCTTATCTTGCACAAATATAAGAGACTACAGTGAATGTCAGCAAGGGAGAATCTGATCCCAGGGAATTTATTCCTTTCTATCTTGCAATCACCTTTAGGCATTTTTTGAAATGTTTATGACTAACATTAGAGACAAACGTTTTTTCTACAAGCTATTTTAAGCTAGAGACAATACACAAATAAACAAACAAACAAACAAAAAAAGGTGTACGCCTTAATAATTTTCATTTATCTATTGAAAATGCTTTCTAGCATAATGTTTTTTGTATTTCCATAAAAGTAGAATGCTGATAGTGTGATTAGATAGTTAAGTTATTTTGTCATTAAAATGATCCCACTAATAGGATGAATAATGCTAACTGGATACCTGAGACAGCTTTGATCTGAAGAGCCTCTTGCCTACACAGAGAGATCAGAAGAGGAATAATAACAGACAAATTGCATACCATTTATACAAATAAAAGGATGCCTATATATCTATATATTTATAAAAATATAAAAGAAAAATTATAAAAATTATCTATAAATGAAATAGCTAAAGTGAGTTTTAGATACAATCTGACAGTGGGCAGGAGTTTTACAAGGAGATATATTTGTGACTAGGAAGAATTTTTATGTTAAAATCTAATCAATGTAAGTGACTGTGAGCACTGGCAGAGTGGAAGCAAATGGAAGTAATACGGGAAAAGAGCAAGAGGGTTTTGAGATTTTGTATCAGTGGAAAGCACCATAGAGATGAGAATTTAAACTTCATTAAGCAGAGGTTAGTTGTGCAGAAACTAAAAGAAGATAAAATAGGAGTATGATCTTGTGATAATCAGTATGAATGAGAAGAAAGAGAGACAGCTGTACAAGGAGTACCTTGGAAATATTGAGGGAGAGAGTGCCGAGACTTAGATATGACTTGGAAGTGACTTACAAAATCACTAATACAGGACAGAAATTATTGCTCAAATTCGTGCTGTCCCTCCCCTTGGGATTCACTGCCAATAGTCACAGGAGTATAATGACAGTCACAGGAGTACAATCAAGCCTTCAGCAGACAGATTAGAACCCAGTTTAAGTAAGACGACATCATAAATATGATAGAGGGTGCTTTTCAAAAGGGCAGACTCATGAAGTCAGTAGTGGAGACTGCTGAAAGACGTAACTTTTAAGCACATCATGCGCTCTTAAAAATATGACCCCAGATGCCTATGGGAAATCATAATTAAAATACGGTCTTTCAAATCTTTCACTCACATAGACTACTTTGGTTCCACAGACTTACACATTAATGAGATACTTTTGCGTCTATACTGTGGATTTGAAATAAAATAATACGGTCTTTAAATGGTCAGGAAAATCAAAATTTTTCACTTTTAGAGAAAAAATGCACAAGAAAGAATGATTTGCTGGATTTCACAAGATGATTTTGGGTTTCCCCACCCACCCCTGAGTCACTCAGTTCAAGTTGAACTGAACTAGTAAAATTTTGAAGAGCCCATCATGGGCTGAAGAATAATGTAAACGTTTGTAACTGAGAAAGAATCTCCCAATCTCCATAAATTTAGATAAAGTAGTTTTCAGCTAGATAATTAACTTTGTTTTCAAATACAGACTGCAAAAGTCCATTCTGGTTAAAGAGAATGATGGGATAGTATCCATTCATTATTTTCATTTTGGTAATAGTTTAAGAATTATTAGAAGTCATAGGAACATGAAGTTACAGATCCCACTTCACCTTACAGTTAGAGTCTCTTTAAAGATGTCTAAAAGGCTGTATTTTTATATTCATATTACTGTTGCTTTATGCTAATACATAGGAGAATTAGATGAATTATTTTTTTGTGTGTGTGTTGCAAAATTATCCCATATGTTCTCAGCTGTGAGGAACCCTTAGTCAATGACCATCAATGAAGATGCTGACTTAGTAGTTTTGTCCAGTGTCATCTCAGAGGCTCCAGAAAAAAGAACAAGATGGAATTTAGTTCTCTGCCTTCCTAAGGAGGAAATCTGCTTTCCTCACTTAGCAACCACTTCTTCTCCTCCTGAAGACCTGCCTAACTCCAGCAGCTAATGAGGATGAGGTTTAATAAGCTCAAGCTGTTACCATAGAATCCTAATTTATTTATGGGACATGCTAATAGCACAGTGGATGAAAATAAATACATTTTAAATAATAATATATCATGTGAGAGCATGGGCAGTTTCAGAAACTTCAATCAAGAATTACTTCTATCATATCAGCAAGCGTATTAAATTCTTTAACGGGGATAAACCATCTTATTTTGCCCTGGTTCCTTTCTTATAAATGGCAAAATAATTTGTTTTGAAACTCTGTAAGGCAAAAGACTTTTGTGTGAGCACTGTAAGCACTAAAGCTGACGCACCACAGATTTGTACCCTATACTCCCTAAAGACCATCACTTCTGTATCTTTGCTCAATTTTTCATTCAGACAGCAGTCATCATCACGGTTGAAGAAATTTCTTACTTTTCAATCATAGAATCATAGAATAGTTAGGGTTGGAAAGGACCTTCAGAGCATGTAGTTCCAACCCCCCTGCCACAGGCAGGGACACCTCCCACTAAACCATGCCAACCAAGGCTCTGTCCAACCTGGCCTTGAATACTGCCAGCAACGGAGCATTCACAACTTCCCTGGGCAACCCATTCCAGTGCCTCACCACCCTTACAGGAAAGAATTTCTTCCTCATATCCAATCTAAACTTCCCCTGTTTAAGTTTGAACCCGTTACCCTTTGTCGTATCACCACAGTCCCTAATGAAGTGCCCCTCCCCAGCATCCCCATAGGCCCCCTTCAGATACTGGAAGGCTGCTATGAGGTCTCCATGCAGCTTTCTCTTCTCCAGGCTGAACAGCCCCAACTTTCTCAGTCTGCCTTCATACGGGAGCTGCTCCAGTCCCCTGATCATCCTCGTGGCCCTCCTTTGGACTTGTTCCAACGCTTCCACATCCTTTTTATGTTGAGGACACCAGAACTGCACACAATACTCCAAGTGAGGTCTCACAAGAGCTTTTGAGACCTATAATTCTCTGGAAAGATGGAGGCTTGCATCAAATTAACCAAAGTGCTCAGAAAAGGGAACAGCATTTACAGATGGAGTCTGACCACATTCTTTTTTTTAGTTATTCTATTAAAAAAAGAAGAGAATAAAATCATTGTATTAATGAAACCAGTGCAATACAGCCAAAGACAGTGTGTGGATTATTTCAGACTAAACTGTTACTGTGGACAAGACTTAACTGATTCAATAGAAGGTCAAATACTAGGAATTATGGGACATTGAGGACTGATAGGCACTTAGAAACACAAAATAATTAAAACATAGTCCCCACGCGTCAATTCACAGACACACAGAAAAGGGCCATAAAACAAACAGACTAAACTGTGATTACAACCAAAGTACAATTTGCACGGAGGTTTATGAGAGCTTTGGCTAAAAAAAATCAGTTTAAATTACACAGTCTTGGGAGTCTTACTTACAACAAATCTTAGAGAGTAAGATAGTCATTCTCCTTATTCAAATTGCTCTAAAATTGTGGTAACTGCATTTGAAAAAGGGTAATAAAGCTGTTGCAATATTTAATCTTGAACATAGAATCCTGCTTCTTAGAAGAACAACTGGTTATATAACACACCATGAATAAGTGTATAAGTGTTTTGGTTTGGGGTTTTGGTGTGGAGTTTCTTTTCCTTTTTTTTTTTTTTTTTTGTTTTTTAATATTAGAAGATTGACTTTAATTCTTGTAAAAACTGATAAGTATGAATGTGAATATGAATAAAATATAAGGTCATCAACAACTCACCCTATTTGATGAACTTTGGTCATGTAATAGGGTTTGCATTTGTTTCTCAGATATGACTGGAGATGGAATTCAAGATAAGATATTAATCATAATTAAACTAACTATGACAGGTCTATGCTGACAAAGTCTTAACGACCACAAAGAATGCTTAGCCATAATGAACTGCTTCATTCATTAATTTCCTCATTAAGAGGGCCTCCACTTAATAAGTTCAGTAAAAAGTTGATATAATATTGTATTTGTATTCTCTTTTTTATCAACTTCCACTCAGTGGTATATTATTTGGAAAATGAAATAAATCATTTAAAACATATAATTGCTTGTATATATTCATATAGTAATTCCCTAAACAATGCTGTGCTTATAAGTTGTCAGTGTGCATATTAATTTGTCATACCCACCAATCTCATGTTCATTTATTTACTACTAGCCATTGAGAAGCAGATTAAAAAGGACACGCTGCCCCTCTTTTGAAAGTTTTATTAAGGCCAAGTAGGCCAAACAGTATATTCCAATTGAATACCGCTGTTTGCCAGGACTTGAACATTACTAATTACAGTTCTAAGTGACTTAATATGTTTGTATGCATGATTATTTATGAATACATGTTAAGTGTCACATTAAATAATACTTTGTCATTTCAATATTAAAAAGCATTAATTGTTCATTATCTACAAGTTCATATGAACTTGTTGAATACCATTAATTTACTGAAATATGTGTCATGTTGATAAAAACTGGTGATGGCCCTGTGCAGAATAAGCAGAAATGAACTAAAAATAAATCTTCCTTTTCTGCTTTCTTCTCTTCTTTCCTCCTTCTCCCTATGAAACCAGACCCTCGTAAATACCTCTATCACTCCTATGCAGAGAAGTTAGTAACTAAACTTCTGTTTTCCAAAACAATAGCAGTACACACACACACACACACACTGCACATAAGGAACTGAAGAAGCATATTGTTCCTGCCTTTCCCAGCAATTTCAGAATCACAGAATCATTGAGGCTTCTTGAAGTCATCTTATGCAACCCTCTGCTCAAGTAGGGTCACAACCTATAGGAGGTTGCCCAGGACTGTATATAGTTGGGTATGGAGTACCTACACAGAAGAAAACTCCACGACCTCACAAGGTAACCTCTGCCAGTATTTCGCCACACTCATGGTACAAAATGTTTTCTTCTGTTCATATGAAATTTCATGGGTTTTTAATTTGTGCCCATTACCTGTTGTCCTGTCAATGAGTACCAGTAAGAAGAGTCTGGTTCCCTCTTCATTCCCTTCCATCAGGCATTTACTCACATGAACGAGATCTTGCTGAGCCTTCCGCACCCAGGCTGGAGTATCCCACCTCTCTCAGACTCTTCCCATTTGAAAGATGCTCCAGTTCCTTTACCCCCTTTGTGGCCCTGCACTGGACTCACTTCAGTATGTCCATATCTGTCCTTTACTTTTGAGCCAGCACTGCACCCAGAACTCCAGATATATTTCACCAGTGCTGAGTGCAGAGGAACAATGACTTCAGTCTGCTGACAAACTCTGCCTATTTCAGCTCCCAAGGCTGTTGGCTCATGTTCAACTTGGTGTCAACCAGCACCCTTGGGTCCTTTTCTGCAAATATGCTTTCCAACTGAACGGCCCTCAGCATGTACTAGTGCATGGGGCTGTGCCTCCAAAAAGTCAAATCTTTGCATTACCGCTATTGCACTGTGTGAGATTCTTCCCCGCTTGTTTCACCAGCAAGTCAAGATCCATCCGGTAAATTTGCTATTCCTCCCAGTTTTGTGTCATCTGCAAACCTGCTGAGGATGCACTCTGTCTCAGTGTCCAGGTCATTGGTGACATGTTAAACAGTACTCACCCCAATATTGTCACTGAAGTAAACCACTAGTGATCATAGCCCTCTGGGCCTAGCCATTCTCCAGTTTTCAGTCCATCTCACTGTCCGTTTTACTATCCTGTACTTTGTTAGCTTTTTTATGAGGATGCTACAAAAGTCAGTGGCAAAAGCTGTACTAAAGTTGAGGAAAACAACATTCAGTGCTCTCCCTTTCTCCACCAAGGTAGCCACCTCATTGTAGAAGGCTCTTAGGTTTCCTTGAAAGCTGAAAGGGTGTCCAAAAAATGAGGTAACCCTCTGCTGCTTTTTGCACTTGCAGCAGAAAAAAACCTGATAGCAAAAAAACCAGTTGTATCATGATCCTTGTATACGTCCTCTGTTTACAGTTTCTGTGAGCCTAGGGAAGAAGAATCTGAGATTAAACTATCAAACTGTGCAATTTAAATGCTGCTGTTAAAAGATAAAATGTCCAACAGCAAATTTTCTCTGTAATCAAAAATCCTAGAGCTAATCCCATGTGTTCATAGAAATGTAATGTACAACAGAACTTGAAGAAAATTTTCTTCTGGACCCATTCAAGAACCCATTCAAAACCAATTCTCTTGCTGATGAACCATTCACTAGTTAAAGGTTTAACTGCATTTTTTTTTTCCCCCAAGAGTATCACTGCTGGGAAGAAAGTTTTTCTGGGAACTTGAGGGGAAGGTGATGTACACCTATGTATGATGTACACCTATGAGCTAATGGAGTTAAAATAAAAATATAGGGAATTGACGCCTGAATCTGAAAGGCCTTTCTGAGTATTACTTACACTGTAGCTTGTGAAGAGTGAAGGAGCTTCTGTCCCAGTACAGCCTCTGATGAATGAACTTTAATGTAGCTAGTGACGCTAATAATTTACAATATTCAAGTACAGCAACACCAGTTAATTCTGTATGAGAGTCCTTATGATCTGTATTAAGCAACTCTTCACAACTTTGTGTATTTCTGTATCGGAATAGTGGGTGTAGACATGAAACAAATAACAGTAAAAATGTTTATAAAGTAAGGCTTTTCTATTAGAAAAGGAGGAAGCCTCAAAAAACAGCCTTTCAGAAGTTATTTGTTTTGTGGCCAGAAGATAAATGACCAGTCTTAAATGCTTGATCAAGAACAGATTTGACTGAGAATTTAATTACTTTTACATACCTGAAAGAATAATTTATCAACCTGATTCTATAACATATCTTCAGCCAGCAACTACTCACAGCTGCTCCAGTAACTAACAAGAACATTGTCCTACAGTTACAAATAAAACCACAGAGATTTATACATGTTTCAGGTATTTTCTCTAAATCGGAGGTTACTGCAAAAAGATGCTATGGTAATAAATATACCAAATAAACATATTCTCCTGGCACTCAGCTGGGGTCTCCTTGGGATCATTTATCTCCAGTTCATCATGCTGTCTGCATTATTCGGCTGCCTGGTTCATTCTCAATGGGCTTCAAACAACTTTTAATAGCTGAAGTCTTCTTCAGCTTTGACTTACTCTCTCACTTTTTAATATAAAATTGAAAGTTGCTATGGTGAATTAATGTCATTAATGCCATAGTTCAGTGTTTGTTATTTATATGGTACTGTGAATGCTCAACTTGTTCAACATGGCAAGCTTCCATTTAAGCATCATTACATTCACTTTTATGTATGAATAACAAGTGTTAATTCAAAAGGTATGTGAGGCACCCTTGGGAGATATATATAGATAGTTGTGAAATTATTGTCTTAAAATTATAAAAGATGCAATATTTTATTTTAAAATATTTATTTTATATACAAAGATGAACAAAATACCATCATGTTGAAATAAAACTCTGAACAAGTAAAGTATTATTTGCATGTATTCATAATTTATTGATATGTAAGAGGTCTTAAAAATTAAGAATTATGATTCAGATCATGTATTCCTGAAACATGACAAGGATATATTTCAACCTAAAGGTGTCAAAGGTATCGGTGTATCGGGTATGCATGGCATGGTTTTGGTAGCAGTGGGATACACAGATGGCTTCTGTGAGAAGCTGCTAGAAGCTTCCCCCATGTCCAATAGAGCCAATGCCAGCCAGCTCCAAGAAGGACCCACCAGTGGCAGTGGTAGCACCACTGGGAAAACGTATTTAAGAAGAAGAAAGAGCTCCTGCACAGGAGCAAAAGCAGCCAAAGAGAAGAGTGAGCATATGTGAGAGAAGCAGCCCTGTAGACACCAAGGTCAATGCAGAAGGAGGGCAGGAGGTGCTTTAGGCTCCAGAGCAGAGATTCGCCTGCAGCCTGTGGTGATGCAGACCACGGTAAGGCTGTGCCCCTGCAGTCTATGGAGGTCCAAGGTAGAGCAGATTCCACTTGTAGCCCATGGAGGACCCCACACCGGAGAAGGAGGATGCCCAAAGAAGGCTGTGAATAACAATGCTGACAAGTCTGAGAAATGAAAGTGTTGTGAAAAAGGACTTTGAAAAGAACCAGGCCTCCACCCTTTTTCATTAAGAATATCCCATTAGCATAATCTCTCTCAGTATTTTGACTATACCATGATCCTCCAATGAAATTAATATTTGAACCTTCCACTTCTGTTTCCTTTCTAAAAATACATGAAAATGAACAACATAAAATAGTAAAAAAATTTCATTTTTTTTTAATTTATCTGACAGAGAGTTTGTGGGTCAGGCTTAAAGGGAGAACAGCGGTGGGAGACATCATTGTGGGGATCTGTTACAGATCGCCTGACCAACAGGACTCTGTGGATGAAGCGCTCTATACACAGATAGGAACAGCCTCATGCTCACAGGCCCTTGTTCTCATAAGTGACTTCAACCACTCTGATATCTGTTGGAGGGATGGTACGGCCCAGCACAAGCAATCCAGGAGATTCCTTGATTGTGTGGAAGACAGCTTCCTTCTGCAAGTAATAGAGGAGCTGACAAGGAGAGGTGCCATGCTTGACCTCGTCCGCACAAACAGGGAAGGGCTGGTTGGAAATGTGAAGCTCCAGGGCAGCCTTGGTTGCAGCGATCATGAGATGGTTGAATTCGAGATCCTCAGGACAGTGAGAAGAGCGTGCAGCAAGCTCACTGCCCTGGACTTCAAGAGAGCAGACATTGGCCTCTTCAGGAACCTGCTCAGTAAGATTCCATGGGCTATAGCCCTAGAGGGCAGGGGGGCCCAAGACTGTTGGTTGATATTCAAGGATCACCTGCTGCAAGCTCAGGAGCGATACATCCCAACTAGAAGGAAGTGCTGCAGGAGGGCCAGGAGACCTCCTTGGATGGACAAGGAGCTGCTGAGGAAAATTCGAGGGAAAAAAGAGGCTTATAAAAGGTGGAAGCAAGGACAGGTGGCCTGGGAAAAATACAGGGATGTTGTCTGGGAAGCTAGGCACCAGGTTAGGAAAGCTAAGGCCCACTTAGAATTAAACTTGGCTAGGGATGTTAAGGATAACAGGAAGGGATTCTATAGGTACATTGCAAATAAAAGACAGGCTAGGGACAACGTGGGCCCCCTCAGGAAGCTATCAGAAGAACTGGCTACCCTGGATTTGGAGAAGGCTGAGGTTCTTAATGACTTCTTTGCCTCAGTCTTCACTGGAAAATGCTCTGACCACACCACCAAAGTCTTGGAAAGCAGATGCAGGGACAGTGAGAATGAAGACCCTGGGCCTACTGTAGGAGAGGATCTGGTTCGAGACCATCTTAAGAACCTGAACGTATACAAGCCCATGGGACGTGATGAAATCCATCCGTGGGTCCTGAAGGAGCTGGCGAATGAAGTTGCTAAGCCACTGTCCATCATATTTGAAAAATCATGGCAGTCAGGTGAAGTTCCCGACGACTGGAAAAAGGGAAATATAACCCCCATTTTCAAGAAGGGGAAAGTGGGTAAGCTGGGGAACTACAGACCAGTCAGTCTCACCTCTGTGCCTGGCAAAATCTTGCAGCGGATTCTCCTGGAAGGCATGCTGAGGCACATGAAAAACAACAACGTGCTTGGTGACAGCCAGCATGGCTTCACTAAGGGGAAATCCTGCCTGACCAATCTGGTGGCCTTCTATGATGGGGCTATGGAACTGATGGACAGGGGTGGAGCAGCTGATGTCATCTACCTGGACTTGTGCAAAGCGTTTGGCACTGTCTCACATGACATCCTTGTCTCTAAGTTGGAGAGACATCAATTTGATAGGTGGACCACTCGGTGGATAAAGAACTGGCTGGATGGCTGCACACAAAGAGTTGTGCTCAATGGCTCAATGTCCAGCTGGAGACCAGTAATGAGTGGTGTCCCTCAGGGATCAGTGCTGGGACCGGTCATGTTCAACATCTTTGTTGGTGACATGGACAGTGGGATTGAGTGCGCCCCCAGCAAGTTTGCCAATGCCACCAAGCTGTGTGGTTTGGTTGATACGTTGGAGGGAAGGAATGCCATCCAGAGGGACCTTGACACACTTGTGAGGTGGGCTGATGCCAACCTGATGAAGTTTAACCATGCCAAGTGCAAGGTCCTACACCTGGGTTGGAGCAATCCCAGGCACAGCTACAGGTTGGGCAGAGAAGAGATTCAGAGCCGCCCTGCACAGAAGGACTTGGGGGTTTTGGTTGATGAAAAATGCACATGAGCTGGCAGTGTGTGCTTGCAGCCCAGAAAGCCAACCATATCCTGGGCTGCATCAAAAAGAGCGTGACCAGCAGGTCGAGGGAGGTGATCCTGCCCCTCTACTCTGCTCTTGTGAGACCTCACTTGGAGTATTGTGTGCAGTTCTGGTGTCCTCAACATAAAAAGGATGTGGAAGTGTTGGAACAAGTCCAAAGGAGGGCCACGAGGATGATCAGGGGACTGGATCACCTCCCATATGAAGACAGGATGAGAAAGTTGGGGCTGTTCAGCCTGGAGAAGAGAAGGCTGCATGGAGACCTCATAGCAGCCTTCCAGTATCTGAAGGGGGCCTATAGGGATGCTGGGGAGGGACTCTTCATGAGGAACTGTAGGGAGAGGACAAGGGGTAGCGGGTTCAAACTTAAACAAGGGAAGTTTAGATTGGATATGAGGAAGAAATTCTTTACTGTAAGGGTGGTGAGGCACTGGAATGGGCTGCCCAGTGAAGTTGTGAATGCTTCATCCCTGGCGGTGTTCAAGGCCAGATTGGACAGATCCTTGGGTGGCATGATTTAGCGTGAGGTGTCCTTGCCCCTGGCAGGGGGGTTGGAACTAGATGCTCTGAAGGTCCTTTCCAACCCTAACTATTCTATGATTCTATGATTCTATAAGATCAGTTACTGAAGTCTGTAAGCTGTTCATGAGTATTGTGTCCTCCTTCCTGGAAGGACCCAAAACCACCCACACCCAAAGCTGCAGAAAAATTAATAAACTTACAGAGGAGAACTCCACTCATGCTTTTGAACCCTTATTTAATAGTATTGAATTGAATATTTAATAGTATACCAAGGGGAAAGAGCCCCAACAAGCATACGAAGAAAGATACCTGAATAAGAGACAAAGACAGTGGAGGAAAGAAGTGGAAATAAGAAGCTACATCTGTAGCTGCGGAAGAAAGTGTGAGGATATGAGTTTTGATACAGTAAGTGTAATTTTTTCCTGGCTTTTAACAGAGCTTTGTTGAGCTGTGGTCAATGGAAATGTGTTTAAAATGAAAAATGTATGTTATTAAAGATATTACAAAATTTAGGACAGACTTTAAAACACATTTGGGCTGCAAACATGAAATTTCCTCTTGCACTTGGCACGCTGGGAAAAGCAGAAGTTAAAACATGTGGATGTATATATAATAGTACTGCTGCTTAGAGTGTACCTCCTTAATGAGATAAATTTGGTATCGAGAAATATAGAAGAGTTCTAATATCGGCCAAGGGGCCCTCTCAGTTTTGGCGCTTCTTTAGGCAATGTGAAGACACAAATCATTAGACTTTTCTAATAGTGCTACCAGAGATAATACATTTATTTCAATAAAATGTAACTGGCATGCATTTAATAGAACATCAACATCTTAAAACATTTTTAAAATTATCTTCAAAAGCATATTTTCTCAGGCTGTGGTAAAGCCAGTTTACTGTGAAGAAGTCTTTGAATAACAGAACAATTCAGTGCTGTGGTGTGTTGGTTTACGTAATTATTCCCCTAGCGACTAAGCAATTCAGCAAGAAATTGTGAAATTGCAACAACGATTCACTCCCAAGAGGTTTGATATTCTACTGTGTACTAAGAAATTAATTTGCATGGGAATAAGAAAGACTATGCAAGAGAGTACTCATGGTAATGATAGATAAGGTAAATCAAAAATAGAAGAGACAAAACCTATGAAACACTACTAGACATGTGATTCGTCACTCATAGTCAAGAAGCCAATACAGATGTTCTCATGCTTCATTGATTTGTCTTTATTATGTGATTTTTTTTATTTTATTTTTTTTAGAGGCAATATGCCTTCAAAAGCAAGGTCTTGGTTGTTTGTTTTTTTTTTTCTCATTCACAGACTTTTTCAGAGTTGCTTTTCCTCAGAAACAAATACCACAGCAGTTATAGCTGTGTCAGCAGTTGAATAATACCTGTTATTCTGTTGAAGGCTGATAAAGAGGGAGACCATATTAGTTGTAAAGAGACAAATAGAATCACATGAAGAGTTATCAGCTGTATCAACTGAGGAGCCTAGACACTACTTGATATTCATTCTCAATTACCACTATCTGGTCCCTACAGTTGATGGAATGGTTCTACAAAAGGCCTTGAGTAAATGAGTGTATTTTGTGAACCCGTCACGGTGTAAGTAGCATGCTTCACTCTTCAAAGAAGTTGAGTTAGCCAACAAAGCAGGAAATACTAATTCATATTCAACAGTGGCCACAGACATTTGAAAATGCACCTGTCCACTGTTTCAGATGTTCAGTTTCGAAGAAAGCACTCACTATTTTGCGGCAGTAAGGAAGAATATTGTAATTAATTTAGAAAAAAGGACATTTAACTTATTGCTATCTGCAGTAGCAGAAGACTAAAATTGCTGATTGTCCTCTTTCACATTTCCTCCATTTATGACTCCAGGTAGACTTCTTTGGAGATTAAGTTATACTGTGTACAAATGTGGAAGAATAACATGTTCTTAGACCTGCATATTTCTTTGGTGTAATGGGTTTATTTTAGAATCATTGTTATAGCCTATTTAGCCTACATCTTATTAGGAAACTTGTGAATTCTAGTGGAATTCACGATTCAAACTTGATGAATCATAGAAACAATAAACTGATCTATCAGAAAAAAAAAGTGCAATTACTTCCTGCCTAAATTCTTATCTCTGTCAAACTTGTCTCTAACCAGGAAGGTGACTAGAATCTTGTAGGATTGATTAAAAAGGCTGTGTGACTTCCTGAACTGTATTTAATTTTGGAAATAAATCATACACAGTATTCAGCAGTATTCAATGACCAGTAGATGGGTAGGTATAACAATTAACTTTCTTTCCTGTTCAGTCTTCTAATATTACTGTGCAATACTTTCATTTGAGACACTTGAGTATTTGCATTTTTCAGAGCACTAATTTTGTACTCGGTTTTTCTACTAGTTGGATGGCATTCAGATCCCTGAACAATATTTTTACTAACATTTCCATCACCAGTGCAACACAGAATCTTTCTTGCACAAAAAAATTCAACAGATCTGTTCTTTTTTTTTTTTCTTTTGATTCCTGTAAATTTATTATGGCCACTTGCTTCACCTTGAAGTTCAAAAGCTTTCTCCGTTTTTTCCCAGTACTCTCCATGTTGGATGGGAAGGGGGTGGAAATAAAAAGCTTCACATCTCTTCTATTTGGAAGGTAGTTGAGCATATTCTTGAGCATGCTGTTGCAACACACACACACATACGGACAGAATATTGTTACCAGTTCAACTGTTGTATTTTTCTTTAATTTCCTTTCCTCACTGTATGACTGTTGGACTATCAGCAGCTACAGATAAGCAAGTCAAATGTTATGACTTACTACTAAAATTTTTTATCAGTCAACATTATTATGTCACTGAGTAAACATCAGCATACCACTTTATAAACCCTATGATTCACCTGCATCTTGAAAAGATAAACTGGAAAACAAAATTAGGACAACGAGGATAACCAAAGTTATAAGATGGTTTGCCTGAGAAAAAACTAAATAAATTAAGTTCCTTCAGGCTTATAAAGGCCCAGATGAAGCAAAATATTCAGAAGACTTTTAAAATCACCAGTGGCTCCCAGATCACTATTGATGATACTTAAACCTTACAGCAAAATAGGTACACTATAATTCTTTAAATCTAAACTCTTTGAAGGATGTTGGTATTACAAAACTATTGTTTAAGGATGTATGATGTTCATTATATTTCTCCCAGCTCCTATCTGATCCAGTGTAACTTACACTAACTAGGGAGAAGTTTTTCCCTCTTTAACTTCAGCAAGATCTGTTGAGCTAACTACTCAAAGCTAGCTTTAGTGTGTGGCCCAGTATGTGATTTCCAGAAAGCATTTTAAATCATTCCAATCAGTTGCTGTGGGTAAGTGTGCTATTCTAATAAAAATGTGCAGAGAATATAGTCTGGGTTTACTCCTGCCTTTCCACAAATTGACATTATATACAATACCCAAATTTAAATCTAGAAACCAAGCATTAAACCTCATACACCTCTATTTGCTGGTTCATTGCTCAGGTCCCAAGCTGGGTTCCCATCCACCCTGCAGAACTACAAACAGGCTCTGATACATCAAAGAGAATTAGACCTCAGCTTTAAGTGTTCTCACCAACTTCCATGGAAGCACTACCCACAGTCTGAACTACCCTGGAATCAACATATAAGGTATCTTCCACCAACATTAATACTTTCAGCTGTTGATATGCCTGTTCAGAAACAGCATCTGTCTTCTGAATATGCACTGCAGAAAGCTTCAGAGATGACAGTACACAGAAAAAACATCATTATATGTGTGGTTTTGTATTGTTATGAAACATATTAAGACAGATCATTGCATTATTTGTTTGGCATATGCACACTGACAGCCTCTCACAGCATTAGTCTTCTCAAATGGATAAATCTGTTTGAAATGGATTAGCCCTTTTACTTCCCTGTGCAAGAATAATGGTACTGATGCAAATGTAAATCAGCTCATTTCTGTTACACATCACATTCAAAGCAAATGCTTGCATTACAAAGGATATCAATTTGCTCTGAAGGTGTGAAGTGGTTCAGTGGTACAAAATTCTAGTCAACACTTGCTGCCATCTTCTGGTTTTATAAAAATTCACAAAGTTATATTAAAACCGACTTTTTTTCAAACCAAAATATTCCTTTGGGACAGACACAAGATTAAACATCACACTTTAAAAATTTACTATCCAGTTTCATAGCAAAGTTCGTGTCCCACAGATGCAGGTCTACAAAAAGCATACATGAAGCCCTCAGTTTTGACAACATAAGAAAAGAAACTATGGCAAAACATTCATAATGCTGTTATGTTTTATAGATTATAAAAATGAGACATTTTTATTGTTGGTAAGTTACCAGAGACATACATTATATCTTACTACATAACGTCTTATATGACCACATGCATACTCTTACTGATGCATTGTGTTCTGTCCTATGCTGCTTGGAAATTTTACGTTTACATAAAAAAAAGATGCTTCAACTGAAAAAAAAAAAAAGAAAAGTTAACTAAAAGGCAATCTTATGTCACTTAAGTCAACCCAGGAGAAGTGGAAGTGGAAATGAGGTGAATTCTAAAGCAATGTCCTAGGCACAAATCAACAAGAATTCAGCAAAGGCATCAAATGGGTTACAAGGTCCTAAAATCAGAGGTTCAAAAAAACAACAGACATGTGAGTACGAAACAAAGGTACAAGTGCTTGCAAGTTAGTTCCAAATAAACTCTTTCTGGAACTGGACTAGTACCTTCATTTCTAGCAACAGAAGATTAATGACCCTGGACATGCCACCAAGCTAATGGTTTGGTAATCCAAGATGCATGCATGTTACCATACCACAATTTATGAACATATCATTTTCTTTAGCACAGTGATCACTTCAGACCTGCTTTGTTCAGTCTGAAAATGTGATTTTTAATACATAATTTGGCTTTGTGCTCAGAGACTGTTATGCAACCTCCTCTACATGTGCATAAATCTACCAAATGACACTGAAATTCATAAAATTACTGTTATCCAGTTCTCTAAGCCTTCAAAACTCTATGATTTACCTGACGTGATGCAAGAAACTTCCTCAAGTAGAAGTGGTTTAAATGCATTTCACTGTGAGGGCCCTGAAGCATGGCTGGCAGACTGCCTTGCTTGCTGCCTAAGCAAAACTGCCTATTTTTAGCCAACCTACTTAAATATTACAGCACCAATGTGCACTGAATGCCCTAGTACTTCAGTTCAACTTCTAGGCATCCCTTCCTTATTGCTACACTTGCCCAAATGATGTATGGCCGGCTTGTCTCCATGTCTTGAGAAGAAGGATTTCAACAGGCATCAAGGCACGTAGATTAAGACTTACAAAATCAATTTGAGCAACTTGAGGTACCTATAACAAGCTAAATTTTAGGCATATTTTAAGACTTATTCTTCCAGCTGCAGATGATTGCCCAGCAGAAGCAAAACAGAGAAGAGAGACAATTTCACAGCAGATGACTGTTATTTGAGTTCTGGTCCTCATACACATTTTTCCTCATTGAAATAATTCCTTGAGGTCAGGGTTCTGAAGATAAATTAAGTGCAAATCAGTACAAGGAAAAAAAAGTGAAGAAATTGCTAGACAGGATTTTACATGGTAGAATCAGGGAGAAACCAAGAAGCAGCCTAGAAATGTCTGTTGTGAATCATTAGCCTGACAGATATCTCTGAAAACTGAAAATACAGAATAAACAATTAATAGGTTTTATCATTAGTTGGATAGTCTGAAAGTTCTTGATAAATCCTCCTACAAGAGGATTGGGGTCCCTAGCTGACCATGAGATGAAATACTGTTGCAATATTAGAAAAGAGAGTAAGAGATGTAAAATAATAATTATTGTTTAATATGTGAAAAGTTTAAAGAAGAGGGGATGCTGCAATGGATGGGAACCTAGCTGAGAGTTGATTCCCTCTCATGACTGAGAGGCATAACCAAGTGAGTTTTTTGTCAAAGTGTATTCAGTAGAGTATGTATGTTTATGTTCATTGTGACTGTCAGAAAGATGCAGGAAAACATAGGTGTGCTGCAGCTGTTCTATGACCTTCATACTTGGCCACACTGGTGTAGATAACAGTGAGATCATGAGAAACTGCACTGCCCACGAGTAAACAACTACTGATCTAGCATAAAGCCAGTTGTTTTTCTAAGGGTATAAAAGCAGGACTCCCTTGTAGCTGAATCCAAAGCCTCACCTATGAGTGTACACACTACACAGGAATTTTCCCAATTACCTCAGACTCCTGGCACTGGCTGCAACATGGCTTCCCAGCTTAAAGTGAGGGCCTGGATGATGATTTGGTGGTAATTGGTGATGTATTTCTTCTTAATCTCTGTTCTCTCTATGCAGCAATGACGTGATGCAGTGCTGATTTTCCTCTGTATTTATATATGTATGTATCTGATTTACTTTATTGTACTTATTTACTGAATATATAGAGATATACACCTGATTCGCATTAGTGTGCTTGTTTGCTTTAGGGTGCTTATTTGCTTTAGTGTGCTTGTTTAATAAACTGCGTGTTATACAAATCAGTGTATGGTCTCTTTGTTACATACCCTGCCTGTGAGCAGAATAGATGCAAAGATATTAATGGGTGTAGATGAATTTATTGTTACTACTCATCAAATAAATTACACATTACACTTGGATTTGTCGCAAAATTATGTTCTAAAGTCATGACTACACAGTATTAGAAAGAATTTTAAAATTATCTAAACAAACAGGGTCACCAAATTTTTAGTTATCATTTCACAAGAAAAAAAAATCATTATTCTGAGTTTTCAGTCTGATACCTAAAATGTGTACTGGCACAAATCAAGAGGAAAAATCATGCTAACAACTTTTAATGACTTATTATAATGATCTAGAAAATTCACTGTACATAAAGTTGAAACTGGCTAACACCAATTCAGGCATTGCTTTGCAGATGGCAAGTGGTGTCAGCTACAAATAATATGTACATGAAAAATTTATGCTTTGATGGTGGGTGGGTATCTGTTTTTCCACATTTCTTCTCTGTTATTTCCCACATGCCCTTTTATTTCTCATCAGTGATGACTTTAGGCCTCCTAAACAGTCACCTGCCACAAGTTACCAGCTGCTTTTGTACAAGTTCGCATCCTAGTGCTTTTCTCATATAATGATAGAAGTAACCATGTGCTATGATTAGGCTACCTGAGCTAGGGTTTTTTTTAAATTAATTGAACTCTAGTGTCACGGGGATTTTAACTACAGTGGTACATCACTCCTCTAATTTAAGTGCCCATATGCCCTCTTTCTATGGAAAAGCTCATACAGGGAACTACTGGATTCAGATTTGCCATTTGAGCCATGAAGTCCAAGTATCTCCATACACAACTGCAAAGTGAGTAATAGTGCAGAAAGACCAGGAAGTGAGAAATAGCAGTGATGGCTCCAGTCCCTCTGAACAGAGCAGATTTGGGCAAGTTGACACCCCATTGACACAGGGGTAGTCACAGTCCTCATCCAAATATTATTTTAAAGAACTGTTTTGCCAGGGCCCATCTACAGGGCCTCTCCACAGGCACAAAATCAATGTTTTTTTTTAAAAAAGGGACGCAAATGTGGCACTAATCCCTAGGACTTCTATAAGTTATTTCTAACATCTACATTGGCTTCCTTATCATGTGGACAGAGATAAAACCTACAAGAATGTTTTTGGCAACATGTTCTATCTTCTAAGCCGTTTACCTGTAGTACCTAAGGATACCAACACTATGGAAAGACCACAGTCTTGAGTCTTGCTCCACCTGCTTCCATATAGAGCTCATCAACTTGCTACTAGATGACTGTGGAGATGCCAAGGGTGCTTTGCAAAGGCCAGCCATCTGAAACGTGTATCTTTGCGTTGTGAGAATTTATGTTTGCCCTGTGCAATTAATTTAAAAAGGGACATAAAATAACTTAAAATTATTCACATTAGTTGTAATTATTTGTTGGATATAAACCACTAACAAATGTGTGAGCTCATCAGTCCAACACTATGCGGGGAAACCTGCGTACGCCCACTAGATGGTGCTGTCCCTGTCACTTAATAATGACAGATCTCAAGCCGTAACTAACTGTCCTAAACATTACCAGCAAAATTGCCCATCCACTCTGATTCCTGTAAGTCTTGCGAGGAGAAACACCAAGTGCCAAGTTCAGTATCCAGAGGTTCCATTATAGTTAAAGAATCCCACTAGCATTTTGACTTTGCCACTCCTGTGTTTTTTTTTTTTTTTTTTTTTTTAATGTAACATGTAGTGCTGCCTTTTAAGGCTTTTTTTGATTTTCATACATTCCTATCAGTTGACCAACGACTAAGAATAATTTTAAAAATACAGATATCACAAACAGTCCCAGAAATGCGTACTTCATGAGACGGAGTCATATTTCTGATTTGGTGCACTGATGTTGGCTGGGATAGAGTTAATGTACTACATAATAGCTTGTATGGTCCTATGATCCGGATTTGTGACGAGGACAGTGTTGATAACATACAGATGTGACATTTCAGTTACTGCTGAGCAGTGGTTGCACAGCATCTAGGCCTTTTCTGGGCCTTTTTTTATAGCAAGCAGGCTGGGGGTGCACAAGACATTGGGAGGGAACACAGCCAGGACAGCTGACCCCAGCTGACCCAAGGGGTACACCAGATCATATGGCATCATGCTTAGCATATAAAGGAAAAGGGGGCATTTGGAATGATGGCATTTGTCTTTCCAAGTAACCATTATGCACAATGGAGCCCTGCTTTCCTGGAGACGGCTGCCTGCCATGGGAAGTAGTGAATGAATTCCTTGTTTTGCTTTTCTTGCATGCACAGCTTTTGCTTTCCCTATTAAATTGTCTTTATTTCAACCCACAGGTTTTCTCACCTACTCTTATAATTCTTTCCTCCATTCTTTGGGGGTGTGGGGTGTGGAGTGAGCAAGTGGCTGCATGGTCCTTAGTCGCCTGCTAGGGTTAAGTCACATTTGGCCAACTGAAACAGAGGAAAAAATATTTAGCCATATACTGACCTTCAGATCTGACACCACACACCTGACTTCTCTGGTCCCCCTTGCTACATTTTCCCACACAAACCCCTCCAAACCTCTAGAGACATGCACGTACCAGACTAAACAGTCTTACAGGTTAAATCTAGCATAAAAGCTACCATTTGACTACTACTACTAACCTTCAGCATTACAACAGTACAGCTATGTCTTGTTTTCAGCTGGGATAGTTATTTTTTTTTCCTAGTGGCAGGTGCAGTGCTGTGTTTTGGCTTTAGTCTGAGAACTACGCTGATAACACACCAATGTTTTAGTTGTTGCTCGGTAGCGCCTACCTCGATCAAGGACTTTTTCAGTCTCATGCTCTGCCAGTGAGGAGGTGCACAAGAAGCCGGGAGGAAGCAGAGACAGGACACCTGACCCAAACTAGCTGAAGGGGTATTCCATACCACAGCACATCATGCCCGGTATATAAAAAGGGGGGAGTCATCTGGAAGGCCCAGATCACTGCTTGGGTCAGGCTGGGTATTGGTCAGCAGGTGGTGTGCAATTGTACTGTCCATCACTTGTTTTTCTTGGGCTTTATTCCTCTTTTTCATTACCACTATTACTATTACATTGTACTTTATTTCAATTATTTCACTGTTTGTATCTGAACCTGTGGGTTTTACCTTTTCCTGATTCTCATCCCCATCTCACCAGAGGGGAAGAAGTGAGAGAGGGGCTGTGTGGTACTTAGTTGCCAGCTGGAGTTAAACCAGGATGACTGCAATAGCACAACAATATTACCTGACTGAGGTTCAGCAGCACAACAGATGTCTGAATGCAGGATAGGGAGTACAAGCTTCACTGAAGACTAGTGTTTTGTATTTAATTAAAACACAAATAATATGTTTAACAATTAGATAGCACATAAAAATAGAAGCAAAGTGCCACACATTGTGCAGGATATCCAGCACACTGTAGGTATTTGTCTCTGCAGCACAGTAGGAATGTACACTGCAGCTGAGCAAGTGGAGCTGTATTTCACCCACAAAGGCTAGGAGTGAATAAAAAGATCAAGTTCTCAAAGTGATTTCTTAAAAATAAGGCAGTTATATCTAGCTGCAAAATAGCAGGTAGTGTTCCCTGAGCAGTTCTATCAATAGCATGTGTATTGTATGAGCAATATTATTAACATGGGTTTCTCTTGAGTAAATCTGTCATATCAAATACAGATTACTTGTATTCCCAGCATTCAGAACTGCCCTGCTGGGGCCCTGATGCCATTTCTACTGGAATCAATGGTAACATTTCTGCTTACTTCACTGATCTGAGGATCGCTTACAATGTCATTAATGCTGCTCCTCTAAAATCAGAGAGTAGAAAAAAATACTATTGCAAACCCTGGCTGCTTGGGAAGCCAACTCAGAGTGCATGTGATTGTTCTGGAAGTGTCACCCTTAGGGTGCATTGCTAGCTGCTGCCTTTTTTTTTTTTTTCATGTTTCTTTCTTTCAATTGGAACTCTTCAGAGTAATCATTTCCACGTATTTTATCTACACGGGAAACATAAGGGTCAGGATAGAGCTCCAAAATCCTGTCAGTTATAGTAGAGATATATATGATTTACCCAATTTAAAATTAAATGCAAATTCTGAAATCTGGTGTAAACTAAATGTTTAGTACTTCATCAAATCTTTTAATCAACGACAACTGCCAAAATGTAAAATATATTGGAAAAACTTCTGTCTATTGTTATGTTAGACTGCAATTCCATTTAGCACATTTTCTTCTGACTATGTATTATATGCAATAATCTCATATAGTTAAACTCAAAGAATTGCAACTAACAAAGGTTGCAGTTCACAAGAGAACTCCAAGTTGCCAAGAAATGCCTTGACTCTAGAAAAGAATTTCAGATCTTTATTCCTCTATCAAGACCAAAGAATGCTATAAGAAGCTGGCTAATATACCTAATCTCTACAGAAA
Source organism: Ara ararauna (assembly GCA_028858755.1). Classification (NCBI taxonomy): domain Eukaryota; kingdom Metazoa; phylum Chordata; class Aves; order Psittaciformes; family Psittacidae; genus Ara; species Ara ararauna. Next base: position 27,765,520 of record CM054410.1, read on the forward strand.
TATCCTGTTTTCCTGAAAAAAAAAGCAACCCAAAAACCCAAACAAGAAAAAGACAAACCAACAAAATTATCACTTTATGATTCTGAAACAAAAAGCATAAGCAATAATAACAATATTAGTAACCATAAAAATGACAATAATATTGTTTAATTATCAAACTACCAAATTAAAACCAGAAATATGGGAAAACATTAGCCTAAATGGAAAAGCACATACAGAATCATATGGATAAAGTGTGGATGCAATATTCTTGGGCTTAATTATTGTCCTTAGTGTCACAGACAATGTTATTAATTTCCCTCCTTTTGCATATGGCATCTCTTCAGTTAAGGCAGCAACCTTCTACTTTGTGTTCTATTTCTAGTAACCATTCACATATAGGGCCAGACTTCTGCAGTAACTTAGGCAGCAAAAATACATTCTTGATGGTATTGATGTAAGCAACAAATAATTCTTGTCAGCAGACATCAACAAGAGAGCATTATACAACTAGCGAGGGAAAAGACACAGTTTACAGTGCTCGGAGTCTGCTGAACAAAACCTGAAGATCAGTGTTTTCTTGGTGAATGTATTCAGAAGCCTACTGAACTTTCAGTGTTTATTTTGCCAAACCACCGAATGTATTTCATTGATGATGGCAGGAAGAACGCAATTACTCTCTAGTTCGTTGCTACAACTGCAAGAACTGGCTTTAAAATTGAGATTAAATGTTTTATTGATAAGCAGACCTTGGAGATTTTATTGTATGTCATGAACAGATGTAAAATTCAGGAGTGTTTAGACTCTTCAAGTTTTGAAGTTTAGACTCAGTACTATGGATTTACTGAGTAATCTTACTACATTTTACAGCAGTTAGTACATTGCTGCATGTATAATTAAAGTAGTTTAGGACTTATACATATTTCACCTTGTCCTCAGGAAAGGTTGTGTAACTAGAGCAAACATTGTTCCAGCATGATTCAGCTGATTCCAAAGAAGACTCAAAACCATGTGTCTCTGAAAGACTTAGAAATAAAGCATCCCTATGATGTGTGGCTTTACTGTAGTTATGAATGCATTCTAAAATGGTTTATGAAATAGTTCGTAGATTTTGACATCCCAGTAAGACTGACATAATTCAACGTTTGGTAGGGTTTGGTGACACACTAAATGAGGTTCACAGTTCATCCTGTTTTAATTCACAATCCCTCATACTGTTTTGAGCCAAAGCCATTCTGAAAGCACTACCTGCAACATTAAAGAAACAAGCATGAGAATTTTCATATTTACGCACATGAAAATACATGGAATCAATAGGCCTAAAGTTATGGGATTTCATTAGATCCTGGAAATTAGGAGTTCTGGAGAACAAAACCAAGCAGAAACATCATTTATTTATTTCTTCTATGGGCAAGCTTACTTCCCTGAACCCTAGTACATGATTGAGAAGGCTGGATGTGATTGTACTGTACCAGAGGACAACTCTGTACCTGGAAGATGACCTGATGACCTGCCATCCTGACCTCTGTGTGAACACTGCTCAGATTTCTTCTGAACTCTCTTGCCTTGGTAAGTCTGCAAATGTTACAGACTTCTAATTATGGCCACAAGGTCACGACAGAAAACCCACTCCTCCATGGGCTGCTGCTACCCTTGGGGCACATCCACCTGCTCCTGTGTGGGTCCTCCATGGGCTGCAGGTGGATATCTGCACCAGTGTGGATCTCCATGGGCTGCAGGGGACAGCGTGCCTCACCATGGTCTGCACCACAGGCTGCAGGGGAATTTGTGCTCTGGTGCCTGCAGCATGTCCTCCCCTCCTTCTGCACTCACCCTGGGGTCTGCAGGGCCGCTTCTCCCATGTTTTTCTCACTCCTGTCACTCACAGCTGCTGTGCACCAATTTTTACCCTTTCTTAAATACATTATCACAGAGGTGCCACAAGCATTGCTGAGGGGCCCAGATGTGCTCTGGGGAGGGTTTGTTGGAGCTGGCAGGAATGGGCTGTATGGCATGGGGCAGTACCTGGTCTCTTCCAGGAAATGCTGTCCTCTGTCCCCGCAAATGTGCCAGGCAAACCCAACACTGCATGCTGTAAAAACTCAGGGGTTTTGCTCACCAATGAAACTTTTAAACTTAATTTCAAACCTAATTGTTGCAGTTCCAGGAATAAGTTGGATATAAATTATTTTCTTCCTGCCATCATCAAAGAAATGCCCTGTGGCTGTTTGACAAAACAAGAATCTTGTGAGCGCGGGATGCATTGCACACAGTCCCTCAGGGCAAACATGACCCAGATTTTGCAGTTTGATTCACCACATCCCAGTGGTGTGAGAGTCAAGCTCTTTGGAGAAGTACCAAGATTTAACTTGGTTTAGTCATTACGCTAATAATAGAATTATAGAACTGATAGGGCTGGAAAGGACCTTAAATACCATTTAGCTCCAAACCCCCTGCCATGGGCAGGGCCGCACATCAGACCAGGTTGCTCAAAGCCCCCTCCAGCCTGGCCTTAAACACTTCCACAGATAGTGCAGCCACAGCTTCTCTGGGCAACCTGTGCCAGGGCCTCCCCACCCTCAGTGAAGAGTTTCTTTCCTAATGTCTAATCTAAACCTCCCCTCTGTCAGTTTAGACCCATTAGCCCTTGTTTTGTCACTACATGCCTCTGCAAAAAGTCCGTTTCCAGACTTCTTGTAGGCACCCTTTAGGTCCTAGACACTGCCCTAAGGTCTTCCCGAAGCCTTCTCTTCTCCAGGCTGAAGAAGCCCAACTCTCTCAGCCTGTCTCCATAGCAGAGATGTTCCAGCCCTCGGAGTACTTTTGTAGTCCTGCTCTGGACGTGCTCGAGTAGGTTCATGTCCCTCTGGTATCAGGGATCCTAGAGCTGAACACAGTACTGCAGGTGGGGTCTCATGGGTAGAGCATGGTAGAGAGCAGGGTAGAGAGGCAGGATCACCTCCGACCAGCTGGTCATGCTCCTCTTGATGCAGCCCAGAATATGGTTGGTTTCACACTGAAGCCAGCTCGTGTTGAGCTTCTTGTCAGCCAACACCACTAAGTCCTTCTCTTCGTAACTGCTTTAATCAATTCTCTCCCCAACTCACAGCTGTGCCTGTGGTTGCCCCAGCCCAGGTGCACAACTTTGCGCTTGACTTTGTTGAACTTCATGAGGTGGGCACGGGCCACCCCTCATGCTTCTCAAGGCCCTTCTGGATGGCATTCCTTCCTTCCAGCGCGACGACTGCACCACACAGCTTGGTGTCATCTGCAGCAACTCAGTCAGCTGAGTGTTGCAGTAATTCCTACGCTGGCTCAACCCGGCGAAAACATGCTCAAAAACATGGTAACGACCATTACATTTGAACTCTTTGGACCAGCTGACTGCCATCCTAAACCCGGGCAGCAGCTGCCGGCCATTGCGCGTGGCGTTCGGACCGCTCGCGAGCACACCGAGAAGTACCTAACCCCGCTCAGCCGGCTCCGCACTCCCGACCAGCGCCCCACCGCGGCCCCGCCGCCTCGCGCATCGCAGCGTACCACGCCCTCCCCCGCCTGCAGCCGGCACCAAGCTACCGCGCCTGCGCGACCGGAGCGGCCCAAGGCGCATGCGGGAGAGGGCGGGTGGAGGCTGCAGGGCCGTCCCCTCGGGCTGGGGGAGGGTCAGTGTTCGGGCAGGAGCTGGAGCTGGGGCGGTGGCGCTGCTCCTGCTGGCGCCGGGGCCGGTTCCGCGGCCGGAGACAGGATGGTGTTTGAGTCGCTGGTCGTGGACGTCCTGAACCGTTTCCTCGGCGACTACGTGGTGAACCTGGACAGCTCCCAGCTGAAGCTGGGCATCTGGGGAGGTATGGGGCTGCCCCGCCGCTGCGGGATGCGCCGCCTGTCCCCGCGCTGGGGACCCGCCTGCCCGCCCGCCGCCTTCAGCACTGTCGCTGCGCTGCCCGCCCGCCCCCTCAGGGAGGAGGCCGAGGCGGTAGTCCCAGAGCGCCGGGGCCGGTCGGGCCGGAGCGGGCGGTGCCGCGCCCGCCACCGCGCTTGGCTGACTGCCCGCAGCTCCGCCGCCGCTCCACCTGCCCGGCAGCTTAAAAATAGTCGTGGGGGCGGGCGGCCGGGGAAGTGTCCGCGGGGGGCGTGGAGCAGCCGGGTGCGGCAGCGAGGAGAGGCCGGGAGGCGCTGCAGCGGGCGGGGGAAGCGCTAGGGGAGTGTGAATGCCCGCTTGAGGTTAATTCTTTCTCGTGGAGCTGCCCTTGCTGTCTTCTCCTGGCTGGGTCGTACCCTGGGTGGGGAGGTTGCGGGTGTCGGTCAGAGCGTCGCTCAGGGCACTCGCGGAAAGTTCGGAGCGGGCTGGGCGGGGAGCCTCACCCGGCCTTGCTGAGCGCCAAACCGGACCGACTTTTTTCCCTATCAGGAGATAAGAAACTGAAAGCAAACGGGGTTTTGATAACGTTTTAGTATCGGTGGTATGCCGGTGGAAGTGATCAGCCTCTCTGCGAGCAGCAGTGACATTCCATTTCTTGGTGCTGTCATCAGTAGGTCTAGAATATTTGTCATTTTTAGCGTTGAAGAGTCAGGACTGGAGACTGTCTTCGGTGTTTGCAGAGGCTATGACCAGCTGTGCTAGGCTAGTAGAATAGTCTGTAGAATGCCAGTTCTGAAGGAGGGGAAGTATTCTGTTCTGTGGACGTTCCTTTAGTAATGTAAGTACAAGAAAACAACAGCAAAGATCTCTCCTTCCAGTATGTCTGGGCAAAGTAAGGCAGCTTCAGAAGAGTAAGACCCATGCAATTGACAGGTGCGTGTGCAGTGACCACTTCTGGCTGGGTTTTGAATGTGCATTCTGGGTGTCTGCAGCATCAGCAAAAGCAGAGGTGCACATTTGCTTTTTTTTTAACGTGTATTCATACATCTGCAGGTAGGAAGCATCCTCGAGGTACAATCCACTCTTAGGTACTCATGTTTATGAATCAGATTTTTTTGTGTCATTTTTGTTTCGTGCATCTGTTTTCAGAAATGGTGGCCTTGTTTGGTTTCATCTCTGCTGTAATTTTCCTTCAGTTAGTCAAGGAATTTTAGGGATCTTTGCAAAGTTCAGTCTCTATATGGAGTTGTAACACTGCAACAGCACATGTAACTGCTGGAGAAAAAGTAGTAGTCCTTGATTTATAACAGTAAGGTCCACTGTAGCCCTGATGTGTTATATACTGTGCAGTGTGTGTCTTATTTGAAAGGAATGAGTTGCACTTTTCCTGAAAGACGCAGTATCAAACGAATAATTTGTGTACAGAACACACCATTTGTGTTCTTAAGTTACCATAGTTTCTTCTTTCATTTCAAGGAAGGCAAGCAAAATATTTAATGTAAAATATGGACCATTTAAATATTTTGGGCAATGTTTAGACATGCAAAGAGGTAAAACCTTATTTTTCCAGCTCTATAGATTGCTGACGGTTACTCCTGGCAGGTTATGGTTCTGCGAGGCAACTCTTACCAGACTAGATGAACATTATCTCTCTCACTTAATAAAAAATAAATAAAAAAAATCCTAAATAGTTCTCTCTGATTTTAACTGTAGGGTGTTAATATTGAGCTGTTATGGTTTTTTATCTATGTGGAACTTAATTTTGGGCTTTTCTATTATTTCCTCTCCAAGTAGTTTTAATATTTTAGAGACTTTAGTATATTTTTTCTTAAAATTCCTTTTTCTTCAGAATGGTGCCTGTGTACTAGAAAAAAGATTAGTTTTTCTCTGCTTAGTCTGTGCACTTGCTTAGCATGAAAATTGCTGTATGAAGCTACATCTTGCTCTGAGATGCCTAACTGCGTAGCATTGCTGAAGGATCACCTGTAGAGGTTTATTTTTATCTCATCTGCTGCATGATGCTTTCACTTGCATTTGCAACTTAAACTGTGTTTAATGTTTCATTTCAAACAATATGTTTTGTTTCATTCCAAAGATCTTGGAGAACTTAAAAATTGCATGCCTCTATCCAAAAGGCAGTAACAGTAGTAATAGCAGTAGACTGCTGTCTTTATATGGAGGCCATCACTGATTAGTAGATCCCTACGCTCAGTATATCTAGATTCTACTGATAATTTTATTGTCTTCCTAAGTACTGAAATTATGGAACTAAATTATTATTATAATTTTAATAAAATAGTACTGTTTTTGTCTTTGTGTTTTGTGTGAACACGTTTTTGTGCTTGTCTGCACTCTCTGAAATAATTTCCATTAACAGCTCTGTGTTTTTATATAGTACTTGTCTTTGTGTGTCATAAACTTGCTAAATTTTACATAAATCATGTAGTCGTGAAATCATATTGTTCCAAATCAATTAAACATTTTGGTAGTGATTAAAAGGGAAGTTTTCTTTCTGTAACAAATGGCCAGTGCTTTTTGGATGCTATAGCACTGCATAGGCACTATAAATCTGTATCTTAAATTTTAAAAAGCATTTTTCTTTTGGTTTTTTTTTTTTGTTTCTGAAAGATTAAGTAAGCAAGGGAGTTTTCTTAGATACTGGAACAGGGTATGTCCTTGTGGTATTTCATAGGTAAGGTGTTTAAATCAAGAGTGGTAACCTGTTGGTAGATTCTGGTTATATGGATTAAAACTAACTTTATATAGTTTCAGCTTCTGCAAATTTGGGAGCTTTAGTCACAACTTTTTAATGAACAAGCTTTTTAGTTTTGCATAATAAGAGAATTCAGCTTGCCACATTAAATCTGTCCAGATTCAATCTTTGTAGTAAAGTTGTGTGATGAAACTGCTCCAAACAACATACCTGAGCACATAATAACTACAGATGAGTCGTCTTTTTTTTTTTTTTATTTTCCCTCTTAAAAAACCCCCAAACCTCAGATTGAAGGGTAAAAATGCAGACTATCTCAATACTAAAGAAAGATGTGATGTCTGGAAACAGACTCATGGCTGAGAGATTTGGAAGAACTGAATATCCTGAAATTCAAAAGGCAATGCAGAAGGGAGGGCGTGCGATAGCGTATGCGAGTAAAGAAGGTACTTTGAATAGGTAAAGCCAATATTGGAAAGGCCAAGGCTCAGAAAACAATGTAATGGGGAACAAAAGCTTATTCTTTTTTCCTTAAGAATTCTGTTAGTATGAAGCAGAATAAAAAGCTACTGTGTTAGGCAGTCTTCAAGGATAATTATTTAATGGCTGATGCAGTGAAAGATGGTGTTTTAAACCTCTTCTTGCTCTGATAGTTTCAATAAGCTGTGTTAACAAATGTGTAAGTACTTGGCTTAGGTAAACGGGTTAGAGCAGTGTCTAGACAACTTACATATTTTTGCATGCTCTAAACCTAATAAAGTTTTACTTCAGTACCCAAAGAAATGATTAAAGTAATGACAATTATCTCTGAGAAGTGAAGTGACGCTGAGGTTTCCAAACAGGATGAGAGATCAGCTGTTTCACCATGTTGCTATTTTCGTTTGACTGGGCCTAAATAACTTTTTCATTCAGTGTCTTGGTCAGACCTTCTATACTGTCCTTTAAAATACTTAATTCTCAGTTGACTTGGCATACCTATTTATTAGGTAATGTCTCAAGCGTATCTTACTTAACACAACTTGTTGTTTGAATAGCTGGCGTCTCTTACGGGGAAGCCATCTTAGTAGGATGATACAGGCAGATAATTGACACAAATTTGTGAGCACACAAGCACTTTTTTTTTTTAGGTTTATTTTTCATGGCTACACCTATTATTATAATAAAGATGACTACTTTTGCATACCGTGTTCAGATATAGCAAGGCAAGTTTATAGTAGGTGCAGTCCATCCCCTACATGTTAACAATATGAATTTATTGAGAAATGAAGAATATCTAGTACTTTGTGCTGTCTTTCATGACCTATTTTACAGTAGATGTCAGTAGAGCAGGTGTTTGGCAGGCACTGTCATCCTCAAAAACTTAGAGCCTGTCTCCAGAAGGTGTTCTTAAAGAGGAAAAATCAACAGCACAAACAAAAGGCAAAAGCAGCAGCTTGTATGAAGTAACCAAAGGGGTTCAGAAGCTGATAATGCTGTTGCTAAAAAGCAGCATTTATGTTAAAATATGTGAGTGGGTGTCCTGGTTCAGCTGTAGCAGTTATTTTTCTCCTTAGTAGCTGGTGCAGTGCGTTTTCGACTTAAATCTGAGGACAGTGCTGATAACACCAATGTTTTTAGTTCTTGCTAAGTAATGTTTACTCTGATCAAGAACTTTCAGTCTTGTGTTCTGCCAGTGAGGAGGGGCACAGGAACCTGCGAGAAAGCAGAGACAGGACACCTGACCCTAAGTAGCCAAAGGGTTATTCCATGCCGCGGCATATAAAGCCCCGTATATAAACTGGAGGGAGTTACCTGGAAGGCCCAGATTGCTCACTGCTCAGGTCAGGCTGGCTATTGATTGGCAGGTGGTGAGCAACTGTATTGTGCATCACTTGTGTTTTTTGTTTCTTTCCTTTTCCCCTTTTAGTTTTGTATTCTCTCCCTGTGTTATTTCTGTTAGTAGTAGTAGTAGTAATAGTTTGGTATTATACCTTAGTTTCTTAACTGTTCTTATCTCAACCTGTAGAATTTACATTCTTTTGATTCTCCTTCCTGTCCCTCTGGGAGTGAGGGGAAAGAAGAGGGGGGAGTGAGTGAGTGGCTGTGTGGTTCTGAGTTACCATCTGGACTTAAACCGTGACAGTGGAAGTGTTTGTTACTGGACAGATACCAGCTGAGGTATTTTCAGTTTCTGATGCCTATCATTTTTTATCTCTCTCGCTTGCTTTCTCTGCTCCCTCACTCTTTCTGCCCTGTTCTTATTTACAATACAGCAGAGATGGGATTAATACACTGGTTAAATCTGCAGGTTTTTATGTGGATTAATATTCTTCTGCCTTTTCAGCTCTTGTTGACATCTGTAACAATTTCAGTTAAGCCTCTTTGGTCAAATGGTTTACTGAGTGTCATTTTATTTTATAGATATGTTCTTGTCAGCCAAGTCCTTGGTAGTAGATGTTAAGTTCATGCACACAAATTCATGAAGTTATTTTGAGTATCTAAAATTGAAACTACAAACCTGTTTATTCCATAATTTTGGCAAATGTTTCATTTTGTTTGATTATTTACAATGTCCAGAGATCACTAAAACTTAGAATTTGGTTTATAATATAGCTTACATAATTCCTAGACTGTGCTATAGGTGTTTATAAACGTTCTGGCTTTTATTATTGTTTTTTCCTGCATGTTTTACCTGAGATATTTATACCACTCCATACGGTTTTCAAGGTTGCTTAGTTGGGCATTTTGTAATCCATCAGATGGGCTTTTATCTGGCTGCATTTCTGTTGTCAAAATAAGGAAAGATCCAGTTGCCCCCGGGGGGGGGGGGGGGGAGGGGAACAACATCCCTGTACCCCCAAACCCCACAAAGCCAAACAACCACATCTTAATGTATTTTGAAATTCTTGCAATTAAAATCCATTGGCAGTGCTCCAAGACAGAAAAATGGTAGTAAAAAAGCAGCTGTGTTATGTCCTGTAACAGGCCTTTGTTCTCTGATTTTTTCTGCTTTTATTTGTGAGGGTGCTTCCTTCCCCCCTTAAATTTTGGCAATGAAAGAAGATACTGACATGGTCAGTTACTGCATTTCAAATAGTGAGTGTTAGAATTGGTTGCCAGTGAGGTATGCTAATTTTGCAAATAGTTGATGTTTACTTGCAGAAATGTTTAGTCAATCATTTTTGCATTCCATCTCAAGTACAGGAAAAAGAAGGGTTGCATACATATATAAAACATAGTGCTTCAGTAGGAGCATTCGGTGTGTTTTGATAGGCTATTCGCTGTGGTTAGTCTCACAATCAGAGTTTTTGTAAGTAAACTGATATTTTATTGAATGTGTTTCAGTAGTTTTAGATGAAAATTGAGATGAAGTTTTACTGATTCCTACTTCTTCTAATGATTTTAGCTGAAACCTTTAAAATTACTAATTGTAAAACCATAAGTATAGGAAAAATGTTGAATAGTTGTTTACCCGACTTCCCACTCCCAACATTTCATGTAGAATTGTCAAAGCTGCCTTGTTTGGAATGCTATTGGTACCATGTTTATTCTCTGCCATTAACAATGTGCTCAACTAAAATGAGCTGTAGTTCTCTAGGACAAAATGTTGTTTGTAAATGCTTGAGATAATAATCCTTACTCATTTTACAATGTCTTGTTTTCAGAAGCATTAGGGTTGCCAAATTATTGCAGCTGAAATATGGCATGTGCCAAACCCTTGATAAATGAGGTGATGTTTGCTTAGCTAACAGTGAAAGTGAAGAAACCAAACCAAGTTAAACTGCTTTGTATGTCATGTTTAGAGTTTGCCTGTGAACTTTTTTTACCATGGCTCAACTGATGTGCAAAAATTGCATGCAATGCATCGTAACTTGGTTACAAACCTGAACATTTGCTCTGCATACAATTAGAATTACTTGCCATGAATACAGTTACAATTAGTGATGTCATCTTAGATAAACAAATGGCTTCTTTTTTTCCCCTCCCTTTTTTTGGTGTCTCCCATATAACAGAACTTTCTCTAATGAGTGTTAAAATGGTCTGTGCAGGATCAGCTTTTTCAAGGAGTAGATTTAGAGTTGAACCCAATGGTGTATAAAACCTGTCATCTTGTTATTACCTACTGACTATGTAGGCTAGTTATAGTTACTAGGGTAGTTGCAGACTACTGCTGGAAATCCTTTGATTTTTTTTTTTTCTTCCTTTTTTTTTTCCTAATGTTCCTGTACAGTATAGGTGTGTTATAAGGCTTAAAAGCAGAACCACTAGCTCTCAAAAAAAACCTTCTGCATACAGTATTTGTCTGGAGATGCTGGTGGTACCAAGCGCCAGATACATAGAATTCTGCTGTAAAGTGGTAATAGATTGTTGCAATGAATAAATTAAATAAGTAAAAACTTTATAGTATTTGATGAATATTGCAGGATGGATGGATTAATTTACCTGATCAGCTGTTCCACAGCAGTTCAACAACTTGAGCCAACTGTTCTAATAAATGCATATTTGAGATTAGGGTCTTGTTTCACAAAATTGGTGATACTGTGAACATTAGTCTAATGCCATCAACGCTGTACAACGGCAAGGATATTCCTTGCAGGTGGAGCTCCTGTCTGCCCCTATGTTTGGCTGTTTCTAACTTGTGTCCCCCAAAGGAAAACATTATTGGGTCAATCAAATCTTCATTTGCAATCTCAAGCTATATTCATTTCCAGGCCTGTAATCTGCTTCTGGTTTCCTGAATCTCATTTATGCCTCTGCTAAGCTGTATAAGGTGTCTGTTCCATGTTCATGTGTTAACACTATACAACTAATTTGAAGGTAACCATTGCAGGTGTTCCATCCTTGTTGTAGAATTTGCAGAAGACATTGCTTTGGACTGTGTGCATGTCATGAGTTTCCTGGTCCCTTCTAATGTTCCTTTTGTATGGCAAGTGCCTGATGCCAAGTATGTTGTAAAATCAAATCTCACAAATTCAAATTTTCTGTGTTTACAGGGTATGGAATTATTGTTATCTATAGACATTTAAAAAATTAGATTTACTGAAATGCTTCCTGTGAACTTTTATAAGCCTATAAATGCATCTTACAAATATAAGATCTTTTGAGAGCTAAAAATTCACTCTAAATTTAATGTTGCTAGATTTCCACAAGTACAGGGAGCAGATGGTTGGGGAAAAAGAAGCAAACTTTTAATTTCAAAATGGGTCCTTACAAAATGTGACAGTAATTTCTAATGTTTATCCGAATCTTAGATTTTTTTTTTTTCTTTCCATGGACATGCAAGCTCCATAAGCAAATATCAGATACTATTTTATATCATGAATGAACAGTGTGTTCTTAATAATCTTTCATGGATATTTGAGGTACAGATTGTGGGTATATTCTACAGCAAATAGTTGAAGTACCACAGGTCAGGGGCTAATGACTCAGGCTTTGGGATATTCAGTGAGGACCACAACTACTTTGCTTATTATAGTTTTACTTATTGGCTTCTTATTTTTTAGGAGCCGTAGCACTTAAGAATCTTGAAATAAAAGAAAATGCGCTGGTAAGTTAGTGAAAATAAAATTGTTGCAAAAATGATTCTTGAACTTTTGGGGTTTATGTGCTTTTTTGGTTCATATTTAAGGTGCACTGTATTTTAAGTGTAAACTTACTGGTTTTTTTTCCCTCTGCACTTGTCTGGATTGCCTAATTAATTTGAGATTAAATATAGAGGTGAAGGTGTATGCTGACTTCATTTAGCTTTATTTTTTTCAAAACCAAACCCTGAATAGCTGAAAGAATGTGTTGAGATCAAAAGCAAGCAAATGCTTACTTGTCCCAGTATATTGGTTTTTTTCAGTGGTTGAAAGGTAAACTTGTTAGCTTTAAGGTTATAATCTTTTTTTTCTAATACGGGAACATTTCACAGGTTGCTGAAATGAGTTTTAATGTTCTAAACCACTTTTTTTCAGAGTCAGCTGGATGTGCCATTTAAAGTTATAGCGGGACATATTGGTAAGTTACATTTTACCATGTACCCATGCAGGAGTTATTAAACATACTGCATTTCCTTGCAAGTTTCCCTAGGCATCCTGAGCAAGTAATTTACCACGTTTTCTTGTTTTGAATGCTGTGTACACTCTGAAGTTTGTTTTTTCAGAAGAAAAAAAGGTTTGAAGCATCTCATTTTCTTAAGCTGAGATGGCAGAGTTAAAATATCCTGGGGTCCTGTCTAATCAGCTTAATAAGAACCCAACAGCAAAGATGAGCAGCTGAGCAGGACTAGTTCTCATCCCTCGGAAGGATTTTGCCTTCCACTTCCTTTTCTATCCTCCTTCCCTGTTTTTGTTAATATGGGAAGTTCTCTGATTGCAAGTTGGTTGTCTTGTAAAAGTTAGTGTTTTCTTAAAGCCAACTAAGTCTAAAGCCATTATATTTCCCTTAATCTAGCCTGGAAGTATGTGTTTTTCTATGACTGATTTCATAGTTTATTAAAATCAGTACTTTTGTGAAGAGTCTGAGACTCTGTAACCTCACAGTTCCCTTGTTTACAAAACATACACACTACTCTTCCACAGAAATATAAAGAAAAATATGTATTTGGGAATATTTAGCTGGCTGATCATATATGAGCTGCCCATGCTTTGTGTGTTTATGAGGATGCTGCAGTAGGTTTGCAAGGAGGGAGATGTTGCTGTTAGGAAGAAGAAATGTAATTCAGGGGAAGAAAGAGAGGACCTGTATACTTAATAGTTCTGTTCATGGAAAAACTTGCCTCATGTTCATTTGTGTCCTGTGTAAAACAAATAACCCAAAGGACATGTGCCTCGACTGTGCTGTTTTTTTTCTGTCCAGTAAAATAATTGTTAAGAGATTTTGTGGTTAAATGTCAATTACCTTTTAAATATTTTTATTTTCCAGTTAAATATTTTTATTTTCCAGTCAACTATTTAACTGTACATCTCAACCTTCTTCTTTTGTGTTTGTAGGTCAACTTAACTTACAGATTCCATGGCAGAACCTTTATACTCAGCCTGTTGAGGCAGTTCTTGATGGAGTTTATTTGCTTATTGTGCCCACAGCCAGTAAGTTAATGTAGAGGAAAAAGTGAATATAGATTGATGTGATTTCAAAGGAATCTGGAATGGGTTGATCCTGCTTTCATGAACTTTTTTTCTGATAAGTAGTCCTAGCAAATGCAATTAGATAATGGGAATGGGGTGTCTTTCAGTAGTTTACATTTAGTCACGTAATTTTTTTGATCTTATGCAGCTATTAACAAGCCATGAAAATTACTACTTTTGAAACAGCATCTTCTAAAAGTATGTTTATTTTTTTTTTTTGTATCGTACCTTTTTACATTGTCTATTTAGGTGTAAAATATGATGCTGAAAAAGAAGCCAGGCAGTTCTTGGAAGCAAGACAAAGGGAATTACAAAGAATAGAGGAAGCAAAGCAGAAAATAGCTGACCAAGGTAAGAATGGGAAAAGCTAATGAAAGTAATGCTATTTCCTTCTTTTAATTTGTCACTTAAAGTGTTTTAGATTCCTGTTTTCCTCTTGATACTTAAAAATCTATTAGTGACAGTTTTTTAGGTGTTGCTGCCATTGATATTACAGAGCAAGCATCATGAAAATCAAAAGGTTCAAGCTCTGACATGATCTGATATAAATGAGGCTTTTGAACTATTGCTTATGACATATGTTGCCTGATGTTATTTTCCTCTTCTTTCATAAGAAACAATTTAACTTTGTTTCTAATAGTAAAGAATTACACCTTCTGAAAGATTCTGTTTAATTTGTTCTTTGATACATGTAAAGTCTCATAATCTTGAATTTAACTTCTGGTACTTTCAAGAAGTATGTATTGGACACCTTGAGTATCAGTGGGTACAGGTCATATTTTTGAACAATCTGATTCTTCATGCAAGAGGTAATAAAGCTGAAACTGTCTAGTCTGACCATAATTTTTATGGATTATACTGAAAAGGCATTTCTATACAATGTACTAGAATACGGTGTAATAGAAAATCTAAATACCTATCATATAAACTCTATTATGTGTTTGTTTTCTCTAGTGTAATTTTTAAAGTGCTTTAATGCAAACAAAATACAATTTTCCTTTAACTTAGATAAAGCAAAAGAAGAGAAACAAGACACTTTTGTGGAAAAACTAGTCACTCAGGTTATCAAAAATCTTCAGGTGAAAATTTCCAACATCCATATTCGCTATGAAGATGATGTAAGTATTTTGTATGTCTCAGCATAAGAGGTTGTGCACTCTTAACATGAAATTAGGAATCTGTCTGATTTCATTTCTTCTAGTTACTTGCCCTGTCAAGGGAATCCTAGTAAACTTCTGAGAATTTCATGGTCTTAAAACACCAAAACACCTTATAAATGAAAACTGATTAAAAGCTTGCACCAAAGCATGAAGATATTTACAAGCATGTGTCAGGCACCAATAAGATATAATTGTCAGATCTGTGATGCATATATATATATATAAAATTATATTTTAATTGTTGTCTTTTTACTTCCAAATTTAGAGCATAGGATAATCCTTTTTTAATATTTTCCCCCTGCTCTGCTAGATCACAAATCGGAATAACCCCTTGTCATTTGGGATTTCACTTCAGAACCTAAGTTTGCAGGTAATTCTATTTTTCATCTTAAAAGCATGTTGCAAGTTATGTTTTTGTGTACTATTGTGATGTCATAATATCTAATGAAAGTTTGCCTACAATCATGAGCAATCCACAGCAGTAACTACTTGGTTTATCAAGCCCAGCATAAATGTTGTGGTGGGGTGCCATTAGAGGTTGCGTGGTAGCATTAAAACAGACTTTTGGGAGTAAATTATTGTTTTTCTGCCTGCTGCACTTAATTTTTGCCAAATACCAGGTTTTGGGTTTTTCAAAGTCTATGAATATTTTACTGAAACTGCCTTGAGCACTGTGAAAGGACGTCACTACTTTATACTGGGGAAGGGGGAAAAATGGGAAAGGGGGTGGCATCTTGTTTCAAACTGGAGCTCAGTTCTTTGATCTGCAAGCTCCGCTTTAAAGTGCTAATAGTAGTCATCATAGACTATATACTTTTTTAAATTCTTTTCTAGAAGACTACCTTGTAGCAGCAATATGCTTATTCTGCCAAGTTGCTCTGATTCAGTAGTTTTTGCTGTGTAACTGATAAAATGTTTAAGTAAATCTTACTTTCTTGAACTAAATAGTTGTCTTCTGAGTGCTTCTTCCCAGCACATTAAGGGGTATTTGCCAGCCCTGTCCTTTAAACAGTTTTGCCTAGTGAATAAAAAGAAATATCGCTACACTCTTGAAAAACTATAATAGCATATAGTGTTTCTTTTGGGCTCACATTAAAATGCTACTTCTAGAATTGCAAAAAAATTCTAGTCCATTATTTATCTCTTTCCAAAGAACCTGCCTAAAAATAATATTGGTGTAAAGGAAAAGAATTGCACTACTGAAAACAACTTCAGAGAATCATTTGGTTTTTATGTGTAGCCTGCCAGTCATGGTGGTTACATGTGCGTATTTTTTGGGGGGTGAATTAGCCTTATCAAGTTTCCACTTAAAAGAATGGCTTAATCATCTTAAATCAGACGATGTGGTCCCATTATTTTGAGTGGTTTAATTATGATGATGTTCCTCTCTTTTTCCTGGTTTGTTTTCAGTGATGATAATATGTTGTTGTATTACAGGTACTGGAATAACTTTCTTTAAATTTTATTCCAGACCTCAGATCAGAATTGGAATCCATGTTTACACGATGAAACTGCCAAGTTGTTCTACAAGGTACAATATAAGCTGTATGATAAAGAATTGTTGCTGAAATAAGCTAAATTAGAGTTCCTTCCGTAGAAAGTAAGGTCAAGAAAACATCTGTATGGGCTCTAAAATAAAAGAATGCGGAGTGTTCAGGGGGTGTTCTGGATATTTATTTCATCAACACCTTATGAAATCCAAATTATGAATCTAAAATTTGTAGGTATTAATGCATCTGTTCTGTTGTATTTCCAGCTTGTACGACTGGATAACCTTTTTGCTTACTGGAATGTGAAATCGGAGATGTTCTACCATGGTGGTAGTGATGAATCGTTGGTAAGGAAAGCATGAGATAATGTATCTAGTACTGTAGTTCATCCTGTGAAGCATAGGGCATGCTTTACAGTCATTTCTGCTTACATTTATGTTAATCAGTGCCCCCAAGAATTGTCTTGTTACTAATAGCTTTTTTAGGTGAACCAGTAAATTTTAAGATTTTTACAGGATGGAGGTACAACACCCATCTGAGGAAGTTAAAAAAAAAAAAAGAAAAATTGTCCTTTGCCAGTTACAAAAATGATACACAATATGTGGTCATCTGACTGTTCAGTGATTTTTATCGGCTAAAAATGGAAGTCTCATTCTGTTTAAAACATAGATGAGTATTTTGATTTAGACTAGCAGAGGGATTATCTGAAACCTGTATTAAAAGGCTAACATTTTATATTTTAAAACTTTATAATGAAATAAAAATGCAACTTGTTTTTAACTCCATGGTGTATGTAGGTTAACTTAAAACATGGAGTTGCCAGCCACAATGTGATTCCAGAAGGTTATGATTTTGGTAAGTGGTACTTTATTTGTAATAATGCATGTATACCTTGCTTCTAATTTTTAATGCCTCTCAGAGGTTGCTACTTTGGCTGTTGCTCAGGAATCATAGTAAGGAGTGCAGTTTAGTTCTTTGGCAGGAATATCTGTCTCTCTGACAGTGAATACTGTATCCTATATGTAGCCTTAAAAATGCTTTGATTACAATATGAGTCTTGAGTCATATATCATTCTAATGAAATATCGTACATAAATCCTTCTTGTTCACATTCACTGATAATTCATTATTTTAAGAATTTTAGCAATAATATGTGCGTCATGTATGTCTTTTGAATCAGATTGGTTTGAGTAATAGATTAGTGTTTTTGAGGTCACCTGCCTTATCTGAAGTGTATCTTTTTTCATTAGGGGTGGAAACAGTAATCACACAACTTTGAAACATCAATCAACATTTTTATTTTATTTTTTACTGTTGCTATATTGCACATTATATTGCTTTGGCTGTTGCTTACTCTAGTCCCAAAGTTGCACTGGGTCCAGTCAAACATGGTGATTATTTACTTTTCACTGTGTGGAAAATACATGGGTTTTATTTCTCTGTGCATCTGTGTGGTTGTTTAGTAGCTGTTTACAAGGCAGAATAGCCTTTGAAATGCCTTGTTCTTTAGCAAGTCCTCACTTCACTATAGCCAGGGTTTAGAAGGGTACTGTTAGGTTTATCAGCTTTTCTTGTTGCCTTTGCCTGAAAGGGAAGCCTTCTGTGTCTCTTGCTTTGACAGAGACTTGCTTTGCCAGGGAACTATTTAGTAATTTCTTCTGATTTCTTATCTGTTTTTTCCAGTTGCTAGTTTTGACTCTTTTTTTACAAGAAAATAAGTTTAAGCATCATCAGTTGTCTAAAGCTTTTGTAGTTTGATCCAAATGCAAGCATAATACTTACACATCGGAAGGATGAAAAATTAAGATTAGTAAGCTAAATGCAGGGAGAAAATGAATAGAAATGCTACATATAAAATGTGCAGCTAAAAGTAAAGTAAGCTTTCAGAAATACGCAGCTTAAATTGAACCAAAACTAATTGATGTAAACATGGTTTCATCTTCCAAAAATGTCTGTTTCCATTTGTATGAACCTCTTGGTGAATTTAGAATATTTGCTGTGTAGATGGTCTGTCAGTATTTCTGTTGAAATCAAAGATATTTTATTTGATAAAGGTAGCATTTACACAAATTCATGTAATACATGAATTCTTATTCTTAGATCAGTTGTTGAAAGAGTGGAAGTGCTGATCTAGACATGGCTTTGAATGCCTGATATTGCTGAATTGAGGAACAGATAAAAACTTTTTGCTCTCAGTATTTTCTCATGTGATTTGCTTTATCTGGGGTCCATACTAATTTTTTTCATGCTTACTTGAGTTTGGATTTATTCCACAGGTGTTGCCAGAATGAAACGGGAAATTGAGTGTAAATTGTATTACATTTGAAGATATGTTGATGAAATCTACGATTTAAAAATTAATAATCTGTCATAACTTTAGCTATGATAAGCATTCTGTATCATTTATAGCAGTCTTAAATAATTTAATTGTGCTTTTTATACCAACTTATGTTTTTTAGTATTCCGCCCAATTTCAGCTAGAGCCAAACTCCTTATGAATCCTCGATCTGATGTTGACTTTTCCTCACCAAAAATGGATTTAAATGTAAATTTACAGGATATAACTGTTGAATTCAACAAGCCACAGGTATAAACTATTTTTCTGAAGTTAGATGTAATGTGGTAAAAATGTTAGTTTGCAAGAACAAGAAAAGCAATCTAAAATTTTCTAATAAACAGAGAATCGATTCACTTTGTCTTGTTTTTCTTTGTAAATTCTTTTCTTTTTAAAGAAAAGCTTGATTCACATTGTTCTCAGAAGGATAAACTGGTTTTTTTGGTTGGTTGTTTTTTTAGTACTTCAGTGTTATGGAGCTTCTTGAGTCTATTGATATGATGACTCGAAATCTGCCATATAGGAAGTACAGACCTGATGCTCCATTGCACAACAATGCCAAGACATGGTAGGCTACCTCAGACTTAGTAAACAATTTGTTAGTTATTAATTTAAAATAATTGCCAAGTGATTGTTTCTTACCTAAGGAGATTAGAGCTCATTTCCTTCTGAAACTAAGTCTTCTCTTTTGGTTTTCCTTTTTTTTCTGAAACTAGGAGTGTTTTAAAAAAAAATGTTGAGGATCTCAAACCAAGGGTGAGGACATGATATTTGAAAGCCTTCATTTACTTTCTTAAAGATCATTATCAGAAACTGAAGTCCGATAGTGTTTTAGTGTCCTAACTCTGTTTTAATGAAGGACACTGCGTTACATGTTAGATACTATTACAAGCTGTAGCTGTTATCTGAGAATAGACAAACATTGTCAACATAGCAGAGATTTGATTCTTTTCAGAAAATTCCTTACAAATATGCTTTGATTATTCACACACATGTATTTGTGGCCACTTTTTGTAAAAGGTTGCTTTTTAATTTTATGAAATACAAACCAGTCAACGTTGTGGAGAAAAATAAAATCCTTGGGTTCCTCTGTTGATCGGAAGTGTGATTATTAGAAAAGGGATTTTGCTTTTTACAACTTGAAGTTGTATTTAGTGGGAATCTGCATAGCTCTGGGTGTTGTTCAATATACCAAAATAAATGCAAACTATACTTCATTTGTTTTTGCTTTAGGTGGAAATATGTTATTTATGGCATCCTTGAAGTAAATGTTCAACCTAAGCTCCAAATGTGGTCATGGGAACATATTCGGCATCATAGGAAACAAGTGAAGAGCTATAAAGAGATGTATAAAACAAAGATAACATCAAAAAAACCTAATGAAGAAATCTTAAAATTATTGGAGGTTAGCCTTTTTTCCATTAAAGGCATAACTACTGTTCTCCTTGCTATTTACTTAAACTTAAATGTTTGTATGTTCGTAAGTCAGTGCTAAGTTAAACTTTCAGTGCCCAAACTTACAACTTCATCAGTACCTTTTTCTGTAAATAGTATTAATAAACATACTAGATATTTTTTAATTTAGAAACTATAGTGAATCAAAACTTAAACTGATGTGCTTTTCTTTTTTCAGGTTTAAGTTTTCAGCTTGAGCAAATTAACTTGCACTGAAAGTTCTTTACTGTCATTCCCTATAAAACTGAGCCATGAAACGTAACCAAATGACATTGTAAAAAAATAATCTCTCACCTTCTTTCTAGGAATTTGAAAAGGCCTTGGATATTTTTAACATCACTCTAGCAAGGCAGCAAGCAGAAGTTGAGGTAAAATTTCATCATTTAAATGAAGCTAAGAATAACTGCAACATGAGGTTGTGGAGATTTTAGGCAGATGCGTTTGAGTTTTAGTGATAGAGTTGTGCATCATAAGGTCTATTTTCTTTGTGTTTTCCATTTATTATCAGAAGGTATAGTAAGTTTCAGCTTGTAATTAAGTAAAAAATAAATAGCTGCATATTCTGCTTCCTCAGAATAACTGATCTGGGATAAATTCATTTCCACTTATAGTGAGGAACATTACTGTGGAAAATATGGTCGAAGTATGATAGCATAAGTCAAATTGGAAGCAATAAAACTCGAAGCTTCAGGCTTCCCCCGCCCAGCTCCTCAACTCAGACTGTTAGTTTATTTCTTTCTTCTGGTACCCTGTTATGTAGGCCGAACACCTCCATGTGTAGTATGTGGACCTTTTGTTACTGTTTGCAAATAATGCTGAATACTGCAAATGCAGAATACATTTAAGCAGATAATTGCAATTGGGCAAGACAATGTGACTTGAATAGTTACAGTTGTTAGCCTTGTTTTTCCTAGGTTAGTATACTGCTTAGTTTTCAGTGTAGTACTAGTCTGAGCATCATTCCAGGAGACTGAAGTAAAATCTGTATGGGCTTTCTGAAACCTGCAGTTGCCTTTCTCCATTAATTATCAATGTGACTAAAAGTAAATAGAATATGATATTTAGAATCTGAAATAGTGTACTGATAATTAAACTTTATGAATGTCAATAATTTCTTACGACAGTATTTGAAATTATTTTTTTCCCTTCTCTTTGTGTGTGGAGTGTATTAAGTATGGCCTGAAAGCTGCAGTGATAGATATGGTGCTTCTAAACAGCAATACGTAAATGTGATTTTTCCTTCTAGTTTTCTGTATATACAACCACATTTTGATGCTTGTATGATTTTAATTCAGACTTTTACAGAACCAGCGAACAGGTTCATGTCACTCCTCTTCAGATGCTTGGCTGAACTGGTGTGCTTTTCACCAGAAGTTTTTGGGATTTTTTTTGTTTGTTTCAGTTCTTGTTTAATTTTTGTATGTTTTTATGTTGTGACATATAGTTTCTTTGGTTTTATCTTCTTTACAGAATCATAGAATAGTTAGGGTTGGAAAGGACCTTAAGATCATCTAGTTCCAACCCCCCTGCCATGGGCAGGATACCTCACACTAAACCATGCCACCCAAGGCTCTGTTCAACCCAGCCTTGAACACCATCAGTGATGGAGCATTCACAACTTCAGATACTGGAAGGCTGCTATGAGGTCTCCATTCAGCCTTCTCTTCTCCAGGCTGAACAGCCCCAACTTTCTCATCCTGTCTTCATACGGGAGGTCCTTCAGTCCCCTGATCATCCTCGTGGCCCTCCTTTGGACTTGTTCCAACACTTCCATGTCCTTTTTATGTTGAGGACACCAGAACTGCACACAATACTCCAAGTGAGGTCTCACGAGAGCAGAGTAGAGGGGCAGGATCACCTCCCTTGACCTGCTGGTGAGGCTCCTTTTGATGCAGCCCAGGATATGGTTGGCTTTCTGGGCTGCAAGCGCACACTGCTGGCTCACATTCATTTTTCCATCCATCAACACCCCGAAGTCCTTCTGTGCAGGGCTGCTCTGAATCTCTTCTCTGCCCAACCTGTATGTGTGCCTGGGATTGCTCCAACCCAGGTGTAGGAGCTTGCACTTGTCATGGTTAAACTTCATCTGGTTGGCATCAGCCCACCTCACAAGCATGTCAAGGTCCCTCTGCATGGCATTCCTTCCCTCCAGAGTTAGCAACCAAACCACACAGCTTGGTGTCATCGACAGACTTGCTGAGGGCGCAGTCAATCCCACTGCCCATGTCACCGACAAAGATGTTGAACAAGACCGGTCCCAACACCGATCCCTGAGGGACACCACTTGTTACTGGTCTCCAGCTGGATATTGAGCCATTGAGCACAACTCTTTGTGTGCAGCCATCCAGCCAGTTTGTTATCCACCGAGTGGTCCACCTATCAAATTGATGTTTCTCCAACTTGGAGACAAAGATGTCATGTGAGACAGTGCCAAACGCTTTGCACAAGTCCAGGTAGATGACATCAATTGCTCTACCCCTGTCCATCAGTTCCGTAGCCCCATCATAGAAGGCCACCAGATTGGTCAGGCAGGATTTCCCCTTAGTGAAGCCATGCTGGCTGTCACCAACCACCTTGTTCTTTTTTATGTTCCTCAGCATGCCTTCCAGGAGTATCCACTCCAAGATTTTGCCAGGCACAGAGGTGAGACTGACTGGTCTGTAGTTCTCTGGGTTATCCATCTTCCCCTTCTTGAAAATGGGGGTTATATTTCCCTTTTTCCAGTCATCAGGAGCTTTACCTGACTGCCGTGATTTTTCAAATATGATGGACAGTGGCTTAGCAACTTCATTCACCAGCTCCTTCAGGACCCACGGATGGATTTCATCAGGTCCCATGGACTTGTATACGTTCAGGTTTCTCCTACGTTTTGCAGGGTGACAGAGATCCCAGAGTTATTTCTTCTTTTCTCCAGTGTGACCATGCTGCATTCCTGACTGCTTTCCAGTCCTGAGTTTTAAGATAGGTTTCTGTAATGCTTATGATAGGTTGCAAGCAAATGGATTTTCATTTGTTTGGGCTTTTAAAAAAGCTTTGCATTTGGAAAGTGTTAGAAAAGCTTCTTGTAGGATTTGCTAGCTAACTCTGAATTTATTTCCAAGTATTGAAATCAATCAGTGATTCTAAAGTGTGTTCTACCTCCATCTATCTGTCAGAAGCAGTCTCTTATTGTTACCAGGTCTCAGAGGACTTGTATGAGGCAGATCTGCTACTAGCTTGGTATACTAGCCTTGAGTCTACTAGAAAATTAATGGAGCACCCTTTAGACATGGGCCAAGTAAAGACAGATACAGGATCTTACTGTTAAGCATTTTTAGTTTCTTAAAAACATACCTTACAGTTGAATTTCTAAGGCTTGCTTTTCTCTGGACTTCGAAATTAAGATGCCCATAGCTCACACTTGCAAACACCGTACCCTCTAGTTTTCTGGGAACATTGTAGCAAGAGCATTATATTCCATTACATTCCATATATTCCATTCCATTCTATATATATTCCATTCCATATTATATTCCTTATATATTCCGTTCCATATTACATTAGGCCATTTTATCATCTTTATCACTAGTACCACACACCAGCTTCAGTGAGCCTAGTGTCAAGTCTGTATGACATGAAGAAATTTTGTGCTTTCAATCTAGAGAAGACTTCATTGATGATTCACCTTAATTGGACTACAGGGTGATATTCTCCCTTTCTTTTAGTGGAAACAGTTTACCTTGCTGAATTATTCCACAGACTGTGACTATATTCATTACTAAACTATTGTAAATGGAGGGCAGGGAAAGCTCTTCAGGATTTCTTAAGGAAATTTCTTTGGTTCCAATACTACACAAATGTTTTCTTCATCCCCGCAGAAGTACAGTTGCCCTCCCTTCTCTCTGTAGCCTCTGTTACCTTTGACTCTAATGTCAGCTGCTGCCTCAGACATTGTGAGAATCATAGATTTAAGCGTCACTACTTTTTCTCTATGGCAGTAGTTCTTCAACACCAACTCTTTGGTATCCTAGAAACCTCTGATTTCAAGGGTTTAACAGCCATTTTTTCTAAGGCTCTGTCCATTCTTTCCTTGGACTGTTCACTGTAACATCTGCTTAATGACTTGGTATCCTCGATAAAGAGGACCTTGGAGAATTTTGTTCAAATTTTTTGAGGCTTTGTGTTGTTTAAGTGACATTCTGCATCATCTCTCTGGACTGAATCAACAGTATCAGTTCAGAAGCCTTTATGTTTTTATGGTGATTCCTGCTTTCCATTGGCCTGTAGGTGGATAGATGTGACAAGTCCCTTTAAAATTCTGATTTAGAGTCAGCTGTTTTCCCTATTTGTGTTGTAGGAAGGTCTTGGGCTTTTTCTCATGCTTTCTCATGCTGAGAAGGGATCTCTGTCTCACGCACGTTGGGTATCATATTTACTAGAGCATTTCTGAATTCAGGGCTTATCTGCAAGTGTTTATGTCTTTCTGGATCATATTAGTCATGAAGAAAAAAAAATGGTTTGTTTAGTCCACTACAGTTTTGAGGACTCCTCTGTCTCTTAAATCCCTTGACGGTCATTTGCTGTACCTTATGCCAAGCTTTCAGTGGTCAAGTCTGGATGTAGTTCACACTTTCCGGGAGGACCCAGTATTGGAATGATCATTGGCATCAAACAGGATGTGCCTGGCTGTTGAAATAATGGATGTGGGAGGAGGGAGTGCTTCCTTGCTGTTACTGCTACATATATCAGGTCCAGAAGTAGTTTTCTGTATTCCTTAGAGTAAGTATTGTATTACAATAGTAATTTTATTTTTTTTATCTTATTATTATTGCTTTGGACATCTATCTTGAAATGAAAAATAAAGGGATTATTTAAAATTTGACCTGTGCTGGCTATTTAATTGCTTACATATGTATTTTTAATGATTCCTTATAATTGCATTGTTGTAGTGCAGAGAGCACAGTCTAATGTTGTGGATTATTTTTTTTTCTTTTGTGGTGAGAGCTAAAGAGAAAATCTGCTATGTAAGAGACATTTATTGACTATAAATCAGCTGCTGTTTTTTGCTTGCTTTTTTTGTCCATAAAAGTGGTTGGTTTTAGGCAAGTGAGAATTAGTGTGATGATGCACTGTGTACTTGAAAAAGTTATTAGACAAAAAATAAAAAAGATGTTGCTTTTCTTAATGATTGTCTAATGATGTTTTCATGTATTAGAGCAGGTCTTGAGTCTGTTTTTGTTACAAAAATTACTTGTTTGAAAATTTTTTAATTTACAGGCAACTAAGGCTGGATTAAAAATCTACAGACCAGGAGTGAAACAAGATGATGAAAACTCTGGTGGCTGGTTTAGTTGGATATGGAACTGGTCGGGTGAAAAAAAGCAGGAGCAAAAACAAGAAGTAAAGGGTTCAAGTATGTTCACTTACTGGTGTTTGTTTTTTTTTTTTTTTCTTTTTGGTGTTTTTTCTTTTTCCCTGTTACTAGAAATTACTTTCAGACTAACATGTCCCTAGCAATGGAACATTGCATTTGTTTAATATTTGGGCTGTCAGATTATTGACATTTGCATTTACTCTTTGCCTTTTTTTGCGCTGATGAAGTTGTTAATTGTGTGTTACAGAGCTACCTTACCATTCCTTCATAGGTCTCTTTGAACTGTCTTTGTGCTTTCTTCTGCCACAGTTTTTTTCATTTGTCTGCAGAGGGTACTGTGTATGGGTACTTGAAGAAAGTGCTGTAAAACAGTAGCAGTTAATGCAACATAATTTTACTTCCATTCGTTTTGTAATATGGCTATTTCATGCAGTGTATTAGAGTTTGAATCACTTAAGTATAGGACACCTAGTGGAGGTTGTGGAACACAAAGTAAATCGAAAAGGTTGCTTCTGTTGTTTAGCGAGCTTGGAAATAGTGTAGGTCAGAATAAAAGTATAGTTGCTTCTAAAGCATGCTCTAGGACATTCAAATAATTTAAACTGCAGGGATTTTGCTTGGATTTAGGACAATATTAATGGTATCTTCTGTAAGTTACAGAGCTACTGGAAAGTGTATAACAGTATTTTCATTTTTGAGATACCTGTGCTGAATTTAACTAACCTCATGCAATGTGACAGGTCTCGAAGAGCTGATGACACTTGAAGAGAAGGCTAAACTTTATGCAGCAATTGGATATAGTGAAACAGCTGTGGATCCAACCCTTCCAAAATCAGTAAGTCAAAACCAACTGTGATCCCAAACAACTGGTAGCTTTGTTTGCTAATAAAAGTCTAAAGATAATAATCGCCTTTAAAATTACTTAAAGCTGTCTCTATATTTGAATACTACTCTGACGCTTCTTAACTAAGTTACTGCATGCTGGAGGGTAGTTATATAGCTTACTTTGGATATTCTGAAAAAGTTCAAAAAGAAATTTTGCTTGCTAAAGTTAAATAAAATAACTTAAATACCAATATACTACTGTATATTATGAAATGCTTCATACCCTCTTACAATATTGAGATTTTTTTTTTTTCTTAAGAAAGCGCACCAAGAGGTTCTCCGGAATCTTAAATATGAGTGATAATAGATGAGGTAGAGTAGGTTAGTTATGAGGTAGAGTAGGTTATATAAGAGAAGGGGTGACTAAAGGACTGTAGTGAGGGAGTGCAACAGTCTGAACCATTCAGAAACAGTTTAAGTAGTTTTTATGTGAGATACCATGTATGGTACAGTGGCATGGTTTAGTGGGAGATGTCCCTGCCCATGGCAGGGGGGCTGGAACTAGATGATCTTCAGGTCCTTTCTAACCCTAACTATTCTATGATTCTATGACACCTTCCAGGTCTATGTTAGAGACCTTTTAACTCAAAATGTGGTGTAGAGGCACCAGACATGTTTGTCAGCATAGTAAACTCTTCCTATAACCCTGCTTTTTCATAATAACTATTTGGGAATGACTTTTATACCAGCTATAAGATATTTATGACACTAGAAAAACAGTATCAAACTGGTATTTATGGTTTTCATCTCTTCATAAACTGTATTTTTGATTCACTATTGTTGTTTTTCCTGCATATCTAGTATGAAGCCATGAAGTTCTCTGTGAAGTTATTAAGCATGTCTATATCAATAAGAGAAAACAAGCGAAGTCCTGAGCTGGTAGAATTTGCATTAGCTGGCTTGAGTACCGTATTTACCCAGCGACCAGGCGCACAAGCAATAAGGTGAACTTTATTTATCAAACTGGTTTTGCTCTCTATGAAATGTTGGTGATGGCTAATAAACATTTTAAGACTCTGTTACAATTTTTAACTTCCATATTTCACTGTCATTTCTTGTGCAGTTTAGCAGGAGAATCATCCTGCAACTGATGGACGAAGTATATACAGATGAATACAGTTTCTATGATCTAAGTTCTCTCTGGCTTCAGATTTTTTTGTGCCACTACAGATTTTCTCCTTTTTTTCAGTTTAGCATTGTTCCATATGAGAAAGCCATTTACCAACTTGTTTCTTGCTTTGAAAAGTAGCTATTAACTCTCTTTTGAAACTTTATCTGAGTATGTGATCTTGTAACCACTTGTATAGTAAGGTGATCTTGTAATCACATGTATAGGCATTTAACATGACTGAAAGGTTCTTGAGCTTTCAGTTGAGCCTTTAGATTTGCAGATGAAGGCTGTAACTGATGATTTTGGCTTGGTTTTGTGCTCTCACAGTATATGATGAAAAGCGGCACTATGTAATATTTAACTTACATTTCAAATTTAATGACTTAAAAATTTTAGCTTTCCTGCTTTAAACCTTGTCCCTTCTATTTTGATACTAAGATACTATTGATCTTGTGGAGTTCTATGCCTAATTTAAATTTTGCTTGCGACTTTTCTATTTATTCCGCTGCTCATCTAAATAGTCCTAATAATGCATTATACTGAGAAAAAGGGAAGAGAATGTTATATTTTTACATCCAAACACTTTCTTTTAAGTGTTGGGAGATAAAGATCTTTGGTTGAAAGCTGTTATAAAGGTGTAGGCATGGTATTGAGAGAACGTAAATCCAGCACCTAAATAATACTTCCTCAGAGTGATGAGACTGTTAATCTTGTGCTCTTCTTATGGTGTCTTTTTATTTCTCTGGACTGGAACCCTTCCCTTTTTGCTGTATCTCTATTCCCCAGAATAAGCTGTGGCATCTGATTCCTGAGCTTGTAATACAGAATTCCAGTTTGCATGTCTCTTTCCTGCCCTGACACCTGTCCTCATGAAAAGTGTGTGAACAACTTGCTCCCCTTTTTTTAGCAGTGGCTAATAGACACAGAAGATAATGAAATGAAAAACAGTTACATGGGTATATGTCTTATATCCTTAGACTACGCTATTTACAGTTAAAGTAGGGTAGTGATATGTTGTTTTTTTGTTCAGTTTTTGCCTTTTTTTTTCCCCCCCCCAGCTTATTCCTTATACTCTTGCCATCTAATTGTATCTAGCCAGATGGATGTTATATACTCTCATGCTGTTTACTTTTCCTTGCAGATTTGAAACAAAAGTTGCCTCACTTGAAGTTACAGGCATGTCCCGAGAAAAGTGTACACCCTGCCTCCTATCTTCTCGAACAGTGTATTCAGATGAGAGTACCTCACTCTTAAGCATAATGTTTGAGACTAATCCTTTGGATGAGAAGGCGGATCAGAGGCTTAGAATAGAATCACAGCCACTGGAAATAATATATGATGCTGTAAGTAAATATTTTAATAAGGTATAAATATTAAAAAATCTTAATAGTAAATATTACATATATTATTTTTGTTTTATTTTAACAGATGACAATAAATAGCTTAGTGGATTTCTTCAGGCCTCCAAAAGATGTCCATTTAGAGCAGTTGACATCAGCAACTCTGATGAAGCTTGAAGAGTTTCGTGAAAAAACATCAACAGGCAAGTGCTGCATGCTCTTCTGACTGCACATTCAGACAAATTTCATATTTTAGGGGTATGAAAATATTACATCTTTACGCATGGGAATGCATGGATCCAAGTCATAGCTTTCTAACACAACACCTAAGTAAGTTGAATTTTTCAGTCTCATTACAAAACATTTGTTCTAGGTATTGGATAATTTTATGTCTTCATCTTTTTCAACTTCAACTTCCTTTGTAAAATACACTTAACACCCTGAGATTGTATTTCACTATCTATTCTGTTCTACTGCCTACGAGGTTGAAAATGGTTTGTTACTTCTAACTTTTCTGTATTGTTCATCTGAGCATCTTAATGGTCATAATTGTTTCATACTTTTAAAAAACTGATTTGTATTGATATATATTATATATATAATATATTCAGAGATACTGGTCCTCTAATGAAACCCCTAAATCCTTTCCAGAGTTGTTACTTTTCATCTGCCTCTATGCAGGTGTTACCACATTATTTGTTCTTCAACAAAAAGCATTAAAAACCATTAAAACCGTTCCTCAAGTTTAATTTCGTCCTAGCTGTTTATCTCTAGAGATCTTGTATTTTGACACATGAATGAAAGTGGTGAATACTTTTAAGACTAATACTAGTCTTAAATACTAGCACTAGTAGTTTGTCCAGTATAGTTGGATACTTCCAGTAAGAACTTCTAGAACAATTAAGTTTCTGAATCTACGGGGCACGGTGGGTTACCCTAGCAATTCCAAGTTGCAGTACAAATTCCAGTTCTTCTTATTTCATCTGTGTTCAGTATGAAACTGCTTTGGATTTGTATGTGTCATGATGTTGTTTCTACTTGTACATTAGCATTGTTTGCTATCACTATTTCATCTACTTCTTGCTTCTTTAAAGACTGCCTGTAACTATTGGTTCAGAATAAAACTGAAGAGCATCTGTACCTGTAGTTAAACTCAGTTATCTAGCATTCGCAGCTCATTTAAAGTTAGACTTCGATTTCTTTTTCTATCTTCTCTTAATTCTGTAGCTTCTGCATGGATTACTTGGCTTGTATTTACTAATTATATTATTTTTCAGGTTTGTTGTATATTATTGAAACCCAGAAAGTTCTTGACCTCAAAATTAACCTTATGGCTTCATACATCATTGTTCCACAAAAAGGATTCTATGACCATACATCAAACTTACTACTCCTGGATCTTGGTAGTCTTAAGGTATGTATTTACCTAGTGAAGTACCTTACTGAAAATGACAGCTCAGCTTCTATGGGATTTCCAGTTTCTTAGTATGTGTTTTGTGGTAGTGGTTAAGTTAATTTTGCAATTTATATATTAGATATTTATTTTAAACTGCTTTCCAGATAAGGCAGAAATTACTGAACACTTCTCAGTAGATTCTTTCAACCCAAAAGAATTGTTAGAAAATAATCCTCCCCTGGAATGAAACTACAGTTGATGCTTTGAACTCTTAAGTGGAAAATATCTAATAATGTTTTACCTTAGAGTATAAAATAGTAAACTTTGTAGTTGTATGATTAAATGGTCTTCTTTTTTACTATTACTATTATTCTTATTATCAGTTACCTTTTGGGCATTCAGTTTACTGTAAAATGAGAAAAGTAAACATATTGGCACTTTTTAAAGGAACTTTGATGGAATTGGAGATGGGTTTGAGATGCTTTATGCAAGGGAAAAGTTAAAAAGGTAGTTTGTGTTTAAAATTACAATTTAGCACTGTAAAATCATAAGGAGACTGTTTCTGCATATTATTAGTAATCTTCTTACTCATTGGTGAACTTGTGTTCTTTCAGGGCAAATGATCTTACATGCATGCAGGCAATTAAATTTTACTTTTTTTTTAGTTGTACTCTAGCTAGGAATGATTCTTCCACTTACTATCAGTCTAGATTGCTTTACCTGCTTTTTTAGCAGGTAAACCTTTTTAATAACCTGTTTCAAAGCTTAAAATTTTGTGAAAGTGAAGTAAGTTTTTTATGTCTCTGCCACAGACTGACTTTTTGAACATGTGGGTGTCAACTAGAATCATAGAATAGTTTAGGTTGGAAGGTACCTTCAAGAGTCATCAAGCCCAAATCAGCTGCAGTGAGCAGGAACAGCTTTAACTAGACCAGGTTGCTCAGAGCCCTGTCCAACCTGGCCTTGAAGATGAGACATCCCCTTGCCCAGGGATGGGGCATCTGCCATCTCTCTGGGCAATCTGTTCCATTGTTCTGCTGCAATTTTTTCTGTAGATATTGTCTAAAACTACCCTCTTTTAATTTAAAACTATTACCTGTTATCCTATTGCAACAGGCCTTGCTAAAAGGTCTTTCTCCTGCTTAGAAGCCCCCTTTAATATATTGAAAAATCTCCCCAGAGCCTTCTCTAGGCTAAACAACCCCAAATCTCTCAGCATTTCATCCCACTGATCATCTCTGTGGCCCTCCTCTGGACCCGCTTCAAGAGGTCCATGTCTGTCTGGTACTGGGGAACCCAGAGCTGAACACATTACTCTATCTGGGGTCTCATGAGAGTGGAGTAAAGGGATGGAATCACCTCCTTTGCCCTGCTGGCCATGTTCCTTTTGATGCAGCCCAGGGTACAGTTGGCTTTCTGGACTGTGAGCACACATTACTGGCTTATCCCCAGCTTTTCATCCACCAATACCCTCAAGTCCTCCTCCATAGGGCTGTTCTCAATCCCTTCATCCACCAGCCTGTATAGATCACAGAATCATATGGGTTGAAAGACCTTGAAGATGAAGTCCAACCATTAACTAGGACTGCCAAGTCCACCACTAAATCATGTCTCTAAGCACCACATCTACATGTCTTGTAAGTACCTCCAGGGATGGAGACTCAACAGCTTCACCGGGCAGCCTGTTCAATTGCTTGACAATTTTTTTGGTGAAGAAATTTTCCCTAATATTCAGTTTAAACCTCCCCTGGCACAGCTTGAGGCCATTTCCTCATGTCCTGGCACTTGTTACTTGGGAGAAGAGGCTGACCCACACCTCACTACAACCTCCTTTCAGGTAATTGTAGAGTGATAAGGTCCCTCGCGAGCCTTCTTTTCCCCAGACTAAACACCCCCAGGTCCCTCAGCCACTCAGAAAAGTTATACTCTAAGCCCTTCACCAGCTTCACTGCCCTTTGGACATACTCTAGCTCCTCAGTGTCTTTCTTGTAGTGAGGGGCCCAAAGCTGAACACAGGATTTGAGGTGCAGCTTCACCAGTGCTGAGTAGAGGGTGCTGCTGGCCACGCTATTTCTGATACAAGCCGGGATGGTGTTGGCCTTCTTGAGCACAAGCTAGCTCATGTTCAGCTGGCTGTCAGCCAATAGCCCCAGGTCCTTTTCCGCCGAGCTGCTTTCCAGCCAGTTTTTCCCAAGCCTACAGTGTTGCATGGGGTTGCTGTGGCCTAAGTGTAGGACCCAAGTGCAATTGTTGAACCTCATATCATTGACCACCTGGGTCAGAGCAATCCCAGGCACAGCTACAGGTTGGGCAGAGAAGAGATTCAGAGCAGCCCTGCAGAGAAGGACTTGGGGGTGTTGGTTGATGAGAAAATGAACATGAGCCGGAAGTGTGCGCTTGCAGCCCAGAAAGCCAGCCGTATCGTGGGCCGCATCAAAAGAAGCGTGACCAGCAGGTCGAGGGAGGTGATCCTGCCCCTCTGCTCTGCTCTCGTGAGACCTCACTTGGAGTATCGTGTGCAGTTGTGGTGTCCTCAACATAAAAAGGATGTGGAAGTGTTGGAACAAGTCCAAAGGAGGGCCACGAGGATGATCAGGGGACTGGAGCACCTCCCATATGAAGACAGGATGAGAAAGTTGGGGCTGTTCAGCCTGGAGAAGAGAAGGCTGAATGGAGACCTCATAGCAGCCTTCCAGTATCTGAAGGGGGCCTATAGAGATGCTGGAGAGGGACCCTTCATGAGGAACTGTAGTGAGAGGACAAGGGGTAACGGGTTCAAACTTAAACAGGGGAAGTTTAGATTGGATATGAGGAAGAAATTCTTTCCTGTAAGGGTGGTGAGGCACTGGAATGGGTTACCCAGGGAAGTTGTGAATGCTCCATCACTGGTGGTGTTCAAGGCTGGATTGGACAGAGCTTTGGGTGTCATGGTTTAGTGGGAGGTGTCCCTGCCCCTGGTGGTTGGGTTGGAACTAGATGATCTTAAGGTCCTTTCAAACCCTGACTATTCTATGATTCTGTCTATTATAGGTAATTATTCTATACAAAATATGTTGTATAAAACTTCATAGATTTTAGTTTATTTTTTTTTGCTTCTCTCCTTCAAGAAATGGAGTTTAATACTATCCGTTCTTTGTTTTGATACATGATACTAAGTTTAGATACCTCCTCTGCTGTGATAGTGGTTACACGGAAGCCCTTATAATGAGGACTTTAAATATAATCTCTTGTTGTGATAGGATCAACTATTTGTAGAACTAGTGCTTTGGATATTTTGAAATTCATTTATACTTTTTTGTGACTCTTTTCAAGATGGAAAGCAAAAGTCGTTCTGATTTATCAAAACTCGTAGTACGACAAAGCACTATTGAAGAGATAATGTCAAGAGCTTATGACAGTTTTGATATCCAGCTCAGCAGTATACAGCTACTGTATAGCAAACATGGTAAGGATTCATGAAAGTAGTCTTTTTCTCTAAAAGTATTTTGAGGGTTAATGTGCCTTTTATACTTTTAACTGTAGCAGTGAAGAATCTTTGAAACATACTTCTTTAAACTACTATTTTAAGTTCAGTCCTATGAACACGTAATGAATTTCCAAAACATACCTTTAGGCCTTAGATTCCAACCTTAACCTTTGCTAAATAAATAGACTTACAGTAAATCACTTATTTTTTGAAGATGTCTCATTTGATGTGTTGCATAATGAATGTAAGTGTAATTAATTTATGATATTTTCCTTCAGTGCCTTTTCTTTGTATCCTTCCACTTTTAAATCCTCACAGAGTCCATGAGTAGTTGTAGGTTTGATATTTTTTTGAGAGTAAAGAAAGGTTCAGAATCCCTTATTGGAGAAAACATTTACTAGTAATTTTGAAACTTAAAGTGCAGAAAGAGCCAGAACCAGGGAAGTCTTAAGCATTTTATTCTTAACTCTCTGATTCCAGAGGGAAATGCAGAGCCTAAATTCCCAGTGTCATGCATGTGAAGAATCTGCGGTACGGATGGGTTAGCTCTTTAGATGTGAACAGTGGAAATTAAGTAGCCTTGTATGTCTGAAATTTGGATCTTGTGTTATATCCATGCATCGATAGAGCTGTAGAAGAGATTTTGTCACCTGGATTTTCAGCAGTATATACTAACTAATATCAGATACTTTAATTCTATGATATGTGTAATGAGAAGGAATATCAATGTTTAAAACATAGGTTTTCTTTGCTCTTGCAGATGAGAAGTGGCAAGAGGCTCGGAAGCTGAAATGCTCATCTCAACATATCTTGCAGCCCTTGGATGTAAACCTGGAATTTAGCAGGGCTATGGTAGTTACAGATGCAAGAATGCCCAAGTATGTGTGTTTTTCTATTTTGATTTTTTTATAGTAAACTACTTTCTTTTTTTATAAAAAAGATAATCTGATTATACTTGTGCTATTTTACATTATGAATTATGGAAGTAAAATTCCTGAATTGAGAAAAATAGAGAATAAACCTAAGAAGTTCGAGTATTGAGGAGGTGATGGAACATTACAGTGATGTTAAAAAAAAGTGTGTATAATGTATTTTAAGATTGTTATTAGAGATACTAATACCTGTTCTAATTAGGTCTTTCTAACAGCTCTGTTTCGGTTCTCATTGAAAATGTTGAGGACTGGAAACTCAAGTCTCTTATAAAACATCACAAAAATATTCTGAGAAGTGATCTGCTCTCATATTCCCTCTGTTTTACTTAAGTTACTCATTGTGTTTGTTTACCTACTAGAGACCACTTCTCAGGGAAACAGCTCATAATGCATTGAGTTTGCACTTAGGGTAAAAAAACGTGGTTATGGAAATTGTGCTTAGAAGAAAATGTGCATTACTATTAATGATGAAACTTTTATGTTAAAGATCACTGAGTAAAAGCGGCAAAGATTATAGTCACACGTATTTTGGAAAGTGCATCTTCACTAATACCTCCGAAGGACACCACTACTTAAAAAAATCTGATCAATTTGAAGTATTTGCAAACTAGTGCATTAATGCCTTATGTAATTTGTTTGAGTCATTAATAAGAATCTTATTCCTTAGCTACAACAAGCTAGCATATACTTTCTTAACACTGCTGGATATTTTTTTTTTTTTAGCTACCCACTTCAGAAAATTAATGACATAAAAGTAGACATAGTCTATCGCAGAAAATTGTTTGGTGCAATCAGCAAACTCAAGAGGCAGTTTATGAAATAAACGAATTACTTTTAATTTCATTTATTATAAAAGGATTTGCTAAGTCAGGAAAGAAAAGCCCTAAAACCCGTGTACCTCACTAGTGCTGTGTATTGTGATCAGAGATCAATGATTGCACGGTACAGTGGTGCCACCTTCTGGAAAGCTGGTGGGCCAGATCCTGAATTTTGATGCTTGACTTCACAAAACATCTTACTGTTTCCCTCTTCACTTTTTCTCTGTTTGGTGGTGAAAGTGAGATAATAAGGGAAGTACAACTCATGGGAATAAGTCTTTTTATGTTAGAAAGTCCAGTTAGGGAAAATGAGATTTCTCTTCTATGGTTGTAATCTTCTATGGTTGTGATCTCTAGATGACATTGTGTACAAATGATAAAAATTAACTGATAGCTTTTGTGTCAGAAAAAATCTGCTAAACTGTATATTTTAGTAATTATAGGTGGATAGGGCATTATACATCAGTATTGCTCGCACCAGTTACACGTCTTTGAATGTATTTTTAGTATACATGTAGCTATTGTTTAATATTCCAATTTTTTTTAAGTATGCGTATATATGAAGTCAGCATTATATTTTTCCTGAGTTTTTTTCCATTAATGTTTGGAACTGTGCTGTAGAACAGAATAGTTCTGTGGAGGAAGGTGAATGGAAAGGTGCTTATTCTACAATAAAAATTAGTGCTGAAACTTCTTTGTTTAGAACAAAGTAGTATATTTTAATGAATGAGTCCCTTAGTTTGGAGGGCATCTGTTTTACTTGAAGTTATATAAAAACTAGGTAATTGGGTTGTCTGTATTTTTTTGATTCTTTAATATTTGTACTTCCTTGGGTGACCATTGAATCCAGTTGATTTCCTTGTTATTATTTTTGAAGAATGAAATCACGAATTTACCAGGACTTTGTATGTCTTTATTTAGGAAGGCACATTTCTGTGTTGCTGCCTTTAAGAGAATACTAATAAATGTAATTTTCATTTTTTGAAGACCACCACATCAATTGAAGTGAGGATTGCTAAGTATCCTGTATTACTGGAGCATTCAAGCAGTACATAGATAGGTCCTTTCCTGGGCCTTCTCTGTTAAAATAAAAGAACAAACGAAAACAGAAGATCAAAATTTCTCTGTAACAGAACTGGAAGTAAGACTAAAAGTCAAAACTAATTGAGAATTGATTACTTTAGAATTTAAGGATGTGAAGGAATTAAATGAGCTGTAGAAAATAGATATTTACTGTTTGACATGTATGACTCTGTGGCTTGCTCAGGTATAAGGAGCTATTTTTTCAGTTATCCTTGTATTCTCAAAGTTAGTTGAGGGTGATTGAAAATTTTGGGGGTTCTGTTGTTGTATCTTCTCTATATATTTTGTTTCTTAGAATATTGAGCTGTTAGTCAAGCACAGCAAAACTGAGAGGGAATAAGTCCTGTTCCTTACACCTTCCATGCTGCTACACATTGTTGGAGACAGTTGACTTGCTGAATAGACCCCTTTAATCTGTTTCAACTAGATATTGTAATAAAAGTATAACCGTGTTCTTGGTGCCAGTTTTCTGCTTACTTGTGTTCTGCTCAGTTCTGTGAGAAACTGGGATGGGTTTTAAGTTCTTTAAAAAGTCAGCATCTACATTTGAAGTGATCTCATTTTTTTTTTGCCAAAGCCTATTCAAACAAGCTTAAAATATGTTCTACTGCTCTGTTTTAAAGACTGTTATTTTATTCATTTAGATCCTTTATTCTTATGACATTTATTTTTTGATGAATATCTTGACTACTTCTAGAGTAAGCTTAAATATACGTAACTATATACGTAACTATATACATAACTAGGAAGCATTTTCTATACTTCATTTGAAGTTTTGGGTTGTAAACATTCTTATGCATAGAAAGCCCACACCTTTTGTTCTGTAAAATACTGTGCAAAGGGTCATCTATGTGATTTATTACAAGTAATTAATATACAAATGAGTGGGCGATTTCTGATTGTGAGGAAAATGCTTTACGTAGCTAAAACTGAAGTGTTTATTAGTATTATTTGCAGTTGTGATCTGCAAGGCATTATACCAAAAGCAACCTGGTCTAGTGGGAGGTGTCCCTATTGTTGGTTAAGTAACTCCTCTGTGTGTAGCAGAATTCACATCTATGTATGTGTGTGTGTATATGTGTGTATATATATATATATATGTATATACATATATATATAGGAGTATTGTGTACAGTTGTGATGTCCTCAACATAAAAAGGACATGGAACTGTTGGAACAAGTCCAGAGGAGGGTCACGAGGATGATCAGAGAACTGGAGAACCTCCCGTATGAAGACAGGATGAGAAAGTTGGGGCTGTTCAGCCTGGAGAAGAGAAGGCTGCATGGAGACCTCATAGCAGCCTTCCAGTATCTGAAGGGGGCCTATAGGGATGCTGGGGAGGGACTCTTCATTAAGGACTGTAGTGAGAGGACGAGGGGTAATGGGTTCAAATTTAAACAGGGGAAGTTTAGATTGGATATGAGGAAGAAATTCTTTCCTGTAAGGGTGGTGAGGCACTGGAATGGGTTGCCCAGGGAAGTTGTGAATGCTTCATTCCTGGCAGTGTTCAAGGCTGGATTGGACATGGCCTTGGGTGTCATGGTTTAGTGTGAGGTGTCCTTGCCTGTGGCAGGGGGGTTGGAACTAGATGATGTTAAGGTCCTTTCCTACCCTAACTATTCTATGATTCTATATATAATATATTAAAAACCACAAAATAGTTAGATGAGTGATTTTCTGACCAGTAAGAAAATTGATGTGAATTTTGAATTAAACAGTTTTAAGATAACTTTCATTGTTTACAAAACAGGTTCAAATTGTCTGGACAGCTGCCTTTACTCTCTATCCAAATATCAGACCAGAACCTGACACGCATCTTGGAGCTAATTGATAGCATTCCTAAGCCTGAAAGTGCTCCTGCTACAAGTA
The DNA here is from genome assembly GCA_028858755.1 of Ara ararauna. Classification (NCBI taxonomy): domain Eukaryota; kingdom Metazoa; phylum Chordata; class Aves; order Psittaciformes; family Psittacidae; genus Ara; species Ara ararauna. The sequence goes on from CM054410.1 coordinate 27,803,850, forward strand.
CACTTCCAAAAATAACTGAGGTAAGGTTTTTAAAAAATACTTCGATTATAATTATCTGAAAGATACTTTCTTGCTGTTAGCTGCTGTTTGCATTTTTTTAAAGGAGCACCAGAAAGTTGAGAAAAAGCATTTCTTTAGTACTTTTTGAAAAAATGTGGGTATTCTTCAAAGTATAGAAATTTTGTTTGTTAGTTATCTCCAAACTTCTATTACTCTGGGTATTACTTTGTAGTACATATTATTCTTGATTAACAAACATATTCACTTTTGTTGAGTATTAGTTTAATAGTACCCTTGAATTTATACGCATATCCGAGTGCTGCAGAGCTTGGGTTTAGCTATTTTGTTTAGCAAAGGAAGGTTTGAAACCTTACAATTTTGAAAGTTGAAGTTGCACATGGATCAGCCTGGATGTGGAAACCCCACAACCCAACAACAAAGAACAAAACCTGCAAAATATCCCATCTGTGGCTAATGTTGGCTACACAGTGCCTGGCTGGCAGAAATGGCAGCTTCATTTCAGCTGATTTCAGTGCTCTTCCCAGCTTTTTCTTATTCAGTGGTGGCAACATACCTGAGTGGGCAGCAGTTTTGCCTTGCAATTTAAGGCTTAGGAACATGGAGTTTGTTCTCTCCCTACTTCCCCATCCCCTTTCGTTAGTAAAAATGGTTTGGGTCACTGTTCTATGCTTTTTTTTGGGATAGAGGATTGGCACTTTCTTGTTTCTATTCCTGAAGAGTGTGTTTTACCATGTGGTATGAGCTGTTTCTAACAAAACCAAGAAATTAATTCTGAGTTGCTAATTTTTAACATTGCCCTAGTCTGTGTGATCTGGCTGTGTTTTATATAGCTTTAAAGCAGTCTTCTCATTTGAACATATGTGAAATCTCAAGGTCAAAGATAAAATTTGCTGTCCATTTTTGTAAGTGCTTCTAATTATCTGTTACTTAATCTTTTGTGTGCTTTATTCTAAAGGGACGATGGTCATCTTTCATTTTTGTTTATTTTTAAAGATTACTTGATTATTATCTTTACATTGTTACACTAATATTCTGTTGTTTCACTGATGGCTATTGCTGCAGTTTTGGTGGTGTTTTCTGTGGGTTATGTTAGCATAATATTCAATAACAGTAAACACATGACTAGACATGCATACTTATTCAAAGTATATATAGACTGAAGATTGTTCTACTTCAATATGTAGTTCCTGCCATCTCATTAGTGGTCATGTTATGATCTGCTTTTTCACTCTTCATGCACTAATAGTAGTATTCCTAGCCAAACGCTGACCTAATCTCTGTTGTTTTGACAAATAATTACAGACAAACTTTCCTCAAGAGTAAGTGATGGGATTTTAGTTTTACATAAATAGAATGTACATATGTAAGATGGTTATCCTGTACTTCATAACATTACCTGTGCTCAAATTTAATTATAGTATTCAGGTATTACCGTTAAAATAATATAACTTTGTGCTCATAACATTACCTGTACTCAAATTTAATTATAGTATTCAGCTATTACAGTTAAAATAATGTAACTTTGTGCTTAGTATTACCTTGTACATGTACAAGATGAGGTGAGGGAAGACTGTTGAGCCAGTGTGAATGTTTTCAAATTATATGCAGCATCCATATTAAAACCTATGTGATTAACTCTGTCTGCTCAAGCTTCCTTCTGCAGCAGAGCTTGACAGACACTAATTGCTGGTGTTAAATTCAGTTAATTTGAGAGGGTTTGCTGCTTTGGTGGTTGCAGATACACCCCCATGCTTTCATCCTTGTAGCTGAAATTCTGAGCTTTGTTGCCATCACATCACTTCTGAACCAAAAAGGATGTGAAATCCTTTTTCAGAGCTCTGCATGTGAACTTTATGCTTTACGTTTTGAGTTAGTGGAGGAATTGTTCTTGGGCTATGAAAACAGAAGACTCTTCAGAACAGATAACCTGTAGTTCTTTTGCACACTGCAGTTTCTTTTACTTTAGTATGAGAAGGCTCTTTGGTTTGGAAGGCGCTATTTCTCATGATTTGATACTGTAAAATCAAGTCTCACAGTTTCTTCTTGTCTTCGTAGAACGGGAAAGTGTTACAGATGAGACACTTTCACAGTTGCAAGACTCTTAGAGATTTGGTGTAATTATTACTCATAGACATGGATATATTCAGTAACGTCAAATTATGTAGGCTGGAGACTGAGAAGGCAGAGTGGTGAATTGTGAAGACTGAGATGAAAGTGGAGCATTGGAAGCAATGTACAAATACAAATGTTTCTTTGTTGCCATTATACTTAGTTTTCTGTAAGATACAGTGAATTACTAAATAATTGTCCCCAACTGGGCTTTGAAAGTAGCAGTAAGGGGTTGGCTGGACGGAAAGAACAGCTGTTGTTTGTGCCGTTCAAAGCCAAAGGCGCTTGAGAAGAACAGGAGCACACAGACGATGTACACATCTCTTCTTGCTTTAGAACTCTGTGCAGGGCGCACACATTATACATGCAAGTGAGAATGCAAGTGAGAATTGTTTACAAAATTAAACCACTGAGACTACTGTCTGAGGCTTGATGGGAAATCTGGCTCTCATTACCTTCACAAAGACAATTAATTCTGTTATACATGATATCATATGGAGTGAGGATTTTTGTCCTTTTCTCCACTCCAGTGGCAAAACAGTGACATTTCATACATTCCAGTTACTTCTCTGCATTGTGCATAGCTGTGTCTCACAATTAAAGACTCGACTAGCATCTGTTTTTCCAGATACATGAAGAAATGAGATTGACAACAAGGGTCAGTGCTAGGTCCTGCACTTGGGCCGTAACAACCCCATGCAATGCTACAGGCTTGGGGAAGAGTGGCTGGAAAGATTCTCCGTGGAAAAGGACCTGGGGCTGTTGGTTGACAGCCAGCTGAACATGAGCTAGCTTGTGCACAAGAAGGCCAGTGGCATCCTGGCTTGTATCAGAAATAGTGTGGCCAGTAGTGCTAGGAAATTGATTGTCCCCCTGTGCTCAGCACTGGTGAAGCTGCGCCTCAAATCCTGTGTTCAGTTTTGGGCCCCTAACTACAAGAAAGACATTAAGGAGCTGGAACATGTCCAAAGAAGGGCAGTGAAGCTGGTGAAGGGTCTAGAGCATAAGTTTTCTGAGGAGCGGCTGAGGGAACTGGGGTTGTTTAGTCTGGAGAAAAGGAGGCTCAGGCCACAAAGATGGTAAGGGGGCTAGAGTACCTTGCATATGAAGACAGGCTGAGAAAGCTGGGGCTGTTCTGCCTGGAGAAGAGAAGGCTTCCCGGAGACCAATAGCAGCCTTCCAGTATCTGAAAGCAGCTTACAAGGATGCTGGAGAGGGACTCTTCATTAGGGACTGTAGTGATAGGACAAGGGGTAATGGGTTTAACTTAAACACTGAAAGTTCAGATTAGATATAAGGAAGAAATTCTTTATTGTGAGGGTGGTGAGGCACTGGAGCAGGCTGCTCAAAGAAGTTGTGAATGCTCAATTCCCTGGTGGTGTTCAAGGCTGGGTTGGACAGAGCCTTGGGCAACATGGTCTAGTGGGAGGTGTCCCTGCCCATGGCAGGGGGGACTGGAACTTGATGATCCTAAGGTCCTTTCTAACCTAAATCATATTATGATTCTATTAGGGAAAATTTCTTCACCAAAAGGGTTGTCAAGTGTTGGAACAGGCTGCCCAGGTGTCGTGGTTTAAATCCAGTCAAGCGGCAGCTGCTTGCTCACTCCCTGCCTCCTTCCTCCCCTCTGCTCCCGGAAGGATGGGGAGAAGAATTGAAAGACTGTAGCTCCCACGGGTTGAGATAAGAACAGTCCAGTAACTAAGGTATAGCACAAACCACTACTGCTGCCACCAATAATAATAATGATAAGGGAAATAACAAGGGAAGAGAATACAACTGCTCACCACCTGCTGACCGATACCCAGCCTGACCCAGCAGTGATCTAGCCCTTCCAGGTAACTGCCTCCAGTTTATATAGTGGGCATGACATGCTGTGGTATGGAATACCTCTTTGGTTAGTTTGGGTCAGGTGTCCTGTCTCTGCTTCCTCCTGGCTTCCCCTCCTCCCTGGCAGAGCATGAGACTCAGAAAGTCCTTGGTCCGAGTAAACATTACTGAGCAGCAGCTAAAACCATTGGTGTTATCAGCACAGTTGCCAGGCTGAGAGTCAAAACCACAGCACTGCACCAGCTACTAAGGAGGAGAAAAATGACTGCTACTGCTGAACCCAGGACACGAGGGAAGTGGTTGAGTCCCCATTTCTGGAGATACTTACAAGATGTGTACGTGTGGTGCTTAAGAGACGTAGTTTACTGGTAGACTTGTCAGTGCTAGGTTAATGGTTGGACTCAATGATCTTCATGGTCTTTTTAACCTAAATGGTTCTATGATTCTGTGAAACTTAGATATACAAACATCTGTTTGCTCTAAAGTTATCTCTAGCTCTTTTTTATTTTTTCTCACTGGTCACTAGTGTTATGTGATTTTTATAAAGAGCACTTGATCTTTTACTGTGTTCTCTGATGTGGCCGTGCTGTAGTCTTATGGGGGACTAGGGTTTGTCTTCCCAGAGTTTTCATATGATGTGCTGTTTCTTTCCGTCTTTCCATCTGTGATGTTCAATGTTTGAACCTGTTTGCAGTGTTTCCCTGGTGTATTCTGTCTGTAGTGACATGAATATGCAATATCTGATTTAGGCCTCATTTCTCCCCATGTTTTTATTTTGGTAACATAATTGTTTAAAAATAGTGATTTGCACTTAAAATGTGTCTGATTTCCTAATGTTGTAAGTCTTCTATATAGCATATATATATGCAATAGCACATATTTAAGCAAAAAATGAAAATAATGGTATCTTCTGTTTCAGTCTATGCTGTCACCTGTGCTTTCAGCAACACATTTATCACAAAGTGTGTTTCCTGGTTTGGATCTTTATTCATTTACTGAGTCAGGTAATACTATCTATTTTAAAGTCTGATATAGTACACAGGTCAAGTTTTTGAGTTCATTGAATTCATTTGTTTCTGTTGGAGTAAGTGACCATTTGTGGCTTTAAGTTCTGGAGGTTTAGTAGTGTTGTAGTGGGTGCAGCTTATTATAATTTTCTCTAATACAAAATATTTGTATATCTTCTCATAGAAGTAAAATTCTGTGTTTGTTTTTTTTGTTCCCTTTCTGAAGGCAAGGCAGTAAATTGGTAGGATAGGTTTGTTTACTTTTATCTTTGCATATCTTACTACAAATCTCTATTCAGAACATCTGAAGTAGTATGTATGCCATTTTTTTGCTTCGCTATGTACTTAGTCATCTGATAGCAGTTTAAATTATTATCTTCTGGTGAAGGATTTTTCTCCTACTTAGCTGGATTTATGTAAGTTAAAAAATACTGAAGTGATGACAGTTGGAAATTGCTGTGTTGTTATAAAACCCCATCATTTCAACTTCTACAGGATCAGACAGAGATTGGCCATGGAGAAATTGGTCATGTTTAATAATGCCTTGCTGTTCAAACAGCTTAGATTGTAAAATTCCATCTAGCAGTTACATGAAAAATACAAAAATATACAAGTGTTATTTCAGTGTCAATCACCTTTTGAAGCCAAAATACTCAGCTTGAGAAATAGAGAATGATACTATCTTTCCTCTCTCATGTTAATAATATATGCAGTTTGTAAACAGTAGCAAAGTAAATTTTTACATATACTTCAACACTTTAAATTCAGTGTGTGTATACAATATTGATAGAAATATGTATCTGTGTATCTTCATGTATTTCTTGGAACTATGAGGTCCTTTAAGTGGCAAAAGGGAGAGAGGAAATCATCTTTCAATTCTTAAATACTAGGATGAGATAAAGACAAACTGTGACTAAAATTGATCTGAGAAAATAATAACTAGGTTTAGATTGAATCAAGTCTGGTGTTAAATTTATACTGTGTGTACAACTGTGCAGTAATTTTAAGTGATTCATGTTCTTTCTCTCTCTCCACACCCCCAGATGGAAGGGTGCTTTTAAGCTGTAGAAAATCCTTGTTACTGTCTTTGTTCAGTTTTGTCGGAAGAAGGATACTTCTTACACAGTTACCTCCTTTAATTTCACTGCTTATGGTTTTAGGCGAAGAAGAAGAGCCTTATAGGATGGTGCCATTCTTGGTTAGACTTCTGTAATTGGTGGATTAAAACCTTGATAGTACTTAGGAGTCTTCCCTGAAATGGGAGATCCTTAGTAAGGAGAGATCCAAAGTAGTGCCGCTAATAGTGGCACAAAGTCTTTTGTATGGTCAGCAGCAGTCAGACCAGCATAAGACTCATTAAGCTATTAGTGCAAACTGAAGGCAAGATGAGGCATGGTTTGTGCTGTCTGTTGCATACACAATAGTGCAAGATTGTTGACGAAGGAATTAGTTGATAAGAACCGATTTAGAGGGAGATGTAGGTGTGCTGAAAAGCTGTGGAGCCAGGAGCAGATACAGTGATAGAAGCAGACTTTACTGTTTGCTAGTTACCAGATAGGTAATCTTCCCATACTTGTACATTTAAGATTTTATAGATGTAGTCATGAAAATTCTAGGTCAGAGTATTTCAAATATTGGCTGTATGAAATCTGTATGTAATGTTGTTGTTAATTAATCCTTAGAATCAGAAGAAGAATTTTATGATGCTCTAAGCAGTCCTGTGGAAGACATGCCATTTTTTGAAACTCCATCTGGTTCCCTGAAGCAAACTAGCAGTACGAGGCAAAAAACCCTATGTAAACAAGAATCTTTGAAAACCATGACAAAATTCCAGCTAAGGTTTGAAGTGGCTGAGGTAAAGTGACATTTTAAAATTTCTCTGAATCATACCCGAATGGTAATTTTTCCCTGTTTGTTGTGTCATGAATCCATGTCTACAGAAGTATTAATTCCCCAGTTCTTGTTGAAACTACTCTGTAGGTTTTTTTCCAAGTCACAATTTTGCTTCTCCATCCTTGTTGTCACTGAAGTGCTTTGGTTTGTCTCCTTTGATTTATCCCAACTAATTTTATTGCTGAATTTCTTTTACCTAACTATCACTCAAAAGTCATGTTACATATTTTTGGCTTAAGATGTAGCTTCTGACATTTTCTTCAGGGTACTAATGTGGTCACTAGGAAAACTTTGTGCATGTTTCATCTTGTAAAAGGCAGTGTATTTTTCAGCTCCAGTTTTTCCCAGACTGTTGGCTTCACACCTAAATCTGTAACAAGTTCACTATGAAATGTTTCATCTGTTATTCTTGCTGTTCCAAACTTGGGAGAAGGCTGGAGAAGTGTATTCTACCCAAATGCAAGATCCTAACTCCATCAGTTAGCCTAATAAAATAGATGGCCTTTTACCACTGTCATTACCTTTATCGCATCCACGACAGTGTTAGTGCTACTGCTCTGTTTTTAGCTTTACAATTAAACCATAAAAACCCAGTTAACTTTACAAATTCTCTTTTAGGGTAGAGCTTACAAAATGACTTCAACAGATCATAACTAGCTTGCAACATACAATATACTATACCGTATAGAAAGTACATAAATAAAATTGAAATTTTCTGGGGTTTGAGTGATGACAAGGCCTTGCTTAAGAGTCATAGAATGGCTTGGGTTGGAAAGGACCTTAGGATCATCTAGTTCCAACTCCCCTGCCATGGCAGGGTCACCTCCCACTAGAGCAGGTTGCTCAATGCCCTGTCTAGCCTGGCCTTGAAAAACTACTAGTCTAAAGGTAAATGCTGTGTTTTACATTATTCACTAATGGAAACTATCTTAATATCTATAAAAAAAAAAAATCAATTGAGAATCTATGAAGAGTCACCTGTCAACTTCGTAATTTAAAATGACTTACTGGGTTTGGTTTTGATTTTCTGTCTTTGTGGAGAGCATTATGTGGAACAGAAGAGTGCATATATATTTGTTTCGCTTTGTTTGAGAAAGACTGATAAAAACAGCTCATCTAGGAATTTATTTAGCAAGATCTTTGTCATACATGGGTGGAAAAGTAGGAAATCCTTTGGGTTGATACTTAGCTTGGGAATCTAAGTCTTACAAGGAGAGTTCAAAAAAATTCCAGTGAAAGCACTAAATTCTTTATTCTGACTGAAAATCCAGTTTTGCCTGGGTTGAACATTACTAAATGCTTTACAGAGATTTTAAAAAAGTTAGTTCATGTAGGTGTAGCTTTGATATTACATGTATGTATGTTTGAAGTTTTTGTTCAAATAGCAGCAAACAGTATTCCAGCATTTTGGTTGTTGAACTGTTTATATTTTTTAGGGCATGTGCTCAGTAAAGTCGAATGATCAGTAGATGTCACCCAGTAAAATATGCATAAATACATAATGCTATATAAAAACCAAGAGGATAATCCAGTACCTTTTTTTAATTTTTCTGTTTGTGTGGGTTTTTTTAGGTCTTAATTAAACTATGCCGTCTTACTGATAATACTGAGACACCTGTGCTGGAGCTTGATATCATTAAGTTAGGCACTGAACTTAAGTTAAGAAGATTTGACATGACTGCAAGTGCTTTCCTTCGTGAAGTTTCTCTGCTGTGCCCAGAGTATATGGGTAAGTGTTTATAGTCTGATTAAAAAAAAATTCGCAAATTACACTGTGCATTTGTCTTTAAAAAGCCTGTGAGACTTTCTTTTGTCAACTGAGGAAGGTTTGTTCCCTGAATTAAATGGAGGGGGTGGATGGGGAAGGCAAAAGGAAATAGGGAATTCATTATCTTAGTAAGGCTTTGGTAAATATGTTTTAGTGCTGATGACTCTAGTAGATATCTAACTATTTTAGTTCTACAGAAGAGGTTTTGTGATTAAATAGAAATATAGCTAGTAGTCTAGTTTATAGTCTATAGATGATTAAAAAAGTTGTATGAAACTTGTCTTTTTTTTTTTTTTCTTATAAAAAGTAATTATTTTTTTTTTTTTTCCTTCTGGGTTTTTTTAAGATGATAATGACAAACCAGTTTACATAGTTACTACCTTGGATAATGTAGATGATGATCTTCTTACTCTGGAGTACATAAAGGTGAGAAAAGAACAGACTTAGTTTTTCAAATGTAAGCTGGTCATAGACAGTACAATCTTACTGAGCAGTTGTTGAAGGTGTTTTCCTGCTTACTTATTCCTTAACATGCTGAGTGTCATGTGCAAAGTGTATCAGCTCCCTAAACAGATTAACTTGTACATCTTAGTAATGTTTTTTAAAATAAATTCTCTCTAATGAAATATCTCAAAAGTGGATGCCGGGAGGATGATGCCAGACACTTCAGTTGTGCTCAGCAACAGAATGAGGAGCAATGGCCATAAACTAAAACATAAGAAGTTTCTCCTCAATATGAGCAAGAACTTCTTTGTATTGGGGCTGGCAGAGTACTGGAATGGGCTGCAGAGGGGTTGTGGAGTCTCCCTCTCTGGAAATATTGAAAACCCACCTGGACACGTTCCTGTGTAACCTGTGTTAGGTGGCCCTGCCTTGGCAGGGGTTGGACTAGATGATCTCCAGAGGTGTCTGCCAACCCTAATTGTTCTGTGACCCTGTGAAATTAGTAACCTCCTGATTTTTTTGTTTTACATGCTCTTTTGGTGGAATAGGCTGATATTAATGGACCAGAACTAAAAGCTATTTATCAGAATGTTCTTCAGAAAATAAAGGTATGATTATTATTATTATTTTTTTCTTAACATAAATGTCTCATTGTGGGGAGATAGGCATTTTGGATAAATATAGTTTCTTTTTTGTAGGTGAACTTTTCATCTCTAGATGTTCAGTTGCATTCTGAAGCTCTGTTGAATGCTGTGAACTATCTGAATAATATTCTACCCAAACAAGAAACTAAAGTTGCAGAAGAACCGGTCTGTGAAAAAACAGAGGAGAAGAAGGATGTTCTTAAGAAATTAAGTAAGTTTCTTTGTTTTCTCTCTCTCTTTTCATTCCTCTCTCTTCACTTATTTATGCAAGGAAGAAAAAAAATATTTTCTATTTTTATGAGCCTGTCAGTGACTTTTGAAATGAGAAATTTTCTTCAGGTTATATTTACTTCTCCACTTCACAGCTTTTATTACTATAAAGTGTATTTCCCGCTGTTAATAAAATATTCACGTTGATTACCCCAGTTTTTTGAAGCACGTAAGGGCTCCTACATACACAATCCTGTGTATAATACTTCCTTTGTGTTGTACTTGCTAGTATGAGTGCAGTGCATTTTGCGAGTGCTGCAGGCTTGATTCAAACAAAGCTTTGGGAAAGGGATCCTAAAATATTACATCTCCTTTTTGAAGAATTCTAACTTTATAATTTTATATTTCCCACAGAATCAAAAAAATCGAAGTATGAAGACGTTATTGACCTCAATATCTGTGCAGATTTATCTTGTTTACGTATCTTTATTAGCGAGAAAAAACATAGAATAGCTGAAATTCACATTGAAGGTAGGAACAAAACTTCAATCACAAAGACACAAAACTTTGTAACAATAATCATCTCTAGATTTTTGAATCCTTTTTATTTTAAGGTCTGGATAGCCAAGTGATCATGAAGAAATCAGCAACAGAAGTAACTGCAAAATTGAAGAACATCATTATTGTGGATTCTGATGAGACAGCATTGTATAAAAAGGTATGCATTTTAATGTATAATTGATTTCTGAATGGAATATAGATGTTCAATTGACTTTCCTTTCTGGACTTGTGCCCCTAGCTGTGATTAATTTTTTTTTCCTTTATAATATGTGTTTGCTGGGAGCATTATTCTCTATATAAGCAGACTCATTGTGCCCCTACACCCAGCAATTGTTAGGCTGACATTGATTTTTGTGGAACTGTGCTCCCAGCTACTCCTTACACTCCTTATTTTGTTGACTAATGGGCATAATTATTCAGTCTGAGATTCTAACTAAATATGTTCATCAATTTAAAGGATTTTTGTTTATTTAATTTATTGTTGAAATATTTGAAGTAAAAATGTTTTGAAAGTGTGAAGTACTGAAATGGAAGTACTACATTTCACTTTGGAATTCAGTTTCTCCACTATTAAGTTTTTTTACAGCAGACACTTGTTTTTGTTCTTTTTTTTTTGTTTTCCCCTAAGGCTCTTTATATCACAGGCAAAGAAGTCTTCAACTTTAGAATGATATCGTATGTGAATGCTACAGATGGCATTGCATATACTAATATGAATGTTGTTGACAATCGTATTTACCTGACTGTTGGGTGTATTCAAGTAGTTTTTGTCAACAAGTTTGTTTCATCTATTTTGGTAAGTTAAATTTTCCAGATACTGTTCTACACCATTCAGATAACACTGTCAGACCTAGAAAAAGATGAAACATCCCATGTGGTGGTGCCCATTTTTGTGAGAACTCTTATATTCTATTGTAAAAAGTTTACTTGGATTTACAAGTAGTAAACCAAGAAGATTAATGCCTTTTCCATAAATTCTAAATAAATATATCTTTTACTCCCCATATGAGTAAGTAAAACATAATTCACACAAGTCATATTACAGGATCATTGCTGTTAATACCTGATTTACCAAGTATTTAGTATGGAAATTTGGTTTTATCTGTATGCAGTCTTTATCATATTTTGGGGGGATATTATCCTATTAATGAATTCAGGAAAAGTGCATAGCAAAAATCTCAGGATGGTTTGCTGTTTAAAAAACTATGATTCTTACATGGTTTTGAAGTAGTGTAATTCTTAATCCCTGGATCTGTTTTCTTTTACTAGGCTTTTGTAAATAACTTTCAAGCAGCCAAGGAAGCTCTTACTGAGGCAACTGTTCAAGCAGCAGAGAAAGCAGCTACAGGTGTAAAAGAACTAGCAGAGCGTAGTTCCCGTTTGGCACTAGATATCAATATTAAAGCACCTGTTGTGATAGTTCCACAGTCAGCAATGTCTACGAATGTCCTGGTGGCTGATCTTGGTCTAATCACCGTGAAGAACCGGTTCTTTATCTCTAAAACAAAAACACAGTATAGTCTCCCGCCTGTTGTTGACTCTATGACAGTGAAATTGAGTGAACTAAAGTTATACAGGTAATGTATTGTTAAGAAGAAATAGAAGCAAATGTTTGTTTAGGGATTATTATGTAGAATAATAGACTTATGCATCCTTCACTACTTTGGAACAGGTTATATCGGTTTGTAAAGGCTATTTTGAAGGAGTTTTCAAGGTGCTTAGGGATATGAGTTAGTGGTAGACCTGGCAGTGTTAGGTGAACAGTTGGAGTCGATAATCTTAAACATATTTTCCAACCTAAATGATGTTATGATTATGTACATAGCAGAAAAGATACCAAGTCACATAGCCATAAAGAAATGTTTGAAACAACAGGACACTGGGAGAGGGAGAGGGAAAGGAAGGGAATTTTCAAACACAGTTGAAGAATACTGAAGAAAGAAGCAGTTGCTCTCCAGTGGAGAAGAGGTAAGAGGTCCTAACTTGCAAGAAGTTAGTGTATTGTGTGTTGAAAGTATCTCTTCCCTGCTAAGAAAAGATATCTAGTTGGTTGGTTAAGTCTTTAGCTAGAGATACTAGGAGTATGTGGCTGAAGTGTCTCCTCTGGCAAGAAAAAGTATCTAGTTGGTGGAATGAGGCTTTAGCTAGAGATATTAGTAGTACGAAAACTGGTTTACTGTACTATTCAAAAAGATGAGGAAAACACAGAAGTCTGTTAGAATGTGTAAGTGAAGTATGTCAAGTTGTGAGCATTTTCTTTCTTTTCACAGGTCATGTTATGAACAAGGTTTATTACAAACTGAAGTACAGTTGCTGCAGCCACTCAATCTGGAAGTCATTGTTGAGCGAAATTTAGCTGCTGCATGGTATAACGAAGTTCCTGATATTGAAATATCTGGCCTACTCAAGCCTATGAATGTAAGCACTCATTTCTGAAAGCAGGTGTTAAAATATGCATGGAAAATTGATTTGGTTTTCTGTCCATAAAAATCCAAATTCTTGGAGTATTTTTTGATTTTGAGATGTAGAACAGATTTTGTCATTTCATGGGGAAAAAGGAAGTCAGTAGCTTTCAGTTCTAATCTAAGCTCTTTATTTCATCTGTGATACTGAAGGCAGACTTTGTACTGTCTCTTACTGTTGCTAGTTAGAGCTGGATAAAATGTTAAAGCTTTCTTTTACCAGTCAGTATCCTTCAGAGAAGGATTGGAAAAAGTAGGCATTTATTGGCCTGTCCGTTAGCAGCATGATCACTTGCTCAGTTCAGACTTGTGACAAGTTCTGAGCTAGTGCATGTGCTCATTTAAATTCCACTTAAAAACATAAAAGATTGGTCAGTCGTATGAGGAAAACCAATTTTGAAATAGAATTAGTAGCTAATACTGTAAACTACCTTGTGACTTAACTGTGGACAATTTTTGGCGACTGTAAGTCATACTCTATGGGTACAACTTCTAACATTCAATCATAGATTCATAGAATAGTTAGGGTAGAAAGGACCTTAACATCATCTACTTCCAACCACCCCACCAGGGGCAGGGACACCTCCCACTAAACCATGACACCCAAGGCTCTGTCCAACCTGGCCTTGAATGCCGCCAGCGATGGAGCATTCACAACTTCCTTGGGCAACCCGTTCCAGTGCCTCACCACCCTTACAGTAAAGAATTTCTTCCTCATATCCAATCTAAACTTGCCCTGTTTAAGTTTGAACCCGTTACCCCTTGTCCTCTCACTACAGTCCCTCATAAAGAGTCCCTCCCCAGCATCCCTATAGTCCCCCTTCAGATACTGGAAGGCTGCTGTGAGGTCTCCACGCAGCCTGCTCTTCTCCAGGCTGAACAACCCCAACTTTCTCAGCCTATCTTCATATGGGAGGTGCTCCAGTCCCCTGATCATCCTCGTGGCCCTCCTTTGGACTTGTTCCAACACTTCCATGCTTTTTATGCTGAGGACACCAGAACAGCACACAATACTCCAAGTGAGGTCTCACGAGAGCAGAGTAGAGGGGCAGGATCACCTCCCTCAACCTGCTGGTCACACTCCTTTTGATGCAGCCCAGGATATGGTTGGCTTTCTGGGCTGCAGGCGCACACTGCTGGCTCATGTTCATTTTCCATCAGCCAACACCCCGAAGTCCTTCTCTGCAGGACTGCTCTGAATCTCTTCTCTGCCCAATGTGTAGCTGTGCCTGGGATTACTCTGAACTAGGTGTAGGAGCTTGCACTTGTCATGGTGAAACTTCATCAGGTTGGCATCAGCCCACCTCACAAGCATGTCAAGGTCCCTCTGGATGGCATTCTTTTCCTCCAACGTATCAACCGAACCCCACAGCTTGGTGGCATTGGCAAACTTGCTGGGGGTGCACTCAATCCCACTGTCCATGTCACCGATAAAGATGTTGAACAAGACTGATCCCAACACCGATCCCTGAGGGACACCACTCATTAACTGGTCTCCAGCTGGACACTTAGCCATTGAGCACAACTCTGTGTATGGCCATCCAGCCAGTTTGTTATCCACCGAGTGGTCCATCTATGAAATTGATGTCTCTCCAACTTAGAGACAAGGATGTCATGTGAGACAGTGTCAAAAGCTTTGCACAAGTTAATTCCTAAATTGTAGCTTTGTAGAGAAAGTTCATAGATCAAAGCAAAAGGGGTTGTGTGGGTTTGAGAAAAATGTTTTATTTGGTTCTGTAGTTTCCTAAACAGAGACTCAGATGAAATTAATTTGGTTTATCTGTTTACTTGTAAACTTAATTTTAGCTCCCAAAAGTTTAATGAAGTGATTTGTTCTGAGTTGTAATAACATTTTTTTTTAATTAATTTTTTAAGCTGATTCTCAGTCAGGAAGATATTACCACAATATTGAGGACACTAAATGAAAATATAGGTGGAAGCTCTGATGCATCAACATCTTTACCGGAGCCGAAAGATACGACTAGCCAATGTAGTGATTTTCATAGTACTTCACAGCACTCTGCAGGTAATGTTTTACAAAATTACATGTGGTCTAGCATTTTTAGGTATTATTGTCAAATTATTATTTCTCTTAGAATCGCCTTTATGAAAGGATGCCAGATTCTGTTGCTTTTAACAGTATGCCTCTGTTATCTTGACGTTGTGGTTTGAACTGTACCAGACAATAGTGATAACAAATAGAAGCAACTGCACAAACTCACAAAGTGGGTTTTACAGCATGGTGTGTTTTAATGTAATGACTGTCTTGTTCCACTGACAGTAATGCAGTGAGCACCTAAAAGTCTGTCAGCTGGATTTGGTAACATCCCAATTTAGGGAAGGTGGTATGTTACTCTCTTTCTTGTATATGCTAGTTCTGTTGCTGCTCAGTTTTAGTTCTGTTCATCTTGTCATAGTGATGTCGTCCCTGGAAGTTGTTCCTATTCAATAGAGAACCATGAACTATTCAGCAGAAACTAAAAACAAGCAAGTAAGGTTAAGAAAAGAATCTTTTATTGAACTCATCTATTAAATGTGAAAAACAGCAAAAATGTGGCAATATGAACAAGTAAGGATGACAATAAAGTTGTATTTTTTGTAACATTCTTGCACATAGAACTGTAACATTAAGGGAAGTTGTACATTTATGTCTTTTAAAGATGGTAAAAATTGCTTATAGAATACATAAGCTGAGTATTTTATATTCTCAAGCATTGTGTGCTTTTTGCCAAAAAAGTAATTACAGAGAGCATGATAAACGTATCCTTACTGTGGATGGATTTACATGCAAAAGAAAGGGGAAGGTGGTGTCTTTATAGTGTCATTAGCGATGATATAGGTTTTAGTTTTTCCTTGTTTGCAGTCAGGTAATTTTCTTTAAGTATTTTTCTAATTTTCAAAAGGAGTAACTGTTGTGACATCAGCTGTGGTGGAATTGCATTCATCTATGAAAATAAAAACGACACTAAAACTGGACTTCAGATTCGACTCTCTGACTTTAGTATTGTATAGTCCAGATTCAAAACAGGTAAATACAATTTTGGTTACAAAGAGAAAGAAACAACTTCAAGGCTGCGTAGAGTGCTGGAAATTCTGAAGAGGAATAGCTTAATTTATGAGCAGAGGAAATTATTTCTAACAATAGTAACAAACATGATGGAAATGATAAATAGCTATTTTAACTAAATATGATGGCATACATTACAGGAAAGAGTGTAATCAGTGGTAGCACATAATATATGGCATTTTCTGTGATCCTACTAAAAATTTGCTGAAAACTTACCTTAGTTTAAAATACAGCTGGGAAAGAAGAAAATGCAGAGGAGTGCAGCCTGTTCTTTAGTTAGACGTGTGGACACAAACGCGTATATAAATAAAATCATGGAGGGAGATTTTAAATTTGTGTTACAGTATGAATACGTTATTATTACTCTTGGTTTAAATTTACACAACTTGTCAACAAATTGCTGACTAAAAGTTTAGTAATACTTTATTTTAAACTTTTAGTCTGGTATTCTGGATTTTGAACAATTTTCGAATATCTGGCTGAACACTACATTAGTCACATGAGGCAAAACTTAATTTCTTATTTGGTGTCTTTGCTTACACTATGTAGTTTTTAAACAGCAAACAAACTGAAATTGCATGTGACAGTTCTACTTTCTTTCAAACATTGCCTCCCTCTCACTAATGTAAGCTTACTTTAGCAAGCTGTTAGAAGTGTAAAGCTTTGAGGGTTTTTTGTTTGGTTTGGTTTTTTTTTTCTCTGTATGTTAATGTCTTTTGAATTTTTGTCTTTTGAATTACTGGTGGGTTTAATATATTATTATTAGGAATTTTACCAGTTAGAAGAAAGCTGTATCTCACAACTGTGTATTATTTCCATTACCTATAAGCAAGTCTACAAACATATTTTCATTTGATTTAAGCAGGTTACAAATTTGGATCAGAGAGATGAGCTTTTGAAGCTTGCGGAGTTTAAATTAGGTTTGATGTCAGCTGCTGTCAAAATGTTATCAGATGGTTCAATGAATGCTTCAGTCAAGCTGGCAAACTGCACGTTAGATGATAAGAGGCAGTCAATCCAGATGGCTACACCAAGGTCTGTGTGTTGACATAAAGTGCTGCTTATTAAAATTTGACAAAGAGTTCCAAATGTTTCCATTTTAGTATTCTATTTAAATGGCAATTGTTTTGGTGTAGGTGGTTCGTAAAGTGCGTATCAGAGTAGACTTGTGTGTCTTTTGTGCCTTTTGTTTATGTTGTTCCTTATAAGACCAATATAAATGCTAGAAACCAACTAAGTATTAATTAAACAAAAATTTAAATATAAAATTAATAAATGCATGGAGAAACAAATTTCATTTTTAGCCTTAATAAACTGTTGACTAAGTAAGACTAAGATTGTTCCTCCCCATGGAAAAAAAAAAGTCAATAAACTGTACTTCTGATACGTAAACACAGAATTGTGATGGTATGACTCGTTAAAATTATGAACACCTTTAGTGGCCAGTGTATGGGAATCTACTTAGTTTTGAAGTTTTACAGAATTTATGTTGATGCTTATATCAGTAAATTTTAAAAATTATTGGTGTTCCATTTTAAACTCACTCTTGTTAATGTATTATTGGGGTGAGAATCTTGAGTGTGTTTCAGAACTTGTCGCTGTTTTTTATTGTGTCATCAAATTATGCCTTAATGGTCTTTCAGAATGGTGGAAATGAAACATGGATTTGACAAGAAAGTTATGATGGATATAAGCTATAAGCAGGGGAGAGATGGCACTGTTCTTGATGTGATTGTTCAAGAGATATACCTTTGTGCAAGCATGGAGTTTCTACTTACTGTTGCAGATATATTTTTGAAGGCTAATGCAGAAAGTGCTGCTGCACAGAAAAGTCTCAAACAGTCATTACCTTCAAAGGAGCAAGGTAATATACTGGAAATATTTTTAAATTTCTATTTAAGTGTCCATTTAATTTTTGTATTATAATACTATTTTTAAAATGAAAATACTTCTTTCATGCTATTTCCTGTGTTCATGCATATAGAACAAATTCTTTTAACAATTGATATTTCTTTCTTTGCATCCTGGAAATCAGTTCATGTCCCTTGGTCTTCATTTCTAAATGAAACTTACCAGGCAAAGGAAATACCTAAAAATGTATGTCCAAAATAAACTAGAATGGAAGAGGACTATTACAGCTGGCACTCACTATTCAACAAAGTTTATAATGATGATTATCGCCATCATCATTTTCCTCCTTCCAGAGAAAGACAAAGCATATTTATATTATGCTTACATATGAACTCAGCCTGCCTGATGTTGCTGCCTAGAAGTGTTGTCATTTCAATTGTCCACTGATGTGCGTTTCTCTCTACCCCAGTAAACATGCTTTTAGCTTGAGTGCCCAAGGTCTTTCTAGTGCAGAACCCTATACTTGGCATCAGAAATTAGCTCATTAGAGCATCAAAGCAGGAAATGAGCTATTTATGCTTCCAGGCCATTGTAGTTCACATCAGGTCTGCAAAGCAAGTATTTTTTGTTTTGCTTTGTTTTGTTTGTGGGTTTTTTATTTGTTAGTTTTGTGCCGTTTTGTTGTTGTTGTCGTTGTTGTTGTCGTTGTTGTTGTTTATTTGTTTTCCTGTACCCTGAATATCTTAGTTGTGTTCATCTCATGTAGGCCTGCTGTTTTTGTTTAATAGATGATAAAAATCTAAACATAGGAAGTCTTACATAGAAGTATATTAGTGCTGCAAATGGCTAGATCAAGCACTACTAAATGCTGCATCACTGTCTTATGGAAAAAATGTGTTTTGGCACTGCAGAGGGCAGAAAATGTGTCCAGTATTTCAGCATTTTTATAAGACCCTGTTGTAACTGGCTGATGTAGATATTTAGTGAAGCTGATAATAGAGGTAGCAATAGTGGTAATACTGATTGACAAAGAAGCTTTGTGGAATCTTTCATTGTATCTGAAAGTATATTAAAGCTTTAATGGTTTTGTATCTCCAGTGAAGAGCCTAGAAATATTTAAGTCACTGGGATCTGCAGGTTTTCTGACACCAGGAATGCTAGATCTTTAAAATGTCTCTGTAAATTGAGAGATGTAAATAATGACAATTTAACCTGTGAAAAAATAATGATTTTAATTTATATTTTTGAAGCACCTGTGCAGCCTATATCTACAATGGAAATGAACATTGTTGTTAAAAATCCAGAGATAGTGTTTGTGGCTGACTTAACAAGAAGCGATGCTCCTGCATTGGTGGTTACAACACAATGTGAGGTCTTCATTAAAAATAGTCCTGAAAGGTATAGCATGACAGCTGCTGTGAAGGAGTTACAAATGAAAGCATGCCCATTTCTTCCAGAAGAAAGGAAAGGGAACATTACTACGGTGAGTTTGCAGGCATCCACTTTGTGTTCAACAGGTGGTGTGTAACTTATATTATGAGAATGCAAGTTATTTCCGAAACTTTAATCATTAGAATGTATATTACAGACATATCAGTAAAATTTTTGGCTAACTTATTTTGTTGATTTTATTCTGTTTTGTCTGATATGCCAAAAGCATCAACTTGATCTGTGGCGTTGAGGTTTGCTTAGTATGTCAAGCTAAAACAAAAAGCCCAGAAGAGTAAGATGTTAATAATCTTTTACATTCTGTATAAGCAAAATAAAGCATTTTATGAGTGTGCACTATTTCAAATGCAACATTGTAAATTTGAATACTTTCAGTCTAAAACTTTGTGTTAAATAGCAGCATGAATTACAAAAGGTCACAGATCAAATGGGAAGTATATATTATGAAATGTATTACTTACTGTATGCTGTTCATAAATTCTTTTGTGTTAAGGTCTGTAGATCCATTATAGTAAAATTGCCTGTTTATATTTTGGCAACAGAATTAGACTTGTTAGTTTTAATGACCAAGTGGAATGTATTGACTTCTGGAGCTTCTTGGAGCTTTTCTGCATCTACAGCTAAACACACTATACCTAGTTGCGTCAGAGAAAAAAAGCTATTTGACAGTATAGTGAAGTGTTACCTCTGTCCTCAAAATACAGATGAATTTTGAAGAATGAGTCTTTGCAGCTCTGCATTAATGCCAACTTAATCTGTGGAACTATGTAGGAAAGGCCAAAGCTATAAGTACACAGGATTAGGACTTTCACTTACCATAGCACCTTAGTTTACTCCTTGGGTAGACAGAGTTTTTGACTGCATTAATTTGTTAACAGTCTAATTATTGAGAAAGTGATGCACTTGCACTGATAGGCACAGCACAATGCAAAGTTGCTTGAACTTCTGTTTCTGTAGCTGGGGAGTATGGCACAAATGCATCTAGCTTTGTAAAAAGCAATTAAAAAGGTTCACACCAGGCTTTCCATCTTACAAGATTATCTTCTGCCAGAATCTCTTGTCTCAGACTGTCGAAACAAAGACCAGTACTTAGCAGGATGCTTGTGATACAAAGAAGGAAAAGACTTCAGAGGGCTTCAGTTTTGTTGCTTAGAATGGTACCACCTTTGAAATTTTCAGAAAGTACTTGAGTAGTAAAAGCATAGAGGTCAAAAATGAAGACATTCTCTGCTGGAAGCAGCATAACTGCCCCTTTTGACAACCCGTACATACAGAAATATTTGATCCCAGGTTTTCTGTAAGCGATACTATTTAAGTATGGGAAAATAGTTGGTGAAATAGAAATTCAGATGATATTCTATGTCCTCCTCTAGTGAGGAAAGAAAATATATGATGTAATATGAAGATCACAAGATTGCTGAAGGCTGATACTGATGTGAAGGTTTTATATTGCCCAAACTTTAGGGACTTTTTGAAAGGCATGTCTTAGGTAGGGACTGGAGAGCAAATTTTCCTGTCAGTACGATCTCAGTAGAGTCTTATCTACATCTGAGTGCTTTATTAATTACATAGCACTGTTGTTTTTTATTTATTTATTTATTTATTTATGTATTTATTTATATCTAGTGTACTGTAGTTTCGATTCTGGTAACACTTGGCAAGTGAGAATATGCAAGGACTGACTGTAAAATAAAGCTGGAACTGAGTGATTATGATTCAGTGATATTTTTATTCAGGAAAACTGTAACTGTTGTTGCTTTGTCACCCTTAACTGAAAATTCTGCTTCTCAAAAGTCATGGGCTTGATGATATGGTGTATCTGAAGGCATGAGCAGACTTTACCTAAAGAGTAGATTTACTGAAGTATAATGCATTTTATTGTAGATGGTGTTTGAATCTTTAATGATTTAATTATGAGTGGCTGAGGTGGTGCTTCTGATACTGTCTTTTTTTACTTTACTTTTCCTTTCAATACCTTTGATACAAAGTATTTAAAAGTATATGATTTTAAAAGATTTTTTTTCTCTATTTGTTTTTATTCTTTTGTATAGGTATTACAGCCGTGTGACTTCTTCTTTGAAATGAAACAGTCAAGTACTAATCCACAGACAGCTGATCTAACGATTAGGTCTCTAACAATAAAAGTAGGTACACTTTCATTATGTTTTCAGTTCTGTGCTACTTTCTACTTTGAAGGCTTTGAAGTTGCTTGTGATATATGTTTCTTAGGAAACAAAAAAAAAAGTCAAGAATGACTGAAGAGGGGAATTGTTTCTGTTCTGTATCAGGTCAGCTATCTGTTTAGCATGTGGAAACAAAAAAAATTGAAAATTAACAGTTGTGTCACCAGTGTTTTGGTTTTGGAATCTGTGTTTATAAAATGGCCAGGTCTGCTGAGATGAGTTTTGAAGTGTTCAAATAGAGCATTGAATAATGTAGTTTACAAAGCTTTCATCTGGAAGAAAGGCAGGGGCTGAAAATCTGTATAGTTTGAACTGTATTTTGTGGAAAGTAATGAGTTTTCAAATATAGAAGTCCTGTAGAGAGCAGAAGTGTTTTGTTAGTGTTAACATGTTCATTATAATTTTGTTTCTGAAAGTAGCTTTTCCCTGTACAAGCTTCTCATTTCAAATTATTCCAATGTTTAATTGTAGGTTTCACCAATAATCATAAACACAGTAATTACTATTACATCAGCCCTTTATCAAACTGCAGAAACAACAGAAGAAGAGGTCAGTCCAATTCCTCCAGACCTGTGGAATAAGAAAGATATAAAAAATCTAAAAATGTGGTTTCTTGAAGAGTCAGATGAAAATGAAGATACAAATCCAACTGCTGAATTGATTCCCACAGGAGAGTCATTGAAAATGAATGTAGAATCTGTTTTTATAACACTTGAAGCTGGAGTTGGGCACCGAACTGTACCAATGCTTTTAGCTAAGTCCTCATTTCTTGGGGAAGTCAAAAACTGGAGTACTTTAATAAACCTACGTTCTCGTCTGGAGCTAGAGGTGAGGAATCCTACATAGGAAATAAAAGTTTTCTTAGGATATTAAACATGTTATGTTACTTAGACAATAGAGGAAAAATAATCCATGTATTTGATGACTAAACTCCTACAGATATATGTTGTGGGAGCACGATGGGAATGAGGAGGGTTAAGATAGTTAAAATCTAAATTATTAGATGTATTAATGGCTGTAATCGGTGTTATACAATCCCATGTTTATATTCTGTACAAACTTCCCAAAAACATGTGGCATCAGTATTAAAATTTTGGAGTATCAGCTGGCTAAAAGGCTATGACAATATTTAAGATAATAGTAGAATATATTCATGTGTCATTTCTATAAAATACTATGTGGTACCAGTATCTTATGTGAACTATTCACAGTGGCTCATATTTGGAATTTAGTGACATAAAATTCAGTGGTTGTTGTAGGTAGATTCTTTTTTATAGGCACTTGCCATGCCTAAGCCTACAGTTTAGGTCAAAATTATGTTTAAATGACATACCTTATACCGCTTATTTGGAAGTGCGTCTTTGCAGTATAGACTCAGTTCTAAGTGCAATCTGATTATAAATCTTCAATGTTACCAAAGTAACTAGTATACTTGTAAACCAGAATTTTAAGTCTTTAAAATCTTTAGAGCTTCCATTGATGTAACAGTTGAATTTAACTTCCTAATTGACTTCTGTATTTTGACAGGTACACTATTTTAATGAGATGTTTGGGGTGTGGGAACCTTTGCTTGAACCACTTGAAGTTGAGAAGACTGATTTATTCAAACCGTGGGTTCTTGAAATTAAGGTATATTTTCCAAATTGGAACTCAAATCTTCCATTTCACTACCTTAGTAAAAACAAATGCTCTGCATCTTTCATAGCTGAGGCTAATCTAACAATTTTGTTCCTTCTTGTTGGTTACCAAGACTTTTTTTCCCAATTAGTGAATGAAAACTGCTTTTGCACAAGTGAAGATCAGACTCACAGATGTGTTAAATAGTACTGTCTTTCAGGTGGCAAGAGAATTTGATTTCAGTTGCACTAGATAATCATGATGGCTTTAAATCTGTTTCTCTGAAACTAGGTTGTATGCTGACGTTGCACTTGGTGACTTTGGAAAGATCTCATTCCACAGTAGTACCTGTAGTGGAAATTTGTTGGAAAAACTGATACCCATTATTGACTAGCACAAAGTGTGCTGTGGGAATAGTGCTCTTACCAGTTAAGTTCTATCCTTTATAGGGAAATAGTCTAGATTCTGGTCTCAAAGTAATGAGCATTTATCTAAGGAAGAGTGATACTTCTCCTCCCACCCCCCTTTTTCTTTTTCAAAACTTTACAAGTATGTGTAGCATGAGAGGTTGCTCAGAATAGAAAACTTGCCCTTTTCTTAGGACTGTCATTATCAAACAGCTTTCTGAAGTAATGGCCTTGGAAGGGTAAAGGTTATCGACTGAGATACTGCAATCAGGAAATTGCTATTAAAAATATTCTGAAGACTTTTTCAAAAAGGTGTGAGACCTAATGCAGAAGAAGGGTAGAAGGCAGTGAGTCAAACCTTCTATCTTCTTCTTGCCCAGATTTGAAATACAAATTTGGAAATACATAATTTCCAGAAATGTTGAAGGTCAGGAAAATGTATTTAGTTTGGAAAGATAAGAGACTAAATTTGGTGTTACTCTTCTAAGAAGAGGAAATTAGTTATGTATAATAGTTTCTACAGTGTTACTAGATATGTTACAATGACTGTTTTCACCCAGCATTTACTGGATACGTTAGTGGCTATATATAGGTGTGTGTTCTTAATTTCTGAATAATCATAAATTTAGCTAATGTTATTGACTTCTGAAATACATCTTCTGCTTCTTGCCGCCTTTATTCTCTTCTGTATTTGAGAATAAAAACACGAACAGAAAAAGGAAAACCATGACAGGTCATAGAAGTGGGAAGGGGTGACAGAAGTAGTTCTGAGGTGAAACTTGCTTCTACAGAAGAAGTGGTCAGATAAGAATTTTTTAAAAAACTCCTTTCAGATGAAGAAGAAGGCTAAAAAAGCATTGGTTGAATCAGATGCAGAAGAAGAAGAACACTTCAAAATTCCAGAATATAAAACAGTAATAAATATTTCTTCAAAAGACCAGCTGAACATTACATTATCGAAATGTGGACTACAAATGTTGAGTAACCTGGGCACGGTAAGAAAGATTGCTTAACTATGGAGTGTAAGAAATGTTAAATGAATGTTTGTGCAGATCATCTTGATCAAATCTTATTCAGTATATTTGTGTTTTGTATCTATACTTTGTTTTCTAGGCGTTTGCTGAAGCAGCTAGTCGAACTTCAGACATCTTCAAAAAAGACCGAGCACCATTTGTAATAATAAATTCTTTAGGACTTCCTATCACTGTCTCACCTAGTGATTCCTTTAGTGTCCTTAATGTTGAATTTGGAGCGAAAACGTTTATTCTAAGAGATGAAGAGAATTTGAATATGGAATTTGTCAGAACTAAAAATGAGAGTGACCAGTTCACAGCAATGACAACTCTTTGCAGCAAGAGGTTTTACATTCAGATCTGTAAGTTCCAAAGTTCATACATCTTCTGTTATTGTAAATAGTGCATCATACATAATACTGCATCTTGCGCATGTCAGTAAGTATTGGGGAGCTACATAACATGAAGAGTGTCTGTATTCTCTGTGCATGGCAGTATTTGAAATCCTGCTTCAGTCTTCGCAGCTGAAATGTACATGTATCATATTAATTTTCATAGCATAAATTTTCTACTATGATAAATTATTTAGGTAACCGATCTTTTACTTCATGAGTTTACTGCAGCCAAGTATTTGTTTGCATTCAAAAGTTAATGGAAAATTAAGCCATCTCAGTTTTTATTTTTTGTAGTGTTGAGGCCTGTATGTATATATGAGAGTTCATAAGGTTACTCTTAAAGGGGATCTTTAGAAGAAAAGATTTTTTTAAAAAAAATTTTAAGTAAAACACAGTTAAAGCTAAAACAATACAAAAAAGGTAACATCTAGTTTTAATGTAAATGTGTTAAAAACTTTAAGTTGATTTATCATAATAATTAACAGTTTTTTCAAAACTGATTTTTACAAATGGTCTTGACCGTATTTTGTATTAGTTGAATTGTTTGCACAGTGTGTTTGAACCATACCTTGTTAAAAAGCCATTACATCTTGTAAATATTTATCTTTAGGGACTAATTTTATTTGTAGTGACAAAACCCACTTGATTCTTTTCTTCCTCTGGTGAAAAAAGTCTGCTGTTTCTTAGGAACACTGCAAAATTGGCAGTGATTGTACATTTTCATTTGCTTTACTTTTTTTTTTTTTGATTGACTGATACAGAGAATTCTACTGAATGTGCATTTCTGTCTTTCAGATGTATCTTATGCTTCTTTTGCGTCTTCTGTTTTTCGTCTTATAAATTCTAGGTCCACATAATCATTCCACTATGGAAAAGATTCCATTGACAAAAGTGGGTCGATGTATTTACAGAGTGAGACATGACGAATCGGGTGTTGAAAGGGCCATTGTCTGTCAAATTGATACTGTTGAAGGAAGCAAGATGATAACTATACGTTCTCCTATTCAGGTTCTTATATTTACATACATCATAATTTCATTATTATTCTAATTTTTAATGAATAAAAATGATCCTGTAATCTTTAAACAAACATAAAAAAGTGTTTAAAAAGCTTACCTAAACAATTCCTATACCATAGCTGGTGTGTAATATAAGGTAGTTCAGAAGAGATTTTCAAGAACAAAAAGCTTTTCCAAAGTGTCAAAGGCAGGGGCTAGGTTGGGAGTGAAAATGGACCTGATTTTAGATCAGGATAATTATTCAGTTATGTCTTACAATGCTAGCTGTGATTGCAGTCTTGTTGACATACTTGCTTTGTATGAAGTGATCAAACTTCTCTGAACCTTACGTTGATTCTGCAAGGTTGTTACTCTATCAGATTTTTTTTTTCTTCATTCTCTGTGATTGAGACATGAATTTCAAATTAGGAACAAGTCAGCTGAAGAGTGAGCCATTTGTGTGTGTATCTTTTTTTGATTCTGTAGTATTAGATGTAGGGTTTATATGTAGTTTACAAGTACAGGGATGATCCAGATATTAGTGCTTTATAGTGGTAGTGTCCCTGTTATGTATCACTTGCAGCTTTTGCCCGGAGTGGTTTATGACTTGGTTAATAATCAGGTTTACTGTTTTATATTTACCTAAATTAATATTTTTTTCCCCAGGGCTAATTATACCATTAAAGTAACCATAAAGTAAAAAAAATAGTGTTTTCAAAGAACGAGAGCACTATATACCCCTGAAATTATAGCAGTTGCTGATGGTTTAACCTTAAAGTACATATTTTACTCACCTTGTGGATTTTTGATGCTCACAGCCTTGTATTTAATACAATTTTAAGGAGAAATTCCTTTGAAAATTTATGATATAGTTCAGATCTACTTATATTTAGTTTTAAAGGGCTTTATGCTTCTCTTTAAAAATAATTTTACAGCTAATATATTCATTTTTTAATTAAAATACATTCATTTTATGATTAAAATATATTCATTTTATAATTAATATACATGATTAAACTGCACAACCAAGTTATTAAGGAGATTTGCTGGTATTGGAGACAGTTCTTTTGAAATAGCTGATCTGGAATGGTAAATGGATAAGATGAAAAATAAGTGACTACTTGTTCTGTCCTCTGTTAAGTTCAAACCACTTAATCTTTCCAGTTTTTCCTAATGTATGTTGCTGGATTTTTATTTCACTTAGATAAGGAATCATTTTTCAATCCCGTTAAATATTTTTGAGGAAGGAAGATGTATAGGGACTGCTTCACCAGAAAATGAATTCAACATACCATTGTCCTCTTACAGGTACTTTGTTGCATTGTTCTTTTATCATAGAATATGTTTATAGATTGTTGATTATTGTATCTGTACAATTACACTAAAAAAAGTTTCCATTTGCTGCCTTATACTGGTATTGTATAGTCATTGCTGGGTATGATCTTCTCAAAGCATCTCGTTTGAGTTAAATGGAATTGTATGTAATTCTTGAATTGGAAGTCTTTTGAAATCAATTTTACTGGACACTGGACAACTTAAATTAACTAAGTTACTGTAAGAATCCAATCCCAGGTGCTGCTTGTGATTGTTATCCACACAGTACAGACTTTTTTCTTAGGGGAATGATGTCTAGTGATGCATTACAGCTGCTACTTTTTTTTTTTTTTTTTTTTTTTTTTAAAAAAGCTGCTTTTGTTATTTGTGATTCTGAAGTAAGAAATTGAAACTAATACACTTAAACTCTATCACAGTTGTAAAAAAAAGGCTTGTCAACCTTAAAAAGACTTGGCTTCCAGAACATCTATACTATTTGCACCTTCAAGCTAATACCCAATTGAAACTGCAGTGAGTTTGTGTGTACAATTTAGATGAACTGTCACCAACTTTTAGGCAGATAAGTTTGCTTTGATGTTGTTTTATGATTATGGAGACTTTCTTTCTGTTTTCCCACAAACACTTTTGCTCCATTTTTGTTTTAAGATGACAGCTGTTTGTCTTTTTCGTTAAATAAGCTGCACTTTATTGTGGATAATATAAGTTAGTAAGTATCTCTGATTACCTGTATTTTATTTAATAAGGCTTAGTGATGTTCTGAATTCATTGCATAGATATGTAGGTGAGTTCGACTAGGCACATGTAAACATTTCCCCTAGTAAACTTTTCATTCAGGAAATGTTTACTAACAAAATGAATTACTGTCAGAAATCTTGCATAATCCAATAATCATAGAATGGAAGTTGCATAGTACTTTTTTGTAAATGAAAAATTCAGTGTCATGTTAAGTGTTAAAAAACATTTTCATTTACAGATCCATACTGAGTTTGCAGCCACTAGCCAATGAAAATGGAGTGGATGGAGAATATGATATGTGTGAAGGAATTACATTTGATGAAATTATGAAAAATGTTGACAGTTTACTACAAAGGAAATGCCAGTCTGTGAGGTCAAGTAACCACTCACTTATCATCAATATTGTTCCTGTAAAAGACATGTTGACAACTTCGTTATGCACAGATCAATGGGATTTTCCATATGTTGTTCATTTATGGCCTTCTGTTCTTCTCCGCAATCTTCTTCCTTATCAAATAACTTATTCTCTAGAGGTAATTCTTTAATATTTAATTTTTTTGTGATGTTTCCTACCTATGATATGAAAGTTCCCAAGGTGGTTGAAATGCGTTTGTAAGTGGATATTGAAAGATAGGGCTTCTGGTAGAGTAGTTGTGAAGCAAGTGTATAGCTTTTGTAAGGGCAAGTCTGTATCTACAGAAACGAAACAGTACCAGAATGTGAAAAGTGGTGGTATTAATCATTAGTAGTAAGTCATACTTTAAATACATATGTGAAGTAAAACTTACGCTGTGCAAGTTTAGCCCCATGAGTCACTTTCTGTTGCTCAAGTGCAGCTTGAACCTAATTAAACAGTATAGTTTTTACTTTGAATTATGACTGCCTCAAGTGACATAAGTGGGTCAGCCTAAAGCAGCATTTTACATGCTGTCACTGAATTTTAGCGGTAGTATGCTTTTAACAAATTCTCAAAGGTGTGCCTTTTTGCCAGGTTTTTGGCTTGAATTGCAGCCTAGTGCCAGACTTTATTCTTTTCAGGCAAAATTAAGTTATTAGATGCACTTTTGACTGTTAATAGTCATTCATTCCAGATGAGAAGCCAGTCTCAAGTAAAACACCTAGAACATGTACAGTGTCGCCATTGGTTCCTCAGCCTTAAATGTTTCCTTCTGTGGATCTGCTATGGTTGTGTCCCACTACCTGCTGGTCTAGACATAGGGTAATAGCGATATAGATGGAAGACAGTGAACCACTTTTTTTTTTTTCCCCAGATGGTCATAATATTTAGTATATGGACTCAAATAGTAGAATTCAGTAAAAAATTTTGCTGCAAATACACGATTACTAGAGCTAGAGAGTGGAGTCTCTGCCAAATGTGTGGTAGTAACAGGCTCTTTTCTGTCTCAAGGTGTCTCTCTTACAAATGTAAATTTAGGGAAAGAAATGCTGAGTTGAGAAGATCAACTCAATATTTAAGTGTGTTTATGTATTTGAGTTTGGTGACTCTGTGTGTGTGTGTGTGTGTGTGTATGTGTATGTGTGTGTGTTAAATTTTGATGACTATGCATAGGGTTGTGTTGGTGGTTTGTGGTTTTTTTTTTTTTATGTGTCAGGGTAGCTGTTTAATTGTGTCCTGGTTTTTGGACACAGTGTATAACATAATTAAATGCATAATAAGCATTTTAAAAATTTGCTTTAGTATCTTGTGTCTTAATTTTCAAAGCTAGCTAGAAAGTAAAAGTTGATACGAATTTTGAGTGTGACTCATTAAATGTGTGCTGTTGTTTTTTGTTTGTGGCTTGTTCTTTTTTTAAAGGGAAATGGGAACAAGTATGACACTCTACAAGAGGGATGTTCAGCCCAGATACATAATGCAGTCTTGGATCAAACAAAACTAGATTTACAGTTACTTAACTATCTTGATCAAAATTGGAGAAGTGAGTACCATATAAAAAGCAACCTACCCGAAATCAGCTTTACAACATTTTACTGCATCACGGAGTTGGATAAAACTGAGCTGGATATTGCTGTCCACGTGACCTACACAGCTGGGCAGATGGTTATAGAGATTCACAGTCCGTACTGGATGGTGAATAAAACTGGTCGCATGTTGCAGTACAAAGCTGATGGTATTCACCGCAAGCATCCTCCAGATTACAAAAAGCCGCTGCTTTTCTCTTTCCAGCCCAAAAACTTCTTCCAAAATAACAAGGTATTATATTTTGTAAAACCTAACAGCTCTGTACTCCCATATGTTGTTGTATGAAAGCATTTTTACACTTTGGAAGTTGTCTACACTATGCTGTGATCTCTGAAGGTCATGAAAGCTGCCGTATTTGTCTAAACTCCTATTTTAAATAAACATGTTGTCAGATATACTTGAGATGGGAAATTTACATTATCAAAGGCATTGTTATGGAGGAGATTGTCATCTTTGAGAGTAACAAAATTAACTTAGAAATGTTTCCTAAATAAAAGTATTTCCTTTATTTAATTTAAACTGCATCAAGAAGTGGTCCTCATTCCAAATAAGACTTAGAAGTTGTGTAAGAAATGTAAAGCTGTGGTACTTGAAAATGAATCATTGCAATGGTGGTTGATAGATTGGGTGAAAGTTGGTGGTAAGCTAAGGTTAAGATGCAGTTTACCATTTGAGTTTGCTCTGTGAGTTTTTTAATGCTGATTACTGATGGATGATACAAGAAAGATTACATGACTGAGATTTTCATTGTGAATAAGTTTTGGAAAAGATACTTGTGTGATTGTTTCCTCTGCAGTATCTTACAGTTTTAATTCTTATTCCACATAGCTTGTAACGAAGGGTGGTAGAAAATCTTGGATTTACTCGATAGAGTATCTTTGTGAGACTATACTGGCAGTTGTTGTGTCTTGAATAGAAACACCAGTATTTTCAGGATTCACTTATATTTGTGTTTATATACACACTTGGTTTTTGTATGATTTTAAATGTTGTTAGTGTCTGTAAATTGAAAATTAATTCAGGGTGCTACTTCCTAGGTGCAGCTTATGGTAACTGACAGTGAACTGTCTGATCAGTTTTCACTGGACACTGTTGGAAGCCATGGTTCTGTGAAATGCAAGAGTCATAAAAAAGATTATCATGTGAGTTAAATTCATCTTTCAAATTCATTAGTCTCAGATGATATAAATGAGGTAAGAAAAGGACAGCATACTTCTAACAATGTCTTCCTATTTACAGGTCGGTGTCACCATAGACAACAGCAGTTTTAATATTACTAGAATTGTAACTTTCACCCCATTTTTTATGATCTCAAATAGAAGCAAATACACTTTGGAAGTAGCTGAAGAAGGAAAGGAGAAGTGGATTCCTATTGTTTTACAACAGGTAAACTTATAAAGGAGCCTATTAGAAAAAATTAATTGGATTGAATATTCACTGATGGAAAATTAGCCATGCAGTGTTCAATGAGTGTCTGAGTATATTGTATTTACTCAATAAATTACCTGTGTCCTATTACTTTTTCTCAATGTTGCTTTTGGACATACTGTAAAGCTGGTTTATGTTATCTCTGTTACCTGCATTACAAGTAATAAGAGAAAAGACCTATGCTGTTAGGATATTATCTCTCTCTGAACGGGAACTTCTGTTCAGTTTTTGCAGTGGTACCTGACTGACTGGTTTGGTTGACGTCCTACATGTGATGCCGCTTTCATGTAGCAAGAAAATTCCTCTTGTGGATCAGTTCAAATGCTCCAAACTGTTGTTCTGAGACTAGTCTCACTGTTGGTTTTTAATGCTTAATGCATAATTTCTAAAGATGTATCACTGGCCACTAGGCCAAATGGTGTGGAAGTGGCTTTTGGGCTTTCATTTATGCCACAGAGGTCTGGACTGTTTAAGACGCGGCATGCAGATGGGCTTGTTTGCACTGGAGTGCAGTTATGTTTTGTATGTGTGGTGAGTTGTGAGCCATCATGCCTTCCTTTCGGGCATGTAGGAAGAGCAATGAATGTTTTGGGGTACTTCTAAGGTTTATGAAAGCTGAAAGTGATCCATACTGCCTTCTGGGCAGAGTGGAATCTCCCTCCTTCCCTTCCAATGTGTCTTGAACAGAGTGTATCTAAAGCAGAGACCAAAGTTTAGCCTAGCAGATGGTGCCTATCAGATGGTGCTGTAGGAGTCTTTCTTGCTTTTCTGTAGTATTGTAGGTACTCCAAATGATTACCAAAAATGCTTGCAAACTACAATACCAAAGTTAAAGCAGTATCAGATTTGTAATCAGATTTTTCTGTTACATTTTTGATGCTTTCAACACATGCTCCTCAAGTGTGCATTTTGTATGTAATTATTATAGAAGAGAAATACTGTTTAAATATCATTATTTCAATTTATGTTTGTGATACAACTTCACTTGCTTTTTTGTAGTAATTTTTCCACTGTGATTTTTAAGTATACACAATGATGTTTAGATCTTGAAGAGTCTTAAGTCAGTTCAGCTTCCCGTAATGTTTATAATATTATTTAATATTATGTTATAATATATTTTAATATAATATTATTTTAAAATAAGATTCTTTGCTTTTACTCACAAATAGGCTGTTAGCCATAAGCCTACACATGTATTCTGTTTCCTCTGAACCAAACATTTGTTTGACTGTACATAGTTTTTTGGGTTCCTTACATGCCTGATGACTCATATAGTTCATTGATAAAGCTCTGAAATGACAAAGGTTCACATGTAGTGGCATGGGCCACTTCATATCTGATTTCTTATTTTGAGGAAATATAGTCAGATTTTATTAGCTCTTTGTTTTGTGGTTTGTATCTGATAAGGAGCTGTTGCTAGAATAAATTGAATTATTTTAGAAGCACTTTTAAAGTTTTCTGAGATGAACTATTCAGAGGTAATAGTTTTGAAAGTTTAAATACATTGCTACATACATAATCTGTGGGTTTTCTGTGTTGGTTGTTTTGTTAATGTCCTTGCAAAATTTTCTGATTAGTCCCACAAGCATAATTGGTTTTCAGGTGTTTCATAATTGTATTAATTGATCTTGGTCTCCTTTCAGTTAGCAAGTGTCAAAGGAGGACTTCGTAAATTTTAGGAGTGCTGATAATATCTTTTGAAAAATTAGATGTGCTAAGTTATCAAATGGAGTAGCAGAAGTCAACAGAGGAATCTGTATCCCCTCCTAAATGATTCCGAAGTTCACTTCCAAAATTGCTTGCCTTTTCACATGGTGTAGATACTTTCCCTTTTGATAAGCAGTCTAAAAACCTGTGTTATGACAGTTGAGTCAGCCAAGGTTGTCCATTTGTGACCCAGTTGCTTTATTCAGTATATTTCTTATCTCTTCTAAATTTAAGTAGAGTCTGGCCACTATTGCTCTGTCTTGGGGCATCCAGGACAGATTTCCAGAAACCAAGTTACCATGTGATCTTGTTCTTAAAATATGGAACTCTGCTATCCAGCTAGCTTAGATTGATTGATTGATTGATTGATTTAATGCCTGTGAATTTTTTTGTCTGTTTCTCATATTACTCTCTTACATTTGGTTAGTCTTCAAGAAAACCCAAGCTTGTTGAAATGTTAATTCATATCTCAGTTTGCTACCTTTTTCCCTCCTTTCTATTTTTGTCATTTTAAGCAGAGTCTTTCTGCTGTAGCTTTTTTATCCACTTTTCTTTCTTAGTGACAGGTAGACTGTCTTCTCAGGGGAAAAAAGCAATTATTATGTAGATCTCATTTGCTCGTGGGCATATTCCATGTCTGGAAAGCAGTTGTCTGTCAGAATCTTTAATTACTGTTTTTAGTAACATTTGTTCTTCAGAAGGCTGTAACAGAAGTTATGGATGTTGATGAGTATGAAATGGCTTGCTAATGATAGTCCTTTGAATTAGGTATAGTGCAAGTGAGTTGACCAGCATGCATCCTTAGAGAAAGAAAGAAAACATTGCCGAAGACTATACATGAGACCACTGTTAAATACAAAGGTCCTATTATGGAATGGAAGTTGTTGTAGAAACGTAGTATCTAGTTGAAGCACTTAGCAGATGTGTGGTAAAACGTTTGGAAACAGCATCATTTTGTGACACATTCTGTGGCTAAAGACTATTGCAAAAATTTATGGTTTAGTTCTCTCTGGTTGATTTTGTAACTTTTTATTTAGCCAGTTCTTTTATTTTGGTTTCGATTATGAACTTTAATTTACTGTTGACTGAATCTCCTTGAATTTTCTTTGGGCTCTCTAAATTTCTGTGTTGAGACTTACTTGCTGTGTTTTTTGCTAGTTTACAACGCAACTCTGAATTTCCTTTGTAGGATACATGTTGGTGTAGATAATCTTCAATCTTGCTGTTTAACTATATTTTTTTCCTTTGTCTTCCTGCTTCCTGTGGTGTGAGAAACAATGGGAAAGGGAACTTAGTGGCATGGTAAGTTGGTGAACTAGTCTTTCACCACTGAAGATTGAATTCTAGGATTCAGATGCAATTTAATATAAACATCTCGTTTCTTAAACTGTGTTGGAGAAAGATGCTCCTGAAGTGTTGGATGTTGAAGGTGAACAGTGTGTAATACAGGAAAAGTGGCCTAACTACTCAGACTTTGGCTTTTGCTGATTGAGAATTATTGTTAATCATAGTTTGTTACTGTGGCAAGACCCTCTTAATTAGTAGGAAACTTTTCATTAGTTACAATAAAAACTTTTGTCTTCCCTGCCTCCTCATTTTATCCATTTGTGTAAACTGTTTAAAAGAGATTGTCTGAGGGATTTTTAAACCAAGAAAGCCTGTGACTTCAGTCAGGTGTGACTAGCAGAATGTGCTCTCTGATTTAGCTGCCTAATGCTTCATACTTATTTTATATGTTTTATATCTACATATAGATACTGTGTGTATGTGTGTGTGTATGGATATATATATAGTATTTTGAAAGAATAGCTGGTACACTGATGTCCTGCATACTCAAATTACATGGTATATTATGCTAATATCTCCTTTTGTCATTGATTGTCACTGTAAGTTTGATTTGTAGTTTATACTTATTTGGCAAGAGGCTGTTGCTGTCGTTGTTTGGTTTAGTTTTTGGAGTGTTTTTGTTTGCCTTTTCGTTGTTTTGTAACAAGTTTGTCTATTTTGGTGGTGTAGCTATGCTCAACTTTATACTCTGGGTTGAAAATATCCATTTTAAGTATATTTCTTCCCATGAGTATGAAGTCTTACTGTTTTCATTTTTATCTCCTTAACTCTTTTGAATCTTCACTGTAGTCTGAATTAATTTTTACATCCTTTCAATTTACTATGTTCAGGTAAGTATTACCTTCGGGGTTACAGTAGTGTTTCTGATCCAACTCACTACACTTTTGGGTAGAATTTTAGTAGATGAACTTTGGGCTAAAGTGAATTTTGTTTAACATCTAGTTTATTTTCCTGCTTACTTTAAAATACCTGTTCGGGTTTTTTTAGTGCATTCCATTTTGGCCTGAAAATGATGCCAACAAACTGCTTGTTAGAGTTGAAAATTCTAATGTCCTCCCAAAGAAGATAAATTTTGATAAGCAGGAAAACTGTCTGCTACTGCATTTGGACAACAAGGTAAATGGTTGCCTTCAGAAATTAGATGAAACAGCATAACTGCTTCATTTCTAATCTCAGAACTTTCTATCTTCCCATAAAATCATCTATGGCAAAAAAATGCTGGGGAAAAGATTATGTATGTGCAGCTGTATTGTTGTTATCCTCATACTCACTTTCTGGAGTGTATACACACATATAAGTAGGCTAAGAGGTATTTTATGTTAGTTCTCAAGTAACATGAAGTTACTTTTCAAAGAAACTGCAACTCCTCTATATTTAATTCTGTGTTGCATATGGTCTCATCTAGCAGTAATTTTAAAATACGTGAATGGTTTTTGAAGTAGAATGTTTTGGAGGGCATTAATGTATATGAATGGTTGAAGATTCCTCTACTAGCAGCCTAAATTTTGACAGTACAGAACTTCTCCATATTTTTGATTACTAAGTGCAAAGTCTGTTACTTAGTAATTACATCCAGGAAATATTTTAATGATATGTTAAAACAGGTTGGTTGTTTGACTGTTTGGTGGTTTTATCTTACGGGAGTAAAAGCTTCCAAAATTATTTAAATTACATTTGCTTTATTAGAAATAAATTCCACTGTTACTTACTTTATAATTTTTGTATCTGATAGCTTGGAGGAATTACAGTGGATGTTAACCTGACTGAACATTCCACAGTGATTACCTTTGCTAATTACCATGATGGTGCAGCTCCGTTTCTGTTAATAAACCATACTAAAGAGGAAATCATTGAGTATGGACAAAGGTATGTAAAAATTTTAGAGTGGATGTCTGCACAGAGAAATGTGAGCTGTTATTTTATGTATTGTAAGTATGCCTATTTCTAAAGATATCCTAAATTTGTCAAAGCACAAAAAAAGTGCATCTTGTTTTTTAAATTGAAGAGAATGAATAGTTAACAGAACAGTATTATTTAGTGCTGGGTGAATGTTTCTACAAGTAAAAAAGCTGTTTTGTGAGCTAAGGAACCTCTCTGTTCTCTTTTTATGTGAATTTTGTGGCCTTGTCCTTTACATTGATTTACATTCCTGGTAGGGGCTCCTACCTGGATTTTGAGCATCCCTAGTGTAAATTTAATAAGTATATATGTAACTTTTGTAACTCTGAGAAATAAAATATTTTAGCTGGAAGGGACCTACAGTGGGTATCTAGTCCAACTGCCTGACCAGTTCAGGGCTGACCAAAAGTTAAAGCGTGTTGTTAAGGGCATTGTCCGAATGCCTCTGAAACAGGTGTGAGCATTGACCACCTCTCTAGGAAGCCTGTACCAGGGTTTGTCCACTCTTGGTGAAGAAATACTTCCTTATGTCCAGTCCTGGCACAGCTTCCAGCCATTCCCACATGTGCTATCACTGAATCCCAGTGAGAAGGGATTAGCAGTTCCCTCTTCTCTTCACTGCCTGGGGTAGGCTTCTTTCAGAGGGCTGTAGAAGCAGTTCTGCCAGTTTTTAACTGTATCTGAGGGAGAATGGAGTTTAAAATCTGTTTTGTCTGAAAACATCTCCTGCATCCATATACTAAACACTGCACTTCTTCTCTTCAGCAAATCATACCTCATAGCAGCCTTCCAATATCTGAAGGGGGCCTATAGGGATGCTGGGGATGGACTGTTCATGAGGAACTGTAGTGAGTGGACAAGGGGTAACGGGTTCAAACTTAAACAGGGGAAGTTTAGATTGGATATGAGGAAGAAATTCTTTTCTGTAAGGGTGGTGAGGCACTGGAATGGGTTACCCAGGGAAGTTGTGAATGCTCCATCACTGGTGGTGTTCAAGGCTGGGTTGGACAGAGCCTTGGGTGGCATGGTTTAGTGTGAGGTGTCCCTGCCCATGACAGGGGGGTTGGAACTAGATGATCTTAAGGTCCTTTCCAGCCCTAACTATTCTATGATTCTATAAAGGAGAAACCTTTCCTAAACAATGAATTTTGAATACACTTTCCTTGGAATATTAATAATCAGGCAGCAGAAATAATGAGTTTTCCTTTGAGCTTGCAAGCTGCGCTTTTTTCTCTACTTACTGTTTCACTTGTTAATCACAAATGGAGAAGAAAATAAGTATTTACAATCTACTCTGTATACTTTATTTATAAAGTATATGTATGTATTTTGAAGTATAAATACTGGTTTTATTATTTATTACTGAGAATGGTTTTGTGTGTGTTTTTTTTATGCAGAATGTTTTCATTTTCATTATTTACAAAAAAAAATTGTTACAGTGCTAGATTATAGATGTGACAGACACAGAAAAAGATTATTGACATTTTAATTTTATATTACTTTGTTCTAGTTCCCTTAGTGAATTGGAAGACTGTCTTCAGCCAAATAAGGCAGTACTGTATACTTGGGCAGACCCAGCAGGATCTAGAAAATTGAAATGGAAATGTGGAAATAGAATTGAGGAAATCACCCCGAAAGAGGTATGTTTATTATCTAAATTGCCTTTTAATGCTAATTTAGTATCCTTTTCATCAGTGTATGTGTGAGATTCTGTATGCAATGAGTATGACAGTAACAACATTGTTTTCTGGAGCTTGTGCCAGTATCATTGTCTTCAGTTCAAAAGTGTGTGTGTGTGAGACTGTTGTATAACTTCCTAATTTAATTATTTCCCTCTAACTCTAAAAAAAAATCTCCTGTTATTGTGCTAAGACTTCTGGATTTGCTTGTGTAGTAGTAGAATGATGAATAGAGTTATAAAGAATTTTGTTCTTTTGTTCATAGGACAAAATGGAAACACTCAGCCTGGACTGTAGGAAAGTGGTCTATTTAGTGTCATTTTTTGAAGGCTTGCAGCGCATTGTCCTGATCACTGATAATGTGAATGTATTTAAATTGGCTTATGAAAGTGTAAAAGCAGAACTAGCAGAACAAGAAATTGTTCTGTCTTTGCAAGATGTTGGAATTTCGTTGGTAAATAATTATACAAAGCAGGAGGTGTCCTACATTGGAATTACAAGGTAACTTATTTTGTGTCCAACCGTCTAAAATTTTTTAACTTCACAGAATTAAATTTTGAAATCTTCGGTGTGACTGAAGAGGAAAAAGAGGTATGGGTTAGGGTATTTAGAACTAAATAATTATGATTTCTTTTTGTAAATAGAAATGTTTTCACACTTTTATATTAATGCATATGCTTTCTATAACTGTATGTACGTGTTTTCGCAACAAAGAATTGAAACTCTGTATGACAAAACTCCCAGTAGATTCAAAAGAAGTATTTCTTGTCCATGTATTTTGGGGAATCATAGTAGAGTTTTAAGGAGTAAGGTCTGTCGGTAGTTTCTGTCAGTGGACTTTTAAGTCTTTATTATAGAATCATTGAATCATAGAATAGTTAGGGTTGGAAAGGACCTTAAGATCATCTAGTTCCAACCCCCCTGTCATGGGCAGGGACACCTCACACTAAACCATGACACCCAAGGCTCTGTCCAGCCCCGCCTTGAACACGGCCAGCAATGGAGCATTCACAACTTCCCTGGGTAACCCGTTCCAGTGTGTCACCACCCTTACAGAAAAGAATTTCTTCCTCATATCCAATCTAAACTTCCCCTGTTTAAGTTTGAACCCGTTACCTCTTGTCCTCTCACTACAGTCCCTCATAAAGAGTCCCTCCCCAGCATCCCTATAGACCCCCTTCAGATTCTGGAAGGCTGCTGTGGGGTCTCCACGCAGCCTTCTCTTCTCCAGGCTGAACAGCCCCAACATTCTCATCCTAGAAACAAGTGTTGAAGTCTGTGTTGATAATTCTGATGCTGTAGCGGCTTGCAGTTCTCTTTAGTTTTCATTGAGAAATTATGGTGACTCCAAGGCTCTAATACTTTAGGTACTTACTATAACATCTAAGAGAAAAGCAGAAAAGGAACTATGTAATGCTTGAGACATACTTCTGTATGTTCATAGCTATGAAGTTGCTATAGTGAGGTTTTTTTCGCTGTTGATTCTTTGCATCACAATGCAAAACAAACAAGGAAAAACTTCACATGCATGTATACTCATTCCCATCTCTTATTTGCAACTAAAATCCCGATCCTTGACCTCACCTGAGAAACTGAGCTCTGATAACTATCTAGACAGTTGAAACACTCCTTTAAAAGTGGCAGCCAATTGTCTAGGTTCAAAGTAGTGTTGAGATTTCACTGAATTTGTTTTTTGTAAGCAGTCATCCATAGTCAGTAGTCTAGCAGTACTTACTGTTTTCTTGTTAAAACCTGAGTGGATCTCAAACTCCTGAAAGCTCTTTTTAAAGGCAAGAGATTATTCCCTGGTTTCAGTGAAGAAAACCCTATTTTTCAAAATGTTCCCATTTGTGAATGTGTTGTTACATAAAGAACAAGTTTTGTTTATATAAAACTTGATGCAGAAACAAGTTTCACCATGGTAGTTCTGGCATCATATTGTGGGGTTTGAGGAAAGGGAAAATAAGGGAAAATTCCCAGCAATTTCAAGGTAGTACTCTATTTTGTAGCTGTTGTTTTGCCCTTTAGCTCACCTTTTTTTTTTTGGGGGTGATTCTGCTATTGATGTACCAATGCAGACAGACATGTACCTTAAAGGGATTGGATTTAGGGAAGAGATTCAGAGCAGCCCTGTGGAGAAGGACTTGGGGGTGTTGGTTGATGAGAAAATGAACATGAGCCAGCAGTGTGTGCTTACAGCCCAGAAAGCCAGGCATATCCTGGGCTGCATCAAAAGGAGCGTGGCCAGCAGGTCAAGGGGGGTGATCCTGCCCCTCTACTAGCTCTTCTGAGACCTCACTTGGAGTACTGCGTGCAGTTCTGGTGTCCTCAACAGAACAGAAGAGAAGGCTGCGTGGAGACCTCATAGCAGCCTTCCAGTATCTGAACGGGAGCTATAGGGATGCTGGGGAGGGACTCTTCATTAAGGACTGTAGTGATAGGACAAGGGGTAATGGGTTCAAACTTAAACAGGGAAAGTTTAGATTGGATATAAGGAAGAAGTTCTTTACTGTAAGGGTGGTGAGGCATTGGAATGGGTTGCCCAGGGAAGTTGTGAATACTCCATTGCTGGCAGTGTTCAAGGCCAGGTTGGACAGAGCCTTGGGTGTCATGGTTTAGTGTGAGGTGTCCCTGCCCCTGGCAGGGGGGTTGGAACTAGATGATTTTAAGGTCCTTTCCAAACCTAACTATTCTATGATTCTGTTAGGGAGCTGTGTCTGGGCGTCTGTGTTTATGGGCTATAGAGTAACTTGTGGAAAGGGGAAACAACCTACACCTGTCTGATAGTGTTGGTTTGTGCCCTGTTGTGTGCCTTTGGGGGAAATCAGACACGAGCTTCCTGCAGAAGCAGTGGAATTAAGCAGAAACAGTCCAGTGCCACCTAAGTACAGTTAATTGTTTTGAAGTTTTATTCCTAATAGAAGTAAGAGACAAAAGAACTGAGTTTTGGAATACAATTAAAAAAACAAAAAACACTAAAAAAAATGAGAAACAACCCAAAAAAAAAAAAAAAAACCAAAAAAAACACCAAAAAAAAAAAAAAAAAACCAAAACCAGAAAAACCCAACAAAAAGGAGTGTGACCAGCAGGTCGAGGGAGGTGATCCTGCCCTTCTACTCTGCTCTTGTGAGACCTCACTTGGGGTACTGTGTGCAGTTCTGGTGTCCTCAACATCAAAAGGACATGGAAGTGTTAGAACAAGTCCAGAGGAGGGCCACGAGGATGATAAGGGGACTGGAGCACCTCCTGTATGAAGGCAGGATGAGAAGG
The DNA here is from genome assembly GCA_028858755.1 of Ara ararauna. Classification (NCBI taxonomy): domain Eukaryota; kingdom Metazoa; phylum Chordata; class Aves; order Psittaciformes; family Psittacidae; genus Ara; species Ara ararauna. The sequence goes on from CM054410.1 coordinate 27,845,160, forward strand.
TTGGGGCTGTTCAGCCTGGAGAAGAGAAGGCTGCGTAGAGACCTCATAGCATCCTTCCAGTATCTGAAGGGGGCCTATAGGGATGTTGGGGAAGGACTCTTCATGAGGAGCTGTAGTGAGAGGACAGGGGGTAATGGATTAAAACTTAAACAAGGGAAGTTTAGTTTGGATATGAGGAAGAAATTCTTTCCTGTAAGGGTGGTGAGGCACTGGAATGGGTTACCCAGGGAAGTTGTGAATGCTCCATCGCTGGCAATGTTCAAGGCTGGATTGGACAGAGCCTTGGGTGGCGTGGTTTAGTGTGAGGTGTCCCTGCCCATGACAGGGGGATTGGAACTAGATGATCTTAAGGTCCATTCCAGCCCTGACTATTCTATGATTCTATGATACATGTACACAAAAATCACCATCTATTGATTTAGACAGAGTGAAGAAAGTAGCCATCAATAATAAGAGGCAGTTCTCTTGAAGTTCACAATTTCACAATTTTTATTATTCATTGTAGAAGAATAATGGCTGGCACTGCTGTTGAAACTGAGCTTTCTGATTAAATGTCCATACATGCCCATCTTCATTAAAGCAGGGGGATACGCTCTTAACTTTTGTTTTTTGCATTGTATTAGAGAGGCTGGCTTCCACTTAGTGCCAAGAAGGCAGTGGGTGATTTAGGTCACTTTTATCTACTACAGTAGTTCTTTATGATGTAGTTTCTCATTCTGCAGTTATAACCTATTAAAAGCTGTAGTATGGTAGGTGAAACTTCTTTTTTAGCTAATCATTCTTTGTTGGTCCTTTGTTTTGTTTTCGAAGTTCTGATGTGGTTTGGGAAACAAAACCCAAGAAGAAGTCAAGATGGAGACCAATGAGTGTTAAGCAGACTGATAAATTAGAACAAGAATTCAAAGATTACAGTGAGCTAACTCCATCAGAAAATAAGACTGTTGAGCTGGAATCAAATGTTTTGGTAATACTAACAGTTTTCTGTTGTTTTCGTGTATACAAAGAAAAAAGACAATGTGTCAGTTTTGCTATCTTTGAAGAAACTTCCTGTGAAAATCGAGATGATTGATTTACCTCACCCATTTGAAAAGCCTCTTTATCTCTGTATAGAAAAAAAAAATCTTTGGAAAAAAATCCAGACATGTTTGATAGCTTATCATATTTATTGTTAGCATCTGTCTTTGAAGTATAACATTTTTATGGGAACTAAATATCCTTACAGCTACAGCATCGAAGCTTTGCGTTTGGTTCATTTGTTATACTGGGAAGGTGGGTAGGGTGTTAGTCTTCAGTCTGTTTGTTTTAGTGCAAAATCTTTTCAAATGTGTTATTGTGGGATAAGTCAACTGTGTTACTCAACCACATAAATATTAAAAGATTCCAGAAAATGTTCTGTTATGTAGAAGCACATTATGCTCCAAATGCTGCTGTCCTTGTCTCTAGATAAATTATAGATACCTCCAACACAATTCCAATGAGTAAATGGTAAATGAGCCATTTTTTATCTGTCATTGACCATTATGTTATATTACTCCGCCTTTACTCTAGAAAGCCATATATTAAACTGCAGTACCACAAATAATGCAGTATTTTGTAGTTTTATTTCTGTTGAAATTTATGGCAAAATTAGATCATTGTAAATAAAGTTATGACTTCGAACTTTAAGCTGCAGAACTTTTTCTGCTAAGCTATCTTTACAATGTTAATGAACAGTGTACACTTTGCAGTATATTTTAAAAAGCAGTCTTTTGAAACACATAACATTCTAAATTTTCTTCAATAATACAATAGGTGTGTTTAACTCCTAATGGAATGAATATGAAAATTCAACAACCACATGAGATTCCTATTAGAAGGAATTATCTGCCAGCTTTAAAAGTAGAATACAGCTCATCTGCACATCAGAAATCTGTCAGAATTCAAATTTACAGGATACAGGTGAGTTTTGTAGAAAAAAAACCCCAGTATCTTATTTATTAAGAAAAAGTAACTTCCATGTAAACTTGGATTTTGCTTTAGAGTTGTTTGGATTTTTTTTTTTTTTAAGGTTTTGAATTTAATTGTACTCATTGGCTTTTACATCCTGCTTCTAAATCTTTGTAAATACTACTTACATGATTTTGAAAAAAAAAAAATCCAGACAGCTATGGCTGTTCAGGAAAAACATTTACCATTCATCTTCCATGCTTTTTCTTACGGCTTTTCTTTATAAAGAAAAAAAATAGAATCATAGAATCATATTTACGATAGGTATGGTTTGTTGTTTTGCGTATGTTAAAGTTGTTAAAACCAAATCCTTCTCAAAAATTCTGTGGACCATTTATTACTACCACTGACTTGTAGAAGCATTTCTAGACTGTTGGGATTGGATGGTTTGATTTTGAAGAGATATTTTGAACCACAGCAGCAGCTTTTTTTTTCTGGTTTTGAGTTGGTGGAATACTACAGGTAATGTACATAATTCTTGTTTTTGAAATATTTCACTATTGAAAAGCTAACATGCTGCGACTTGTGCTGTCCTTACCCCCTATTAGATACAAAACCAGATTCCTGGAGCCATATTTCCCTTTGTGTTCTATCCTATTAAACCTCCAAAGTCCATCACCTTGGATTCAGGTTTGTTTCGAATTTAACATGATCCATACTTCTAAAATTACAAGATAACTTGCTTGTACTGAATTTAGCTATGTCGGTTTTATCAGATGAAGTTTTTATAAGCTTACTCACTACACATAACAAGTACTAATTTTAGAGATAGAGAAGCAGTTTGCTTTACAAAGAAGAGATACAGAAAACAGTCGAGAAGAAAACAAATTTTTTTCTGGCCTTCGATATCATACCTTTTAAGAACATATTCTTGACACACTAATTCAGTTCATTTGGAGAATGTAATTTGAAAGTTCGTCAAGTTTAAAAGGGCCTCTTAGTGGCTGCATTCAGACCACAACTGAAACTTAATGCTGACTAATATAGAAGAGTTGCCTGTTGAAAACAAATGATCAAATTGCTACTTATCTTCATGGTACTGAATCTGTTGTACCATTTCTGTATAACTTGCCTTTGGAGTTCTGGGGCAGTGAGGATTCACTTTTCATCTTTAGTAATCTGATTTTCCCTCCTGCCCTAAATAAATTGTTTATCTTAATCATGTTGGGTTTTGGGTATTTTTAGATTTTTTTGCTTGCACGCAGTAGACAATGTAGTAATCTATCTGAAATAATCTTAACTAATAGGAAATGTATGCTGATCTAAGCTGAGAATTGCTATGTGAGGCATCATTTATAAGCTCTGTACATGACAAGTTATATTTTGCTTTGTGACTTCTCCATTACTTGGAGCATAAAGTTTAATGTCAGTATACTATGTGATCAGGTACAATCTTTCATTAACTTGTTAAGTGGAAGGTCACTTGGAAAAACAGAGTAATGTCAAAAGGGATTCTGAATTGAGACAGACTACTGCTATGAATTTTCTACAGAAGATAATAAGCTGTTAGGTGTTTGTTCTAAATACAGTCAATTTCAAATTACAGTGCATAAATTTGCAGATTATTTATTTAATTGTAATTCTTGTATCAAGCATTGCAAAATCTTATTCCATGAGTAGGGAAAGTATATAAATCTAAGAGTAGATCAGTATTAATTTTTAAATGAAAAATGGCACATTTTCATAGATCAGTGAAATGCAATTTTGATGTTCTTTTTCATTCTTGTCTTCCTATTTCTTTCTGTTCCCGCTCTTTTCCCGTATTTGTTTGCCAGTCGCATCCATTATGTAATTCTGCTTTACAGGATTGAGAAAATCCTGATCATGTATGACATTTTCCTATTAAAAAATATAAAGGTATTCTATCATATAAAAATCTGTGCTGATCTCCTGTTGTTTTACAACTTTGTAGCACCAAAACCATTTACTGATGTCAGTATTGTCATGAGAACTGCAGGACATTCAGAAATATCTCATATTAAGTAAGTATTTTGATATTTTCCACCTTTTCTGCTATTGATCATGTTTAATCAAGCTTTAAAATTAAAATTGTTATAAGAGCGAACATAATGCTAGATAATTTTACACCAACTCATTCTCACAAAGATCAGAGCACTTAGAGATAAAAGTCAGCCCCCTCTATTATTCACATAGTTGCAGAGTAAAGCAAGGATTTTAAAGTGTCTTTTTAATGCAGATTCTTAGTCTTAATTTAATAAAAACAGTGCTATATACAGTTTTAAATGCTGCTACGTGATTAAAATAGTTCTGGTTAGAGGAATTGCATTTATCTTACTCCACTAGGGGGAGCCTTTTTTTCGCCAGCAGTGGTGAATCTCTCAAAAAAACCCCAACAACAGAACAGCCCCAAAACAAACCAAAACAGAACAAAAAAAAAAAAGGCCCTTATAAAATGAAAAAAAAAACAAAACTGAATTCAATATATGTGTCCTGAATACTTTAGATTAAGTTTTGTATGTTACACATTTTTGCAAAAGACCTAAATAACTGGGTTTTATTTCACATGTAGGTATTTTAAGGTCCTGATTCAAGAGATGGATCTCAGATTAGATCTTGGCTTCCTGTATGCACTGGTTGAATTCTTTACACACACTGATGTGCTGAGTGACCAAGAGGTAGAAACAGTTTGTTGTTTAAAGATTTTTAAATTTGTAATTATGAAACTTGTATTTTAAAAAATTAGAAAAACCCTTAGATTTCTGTGTCCATAATACTGGCTAATTGCTGTGTCTGGGGCCGATAGGCACCTATGAGGTTTGTAAGAGTTACAGTTGGCAGAGGCAAGCAGTAAATTCTTTCTCGTATCTTCATCTTGCATGATCTGCAAAGAAGGCTTCAGAACCTTCTGAAAAGAATGAAACTAGTGCTGTTGTAGACTACTTGGTCTTACTAATGCCTGAAGGAAGGATCAGGTAATTAAGATGGGAAAGAAGTTAAAATAATGCTTTTTTTCCTTAATGTAGCTCATGCAAAAAAGTAAAAATTAAATCTAGGAAAATTTTGGCCCAGAATCCACTGAAACATATCTGCCCCTGAGACCAAGAGAATGTAAAAGTAATTGAGATAGAGGTTGATCAAAAAATGGAAAGTGTCTGTGGCAATTTTATGCAAAATTATTAAATTGGAAGATTAAATAGTTGACATGTTGATACTGAGAGGAAAGGGCAGTGGGAGTGTATTATTGTATAGGGATAATGGGGGGAGTTCATACACAGCAACAGTAGACATAAATTAAATACAGTAGTACAAATTGCAAGGTAGTCTGCTTGGGAAATAATAATAAAAACTCCAGATACAACCATGAAGCAACAGAGGAGCCAGAGTTTCTTGGATTCACCAAAGAAAACCAAAAGGTGATAAGCTGGATAGATACAATGCAGTTATGATGTATATTGGGGTTGGTGTTCCTCTAAGAGTACTGAAATTTGAATGTCAGTACCCAACAAACATGATAAGTTACTTAGCAGAAAGTGTATTGGTTTTGTCTGTATCTCAGAAATGGTGCTATTGAAAAGTGAACCAGAAATATTTGCATGAAAGATATGCCTGGATGAGTAGAGCAAAAAGGTCCTTTCTGATGGGGTGTTAAAAGCTAGTTTTAGTATGTCAGGTGAAATGTATGCTGGAAAGGTAACTTATTTTGCTCTTATTTCCCCATATCTACACATCAGAGATTAAGAAAGTATTACTGCTCAGGGTTTATACTGAAATAAGGAGAAAATATTAAAAAGTTGCTCCAGAAAATGAGAAGGAAGTGTGGAAAAAGTGTGGAAATACGTAATCTAAACTGGTGGTTTCTATTAAATCTGCTTTACATCAGGTGTACCAGTGAATTCTAGATTATTGTGGTAATTTGAAGAATTACCTTAATTTTCAATGTATGGTTTTGTAGTGGAAAAATACATGGTTGTATTCTGTTTTTTTTATCCACTCCCAGTGGAATGATAAACTTGAGATCAGCATTGTTAGCTGAACCACTGAATCCAGAAATTAGTGGAAGCCCTCTTCTGCGCCTTGTTTTTAGTGGATTTGCAAGGCATGGTTTTAGGATTTCATCCCTACTTAATATTTAGTGCTCTGACTATTTTGCTTGTTTAAGTAGAAAGGTGGTACCTGGGTTTACTGTTCCGATAGGACCTGTCACATTACTTCAGATACAACTTCTTTGACTAGTTTAGTATTTTCTGACTATAACTTCAGAATTATTATTTTAAAGTTGGTTTTTGATTTTGTTTTTTTGGTGGTTTTGTTTTTGTTTTTTTTTTTTTTGTACATGATCAGTTCTTCGAAAGCTGTTGTAAAGGAGCTCTGTCTTTTGAAGGAGAGAAGAGAAAAGGGGCTAGGTGGTGGTCTTCTGAGTCTGTAAAAGTCTAGTTTCTATATAACAGGAAGTAGTCTTTTATCTATTTTTTTGTATTTAAAAAACTATGCATTGTTTTATGTGTTTAGAAGCATATATAAGTATGTCCTTTGCTTGACCCAGGTAAAAAGTAGACTTTACTAGAAAATATTAGGTATTTGAACTTCCATAAAAATAATTTTTTAACTTGTTTTTTTATTATTAAATACATGTATCTTTTATTGTCCCTTTATACGTATGTTTCCTCCTCTTCATATAAAAAAAGTCCTTTAAAATGCTAGCTCCTTAAGTAAGAAAGTAAGATACGCGAATATAAGTAGTACTGGTCAATGAGTAGCATCTCAGTGACAGATACGTGTTTTGTCCTAGTAGTTTTATGTAGTCCAAATCTTAAAGTAACGTTTTTTTGAAAATGCATTCACAGCTTGAACTTTTCAGAAAGGATGTTGAATCTCTTCAGGAAGAACTGATGAGTGTATCGTCAATGGATACGTCACAAATCAGCTTGTATGAATACTTTCATATCTCTCCAATTAAGGTATAACTTTTCACTGTATAGACTGTGCTTTCTCTCTTAACTAAAGCTTTAGCTAAAGAAAGCCAACCGTGTCCTGGGCTGCATCAAAAGGAGCGTGACCAGCAGGTCGAGGGAGGTGATCCTGCCCCTTTAATCTGCTCTAGTGAGACCTCACTTGGAGTATTGTGCTCAGTTCTGGTGTCCTCAACATAAAAAGGACATGGAACTGTTGGAACAAGTCCAGAGAAGGGCCACGAGGATGATCAGGGGACTGGAGCACCTCCCGTATGAAGACAGACTGAGAAAGTTGGGGCTGTTCAGCCTGGAGAAGAGAAGGCTGCGTGGAGGCCTCATGGCAACCTTCCAGTATCTGAAGAGGGCCTACAGGGATGCTGGGGAGGGACTCTTCATGAGGAACTGTAGTGGTAGGACAAGAGGTAACAAGGGTTCAAACTTAAACAGGGGAAGTTTAGATTGGATATAAGGAAGAAGTTCTTTACTGTGCGGGTGGTGAGGCACTGGAATGGGTTGCCCAGGGAAGTTGTGAATGTTCCATTGCTGGCGATGTTAAAGGCTGGGTTGGACAGAGCCTTGGATGGCGTGGTTTAGTGTGAGGTTCCAACCGCCATGGCAGGAACTAGATGCTCTGAAGGTCCTTTCCAACCCTAACTCTTCTATGATTCTATGATTTTTTTTGTCGCGTGCCGGATAGTAGGCGCTGGAAATGGAAAAACATTACAGGTGTACTAGATGAGCTTTTTAAGGTGCCTTCCAACCCAAATCGTTGTATGATTGATGATCAAAAATAAAACCAAAATATTCTGGAGTAGTGCATCTATTGCTACCATTTACTTACATGGGGTTTACGTTACTAGTATTTAAGTATTTACATGAGTAGTTCATTACTTCATTTCTATCTACGACTTCCATCATATACAGTAATTCTTTTTATTATTTCAAATGGTATTTGCAAATTTATATTTATATTTGTAAAATGCTATAGTTTGTCCAGGCAATAAGTTTTGGGTTGGGTTATGAGGGAACTTCTAAAAACCATATACAGCCAGTGTCACTATGCAATGACGTTTTCTGATTTATTGTTACTTACTGGAAAAGCAGTTTTCGTTTTTGACTCCAGTAAAGTCTACTTTTCGCTATTTCCCCATTCCTGTAAACACTCAGGTGCAGATCTTTGAATAGTATGTGCATACTTACATGGAAAACAGAGTCTTTTTGCCTAAGTCTAGCTCTCATGCATTTTTTAGCTTACTTGTCCTCATTATTATTTATTTTTTTTTTTTTATTCTTTTAAAACTGTGATGGTACATTGTAGACTTTATAGCACTTCTTAATAAAAGAATCTTCCCTCCATCCCATAGGAAAGGGGTCAAAGAATGATTTGGCTCTCACCTCTTTACAGTATCTGTTGAGATGTTAGAATTGGTCTGCCATTAGAACAGGAAAATGCTTGGCTAGCTTTATGTAAATGGCTTAGCCTAATGCATTCCAAGTGTACTTAGTAGCCGTTTCATTGTATCTTCATTTAGATGTTCATAGGTATGTCTCCAGTTGTTCTACTACAAAAACTGCTCAGAACTTGGACAAAAGCAAAATACCGTTTACATGTTTAGATAATGAAGTGAATACTTTTTATCAAAGAAGATAAAAGCTTATCTTTGAATGTATTCTGACACATTTGACAAAAAAAATGACAGGGAGGACACCGAATGGAATCAGTAGGCTTCAGGTTCTAATAAAATATTAGTCTTTAAAAGTTATAAAGTCAATATAGAGCTGTGAATTAAGTGACAGTGATTCTACAATATGAGCTATATATCTTTAAGATGAGCTACAGTTATGCTCTGTTGCACCCTTAAGGAATGACACATAATGTTGTCTTCAGAGAAATGGAAACAGGTGTAACTTCTTTTCATCTGATTTTGAAAACTGCTGAATGTGCTTGTGCAGTATAGAGCCCTTTGAGAAATTATTCTGAGTATTATTCTGTTTTGAGATTGTCCCCTTAATTTCTGTGAAACAAATACTTCAGTTATTTCACGTCTGCGCAGGTGGGTGTTTCTTGTATACATATCATACTTGTATACATACCCCACAAGTAAAACTTATGTTAATAATGAATTCTTTTTAGGCTTTCTTTTCTCATTCTTTCTTGGACACCATGCTACATTATCATTTTCATCCTGCTTTGAATTTAGATATTACTTATGGAAACAAAATGTTTTGGAAACAAGCTAGTATAACCTAAATTATAGCTAAAGGATTCTGAAGACCTTGTCTGAAAACATGAGTAAGCAATTTCAACTTCTTGTTTTCTTAAAGGTAGTTCCAGTTATTCAGTTTGACTTTAAATATCAGTGGGTTTTTTTGTTTTGTTTTTTGTTGCCCTACATGGTATATATATATGTTTTCTGTTACAAAGTCAGTCTGTTTTCAGTTAAGATTAGGAATATTTTATCTCAATGTTTAAATTGCCTGGGAGATTATAAAGGTATAAATACAATACTCCTAATAACCAACCATGTTATTTCCCAATCTCATTTTTATCCTTTAGTTACACTTAAGCTTTTCACTCAGTACGGGTGGAGAAGATAGTAACAAAGAAGAAAGAAAGAAAGAATTGATACCACTTCAGTCCTTGAATCTCCTGCTGAAGAGTATAGGGGCCACCCTCACAGATGTGCAAGATGTTGTGTTCAAGTAGGTTAAAAATATGATGATAAAGATTACTTCCAAAGAATAAATCAGTATTACGTATGTTAGATTTTATTTTTCTCTGCTTAATAAGGACTTTCTTTGGGGTTTGTTTTGTTTTTTTTTTTAGGTTGGCATTCTTTGAACTCAGCTATCACTTCTGTACTACACAACAGCTCCAATCAGCAGTTGTAAAGCATTATTCAAAACAGGTTAGCATAAGTAAATTTCAGTATATCAGTATATTTGTTTTGAAAGCGCTACTCTCTGCTTTGGTTCTATGAAAATAAAATTACTTTCAGCCTTAAATGTTTGTCCAAAGGTTAAATGCACAAACACGTAGAAAATAGTTACTCATGAGTTGAATTCTGTTACATTTATTTTGAGAGCAAGTACTTTTTCTGAATTACGACTAGAGGAAGAGTGGCATGGCTAACAAAACAACTTGGTGGAAAGGGTGATGGAAGCAAACACAGTGCAACTCCGATAGAGCAGAATTGGTATCAAAACATGGATGCTTTTTCTTGAACATCAGTAGTATATGAATTGTGATCCCTCTTTGGCTCTTGTGTACTTTTCGGGTCCTATCATCCAGTGGAGACAATCTAGCAGAGAGATGCTTTTGTATAAAATAATTAATCCTCCTCTGTCCATCTTTAAAGGAGAAAAAGACCTACAAAGGGCTTTAATTGGTGAACAAATTATCTGTTGTTCTCTGGCCCTTTCTTTTCCTGGAGGGAATACTTGAAATCTTGAAGTGCACTTCATGTAGATATAGATGTGATGTCTTGCAGTGACAATCAAAATTTTCTCAGCATATCCAATCAGATCAAGTTCTGTCCAGTACCATGAGAAAAGTCTAGGTAATGTGCTTACTTTGTAAAATCTTGAGAACATTAATGTCAGTTATATGCTTGTAAGAAGTAACATTTATTTGGCTGACTTAATATGATTTACTCACTGTAAGATACTTTACAATGCAACTACCTTTTCCAAGTAAATTTTAGGGTTTCATATTAAACAAGTGTTTTGCTTTTTAAAAATCTGAGTATACGCTGTTTGCCTTTGGTTTAATGTCATTTCTGAAATGTTTTTACTAATCACCATTTTTATTACAGGCTATTAAACAGATGTATGTTCTTATTCTTGGCCTTGATGTCTTGGGTAATCCATTTGGATTCATAAGAGGCTTGTCTGAAGGAGTAGAAGCATTCTTCTATGAACCTTACCAGGTAAAAATCTCCTGCCTTATGAAATGTAGGACACGGAAATAGATATGAAATAGATTGAAAATGTGGATATAATAATACCTTTTCTGTTCTTAAGTTTAGATTAGAATTGAAAATTTAAACTGAAAGTGCCAGGAAAAGTTACTCTAATGCTCAAGTGAGGTAAAAACAAGAGAGTAGTCCATTTAAATTAATTCACAAAAGACTTATTTTAAAATAAATCTGCTCTTTTCAATTTGCCTTAAAATAAGTGGACATCAGGGAATGAATTAGTGTTTTGAAAAGTCTTTCTTTTTCTCACAGGTGCTCTTGTGGTCACTTTGACATTTTATCACTTTATCTCATGTTTGTGCTGTCTTTGTTGTATCTAATTACAATGAAAACATAATGCGCATTACACACTTTCAAATATTATTAGAAGCTTAATATAAATGCATCCTTTTTTCTCCTAGGGAGCCATCCAGGGTCCTGAAGAATTTGTAGAAGGAATGGCTCTAGGATTCAAAGCACTTGTAGGGGGTGCTGTTGGTAAGCTTCAGCGTTATGGTAGTATACTTAATAGTAAGCAATCTAGGTGAGTTCTTGTAAATTGCATTGGCATTTTAATTTGTTTTATTTTCCAATAGGTGGATTAGCTGGTGCTGCATCAAGAATCACTGGTGCTATGGCAAAAGGAGTAGCTGCGATAACTATGGACGAGGATTACCAGCAGAAAAGGAGAGAAGCCATGAATAAACAGCCCACTGGTCTGAGAGAGGGTATCACTCGTGGAGGAAAAGGATTAGTTTCTGTAAGGAGAAAAAAAAAATAATTAAAAGATTAATGAATTCTATTCAGGCGAGAGTAACAAATACAGAGGCTGACATAGTTACCCTTTATTTTAATTCTGTTTCTGCAAATATATGGCCACAAGTGAGTGATAATTTTAAATAAAAATATGTGAGGGCAGAAGAGAAGGTAAGAACTGTGAAGCAGCTGCTGCTCATTCAGTTAACTTGTAGTGAATTTTAGAATACTCCAACAAATGTATTTTGAGGCTATTCACCAGTGAAGAAAAAAGAAAACTATAATCTGAAAGCATGTTTATAATGTCTTTCATTTCTGTTGGCAGGGTTTTGTCAGTGGCATAACAGGAATAGTTACAAAACCAATAAGAGGTAAGTTTAGGTCTTCTGATTCATTAACTGTTCATGTGATGGTAAATTCTTGATGGGACATAAATCTTCAGTTATAAAACTGTCGAGGTTTATTTTTTGTATTGACTTCTAGTTAAAATGTTGTTTACATGAAATTTGTGTGGAGGAGCCTGTGTGATTGTATATTAACTAATTAAATGGTAATTAAGTTTGCTAAGATTGTAATAAAACTTCAGTGCTTTATAATTATTTTCTGCATTTAATCATTTTAGGAGCTCAGAAAGAAGGAGCAGCTGGTTTTTTCAAAGGTGTTGGAAAAGGCTTAGTGGGAGCAGTAGCTAGGCCTACTGGAGGAATCATAGACATGGCAAGCAGCACATTTCAGGGTATTAAGAAGTAAGTAAAATAAGTGTGAAGAATGACATACAGCATGAAACAGACAATAGTTGTTGCAGCAGTACATTATGTCTTTTTATCACTTTTGTGTCAGTGTTTCTAGTCTTTCAGCTTTGTCGTTAATGAAGATGAGTTAGGATAAAACCTTACACATATTGATACAATAAATAGGTGGCTCTTTAAAAACACACAGTTGATAGCATTTAAAAAACACAATATCAAATCTCCGGCATTTCTATCATTACCAAAGAAACTTGTTTAAAATCCTCAACAATCAGACTTTCTTCAGTTTCTTATTTTTCCTTTGTATCCCAAATACAGGGAAAAAAGGGTTTCTCAGTTCAAAAATTACATTTTATATTATTACTGCTGTATGAGTTGAGTTCCAATACTATTTGGTCATGCCAGGATCTGTCCTGGTTTTTCAGACTGAGAACTGCTAGGACTGCTTATTGAATACTGTGATAGTCTCACTTTAATAAACCTGTTTCTGTAGATTATTTCACACTGTAATGTTTAAGTAGTAGGAGAAAGTGTTTTGAGGGGGTATTTAGTAGCTTTGTCTGGATACAGTTGTTTAATGGCCCTTAGTGAGCCAGACCACCTCTGCTGTTGTAAGGTTGCCAATCTCTTGTTTTCCGCTCTAAGTTGTTTAGCAGAGATATGCAAGAAAAATACCAAAGCAGAAGTCTGTGTGACACAGAAGTCTTTAATGTTGAAGTTTAGAAGTACCAATACTTAGGTACTTAGCGTGTGCTACCCCGTGCCACTGAATTTTCTAATAATCGTTCTCTGAAATAGATTTCTGAGTAAAATCTTTGGAATATCTACTCAAATGTCTACTTTTATGCCAAAGTACATACATCAACAGCGCAGCTCTTTTGCTTGTACTTAAATTTAATTTGTATTTAAAAATAATTTGGAGCCTTTGCTAAATATTATAGCTGAGTAGAGATGATGACACATACTTTAAGTCTGTGACTTTGTTCTCAGAGTTACAGATTCATCAGAAGATGTGATAAGCCTGCGCCCACCTCGCTTCTTTGGTGAAGATGGAGTTATTAGACCTTACAGATTAAGAGATGGAACCGGAAGTCAAATGTTACAGGTGAAGGAAATGAAAGATAATTTGACATACGTTTAAGCTCATAATTTGTTGAATAAATATTTTGCTGTATTTCCCATTTCTTAAATTCCCTGCCACCTCTTACTTAGTGACTCAGTAGTCAAGAAGTTTCATTTAATTTCCTACACTTATGACCACTTTGGTGGTTTAGTTTCTGTGATACAACTTCTGAGGAAGACACCATAATTTATAGCATTTTATACACTTTATTGTATATACTAACTTATAGTGTATCTATGGAGGTTTGTGCAAGATAGAAAACCTTTTGAAAGAAGAAAAGCATTTGTCTTTTTATCTTTGATAAACTGATGCTAAAGATACTTTTTTCAGTAACTTTATAATACACATCTTAAGATGTAACTTTTTGATATCAATTTTATGTAAAGCAGGTATTTAAACACTTAAAGTAGGTGTATCTGTATTGTACTACAGTCATTGAAAGAGCATAAACATTTTTCTAGTGGAATACTACTTGCATGAAGATGCTGAGCAGGAGTTATTCTCTGATAATTTAGCTACCATTTAACAAATTTGATTCAGATATAAAAGTAAAAATAATCTAACTGTTATGCATCTTAAAAAGTTTCTATTTTGTTCTCTGTTTGAAGTAAAACTGCATTTTAGAAATATTCAAACATAAGAAATAAAGTAGTAATTAGTGATTGCATTAATGTAAACAGAATTTTTTGAATAAACATTGAAGAATTCAATGTGCCAAGGAAGAGTTGGAGAAGTCATATAGAAATAACCTTTTTGGAGAAGTAACCAAGAGGAATTTTAGACTATTTTGGGAATGCCATAGCTGTCCGTTTTATGTCAAGTTCCAGGGAGGTTGACTGTTCCTCAGTGTGTCTTTCGTTTTCTGGTAGAAGAGGTTTGTCCTTTTTGGGGCATCTCAGCAATGTTCGCCATACCATTCACTGGTGAACTAGTTCAGCAAAGTGTGAAAGTTCTTTGAGAATCAGTAGTATGCCTCTGCTTTTCTTCTAATGAGGTAGCTTTAGTCCATGCTCTCCAATTTAAAGCTAGTGTTATAAAGCAGTATTACCTTAACTAAAGCATAAATAAAAGCTACTACTGGCAACTTATGCCAGTAGTGACATGATGAGTGGCTTAACCTCTCGCCTCTTCCTTTCAAGAAGATGAATTCCAAAACATCCCCTTCTGTGTTCTAAAGTGTACCACTAAACCAAACAATAGCAAGCCAACAGAGTAAGCTCTAATGTGCAGACTTCTCTAATGGCTTTGCATTGCTTTTGCTTCTTAAGTTTGTACGTGTTTGCGTTTTGGTTTTTGTTTTGTTTTCCTGAGAAATCTTTTAAAAATTCTGCTATGTAATATGTAATTTTAATTTTTCTGTTGTTTGGTTGAGTACAGTACCACCGCCTTCAATATCCAACTTAGAAAAGCATGCCTGTCATATTTTGTGATGACAGCCACCATTTTGAAAGTAGCTAAAGTTGAAAAATTGTATGTTTCATATTAGTTTTCACTACTAATGATGATTCTAAGGGAGAACTACTCTTCAAGAAATGTTATGAAAGCTCTAAACAGTGTTATAATTCTCCCTGTAGACAGTCAAATCAGAAAATACTGAATTGCTGCTTTTTTTTTTTTTTTTTTTGGTCAGACATTAATTTGTAATATAGTATGTTTGATTCCTTAATCTTTCTTCACCCTGAAGTGTACTAATGTTTTACTTTGTAATGTTTCTGTTCTACTGATAATTCTTTTGCATGAGTCTTAGTGTATTACATGTCCCCAATCTCAGGCAATTGGAACAGTGTAATGTTTTCTTAGAGGGAAAAAAGGTTATTCTCCCCTTTTGTATTATTTCCATGTATACAGATCTGGTGACTGGTACCACTGCAGTCATTGTGTTATAGCATTTTCGACAATTACTGGGGTAGATTGGAATAAAATTTCTCTGGTGGCTTAGAGGTTGTATATGTTAATTAAAGGAAGTAGGATATAGGAGATTTCTTGTGCTGATACCGTGTCCTAAACTAGGATGTCACTTTAGAATTTCTTTGTTTTCTGGGGATTTATTTTGCTTTAATTAACAAATTTGCCAGACAAACTAATACTTCTAAACTAACACTTCTGCTTTCTTCTTCCTTTACCATGCTTTCAGAAAAGACAGGCCTACAGGGAATGGACTAAGACTCACAGTAGTAGTGATGATGATGATGCTGACAGTTAGGATAATACGGACTGTAATAGATATACATAGCTTTTGTCACTTTTGACCTTTAAGTATTAAATGTTTCTGCTATAATTCCCACTGAGAAAATGGGGTTGTCTGATACTAAATTCTTACTTTTAAAACTGTGCAAAAAATGCGTGGAAATAAACTGTATGACAATGAGTGCTAAGCAAAGGAGCAAAGAATATAATAAAAATAATCTTACACATAAAACTGGACGTGAGATGAAAGTAGTATTGAATAATAGGAAGAAATAGTAATACCGTGACTTAGAGTTTATTTCCAGATATGTTTTTATCAAGTGTATTTAATGTTTTTGCATTTATGTGTTTGACAGGTTTTGATAATAATTTGCTAGTTGGAATGCTTTTAAATGCTTAGTAAAACTTTACTGGGTTATACAGTCATTACTGGTGTTAAAATGCTGTTTGACTGTTTTCTTTATTTCATATTTCGAAAGTATTTTGTCTGCTTTTCTTTTTAACAATAAACATGCTTAAAGTATATCTAAAATGGGTTCATCTGTTCTGTCCCACGTTGTTTCTCATGTTTCCTGGAACTAGATTATGCGAAAACAGTAAATGGCTTATAGAAGTCTTTAAAAGATAAAATACATGTATTTTGAAAGGAGCATTTAGCATAAAATTTTAATTTTTCATTTATAATTTGTTTTACTTTATTTTTTAAATTCTTCTTTTGTGTATCCTTTGGAATCCTTAGATGTGGAAAATAATGATTTATTTTTTTTTTTTTTTGCTTGAGGCCATAAATTATTTGGTTCTTAATTCAATATTTTCATTTTCATAGCAACAAAGAAAGTAAAAAATTCACCCCAGAACTAAACCCTATGTAAAATCACAGACATCTGGAGAAAATAGCAGTACTTTTACAAGGCTCTGTGTAGTAAAACATATGTAGCATGCAAAAATATTTAGTTTTTTATTTACCTTGACATATGGGGGTAAAAATAACATCAAAGCACTACAATTCTCTATTATAAATTCTTCTGTATGGTTTTTCAAGGTATTTCTTTCTTTTAAAAATGTTTTAATCTGTACTCACTGGAATGCTTGCACAGATTTTGCTTTTTTGTTGCGATTTTGGGGTTTTTTTTTGGTGTGGGTTTTTTTTGGTGTTTTGTTGCTAAATTAACTTTTTTGCATTATATTTTACATATCTCTTGCAATAGATATTTAGGTATCAATAAGTGCTCTCGTAAGAATTAACTCTTCTGCCAACAGCTGAAGAAGTAGAATTGCTCTAGAACCATAAGAGCTTCTGAAATGTTTGCATATTTACCAAAGACAATATCATGTCCTTCATTGTCCATTGTCTTCCAGTTATCAAAATTCTTATGCATTCAAAAGCTGGTGTACAGCTTGATCTTTTTGGCAATGAGCCACGGAAATATATATATATGCCTATAATCTCCCAGATAAGAGGAGACAAAATCAACTTGAGAGCTTGTTTCAGCTGAAACTACTGGTCCTTAACATTGCTACAGGTCATCTATTGCTACTTATTTTGTAATGTCATCTCAAAAGGATGTCTTTCCAAAGTAGGTGAAAGACTGTTGTGGTTTATTAGGATTTTGAGTATTTTAGATACAAATGTAGAACTATTTAGATACATGTAGAGCTATTTTTTGAGCTTTCATACTGAAATAAAGACAGATCATGTTTAAAAGTTGAGGAAATTAGACAAGTTACTGCTGCATTTTATTCACTTTACTGGATTTTGGCAATTTTGAATGTTACCTGACATTTTCACTTTGGCTTTTTAGTGCAATTTCTTTTTTCTTCCTATAAAATTTTATTTTTCTTCTATAGTGACCTGTCTTGCAAGACAATGCATGTCAATTTTATAACAAAGCATTTTTAACTCATTCTGCAACAGCTTTAGAAAGAAATTTAATCATTTGTGACTGAAAAAGAATCCCTGCAAAACCACGAATATGGTTGGTTTTTTAGAAATAAAAGTTTTTTCTGTCAAGTTGGCTTAACTTTTAATTTTTCTAACTTGTAATTTTACAAATCATTAAAAAATGTGGAAGTAAAATTCTGCATGAATGGTAGTACTACTGGGTCAGGTATCACTAATTCAGGTCCCACTGGAACATAACTAAGAAGAGTTCTCTCTTTATGCATTAAATTGAAAGGCTGTAGTATGCTATCTAAGAAAAAAAAATGTAAAAAATTAAAAATGCCAGTGTTTCTGGCAAATATGATTAATACCTTAGGGTATCTCTTTCATGGTATATAGTTCTATTTTTGAAGTTTTATGTAAGAAAAAGTAGTGATTTTGTACACGTATTTTATTTGATTCTGTCTTGAGTCTAGTTCCTTCTGAATATACATTGGATAAACAAATAATTTGGATTTAGGATAACAAAAAATTTTATTGCCTCAGATACTAGGACTTAATTTTTCTCTAAGTCATGGAACCAAAACTTGTGAGAAGTGTAATAGCTAACTAGCCGAAACTGGTGTTCTTTAAGGCACCAAAAATGGAAAAAAAAACCCCCAAAACCAAACCCAACAATCACAAAAACTAACAACCAAACACACAAAAGCCCCCAACCCTAAAACAATTTAGAGATTGTTTTACTTAGGGTTTTACAGTAACATGTAAATAAAATAGAGACCACCTTTTTTCCTGCTCTCTGTCCCTCCTCCCCTACTTTTGCTATAATGTATTTTAATAGTTCAACTTTTGGCTGCACAATTTTTACTCCCACTTTTTCACTGGTCATTTAAATGTGGCATCCAGTACAGTTGCCGAAAACCTCAAGACTAAGTGCCATCCTTTCCTCTCAGGTTGCCAAGATTTTTGCTGTACGCTGCAGAACAAGTTGATGATTCAGCTTTTTACAAGTATTTTATTTTACTCTTTTAGTGACGTCTGTAATGGTAACGCTGTTACATGTTACGCATTGCTGAGGTGAAGGATTTTCTGTGCTTTTTATCTCTGATGTTATCTGGTATGTCCCTTTTGATTAGGGTTCTTTGGTCTTTTGGATTTCTCAGGAGATTCTGTAAGCTTAAGCCACTTCAGAAGGATACTATAGATATTTCTGGGATCATTTAATACATTGGTTATACCTTTGTTGTTATTAGTTATTTACAGAAGGTATAGAACTGCCAGAAATCACTGGTCTTTGCCCTGCCAGGGAATAAAGCTGAAAGATAAGCTAGTTTAATGCTCATGAACATTGCTCATGAACATTTATGATGCCATTAACATTTGGCATCATGAAATCAGTGGAGTTCTCTGTGTCACATCTCACTGTCTACTCAAAACCAAAAATAAATTCAAACCTTTTTTTTATTATTTTTAATTTACCTGTATAGTGTATGAGTTTGTGAAGGCTCTTTTACAGTGCTGGGTAAGGTTGCTTCTCAGCTATGCTGCAGTGGATGTAAGCTTGTAGAGAAGACAAACCTTCAAAAGCTGTGCTTCAGTACTGTGTCCTACTGTGGTGGAGGTGTTCAGCTTTCAGTTCAGTGATCCTTTTTTGGTCATGAGGTAAGCTTCAGATCAGGTGGTAGAATGTTGGAATGGATTGAACAGACCGTTGTTTCTTAGTACTCAAACTTAAGTTTGCCAGGAAGAACATCTGAGAAATGGGAAAAACATCATACACCTTTCTCTCCTTCCTTCACCTCCCTTGGCTTGGGTTCATATTAAAGCATAAACATCTCTATTGTGGAGTACTCTAAAACTGACATTTCACTTCATAGAATTATAGGAAGAAATAATTTCCAAAGTTCAAAGTAAATTCATTTCTGTCTGGCATTGTCCAGACTCCTGCCAGGCATCCATTCATGGAAGCCGTCTAGTTTGCTGCTCCCTTGATTCACAGCTGTCCGTTTCCAAAGGAGGAAATGTGTCTAGGTTAAAGGAAAGAGCAAGATCCTTACCACTTAAATGTGCAAATTTGGGGTTTTATTATATAGTCATTATTCATCCCTAAGTAGAAGACTTGTGTATATTTATAGGAAGCTTCCTGAGAACAGCTAACAGCAGTTGTTTCAGAAGAACATGGTAGCTTGTTCCATGACTCAGTTTTGATCTTGGCTTGTTTGACTAAAACAAATGCTTTTTATGGTGGAAAAGCAAGTAAAAACTAGAAATGTCCTAGGTAAAGTATATACCAGCTTGTTAGCTGACAGAGAAAACAGAAAAGCAAATTGAAATATTCTGCCATTTCCCTGCCAATACAGTAATCACTTCAAAAGCTGCAAATCCAAGAACTTTGGTTGTATTGACAGGAAACATAAAGAACATCTAGATGTGGTCATCATAGTGGAAGTGTAAATCAGTATGGTTTCACTCTTCAGCTCATAGAAGGAATTTGCTTGGTATTGAGATCAAAAATTGACCAAGATAATTCTGCAGTCAGCATAGGCAAATATTTCTTTTGTGAAGTAGAAGCTTCATATTCTGACATAAAACTGCTGTCCCAGTTTTTGCTGTCCTGCATACTGTGGCATTAGATTGGAATGTTAACCTTGACCACAAATTTCTGTTCATTTTGGCAAAACTGGGTTGATTTCAGAGTTGCTGCTCTGCATGGCTCAACAGAATCTTGAATTCAGGCAGTAGTGTGTCATTGACAAAAGCTTTGCTGTTTGTTGAATGACATTGCACATTAAGATAACTGGAATGAGGGATCGGCCAAGAAAGAATTAACCTTAGTTCTTATTAATAAGGGATGAGGGGAGAATTTTGCATGTAGAAAAAGGAAGGGTTTAATTTTGTTTGTTTATTTGTTTTGCTTTGTGTGACAGTTTTCCTCCTTTTTTCACACATATTCAAGTTAGATCTATCAAATGACCTGGGTACTGCTTAAGAGTTATTAAATGTTTCTGGGGTGAAGACCAGGTGTGCAGTTATGCCAGGTTAGTCTGATGGAAGTAGCAATTTTACAGCTTTGGAGGAAGTCACCTTATAATTTGAACTGAAAGATATATTTAATATTTGAGTTTCTAGCAAGAACAGTGAATCACCTTTAAAACTTAAATGTCTGGACAGTAATCAGTTAATAAGGAAGTACACTGGCAATCTAAAATCCAATTAAAAAAGTTAATCTGAGCAGAAAGAAAAAAGAACAGCAGATTTATAACCCTTTTTTAAGTTGCAACAGTTCTTACAGGTTTGTTTTTTTTTTACATGTTTCAGTTGGGATGGTTCAAGAAATATATCAAACATTCTAAATCAGTAGCAGTATCACAGATACTGCTAGTATTTTCTAGAACTATAACTGTAAGGTTCATAGATTTTTAAGTTTTGTCCTCCCTACTGACTGTTCTGTTTCATTGTCAAATGCCTCTCTTCTTGCTTCTCAATAAATCAGAAGCATGTGGTGTGATTAGGAATCTTTCCAAACACAGAGATGGCACTTTCAAGACACTGAGCACATTTGTATATCTATCTCTGCACAGAAGATCACATCTACTATTAGGTCACTGCATTGAGTTTTAAGCATTTGTACTGCAGGTAAGAATAGTTTGCACAGAAGAGAATTTATGCTTTGGTTACTTGAAATTTAACAGCTGCCGGAGTGTCTTTATTCAATAGATGCATTCCTTTTCTGTGTCTAGTCAATGAATCACAACATGTACTAAAGTAATCAGGTTATTAAACCACTTTTAATTTGAAATACAGAAGTTGTGTATTAATAATTAGTATTTTTTTTCTTACAGTAGTGAAACTAATATTGAACAATGATTGGTCAATGTTAACTATAACAGTTTTGCATCACCAGATAGTGTTCCGAGTTGCTGTTTTTCTGCAAACAGTAGTGTAATACTATAGAATTGTTTTAAAAGTGTATTTATACATCTATATATCATTTTATGTTTGAGTTTTATAAGGCACTTTGGTAGCAGAGTGCAGTAGTGATACTGCTATAGAAATGATCAACAATAAATTGGCATATCCCTCCATGATGTATTTCCTAATGAATAGGTGCAAGTCTAAGGCTAAAAGAGTTACAGATTGTAAATGAAGGGCAGAAAAATCTAAAGGCAGAATATTTAGAAGTAGTTACTGCTCAGCACTGGCACAGATGCATTACCTTTGCGAAAGTACTGTGCAGCATTTTTCTGTGCTTTATTTCCCAATTAGCATGTCTTGTCTACAAAACTCTAGACTACAGACTACAGAACAAAGTCTGTAGATACTTTATATATACAAAGTTATCTTTATTCTATCTTGTAGCATATAGATAACTTTGAGTTTACCATCATAAGATTAATTGCTAACAATAAGGAGTAATTAGGTCAGCACATACTACATTCTGACAACATTTTTGTGCTACACAAATCACTTGCTTGTGGATCTTAACAGAATGAAATTTTTTTTGTGGAATTTGATGGACATTTAAATAGCTTTTGCTTAGGATTGCAACCTGTGTGATAGTTAAGTACTGTACTTCCTTAATAACTTTCATAATTCTCAGTTCATTATCAGTTGCAGTCGGATGAGATGGCTTGTTGAAAATTAACTTGCAGGCTAATGAAAAGAGAGAAAGAGGTAACTTTCACTCTATTAAGTCCCACTTAAAGAGGATTAACTTTCGGATTGAGACCTTTACCTCATTGGGATATGAAGGATAAGGAAGTTACCTTCTTTGATGCAGGAGAAAGACTACAGATCCTCTCCACCCTCAAAAGGCTGAATTGCTAATGCTTCCCTATAGTTGCTTCTAATAGAAGAGAGATACTGGTCATGCTGTGCAATATTTATAATGTGTTTTGTCAGTAAGAGAAATTGCCAGCATTGTCACAGAGTCTTGCAGATTAAATGCAATGATGTGTATTTGTTATCTCTACTGAACCACCCTTGCTTTTTCCACACACATAATTTCTGTAACTTCCTGTCAGCCTTCTGTCCCCTTTCCCTGTCTTTCGTGAAAGGCCACTAACACTTAACATCCATGAGAAAATAGAACTAGACCTGACCCATAGGATCAGGTATCCTATCCATGCTGTCTGTCCATACAGCTTTGTTTGTCTTCTAACCATCCAACATCTTGTGTTCTGGAACAAATGGGAGTGTGGCAACCCCTAGACAAAGCTTGAATAAGGAGTTTCCAAGTACTTAATTCCTCATTTCTTATACCATTCTTCATGCTGTATTTATCCTGCCCGACACTCTATTTTGCAGAAATTCAAGCAGTGACTTATGTAAGTAGGCATGTGATCCATAGCTGTGATCATGTAGCCCAACAGAGTTACTATCTAGAATACGCTGAACTTCCTGAGAAGTTACAGGAATCTCTTTTGGGAGCCTGTTAATCAAATGTTCTTGATGTTAGTCACTAAAGAATCAGCATCTTTAGGAGAAGGCATGATTTAAAAAAGTATGTTTGGGCAAGTGAAGTTATCCATGCAGCTAAATTTGAAGTTGTAGGGTATGTCTAATTAAATGTCTTTATCATTTTACAGTGGTGATGGATACTCCTTAAATGGTTTTGCTATTTTAACTGCATTGAGAACTACCCTACTTATTTTTTAAAATATTGTCATACGTATCTGAAGCATTATGTATGTAGTTAAGGGTTTCTTGAATCATACTGGCTTATACTAATTTTTTTTGCTTTCAATTTGCAACAGATGGGAAGCATGCAAGGAGTCAGTTCCCAACTAAGATATAGCAATCTTAATTCATAGAATCATAGAATCATAGAATAGTTAGGGTTGGAAAGGACCTTAAGATCATCTAGTTCCAACCCCCCTGCCATTGGCAGGGACACCTCACACTAAACCATGCTACCCAAGGCTCTGTCCAACCTGGCCTTGAACACCGCCAGCGATGGAGCATTCACAACTTCTCTGGGCAACCCATTCCAGTGCCTCACCACCCTTACAGGAAAGAATTTCTTCCTCATATCCAATCTAAACTTCCCCTGTTTAAGTTTGAACCCGTTACCCCTTGTCCTCTCACTACAGTCCCTAATGAAGAGTCCCTCCCCAGCATCCTTGTAGGCCCCCTTCAGATACAATCACTAATTTCATCACTCATTGCCCAGAAAGTCAGAAATCCAGTGGTTGCCAAGTCATGTTAAAGTTACAGAGCCTCTGTTTCTAAAAATTATTCATCTGCTGTCACTAATATTTTAAAATTATTGCCCATTAAAGAATACCTATGAAAGAATATTCTGTTACAATATTGACAGCAATTATGGGGCAAGATTAAGTAAATTCCGGGGGAAATGAGAATATGGAGAAAATAAGCATTGGCTCAAGTGCAGTAGTAAGTCCCACTATTTACACAACAGTGAGTTCTTCTATGTAGTTTAGATTTGTTCCCTGAGTTAGATACTCCAGTGTTTTGGAGGTGACTTAATGTAAATTAGGAAATTAATCCTTATTTCTTTTGTTGTCTCAGAATTGTATTGGCAGAAGTTTGGTGTGTACTAAAAATATGTAGAAAACTGATTCCTCAAATGTTTTGAGAAATTACATTATTCTGTGACAGTTTTGGTTATTGATTTTTATCTGCATGGCTGCATTAACAGCAACGAAATAGTCATATGTAATTTTGAACTTTAGCTGTCACAGATCTATTAGTGATATCTGACTTTGACTTTTGGAGAGTAAATACATTTTTAGCACAAGATTAGTATGTGAATTTTTACTAGCATACTGAAAGATATGAAACTTTTATCTCTTTTAGAAAATTGAAAATGGAAGATTTGCAAAACTGAGATATATTGCACATGCTATGGTCAACAGTACAGATCTGTTAATGGTTACAAAAAGGTAAACAGTTTTTACTCTGAATAATAAGTGCTTAAAACTATCACCAAAATGTTCATACCTTGATGATTGTTGACTAGTAACTGTGCTGTCATGTATGTATATAAAATAATGGGGAAGGCATGCTTCATAGTGTGCCAGCAGTGGGATCAACAGTCAGCACATGGCTGTTGTTTTGAGTGTCACAGTAATTTCTCTTATTTAAGAAGAGAAGTGGAATATTGTTCTTTAGCTGAGAAGAATTCATTATAAATCTGAGTAGGCTGAAGTCAGTAGAACTGTGGGATTCCCTTATAAATTAGCATATGGAAGGAAAAATGGATAATACAGGAACAGAGTAAATAATGTCTATCAATCTAGCAGGCATTCTTCTCAAATGGGATTTCGGTGCATCTTTTTGTAGATATACAGCTAGAAGGAGTGTTACAAGTTTGCTATGAGATACAGTATTTTAAATAAGACTCAAAATTCCCTCTTTTTAAAAGTATGCTGTATGGTTGTTATGTATCATTAGATGAGAACCATTTTGGAACATGGCTTCACCAGATCTAGGGTAACTTGATAACTTTAAAATATTTTTACACTGATTTTACAATTATTAATTTCATTTTCTCATACATAGCGGGGTGTTATTTGTGACAAAAGGGACATTTGGACAGCTGACATGTGAATGGCAATACACTTACGATGAATTTACCAAAGAACCATTCATCGTCGATGGCAGAAGATTGCGCATTGAAGCCAAGGTATGTGAACTTAATGTTTTATTTTCTTTTTGTCTTACTGTTTATAGAATTGAACTCAGAATTCTTGATCTCTCACCTTTGAATTGTTGATCTCTCTTCTAGTTAAAATGCTCAGAGAAGGGAGTTGAAATTTGTCATGGGCAAACTGCTCGTATAACTAGCTTCTGACTGTTCTAAGCAGAATTGTGACATGGTGTTTGCAGATGAAAGTATTCCTTGAACCCTGGGAATTTTTTTTTTTTTTTTTTGGTACACATCACTTTATGGTGTGTTCATGGTTTGTAAAATGATGATGCAACAAAACTCTCAGAAGGGTATTTTTATTATGCACTCTGTCACTGTGGAAATACACCAACATTAGCTTCCTACCTTGTGGTGATCCCAAAATTTTAAATATATTTGAGCAATGCATTTGCATGTACTGTGCTTCAAAGACATTTTTTTTAATTTGCTAGTAACAAAATTCTGCAAAAGTATAGTAAAGCATTAATATCTTTATAAATATGCTTATCTCTTTCAATGCAAATTGAAGAATGTTACTCTCAGTTGCAGTTTTCCTTTAAACAATCCCAAAACTAACTTTCCCTGGTAAACGGGTGAAGGCCATAAGGAGAAAGATGACCACTGGTGACTGAGTGTACTTAAAGAGGCGAAGTTCCTTAAAAAAAAAACAAAAAGAAATTATCTCTTAAATTCTTGTTGAGATGGTAACTGAATTTAATTTCGGTCAACGAATTTAACTGTGTTTTATATTCTTTCTTTTTTTTATAAGCTTCATGTGTGTAATTACACATATTGGTTGTCAGGACAGTCTTGACAGTGTATAAAGTCATTCACTTTTTCATTCAGATTATTTGTTTCTGTTGCAGAGAGCATGAAAGGCACAGCCATATTGGTTTGGAATCCTCCAAATTGGATTTCTGATTGCAAGTGAACTTTTACAGGATGCAATAATTCTTAAGAGTTTCTGCAATTTCAGACAATGTTGGATAACGTATCCATCTTTACCCCTACACAGTAGTCATTTCAGAGTCCATTAACATATCTGTAGTGTGCTCTTTACTGAAATCTATGGTTGAAAACCCTATTTTGCAAATCGCTGCTTATGTTCTGTTTCTGAAGCTTAAGTTGCTAATTCTACTACTTGCAAGTCAGTATTGGGTGGAATGTCCACCCAAGTAATTACTTAAAGGTGAAAGACAAATTACAACCTTAGGGAGTACTGGGTTTTGTTACCCTCCATACTCCATTATCTGCCTTCCATTTCTGCACAGTCTTATGGCTGAGTCTCAAGGGATTCCATGGTAAGGGAAGTCTGTTAGTGCTTGAGCGTTACACTCTACTGTGCTTTCATGCAGAAAATGAAGTTTCTCAGGGTGTGTGCATGCAATGTGAACATATTCAGATCAGTGTAATGGCTGTCTGAAACAAATAGCTATATAGCTGCCTTAATGGCAAATAACTTCTTAGTTGTAAAGTCTGAAGAAATTAATTCAATTTTGAATTACCTTTTTTTATTTTATTTTTTTTTAGGAACGAGTTAAGTCTGTGTTCCATGCCAAAGAATTTGGAAAAATTATTAATTTTAAAACTCCAGAGGATGCTAAGGTAAAGTCAAGATACTTTTTAAAATTTATTGTAACAATATTTACAATTATCGTTACAATAAAATTATTGTGCAATATTTTACAATTATAATTACAATTATACTGCACTAAATTTGGCTTAAAAAGTGAAACAGAAATATTCTTAACCTGAAACGACTATGTTTATTTAAAATTCAGCATTTCCACACAGCCATGACACAGATGGAAATGGCAAAGATCCATTCAGTACTGAATTCAAAAAATACTTGAGTACCAAACTTTTCACTTCGCTATAAGTCTTTGAGAGAGGGGATGCCTGCAGCCCCTGATCCGGGGGAGGCTCAGCGTCCAGGAGCTTCAACTTGGAACAGCAACAGGCACCGAGGGAGCCTGAAGTCCTCCACAGGACTTGCCCAGGAGTTGGCAGCTCAGCAGACATGAGGAGCTGACTCAGAGGGGGCAGCGCCAGGAGGAGCGGTACCAGCCCTGACTGGGTAAAAACCTGCCCCAGGGAGCGTGGTGACCAGGGCGGGTTCGAGGCGGTTCGCGCGGCAGTTAGAGTGGGATGGTGAGCACTCGCTGTATGACCGGGGCCCAGTCTGGGAGCTCTGCTCTAGCTGCCCCGGCAGTGGCCAGCATAGGCACCCAGACAGAGCCGATGAGAGAGGAGGCTGCAGCGCAGAGCTCGGGGTGTAGAGAGCGACTGCACTGCTCTCCTGAGGCGAGGGTGCACAATGAGCAGGGCTGCACTCTGTGCTCCCTGGTGGAGGTCTTCCTGTTAGGGATAGGCTGGAGAGTATGGAACTCTGGGGACGGTGAGCAGTCGACAGAGAGTTTGTGGGTCAGGGTTAAAGGGAGAGCAGCAATGGGAGATATTATTGTGGGAATCTGTTACAGACCGCCTGACCAAGAGGACTCTGTGGATGAAGTGCTCTATACACAGATAGGAAGATAGGAACAGCCTCACGCTTGCAGGCCCTTGTTCTCATGGGGGACTTCAGCCACCCTGATATCTGTTGGAGGGATGGTACGGCCCAGCACAAGCAATCCAGGAAGTTCCTTGATTGTGTGGAAGACGGCTATCTTCTGCAAGTAATAGAGGAGCCGACAAGGAGAGGTGCCATGCTTGACCTCGTGCTCATCAACAGGGAAGGGCAGGTTGGAAATGTGATGCTCCAGAGCAGCCTTGATTGCAGCGATCATGAGATGGTCGAATTCGAGATCCTCAGGACAGTGAGAAGAGTGTGCAGCAAGCTCACTGCCCTGGACTTCAAGAGAGCAGACTTTGGCCTCTTCAGGAACCTGCTCAGTAAGGTTCCATGGGATATAGCCCTAGAGGGCAGGGGGGCCCAAGACTGTTGGTTGATATTCAAGGATCACTTGCTGCAAGCTCAGGAGC
The DNA here is from genome assembly GCA_028858755.1 of Ara ararauna. NCBI lineage: Eukaryota > Metazoa > Chordata > Aves > Psittaciformes > Psittacidae > Ara > Ara ararauna. The sequence goes on from CM054410.1 coordinate 27,873,345, forward strand.
GATACATCCCAACTAGAAGGAAGTGCTGCAGGAGGGCCAGGAGACCTCGTTGGATGGATAAGGAGCTGCTGAGGAAAATTCGAGGGGAAAAAAGAGGCTTATAAAAGGTGGAAGCAAGCACAGGTGGCCTGGGAAGAATACAGGGATGTTGTCTGGGAAGCTAGGCACCAGGTTAGGAAAGCTAAGGCCCACTTACAATTAAACTGGGCTAGGGATGTTAAGGGTAACAGGAAGGGATTCTATAGGTACGTAGTGAATAAAAGGCTAGGGACAACGTGGGCCCTCTCCAGAAGCTATCGGGAGAACTGGCTACCCTGGATTTGGAGTAGGCTGAGGTTCTTAATGACTTCTTTGCCTCAGTCTTCACCAGCAAATGCTCTGACCACACCACCCAAGTCTTGGAAGGCAGACGCAGGGACAGTGAGAATGAAGACCTTAGGCCCACTGTAGGAAAGGATCTGGTTCGAGACCATCTTAAGAACCTGAACGTATACACGCCCATGGGACGTGATGAAATCCATCCATGGGTCCTGAAGGAGCTGGCAAATGAAGTTGCTACGCCACTGTCCATCATATTTGAAAAATCATGGCAGTCAGGTAAAGCTCCCAATGAATGGAAAAAGGGAAATATAACCACCATTTTCAAGAAGGGGAAAATGGATGACCCAGGGAACTACAGACCAGTCAGCCTCACCTCTGTGCCTGGCAAAATCTTGGAGCGGATTCTCCTGGAAGGCATGCTGAGGCACATGATGAACAACAAGGTGGTTGGTGACAGCCAGCATGGCTTCACTAAGGGGAAATCCTGCCTGATCAATCTGGTGACCTTCTATGATGGGGCTACAGAACTGATGGACAGGGGTAGAGCAGTTGATGTCATCTACCTGGACTTGTGCAAAGCCTTTGACACTGTCTCACATAACATCCTTGTCTCTAAGTTGGAGAGACATCAATTTGATAGGTGGACCACTCGGTGGATAAAGAACTGGCTGGATGGCCGCACGCAGAGTTGTGCTTAATGGCTCAATGTCCAGCTGGAGACCAGTAATGAGTGGGGTCCCTCAGGGACCAGTCTTGGGACCGGTCTTGTTCAACATCTTTGTTGGTGACATGGACAGTAGGATTGAGTGCGCCCTCAGCAACTTTGCTGATGACACCAAGGTGTGTGGCTCGGTTGATATGTTGCAGGGAAGGAATGCCATGCAGAGGGACCTTGACACACTTGTGAGGTGGGCTGATGCCAACCAGATGAAGTTTAACCATGCCAACTGCAAGGTCCTACACCTGGATAGGAGCAATCGCAGGCACAGCTACAGGTTGGGCAGAGAAGAGATTCAGAGCAGCCCTGCGGAGAAGGACTTGGGGGTGTTGATGGATGAAAAAATGAACATGAGCCAGCAGTGTGCGCTCACGGCCCAGAAAAGCCAACCTTATCCTGGGCCGCATCAAAAGGAGCGTGACCAGCAGGTCAGGGAGGTGATCCTGCCCCTCTACTCTGCTCTCGTGAGACCTGACTTGGAGTATTGTGTGCAGTTCTGGTGTCCTCAACACAAAAAGGACATGGAAGTGTTGGAACAAGTCAAGAGGAGGGCCACAAGGATGATCAGGGGACTGGAGCACCTCCCATATGAAGACAGACTGAGAAAGTTGGGGCTGTTCAGCCTGGAGAAGAGAAGGCTGCATGGAGACCTCATAGCAGCCTTCCGATATCTGAAGGGGGCCTATAGGGATGTTGGGGAGGGACTCCTCATTAGGGACTGTAGTGAGAGGACAAGGGGTAATGGGTTCAAAGTTAAACAGGGGAAATTTAGATTGGATATGAGGAAAGAATTCTTTCCTGTAAGGGTGGTGAGGCACTGGAATGGGTTGCCCAGGGAAGTTGTGAATGCTCCATCGCTGGCAGTGTTCAAGGCTGGGCTGGACAGAGCCTTGGGTGTCATGGTTTAGTGTGAGGTGTCCTGCCCATGGCAGGGGGGTTGGAACTAGATGATCTTAAGGTCCATTCCAACCCTGTCTATTCTATGATTCTATGATCTGCGAGTTTCAGATACTCTTTATCAATGTGTCCTTTTTTCTGTCCTGTTTTTCTTAAAATTATTTTTGTACTAAGGTCATAAGGACCTAAAACTATGCCAACTACAATGATTTATCTTGCACAAGGATTCTTATTATGTTCTTTGGCTGTATTCTGACTACTTTTTTGTGAAACATTTACCTGAGTTACTTTCCATTGCTATTGTTACAAAGCCATCGAACTGAATTTACTTATTTACAAAAGATTATGTTTCATTTGGTATTTCCTTGTCTCAAGTAGTCTGTGTGGGAAGGAAATCCCATCTGTGCCCCAGCTGAATCAGGAGTAATTCCAAAACTCCAGTTAGTGCATCATATTATGTATGCTGTAATTCTTAGGAAAAGAAAGCTGTAAAACTTACTACAAAACTGTTAGCTTGCACACTTTCCTAGAAAGGCCCATGAACCTCACAAAACCAGCAGGAATGTGCGGTTCTGGGTTTTGTTTAGAGTATGGCTTACTTGTGCAAATGTGACATCTGTGCTGTGTACACAGAGAGATAATATTGAGGGAAGTTTTCTAGGAGTAGTGAAAATGAAACTTGCACCCTTAATAGTAAGGAGGTTATGAGGTAATTTCAGTGACACTGCATTGTGAACACTGTCACTCTACTGGACACTACAAGGTGTTCCATCTGTGAGAGGTGCCAATTCAACAATTTCTTTCTTGCCAATTCTTTTTTCAAACCTTCAGCAACCTGCTAAACAGAAGCTCTGGCTTCTTTGAGTTTCATTGAAGGGGTGAGCTTCTGGTGGAGAGGGGAGGCCCTCCTAAAGATCTGTAGCATGAAACCTGATCCAGTAACAGAATCTGATTTTAATCATCTACTCATCTTCCTTGAAAGCGTTAACACGCATTTCTCATGGCAGTCCTGTTGTATAACTTCATCTTCTGCCATGGATTTCCATGTCACTACCCCCCACCATTTTTTTTTTCTTTTTTGTTTAGAACTCTCAGGCAACTAATTTCTATTTCATGTTGAGTAAACATGTGAATGCCAAATTCCTGAATTTTACTAAATATAGTTCAAGAAAGCGTCTTTCTAAATAACTGTATGACCACGCTGCAACATATTGTTGTCCTCTGTCTTTTGGTATCCTTGCTTCTCTGTTGTCATTTTTGATTTGTCTGGAGTTGTGACTAATGGAAAAGCATTAATAATGATGTGGGTGAAATGATAATGTCATTTATTTTTAAAAAGTATTTCAGTGAAATATAGACCATGAAACTGAAATACCAACCTACCCAGTTTAATTAGCTGTGCCATTCAGTATCAGATACTGGTATTTAAACACTATTTTTGAACACTGTGTTAAAACTTGGTTAGGAAGAGAACATGTAGTGAAGTGGCTGGCCAGTCCTGTATAATTTTTGCCTGCACTGTATGCTTTTTAACCAAGGAAACATTTTGTTTTTTTCCTTTTTCTTCACACAGTGGATCCTTTCTAAACTGGAAGAAGTGAGAGAGACTCAGCCAAAATTGTAATAAATGGAGAAGCATCAAGATACGAAGAATACTGGACAACTACCTTTTAATTCCTTTTTAACAAGCAAAAATACTAAATTACCGTCAGCAAAAGCAAAAAGAGGAGGGAAGAAAGAATTATGAAATTGTCATGGTCAAAACAGTCTATGGCTGTATAACAAAACTAGATGACATGAAGTCAAAAAAAAATCTAGCAATCAAAAAAATTTTGCCAAGTTTTGGCTTGTGTTTGGGTTTTTTTGTAATGTTAAGAATTCCAGATTTAGTTTTTTATAAATACAGTGTAAAATTAACTTGTTTTACCATTACATTTGATAGTGAAATTGAACTCGAATAAATCACACAGTCATATTCAGAGCAAATCAAATTATACTGAAAATCAGTCCTTCATTTCAGATTTAGTTTCCATATGACTTGAGGCTGTATTGAAATTCAAATTTCTTTATCAAAGGAAATGTTAACTTAATAATCACTAGTCTAAGAATTCAAATTCTAAGAAGGAGGCTACTGATGAGAAAAGTGTAATTTAGATGATGACAGGAGTGGCTGCCTAGTAAACACCGTTTTCTTTTTGTAAATGAATGGACCAGGTCACAATGAATTTACCGTACAGTACCACTTTCATACTTCAGGAAGTGTTGCAGAACCTCTGTCAGTATCATGAAAGTACATCAGTTTACAAATATATATAATGGGGAGAATTTATATATCTCTGCACTAAAAATATTAATTAAAGCCTAACACTTTAAGTAACTTATTAAGTCTTGCAATTCAAAAAGGAGTTTATGGGGTTATAAGTGCACTGTTGCATACCAAAAATAAATGCCTTCGATTACACAGTATTGTGTGCTAAGCAAGTGACTAATAAAGTCAAATTTGTATTAATTAATAAAAAATATAGTATTTCTCAGTTGCTTTTATCAACTTTTCTTACCCAAGGAAACTTTTTTGTTTCCTATCCAGACAGCAGAACTTTAATAGAGAGTGCCTGAATGTGTGCAATTCTGCTTATTCCTGAGATGTAGTAGTCATAGTATTGTTGAATGACTGTTGATACAAAAAGTACAGGAAAAACAGTACAGTTTTATAGGTAGGTTTCTATAAATTCCCATATAAGAATCTTCAAAATATTTGGTAAATGTAGTAAGTACCTACTGCCAAAATATTATTTCAAAATTATTGTTTGGAGTATTTATAGCTAGAGGATATAATTCTGCATTGCAGATTGCTAGTGCTTGAGAGATCCAAATTGTAACATTATTGTAAAATCTAAAATGACGAGCATGCTAAGCTGCAATTGCAGTTCTTTAATTTACTGTTAAATCTTTAAGTGTTGAGTAACCATTTAGGAGGTTGCAAAATACATGTAATCTTGTAATTCTTCCCATAAATTGTAACTTGAATCAAAAGATCATAAGAGAATTCTGAATTATGACAATGACTGTGTTGCTCCACTTGTTTGTACACTAAGCACGTACTAAGAGTATTAACTCAGGTTATAATCACGCCAAACTTAATAGAATACTTTGCCTTAGATAAGTAGTGTTATTAGGTGCACTGAGTACCATTCTGCAGCTGTAATTTGTTTTTCATCAGTCACTTTTCATCTTAGGCATGATGGTTCATTATTTTAATTCTTGATTAGTGTTGTCTCCTCCTCTCTCTAGCCCCAATATTAACTGAGTATCTGCTGCAACTTCTAGTAGGTCTTGCAATTACTTTGTACATTCCCATTTGTGTAGCTTATCAATTTACTGTATTCTAAATATTTTTTCTTCACAGAACCTCTGTTTCAATTTATATTATCTCTTAACTTCTACATTTATTTTGCAAACAAACTCCTCAGATCTCAGCTGGCTTTCTTCAGTAATCATTAGACAGTTTAACCGCTAATGTTGAAGAATTTATTTTAAAAGTGCATGTCTGTGGTTAAGATCATGGTTTGGAAAACACAACAATTTCCCCAAAATTGCATTTTTACTATAGAGTGTAAAATATTTTTATCTTCTGTGCTAACTAAAAGCCTTATTAAGAACTAAACCACTAGAAATGTTCAAAAGTCAACATGAGACATTCCCCCACCTCCCTTCTTGTTTCCACTTTTAATGACAACATGATTTTCTAGTTTTGTTTTTCTTGTCAGTAAATTGTATCTTCCCTCTCCCCCCCTTTTTTTTTAAATTTTTTTTATGCTTTCTCCATACAGACATAAATGAATTTTGGCATTTCTCGGCAGACACCAGTTCCCTGTTTTAACTATACATGGGCTGGGGGCAAGAAGAAAGGTGTTCAAATTTACACCACAGAGTAGTTTTCTGGATTATTCCAAGTTGTTTGAGATGTCCACTCTGCTGTGCCTCATTTCTTATTGCAATATGTATGTTTTTTCAACAAGATGGCAAAATATATTAAATTTTATTAAAAATTGATATGCAGTTAGACAAGGGGATATCAACAAAAATTAAAATGTAGGCATTTAGGTCTGCCCACTGTGGTGTTTAAAAGTATACCATGGCCTTTGCTTAAGTACTGAAGAACAGTTTCTCTTATAGATGACTGTTACCTAAAGCTTAATACCTTTGAGGAAATGTCATTTGGGTTCTCAGTAGTAGTTTGTTAAGGGTTAGAACTACCTCTAAGAAATCAATGACAAGCCAAACATAGAATCAAAGATGCCAGACACATTGCTAAAACATTTATAAATCTATTTGCACCTCTTTCTGTTCAGCTGAATGGCTTTGCGTGGCATGGCTCTCTTGGTTACCACTTCCTCACCTCTTACCTCCCAACCTCTTCTTCACCTTGAATAAAGTGAAACTGAATTTTATTTGACTGGAATGTGATTATTATTCATGGTCTTTATATGCTGATTTAATTAACAGGTAATACCATCAATCAGAATTTCATAGGTAGAAATTGACAAGTTATGTCAAATCCTTTCTCTGAGAGCACAAGGTCAAATTTCTGTTGCAGCCATCTTGGTAAAAGCAGAATACAGACCTTAATCTTTACCTCTGGTTTATTATAAAGACAAGATTTTAATAACTGCATTCACATGTATGAGCTTTTTTTTTTTTTGGGGGGGTGGGGTGGAGGTTTGTTGTTTTTTTGGGGGTTGGGGTTTGTTGGGGGTTTTTTTTCTGCATTGAAAAAAGGTAAGATGATGTTGCCAGTTGAAAAGAGGATTTCATAAGAATCTGGTTTTCCCCAAAAGATTTCTGTATCTATGTCATTAGCCATTTATTATCTTTAGCACTTTACAAAATACTCACATATCAAACAAGTCACTAAGGTCTTTTATTCAGAGTTATTTTTAGCCATCTCTCTGCAAACAACAAATACCTCACACTAGTTAATATGAGATTAATATTACTATGTGATGGTAGTTACAATTTACTACTTACAGCATATTCTTGGATTTGAACTACAAACCCTAATTGTTCTGATGATGTAAAACAGCTTCAATAAATACATTACATAGCTTTAAACAGGATTGCTAAGTCTTGTGGATTGTTCGTGAATAGCTCCATATCCATACGACATTTAAATAGATGTATACATACTTGATTTTTGTATATCCCCTGATATGGTATTAGCTTCAAGAATGAGAATATCTATTCAGAAGATATATTTTTTTTTTCCTCTTCTTGAGCCTTTCACATTTGAATTCCAGAAAAGAACTACAGAAAGACTGCATTGCTTGGAATCACATAATTATTGTACAAGACAAGAGTGCACAGTGTTTCTTCAGTAAATCATACAATTCTGTGGTACCTTTTTCCAGCATTAAACTCCCCCAATTAGTCCCTCTCCACCTGCAGTGACTGATCTTTACTGAAAGATACAGTAAAACTATAGACACAACCAATACCTTTTTTTAAGGAATTGAGACTCTCTATTTCAGAAGAACCATGGTTATTACATATGGAAACTGTTGGTGAAAAATACTGCTAATATGCATTGTGTATTTGTAATTTTCTAAAGTATGGGGCAAAGTGTTTCTGACTCAGATTTCTCTTTCATGTGTATCACAATATTTATTTCATTATGCAGATAAAAATTTTACAAAGCATTTCACATTTTTATGCAGAAAGCTTTTGCATTTATCATCATCTTCTCTTAAATGCTAACTGCCATAGTTTGGTTATGTGATTCTTGAATGCCTTATGCTTTTCTGTCTAAACTTGAATAAATTTGCAGACAGCTGACACCTTTTTTCCCCACCTGTAACTGTGCTTCTTGGTCAAGATTTGCCTGATAATATTCTTACTGGTGGATTAATGAGGAATGGTCTGGCCAGTATATGCAAGTACATATCTATGCATCACCTGGGAGCCTGGGCTTTGTTATTTGACATAAGAATTGCAACTCTGATCTTGGTCATAGTTTTTGCTTTTGTGACTGCCAAGTTGGATGTGAGGATCTGAAGTTCCATTCACAGCAGTCACAGGGTTTTATACAGAGGTTTTGATTGATTTCAGGGCAAATCTGCAACAAGAATTCTTAAGTACTTTTGTTATACTTCAACAGAGGAGTAAATAGACTTAAAGTCTCCTCCTACAAGCAGTATGTCCATGCCATTAATTTTTATTAACTCATCATCTCCAGATTAGTACACTGAAGACTGAAAGAAATGTGACTGCTGGAACAGGCATGATGAGATAAGACACTAACAGGAAAAATAGGAGAAAACCTGACTTGTCTTTTGCTGGATGCCTGTCAGGTTGTTTTTTTTTTTTTCTTTCAGGAGTTTCATTCCTTGTTGCATCAAGCAGATGGAGAACAATGTGCAGTGAAGGAGAACTGACAGAGCTGTTAGGGGTGCTGGCATCTTTAGTGGAGAGGTTTCTAGTTGGGCAGGGAGTGGAGATGGGAAGAAGGCTGGAAATCTTCTTGAGGAGAGGCTTTACCACTCTTTAATCCCTGCAAAACTACCCATGAGTGCAAAGTGCAAAAAGCAAGTTATGTTAGTGACTTGGAGGAATTGAAGTCCTAGTTTACTGCAGGCAGCTGTGGATGATCTCGAAGCTTCTGTGGCAATGAGTGCCGAGAACACTGCAAAGTACTTTTCCCCTTCAGGAAATAGTAAATTCCCTGGACTGCCTACAAGATCTTAATCTGTCATTCTTTAACTGTGAAAGGTATTTTATTATCTTACGGCACTTGAACAAAAATGCAGTGATACACAAGGGTCACCAATAATTAATCTTTTATAATGATTTCTAGAATATTAATGGGTTAGGCCTATGAAGGCTACTGAGAGATGCTTCAAAAAAGTGTTAATAGGTTTACACTAGTCTTTTAACTACATAAATCTGAACAAGAAGATGAAAATGTCTAGCTCCCTAAAGTAACACAGATTTACCATTTTTAAGGCATCACTGTTTGAAGTTTTATAAGCTATGATTGTAAAAGCTAAATTTAAAAAATAAAATATTGCTAAATACCAGCTGAACAGCAATGCAGTGTTATAAATTCTTCTAAATCTACTTAATTTCTGTAGCTGTCGAAAAAAACCAGAACCTCTCAGACGAAACTAATGGGAAATAAAGTTCTCTTAATCCATACTTCTTCAGTAAAGATAAATCCTTCGCCCATTTATGTAAATGCTATTTAAAAAGACACTTTTTTTTTTTTTTTTGAATCCACGCTGGCTGTGCTATATAAGTAAGCCATACTCGGTGGCTGCAACCATGTTTTGTCTTCAAACCAGGTTGAACTCTCTGAGGTTTAATTGCAGGATCATGACCTTGACAACAAGGAAGCCAAAATGAATATTTTCTATGTCTGGGGCACAAGTGATGTGGGAGTAGATTACTTTCTCCTTGTCTGGATTCTGATCTTGATACAGCTTCAAAATTCAGTGTCTGGCAGCTTTGACGTAGGTGCTAGCCAAAAGCACAGTTAGTGGTTTTGTACAGTTAAAAGCTATGGGTCAAGGACGAAACATATAGACAGTATCTTAACAGGCTAGGTTCACATTTAAATGTCAGATCACCATAAAGGCATCCTCCCTTGTCTGCATTTTCTTATTAATATGTTAGTGGAGCAGGAGGTGTTGCAACATTGCTTTTTAAAAATGTGTGGAGTATGCTTTTTAAACAGTAAACCTTACTGGTTAAGTAATATTTTATTAAAAGCCATGCAACTGAAATTACCCAGCATATATTAATAGTTTGCTACATTATTGTAGTATGTCAAAGACCACGAGAAATTAAATTTTCCGAAACACTCAAAATAAACAGGATTCTCTTTGGCAAAGATAGGATGTAGCTATTACACCATTATGATCTTTTCCTTATTAAATGAAGGGTTCAACATGATATATGTCTCATAAACTATAACACTGTATTAAGTGATGGAATACATCTGTGATTATTTTCATCGTTCTTTGGCAACTTTGAGTATCAGTAACATTTGTTCAGAAAAGTCATTCAGGCTGCTTTTTAACTTTGAACTTTTAAATAGATAAGTTATAATAATGAATGCAAAGCTACACTAGAGGTTTATACTATATAAAGAGTTGGGTTAATAGCCATATTCCTCAAGTTCCTGTCCCATATCTTTTTAGGTTGAAGATTAAAAAGGTGATTCTTGTCATAAGTAAATTCACAAGTAAATAGTGATTGTGCCACTCTAATGGTAAAGAATTGCTGCAAGAAATCTCTTAGGACTCTGTCCACAATGCCCCAAGAAAAAAACAAACTTCCAGTAAAACTGAGTAATTTTATGTTTTAAAGGATAGAGCAGGAATGCATAGGTATCAAATACACTGCATAAATGCACTTCAATTTAATGAGGAAAAACTAACTGGTTTAACTATAACTTTTAGTTTTGTGAAGACAGTACAGGATAAATGCTTACCTGTGTATTCTGGAAAGTAACTAATTAGATGGGAATACATTATTTTCTCTTCTAGAAGATCTTTTTTATTTAAAAACAAAATGACTGAAGTATTCAGAAACCAGGGAGATATAATGATAGTTTTAAATAAGGCCTTGCTTTCCTCCATTTGATTCTACAACAAAAATTAATATGAAGTTACACTGTCTGGACAGGAATAGAAATGCATCAGTCAGACATCATACAGGTTTTCTGAAAGCTTTTTAAAAAATATTAAGTGCATTTGCAATGCATTGGTTGATCTTTACTCTTCATGTTACATATCCTTTTATCCATTGGGTTTTGGATCACTGCTATGAATGGCATGTGAAATCAAGCTAAGCCTTAATAATAGAAATTACTTGAATTCTTGTATGAGTTAGGGAGCAGACATAGACTGCTGCTCTATGAAAGCCTATTCTGACCTCACAGTGAGAGATGAAGCAGGGTTTATTCAGTCAAATATCTGATACTAACATACTGTAACATAACAAAAGGACAAGGGCGTTATGTACTATTCTAGTAATATATTTTGTCCATTTCAAGAGTGATCTAAGGAACTACATTCAGAGATTTCTGTTTGGAGTTCCTAGGAATAAGCTGGTGATGGCAGTCTTTATTTATTTCCTACTGTCAAAAGTAAACATAACAAAATGTGCAACACTGTGAAAGAAAAGAAGAAAATTACAATTACTAAAATTGTTCATGCATCGAAAGATGACAGGAAACTGCAAACTCTACAGTGGATACTTCAGCTAGTGAAGTAGGGTATGCTTTTCACAGTTCAAACAGGTCTTGAGACAGGGGCTTCCGGACTTTAGGGTTCAAATACTATTAATCATCTTTGAAGAAATCCTCATAATGCAGGACATAAAGCTATGACTACCAAAAGTAATGCAGTTCCCCTAATATGCTTTTCCCTAATTACCTTCTGTTTTATTTTTTGCATTCTGTTCTACAACACCAGGGTACTGATGATGAAAGTACTTTAGAGCGGAGGGAGAACTCATGTTTCCTAACCTTGGGAAGGAGGTAAATTTTAAATTATTTTGTTTCAATTTTCCTTAATTAATGTGCAGGTTAATCTGGAAACATCAGACTAAAAGAAAAAAAGCAAACAAAAATAAGAAAACACCCCCCAGCTAATTACAGATGACTGAGGAAGGTTTTACTTCCTTAGAAATATTGCTGACACTCAAATACTCAATTATTTGACATGGCTTATGTGATTTAAAACATTTTTAACTAATGTTTTGTCTTCTAAGGTAGAGTTAACTTTTACAGGAGGCTGCTAATTTAATCCAAATTTTGGGACTGCTTGATCAATTTGTTAATGTAGCTCTAGTATTTGCAAATGCCTTATGAAGACATATGAATGCTGTCTTTCTTAATAGGCAACACATCTTTTTCTCTACCTTCCATAACCACACATCTTACCTCATTCTCACATGCCATCCAGAGGGACCTTGACATGCTTGTGAGGTGGGCTGATGCCAACCTGATGAAGTTTAACCATGCCAAGTGCAAGGTCCTACACCTGGGTCGGTGCAATCTCAGGCATAGCTACAGGTTGGGCAGAGAAGAGATTCAGAGCAGCCCTGCAGAGAAAGACTTGGGGGTGTTGGTTGATGAGAAAATGAACATGAGCCAGCAGGGTGCGCTTGCAGCCCAGAAAGCCAACCGTATCCTGGGCTGCATCAAGAGGAGCGTGACCAGCAGGTCAAGGGAGGTGATCCTGCCCCTCTGCTCTGCTCTTGTGAGACCTCACTTGGAGTATTGTGTGCAGTTCTGGTGTCCTCAACATAAAAAGGACATGGAACTATTGGAACAAGTCCAAAGGAGGGCCACAAGGATGATCAGGGGACTGGAGCACCTCCCGTATGAAGACAGGATGAGAAAGTTGGGGTTGTTCAGCCTGGAGAAGAGAAGGCTGCGTGGAGACCTCCTAGCAGCCTTCCAGTATCTGAAGGGGGCCTATAGGGATGCTGGGGAGGGACCCTTCATTAGGGACTGTAGTGAGAGGACAAGGGGTAACGGGTTCAAACTTAAACAGGTGACGTTTAGTTTGGATATAAGGTAGAAGTTCTTTAAGGGTGGTGAAGCACTAGAATGGGTTGCCCAGGGAAGTTGTGAATGCTCCATCGCTGGCGGTGTTCAAGGGTTGGATTGGACAGAGCCTTGGGTGTCATGGTTTAGTGGGAGGTGTCCCTGCCCATGGCAGGGGGGTTGGAAATAGATGATCTTAAGGTCCTTTCCAACCCTAACTATTCTATGATTCTGTTCTATGATTTTGCCAAGACTTGATCATATTCACTTACTGCAACTAAGAAAGTGATGGAAGGAACACTTTCAAAACAATGGATCCACTTCCTTCTTTCTGACCTTTGGCCACCTGCATCCACCATCCTGCTAAACAGAAATACAGTCAGCATGTTAGTTATTTAAAGAAGATAATTCGGGTATCTCTAACGGCCTTATAGTAGATTGCATACCTGAGATGAGCTTGAACTGTGAAAGGTGCATCTTAACATTTTATGTCCTGTTTAACATTTAAACTTGATTCCCTACCTGTAGTGCTCCAACTTTCACTTCTCTTTAGTGTTCCTGTGGATTAATCCTCGTGGGCAGCTAAGCACAACTCGGCAGCTCACTCACTGCTCCCCTCCCACACACACTGTGAGTGGACAGGGGTAGAGGAAAGAAAGAATACAAGCAAGAAAACCTGGGGGTTGAGATTGAAAAAGATAATTGTTTAATAAGTGACAGATAAGTGGAAGAAGAGCCAAAGAAAACAAAACAAGTGATGCAAAAGCATCACTACCTCCCATGGGTAGCCCTATGCACAACCAGCTTCTGAGAAGAAGATGGCCCATCTTCTTAAAGCCCCCTCTTTTCACTTTTATCAGTATGCCTAATACTGTTTGATGTTAAGTACATCTTTGATTGGTTTAGGTCAGCTGCCTGGCTTGTGCACCCACCAACCTATTCACTGGGGGGCAGAGAAAAAGAGAAGGCCTTGGTGCAGTGCATGCACTGTTCAGTAAAAGCTAACACACTGGCATGTTATCAGCACTGTTTGGTTGCAAATAGAAACACAGCAGCAGATCAACTGGTATGAAGAAAATTAACTTTATCCTACCAAAGCCCAATACAAGTGTGTAAGCCACTTTAGGCAAAACGCAACATGTAACACTGGAGTTTTTTCTGTGTTGGTAGAAGTTTTAGCAAAGGCAGATGTGAACATACTCAAATTTGTTTCCCCACACACTCCAAAATCTCCCTTGCCACCCCTCTCACAATAGCCCCACAGCATAGTCATAACTCAGTACTCAAAACAATGAAAATGATCACAATTATCAGTTCCACATCAAATTCCTATGGTTTTGCGGACAGTTTAATAAGTCTCCCACATTTTATCCAGGTCAAAGGATTACCTAGAACATTCTATTTTGCAAGAGAAAAGCCACCAACAAAATCACAGTTGGTTTGACCATGTGTTATTGGAGTGGATTCTGATTCTGTGTTGTAACTGTGTTGTAGGCAAGTGTTTGCTAATGATGAAATGGGTAGTTTGTGAGAAAGAGCTTTTTTCTTTACTATTACATGGTGGGAAGAATAGAACTTTCTACTGTCCTGACTCTCCACTTTTTTAACTCCTCCTTTCTTCAGTCTCATTCCTAATTTTATCTTACTGCAAGTTGTAAAGTCACATGAGGGCTTTAATATCTACTGGGATAATCTCTTCCAAACAGTTACAGTCAGGAGGCAGAAACAGTTTTAAATGGAATTAAACTACATTCTGATATGAGCCTCATGTTACTGTAAATACATTGCCTCTGCACCCTTCCCCCACATCCAAGTGGTTTGGTTGATATGTTGGAGGGAAGGAATGCCATGCAGAGGGACCTCGACACACTTGTGAGGTGGGCTGACGCCAACCTGATGAAGTTTAATCATGCCAACTGCAAGGTCCTACACCTGGATAGGAGCAATCCCAGGCACACATACAGGTTGGGCACAGAAGAGATTCAGAGCAGCCCTGCAGAGAAGGACTTGGGGGTGTTGGTTGATGAGAAAATGAATATGAGCCAGCAGGGTGCGCTTGCAGCCCAGAAAGCCAACCGTATCCTGGGCTGCATCAAAAGGAGCATGACCAGCAGGTCAAGGGAGGTGATCCTGCCCCTCTGCTCTGCCCTTGTGAGACCTCACTTGGAGTATCGTATGCAGTTCTGGTGTTCTCAACATAAAAAGGACATGGAACTGTTGGAACAAGTCCAAAGGATGGCCACGAGGATGATCAGGGGACTGGAGCACCTCCCGTATGAAGACAGGATGAGAAAGTTGGGGTTGTTCAGCCTGGAGAAGAGAAGGCTGCATGGAGACCTCATAGCAGCCTTCCGATATCTGAAGGGGGCCTATAGGGATGTTGGGGAGGGACTCCTCATTAGGGACTGTAATTCTCATAGCAGCCTTCCGATATCTGAAGGGGGCCTATAGGGATGTTGGGGAGGGACTCCTCATTAGGGACTGTAATGAGAGGACAAGGGGTAATGGGTTCAAACTTAAACAGGGGAAGTTTAGATTGGATGAGAGGAAGAAATTCTTTACTGTGAGGGTGCTGAGGCACTGGAATGGGTTGCCCAGGGAAGTTGTGAATGCTCCATCACTGGCGGTGTTCAAGGCTGGGCTGGACAGAGCCTTGGGTGTCATGGTTTAGTGTGAGGTGTCCTGCCCCTGGCAGGGGGGTTGGAACTAGATGATCTTAAGGTCCTTTCCAACCCTAAGTATTCTATGATTCTATGACTTGTGCACATTCAGGTTCTTAAGATGGTCTTGAACCAGATCCTTTCCTACAGTGGACCCAGGGTCTTCATTCTCACAGTCCCTGCATCTGCCTTCCAAAACTTGGGTGGTGTGGTCAGAGCATTTGTCAGTGAAGACTGAGGCAAAGAAGTCATTAAGAACCTCAGCCTTCTCCAAATCCAGGGTAGCCAGTTCTTGTGATGGCTTCTGGAGGGGGCCTATGTTGCCCCTAGTCTGTCTTTTATTCACTACATACCTATAGAATCCCTTCCTGTTATCCTTAACATCCCTAGCCAAGTTTAATTCTAAGTGGGCCTTAGCTTTCCTAACCTGGTGCCTAGCTTCCCAGACAACATCCCTGTATTCTTCCCAGGCCACCTGTGCTTGCTTCCACCTTTTATAAGCCTCTTTTTTCCTTCGAATTTTCCTCAGCAGCTCCTTATCCATCCAAGGAGGTCTCCTGACCCTCCTGCAGCACTTCCTTCTAGCAGAGATGTATCGCTCCTGAGCTTGCAGCAGGTGATCCTTGAATATCAACCAACAGCCTTGGGCCCCCCTGCCCTCTAGGGCTATAGCCCATGGAACCTTACTGAGCAGGTTCCTGAAGAGGCCAAAGTCTGCTCTCTTGAAGTCCAGGGCAGTGAGCTTGCTGCACACTCTTCTCACTGTCCTGAGGATCTCGAATTCAACCATCTCATGATCGCTGCAATCAAGGCTGACCTGGAGCATCCCATTTCCAACCAGCCCTTCCCTGTTGATGAGCACGAGGTCAAGCATGGCACCTCTCCTTGTCGGCTCCTCTATTACTTGCAGAAGATAGCCGTCTTCCACACAATCAAGGAACTTCCTGGATTGCTTGTGCTCGGCCGCACCATCCCTCCAACAGATATCAGGGTGGTTGAAGTCCCCCATGAGAACAAGGGCCTACGAGCGTGAGGCTGTTCCTATCTTTAGAGCGCTTTGTCATGGGTTCAGCACTGGCAGTCATTTTTCTGCTTCTTGGTAGCTGGTGCAGCACTGTGTTTTTGATTTTGGGCCTGGGAACAGCGCTGATAACGCCGATGTTTTCAGTTACTGTTTGGTAATGTTTTGGTCTGACCAAGGACTTTCTGAGCCTCATGCTCTGCCAGGGAGGAGGGGAAGCCGGGAGGATGCAGAGACAGGACACCTGACCCAAACTGACCAAAGAGGACACGTCATGTCCAGGATGGTAAAAGAGAGAGCAGAGACCCGGAAGGGTGGGGGGTGCACTGCTTGGTTGGGCTGGGTGAGCAATTGTATTCTTTCCTTGTATTTCCCTTGTCATTATTATTATTGGTGGTAGCAGTAGTGATTTGTGTTATACTTTAGTTACTAAACTGTTCTTATCTCAAACTGTGGGAGTTGCATTCTTTTCGATTCTCCTTCCCATCCCTCCAGGAGTTGGGGGAAGAAAGAGGGGGAAGTGAGTGAGAGAGAGACTGCGTGAGTTAGAGAGACTTAAACCACGACACACTTCATCCACAGAGTCCTCTTGGTCAGGCGGTCTGTAACAGATCCCCACAATAATGTCTCCCACTGCTGTTCTCCCTTTAACCCTGACCCACAAACTCTTCTGTCGACTGCTCACCTGTCCCCATACTCTCCCCAGACAGAGTTCCATACTCTCCAGCCTATCCCTAACATAAATTGCAATTCCCCCTCCCCGCCTGCCGGGCCTGTCTTTCCTAAAGAGCCTGTAAGCTTCCTTTCCAACACACCAGTCATAGGAGCCATCCCACCATGTTTCTGTGATGCCTATGATATCATATCCCCATAGACATGCACACATCTCTAATTCCTCTTGTTTGTTCCCCATACTATAGGCATTTGTATAAAGGCATCTGAGCCGAGCTCCAACTGAAGCCGGCTCATTGGCTGGAGCAGCTGCAATATCTCTACATTGCTCTGAATGTTTATTATAGGTGCTGGCAAGTGACTGGGTGTGTTGGGATGGAACGATGCCCCCCTCCCCCCCCCAACACATCTAGTTTAAAGCATCCTTGACCAGTCTGGCAAACCTCCTACCAAAACCACTCTTCCCTTTCTTTGTCAGACCAGCTCCTCAAGTCCCCAGTAGACCTGGCCTACTAAATTGAGTCCCATGTTCAAGGTACCCAAACCCCTGACTATGGCACCACTGTTCTAACCATTTATTAACCTGGCAAATCTGCCTAGCCTTTTTAAGGTCCTCCCCTTTATCCTTCCTTTAATGGTTGGACTCAATGATATTAAGGGCCTTTTCCAATCTCAATGATTTTTTGATTAAATGCATTAAGTCTGACTTGTCCTTGTGGTTATGCAGTAAACTTACTACTTAGCAGAGTCTGAGAGCTGGGACTCCCTTCGTCTGTCATAGTATTCTTGAACTCCTGGGTCTTCCCAGAGCTTTTTGATTGCTGCAAATTGTTTTCTTTCCAGTACTGACACCTTACCTACTTCCACTTCTTTAATCTTTTAAGCACTCTCTTAATCAATTACATTATTACACTATTGTGAGAAAAGATTGCTGTTTGCATGCAGTACACACTCTCCCCTTTATTATACTCTTCCCATCAATGAGACTCGGCAACAGAAAGGAACCTAAGAGAAAATGAGTAGTTTTAATCCTTGAATGCACTTATTTTTTCAAGTTAAATTACTGCAACTGAATGTTTTAACCAGGTTAATCTTGCTTATTGCCATCCAGGTGTGATTTTTCTTTGTAAAACGGGATGCTGGCAGAAGTCAAAAGGAGCTATAAAGCTACTATTTTAAAACTCACTAAATTTTTATATCAATTTGTAACAGTGGTGATGTTTCTAAAATTCTAGATACTTTCTTTAGTACAGATGCTTTTGGTTTGTTTCAGGACAGACCAGAGGCTGATATTGCATAAACAGTCATCAAGCAGGCATCAAATTCCTACAGGTCATCTTCTGTTTAATATCTCAGTGAAATACAGCCAAGGTACTACTTTATGGAAAGAAGTAATTATTGTTTGCCCTCTTCTGCTAAGTGTAAGAGGTGGAGTAAAGGCAAACCCAAGTTTTGCTCCTCAGGATACAAAATAACCTATTATTCTACAGCAGGTGGCGCAGTTGATTCACCTGAGGGAACGGATTCCAGCCAGAAGGGCCTCGGCAGGCTTGAGGACCGAGCCCGCGCTAACCTCACGAAGTTCAACACGGCCAAGTGCAAAGTCCTGCACCTGGGTCAGAGCAATCCCCAACATCCATACTGACGGGGAGGTGAATGGATTGGGAGTACCCCTGCGGAGAGGGACTTAGGGATACTGCTGGATAAAAAACTGGGCATGACCCAGCGGTGTGTGCTCGCAGCCCAGGAAGCCAACCCTATGCTGGGCTACATTAAAAGGAGCATCATCAGCAGGTTGAGGGAGGTCATTCTCCCCCTTACTTTGCTCTCATCAAGAGACGTTGTGGAAATATGCAGTATTGTAATACATGAGCAGAAGCTGCTTAACAGAAAGCGCTCACTAACATAAGAAAACAAACCAAAATGAGTCTATAAGCTTGCAGACCAAATCAAGGAATAAAGAGGGAAAATGCAAAGCAGCACAAGCACATACTAACATCAGTTAGTGGAATAATGTTTTTAAATGAAATACAAGCAACAAGTTAGTTGCAGAAAAAAACAAACAAACAACAACCCACAAGAAGATAACCCTAAAAAATAAAACACACTACAAAACCAAAGCAAAAGAAAAGAAACTCATCATGTGTATCAAAGGAAGCGGTAAAATTGTTTGGCAAATACATTCAAAACCTGTCTCTTAAGTTTACTAGAATACTAAAAATATGTTAGTCTCTCAAAAACCTATTACATTGCTCTCCACTGGAAATCAAACTTCTCTGCAATTTAAAGGCTACTGATGGTGCGTAACACAAAATAGCTAATCTGTTTTCATCAGAAAGAGATACTAAAAAGAAATAAAGTAATCAGGAGGGGCCTTGAATATGCCTTTTTAGACTTCACATGGTAATACCACTGTGTAAAAGCAGGTTGTCTTTTGTGAAAGTGCCAAGGAACATGCACAAATGCCAGCTGAATGAGTATAATATTAAATACAACTTGTAGTAAGAACAAATCTTTGCCAGCCAACAAATGGATTACACCACAAATGACAAGTCTCATTTTTTAGATATATGAACAAATTTCATCTCCATCTGTTTTATGAGATGCATAGTACCGATTATTTCTCTTTGGAGGGTCTGAATCTTCACACTTGGAAAAAAAAGATATATTTGATTTGATACCTTGCAGCTCTGTCCTATTTCCTAGGAAAATAAATGTGACACAGAACCTAAAATAGCTGTATGTGTTACTTTACAAAGCTCTTTGTATATAAATTCAGGGCTTACAAGTACATGCTCTTTTCTTCACCCATAACCTAGGTTATTACTCCTTTCAAAAGCCTTCTGAGAAGAGCAGTCTGTTTGGGAGCAATAACTACCGACAATGTTTCCTAAATGCCCAGTGGTAAACACAAGAATTACTGATTTTAAAAGTGCTGTGGGAACTAATGAATCTCTGATTTTTCTAGAGCATTTCTATTTTATGGCCTTTGCTTTCATACCCCAGGTCCTTCCTCATTTGGCTGGGGAAAACAAACTACAAAATAATTCAATGAAACTTGTACTTGGAAGCTACAGCAGGTTCTTCACAGCAAATAAAGATCACAGAAGGGACACAAAGTGGTTCTTCAGTATTGGGAGGTTACAAGAAAAGCCAGGTGTATACTGCTTCAGAAATACATTATTTATCAAGCTACATCTTTTATAACATATGAATAGGAAGTTTGTGTATATCACTGAACATGTTTTACGTCTCTTAATAATTTTTACATTTACATTGAAATGCAGACTATATCTCATCATAGAATATATAGAAATATGCAATTAAATACTTTCCTCTTCTTCATATTATTGTTAGCCCCATAAGTTAAACTTCTTGGGAGTATAATGTAATATATTTTGGAAGTCATTGTGGTTTTAGTCAAACCACGTATGTATTAATTTTCATCTCATTTTTGAAACAGTCCCATCAGCAAATCTGACATAATGAATAGGATGCGCTTGCTCCCAAAGAAGTAAAAAGATAATGCATAAACTATGAGGAAAAAACCTCACAAGCCCCCCTGAGATTTTACAATCCACTACAATGGGGACAGAAAGCTGCTATTCCCAGGCCAATATATAATTTGAGTAGAAGTTACTGATTTACAGTTAACATTTTATATTTTACTGAGAAGTTATGTGAATTTCAATTGTTAGCTTCTTTCTGCCATTGTTGAAAATTCTTGATTGAGTTTTGCTGAATTACTTACAATTGCATATAGCTCCTCTGGTTGAGGTTTTGTTTCTTTGTATCTCAACCTCTATTACTGAGGTGAAGTACGCACTAAGAGACATCTAAAATTAGCTACACAAGTACCTATGATTGTTTTGTTAACGTATTTTGGATACAGAATGAAATATGAACAAAACACTCTTAAAACTAAAGAAGAGGAATCTAAAAATCAGCTGAGCTCTACGTAAAATTATACACTGCTGCTATTACCAGTATCACCGAATTATGACCAGAGGAAGAGATGAAAGTTAAGCATAGGATGGTTGGTTTCAATTTCTGAGTAAGTGAAAGAACATTTGGATGAGGAGAATTAAGGAAGGTGAAAAGCAGAGAGGAATTAAATGATTCAAACATTTAGGGTTAGGACAGTCTAAAGATTTATTCTAAAGATAAATGTATATTGCTTTTTTGGAGTATCTCATTCAGTTTTAATAGTGCATTGTTCTATGGCTACTGGGTAGGAACAGCAGATTAAGTTGAACATTAAATTTTCACAAATGAAAATAAAGATTTGATAACCATCCTGGCTGTGCACCGCCCATTTGCCATAAACTTTGACTAGATCTTTCTTACTGAACCTATTCTGTCTGCCGTGCATATGCTGTAGTAATTTTTTTCTCTAAGTTTTCAGTCATTATTAGTGCCCCCATCTGTGACAGCAGCAGGAATAGTAAACTCCACCCCAGCTAGCAGCAATCAAAACAAGACTAAGAAGCACTATTAAAAAAATACCAGGCCAAAGCACCACCCAGATCAAAATCGGCAACATTACATTTTTGGCTAAAACCTGATCGAAAACAAGACCTCACCGCCAAGTCTTACATAAAATTCAATTGCTTACGCTAAAAAAATCGTAAGACAATCACAAGATTTTTCTTTTCTTCTTCATAAAATGAAACACTTTGAAGGTTATATATATTCACCTTTTGTTAAATTGTGTGTGAAAGTGCATCCATGTATATGTAAATGTTGGCCAACTTTAAACACAAAAGAGCTGTTTCTACAGTATTACATACATGTGGACTTAAAGTAAGTATTTGTACATATAAATACGTAACTACAACACACAGGTACAAATATAAATACACACATACACACATATGCATGCAATCCGTGGCTTCCAAGAGTCATTTTACAACACTTACTGTTTACAGGGGGAAGGGAGAAACAAGAACTGTTAGTATAACATCCCCAGATATAACCAAGTGACATCTATTTCTTGGTACATTTTTTCACCCTATAGTAGAAAAAGATCATTTTCTGGAACAGTGCAAAAAATATCTGGGTCATAGCTTGATTTAATGATCTCCATTTGAAATGGTTGTTCTAACATTTTACAAATTTTTTCATTTTCTTTCTTTCCTGGCTACTCATTGCCATCAGCTGCAATCAGGAATGGTTTCAGAGGACTGTATGCAAGAGTTAGATGAATGTGCATTCTTTCCTGCATTTACTAACCCACAGCATGACTTAAAAACATGACTTAAAGCATTTAGTAGCTAGCATATATTGACATGGAACAAAAATATTACACTTTTTTTGTTCTTTATTCTCAAGGAAGAAGCATCTAGAAAGACAGTGAGCTCGTCTACCAAGGAACTAAAATGGCTCTGATCTAACACAATTTTCCAGTGGTCTGTTAATCCAAGTGGGTTTTACACGTTAACTTTTCTTTTCATCCTCACAGAAAATCTATGCAGCGTCAAATCTTCAGTCTCACTGCAGACAGACTGCAGACTTGCAAATGCAACACTGCTTCTTGTTACTGCAAACGATCACTGAAATCTTGCTTGTAAGATTAAGCAGAAGCAACATTCCAGTAATGCTAGCAAGTTTAAAGTTAAGAGCATGTGTAATTTTTCTCAGGGTTTACACAGTGGGCCGTTTCTGTGTCTTAAAATTAAGAGCTGTGGTTGGTGGATGGGGTATTGCTAATTTCCTTAAAATTATTTTTCCCATTCCTCAGTAATATTTATCTCACAAACAGAACTACAACTTTCAAGATCAGTAAAGACAATAGTATGAAAGTTTAAAGAGCCATAACCACTATTCCCAGGAAGGAACCAAAGATGTTGTTTACACCCTTCTGATGGTGTCTATCACTTTGACAGGCTGCCTCCCTAGGTTCCAGGTGCCAGCTGCAACAAAAAGGTACAATGGACTACTTGCTACTGCTACTTGTCCATGCAATTACAAGTAATTTCCCTGGAAATTGCTTTTGAGCACAAAGACAACTGAGAAATTTTGCAAACAATGATCTGGGAGTTGAAAAGACTGACTGACAAGCTGAATAAAAATCAGAAATATGGGTAAAGAAAAAAAGAAAAAATCACAGAGAGATGTATGGCAGCACATGACATGCATGAAAGAAACAAAAGCCCATTCCATTCTGTTTTAGCATGGCAAGGCCATAAGTGACATATTACTTTTGCTTCTCAACACATACTTCAAGGGTCCAAAGGACAAAATCAAAGTAGCAACAGATAAAGGGGCATAGTTATCTAAACCGAATATGAAAAAAGACAATTACTGCCTAAAAAAAAAAAAAAAAAAAAAAAGAGAGAGAGAGAGAGAGCAGCTGTTTCTGTAGCAGACAAGGAAAAACCCCTTTTGTCAGATCACAGTGGATAGAACAAAATAGTAATAATCCTGAAAAAGAGTGTGCAAAGCAATTTGCATTACTGGAGATCTTTAACAATTTACATAAACATCAAGGTTTAGATCAAGGGAGCTGATGTTGCCGTGGAGGAGAACATACATAGATAAATGAACTCTTTAGGCTCTCTCTAATAGGATAAAAATTAACTTCTTTCCTTTAGAGAGTGTTCCTCTTTCCCCCCCACCCCCAAATGGAATTACCAGCTAGCAATAGAACTTCCTACAGCATTCAGACCCGTAAGGTCTGGTACTTTCTGTTTGATCAAAATAAGAACTTACAGTCCCACACTATTTCTTTAACCTGTGATAACCGGAATTTGGGATATTAAGAACTCCATGTCTTTTTTATTATTTAATCTCCCATCTTTAGATTATGACACAAATATTCTTGGAAGTAAGATAAGGATACATAGAGAAAAATAAAATCTTTTTAGAGGCAAGACTAAATATGAACAATATGCGTATCAGAACAAGACATATTTTAGTTTGCCTTTGTTAGTGAAAAAAAACATGCTTTAGCCTCTTGTCATCTTTTAGGAAGTAAAATCAAGGAAATCTATATTGAGGCTCTTTGGATATGTTTACCTGCAAATATTAACAGACATTGTGCGCTCAGTGACTTGGCCCAGGATTTTTAGCTGATGCTGACCATGGAATTGTCATCCCTTTGTACCCAGCCCTGGTAAGGCCGCACTTTGAATCCTGTGTTCAGCTCTGGGCCCCTCATTACAAGAGAGGTATTAAGGTACTGAAGGGTATCCAGAGAAGAGTAACAGAGCTGGTGAAGGGTCTGGAGCACAAGTCAACAGCCAGCTGAACGTGAGCCAGTTCGTGCCCAGGCAGCCAAGAAGACCAATGGCATCTTGGCCCGTATCACCAACAGTGTGGCCAGCAGGGCCAGGGCAGGGATCACCCCCTGTACTGGGCACTGGTGAGGCTGCACCTCTAATCCTGTGTTCAGTTCTGGACCCTCACTACAAGAAAGACACTGAGGTGCTGGAGCAGGTCCAGAGAAGGGCAACAAAGCTGGTGAAGGGTCTGGAGACCAAGTCTGATGAGGAACAGCTGAGGGATTTAGTCTGGAGAGGAAAAGGTTCAGGGGGAACCTGATCTCTCAGGGGAGAACTATCTAAGAGGAAGTTGTAGTGATTTGGGTGTTGGTCTCTTCTCCCAGGTAACAAGTGATAGGATAAGAGAAAATAACCTCAAGTGGCGCCAGAGGAGGTTTAGATTGGGTATTGGGAAAAATTTATTGACTGAAAGGACTGTCAGTCACTGGAACAGGATGCCCAGGGAAGTGGCTGAGTAACCATCCCTGGAGGTATTTGAAAAGCCATCCCTGAAGGTATTTTAAAAGACGCAGTGGCTAGGGTCATGGTTTAGTGGTGCATGTGGCAGTGTTAGGTTTACAGTTGGACTCAGTGATCTTAAAGGTCTTCTTCAACCTAAATGGTACTGTGATTTTATGGCTCAGCATCAGATCAGCACATTGTAACTAACCTAAAAATTAGCGCTTACAGTAAATCACCGAATTTAAAATACACCAAGAGGTTTGCTTTGGTTAGCTTTCTTCCTAAAAGCACACTTGGCTCACATGTCAGGTTCTTCCTCTGAAAGTATGCATAATTACATAGTCTGGCTTCCTATCACAGGTAACAACAGCAATTATTTTACTGCTCATGCTCCTAATTTCAGCTTAATATATTAAGTTTTTTATAAATTATTCTGTCTTTATGTGAATACTTGAAGGGACAGAGAAGTTATTAGTGAGGTCAAAGCAATTCAATTTTGCTCTTCTAGTAGGACACACTAATTGCATTTTCTCATCAGTATATACTAAGCAGTAAACAAGTAAGGTACGTTTTATATTCTCAGATCAACACTTGAAATTTTTTTTAAATTCCTCTTATCCCCAATTCCTTTTTGAAATACAGTCAGATGAACATTCTTTGCTCCTAAGCATACCATATTTACCAAAGTAAACTCAAAATTGTTTAAATGAGCCTATTTTATAAAATATTTCTTGTCATCCAGTGCCGTCTCATTATTTATAACCCCAGAAATACAAACATTGAGGTATCAAATAGGTTTCTACACCGTTCATTCAGATTTTGATACACACATGTTCAATTACTCCATTTCTCCTTTCTTTTAGTCAGTTAGCCTCTCCAATTTATTTTGTGGACTTATGTGATTGCCTATCACGCTTCTTAAGGGACATTTTGGAGAACTTTTTTCTTTTTTTAATCTTTTATCGTCCCTCAGAAAGAACACTTTACTCTATGCTACTCCTCAGCCTGCTTTTAATTAATCTCAGTTCTGTTGGGTTTACATCATTTTCTGGTATAGTCAGCATTACACGCAATAATACTGAACAGCACAAAAGGGGTATTTCCAATCATTCGCAAATAGCAAAAACTGGTGTTCTCACACAACCCTGTTCTTGAGTCATGTTATTTTTACTCTTTTGCTGCTGTGTTATTGCAACAGCAGAATGTGGAGATATCAAGTGGAAATCTGACTACAAATCAGTTAATTGTATTTCAACCAAGCTCAAATACTTCATTTTTTAAAAAAGTATTCCCTCTTTGATACATATGTGATCAGAAGTAAAGAAATTACCAGATTATTATAAAGAGAAATGGACAAAAGATAGAAGTCATTTATTTGATAATGCAATATTCCTTTTCAAGAGCATGCAGCTTTTACAAGAGGAGAAAAATAGAGAAAGTGTTATTTTCACTAAAAGATCACAATATGCCACACAATGCCATTGCATTTTCATACATGGGTAATGCACTAATATTATCTATTATTATTGCACATGAATGTTCCATAGTCTTTACCCTTACAACTCTGATACCCCCTGATAGTCTCTGTTTTCCAAGTACTCCATTTCCAGTGATTCTGAGAAGAGATTATGTCAAGAAGATGCCAGTTATTTGAGGAATAGGTGCTAGTCAGGAAAATTTATCTACTTGTCTGTGACGCCAAAATATGTATTTTAATTCAATCACTCCTACTAAATGATGATAAAAAGAATCCATTTCATATGTCTGTATCCTGTTTTTACTAGAGCTATTCAGAAATAACTGTATCCTGCCTCCATTCAGGATTTGGTGGTATACGCTTCCAGAAAGTCATAAAAAGAAAGAAATCTTCAAAAGTAAGCACATGTTGATATTCCTCACTCTTTTCTCCTACATGCACTGGACACTGTAAATTCTACAAGTTTCCAATCAGTGCTCTTGCAAATCCTAATATAAAAGATCAGGTCAGAACAACCTTATACTGCAGCAACATAACACTGTTAAATCAATAATAAATTAATGAGATTACTTTTCTATTTGTGTTCCCCAGCAGCGCTTAAAAAAATAATTAAACTGAATTTTCATCCCCTTCAAATAATACAAAAATCAGAAATTTTATCTTTTCCTGAATAAATCATGCTGGTTATGTAACTCTGGAACACAGACTAAGTTTGGTTATAGAATTTAATCCAGCTAATCCTGTACATAGCTTGATTTACTCAGCGTATTACGAGACATGGCAAGCAAGTTTAGTGTGAAGATGTGGATTAATCTCTATCAATCATTGTTTCAAGGGTTAAATCAGAGGAATAGCTCTAAGCACACAAAAGCTAACACAATGTGCCCTTTGGTTCTGCAGCAATGCAGTGTTCCTACCTCTTCAGTGCTCAGCCACAAGCACACCCACCTCATCATACACAGTCTTCTGTTCAACACTTTCTTGCCACATCCTTTGCAAACACCAGTATACTTGCACAAGTTTGTCCTTCATCCAGCCACCTTATCATAAAACCCGCCAGAACCTAACTGCCCTTGAGATGTCTCTCTTTTGTAACTTTGGCTGACACATCTCAATGGGTTTAAAAGTTACAAGAGATGAAGAAAACCAGCCACGCACATAGTGTGACCACAGAATACCTCTTGCTCAAGAAAACAGACTTAATACTTACTGAATCTATTCCAGCTTCATAAAATACAAAAGCCTTATGAGTTAGTCACAATACATTTTTAAAAAGTTTCATGAAGAAAAAAATTTATTTCCAAAAAACATTACATACTTTATGTGTGTTAAAATTAAGAAACAAGTTACTGAGAGATTTTGCTATTTGGCTGGTTTGTACACATGTTCCATCAATAACTGTAATGGAGCTCTTTCAGATTTACAAGGACTCAGTAAAAGCTTGAATAAAGTTCTCTGGAGGTACAATATGTGTAGATTCCTGAAAGGAAGGAAACAAATTCAGAAAAAAAAAAAAAAAGAAAGTTGTGATTAGATAACGTTCATCTCAAATCAAAACAAAACAGAAAAATGCAGCTGGCTAAGAACAGGAAATTAATCCATGCCTTGGTTCCTTCCTTGAAAGTAATGAGGTTCACAGACCCAAAAGCTTTCATCTCTGTTCTGTACAGCCCTGTGTGTAGAGCAAACCTTTCAAGTGGTGGGAGAGGCGGGACTCCTGTTGATACAGACTACTTTGAGATTTCCTAGGCTGAGGAAGAGTGTCAATTAGCAAATTCACAGTCAGGAAAGAAAACACACCAAAATGCATGCATTTAGGTGAAATAGAATGATCTTTTGAAAAGCAACAAATTCAACTATTAGTCCAAGAAAACCACTTTTTCAGACAGAACTTGCATAGAGTTTCTTCCATCTGAGGTGCACAGATTTAAAACACTGGAATTTTCACAGTGGAAACTGTCAGGTGTAGGACAAAAAGAGTGACATAAATAGTTTTTTAAAGTTGTGACTATTATATATGTAAGAGCTACTGCAGTCAAAAAAAGGATCACCAACCAACTGAAGACATGCAGAGAGAGAGGAAAAAAAAAAAAAAAACCACGGAAAAAAGGACAAAACCGTGGATGTTTAACTTCTACACTCTACACTTTGGTGCAAGTTCACTAGATTCTGGTGCAAGCTCACAAAATTTCCCCCACTCCAAACCCACCTATGCAGATACTAAAGTTCTGAGGAAGTAAATATTGGTACCGCAAAATTAATTTCTTCTCATTTATTTCTGCAGTTCTACCAGAAAATATCTCAACCTCTTGGAAACAAGAATTCTTGTATTACAGAGAATGAGAATGTATTGTGCAAAGGAAGTTATGCAGCGAATAATTACAAACAATCCTGGATATTTACAATGCTCCAAAATTGCTATAATTGAGCAATTCACTGTTCCTGCATCCTAGCTAATTTCTTAAAATCATGTAGAGAGGTTCTGCTGCCCAGGCAGCTGCGGACAGGAAGCAGATGATTTAGACTTTATGACCTCAAAAGCATCTCAAAAGAAAAAGCGTCTTTCTTTCCTAGGACTGTCACGTAAAAAGATAATATTTATTATGAATGAGAACTATTACTTATCTCTTCTCAAACAGCAGCAGCTTGTCTCTGTGCATCTGAACTACCAAGACTGCCAATAACTTACGCAACAAATTGTGTTCCTGGAATCAGACTATGTCAGTTAGTCCCTATACACAGCTTCCCATTCCTGGTGAATTTTACTTCTGACTTCATTACTTCTGACACATCAAATCATGACCTGAATAAAGAAAATACATGACATGCCATTCAGCAGGTGTCTTGTATGAAATCACATCTCGTTCTTAAGACATACACGAATGTCAAACTTCAAAAAATATCAAGAAATACCTTATGTCTTTGGAGACTCCATGTTAATGGCATCTGGAGAAAATGAGGTTTCTGGCCACCTTAAGTTTCTGCAACATGCTACAAGAACAAAAAGGGAAGTATGGTACAGTTCCACTGTTACTTTCAGGACAAAATGCCGCATCTCCACCATCACTCAGTACTTAATAATGGCATACAACATTCACCCACCACTCCCTGTAATATTTTGGTTGTGGTTTTTTTGTTTGTTTTGGGTTTTTTGTTGTTCTTTTGTTTGTTTGTTTGTTTTTTAAATCAGCTGGACATTTCTTTAAGTAGTTAACAGGCCACACCAGACCTCAAGAATACACTTACCTGCAGCCTTACTAACACACATACAGGGCACAAACTATCTGCAGGATTTGAATTGTGGACACTTATTTCTGACTGCTCTTCATTAAGATGTGTAACAGCTTCACCAGATACATCTGAGCATGATTATTTGCAATACAGTGAGAAAAAAATTACTGAGAACAAAACTGATATAGCCACTCTAAATAATTAAAGATAGCTCTGAGTATTCAGTTTACCTGCAGTTCAGTTCTAACTAAGGACATCACACGAAATACATTAGAATCAAGAAATCACTTATGAGTAAAAACACCACATTAAATACTCTCATTAATTCAGTATACAGGGAAATATGAAATATTTTTTCTTAAATAAAAGTGCATCTTTAAGAATATTTAAGCCTCAATTGGCAATAGCCCAACATCTAAACATGCTGGATGATTCCCCAAGATGTGCCTTAGTTTACAAGACTATCTTTAACATTTCAGTCTTTAGCATTTTAGCTATCCTGCTCTACATATGTCCTGGGTTCAGCAGTAGCAGTCATTTTTCTCCTTCTTAGTAGCTGGTGCAGTGCTGTGGTTTTGACTTTCGGCCGCGGAACAGCGCTGATAACACAGATGTTTTTAGTTGCTGTTTAGAATATTTAGCCTGACCAAGGACTTTCTGAGCCTCATGCTGTGCCAGGGAGGAAGGGAAGCCGGGACAAAGCACAGACAGGACACCTGACCCAGACTGACCAAAGAGGTATTCCATACCACAGCACGTCATGCCCAGTATATAAACTGGGGGCAGTTACCCAGAAGGATTAGATCACTGCTGGGTTGGGCTGGGTATGGTCAGCAGGTGGTGAGCAGTTGTATTCTCTTCCCTTATTTTGTTGTTTTTTTTTTTTTTTTTTTTGTCATTATTATTATTGGTGGTAGCAGCAGTGGTGTGTGTTATACCTTAGTTACTGGACTGTTCTTATCTCAACCCGTGGGAGATACATTCTTTCAGTTCTCCTCCCCATCCCTTCAGGAGCTGGGGGAGGAAGGAAGGGGGTGAGCTAACGACATCGCGACAGATTTAAGGCTGGGATTAAACCACGACAATATACTAGACTGGTTCTTTCAAACTTCTGTCTTCTGTTATGAAATAATAAATAGACCACTCTAAATTCGAGAGTATCTCTGTATTCTCAAACAGAGATATGGAGACTTTTATGTTAGACTTCTGTTGCTACAATTTCCCTCCTGAAGCTCAGAAGATTATGCATTCTCAGCTTCTGTTTAATTCACTACTAGATCATCGGTTTAAGTAATGAATAGACCCAATGAACTTTATTTAAGGAATTAATTCCACATTTTCATGAAAGCCATTTCTTGCTCATTACTATCCCTTGAGCTTTTAAAAATCCATGGACACAGAAGCCAAGTCTTTCCTTTCCTGTCACCTGCTCAAATACATGGAAGCAGAGCACTCTGCACTCTGTCTTTGACTTTTAAAAAGCAAATGGAAAGGAATAAGATTCACTGTCATTTCTTTGTTAAGTAGCGAGACCCTCTAAGTAAAGAGACTTGAGGGTATGGCACAACTCCCACCTGCACAACTGATTCCTCAGCCATCTTTTATCAGCAGTGGCACTGGATAATAGTGTCTTGATGAAAATACTAGATATTAGGAAACACTGAGCAAGAAATTTGATGTATTGGTTGAAAACTCTGGGCTGCTAAAAACAATATGACAAGACAGAAGATGCATCCTCAATGCCTGCCCAGTTCATTAATTATTTACTTTGGCAAGGCACATTGGAAAACCCATTTTCCTCTATCCTAATGATGGCTGTTACTTTTAAAGAGATAGAAAATGAATGGAGGAACCAAAGAGCTGACATTTTAGATCATATGTTCTGATGTACTGCTCTTGGTAAATCATTCCAAATGCTCTATATACACTGGGACAGGAGATAGAGAGTGAATGAGTGTTTATTTCTCACCCAGATTAAGCTTTGTCACTGGTCCTGCAAATGCTAGGTATGGGCTCTAATTTTGTTACGACTTAGCTCTGTGGGAGGAACAGAAGGTCAGTGTTCTAGTGTTGCAAACCTTCCCAGCAAACTGTTTCGAAAACTTTTCATAAAGAAAATACCTGATGAATTCTCATAATTTCTAAGCTCCCCTCTGTGTTCATATAATAAACATCATTCTGTTAGTTTTACATATTAACACAAGTTAAATATTCCTTGTAATAGAGGTAATTTACAAAATATTGCTTTAAAAATATATTTGCAAATGTGGGACAGTATGAGCTTCTTCTTCCCAAATAACTTGTTACATATGTCAGCAAAATAAGTGGCATGCTTCAGTATAAACAACAGAAAATTCAACAATCTGGGAGGTGTGGGGAAGAGACAGAACTGTAGAGAGAAACAATTCAATCAGACTTGGAAATCTGATTATGTAGACAGCTGAGCACAAATTTCCAATGCCATACTGAGGTTATAAAGGTAAATGTGACTCTTGCTAATAAAATCAAAAAGTACAACTGCTTTATCTCAATTTTTTACACAGATGCCTCACTATCAGAATTTCAAATACATTTTGTAGTTCTATAGCAATG
This sequence comes from Ara ararauna, assembly GCA_028858755.1. Lineage (NCBI taxonomy): Eukaryota > Metazoa > Chordata > Aves > Psittaciformes > Psittacidae > Ara > Ara ararauna. The sequence goes on from CM054410.1 coordinate 27,905,210, forward strand.
GACAATGGTGGATCAGACCAGATGTTTTTCTATCTTGGTCTTTAGCTGTGGCCAAATTGGGCATCTAGGGAAGACTAAAAGCACACACAGTATTTCCCCTTCAGGTGTATCATCTTCCAGCATCCAATCACTTGCAGCTCAGTGAGGCTCTGATCTATATGTGATTTCTATGTATTTAATAACCCTCAGGAGAGATGCATTCCGTCCACTTTACTGTGACTGCTTGAGTTCTTGAACCGACATGAGTAGGTTCTCGTGTTACCTGCAATCCTACAGGAAGAAATTCCAAAGCTTGACTAATCTTCTGTGAAGAACCACCTTGCTTTGCTTTCAGTCTTCATTTGGTGCTCTACAGTTCCTGATGTTGAAGAAATGAAGAGTAACTGAACCTCTTCTAACTCTCTCTAAGCTACTCCAGGTTTCATAGACCATTATAACTGCTCCTTTCCTGTCTCTTTACCAGTTCTCTGTGATTTGCTGCCATAGAAACTATTTCGTAACTTTCTTCATCCTTTTCCAGGCCTGCTATACAGTTTTAGCAGTGGGGAACCAGAACCACACAGGCTTAGGTAAACGGAGGATTACACAGTGGCACAGAGATCTCCATTTCCTTCTTAACTTTCTGTTTTGACTGCTCCACTGTGACTGTATTTATTTTAATGTAGAACTCACAATCAAACCAGAAAGCAAATTTTCCCAATTGCCTCGTGTCCCTCCAAGCCACATTGAGACTTGGGGAAAAGCTAGCTTAGCCACTCTGCCTCTTGATTTTTAGTCGAGAGCATGAGGAAGCTTGGAACTGATCATGACTAAATGACTGGAGCCATGCCTAGTATGTGCCTTCATGAGAAAACTGGAACTGTTAAGGGATCAAAGAGAATAAGCAACTCAAAAGTGTAGAACAGAAAGTAACAGATAACTTTTCAAGATAACCAGCAAATATGTAACAATATCCACATGCTAAAAGCGGAAGGTGGGCACAGAACAAAACAGGGCACCTTTTCCATCCACTCCTATGCGAATAACCACTGGAATAATTTAATCAAGAATTTAAGTGAATTTACTATTACAGGGATCCCTATTTTACTTTTAATTGGAGCATAACTTTCAGAAAAACAGCCAAGCTGGAATGCACCAAAGTCCCATGGTCTGTGTTGTACATGAAATCAGTCCAGATAATCACAGCACCATCTCTCCAGTCCATTATGTTATTCGATAACTCATCTTTGTGCCTCTTGGGTATTTGCTGACAAAGCTCACTAAAGCTCTAAAGCTGTAAATCCCCTCTGGACTTCTTTTTCGTAACTCACCTCCCAGGCTACCTCTTCCAACACTGATCTGAGGGCTATGCCCTCTCCCTGGCCCATCTATCCCCATCGCTGAAGAGTTCATGGAATCACAGAACGGCTGAGGTTGGAAGAGACCTCCGGAGGTCATTCAAAGTTAAACCCTCCTCTTTTTCTGACTATAATCTCTTTTTCCATTAGCCATCAGCTGCCCATGACATCCAACTCTTTCCCAGAGACAAGCTGTAGTTCATGGTAGCACACATGGTTTGAATATGTAACTGGAGTGCTGAAATATCTCAGACACTGGTGTGCAAATGTTAAGTGTTTATGTGAAATTCTGCCAAGGTAGCTCCCATACAGGATATGTGGCAGAGGGCTTGCAAGCTGGTCAGAGATTGTCACTGCATTAACATGGATGAGAACTGTGCATGTTTAAGAGTTAGCATCAGTACCCTTCTATCAAGAAAAATTAATCTATCAGTCAAACTTGTAGATGTGGAAATGGCTTGCAAGAAAAGAACAACTGTGAGCATGCTAAGAGACATCAAGAGTAGCATACTCTGCCCCCAAAAAATATTCTGAAAGACCCCAAGACTTAAGAGGCTCAAATATACAGGCCTGTTGACCAGCATGAATATAATGGTCCCCAGAAACACTTCATACAGTGTAAGAATATGTAAGTTAAATCCCTGAAAAGAGCAATATGCATCATGTTTCAATATGTGTAAGTAAAAAAAAAAAAAAAAAAACAAAACCAAAAATGGCATTACAATGTTTGCTTGGAACTAGATTAACACTAAAAATACTTCTTCAGTGCGGCAAGATTATTCCAAATAATAATTTTGTCAGCAGATCATAAATCCACAAAATGTGTCACAGGCTTTAACACTAAATAAGACCAGGCTTGGAGGACTTTCTAGCCACTTCTCTTTTTTGAGTGGCTTTTCATTTCTACCATGCTAGCAGATGCTGATTTAAGTGATTTTGGCTGAGTTCCTACTAATTGGTCTTTTCATCTGCATTAATTTATTTGTCTTCCTGTTCATTAAGAGATTTAATTAAAACAACACAGAATTCCACCAGTTTTCTTTTAGAAAAACACCCATTAAAATTTCCGTTACAAAAAAAACCCTCAGATTTTCCATTGCAAGTAGTTCGTCCCATATTACAGTAAATATTTCTATAAAAGAGTTCATCTTTCTTCTAAGAATTAGGAGTTTTCAACAGTATGCATTACTCATTTCTATCTTATAAAAGCAAAGTACGCAAGGAAGAAAGATAGAAAAAATGAACTGTAAAAGGTTGTCAGTAAAAGCAGTCACACAGCCTGTAGTGGTTTAAGCCCCTCACGCAGTTTGCTCACTCACTCCCCCCTCTTTCTTCCCCCAGTCCCAGGAGGATGGGGAGGAGAACTGAAAGAATGCAACTCCCACAGGTTGAGATAAGAACAGACCAGTAACTAAGGTATAACACAAACCACTACTGCTGCCACAAATAATAATAATGACAAGGGAAATACAAGGAAAGAGAATACAACTGCTCACCACCCGAAATCAAGCCCAACGCAGCAGCAAACCCCAACCCCTTCCAGGCCTCTGCTCTCCATTTTACATCCTGGGCATGACGTGCTGTGGGATGGAATACCTCTTTGGTCAGTTTGGGTCAGGTGTCCTGTCTCTGCTTCCTCCTGGCTTCCCTTCCTCTCTGGCAGAGCATGAGAAGTCCTTGGTCAAACTGAACATTCTAAGCCGTAACTATAAACATCGGTGTTATCAGCACTGTTCCCAGGCCGAAAGTCGAAAACACAGCTCTGCACCAGCTACTAAGAAGGAGAAAAATGACTGCTGCTGCTGAACCCAGGACACAGCCTTTCATACAGAGAACATGCCTTTTACACAGTCGTTTGTGTGCAAGAGGCAAAAGCCTCCAGCTGTGACACACATGTTTAAGTATCTTCCTCTCAGAACTGATACAACCTCTGGGTCCTCATTCCAAACCCCAAAATGCAGATTTTTGTGACATTTTATGCATTATTTTCTTACAGCCTTTGACAAACTAATCATTTAAAAATGGCAATTTATCACTGCTTTCTGGTTGAGAGTCATTTTTTCCTCATTCTGCTGACCAAGGGCTCCAAGAGGTGAACCCTGGCTAATTTTGTTGCGCAAACTACAGATGTGAAACTGCCAGACTGAACTTAAGTGACAGAGCCAGAGCCGCATGATTCTGGTGGAGAAGCAGCAAGGTCTGACAAGAAGCTGGGTAACAAAATGTATTCAGCCACAGAAGCCTTTGTACACTGACTTTGTTTCAGCCTCTATAGCAAAGACTTGCCACTTTTCATCTCTCTAACCCACAGCACAGAATAACCGGATGCTGCTCCACTCTCTGCACCATTAGCAGACCTGTTTACCACGCTTCCCCTGGTGTTAGCTGCCAACAGATAATGCTTTCACAGCCACGAAGTCAGCAATGGAATTATTCAGCTGTTACAAAGGAGGGAGTATGGGAAACAGAAACGATATTTGGTCTCCAGAATATTAAAGTCTGCTCTGAAAAGCCAAAAAAGTCTTAACCACTTTTACATATCCTTTTAGCATTTGCCCTTATACACAATCCTTTACATCAAAATATAAAACTAAGTCTGGGGTCTTCATTTATGAGCTCTACATCATTAATTATTTATGCCCATCACCGCTGTCCTTCCTTTCCATTATCAGATCACTTCTTATCTATATGTATTATTTATGCCAGTAAGATTTATAACACTGTAAAATAAGAGGAGAACTAGGCACAGTGAATTCACTTCTGGCTGAAGGGCTGCTGCCCAATTATTCATAATTCCACTGAAGATCAAGCCTGGTTACTTACATGTTGTGTGTGTACTTTTGCGTGTTATGTTAAATGCTTCATAGAAATAGTAACTATAAAGATGGAACATCTTAGAAGAGGGCATGTCAAAAGAAAAAGTCTCAATGAATTCCAGAAGATACAGATAGGACGTTTCCTGGAAAAAGTCTAACAAAGTTACCGGTTCTGAGAAGTACCTGATTATGGTACATTTACTGTTGTACCATTAGCTAAACTTTCACATTTATGAAAACAGGCTCTATTAATAGTTAGAAAACTCTTAACTTTTCTCACTATGAACCCAGTATCCACCAATATTTACTTTACGTAAAAACAACAGAATTTAAGGTATGGATACACTTGCTAGTATTTTCAGAGAAAATAAGTACCTTCTAAAGAAGGAACTACGCACTGACCTCAGAAATTAGGAGACCTAAGAAATTAAAATTCACCACTATTACAAATGCAACTCAGTTTAGAGACAGTCCAGCCCAAACCTTCTTAGAAATCCAAAACATAAACAGTCTTTATGCCATCTTTCATTTCTCTGCCAGAAACCTCAAATGTATATGCTTTTTAAGACACTTTTTTTCTCCTTTCTGCTGTTCTGTTCGTGATACTGCGCCAGTTACAGTATTTTATGTGTTTTTCCCCTAAAACATCGAAAAGGCAGTTATAATTAATTGAAATAATTGGAAAGGTTAGCTCTGTTTCTGGTAAGCTAAACCATCTCCCCTAGTGCAAAATACCAAAAGCAAAATGAGTATAATTAGAACTTACACATAAGGTTTTACTGACAGAAAGGAGAAAAAAAAAAAAACCAAAAAACCACAACCAAAATAACCCCAAACCACAAAATAAAGCAAAATGAACTTCACCTTGAACTAAATAACAAGAAGACAACACAAAACTTGGAATGAATTTGTGAATAAATTCAAGGAAAACTCTGTTAGATTTCTGGTAGCTCTGAGACTTTAAAAGGTAAAGAAATACCTGAAGATTTACAGCCAACAGCTAATTATTTTGAAGAATAAATGAAAACAGTGATTTCACTAGAGAACAGGGAAGTGGCTAGATGGAGCTTTCATGCTAAGAAAAATAAGCAAACGCATGTCAGTATTGCTTTTACATCTAGGTCTGTCTAGAAACAATTTAGGAAGGAAATCTGACAGCAGCCAGCTGGCAGATTCAGAATTTATCAAAGAAAATGAAGAAATAAAAAAAATCCAACCCCTAAATGTAGCCATTCACATTTATTTAAATTCAATTTTTAGTATTGTCAGGGATAAGTAAATGAAACAAGTCCCAGTATTCACCCCCATCAACAAGATGGCATAGAAAAGATGCTTAGAAGTTTTTAAAGGAAAAAAAATGGTCCATATGTTTACAGGCCCATACAGCCTAATGTTGCTAATAATTAGCAACTAGCATTATTGTTTATAAGCACACATTTTTAGTATGACATACAGGAATAAGAACTCCACCATTTAAGGCATTGGTATTACTTGAAACAGTCCCATTCAGGGTCTGGCAAGCTGTACATACAATAAGGCATTTTGATGAATATGGTCTTAAAAAAACAAACCCAAACACAAAACAAGCAAACAAAAACTCCCCACACATCTTCAGAAAGTCCCATATATTCTAACATCAACAAACATTCATGCACAGAGTCCCAGCTGAGCACACGTACATACCGTGTGTGAGGGAAGGTTGCCATCCAAGAAGTGGTAAATTTTCCACTGACTTCTAGGTGGACAGCAGCTAATTCAGTACTAACATGTTTATATTTGCTCATGTAAAGCAGCACACATCTTTAATCACCCAAAGTTGATGCTTCATCTTCCTGCTCTAGAATAAGGCCATATTCTCACTCAAAAAAATAACTTAAAAACCAAAAAATAACAAGAAAAACCTATGCCCTTCCAGGGAGGAAGCAAAAGGTCTGATGTGTCCAAATGTCTAAGTGTACACTGCTACATGTTAATGCACGGGCAGCTAAATCACATTTTGTGACTGAGCAAACACCATGAATGAAATCAATCAATAATTACTCTTTGCTGTGTTTTCCATTTGTCCCAGCTACATGGCTTTGTTCAGTAATCCCCAAGTGTCATCTTACTGTACTTGTGTTTTGCCATTTCCTTTTTCTGACATAAGTTAATTACCTGCTCAATACAACTGATCTGGCATTGTAGTAGTTCTTTTGTTCAGAATAATACTAGTTTTTCTGACACACACTCATACTGGGACATCTTTGTAAGACAAAAGGACACCAGATTAGTACTTTTTGAAAACAAGGAATGTTCTGGAGATGCAATGTAATGACTTCTTTCTGAAATGCATTTTCCACAGAATTCTGTTTTTCTCCTTAGCAAAAACTAAATGTTCATACTGCTACGAAGATTTGTTGCTATCTGCAAACATATGCGTGTCGTCTTACCAGGGTATTTTAAAAAACAAACCAACCCACAAGAGCAGGACTGAATTCCTGTTCTATGATCCTTATCCTGAACAGCTATATAAAAAGGTCTTTGCAGTGGGCTAACTGCATACTTTTCCTTTTTTTTTTTTTTTCCAGTGCAAACAGCCTGCAATTTCTAATGTTGCCTTAAGTGGAGAAGGAAAAGAGAGTGATTTTCCTGTGATACAGTCTACGTGTTAGTTTGGAAGTTGAGGGAAAAGTTTTGGTGAACTAGTATTTTAAAATCTCTGTTGCATCTCCTGTTCAAATAGGCTTACATAACTTGTTTCTTCTGCCTATTTGTGATACAGCAAAAACCAACATAATCCAACAAGATGTGACTGCCTGGCAGAGTCAAGCAACCAATAAATATTTTAAAATCTGTCTTTTAAGACTGATGTATACTCTCAAATGCAATGCTGTATTTTCCCTTCCTCCAGCATCACCTTGTATCTTTTTCCTTGAGTTTGAGGTTTTCTTTTCCTACAAGTTAAATTGATTTTTTAAAAAATATTTGTACAGCAAAAAAGAGCTTTCACTATTTCACAGCTATCTCATGTACCTTCCTTCTTTCATTTACTTAATATTCACATTAACTCAATCACAATTTCTCAAAGAAGCAAACAGACAGGCTGCCATTAACTTTCACTTTACTTTTTGGCAATCCCTATTATCATACGGAAAGAAGACGTAGATTCAAGCCCTCATGCAAGATTACTATCCTCAGAGACAGTAAATTATGTTGTACTGTAACTGGCTACTTAAGCAATATTCTATTTAGCGATTTCCACTCTAAAACACACAAAAAAGCCACACATAGATAAAAAAATATTACTTACTGCAGCTTCACCCCCACCCGCCACCTAGCTCACCTCTGGCAGCAAATTTTACTGAGTCATTTTAATAAGGAAAAAAAGGGGGGGGAAACCCAAAAAAGAAACAAAACCAAACAATCAGTTCCAAAACTGTAGAGTTTAGATAGTACTATAGTAATTCCTTGAATTATTGGGTTCCTAAACATCTGCAAGATTTATGCTTAAAATATACCCAAAACTTCCAATCTCAAATTGAGGATGAGACAAAGTACCACGAACACACCACCTGAAATTAGGGTAAAAATTGCCTGCTCAATTAATGGTCAAGCTATATAGATAACTACTTCACCCACTTAAGTCAACACCAAACAATACCCCTTTCCCATCTCAATGCGGCATCTATAGAAAGTCAGGCCATTTACTTGAACACTTACAGTTGAAAACAGCAATAAGAAACAACTTCAAAAACCTGCTACAGAACTCACTTTTATTTGCAGCCTTGAAGACAGACTATCCATATATAAATTATGGATTTTGACATATGTCACACTTACAGGGAAGAGAGACTCTACACAGAACTATCTGTTCTTTACAACAAAAACATTAATTGAAGACATTCAGCAGGCACATAATGCCAGGGCCCACAGAGGAGAAAACCTCACCTTGTGAAAGCACAGAATGGATACAAGAAAAAAAACAAATAAAAATTAATAACATGGCTAGAGGGAAACAAATTTTTCATGAAAAAGAAGACATGCCATGAAGACGACAGACATACTGAAATGAGGAGAAGCACGCTGGACAATTTCTGTACAGCCACTGGACACACCTTTGCAATACAATTATGACAGCAGAATCACAACTCTTCTGTTTATTACTGTTGTTGTCAACTGGTTTTCATTACAGGGTTAAGATTCTTTAATTAAAGGCAATTACAGTATCTATTATACTTTGCATTATATTCATCATCCAAATGAGAGACTAAATTTCAGTAGTCTCCTGCAAAGTGACTGGAGTGGTTATTTACATGTTGTCTCTCAAGAGTTTTTCTGTGTGTAAAGCAAAAATTACTTTGTTTTCTAAATGCCACTCAAGCTGAGCTTGCCAAGCTGTATTCTTATCACTTAGCAGTTTGTTACCTTTAATAAAGAAGTACAAGACAAAATCCTGCCTCCCTGCAACTGAAAAATACCATTATAATCTTCTGAATCTGAAGACACTGGCAGCACACTTATCAAGAATACAATTTAGCCAGAATAGTGTGTTATGGGAATGCATCCAGCTCAGCTCTCAGAGCCTTTTATTTTTTTCTTAATAGGAAGTAAAAAACCTCCACAAAAATCAAACCAAACCAAACAAAACAAAAACCCCAAAACAAACAGAAGAGGCAGTGCATATGTATTCCTTCAAATAGATTCTGATTATAAGCATTTTTCATCAAAATATACAAATCTGAATTAGGACAAAGTATATTCACCATCACATCTGCTGTTTCTGTAACTGCTGCCTTCTTAAGGATCTAAATGGAAGGATGCAACTGATTTAACTGAAGCGGATCTTTTTTCTTCTATAAATCATAAGCATTGAAGCAAAAAATGTGATTTTATACACAGAAACTAAAAAATAGTTGGAAAAGCCTCTTTACTTTTTCAAGCTTTTTAAGTACATAAAGGTTGCTACCAAACCCACAAGAGGGCTCTAGGTGGTATGTTTCAAAGCATACCAGTGTCAAGCAGATCTGATGTTTTCGAGCAACACACCCAAAATGCTTGTTCTGGAGCTCTACTGAACACCAGGCTCTGCCTGCACATTCCTATCATTCTAAATCTACAACTTGGATTTCAAAAAAACTTTTCATTTTTTTGGTACTTACTACCTGTCGTGGTTTAAGCCCAGCCGTAAATCTGCTACGATGTCGTTAGCTCCCCTCCCCTTCTTCCCCCCTCTCCCAGAGGGATGGGGAGGAAAATAGAAAGAATGTAACTCCCGTGGGCTGAGATAAGAAAAGTCCCAGTAACTAAGGGATAACACAAATCACTGCTGCGACCACCATACTGCTCACTTGTCATAATAATGACAAGGGAAACATCAAGGGAAGAGAATGCAATCGCTCACCACCCGCCGAATGATACCCAGCCTGATTGAGCAGTTAGTGAACTAACCCTTCCGGGTAACTGCCCCCAGTTTATATACTGGGCATGACGTGCTGTGGAATGGAATACGTCTTTGGCTAGTCTGGGTCAGGTGTCCTGTCTCTGCTTCCTCCTGGCTTGCCCTCCTCCCTGGCAGAGCATGAGACTCAGAGAGTCCTTGGTCAGACTAAAGATTTGAGCAGTAACTAAAAACATCGGTGTTATCAGCGCTGTTCCCAGGCCAAAAGTCAAAACCACAGCACTGCACCAGATACTAAGAAGGAGAAAAATGACTGCTGCTGCTGAACCCAGGACAGTACCACCTTTCAACTTTGAAAATTCCTCCCTTCCTAGGCAACTCCATCCCACCCCTTCTCATCCTGCTTCTCTTCCCAGTAGCTGTTGTTCTCAACCTGTTGTTGTGTACAGTCACACAGCAGGGCAGAAAATTCCCCACAAGACACATGGACTTTTAAGGTTCTGCCTGTAGAAGGTCTATGACTCAAATAATTTGCGTACAGATTGGAATTTCATGGACTAAAACTAGAATTTTCTTTTTCCTGTCTTACCTCATTTTCTTTGCATGTGTACGGTATCGTGCGAGTATCCACGGCTCTAATCATTGCTTGCATGAGAGTAAATATATTTTGGTAAACCAGTTTTGTGAAGCCCTTCCTGTCTTCTTCCGTGTAACCTGATCCATGAATAATCCTCATTTGTTTAATGAACATACTCTTGCCACTTTCTCCTGTGCCTGGAAGAGGGGGAAAGAGGAGAGAGACAAAAGTATTTCATTTGCAAATCCTGGCAATTGAGAATATTTGTACATACACATAGAAGGATGTGCATGCCACCTGAGCATGCACAAGAGTCACCTTCAACTGTAGATAATTTTTAAATTTTCAATTCTCTATAATCTGCACTGTTTTAGTCAAAATATTTGCATTGGTGGGTTTGGGAGAGTTTACTGGGTAATAGTATCTTATAATACATCCTACAGTGTTTAACCTAAGCATCCTGTGTGTAGAAGTCATATTACAAAGCAAGCAAGGTATGCGAGTACAAAATAAAGGAATTTTATTCGTGTTAGGATAAAATTCCTTAACACTGAGAACTTGGTACAAAGTTTATGGACCATTTACACCTTAACAATAAAGTCTGCACCAATACTGAACTTGGGGAAGAATTTTATCATTAGGACATATTACTCAGTTTCACATTTCTGCCAATTCTTACATAAATACTGGTTGAAAACATGCTAACCAAAATCACAAAGAATACTTTCATTACTGTCAATATGCTGGGAATTATTAATCCTATTTGAAAAAAAGCCCAACAACTAACAAACAGATATTATAAAGTTATATATGAACTTATATTATTCATGTAGTATTTTGCATGTACATATTGTTTAAAGCCCATTTACAGGATGCAACAATGTAGAGGAGGGACATGAAGATGATCAGAGGGCTGGAGCACCTCTCCTGTGAAGACAGGCTGAAAGAGTTGGCCTTGTTCAGCCCACAGAGAAGTCTTTGGGTAGACCATAAGAAGCCTCCCAGAACCTAAAACTGTCCTACAAGAAATCTGTAGAGGGATTTTTTACAATAGCCTGTAGTGACAAGACAATGGGGAATGGCTTTAAACTGAAAGAGGGAAGATTTAGATTAGATACTAGGAAAAAATTCTTTACTGTGAGGGTGGTGAGACAATGGAACAGGTTGCCCAGATCCCCATCCCTTGAACTGTTCAAGGCTAGGCTGGACAGGTTTTGAGAAACCTGGTCTAGTAGAAGGTGTCCCTGCCTGTGGCAGGGGGGTTGGAACTGGATGATCTTTAAGGTCCCTTCCAACCCAAACCATTCTAAGATTCTATGATTTCCCAACATTTTTCAGGAGAGAAGCCTTGTTCTTCTGTTCTTTCCTATTAGCCTTAAAGTAGAAAAGCATCTGCATTGACTCATCAAGGCTCCATTCAGGCAGTGTCCCACCTCCAAACAAGCTTGTAAGCAGTAACCAAGAGAAGAGTAAAAAGAGGGGCTAGAATATATGACACTTCCTCCACGATATGCTCCCTGGATCTTTAAAGTTAGGACTTAGCTTGAAGTTCATTAGCTGAATCCTATTTGGTAGCCCTACTGTGTCTCTGAAATACTGGGGGAGGTCTCTCCTTAAAGCCATAGTGCAGACCATCGTAAGGCAGGCTGTCCCCATGTAGCCCATGTTGATGCATGGTGGAGCAGATATCCACCTACAGCCCATGGAGGACCCCACACGACAGCAGATGTATATCTGTTTCCTTCTAGAAGGAAGCTTCAGACCATGGAGAGCCCATGCTCGAACAAGCTCCTGGCAGATGTGGCTCTCAGGGAAACCACGCTGAAGCAGCTGTTCCCAAAGGACTGTACACCATGGAAGGGACCCATGCTGGAGCAGTTTTTGAAGACCTGGGAAGGACTGATGTTGAAGAAGGTTGTGAATTACTATCCTGTGAGAGGACCCCAGACTGGATTACTAGGGAAGAGCTTGAGAAGGGAGAAGCAGCAGAGACAAAGTGCTATATCTGACCACAACCCCTATTTCCCATGCCCCTGTGCTGCGCAGGGGCAGGAGGCCGAAATGCTGGGGGCGAAGTTTAGCCTGGGAAGAAGGTAAGGGTAGGGGGAAGGGTATTTAAAGATTTGCTCTTATTTCTCACCATCCTTCTCTTATTAATTGACAATAAATTAATTTCAATAAGCTGAACCCATTTTGCCTGTGATGATAATGCGTAAGTGATCTCCCTTTCCTTATCTTGACAGAATATTTTTCTAATCACATATTCTTGTTCTGTTGAGAAGGGGGAGTGATACAGCAATTTGGTGGGTACCTAGAAGTCAGACATGGTTAACCCACCATATATATTCACCTTTAGCTGTACTTTTTCTAGGTTGAAGAGTCCAACAGTTCTCAGATGGAAGATACTCCTTAGCTTGATCTTCCCTTTGACGCTATAGAAACATTCTCAGCTCTGTTTACCTCTGAGATATACCTGCAGTACCATAAATTCAAATACTAAGGTGCTGCCAAATCTTAGATTTATGAAGGGGCATAATGGTCTTATCTGTACTGTAAGTAATTAAAAGACAGAGTGCACGTCATCTAGTTGCTCTCCATCTGTATCAGTCTACACTGACCTGCAATTAACTTTACCTCCCCTTTCACTGCCAACTCTCACAAGACACTTCTGCAATTTACTTTCAGTCATCCTTATAAAACTTGACTAACACTGAACAGAAAAATTTATCCCGTAATTGCTCAACGCCTTTCCCATCATACCTTTCATTTTCTCCACATTTCCAATTAGTTACCACCAGTGTGACTCTTTCTTATCCAACAGAGCTTCTACAAGAGGGAGTCATGGACAGCTTTTTCTTGTTCTTCCCCAAGTGAAGGATGGTGAAGAGCAAAAAACACTTGTTATAATTTCTTCTTAAAATCTTCACTTTCATTTTCCATAAGTTCAACAATTAACTCCATTCTGGCTTAGCTATAGGATTTACTTCACTTCTCCAGTAAGAACCTACTGCTGGAAAGACAGAACCCTCATTAACAAACTTTCAGTAATATCCACTTAGTACCACCAGATGTCAAAAATATATGGGCACAAAGAGGGAAAAATTCCTCTGAACATTACATCTTCAGGTATAGCAAAGTAGAAAAATACTGTGAGTTCTCACCTCATCATACTGCATCGCAGTACCATAGCAGACCATAGTTTGAATTCAATGAAAGATAATGTAACTGCAGGGCTCCAACTATTAACAGTAATAGCAACGAAACACAAATTAACCTAGGAAAGCGTAATACGTCACGCATTACTTGTGAATCATAGCCATTTTCCTCAGAATTTATCACTGCCACCAATTCTTACTTTATAACTCTCTTTCCTATTTTGTATTGTCCATTGTAGACTTCCTTTCAAAGCTGTAGCTATCCCCTATTCAAGCCAATGTTTTTCAACACTCCTTCTCTAGGACAATGCTAGTACAGCTCTGCTCTCCAGGTAACAGCACCTACAGCACTTACCAGAAAAAGAGTGAAGCAACTTTTTAGTCAAGCAATAAAAGATATTTAACACTTATGCCTGTAAAAATAAGATTAATATAGCCGTTCTTTCAGTAAATTTACAGTATTTATTTAATTTTTGCATTCTATTCATTTACTTGAGATAAATGGAACACAGAGATATGCTGGAATACATGTGAAACAAAGTATTGCAGGAATTTCTTTTAGTAAAATGCTGATGCTATATTATAAATTACAGCCCTCAGAAAGGCAGTCCTGAGATGTCGGCTTTCAGAAGTCAACACAAATACTATTCAAGTATAATACAGTTTAAAAACAAAACCCCACCACCAACTTTTTTCACTGCCAGTGGAATCCTTATAGTTGAGAATAATTGATTAAGCCATGTTTAATTGCTGGCCTAATTTTTTATATAAATCAGAATAAACAGTCCTAGCACATTACAGATTAAGGCAAAGCGTATTTTACTCCTCAGTAACATTTGTGGTAAGCACTTGCAGAGAATACATTTAGTGCATTTATCTTCAGGAAATGATCTGTTGAATCATTACTGCCAAAATATAGAATAAGTATTTTACTGACTAGGTCAAGAGACAGAATATTCTCAAAAGGTGACACATAACTATATTTCTTAATGCCACATATTTATCCTCCTTCTAGTCACTTCAAACATTTATTTTTTTCCCTCTGCTTCCAACACATAATTGCCACATAGGTGTTACCTACCCAAATCCTTTTTCTCAATTAAAAGAAATATTGGAATTCTTCAGAGTTAATTTGAAGAATAAACCATTATCTTTGTTTTGGCCACTGTCTCTCTTGCCCTTAACTCCTCCTTTGCCGATGAGATTTATTTGCTAAGTCTAGTATCTCAAATCTTTATGGAGGAAACAACAAGTTATTAAACAAACAAAATCCAAAACGCCAAAAAAAAGAACCTTGCACTCTCATTCTCCTAAGGGCTTTGTGTGTGCAACTTAATTGTGTCAATGAGAAGACTCTGAATACAGCCACAATAAAACCAGGATGTAATCGCTAAGGACAGAGTAAATCAGTTCTAACCAGTTCTAAACACTTCTGCTAAGCCTTTCACCATCAAGGAACACAGAGCAGCAGCTCTGGCAGAGGTGATGAAGCCTACCGTAAAACCTGGATCCACACTTGAGCAGTTCAAATGACTGAAACGTGGGTCGCTATTCACCATTACCAGCTCTGCAATGGCAACTATATCTACCACAAAATAGGTAAGGTACAGGGTTACAAAAGTAATGTTCAATGCCATGTGCCATCTATTAACCAGAATCTAGTATTAAACCTCTTCTCCAGTTATGAGGTACCAATGGAAAAGGCTCACTGGCAGAATCACATTTACAGCAATACCTGACTTAACACCTATGAAAAACTCAGTGGCCTCAATCATCTGGTCTCAAGCTGGCATGACAGGCTGACTCTCTGACACTCTTTATAGAAAAGTGGCCATTTTTATTAACAAAAATAGCTATTCAGAGGCAGAAATAATTATAAGAATAAAGATACCAACATTTAATAATTAAATTGGGAGATTTCCTGCTTGCATTATAAACTGAACTAATATTTTGTATTGCAGTTGTTAGGCTTATTCAACCAAAAGAATGAAGCATCTTTCTATAACTTCAGGATTAACAGTTTGATATTCAGAACTAAATACTGCTAGTGCACAAATATCATAGAATCACAGCATGGTTTGGGTTGGAAGGGACCTTAAAGATCATCTAGTTCCAACTCCTCTGCCATGGGCAGTGACACCTTCCATTAGACCAGGTTGCTCCACACCCCATCTAACCTCCAGATGTGGACATAATGAAAAGGTCTTCCAAGTAAATAAACCTCTCTGACAGAAAAATTATAAGGTTAGAGAAACAAATTTATATATATATTTTTTTAACAACAGTGGCACAAAAATTAACACAGAATGGAATTCTGTTTATTTCAAAGAGGTGGTCTGGAGCAGGAGAAAGGAAATCTTTGAGGTTTATCAGAAAGGAAAATCTCTGGGAGTCATTCAGTAATCTTGGAGGACTACTCTGCCTTGAATATCAACCAACAGTCTTGGGCCCCCCTGCCCTCTAGGGCTATATCCCATGGAATCTTACTGAGCAGGTTCCTGAAGAGGCCAAAGTCTGCTCTCTTGAAGTCCAGGGCAGTGAGCTTGCTGCACACTCTGCCTGCTCTAGTCGGTACCACTGACTATTACCCACTTCTAGTGATCCATGTGGGTGCTACTGATATAGACAGCAGTAGCCCAGAGAACATAAAGAAGGACTACAGAGCTCTGGGAGAGGTGGTTAGGGGCTTTGGAGCACCGATCGTCTTTTCCTCAATTCTCCAGGATACAGGGCAGGGCCTCAAAAAGGCTAGGAGGATTGGCCAGGTTAATAAATGGTTAGAAGGGTGGTGCTATAGTCAGGGGTTTGGGTACCTTGAACATGGGACTCAATTTAGTAGGCCAGGTCTGCGGGGGGCTGGTGGAGCTGGTCTGACAAAGAAAGGGAAGAGTGGATTTGGTAGGATGCTTGCCAGACTGGTCAAGGATGCTTTAAACTAGATGTGTTGGGGGAGGGGGGCATCATTCCATCCCAACACACCCAGTCACTTGCCAGCACCTATAATAAACATTCAGAGCTATGTAGAGATATTGCAGCTGCTCCAGCCAATGACCTGGGTTCATTTGGAGCTTGGCTCAGATGCCTTTATACAAACGCATGTAGCATGGGGAGCAAACAAGAGGAATTAAGAGATGTGTGCACGTCTACGAGGATATGATATCATAGGCATCACAGAAACATGGTGGGATGGCTCCTATGACTGGTGTGTTGAAAAGGAAGGTTACAGGCTCTTTAGAAAAGACAGGCCTGGTAGGCGGGGAGGGGGAGTTGCTATTTATGTTAGGGATAGGCTGGAGAGTATGGAACTGTGCCTGGGGACAGGTGAGCAGTCGACAGAGAGTTTGTGGGTCAGGATTAAAGGGAGAACAGTGATGGGAGACATTATTGTGGGGATCTGTTACAGACCGCCTGACCAACAGGACTCTGTGGATGAAGCGCTCTATACACAGATAGGAACAGCCTCGCAGGCCCTTGTTCTCATGGCGGACTTCAACCACCCTGATATTTGTTGGAGGGATGGTACAGCCCAGCACAAGCAATCCAGGAGGTTCCTCGATTGTGTGGAAGACAGCTTCCTTCTGCAAGTAACAGAGGAGCCGACAAGGAGGGGTGCCATGCTTGACCTCGTGCTCATCAACAGGGAAGGGCTGGTTGGAAATGTGATGCTCCAGGTCAGCCTTGGTTGCAACGATCATGAGATGGTCGAATTCGAGATCCTCAGGACAGTGAGAAGAGTGTGCAGCAAGCTCACTGCCCTGGACTTCAAGAGAGCAGACTTTGGCCTCTTCAAGAACCTGCTCAGGAAGGTTCCATGGGATATAGCCCTAGAGGGCAGGGGGGCCCAAGACTGTTGGTTGATATTCAAGGATCACCTGCTGCAAGCTCAGGAGCGATACATCCCAACTAGAAGGAAGTGCTGCAGGAGGGCCAGGAGACCTCCTTGGATGGATAAGGAGCAGCTGAGGAAAATTCGAAGGAAAAAAGAGGCTTATAAAAGGTGGAAGCAAGGACAGGTGGCCTGGGAAGAATACAGGGATGTTGTCCGGGAAGCTAGGGACCAGGTTAGGAAAGCTAAGGCCCACTTACAATTAAACTGGGCTAGGGATGTTGAGGATAACAGGAAGGGATTCTATAGGTACATTGCAAATAAAAGACAGACTAGGGACAGCGTGGGCCCTCTCCAGAAGCTATTGGGAGAACTGGCTACCCTGGATTTGGAGAAGGCTGAGGTTCTTAATGACTTCTTTGCCTCAGTCTTCACCAGCAAATGCTCTGACCACACCACCCAAGTCTTGGAAGGCAGACGCAAGGACTGTGAGAATGAAGACCCTGGGCCCACTGTAGGAGAGGATCCGGTTTGAGATCATCCTAAGAACCTGAACATATACAAGTCCATGGGACTTGATGAAATCCATCTGCGGGTCCTGAAGGAGCTGGCCAATGAAGTTGCTAAGCCACTGTCCATCATATTTGAAAAATCATGGCAGGTGAAGTTCCCGATGACTGGAAAAAGGGAAATACTTGAAGCCGGTACACACACTAATTTCAAACTGTGATGGACCACAAAACATACTTAGGGATGAGATGCTCTTTCCTAACAAACTCCAAGATGTGCGTGTCCCTTCACAGCAACCTCGCTCTGTAAAAGGCCACCTCTTGCCTTTGACATGGATGGGTGGATCCTATTTAATTCAAAGTGAATTTAGTCTAGTGATGGACAGGATACAGACTAACATGTTTGTAAATATTTTAAGGAAGTGGTAGTCTGAAATATTGTCTTTGAGAAACACTGTGATAAACAGGGCCAATATGAGAGTTTATTGTTTGCACAGCCCTCATATCAGATTATACCTGCAGATACTGGCAAATAAATGACAGGAGATTTCCACCGCAAACATGGTATAACTGATGTGACTAGAGTGTCATAAAGAGTTGCAGAATGGGGCAAGTGATTATTAAAAATGTAATACACATTTGCTATGTTGGTTTTTTTTAATAATTAACAATCAATGTTGAATAGGAAGGTTCATTTATATCATATAAAATGCTGATACCGCAGTTAATTAACTTACCATCTCATCACCAAATTCAAAGGTGACAGAGCAGCAAACCTCCAAGAAATTCTTCTGGTTCTGAAGCTCATGTGGCAGAAATCTGAAAATAAGTGTGATACAAGAATCCAGAGAGATTTTTTTCAGTGTTAAGAAAGCAGCTTTGTATTAGCACCACACACCAAATGAAGCCAAGCAGCTGAATGAACTACTACCAGCGAGGCTCTACCATACAATGATGTGATTTAAAAGAGAAAGCATGTTCTCTAAATGTAAAGGAAAAAGAGAAGAAAGTACATAGTGTGCAGACTGACTGACAGAATACTCTTTGTGAACCCACTTTCTCTCTCCTCTCTTTGCAGTCTCTCAGATCCCCTTTCTCTTTATCCTCCCTCTATCCTTTCCCAGTTTCCCCCTTCTCTCCTACGTTCTCTCCTATGTTTTCTCCTACCCCCTCCTAGTCTCCTCCACAACTCTCCTTCTTCCTCAGTTTAGCTAGTACTTTTTGAAACACAGTCTTCACAAGAATCCAAGCAGGCAACATCCCTGGCAGTGGTCAAGGCCAGGTAGGACACGACCTTAGGCAACCTGGTATAGGAGAAGGCGTCCCTGTCCATGGCAGGGGCGTTGGAACCAGATGCTATTCAGGTCTTTTCCAACCCTAACTATTCTATGATTCTATGAAATAAATAAATAGTGAAGACCCAACAGATATTTCCATACTATATCCTTCGCACTCTTCATCTTTCTTTTTTATTGAGACTGTATATTTTTTGGATCTCTTAAGTTTCCAGCTATATTTCTGTGCAATCATTCAGGCAAATATGTATTGCAAACTTGTACTAATCCCAAGAAATCAAACGCAATGTAAAAAAGACACAAATAAAGCTGCTGCAATGAAAACACACATTGAAAAACAAGGTATACCAAGGTACATGAAGGCCAACTCCTTTACCCTACCTGGATCACAACATATACGAACATCTAAGAGTACAGACTTGCTATTGCTTTGTCTTCTGACAGGTGGATCACTCAGTAGGTCACTTTCCTCAATCAATTCCAATGTTGCACTTTGGCCAGCACCATCAATTAACAGGTGATTACCAGGGAAAAAACACTAATAATCAATGCCTTAATATATCCTGAAGCAGTCCCTAAAACAGTTACAACAGTGTTCTATAGAATAAACATGAAAGGGAAGCTTCCTTTCCTAGAATTTTCTAAGCAATCATCCTGTAGCTCTTCATAGTGTATTGTAATTTTTAATTTTTTTTTTCTTACCAAAAAACCCACAGATGATCTGGGCTCCAGAACCCTCACTGTTCATGAAGAACTACATATTAAGAGTTCTGGCATACAATTTGAAGACCAGAAACCATTTTTCAAAGCTGAGCACTCACTCTTGTGCCAATTCCTCTTCCTTTGATTCCCTCCACCACAGCTGGGATTCTGGGCACTTCTTGCAAAGTCCAGATGTTCTCCACAACAAAGGTCATTGTAACAATATCTCTCATGTAAGAATGGCATCTGTAAGAATGAAGCTGCCAATGTGCTAAGACGCACTGGAATACGTTAAATGTAAAAATGCTTCTAAAATGCGATAAACCTTCATAATAGGATGCTGGTGCACAGAACTAAGCTGGCCTTAGCTTCATCCTCTCAAATTAATCCTCCTGCCCTCACTGAGACAGGAGAATTCTGCCGTGACAAGCGATCTTCAAACTTTCAAAACTTGCTCTGCCATCCAGCTTCCCTTCTGTTTAGCACCAGGGATCTCCGTGCTCAAAAGCCTAAGGCATTTCTGCAAAGCAAGTTCAAATATCTAGTCTAGAAAAATAAGTGGCCATTTCTTTTCTCATTTCTGTACATTTATGCATCTCCCTCTCTCTCCCAGAGACTACACAAGAAAGTAGACAAAAAAAACCAACCACCCTATACAGCTTAAACCAAGTCTCACCACTTCTGTAAGAGGCAAAAAATATGGGGGGGGGTGTGGAAACATTCTGCTTCAAGCCCCAGAACAGAACTGGAAAAACCTCTCTCACTCTTTTCTGTATGGACTACAGCTGGTTTTAGTCACAGGGAAAACAAAACAAACAGAAAATCCCAAAACACTCTGCCTCAAATGCTGGCAGTGAAACTATAGTAGAATAATATCTAACTCAATGCAGAAAAACTAGTCAAACAGTGGAAAAAAAGCAGTAACCTAACCAGTAGTTTTTAGGTTTTATATATTCTTGATACTATTTTAAGAAATGGAAAAGTATATGAATGAAATAATCTAAATAATAAGTTACCGAATAGCTTGATGAAAATTCAAATGAAGATAAAGCTGCCATAGTTTATAATTAAAAGTTTTACACAGGAGGAGTGAGACAAGCCTGCAGAGAACAGGTAAACCTGAGCAATCGGCATACAGCGGCAGAGCAATGCTCCTCCATTCTGGATTAGTCTTTCTTATTTCTAGATTATTCTTCATAATGAAAATATTACTGAATAATAAGAATCAAGATAAATAATATCAAGGAACTAATCTGAGGTACACATACTGAAGTTTCCAAGGTTTTACCTCACCTTTTTTTCTCCCAAACTCATCCAAGGACTGTTAATTTATGCTTTTAAGCTACTAGACAAAAAACATTCTGTTTCTTCTTTGATGAAGTATATGAGCTTCCAAATATACTTTTACTAGTATTCCTGGAAAAGGTAAATCTGCTTGTTATTTTTATCTACAATAGTCACAGTAAATTGAATCTTCCTTGAAAAGTCAGCAAAGTCTATCTTTCAACATCAGCAAACTGAAGTTTATTCCTTTCAATCACTGTAACATTAACATAGACTACAAGAAATCATGTAACGGTCCTATACAGCTGCGCAGTTTCCTAATCCTAATCCACCTCCTTCCCAGACACCGTTCTCTTTCTTCCCTTTCTTCAGGAAAGAAGGCTGGGCCTGACAGCCTGCAATCTTTGTTTCCATTAGTACCGCATGTTCAATTTCCCTTAGCTGGCAATGAAGAAGTAGCTATCCACTAGTAAGCAAATCTCTGTGGGCTACAAGAGCTTCAGAGATAATCCAGGCTTCACATTCCATTACACTAAACTAGACTATGTATCCAGCAGAACAAATGCATGTTTAAGGAAGAACTAAAGGTATACTCTAATCTTTTCTTTGAACCAAATTTCCCAGGATTTCTTAATCCTCACAAGAGATAATAATCAGCTTTCATCATGTAAATGCATTCTCTTCATTAAAATTTTAAATATTCTATTTATTTTAAAAGTCCTTTTTTGCAATAAATAAAAGGCAACAGCGAAACGGCTTCCTAATGGAAAATTTGCTGCTGCTGCAGGATGTCCTGGATAATGCCAGTAAGTTCATTTTTTGGGGTCGTACGTGTAATAGTAAGTACTATACAAGCAGGAAAGAGAACTAAACACAAGAAAAAGCTTGTTTAAAACTGACAAAATCCATGAGACAACAAAAACTCCAAATATATGTTATTGTCTGCTAGATTATGATGTTAGTTGTTAGTGGAAGAAACGGTTCCAGTGCACACACGCTGTGCCAAAACAAAATAGTTAAGCACATGCCTCATTTCTGTGAGGTTTACTTAGAAAGCGTCTGAATCAGATCTACACCTTACCAAAATTATACAGCATAGCAAGTGAAAGAATAGGCTGGTGAAAATCCTCTTTCCTGGTTTTACTGTTTTCAGTAAGGTGATTTAAAGTAAAAGAAATGGGGGAAAAAAAAAATTGATTCTAAGAACATGATTCTCCAACCTCTGTTTCTAGGTCCAAAATCTCTCATGAGACAAAAATGTTTTCTCAGGCTCAGAGGACCACACCACTGAATCTAACCAACCAGGTCCCAGTACAGTACTGAACCAGATCATAACGGTATCACTCACTAGATGCAGTCAATTCCCAGCTAGTCTTCATTGAATAATGCAACATGGTCCTTCAATGAGATTCTATGAGCATGTAGGTATCAAAACCATAGCTTCTATAGTGGCTCTGACATTAGCCAAACCCATTTGCCACTGCAGGTCCTTGACAATGACTTTGATTTCTATAATAGGTCAGAACCACATGCTACTGCATGTCTGTCCAGCCACCTGCATCCAATTATGACCTTAATATCCCTCACCATTGCATAGACTGGTTTAGATTTACATCCCAAGGTATTGCCACAATGGCCAATTAAATCACTAAATGAAAGTGATCACTGAATTACAGTACACTTGCACACATCTAGTTAACACATATCATCCGTGCTTCAGGCTTCAGTGTCCCTTGTACCACTCTCCACAGCTGCTAATACCAAACACATAGTCATTCAATGTGTTTTAGGTTCAAACTTTTAAGTTCAGACTTAGACTTCGAACCTACAACCATTGCTAAACCTCAAAGAAGCCAGGATCTTGTATAGTGTAACTAAGAAACAGATTAAGAGTTCAATGCTAAGGAACTAAGCAGGAGCCAATCAGCTACTGGTACTGAATCCTTTGTAATTGTAACAGCTGAAAGACCTTCAAAGACACTTGTATTATTATGCGAACACTAAAATTAATACTGAGAAAGCGTAGTGCAAACTTACAACCTAGCCAAGAAATACAGCTATACTACAAAAGAGAACTGGTTTTCAGGACACTCAGGAAGCTTCTCAAAAGATTATAAGAATACAAAGAAACTATTACAAATTTCTTGCAGGACTTCAAAAGATGTCTGTATCCAGTAACAAGCAAATACAATAACTTGGAATACAGTAATACACACCCATGTAAACTGGCAAAAACTAAACAGGATTTGGGGTCATGAGCTCAATGAAAACCATGATAACCTGAAAACAAAACTGCCACTACTGACATATTGACATTTGAACTCAAAAGGGCAAAGCAAGAGAAGCCCCATACTTCTCCCCCCCAAAAAAAGTAAACTAACGTGTAGTAAAAATCATCTTTTATACCATGGCCCCCAGGGAATATAAACATATATCAATCTGTTTATTATTGCTTTCCTGTACCTGTTATAATAAACTGAGCACAGCTGGATGAATCTTACCAAATAGACAAAAAGGAGAGTAAGTAAGTGTTCCTGAAATGCAAAGTCTTAACCCCCCTAGGTAAATGACTGTAACTCAGATCTAGAGGTTATGGTTTGCAGTGAATTAAAATATAGCCTCCAGACCCACAGAGGCCCTTGTGGTCACATATAACAAGTCCATACCTAACCTTTTCAATGTAAGTTATAGATGGCATTTAAGAAACTACTACAAAACCATACTCCAGACCCAGAAGTAACAGCCAAACAGCCAAACAATAATATAAGAGACAAGAGATATCTGGTAAAAATTACTTCTGTAGTCATTTCCCAGGGACGTAGAAATGGTATAATGGGTGGCCCATCAAAAAAAGAGCAGTCACAGGTAGTCAAGGAAAATACCCTGGACTTGGAGAAGGCTGAGGTTCTTAATGACTTCTTTGCCTCAGTCTTCACTGGCAAATGCTCTGACCACACCACCAAAGTCTTGGAAGGCAGATGCAGGGACAGTGAGAATGAAGACGTTAGTCCCACTGCAGGAAACGATCTTGTTCGAGACCATCTTAAGAACCTGAACGTGCACAAGTCCATGGGACCTGATGAAATGCATCCGTGGGTCCTGAAGGAGCTGGCAAATGAAGTTGCTAAGCCACTGTCCATCATATTTGAAAAATCACGTCAGTCAGGTGAAGTTCCCGACGACTGGAAAAAGGGAAATATAACCCCCATTTTCAAGATGGGGAAAATTGATGACCCAGGGAACTACAGACCTGTCAGCCTCACCTTTGTGCCTGGTGAAATCTTGGAGCAGATTCTTCTGGAAGGAATGCTGAGGAACATAAAAAACAACAAGGTGGTTGGTGACTGCCAGCATGGCTTCACTAAGGGGAAATCCTGCCTGACCAATCTGGTGGCCTTCTATGACAGGGCTGCAGACCTGATGGACAGCAGTAGAGCAGTTGACACAATCTACCTGGACTTGTGCGAAGCGTTCAACACTGTCCCACATGACATCCTTGTCTCTAAATTGGAGAGACATCAATTTGATAGGTGGACCACTCGGCGGATAAAGAACTGGCTAGATGGCCGCACACAAAGAGTTGTGCTCAATGGCTCAATGTCCAGCTGGAGACCAGCAACAAGTGATGTCCCTCAGGGATCAGTGTTGGGACCGGCCTTGTTCGACATCTTTGTCAGTGACATGGACAGTGGGATTGAGTGCGCCCTCAGCAAGTTTGCCAATGACACCAAGCTGTGTGGTTTGGTTGATACGTTGGAGGGAAGGAACACCATCCAGAGGGACATTGACAACACTTGCGAGGTGGGCTGATGCCAACCTTATCAAGTTTAACTATGCCAACTGCAAGGTCCTGCACCTGGGTCGGAGGCACAGCTACAGGTTGGGCAGAGAAGAGATTCAGAGCAGGAAGGAGAAGAACTTGAGGTGAGGAGAAGGACTTGGGGTGTCGGTCGATGACAAAATGAACATGAGCCGGCAGTGTGCACTCGCAGCCCAGAAAGCCAACTGTATCCTGGGCTGCATCAAAAGGAGCATGACCAGCAGGTCAAGGGAGGTGGTCCTGCCCCTCTACTCTGCCCTTGTGAGACCTCACTTGAAGTATTGTGTGCAGTTCTGGCGTCCTCAACATAAAAAGGACATGGAACTGCTGGAACAGGTGCAGAAGAGGGCCACGAGGATGATCACGGGACTGAAGCATCTCCGGTATGAAGACAGTCTGAGAAAGCTGGGGTTGTTCAGCCTGGAATAAGAGAAGGCTGCGTGGAGACCTCATAGCAGCCTTCCAATATCTGAAGGCAGTCTATAAAGATGCTGGGGAGGGACTCTTCATGACGGACTGTAGTGAGAGGACAAGGGGTAATGGGTTCAAACTTAAACAGGGGAAGTTTAGATTGGACATAAGGAAGAAGTTCTTTACTATAAGGGTGGTGAGGCGCTGGAATGGGTTGCCCAGGGAAGTTGTGAATGTTCCATCCTTGCCGGTGTTCAAGGCCAGGTTGGACAGAGCATTAGGAGGCATGGTTTAGTGTGAGGTGTCCCTGCCCATGGCAGGGGGCTGGAACTAGATGATCTTAAGGTCCTTTCCAACCCTAACTATTCTATGATTCTATAAAAATTGTTCTTAGAAATATCATACCAATACTGAAGTCTAAGGCAGGGATTTTCTGTGGATTCTAAGTAACATTTGTTACAATTACTTCATTCAATCAAAGAAGCCCTCAATGGGATTTCTGAGGATTTCTCAGTGATCTTTCTGACCTTAAGAACAATTCTTGAATTAAATATTTGTAATACATAAGCATTAAAAAATATTTCCACACATCTCCCTCAGCTGCACGTGAACACAGGTTCAGATGAGTTTTACAAAGCAAAAACTGGTAAAATATGCACTTTATTCCAGCATATAGCCACACCATTACTCCTAGAAATGGTGAATTACTAGGTAAAACAGATAATAGTTAGGGATTGCACTTTAAGTCCAAAGCTTATTCAGCACAGTGAAGCCATTCAACTGCTTTAACACATACTACATACACACTTTGGCAAATCATGCAATTAGGATAAAATTTATTTACTGATCTCCTTGAGAATAGCCCTAATGAAAACTGTCGAATGATCAAAACTACAGCCTGATTGCAGCAAATTTAGTAGCAGAAAAATGCTGAGCTTCAAAATGCCCAGTAGCTCCTCCAAAAAACAATTAAAAAACAGACTCACACAACAGCATACTTGGTCATACCCACAGTATTTTCCTCAGAAGGTGATAAAAGATATAGTATCCTAATATGTTCAAAGCAGCCACGTATTAGTTCTTTATGTTAGACTGCAATAGGATCAATACACAATCTCCGTATCTTATCTGGTTTCTTAGGTCGTGATTCAAAAACATCAGAATTAAGGTTTGAAGAAGGCCAGTGAAATACTGTACCACCATTCCCTTGCCATTATCATCACGCTTCTATCAATCCAGAAATACTTTTTGCATTTAGTGTGTATCTCTCTACCTCAGATACAAGCTCTAAAGTGTGAAATACTTCACATATATGATCTGCAATAAAAAAGACTGCAAGTACTAAGCAGGTCCTCTGTTTTGTCTTCATTTCACAGAGTGCCAGCTGTTTCTCCACATAGCCAAATATAAAATGCAAGTAACATGCAATCCCAAAAAAGATCCTTTGTTTATCATTTCCAGCGCTTAAACTGAGATTTTCAAACATCCAGGTATTAAAGACAATTAGCTGATCAGAACTGCAGGATTTAAAGTGTGAGGGATTAACAAATTAAACATTGCTACAGACTGCACTGATAAAAACCAATCATAAAACTAAGACATAATAGTGCAAAATATAACAATCTCAAATTTAAAACTAAAATTTTCTACTTTTACATAGACAAGTACATTTCATTAAGAGAAACTCTTGATGTATTAAGTTTAAAAGTACTAAAAAGCATTAAGTGCAATAACAGACTATTTAATGTTACAATTTAAAACAACTTTGTAAGAAACTGGTGCCCTTCAAAACACACCCATTTAAAGATTCATTTTTTTAAAAAAGCACTCTTTAGTATCAAAATTTCTCATGTCACCTTAACAGCTAAATTCCTTTAGATTTAGATGGCATTATATAGAAGGCATATTTCTAAATCCGTTAGAACTGGTTTTAACTCACCTATTTTTGAGTTTCAGCATGTAAACAGTTTCAAAGTAAGAAATGAAGTTTGAAATCTCTCTGTGTCATGCAGTAACAGGATGGTAGGGCGCTTTACTCTAAAGGAACTACCATCTTTTCCAAGGGAAATTATGATCAATTTAATTTCAGGGACAGACTGCCAGTGCCCAAGTCAGCTCATAATTCTAAGCAGACATTCTCTCCTTTTTTTCTTTCTCTTAGCAATAAGAACATCCTATAAACCTAATTATATGGAAAGAGTAGTTTTCAAGTGAGAATCCTGTACGTGCAGAGAGCTGAATGAATCTTATCAAAGATTCCAATTTTTCTCATAACTACAGGCTTGGCCTGATAAAATTGCAGGTTCAGTAGAACCAGAGTAAAATGTATTTGAAAGAAATGAATCATAGAATAGTTAGAATCTTGAGTTTGATGTAAAATACAGTCACCACTACTACACAGAAGAGACTATGTTCAGACAGCAAAGCCTACTACCTCCAGCCA
Source organism: Ara ararauna (assembly GCA_028858755.1). Lineage (NCBI taxonomy): Eukaryota > Metazoa > Chordata > Aves > Psittaciformes > Psittacidae > Ara > Ara ararauna. Next base: position 27,932,762 of record CM054410.1, read on the forward strand.
CCGAAAAGAAAAAATGCAGCAATTAATTTTCAAGCAAAGACTGTTTTCCTATTTACAGTTCAAAATGCTATCTACAGAAAATTAATCATCCCTGTGTTATTTTATATGATGAGTCTATTAGACTATGACTATTAGAAGAAATACACAAAGTAGTGATTATTCAATCAACTCAAAAAAGATTTGGTTTCAAAAGGACATTTGAGAAAACAGAAGCAAATCACAGCTAAGGAAGCTGGCCTTTATGGGTTTTTTTTGCTTTTGTTTAAAAGCATGTATATTTAATTTGCACTGAGTTAAAGTGGCATCAAATTTAATTTTCCTACAACAAAACTTAAACAAGATACTAAGCACTTATCAAACTTGTTCCTTTTTCCTCTTTTTTGGACAAAACCCCATGACTTGAAACACGAACATTGCTGTGCTAAGCAAAGCAACTGGAAGTAAGTACATAATTATTCACAGACTGGAAATAAGTACATAATTATCTTTTTATCATTTATCTTTTTTTCACACTGTTTTTGATACTTGCTTTAAGTGTATATGTTTTAAGTGAAAAATGTTCCCTCTCTGTGCTGTCTGCAACTCATGTATCACTGAAAAATTTGCAAGCAGAAGTGACAGAAAAATAATTTCAAAGTTTCCTGTGCTGTAGCTGTAACTCTGGGCTAATTATGCAGCAGCGGAAACTGGAATGTCCAAGAAATTGTAATACCATTCTATGCTTCTGATTTAAATAACTCGAATTTTACAGATTTTTCATAATAGGCTGCCATATGCTGGCACATTAATTTTTCAACTATATCTTACAGTTCTTCTAGCACTGATATTGCAGTGCTGCTTTCCATAGGAACTGATGGAAGACTTGACAGGAAATAGTATTTCAGAAAAACAAAAGCAGATTACTGTCCCTATTCAAGAAAGAAACAAGAGATCCAGTCATCAGTCAAATGTCAAGCTATATATCCGAGTAGTGGAAAAGGGCCAGGTAGAAAACCACACTCCGCTAGACATACTGAGCAGTTAGCTTACTCTTTCAAAAAACACTGCAAATGAAGTTACATCTACGAAGTCTTCATCTAAATTTACACAGAATTTTATATATGCAACAGATGTGAGGCAAACCATAACTACAGAAAATCATCAAGATACAAGACAGCTCAAAGGCCACTTAATGCACAGTTTAAAACACATAACCAAAAAAATTTTGTAAACTACTGCTAAATTTCAGCACTTGAGTATGATAGAGAATGGAAATTTCAGTGATAAGAGTTACTAATACAACCTAATTTTTCCACTTTTTCTTTTTTTTTATTGGTCATCTGCTCAGCAAAGAAATAAAAATTTTGAGGGGTCTTTAAACCACAGGGTAAATGAATTTACTAAGTGAAAATAGGGAAGTACTAGGGTAAAACAGACTCGTAGTTACCTGCTATTTACCAGTAATTTCTTTCCTGAGATTTTCTATACACTTCACTGCAATCAGGTTCTAACTTTAGAATGAAATTTTATTTACTTGAATCAAATTTTAACTTAATTTTAGCATATTTGAAGTAGCAACATGTACAACATTACAAACTTAGTTATGAGTGAACCCTTCTTAGGAGAAACCCAAAGCATACTTTGAGTAAGCTTTCTCAGCGCCCAGGTTTATAAACAACTGAGCTAAGAAGAGTCTTCAGGACACAGCAGCAAGTTGATCGTTTCTTCCAAAACAAGCTCAGAAGTAACTCTTAATGGTATTGAGGTGGAAAACATTCACATATTTGTAAAGTACTTCAATTAGTGATACTTGGTGCCTGACCCAAAACAATATAAAAAAATCTTTCCAGAATTTTCTCCGTCTATGATACTGACCCAAAAGCTTACTTTGCAAAGGCAGCTACATGCAACAGCTTTCAAATAAAATTCAAAGGACCTTTAAAAAAAAAAAAAAAGTAAAGAAACCCAAAGATCAACCTGCAAATAAATTAAAACAAACAGAAGCCAGAGAAAAATAACACAGCCCAGATAAGCTTCCAATATGCTGGATGATACAACGCTGTCCTGGGTTCAGCACTAGCAGTCATTTTTCTCCTTCTTAGTAGCTGGTGCAGTGCTGTGGTTTTGATTTTTGGCCTGGGAACCGCGCTGATAACACCAGTGTTTTTAGCTGCTGCTCAGTAATGTTTACTCGGACCAAGGACTTTCTGAGTCTCATGCTCTGCCAGGGAGGAAGGGAAGCCGGGAGGAAGCAGAGACAGGACTACCTGACCCAGACTAGCCAAAGACGTATTCCATACCACAGCACATCATGCCCAGTATATAAACTGGGGGCAGTTACCCAGAAGGATTAGATCACTGCTCAAGTCGGGCTGGGTATCAGTCGGAGGGTGGTGAGCAATTGTATTCTCTTCCCTTGATGTTTCCCTTGTCAATATTATGATTGGTGGTAGCAGCAGTGGTTTTTATTATACCTTAGTTACTGGGCTGTTCTTATCTCAACCCGTGGGAGTTCCATTCTTTCGATTCTCCTCCCCATCCCTCTGACAGCAGGTAGAGAACTGGGGGGGGAACCTAATGAACTGTGGGGCTGATTTACAGCTGGGCTTAAACCACGACAAATATGCAAAAAAAAGATATGTCCACATCTTCTGGAAAACAAATTCCAAATTAGTTCTGATCTGGTTTTGATGTTTGCAAATGAAGCTGCAGGCTTAGAGGCTTAGATGACTATCCAAATTAAAGAGATTAATTTAAACACAGTATATTTACAACACAAGGAAGTGGCAAAAGAGATCTCAAGGGCTTTGAAGGTACATTTTAAACAAACAGTTCTTGAGGCAACAATTCATACACTACTACTCATAAAAAATTATCTAACTTGTTTTCCTCAGTGGAAGAACTGTTAGACTTAGAACTGTTTAGAAAAAGTAAAAAGAAAAACATAACAACTAGAGCTTGTATTTAGTATTTTACTGCATAACCTAGAGCTAAACTGTTTCCCAGGACAATATTTTCGTTTGTGTGTTTTATTCTTTCCTACAGGAGCGCTTCTTCAGAAGCACTTTTTTGTTCAAACTGACCACTGATGACCACAAACCAAAAGGAACAAAATTAATAGTGGCTTTCTATCATTCTCACATTCAAGTGGAAGCTAAGCACTAATCTGTCATGGATCAGCACTTAGTAAACACAAAATCAACATCTATTACTTGGAGACGTTTTCTGCTTTATGTAGTGGGGAAAAAAAGTGACCTGCTGACACATGACAGACTGGGGTTTTTCTGGAGTTTTTTGGATTTTTTTAACAGTGTGTTTAATAGCAGCTATGAATCAATAAAGGTATGTTACAGCACCCTTAAGACAGGAAAATAAAGTAAAGGAATGACATACAGAGGTCCTTGCTTCTTTGGGTGTTTTCATTCAGACTAAGTTACTCCAGAGGAAAAAAAGGGAAGGTAGCCAGATAGATATATTTATGAATATAACACAGATCGTTATAAAAGAGTAGGTCGTCATTTTATCTGATCTAGTTAAACTATATGAGCAAACTGTGATTGTGATATTACAGAGCAATTTGTTAATCTATTTGAACAGTCAAGCAGGTCATTCACTTAGGAAGGGTAACAGAAAAGACTATGAATCATACCAAATCAGATAAAATGAACTTATGTGCTATTTGGTTTGCTTTGTGCAAGCGAAACAATTTATTGCTTAGTTCACCCAGCCACAGCTGCTCAGGGAGAAATTCAGCCAAGAGACAGGCTTTGCTTTTAAGCTGTAGGTCCTCAGAATTTCAAAAATCAAAGTTTGCGATGCATAAGCTCCCAAGTTCATTTATATGAGCTCAGTGGCCAGTACTTCATACATGGTGTTCCTGCATAATGAGGGAGCTTTGGAATTCTGAGTACTTATTTTAAGCCAGTCCTTGTATTTCTGTTTCAAAGCCGAAAGATACACTACTCAATGCACTTCTTTCCACTAGTATTAGGCAAACAACATAACTTATACAAAGAAAAACAAAGCAAATAAGTAATCCGAAGGCAATCTTAACAAAAATCACTTAACAAGTAACAGAAGATTAATAACATAAAAATAGAATTGTTCATTTCTCCATTCTTTCTATTTCAGAAGAGTAAAGGTGACTACATTATACTACTCACTAATCTCCCTTTTAAGTAAAACAATCACTTCAGAAAATTTCAGTTCTGCCTTGCCTACTACACTATTATTTCCCCAGGTTGGGCGCCGATTCTATGATCTTCATCAGGGACTGTAGTGATAGGACAAGGGGTGATGGGTTTAAACATAAACAGGGGAAGTTCAGGTTGGATATAAGGAAGAATATATGTCTGACAAAGGCAGGCAGACAGCTTGGAGGAAGGCTGCAGAAAAGCAAGTAACCACTATCAGATCCTCATGACTTAGAATATAAGCACTCCTCTAGCACAGACATCCCAGAAAGATAAACCAAGAGACATGATTGCCAGTTAACAGTGAGGAGCTGAAGCACAGCAGCATTTTTTATCTGTTCTGTATTTGCAGTGAGTTATGGAGCTGCACAGGCTAAGGTGTCTTGACTGTACCCTCCAACACTTAGATGGGTTCAGGTACAGTCACACTGATTAACTCAGCTCTGTCTGAGCCCTTAAGGTTTTCACCAGCCTTTCATTCACCACAGACACATCTGCTTACTGACAGCATAAAAGTGATGCATAAAACCCACATTCAAAAAAATTGAAGACTAAAGCGTTTCTGGTAATTACAAGACCTGCAGCAGAAAACTGACAAACCACGCAAAGCCATTAGTGCTCTGAGAAAAAAAATCCTGTTCACTCTAGATGCTCAGTCTTGGCTCTTTGACCTTACTATTAAATCAAAAAATGTTTATTTGGGATTAAATAATAGTCTTCTGTTTCAGATTAACTGCAACAAATCTACTAAGGACATCAGTAAGAGGGACTCTACCATCACTAGACTTATATGGATATATTTCCTTTCTCTGTATCTTTCTGACTTGTGCAAATGCGCATCAGTTTCATCATAGACAGGTTTCGTACTCAGAAATAACAAACTGCATTTTAGAACAACCATGAATGTCAGTCTGTCCAGTGCCTTCAGAAAAATAAAGTGAGCTGACACATCTAAACCTTTCCCATTCTCAGAAAGATTGATTTGTGTTTCCTGGAGAAATTTAATTACTTCTTTCAAGGAAACAAAAGGTTGAAAGAGATGTTCTGCTACCATAATGAATGCCAGAGAACATTTCATCTACCTGTATGGAAATTCCTGGTTTAACACAGTGCTTCTGTCCCCAAACCCAGGCAGAAGTGAAAATGTAAAACTAGACTGTTTAATACTAAATTATGGCTGAGTATGTTCAGAAACTCATTCTTTTTTTGGCACAACTGCGAAGACAGATCCTACAGAAGGACTCCCATCATGTATTTCAGACCATGGTCGAATTCTCAGAATCAGATAAGCCTTCATGGGACTTCCTGCTGCAGTGAGCAGCCAATCAAAATCCACATGCTTGTGCTTACTCCCTCTCTAAATACAGGCCACTTCTCTGAGAAATGCAAAAGAGCAGTGCTGGTCAATTCCTTTGCTATCTTAGAAACTCCAAAGCGTGTGAGAGCATTTCACGGCTCAGACTCGTAGCTTCATGATTTCTTCAGTTAACATTTCTTATGTTTTAAATGGGAAAATTGCTAAGTGACTACAGCATCCCATGCATAACAGCAAATCTTTCAGTAAAGCCTGAATGTGTTTTCTGCTCCATTTTCTTGCCTAAGCATGGCCTAAAACTGAAGGGGAAAAAAAAAAAAACGGTTCATAGACAACCCACACGAACTCTTCCAGGTGTTTAATAGAAAATAAAGGCCTATGACAGCAAGTCTATCAAATCTGTACCCTTATTACACTCAAATCTGTCGTGGTCTTGTCTGGTTGGAGATCTTCCTACTTCCCACCAGGAGTCAATGTACTGCCAGCTGTCATGGTTTAATCCCAGCCTGTCACTCACAACTGTTTGCTCATTCCCCTCCCACCCTCCCTCCCCCCCCCCCCCACCCTCCCTCCCCCCACTCCCAGAGGGAGGGGGAGGAGAATCAAAAGAATGAACTCCCACAGGTTGAGATAAGAACAGTCCAGTAACTAAAGTATAACACAAATCACTGCTGCTACCACCATACTGCTCCCTTGTCATAATAATGACAAGGGAAACAACAAGGAAAGAGAATACAACCGCTCGCCACCCACCGACTGATACCCAGCCCGACTTGAGCAGTGATCTAATCCTCCTGGGTAACTGCCCCCAGTTTATATAGTGGGCATGATATGCTGTGGTATGGAATACGTCTTTGGCTAGTCTGGGTCAGGTGTCCTGTCTCTGCTTCCTCCTGGCTTCCCCTCCTCCCTGGCAGAGCATGAGACTCAGAAAGTACTTGGTCAGGCCAAACATTCTAAGCAGTAAGCGAAAACATCAGTGTTATCAGCACTGTTCCCAGGCTAAAAGTCAAAAACACAGCGCTGTACCAGCTACTAAGGAGGAGAAAAATGATTGCTACTGTGGAACCCAGGACACCAGCCTCCCATTTTTATGTCAATTCTTAAAACTGCTGCCTCTCAAGGGCTATTTTTCCATGTGCTCTCCTCACCATAACCACAGATTTCTATGCAGGTAATAGGCAAAGACAGTAGCAAACCAGACACAAGGCACTGAAGGCAAGTCAGTATTAGTTGGTTTCGTTTACTTTTTTTTTTTTATCAGTTTCACGTTAAAACCATTTTTTAATTCAACACTGAGAGCAGCCAGTCCAAACTTGGTTCGTGATCAACAGTTTCGTTCAGTCTTCCTAAAAACTACAGTATGTGAAGGCTGCCCAGTTATTTGGGGAGTTATACTATGCACACTGCTACGTCTTGACCTGACTGCAGCAGAGATGAAGGCAGAGTAAGCAAGGGAGTGCAAGCACCAGAACAGGGTAGCACTGGAGACACAGACTTCTCCTCTGGCACTGGTTACAGCAAGAGAGGATGCTCCCAAGCTGGGAGCTTTGGTGCCTGGGAGCTTCTGCATCGAGCTGCTTTTCTGCTTGTCAGAGAAAAATAAAACTCTCCTAGAGTGAGGCAGCTTCACCTTAGTTTAAGATTTTGCATTTGATCGGTCTAAGTGTCTTGTTTTCCTTCAGACGCTCCTGCGAGTTTCTTTTCCCCCGCCTGTATCTGAGCAGCAAGAATCCTAATGGAGGCGTGTTTGAGTTTGCATGGAATAGCAACAGCTCGAGATGCTGAAAGCCACAATCTTCAGCTGCGCTAGGGCTCTCACCAACGCATCCGCCAAGCTGAACTACCATCAGCGGAACAGCACTCACGGAGAAAGTCAAGTGAACGATGCAGGCACCGGCGCCTTGGGAGCGATGCTCGCAACAGTAGCGCCAGCAGGCTGGCGCTGCCTCTCGCTGCGCCCCACCGCGAGGCCCTGACACGGCCCAAAGCAGGCGAGGCGCGCACTGTTACTGAGCTTACAGCTCTACTTCCCTTGTTACTTCTTACCACAGCATTCCCGTACACAACACCGCGGCGTCCCCACAGCGCCCGCGCTCGTCTGGGTTGGGTTAGGTTTGGTTGGTCTCCAAGGAAAATCACCTGGCTACTAACCCTGCGCACACCGGGCAGCGGCACCCGCCGGTCCTCCCCAGCCCTTCTGCACGGGGGCAACTTGAAACGAGCCCTGCCTGCACCGGCACAGACCCCCGCACTAGCAGAACCCCGACAGGACCAGCGTCCTCCCACCTGGGGCAGGCAGGACCCGGCGGGCCGTGCCGGGCCGATGCAGGTGACGGCAACCCGCACTCACCCAGCAGCAGCAGCTTCAGCTCCCAGCGGAAGTCCCGTTTGTCCCGGCGCAGCTGCCGCTGGGTTTCACCACCGATGCGCTGCGACTCCGTCTCCTCCGCAGAGCAGCAGTAGCCGCCACGGCCCCCGGCTCCGCCACCGCAGGAGAGCGAAGGAAAGTCGCTCCGGCCCCGCCCCGCCGCGGAGAGGGGCTCCCTCCTCCCTTCCCGGCGCCCGGGGGACCGGGGGTCTCTGGAGGGGTTCGTGCCACCGCCCTCACTGGTTAATGATTGCGGGCGCGGCCGGGGCCCTGCTCTCGCGGGGCGGGAACAATCCTCCTCCCGCCGCGCAGGGAGCTGGGGTTGCAGAGACACCGGGCAGGCAGGCCCCGGGCACGGGGAGATGGACCCCGAGCAGGGGGCAGCGCATCGCGGCCAGCGGGAGCCGGTTACTGAAAGACAAAACAGAAAACCCTCATAGACGCTGAAAAGCCCCCAAAATAACACCACCACCCGAAAAACAGCACACACCCGTTTGGAGGAAGTTAGGGGGCCGGAGGAGAGAGGGGCGACCTGAGAAGTGTCGTAAAATGCTGCATCTGGGGTTTTTTTCTCCTTTTCCCACCCGACATCCCAACAGCGATGGACGTGCGAAAAGGAGAGCCCATGCCTGCGGATGTCATCAGCTGGTTTTCATTTTAGAGGGGCTTTTGGAGTTAGCTGTATTTCACTCATTGCTTACATAGTTGAATCTAGCATTTGACTTAACTGGTTTGTGTTTTGTAAGGAAAAAGGTAATGGAAAATCACATCTAAGTCATACCTCCAGTAGGAAAACTAGTGGCCTTCAGAGCAGCTACAAAGTAAGGCTGCTTCAGGTGCCCTATGAAACTAGAAGAGCTTTAAGGTCACTTCCCACCCAATGGCATCCAATGTCCTGGAAGCCTACCATGTCTCACAGCTGCTTTGCTGCTGCATGCTGCAAGTATTTCAAGGTCTCTGGTAATACAGGTACATAGCAGTTACCGTTATTATAAAAAGGCATGTTTGCTATTCACTGATATTAAAAGCACTGACATATTACAGAACAACGATTACCATCCTCTGAGGACACAACTGAAAGCAAGGTGCTTGACTCAGTAGGGCTGAAAAGCTACATGGGCATTTGTACTAAAATTGCAAATTGGCTCCAGGGTGGTTGAGGTAGGAGCTCCTTTCAGGCCAGAGATCCTGCAGCTGAAAAAAATGTTTTTTTTTTTTCAGTTCAGCCCCTTCTCTTCTCTGTGCAGAATCATCTCCACAGCTGTTTCAGGACCCATCTGCTAATGTAACCCTCATCGTACTCCATGTCCCAGAGTTTGAGGCTCATTTACAAGTTTTCAAACTTACAAGTTTTCAAAATGATATTTATGACTTTCTAACTCTACTGAAGGTCTGCAAGATCAGCATATGATTTTGAAACCTCTTTTCGAGTTCCTTTCAGATGTAGAAAACCTTTTTATCGGTGGTTTGGTCCTTTTTTGGGGGGTGTTTTTTGGGGAGGAGGTTTGTGGTTGATTTGTGGTTCGTTTTTTTTTTTTTGAGGGGGAGGACAAAGGAACATTTATTGCACAGGAGCTAGGTCATCAGGTTTATAATGATATTGTGTATGCATTAAGAATCAAACTATTGAAGTTTTTCTTGTCTCAGCTTTACTTTCTCTGTGCCTGTGTTCAAATTTTCCCTGGAGTTTACTCTGTCATCCTGATATAATTTTTTTCTCTACTGGTTTATTCTAAAGAAAACAAACCTTGTTTGATACTTGAACTTCTGAACTTGCAGAGTTTCAAATGCATTTAATACCAAGCAACATTTCGACTCAAAAGTTTATGCTACAGTGATAGCTGGAGCCGTTAGACAATAGCAAGATAAGCAAATATTTATTTAAACAAACAGAAGTGGTTGATTTGTTGATTTCTTCCCCATAGGCAGTTGCATGTGAATTTTCTAAATTCAGATCTTAGTATTTCCAGTCCATGCAAAACAATTGTCTCCACCTTTACCAATTAAATCTCAAGAGCAATTATAAAGGAGTTGCTTCATAACTTGAAAGCTAAATGGTTTTGTACTTTTTAATGATAATAACGTTTTAGAATACCTTACTGACTTAAGAAAATATGCAGGCAGGTTTTAAAGGAGTCGGGATCCTCTGAGTTTGCTGATCCTGCAGTTTCATATAAATGTGGCCATTCTGTGAGTAGTTTTATTAATTGCTAATGCAAGTAAATATTTGCCTTGTCTAGTAGTATTTGATTTCCAGTGCATACAGTTTGAGATAAGTATGGGAATCAGGTTTTTTTGGTGAATGACAGAAAGGTGTACACAGCAGTACAATTCCCACTACCCTAACAACTTTGAAAATTCACATCGTATTTCTGTTCATGCATTAGGGCTGGCTCTCCAAGGAAAAAAATCAAAGTCCAAATTTATTCTTACTGTATATCTCTAACCTTTATTAGCATTATCCAAAAGCAGAAATATGCACCAACAGATGCTTATTTTTCCTCCATGGTTCCGCAGGAGTACATCAGCTCACTTAAGAAGGATCAATAAAAAAATGTTTTTTCAATGGAGGAGAGATCCAATTCTCTCCTAAGTGATTCCGTAACTACGACAACAAAAAATCGTCATAATGCAGCAGCCAAAGGAAGGGAGAGGAAAAGAGAAGCCACACAGATTCCCATCTCTTATGGGTAGCAGGGTTAGGCTTCTAGGTGAGGGTTTTTTTGTGTGCCATCACACAATCGCATTCTACACAATTTCTCAGTGACCGTGGAGTTCCGTACCTGTGCAATTTTTTGACAGGCTGAAGAATTCTTCCCAACATATTACACTGAATTTCATCTATATCTTCATCTGAGAACAAGTCAATATAATGTAGGCAATCATTTGGGCAATTTTTTCCTGGAACTAACATTTATGTGGTATGCGTAAGCTTTCTTCCAATCACCAATACTATTTCTTCCAGCTTACTTTTTGCTTTCTTGAATAAACCTGCACAGCTTATGGCTTGATTATCCAGTAGCTGAGTAATAGAATTGTGCAGATTACAAGGCTATCAGTATTTTCTGCCAAGGGCTCCTGAAGGCTTTGTTTGTCAAAAAATGCTGCTACATCTCTCTTAGTGATGCTGAAAAGAAATAAAACTACTCAAAATACCTCAAAACCACTTTTGTCTTTAGCAGCCTCCAGGCTTTATGAAAAGCTGCACTCTAAGGCTGTGTAGAGCATTAAGACCTAATGGTATTTAGTTATTGGCTCCCAACACATTTCCCTTTAACTCTACTGGCTGATCGACATCAACCAGATATGCCCACTCCTGCATATGCAGGCATATGAACTCCTAGCTATCTTGAGGAGGGTGCCAAAACCTTAGGGGCTTGTAAAAGGCTGGTGTCTGTACGGTTTTTCTTGAGAGCTGGTTACAATATAAATAACCATCAGTGGTGGAAATTTTGCCCTCAGGTAAAAATGTGTATGGTTTGCTAAGAGTAGGTTTGAAATTTTAAAAAATCTGGCATGATATAAAAATACCTACAACTCAAACATCTGATAGTCTGACATGTCCATATTGCTGAAAAGCAGCTGAAAAAGTTGTGCTTGCATGCAACTGGCAAAGTTTTAAATCACTCCTTTTTGTTAATTGGGGTAGTTATATTTGACCTCATAGAGAATACTCAGAAGTAATTTTCAGTGACTATCTTGTAACAACAACATAAATCAGGTACAGGTACTTCCCTCTTTCTTCTGCTTGCATGGAAGACACACAAAATCATATACTGCTCTGTTCTCCCTATCACACCTTCATTGTTGTTATGCTTCCTCACAAGTGAATGTCATCTTCAGATCAGGAGGGTACCAACTGAAACAAAACTAAGGAACAGTGCTCTGTTACAACCAGGAAGAGAGTGGATATTGTGGTTTTAGGTAGAGCTAAGAACCTGGAAAGCAGCAGCAGTAGGAGAAACTTTTAGATATGATATATTTTATTATGTGCTTTACATGGAAGTAGTAGCTTGAATTAAAATGGCAGTAAGTGTAATAAGTTCTACAGAAGCAGGGCAGATTATGCTTTAGCAAGAGCATGACCAAAACTGTATCAATGTAGGTTCAATCAGGGAAGTAAATTCAGTTTTTCTATTGTTAAAAGTAGTTTTATTTCAATGGCTTGCAGTGGCTTTTGGGGTATTGCTGATATGGAGATAAAACTTCAAGGCAGACTTGATATTTCAGTTTTACTCCTAAACTACATATATGCTTTTCCTTACCTCTTTCTAGCTAAAGAATATGTTCTTACCTTCTACAGAGCAACAACAGTGGTAGAAGAGCATTGGAACGTCTGCTGTCATTCACTCAAAAACTATGTAAAAATGAGAAATTGTTCTTTTTTCTGGGCCTTCATAGAGCATGGTTGTTTTAATCTGTGAAAAATGGAAATGGATTTTTATTTGGTCATAGTTTATATCCACTTTTCTTAGGATTAAACAGCTATGTAGGATACAGAGATTCAAAGAGAAACAGACCCCAAATGTTATGCATATTTCAAAATTGGGAGATTAAAATAAACTTAGTTTTGCACTAACAGTCATGTGTGGCTTTCTCTTTTGGGTGGGTGGTTGAGTTCCTGTTTGTTTTGTTATTTTACACAGTGATAAAGTTTCCAGCTAGCTTGTGTATTTTCTTTGCCAAGCTGTGTACTTTGTGCATGTCATTGCTCAGTAACTCACCGTAGCTGCACTCCTTAAAAGGAGTAGATCCAGAGAAACTTTCTTACTGGGCCAAACAAGTTTGATAGGTTCAATGACCCCAAATACCGGTGCAGTGAAAAATATCCCAGAATCAACCACCTTCCAAGTATGCATTATTTAATATACTCTTACCCTTCAACAGAAAAGCCTGGGCTAAAGGATGCTAATTAAAGTGGCAGCTAGAAAGTGAACAAGCAATTGGATAAAAATCAGAAACTAGTCTAATTCTCAAATGACAAAACTGGTCCTTGCAGTAGGCATACTTTGAGAACAACCAGTAGCAGTGGCAGCTCAGATTTCTTTCTAACAGATGTCTGAGACTTATCATAGCCAAGTTTTGCTAATGTGATGTTACCCACTATACTAATACTGCTTACAACCAAAAACCGATGAGAATAAAACGAAACTGCTGGTGTGTCTTATCTCCTGAGAGAAATAAAAAAGACATTAAGCAAAATAAGCAAATGAGGAAGCAAAGGAATTTTCAGATTTTTGTTTATGTAAGAGGAAGGATAAGAGAAAAACTCCTCTCTTAAATTTTAAAGATTTGACCACATAGTAGAGTTTTCCTAACTCCACACACGTGCTGCTGTTAAGATTTGCTAATGTTGTTTTGTTAAGTCTTATGGTGTGCAGGATTAAAAGAGCTAAAGCACATTTAACTACAAGCCCACATTCCTGTGTTATAAGGAAAGAAATCCCATATTTTTACAATTGAAACTACTAGATATAATTAATACTAAATAGAATTAATGTTACATAAATGTTTCATTATCTGTGGAAGACTTATATCCACCATCTCTTGCTATGGTGATGAGGCCTAACAGCAGTCTTTAAATTCTGTCATGTTCAAGTATTTTACGGTGCTGATAAAAACACATTAAATAACCGCAGCTTCAAAGAGAGCCTTAGAAATATATTGAATTAAAAGATGTTTTGGAAAAAATACATGTTCCTGTTGCTGGCGAATACACTGAAGTTCTGCATTTTTATATTATCTAACCTTAACCCTAAACTTCACTTAAAATAATGCATTACCTCCCAAAAAAGCCTGTTCAGATTGACTGGTTTTACTCCCTGTTCTCCACAACCCCTATCTGAAAGGCAAGACAGCAGTGAATCCATTTTGACTGGATTACACTGCCTGATTGTATCATTTCTTGTGCTGTTCTTTAGTTTATCATATTCAGGAACATTCAGGTTTTGAGTATTTTTGAAAATTTGTCATGTGTTTACATGTGCTGACTGATGGCAGTGTTTAATTAGTCAAACTACAGCTGATGGTAGCACAACAGCAGAACTGTCACAATCTTCTGGTATTTCTTTTCAAGTTCATGATTTATTAAAATTTCACATCAAATAGAACAAGACCTCCTCAGAAGTTTTGGCTGCAAGTTATCTGGGCCTGGTTTAGCTCCTGCTCAGTATTATTCACAATTATCCCTAGTTACTAATGGGTTAGAAATACTTAATCACACCCACGTGGCAGCAGCTCACTATGTTCTCTTCAGGCATATAACAGATGATAGCATCTGATATGCCTGCTGCATAATTTCTTCATCCTTGTGTTTTACCATTTGATTTAAAACCACAAAGGACCTCTAATATTGCTAATATACTTTAATGTACTGTAAAACATTTGCCTTTTTAACATCACTTATCCTTAAGAGCTTTCCTTTCCCTTTGCTGTTAAGTGAAGATGAACCTTCAGCCAAATCTGTGTTGTTATGGAATATCTTTTTCTTGATGTAATAAATTCATTTAAAATTGTGTTTTTTCTTTGCAGTACTCTGTGCTTATTTTTATTCCATACGTCGCTCCTAATTTTTCCTAGCTTTGGTCAAGTGGCACATTTGAAGTATTGGGTACATAGATTAATTCCAGGAACTCTTTTGACTATAATAAATGCAGGTAACTGGGGTTGTTTACTGTAGAGAAGAGAAGGCTCAGGGGGGACCTTATCACTCTCTACGATTACCTGAAAGGAGGTTGTAGTGAGGTGGGGGTCAGTCTCTTCTCCCAGATAACAAGTGGCAGGACAAGAAGTAACAGCCTCAAGTTGTGCCAGGGGAGGTTTAGATTGGATATTGGGAAAATTTCTTCACCAGAAGGGTTGTCAAGCATTGGAACAGGCAGCGCAGGGAAGTGGTTTGAGTTACCATCCCTGCAGGTATTTTAAAAAATACCATGTCAACGTCCACTGAGTGAAAACCACATAAAATATTGGGAAAAGGGTTGAAATCCTGTGTTTAGCATGTGAAGTTACATAGAAAGTGGTAAAGCATGAATTAATGTGGTTGACAGTATTAAGATGAAAGGGAAAGGCCTAGAGCTTGCAATACAGTTCAACAGCTGTAAATAGATTTTTTTAAAGGTGAATGCTGCCTTTCATAAATATACAGCCTGCTCTCTAAAAGACCATTGATGCATTTTAGATCAAACATTCACCATGTGGAGATCTGCAAACCAGCCCTGTGGAAATAGAGCAGATAATTGGTTACCCATTTGAATTACCACAAGACTGAGAAACATTAATGAAGACAGGCTTTTGGATTCCTTTAGTTGAAACAAGTGAAGAAAAATAATCTGCAAAATTAGTAACAAAGTTTCTCAAAATATTTGAAGTAAATATTCAAGAAGAATTAGACATGATATGTGAAAGTTTGCCTTAAAAAAATAAAATAGACACACAGAAGTTACTAACATATACATTGATTATTTTGTGTGGAAAACATTAGGGCTTCTGATAATGTCAGCAACAATGCCAACTCCTGTCCATGTTGATTTATTCTGGGAGGAAAATAGCAGATATCTTCTAGTGAAAAAAAAAAAAAAGAAATAAATTCAGCTGGGAGTGAACTGGATTATCAAAAATTACAAAAAATGGTTTTCACTTAAGGGCACAAAGCCACTGCTCAGTAGACTTTATCATCGTCAAGCTCCTATTAATGAGCTCCACAGCTCAGTTTGTAGGTCTGCTATCATGAATATCATTAATGCAATTCTGGTCCTAGCCTGGGCTTGGCTAAAAGGAATCTGAAAGGGGAATGCTAATTTTAATGCACAAGCATGGAGGAATGAGACCTTTCTCCTATAATATTGCATGTGAAATAATTTGAACCATGCCATTTTAGAATTACTGCTACTGTTTTGTTTCTCTTGTGTTGGCCTACCACTCCTAAAGTTACACCTATTCATACTATTAAA
The DNA here is from genome assembly GCA_028858755.1 of Ara ararauna. Taxonomy (NCBI): domain Eukaryota; kingdom Metazoa; phylum Chordata; class Aves; order Psittaciformes; family Psittacidae; genus Ara; species Ara ararauna. The sequence goes on from CM054410.1 coordinate 27,948,572, forward strand.
TTATCATAGAATTGCAGAACCATAGAATGGTTTGGGTTGGAAGGGACTTTACAGATCATCCAGTTCCAACCCCCTACCATGGGAAGGGACACCTTCCATTAGACCAGGCTGCTCAAATCCTGTCCAACCTGGCCTTGAACACTTCCAGGGATGGGGCATCCACAACATCTCTGGGCAACCTGTGCCAGCACCTCCCCACCCTCACAGTAAAGAGCTTCTTCCGAATTTCTGAACTATACCTAGCCTCTTTCATTTTAAAACTGTTACCACTCATCCTCTCTCTACACTCATTGGTAAGTGTCACTCCTCATTTTTCCTGTAGGCCCCTTTTAGGTATTGGAAGACTTCTATAGGGTCTCTCTGGAGCCTTCTTCAGGCTGAACAAGCCCAACACTCTCAGCTTTTCTCCACAGGAGAGGTGCTCCAGCCCCCTAATCATCTTTGTGGCTCTTCTCTGGACCAACTCCAACAAATCCGTGCCCTTCTTGTGTTGCGGGCCCCAGAGCTGAACGCTCTACTGCAGGTGGGGTCACACAAGAGCGGACTAGAGGGGGAGAATTACCTCCCTCAACCTGCTGGTCACACTCCTTTTGATACAGCTCAGGATACAGCTGGCTTTCTGAAATTATTTTTAGTGTAAACTAAAGAGAACTTTTAAAAATCATGGCCTTATATGCAAAAGTGATTTTTTCCCCCCTATTCCTTGGCAGGAACGTATTAAATTCAGCTGTAATCAAGTCTGTCACTTCCATTCAGAGCTGTCGTCTTTCAGTTTCTGGAAATACTTCATTCCAGCACACCTTTTACTCTGTCTAACAGCAATCTTAAAATCTATAGTCAACAAATCAAACCATTGTGAATGCAGCTCATGGCATGTTCCCAGGACCTGCATCCATGCTCTTGACTCATTCTGATTTTGCAACAACTGCTTTCCACTACTCTCAGTAGGCAAAATACATTGACGTGGTGGCATTCAGAAACTTGAGATTTGTTTTAAAAGGGTTGGAAGAATTGAGGCAGATAGATGATCAGAAGACATTTCCAGGTCTGAGAGAGGACTCAATAGTGGTGGAAGGAAGAGATCAGAATGAGACAGATATATGAAAAGTCTAAGGTGGTAAAACATTTTACCACAGTATTTATTAGTGCTGCACAAAGCTTGGGATGTAAGTCATTTTGGTGTGTCAGTGCTAGAACTAGGAGGCCGCTGGCACTCTGCCTATATTTTCCATAATGAACTTTCCTGTGGGACTCATGTATTCTCATACCTCTGTCCCTTATCATTCACTGACACATTTCCTCGTGAGTGTCACTTTTCAAGTACTGCAGATAAACTAAATACACTTGTGGCATCAGGCACTTTACTGAATAAAGGCCTGCATTAGATTTCCAGGTCTGATCTATCACAGGGAAGAAACCCTTCTCCTCTTGACCTGTTATAGACTTCACTTGCATTTCACATAAATAATGATGTTAGATCAAAAACGTTGACCCTACTTTTCCTTACATCTTCTGGTTTCAAACTGTAAACATTTATTTAAAAACTCTGAATTCAATAGTGCATGAACCTGAAACATACACAGGTTTACTATATTATCTAAAATGTGAAAAATAAGTTCAGTGGCCCAGGTTGTGAAAGGCAGTGAAATGATAGTTTGTGATGTGCTGTCCACGAACTTACTAACACATGCATGGAGAAACTTTGGTTGAAGGAATATCTACAGGCCGTGCACGTATCCCACCTCCCCTCATTTGAGATTTGGGTTATATGAAGGATGGCATACATCATCTATTAAGGGATGAACATGCATGCATATTCTTCATAACCTGAATTTTTTTGGATTACTGGCAAAGTACCATGTTTCTTGTAGTCACACATACAGCCACATTGAACAACTCTCAGAATCACCTCTGTCATGTTGATAATAACTTGAAGATAGGTTTGAAGTGTCCGTAAGACTGGATGGCAACCAGGGACTTCTTTGTTGGATATAACAGACAGAACCTGTCTGCCAGATGTGCTGTAGTTAGGTAATTGTGACCTAAGGTCACTGCAGTTGAGGCCTCTGGAAGGGGATGGATGGTAACTAAGAAATGTACCAAGTTGAAAAATAAGTTCACTTTTCGGGGTTGATCTGCCTAGTGGATCCCAGTTCAGGAGCTGAGGTACTCCTTGCTGGACAGAGCTATAAAATACAGAGGCTGAAAAGCATAACCTGTCTGGGTAAAATGGCAGCTGTTAATACTCTTGATGAACCTAAAGGGCAGCTGGTAAAGTAATGGCTAACATGGTATTCATCAGATTGCATTTGCCATGTGTCAGAATAGTGGGATGTAGCCTGAATTTTGTACTTCTGAGACCGCCAAGATTTAGGCTTTGACAACTAATAGGGTGTGGCAATTCTAATGGGAAAATGGCATGCATAAGTGATATCAAGGAGCTTTTGCTGGTCCCAAGTTCGCTAAAGTCACCTTCAGCACTTCTTCTCCTCAAGAACACAGTGGAGAATTACATTGTGCTACTGAGAAGTGAAGAAAGCCTTTTGGAAAACAGGAAGTTGCAGTTGGATAGTTAGCCAGTCAGACCCTTTTGTAGGCAGGCTGTATGGGAACACTGCACTGATACACTCGCTGTACAGGTAAGATACTCCTGAGGCCTATGCATCCTCAAAATGGGACCACATAAGGAAGTAATATGTTATAGGGACTGAGGAAGCAGAATATTGTCTTAAATTAGTTAAAGAATCAGTCTCTGTCAGAGTGTTTATCAGTAATTTTTGGGAGACTGAAGCAGATACTAAGAAAGCATGAAAGAGTAACTGCGCAAGGCAGGTTCTCAGATATGTATGATGCTCTAGATCTATTAAAATGTATAGATTTTTCATATTCTGTCCTTAACAAAAAAAATATAAAGTAGGTGTTTTCTCTTTAAATAACAAATTTAATCAAAATACATCTTGCTAGGTTTACCAAAAAATGTGTTTCTTGATCTGTTTATGAGAAATTGATACTTCATTAACTCCTACATCTTTAGAACCTTGGTGGTTTACATAGTCATTTTTCTGCCAGGAACAAAACCCTTTGTATTTCTGGCATGATTTTTCATCATCCTGGTAGATGACCACCTTTGGTTTTGTTTGGAAAAGTGACTGACATACCACTCGCCAACTACTCCTGAAATTTTAAAATTCCTTAACATTTAATCTGTGCCTACTGAGCACACGGAGAATTTGTGAAAAAAAGTACCAAAGAAGAGGGCAAGTCCTGGAATAACATCCGTAACAACATGTTTCATTTACTTTTCATAGGCATTCAGTATTTTTGATACTCTAAGTAGAAATATTCATACCCACAAAGAAGTCCATGCAGTTACAGCAGAAATGAGAAAACACCTTCGGTACTGGAAATTCATAAATTGCCAAGAATCTCAGGAGAAGCTTGTTGTGCACAGCAATAGTCAGGAGCTTTTGTGGATGACTCATTAGGAGGCATGTAAGCTATTTGGTTTATTGCAGAGTAGTCTCTCTGTAAACAAAATGAACTGCACTTCTGTAAAGCTACCTGGTTATGGGTTTGCTCATTGTGAAATTGCAGCAGATCTGCCAGTACTGATCTCCAGACTCTTTGGATAATCATAATAAATTGCAGTCCTCAAATCCTGGACTCAAGACTAGATATTTGGATTTCTACCCCAACAAAGAGGGAAAAGCAAAGGCCCAAAGTCAACATATGTACTTCAGGGGACCACACTAATCCTAGAACTGTGATATTCTCCATTACCTCTCACAGGCCAAAAATCGTGCTCATCCTGAGGTTAAGCAACAGTAAGCGTAGGCTTATGAAGTCAGTGACAAGGCACTTATGTGTCAGAATGTCAGCGAATGAAAAATGCAAGTCATTTGTTTGGAAACTAGTCCAGGAAGGATGGAAATTCAATGAAGAAATTGAAAGCATTTTTTGTTTGTGTTGTGGCTCAAACCCAGTCTGCCACATAGCTCGCTTGCCCAGTTCCCCTCCTTCCTCCCCCCCCTCTCCCGGAGGGACAGGGAGGAGAACTGAAAGAATGTAACTCCCATGGGTTGAGATAAGAACAGTCCAGTAACTAAGGTATAACACAAACCACTGCTTCTACCACCATACTGCTCCCTTGTCATAATGACGACAAGGGAAACAACAAGGAAAGAGAATACAACTGCTCACCACCCTCCGACCGATACCCAGCCTGACTCGAGCAGTGATCTAATCCTCCTGGGTAACTGTCCCCACAGTTTATATAGTGGGCATGATGTGCTGTGGTATGGAATATGTCTTTGGCTAGTTTGGGTCAGGTGTCATGTCTCTGCTTCCTCCTGGTTTTCCCTCCTCCCTGGCAGAGCATGAGGCTCAGAAAGTCCTTGGTCAGAGTAAACATTACTGAGCAGCAACTAACAACATTGGTGTTATCAGCGCTGTTCCCAGGCCAAAAGTCAAAACCACAGCACTGTACCTGCTACTAAGAAGGAGAAAAATGACTGCTACTGCTGAACCCAGGACAGTTTGTTTTTCTGAAGTTGATATTGAGATGTGCTGTAATCCTCTAAAACACTTAAGTTTTGGAAAAGTGTAAACCCTTGACCAAAGGCAAGTCTTGCATGGGAAGTACATAACCTCTAGGATCTGCTAAGTGCTTGTTTGTTTTTTCAGTATCTACTGTAACAGTGTTTGCTTTGCTAGAACATTGATGATGAAAAAAAAGTTTTCTTTTATTTCTTTGGTAGATAAATAATTCCCACCCTGTTACCATTTTTCTAGGAACACAACTTTGTAGTAAATGCTAATACATTTAGTTGAAGTTGCTTAAAAAATAACTGATCAATTAGTTCCAAATTTATTCAGTATAGTTCTGAATAACTGAAAGCTAAAAATCAGTACACATATTAACACCAAAGACATTGAGAAGGACATCTGAAACTTTTAATATATCAAATGGTGAGATTTAAATGATGAAATATACAACAAGATTTGAGAAAAATATATGTTCCAACTATTTCTGTTTTCAGACATTCACAAGATACTTCTGGTCTTTTGATCACAAGCTACTTTAGCATCTGGGATTTTCTCATCATCATTGTAGTCTGTGAAAACCCAATATCCTTCAGCCCCTGGAACAACCATCACTGCACTTCAGACATAAGATATGAAGAAACTCAGGCTTTTGTAAAAAACACTTTTAAAATGAACTTCGGTTTAATTTAAAGAAAAATAAAAACAACAAACAAAACACAACTTCTACTTTTCATTAAAACCTGTGAAATGACAACAGTTTTACAATACCTTTCTGGAAATTCTTTAAATAGGTAAGCATTATATGTAAAACTTTGGCACTCTCAGTGATATGCTTGATATGCCATAGAAATGTGCATGTACATACAGAAAAATGACTTGCAAGTGTTTGTACCTGTCTGTGATGAAAGATGTAAAATTATGTAACCTGGCATCAGCTTGCGTTAAATTCTTTATTTATATATGCCGCTTCCTAAGTGTCACAGCTGCTGCACTTACAGCTAGATAGTATATGGTTTTACAGATACATTCTGAAATCGTGTTTTAATGACAGCCTCAAAATCTTGGAAAAATGCCTCAGATGTTAGTTTTTTGTATTTTTGAAAGAGTTTTTATGAAGTGGTAGGATGATTTTCACATTGCTATTTTCTCAATATACTTTTGGCCCAAGCATTAAGTAGTTACTGAATTAGTAATTAGTATTCCACAAAAACAAACACCTCCCACATCGGTAACTTTAGTGTGTGGATACTTCACAGTCTAGCATCCTGCTTGTTCTCCCTGTAGATCTTAGTACATTGTTAATGGCAGTGTATCATCAATTACTTCTTCGCTTGGCTACTTGAGAAGATGTGAACTGGAAACCAACTTTTACAGTATCAGTAAAGGCATCTTCCTTAAGTACAAGGGCTATTTACATATTGAATCGCACCAGACATTACAGGCTTGATGCCTTAACTACAGGCTCAAAATTAAAACCAGTGATCACATTCATAAACCTATTGCTCTGTTGAGGGCTCAAAGACTACTGAAAACTGTTGTCTGGAGTGAGGGTGTAGGACATTGCTAGCCTTCCTGGTTCCCTTGGAGGTTGTTTTTTTAAATTAAAATGAGAAATAGAGGGGAAAACCAGAAAGTGGGTAAGGTGTATCTGTGGTAGAGAAATTGTATTTTAGTAAAGAACAGCAGAACTGCTCTTGCTTCGAATGCTGACACATCAGACACCAAACCCTTCTGATAAAATTTGCACCCTTCGGGACCCTGGGTTCACAGGTGGCACAGCAACAGCAGTGTACCATGTGGGAATTTCCATCCGTTCCCATTCTGAAATAATGCCACATCAGCCTGAGTCAGTCTGCTCCAGACTGCTGTTGGGGATGGCAATGCTTTTTTACACTAATGCTTTTACCTCTATTACTTACAGATCTTAAACTAGCAAATTTCTGGGGACTGGAAAGTATCAGATGACCAACTCCAGCAGAAGCCTCCTCTAAGAGGCACCTTTCTTTTTCACAGCTCTCAGTGGAGTCAAATTTTTACTCCAAGACCTCCAAGCAGACAAGTGGATCTATTTCCCTTCTACTAACATGTATTTAGCACAGAATTACTGAAAAGCAATGACTAAAATAGTGTGAACAGATTGCAGAAAATAAAGTCTGCAGCAGCTAAACTTGTCTGCCATTTCATTCATTTCTGCTGGCAGAGACGTGTCTTTTTGCTTGCTGTGCAACGTAGGACTAAACAAAGGTCACGCTTATGCCTCTCTAAAATAGCAAACCAGAACACATAGTGCTGGAGAGCTGGGGAAAGGAATTCACCTTCTGGTTTTGTAGCCTAATGTAACCCAACTGTTATTTCGTATTTCCATCAGAACGAATGAAGAGTGAAGAATTAAAAAGATCATCTGCTAGGCCACTCAAGTCACAATAATATTTTCTAATGCTAAGACATATTATAGTGATATTACTGATTTATGTGTTGAAATCATTATGCAAGGGAAATATCCCATTGGATTATGTTTATGTCTGGCCTTTTGCCCCTCAATTACATTCACGTTGCTTGACTTCTGCAATGTCAGATAAAATGTTTAAGTTCTAAAGTACCTGAAGAAAAACCTTAATGATGGATTTTACGTGGCAGTCAATTTTTTGAGGTAAAATAAATCAGGTCCTATTGGTAACTGTGAACGTTCTCTAAGACATGCTGAGAAAGGCAGCAATCAAGCTAGTGATACGAAACATTGTTCTGCCATTCCAAAATCAGCATTAGGGTAACCCAAATATCCTACAGCCTGCGATAACAAATTTATTAACCTCTAGTATACAACAGTCACACTTGTGCACAGTTAACTGACAGTTGTTGAGAGACTCCAGATACTTCGAGATAAATGGAATTTTATTTTTAGGGAGAAAGTGGTTCCTTTTTATAATAGATGTATAAAAGTGCAACGTCTTAACTATTTACTGCATGCAAGTTGTCTTTGTTAGTATCATATTATCTTATGCAGTAACTTATCTCTGCAAGAATACATTTGAACTCATCGTTCAATTAATGCCTCTCTTTAGTTGAGTGCCAGCTTGATCACTGCATTAACCACCTCATACAGGAATGTAGGATAAAATTTTCAGTAACTTCTTGGCAAACACAGTTCTCTATTGGCAAGGCAAAGTAACATATTAAGATGGGCACTTTGGCCCAGTTCAGTGCATGTTAGCCTACTATATCCTTCAGTTGACTGTATCACAACTGTAGTGTTAGTTTTGCTTTCTGAAATGCATGTCTACAAGGCTAATTGGATCTGTCCCTGATTACAGGAACTTTCTGAAGTTATTCACAATTTGTCTTTAATTCAGCCAGTATAATCAATTCAGTAATGATAACCAGAACTGAATCTGATGTGTCAAGCAACCTTCTCTTTATGGCAAAGAGGATGAAGGAAAGATACAGAAAAATAATCAGAACAAAATTGCAGAAGGAACATACGATCAAGCAAAAAGTGCAGCTTTCTTCAGCTGTATTACACTTCATCAATTGTTCAATTTCAGCAGACCAATTTACATTTAATTCACAAGGATCAGAAAGTACTTCAGAGTGTACACACATAAAGCAGTACTGTAAAAATATTTCCTTTCAATGGCAGCAAGCAATTAATCGTGATAAGACAAGTGTGCATGAAGAAGAGTGCTTTGGACAAGGACACAGTAAACCTTTAATGTCATGCACAGTGAGTGACATGGCATTTTAAACATCTAAGAAGATTATTTCCTCCTTTCCCCCCCCCCCCCTTTTTTTTAGAGATCTTACTGGAAACAAACGAGAACTATTTATTTGTTTTTCTGCAAGATGAAAGCCCAGTTCTTGTACTTCTTCACCCCTAACACCAAGTTGAATTGGCTGAAACCTCTGATGATTAGACCAAATGAGCCAAGCAATAGCAAAAATGAGTGGGGTTTTTCACCCAGTTTATTGGCTGGACAAGTGGCAGGACTGACATATATCAGAGGGAAAACCCAGTGCAGCTGAGAACTGGCAACTGAGAAGGTCTTTGAGGATAATTCCTTCTGTAGCAATGAGATATAAGAAGAGATTACTTGCCTTGATACCAGGTACTGACAACAGATGTGTTCCTGAGGAGCTGGCAGCTGTGTAATCTATGGCAGCCTAAAAGTTCTCTGGAACTCCCAGGCTTTTGGGACAGTATCCTACAAAGCAGGTGGCAACTGGGTGATAAAATCATAGTATGTGATGTAAGGTTTTATCACAACTACACACAATATATCACACAGATACAGTTTCTACATTTCACATACCTAAAGATCACCACTTACACTGTATTTTTGTTGACATTATCTTCACTGAGACATAACGGTAAAGTAAGTCCTTTCTGTCTGATCCCTCCCCTTTACCCTCTGCAACAGCAAAATAAAATCAGGAACCATTAACTCAAGTCCTTGCTTAGGCTAACTGTTTGGACTTCACCAATCTTACTTAAAACTGTTGCAATCACATAACAAACTAATTTTTGCAACTGACCTGAAATTCTGTTTCTTCAATAATGAAGATTTGAGATCCACTGACTGCTGATCAGATACAAGACATGAAAAGCAACATGCAGGCATCTTTCTGTGATTCCTATCATGACATAGGTGAACATAAAGATCAAAGAAAGTCTGTTTTTTGCAGTACTACTACTGCAAACAGGCAAAATGCTTAAGAAATTCACCTTGCCGCCTACAAATTCCTAAAGTTTTCTATTAGTAAGATACAGGTTATTATTTCTTTCCCCTCATGCTTCCAAGTTTCCATTGTAAACAAGTCAAACCCCCCCTTCTACTAATGTCATCTCCACTGTAACAAATCTTACATGTTTTGAACATTCTGCCTGTAATCTTCTGGAAAAGTTAATATTTAGACAATGATGACAGAGCATATGTAATTAAAAAGTAATAATGGAATAATACATCTATCCAACATTTATCTTAAGAAGCATTATGGGTGAACAATAAGCCCAAATAATGTTTTGGAAAAGCTAAATTTCAAGGAATTAAGATACTATAGTACGAAGTTATGGCCAAAAATACTGTATTTTTAACCGGCAATACTTTTGAGGGGCAGTAACTGTACAACATTAGTTTTCAAAAACCCTGTTTCTGTCCCTCAAACACCACAAAATACATGCATTTAAATGACACTTTAAGAACAGCAAATATGATCTTTATTTTTAAATACTGTTTAAAAACATATCTGACACCCCACCCTGAAGAAAAAAAAATTGGTCAAATAAGGATTTCCTGTAGCACAGTAAATGAGGAATTCAGCAACAGACTTCATCTTATACTATTTTGAGAGAAAAAACCCCAACCAACAAACATACAGTAAGATTGACCTGGCTGACTTTCCATTTTTCACACTATCTTCAAAATCTCCCTCTACTCCATTTTTCCATGCAGCATGGCTACTGTGAAAAAGCTTAAGTGAAACGTACAGTAAAATCCCTTTAACTAGCTAAAGAGTGACCCTCAATGCATTGTTGACTATACAGAAATGTTTCTGTTTTGACTGATGAAACTCAAAATGTTATGGCTAACCAAGAGCCAAGAAAGAGGAAATATCAGTAGCTCCTCTTAAAACTAAATATATGGTTTTGCAAGATCCCCACTAAACTCACAAACTGGACAAGGACAGATGGCTTTACATGATTAATGCATTTTAAATTTTAAAATTTATGGTTTATGTCAGAAGAGGGACTGTATTTACAAAAGTGTGAACTTCTAAAAACCACAGGTAACTACCTACACCACGACGTTTTAACTTCCTAACTTGTGACAGTCTCCCTAAAACGTATTTACTCTACTGGTCTCTTAGCTAGAGGTAGGTCATTTTTAGGCCTTGTTAATATGCTGTGCACACTTCATTAGTTCACTAATGTATTAGTCTGCAGGACTACCATGCACAGAGCTCCAAGAACAGCAGCACATATAAGAAATTAATTGGCTAAATTTTATTTTTTCACGTGGGTTAACGTCTTTATTTTCTCCTGATGTATCATTCTTTTGTGAAGAATGTGTTAACAAGGAAAGGGTCATGAGGTTGAGTAATCTGAAAGTCTTCTGAACCTTACAAACAAATGCTGTGAGTCCAGCAATGTCTTCATATGCAGCCCTTTCTCCCCTTTAGAGTTTTAGCAAATCATGCAGTCAGTTCTGACTGATATCCAGCATAAAAAGTCTCTTCTCCACTTTCAGACTTTAAAAAGTGACTCACAATCATGTGGCAGTATGATTAAAAGCTACAGTCCATACATCTTGACAATCAAAAGAGTCTGAATTATAAAAAGTAAACTGCCCTTACAGCTGCATCATCCTATATATGCAAGGACAGTGCCAGTTAATTTGTGAAAAAGGCAAGTTTAAAGTTTCTGTAAAACATGTTTTACAGCTTTCTTGTGCTAGTGAACATCTAGAATACACAGGTTCCCAAGACGTTTTCCTTCTCCCCCATATATGACATTCAAAGAAATCACTTAATTTTGGCAAAGTTAAAAGAGTTTCTGTCTTGATATTTCTGCCTTAGCTTCATATCAGAGGCACAAACTTCTGGACTCAAGCACTGTAAGGCATAGTAGAAACCACCAATTAAAACAACAGCACCACTACCACAACTGAATACACTGCAGGTGGGAACTTTAAAAAGGAAATGTTTTTGTAAACTGTCACACTGCAATGCTGTGTTAGGTGATTTATGTAAAGCTTGCCTATTTTTTTTTTTTTGTGTTGTTTTTTTTTTTCCCCCTTCTAGAACATGCTCAAATGATCTAAACATTGCTATAAATTTGACTTATCTAAAACATACCATAAGTAGTCCAGTGGCACACACTCTAAAAAACTTTTGCAATCACAATATAACTATAAAGCATGAGTAAACTTCTGTTTTGTTTTTATACAAAACTTAGAACCACATTTCCTTCTCCCTCACCCAATATCCCAGAACAAAACAAAGCAAATTAAAAATCCCCAAACAAACCCAAACCTTAGTAAGACACTGTCTGGGGGTTTTCTGTTTGTCTGGGTTGGGTGTTCTGTGTGTGTTCTTTTTTTTTTTTTTTTTTTTTAAACTTTTTGGGTGCAGTTCCATTTATAGCACTAATCCCAGCATGGACAACGTATTCCTAAATTAAAAGAAGGGGTATTATCAACAGTGGAACTGTGCAAACAGGAACTCTGTTGCATTTATAGCAAGATCAGGACCTATTTTGTTATGCTGTATGTAGAGTCACTGCTCTGATCCCCTATTCAGAATGTCAGTGTCATTTTTTATAACCTAGATATACCTGCTTTAGCTTAAGTAAAATGCTTTAACTCATTAAAATCATTAACAATAGTGATTTTTTGGATGTTGTTGTTGTATTTAAGTTTTCTGCAGTTTCTGAAAAGACTGATTGTTGATGTTTTGTATTTTTTCATGGTATTTTTAGGGTAACAGCACTTACTCATTAGTACTTCTGTACAATGATTTTGAAATAACCTCTAAATTTACTTTTCTAATAAAGCTGATTAGAAAAGTAAAAGCAACCTAATGTGAATCTGCCAAATATAAATTAAATTTATATCTAAAAGCTTATGTGCCAGTCCTAGACATAACAACAAAAGTTCTAGTAAGACTGGTTTCTACACCTATACAAAGCCCTGACAAGAGTTAAGCATAATTCTGAATGCAAATGGCCTCTGACTTGGTGTCTCCAATTTAGTTCTACTCAGGAATGTGCAAATGATTTTATACAGCACGATGCTAGTACCGCTCTGTACTATGGTCATTTTTTTGTTTTGTTTTGTAAATAAAAAACAACAACAAATCCCTAAGTCAGAAATAAACTGACAAAATTTACATTCTTCTCTCTTAAAAAAGTAAATAAAATAACATTATTTAAAATGTGAATTAGCTATAAGACATACAATTACATAGATACATATCAATACAGCACATTCAATTTGCCAAAAATTAATGATTACAAAGCCAATATGGATGCCACCATATATATATATAGATGTATGTACAATGATTATAGCATTCATAATTGCACTATACCTACAACCAGTTTTAAATTACAAGGTGTTTTAAGAGGGAGCAAAAAATAACAACTGTTCTTATTATTGTTGGTTTAGATTTGGGAGGATTAAGGATTAAAAAAGGTCTTATTATTCTTTATTGTTCAACTTCGGTGATTGATTAATAAGCCATTCTTTTTTCCACCTCCCACCTGCTGCTATGAGGCAGCAACTTCTGTGTTAAGTGCACTCTAGTGCTACTTGTCATTGCAGATAATCAACCCAATTATACATCTGAGCTCCAAGTTTTCTATTGCTTACTAGCAATCATGCACTGGGTCGGAAAACACCTTTCAATCTAAGCTGCAGAATAAAGGATCATCACTGTGTGCTGCATTTTTCGTTGTTAAGAAAATTGCACATTTAAATTTCAAGAATTATTCTGTTTCATTTACATTAATAAATCTCTTCTAAAGAATGTTGAGAGAGGCTATTTTGCATGAAAGCCTATCAAATGTCTGTAAATCAGTTAGTTAACACGCAACCTTATCAAGAAAGGTTCCTGAATGTGATTTCTCATCAATGATTTCTTGCTATACAACTAAAGGTGCCTTGATATTATTAAATAAAGCAATCTCATGCCATACCTGACATAAGGATTTAAACTGTCTTCAAATTAGTAGACCACATGCATGGTGCACCTTGTAGTATATTCACTCACACTCTTGGTTTTGGCATTAGAAAATAGAACAATTTCTAAAAAAGGGAACACGAGAGCTGAAACTATGTTTGTTTATCATTTGGCAGTTGACTCAATCAGGTCAGTTCCCAACCCATCAGTTTGGCATTTCAATCTGTATCTTATGTTTCAAGAGTATTGTTTTTATAAAAAGCCAGATTTGGCAACATTAATCTTATACAATAAAAATAATTTTTCTACTGTGGAAAACGAATACTTAAAAAAGCTCTAACTTAAAAAAACCCCACACAACTGAAAAAAAAAAAACCCAAAAACCAAAAAAAACAACAAACCACCCCACTGCTTCAGGCTGTAGCCACTGGGGAAGATGTAGTGTCTATGACATTCCTATTTGGCATTTGTGAATCAAAGAAGAAAAAGAAATGGCACATGGCAAACAAAAAATTGATTCTAACATACTACACATATACATCCCAGGTGTGTCTTAATTATGTCATTACTGTCTTCTGTGCATCTTTCTGAACTATGAAAATATGGTTAAATTTAATATCTTAGATAACTATAATTCTATTTTGAAATTCAAATATTCTAGACCTAAAAGTGAAGACAGAATTAAGACACCCCTGTCAAGAATTTAAAAATCACAGTATCAATACTTTTGATCCTTCTGATAAAGTACATACTATAAAATTAGAATGATTGATGATTTCAATTCATATGATAGTATTTTCCTGACCAAATAATTCAACAGAAGATATTCCACCCAGGAATGCAGGGGAAAAAATAAAGGCCACTGTACCTTGTAAAAGATAAGAGGGAGAGGAAGGAGGGAGAGAGAAGGTGTCAGGGAAAGAGGAAACCAGCTTGATTTTGCTTCATTAGCAAAACCTGCTATTCTTTGTAATGTACGACTGAGAATTTAAAACACATTGAGTCACAAGGTTTTGCCTAAAAAATGAGGAATGTGCTGTGAATGTATTTCAGCATCTTTTGTTTTTCCTCCATATAGTTTAAATTAAAATCATAATATTAACTACAAACTCTGTGGACATTCACAGAGTCCAGGCCGGCAATAAATTAGTATTATGCAAATTGTTTTCACAGATAATACAGTCCCTCTTGTATATCTTCAATCACACAAACGTAGTTTCGGAGGGCCTCCTAGACACAGTCAGACCAGGTTGTACTCCTTCAGGTTTAACTGTAGGATTGTGTCCTTGACAGCAGCAAAGACGAAGCGAATATTCTCTGTGTCTGTAGCGCATGTGAAGTGGGAGTAGATAATTTTGTCACTGTCTGGGTTCAGGTCTACAAACATCTTCAGGATGAACTCTCGTGCTGCTTGTGCATCCCGTTGTGGTCCTGGTAATTAGGAAGAGAAAGTCAGTTTTCTTAAAGACAGTTCAGTACTTGAACTTCTTTTAACAGAAAACAAGAAAGGCTCAGTCTGTAGTCCTCATGTAAGAGGGCTAATCAATAGCACCATACACTAGCTACTTTCTTCCTGGTAGGAACTATGAAAAATAAAGACGGAAGGAAATTTCATAAATTCTATCAAGCTAGAGCTATCATGTCAAAGCTGCTCTTTTGCTGATGACTATCCTCATTCTTTGGCAAGATAACGTTTAAAACAGGGAACTTAAAACTGCACAGAATGAAAACAGAGAAATTAGCTACACTAGTAAATCTTTTAAAAAATGTTAACAGAATTGGTGAATGTTCAGTCTACATGTACTATAGTTAAATTATACTTCAGTTATTTTAGCATGGTAACACTTACTAGTTTTATGAGTATTTTAATAGGTAGTGTAATGAAGTTAGACCCTGAACTGTTCTGACACTGTTATAATCAGAATTTCATTTATTTTACTGATAATAAAATACACATGCTCTCCAGCTGAAGCTGTTTGATTGCAAAAGGCTCATGTTCTAACAAATCACTTGTTATCTAAATTATGTATGATAATAATCCTATCAGATCTAAATTAAGGTTGTAGTTCTCAGAAGGACAGAGCTAAACCACATTTTCAGCTTTACAGAAGAGAGAAGTTAAAGTAACGACTTCCAGCCTGGAACAGTTAAGGATTCATTTACAGTCACAGCCAAAAGAGCAGTGCAGATGCAAGAACGTAAGTCACAAGCTGTTGAATTCTGTTCCATTATTCCGAACTACTTCCAAAGGCCATTATCCCCTTGCTCTCCTATTTCTGGAAGTTGTGTTTCTGCAGAACATGCATGTTTTCTGTGTTGCTTCCTCCTATTCTCTTCCTTAGCCCTGTCATGACATGGTAATACAAATACCAGCACTCAACCCCTGCATGTAGCTCTGCCCTTCAGTGCTTATGAAATCTGTACTCTGGGGGTTAGCACATGCCCACATAGTTTTCAACTGCATGATAACCTTATCTTTAATACTTCAAGATTAAGATTGCTAACATTTTTAAAATGAAATCCTAGCAGTCCACAAAATCCCACAAAAGCTCAATCACGTTTAAAAAATTTAATTATCAAAAATTGCAAAGCAGCTCCTTTTTTTTTTTAAGTGTAAAATAAATTATCTATGTGTTTAGCATTTGGACAATGCCATCACAATTCCTCATTACTGCAGTGTAAATAGAGCATGAGCTCTGATGTCTTTATACTTACCATCATACTCTGGAAAATAATCAACTAGGTGGGAGTACATAATTTTCTCCTCTAAGAGATCTTTTTTATTTAAGAACAGAATGACTGAAGAGTTCTGGAACCATGGATATGTGATAATTGTCCTAAAGAGAGCTTTGCTTTCTTCCATTCGATTCTGGAATAGAAAAGAGAGTGGAAATTTGGTGGATATGAAAATACTTTTTTAAAAAATAAATTAGTGCAATTTCACTTTATTTGGTAAAATTATCCATTTCATGTTTTGAGTCTTCCTACCAGTATGTAAGGTTCAAGTAATTAAATGACAATTAAAAGGAAGAATTTAATTAAATATGCAGGCATATTTTTGCAAATTCAACTGCTCAAGCATAAGTGTTCTTTAAAACACAGGGCATGTACATGAAAGCTGTAACAGGTGTATTTGTAAAGTCTCAGAATGCACAGTTATGACCAGATCAGCTTTAAAATAGTTGCAAGTAAATTTGGAACCTGAGAACTGTTCGTCAACAGCAAAGACCTGTGATATAAAATCTAAAAAATCTGTGAATTGCTATATTTTTTCTATCTTTGGGTTAGCCTTTACTGTAATTACTTAACTGCTCCAGAAAATACTTTGCATTACAGCTGAAATGTTAAGTGAAGCTACAGTTCTATTTGTAACACTTTTCTGTCATTGTAAAATTAAGCTAGAATTTCGTAACAGTTCAGAGGAACTGTTACACTGACATGATGTGGTTAGTACAGAGAACAAACTGAGTTCAAAACAAAGGAATTACCTTACTCTTTTTATTATTATTTAAAGCTGCAGCCCCCTGAAAAATACTGCTTCCCCACCAAACTGGGCTCCAGAGAACAGCAAGAAGGTGAATCACAGAATCATAGATAACTATAAGTAAATCTTTACTTGCACTGATTTGCATTTTAAAGAGACCAACATAAACATGAACAGAAACTTCAAACCAAACAACAAAACAAAACCCACAAAAAAAAGCAACCCAAAACAACCCCAAAAGAAGCCAACAAACCAAACCAACCAAAACAAAAAAAATCAAATAATAAAAAAAAAAAACCTAAAAATTTCTGTTTTGTAGCAGAGGATCATTAGGTCTCTTATGTCACCACAGAATCTTCAAGCAATTTGTTAAACTTTAATTCATGCTGGTATGAGGTGTCCAAATATATTGATAGATTTGAGAAACTACAGCAAAGGAGTAAAACCTTTGCTTTCTTGCAGTGAGCAATAACTCACATGGATTTCAATGGTGCCAGGATTTCATTCAGAAAAGAGAAAAACTGAAATGTTGAGAAAGCTGAGCATAAAACCTAAGTCCTGAGACTGTTAATCAAACTGTTTTCTTCTCAACATTCTAGATAAACTTCTTTCTCTAAACAAGGCCTTACAGAACAGCAATGGGAACTTCACAGGAGAGCTTTCACAGCTTGATGAAAAAGAGAAGGCAATGTTAAACTTACAAACTACTGTTTAGATTATAAATATTCACCTAAACTAATTAACACTTGGTTTCTTCTAATGTGACACTTAGAAGGTAGAAAACCAATAGCAGCATTCCTTCACAGTAAATTTATAAGCTAATGAAAACCTCGCAGTAAGAAAAGTGTACACCAAACAGAGAGAAATTATTTATCTAAAGTAAATGTTTCTGGTTTTCACAAAAATCCTTCAATACAACAGTCCTATTTTCATCTATAACTGTTGGGTTCATTTTTTTTCCAAATATGTAACACAGAATTGCAAAGACAAAATAAAACAATTCTATTTCGACATATTTATGACCCTTCCTCTAGGAAAGCTCAAGAAAACTGTCATCCCAAACATTGTTACTAGACCCAGAATACATTTGCTTTTTCTTTTTTAAAGGAATATCAGCAAGACTAAGCAGAAAAGGCATGCAGACTAAAACGACAGTGATATATGCTTAAAATTTCTGTCATCCCATCAGAAATTAAGAAATTAAGTACTGCGTATCATAAAAATACCAGACCTACAAAAATAAAGAAAAAAATATTGTGCCTTCAATGTAAGAAGAGTATGTCTTGCATTATATACTAATGATGAATTCTGTATAACATGAATTGCATTCCAGAGAGTCACTTTTTTACAAATTTATAAATGTCTCTCAAGTCCTTCCAGACTTGAATTGAGGAATCTGACTTAAACCTCTCCTTGCTGACAGTTCTCCTAAGGATTCCACTCAGACAGATAGGAGATGAAGCAGGTTTTCATGACTTCAAAGAATAGTTCAAGTAATTAAAAACCAGTCTGGGATGCTGAAAAAGGATATTGTTAAGAAGGCAGTGTAAAATAGCAAAAAAAATTAATGTTATATCAAAGGAAATAATTACAACCTTCAGGAATTTTCCGAAGTAGTCAATATGTGGAGTCTAACTGTATTGTTTATTATAATTTAAGTATAATTTCATACAGAAGCCGTTTTCCTCCAAGTGTCATCCAGTTAACTCTATTTCCAGAAAGACCCAGGCTAAGTCTGAATCTATTCCTGATTCTGTTGCCCTTGCTGATTTTGCATTAAATCAGCCAGTCACAAACAAAATTAACTGAAATTCAGAGACGTGTGAAATTACAAAAAATGATTATACTGCCAGATCCCACTGAAGCAGAATTATTTCTTAGGGTATAAGGATCTTGCCTTGTATTGTCATATCAGATGAGGCTACTGGGAATGCAAGACAGTAAGGTCTGTGCACCAAAGGGTAGCTCTGAGGAACACTATCTTGGCACAGGGATTACATCAGAGTGGAACCACCACAGAATGGCCCTTATGCACCTCCATTTGCAGAACAAAGCAAACAGCAGGGATTAAGACATCAAGAAGGCTGCAGACACATTTTCTAAGGAGCTGTCTGGCAAGCTGTGTATATCAGTTAAGTAAAAGGTCACTCTCCTTAAGATCCATAATTGACAGGTCTATGAATTTTCATGATCCTTCTCAAGGAAAAAAAACCCCACAGAATGCTATATTCTCTCTTTGTAACAGAAACATGGAAAAAAGACTTAGGATATCATTGTTTATCTCCTCTGAACATGTCACATTGCAACACTTCACAGACAAATATACCTTCAGAGAAGACACAGCTAATAAGATTTTAATTTTAAATCAGAATTTTAAAGATCAGATCAGTCAATTCAAAGGATTCAATACAAATATAATATAATTTGTATATTTAACAAGTGTCTTTCAAAGCTTCCTAAAGATATTGATCAAGTACCAAGTACATTCAGTGGATAAAGAACTAGCTGTATGGACACACACCAAGAGTTGTGGTCAATGTGTCCAGCTGGAGACCAGTAATGAGTGGTGTCCCTCAGGGATTGGTGTCAGGACCAGTCTTGTTCAACATCTTTGTTGGTGACATGGACAGTGGGATTGAGTGCGCCCTCAGCAAGTTTGCCAATGACACCAAGATGTGTGGTTTGGTTGATATGCTGGAGGGAAGGAATGCCATGCAGAGGGACCTTGACATGCTTGTGAGGTGGGCTGATGCCAACCTGATGAAGTTTCACCATGACAAGTGCAAGCTCCTACACCTTGATAGGAGCAATCCCAGGCACACATACAGGTTGGGCAGAGAAGAGATTCAGAGCAGCCCTGCAGAGAAGGACTTGGTGATGTTGGTCGATGAAAAAATGAACAGGAGCCAGCAGGGTGCGCTTGCAACCCAGAAAGCCAACTGTATCCCGGGCTGCAACAAAAGGAGTGTGACCAGCAGGTCAAGGGAGGTGATCCTGCCCCTCTACTCTGCCCTTGTGAGACCTCACTTGGAGTATTGTGTGCAGTTCTGGTGTCCTCAACATAAAAAGGACATGGAACTGCTGGAACAAGTCCAAAGGAGGGCCACGAGGATGATCAGGGGACTGGAGCACCTCCCGTATGAAGACAGTCTGAGAAAGTTGGGGCTGTTCAGCCTGGAGAAGAGAAGGCTGCGTGGAGACCTCATAGCAGCCTTCCAATATCTGAAGGGGGCCTATAGGGATACTGGGGAGAGACTCTTCATTAGGGACTGTAGTGAGAAGACAAGGGGTAACGGGCTCAAACTTAAACAGGAGAAGGTTAGATTAGATAAAAGGAAGAAGTTCTTTACTGTTAGGGTGGTGAGGCACTGGAATGGGTTGCTCAAGGAAGCTGCTAATGCTCCATCCCTGGCAGTGTTCAAGGCTGGATTGGACTTAGCCTTGGGTGACCTGGTTTACTGTGAGGCGCCCCTGCCTGTGGCAGGGTGGTTGGAACTAGATGACCTTAAGGTCCTTTCCAACCCTAACTATTCTATGATTCTACTTGACATTTGCCTTTAATATGATGCACTGCTTAGGTACGAAACAGTTTCACATTACAGTGTTTTTACTGGATAGGGATAGGATGACAAGGAGTATAGAAAATGTTCAGCATTGGCGATCTGACCTGTCAGATGCAATGCGAACAAAGCCTTGCCAAACCAAGCAAGACAGTGCGGCTCTTAGAAAAGAGGACAAGAGCAGTGGGGAGCAGGCAGTATTTAACGGTTTATTCAAACACTCGATCTGATTTTATAAGCCAGCTCTACTTAACCAAATTGCTTCCAGGAAAACCTTATTTAAACTTCAATGGAAAAGGCTGCAAAAAGAAACTTGTGAATTACTAATGTACAGAAATGTACAGCTGGAGCTGGCTCAAGGCACCCTCAAGTAGCTGACAGCCATTCTCAGAAGTGATGTCAACCTTCTCAGCAACTCCTCTCTGACAGCAGCAACAAGCTCGCCATGGCACCCCTGACTTTGCAGGCAGCTGGCACAAGGAAAATGAGCACAGGATCATTGCTATCACCATCCCTCAAAATCTGCCTGCCTGAGAAACTTCCCTACTCTGCTTGTCTGCAGTCAGTCCTAAATTGCATACTGGTGGTGCCAGCCATTACTCCATTTTCCTCCTTATGACATAGAGATGCCAGCATAAAATTCTCCCATTCTCCACACAACCTGACATAAATATAACTAGACATAAACTCCACCTTTTGTCACATTTTATATCCAAATGCAAACTCTTCCTCATTTAAAAAAAGAATATACTTCTTTCTACCTTTTTTCTTTTCAATCACATATTTCCAGTTTTCATGTTAAAATCATGGATTTCTTGTTTGAATTTAAGTATTGAAATTCTCTTTGCTATTTGATGCTCTGAAAAAAATATCCAATAACTCCCACAATTAAAGAAATAATAATTTGTAACTGCTTGATGTTAAGTTCACAAATTATGAAAAATACCTGAAAAGCCGTAAAATAGCATTTAAAAGCTGCATCAGTTGGTACCCCGTGAAGGGACAGCTATCACAGCACTTTAACAGAAAAGACCCAGTACAACATTAATCTGAAACAATACAGAAGTAGTGGAGATTCACCCATTACTGTCTTTATGATTGTCTAGAGTGGCATCTAGTGGGCATATTATAACTTACATATCAAATGAAAAATGTAATTAACTTTTGTCTTAAAACTTGTTAGTAACTTAAATAGTGTCTGTTAACAATATTAGGATTTCAGACTTTGAGGGACTAAATTTTAAAATCATGTGAGGGAAGGCAGTGAGGAGACAAACAAAATGCACTTTTTAGTCAACAATTTGCATTATGTATAAAACTACATTTATGCTGTTAACAAATGTTTATTTGAGTTGAGAGGGCTTTCAGAGATGATAATTCTAGAAGACGATGTACTGACGCAAGAAAGCTTTAGGAAAAAAAGCAGAGGTTAATACTTCGGAAGTTGTTTAGTATCACAGTAATGGACTTTACTACTTTACCTGACAAAATCTTGTGCATTTGGATGGTTTTTGTGCAAAAGTCTGTATTAATTAGGAATGTCTCCGTTCTCCAAATAAGACTTCCAGCAGTCTAGCTGCACAGAAAGACCCACAGTGTATTCCTTGGCTATAAATTTAACAGAGCTGCTACATGAAAGCTGGGAAATAACAGAGGAAATCAGGAAGTAGGAGGTAAGTACTGAGTCCTTCAGTATGTAAAAATGTAGCTACAATAACAAAATTAGAAATGCTTCAGATTTTTGCCACTAGTACAAAGTATAATCTTGAAGCTACACTGCTGTAACTAGCCTAAGAAAAATCTATCTAAGAATAAAATCTGCAGTGGTTGTACAAATATTCTGATGAGTAATTCAAACGCAGTTAAGAGACAACTTCAAACACACAACTTGGGAATAATCCATCAGAGCAACATGTTCAACAACCATCAAAGCACAAAATCACTGCCCAAAAAAAGCGGCCCAAAAAGTTGCTCCAAAACCATGGTCAAACACTGCTGTAAAATATTCTTTAAATAAATAAATTAAAAAAGGCTGTTAATTTTTATGAACTAACATGAGTGCCAGAATAACCAGTTTTTTCATAATTATGTACAAATAATAAAAAAAAAGGTGAAAATATTTTAAAATTGAATTGACATTGAAAAAAAGTCCTCTTCACTGATCATTGGGAGAAAAAAAAAAAAAAAAAAAAAAAAAAAAAAAGAAAAGTAGTTATCTTTGTCAGCAATTGCTGCCAACAGCAACATTTACCAGCAGTGTTTCTGGCAGCCTCTGCAACCATGTTCACAATCATTCAATCTCCTATTTCCATTATGAACCACCCACTTACATAAAAGGCAGAGAGGCTCTGACTCTTCCTTACACAAATACTTCCTAGTACTGACACTTTACATTCAAAAGGTTCTTTATCCACAAACCGAAAAGGAAATACATGTGCACACATGTGTGAAGAGGTATGAGCAGATACCATACATACAGCAATAAGGTTTGGCACAGGTGGTTAATATGTTATTTTCTCTAGTTTCAAAATAAACAGTGAGTTCTGGAGATTTTCTTTCCCATGGAAATAACATTGTTAAATAATTCTGAAGACCAACTGAGGACTTCAATTCTATCTGAGAATTCTTATTATGCCACTGACCTATGCTCAATTGTTCCAGATTGCTGAATGTTGATGAAAAAAACAGACAACTAAAGTATTACGTTTATTCATGATGTACAAAAAGAGAAGTGCTCTGATCTCAACATTGTTTTCTTTCAGCCCTCGTGCTAAGCCATATAGGACTAAGCTGTGAATAAGAAACACAAAGTGCTGGAAGAGAAGTGGAAGCATGCCCAGATGTGAACAGCAAGATAGTTCCAATGAAAAAATAGAATACATGCTGGAGATAATTGCTTCCTTTCTTATTTTTGTCCCACATCAAAAGAAAGTGTGATTGGAACACTGTACCAATGTATTGCCCATTAAAAGATTGCACTGATGAATGGTATGGAAGTTCTATCTATCTATTCTGCAGAGGTATTTTATCCATATTCAGAACATGAGTTTGTATGCCTACATTAATGAACCTGCATACACACATGAATGCAAACACAGTAAAAATACCTATCGTAGGTATTATCTAAATATTTTCATGCAATTTTAAATACATTATTCTTTAATAATTTTTAACAAACCAAGCAGCAGCAATCCTTTCTACTTGGAACATCCTAAGAATATAAAAAATTTCCGCCAATTAAAAGAACCAACATCCTTGCACAATGCCTTTATTCAGCGCTTGAAGCACAGAAATGTCACAGAAAACCACCCTACAAAGTTCCTTCACAGTTTCAATTTGCAGTTACAGCTGAGGTACTTAGCCATAATTTTCTAAACAGCCTGTTTTGACTTAATGCAAATGTTAGGATAAAATCACAAGACAGCTTTTCAATGTAAACTAAGTACTGTGGAAGTAACTATGCTAATTCAGATATCCACTATCAAATAAAGCTTGATTCCTCAGGGTTTTAAAGCTTATGACATGACCACAAGGATTCTCTTCAAAGAAACAAATAAAAAAACCTTTTACTTGTCAAACAATTATTTTTCTGCTTAGAATCAGAGAGAATTTATAGTGGAAAGGACCTGTGGAAGTCATCTGGTCCAACACCCTGCTTCCAGCAGCACTAACTTTGTTATTAGATCAAGTTGCTCATGGCCAGGTCTAGTCAAGATTTGTACATCTCTGGACTGGAGATCCTATGCCTGCAAGCAACCAATTCTACTTCAGTCATATGTAGCTATCATCTTTCAGCCCTTATGATCTATGAACACCAAGCTAAACACAATTTTACTGAGGGGCATTGTATTTTCAGACAATTTAGCCACTAGACAGTTTTAATGATTCCTTGGTGGTAATGTTTCAGACAAGCATTTGTTTAAGAACAGCTTTCTTCCCAGATTATTTAGCTCTACACCACTTCCAAAAGGGACTCCACCAGTCACATTGTCCCTTCTACCTTCCATCCCTCTTGTTCCACTCGTCGGAGTACCCCCTGAATTGTTGCAAGGTTTGTCCAATGGCCTTCAGAACCATTGCTTGAATCACTTCCAGATCTACTGGTTCTGTTCATATTTCAAAATAAAAAAGTTATGTTTTCCTACTGCTAGTGCCATGCAAACATCTGCTACTGGCAAATGAACCTGCTATTCTACATTTTAGAAACCTGCAAGACTTAATGGGGATCACAGCTACACTTTAATCCTAAATAACAGCCACTGCTTTGAAGGCTTATAAATGCAGGATAAATCTGTAAGACAACAGATGCTGAATACAGAATGGGAGAGCATAAAGTCATAGCAGCAGGATTCTCAACAGCACAAGCAGCAGTCTTCACACAACTTTCGCTCCTACACCGCTGCAAATTACACAGCAGCAATGGAGCAGGTTTAGACAAGCTTGTGGGGAACTCCTTCTGTTCAGAATGAGAGTGGTGACACATGCAAAAGTATTTGAATATTTTAAAAATGACTGGTCAATACTGGCACAAAAAATTAAACCTGGTTAACATATCAGGTTAGATAATACAGGTCTTAAAGCAGACCAAGGGTTACATGTGGTAAGGCAGTGAAAGCCAGTGGACTGATAAACACAAGGCAAAAGCAAGAAGCTGGAAAAATTATCTTCATGACATTATTTCTGTGGATATCCACTGACCAATACTGTTGTCAAGATCAATCCTAGATAATAGTGTAACACATGTGAAAGGACAACACACACAAAGTAATGGCAATATTAGGCATAGCTTGAAGGTGTGTATCTAGGATTTCTTAATCCAAGGAATAAATTTTGCTATTATTTTAAAAAAACTCAGAATCCTTAAGCCATTCCAGCCTGCTCCATACATTACACACATTTTCAGACAGAACTGCAATCTGGGATCAGTAAATACATGAATTATGAGGAAGGGAATAAATCACTGCTCTGGAATACCAACAAAATCCAGATAGACTGGCTACAGCTTGCTGAAAGCCAAAACTAAGCTGCCCAGATGACTGCTTAGCTCTAAGACAGTCTGGCTCCATTTAAGGCCTAAGGCTGCTGGAAGTGCTACTCGGGTACGTATGTATGACTTGAAAACAAGAACTGGTCTGAATTAAACTTATGAATAAATTTTAAACTGAAGGTTCAAAAAGGTTCAGAAGTTTTCCACTGTTAACATTAATAAGAAACATTAATACTTAAGCAGTGACGTGGAAGAACCATCTGCAAGACAATGAGGAGTTTCACAACTTTTGCCGCCACGAAGTGTTTCAGAAGCGAAATCTTGAAAAATCAAAACAGCTTTATGTGTAAAGCTATCTTTTTTGTAACAATTCAAGAATAGTTATATAATATATAGCAGTTACATAACATGCATAGAATCACAGAATCATAGAACAGTTAGGGTTGGAAAGGACCTTAAGATCATCTAGTTCCAACTGCCCTGCCACTAGCAGGGACACCTCACACTAAACCATGCCTCCCACAGAACCATGCCAGCCTTGAACACCGGCAAGGATGGAGTATTCACAACTTCCCTGAGCAACCCATTCCAGTGCCTCACCACCCTAACAGTAAAGCACTTCTTCCTTTTATCTAATCTAACCTTCTCCTGTTCAAGTTTGAGCCCGTTACCCCTTGTCTTCTCACTACAGTCCCTAATGAAGAGTCTCTCCCCAGTATCCCTATAGGCCCCCTTCAGATATTGGAAGGCTGCTATGAGGTCTCCACGCAGCCTTCTCTTCTCCAGGCTGAACAGCCCCAACTTTCTCAGACTGTCTTCATACGGGAGGTGCTCCAGTCCCCTGATCATCCTCGTGGCCACCCTTTGGACTTGTTCCAGCAGTTCCATGTCCTTTTTATGTTGAGGACACCAGAACTGCACACAATACTCCAAGTGAGGTCTCACAAGGGCAGAGTAGAGGGGCAGGATCACCTCCCTTGACCTGCTGGTCACACTCCTTTTGTTGCAGCCCAGGATATGGTTGGCTTTCTGGGCTGCAAGCGCACCCTGCTGGCTCATATTCATTTTCTCATCAACCAACACCCCCAAGTCCTTCTCTGCAGGGCTGCTCTGAATCTCTTCTGTGCCCAACCTGTATGTGTGCCTGGGATTGCTCCTATCAAGGTGTAGGAGCTTGCACTTGTCATGGTGAAACTTCATCAGGTTGGCATCAGCCCACCTCACAAGCATGTCAAGGTCCCTCTGCATGGCATTCCGTCCTTCCAGCGTATCAACTGAACCACACATCTTGGTGTCATTGGCAAACTTGCTGAGGGCGCACTCAATCCCACTGTCCATGTCACTGACAAAGATGTTGAACAAGAAATCCAGGAACACCTTTTTTGCCTTGTTATTTCAACCATTCTCTTGCACAGAAAGATCAACGTGTATGCAGCCATAAAGAACATTCAAATGCTTTCTTTTTTTCACCTAGCTTTTATAAGTATGTGCTAAAAGACTTGCATAGGATGGTGCCAGTGAGTAACTCACAGAAGTTTGATGAATAACTTATAATATCCACCAGGAAAGACAAAAAATCTAAATAATAAATAATTTCCCTATTCTGTAAACTTCCTTCAAAACATTGGATACAAGTGTGCTTTGCCCCCTTATCTCATTGACTTTCTTACCTCTCTTTTTAAATAAAAATACAATATACATCCTATTATTTAAGTGTAAGGAATGAAGTTTACTGCTTTAGGGTCCATTCTAGCATAGAAACATGGAACAGCTGGGGTTGGAAAGGACTTCAAGATCATGTAGTTCCAACCCCCCTGCCATGGGCAGGAACGTCTTACACTAGACTACATCAGCAAAGGCTCTGTCCAGCCTGGCCTTGAATACTGCTAGGGACGGAGCATTTATCACTTCTTCAGGCAAACTGTTCCAGTACCTCACCACCCTCACAGTAAGGAACTTCTTCCTTATATCTAACCTGAACTTCCCCTGCTTAAGTTTAAACCCATTACCCCTTGTCTTGTTGATACAGCCCCTGATGAAGAGTTCCCCCTCAGCATCCTGTAGGCCCCCTTCACATACTGGAAGGCTGCTATGAGGTCTCCACGCAGCCTTCTCTTCTCCAGGCTGAACAGCCCCAACTTTCTCATCCTGTCTTCATTCGGGAGGTGCCCTTGTGGCCATCCTCTGGACTTGCTCCAACAGCTCCATTTCCTTCCTATGTTGAGGACACCAGAACTGTATGTATACAGTACTCCAAGTGGGGCCTCATGAGAGCAGAGGGGCAGGATCACCTCCCTTGACCTGCTGGTCATGCTGTATGCAGCGTGATGCAGCCCAGGATACAGCTGGTTTCAGGGCTCCAAGCGCACACTGAAGCCGGCTCATGTTGAGCTTCTTATCAAACAACATCGCCAAGTCCTCTGCAGTGCTGCTCTGGATCTCTTCACCCAACCTGTAGCTGTGCCTGGGATTGCCCTGACCCAAGTGTAGGACCTTGTACTTTGCACTGTTGAACTTCATGAGGCTGGCACTGGCCCACCTCTCAAGCATGTCAAGGTCCCTCTGGATGGCATCCCTTAGCTCCAGTGTATCAACCAAACCCCACAGGTTAGTGTCACCAGCAAACTTGCTGAGGGCAAGGAATCTATAAATTTTGTCTTCATTTTCACTGCCAATTTTTGTGTCTCTGTTACATAGCAACACTAGGATAATTTCTCTATATTCAGCTGTATTCCCCTTCAACACAAAAAAGATAGGTTTCTCTGAATCCTCCATGGAGCTAATCAGCTCTGCCATATTTGAAGACTGATCCTCTCCTCCCATCTTGATCCCTGTAGTGCTTCTCACTCTATTAAGGGCAGTTGTGCATGCCTGCTTGTAGACGCATTTGGAAAACATTCGGGACTGGACAAGTGAAGTCATTTTTTCATTAAAACTGGTGCTTTTTGCTGATGCTTGCTTACCTCATTATCTGACTCCACAAGCACTTGGTCATATTCACTAAGAGCTACTAGGAACATGATAGATGTGACGTTTTCAAAGCAATGTATCCATTTTCTTCTTTCTGATCGTTGGCCTCCTACATCCACCATTCTGCAAAATTAACATCCACATCAACTCCATGAATACCTTAACAGATAAACACACAAGCACACACACAGTGACAAAATTCAAGAATTAAGCTGAAAACGAAGTTTGGTTTTTCTAAATGCCTTTTTTTTATTGACATTTTATGGAATCTGTTCTAGGTAGACAGTCTGCTGAAGAAGAATGCATTGCTTTGAAGTCTGATGTTTTTTCTATATTTATATTATTGTGGCTCTCAAAACACTTACATTTCTGAGATACAAAGGTTTCATGAGCTACGATTTGGCAGTGTATGCCCTGTGTATTCAGCAAAAACATATGCAAACAGAATAGACTCAGGCGCCTGCCATTAAAAGAGTGTAACTTCCCAACCTGGTAAAGCTGCCCTTTTTAAGAGGACAAATAAAATACAACATATACCTACTAAAAATTTTAACAGACCAAATTAAAATGCGAATTTGCTCACATTCTATTCCCACCTCACCCTGTATCTCAGTTTAACTAAACACAGGTGTCTAACTTGCAACTGGAACTCCACAGTTATTTTTCAAACAACTGTACTTGCACTCAAGTAGGGATATTTATCTGTAAAGAACAATTTCTCCCTAAAAATCGGCTACACAAGTGGAAGCGCTGTATTCCATAATTTACATGAAATAAAAGGATACATGACTATTATCATATTATTATTCCCAGTAAAACTGTAACACATACTACTGAACAGATGAACTGCAAGTCTTCAGAAGACAAACCTGATTGTCTTTCATCCTTTTAACATCTTTAGCATTACCTCCTTGTTATATGTGGACAATTACGTGAAAAAATAATAACAAAGCTCAAGTTTTAAAAACACAGACTAATTTCTTTTAATGCATTTTTAACCAATATCCTATACAGGGTATTACTAATGTAAAAGGAAACAGAATAACCTACCTGAAAATGACACTTTGTAAGTCAAATGGATATTCAATGATCCCTGTTGTTGGGACTCGAACTCTGAGCACATCTTGCTGAGTTGGCAGGTAGGTGGAATCTGCTATGCGGTCCAAGTCATTAAGATAGCTATAGAGAAACAAAAGGAATTCAAGACAGTGACACCATCATCTGACTGAGGAAAAGAGAAAGGAAAACTTGGGAAGGGAAATGGGTTGTGGGGTAGGAAGAAGTGCAACAGATAAAAAGAGTATACTTGTCATAAAAGAGGGGACAAAGTATAAATATGTGCTCCATCCCCTGTTCCTGTACGCTCCCATAGCTTCAAGTAACTTCTATAAAAGGGGAGTGTAATTATTACATTCTATTTTCAAACAAGTTTGAAAATAGCTTTCACATGTATATTCACCAAATATTCAAATATTTCTTTACATAATTCTTGGCAATGTAGAGAAAAAGAATATTATAAGATGTCTGAGAAATATAAAATTGCAGTTTTATTTGAATATGCAACATACTTCTTAATCATTCTGCAGTGTCTACACACATACATGGACAGACAACTATGAATCTCCCAAGGAACAGTGAACTGCTATAGAACAGATCTCTGGCACCTGAAAGTCCTGCATTCACACTCAAACTTCTGATTAAGTTAATAAGCCTGTAGTACATGAAATACATGCCAGCTGGTTAGTAAATAACCCCAAATTGCTTAAAATTCCTTGTAAATTTTCATTAACTACAACACAAAAATCTTCTGCTATGGCTTAATGATGGGTTACAATCACAAAGCAACGGAGTACTGTAGGTTTTACTTAATTTTCATAAAAGAGATGCTTCAAAAAAAGAAGCGTACCAATGTGTGTTATAGCCTGTCTGGGTCCAGAAGCTGGACAAGCAGGGCTTGTTCAGCCTGGAGAAGAGAAAGCTCAGGGGAGACCTTGTAGCAGTCTTCCAGTACCTAAAGAGGGCCTACAAGAAATCTGGAGGACTTTTTACAAGGGCCTGTAGTGACAGGACATGGGGAATGGTTTTAAACTGAAAGAGGGAAGATTTAGATTAGACATTAGGAAGAAATTCTTCACTATGAGGGTGGTGAGACACCGGAACAGGTCGTTCAGAGAAGCTGTCCCATCCCTGGAAGTATTCAAGGCCAGGCTGGACAGGGCTTTGAGTAACCTGATCTAGCAGAAGCTGTCCCTGCCCATGGCAAGGGGGCTGGAACTAGATGATCGTTAAGGTCTCTTCCAACCCAAACTGTCCTATGGTTCTATGATATCTCAATTAAATTAGTGCACCAGGAAGCTTGGGCTCTCCCCATGGTAGGTATCTAAGAGACTGCTGCAGGACATGAAGTCTGTGGGCATTTGGTTACTTCCCAGCCCAAGAATGATCTACAGCTAGCCACTGAGAAGATAAATTAACCTACAGATAACCATTTACACAATCATTTTGTTGAATTCCTTTGGCAAGACTCAGTTTTGTCCTCCTATGTGAGCCTGATAACTGCACCTCTGCACAGCAGACACGTTACTAAGATAACCTATAATGGACATCTGACTGATTTTAGAAAGGCAACAAAACAAAGGGAAAATAGTACACAGTTAAATCTCACTTGTGTTACTAGAAACCATTAATTGGGCAGATGAGTATTTTTTTGCCTTAACACAAATCCCTGACGCCTCTAAGTTCCAGCAGCATTAATTTATCCTTAAAAATTCTTATCTTTTCCTCATCTTCATTCAGTTCTGCTCAAGTTAGCTCAATTACTGAACGGCAACCTTCCTCCTCATTTCACCGTTAGCATTTTACAGAGCACATACAGTCCATAGAAGACTCCTTATATATCCTGAAGGAGTCCTATTTCTTTCCCTAGATTTCTTCACTTACAAATCAAAGAATGTTGGGCTCTCTAAGAATTAATGTCCTGAATTATATACTCAGAGCCAAAATCAAAAGAGCAGTATCAAAACTACTAATAGTACCTCACAGAAAAAAATCCCAAAACCAAACCAAAATCAGATAGCATGCAGAAAATCCTTTAAAATCTTTGTGACACTGACAAATCATAACCAGAATCTAAAGTCCAACAAAAGCAATTTAGAATACATCCTGCATTATTTTCAAATAATGACATTTAACCCCACTCCTTTCCCTTTTAACTTAAAACTTCATTAAAAAATTACTGTATTCATTTATTTAAAAAAAAGTCCCAGTTCTTTTGTTACGCATTTATTTAAAAAAAAGTCCCAGTTCTTTGTTACACAACCTTACTTTTAAATCTTTTATGATTGCTATTTTCATGCTGTGACCATGCCACAGACAGTTAATGAAATTCTTTTTAAGTAGAAAAGAAAAAAATTTCTTTTAAGTTTTGATTTGTTGTGGTTTGGTTGTATTTTATTTTGCTTTTTTAAGCAAAGACACTTCTGTTGAAATTACTTGTGCTGGAATTCACATTTTAATGAAGTTTGTGCATTGTTGCTCTGAAGCAAGAGTAGGCATTTTCTGCTACTGACTTTAGTAACAGTTCTGCAGATCAGATACACTTGCTGCTACTGTATAAGGATATGTAACTTCACATTCTGCTATCAACTTCAGTGGGCTTAAACATGGTTCTGAAAATCAAACTGAAAGCTTTGCCTTCGTCAGCAACACAAAGCTCTCTTCAAGATACTCTAAAATCACTAAAAATGCTAACACATTTCTGTTAAAATTATTTGGAATAGTGAAGAAAGACTATTGAAATCACTCAAATTAATCTAGTTTATTTGATGGATACAGCCTGGGGTGTGGGAAGTCCATAAGCTCTCACAGGAAAGCAGGGTGGAGTTACTTCCTCCACTGACTTATCTGCAAGCAGACAGAGAACTTTATGAAGAGAACTTTATGAAGCCAGCGCTATGTGCAATGTCTCGAGTCTCTGAATTCAGATGTTTGAGGAGTGAATGAAAATGAAGATTTTCATTGATTTTTTTGTACATATACTTATTAAAAAATGATTCACCATTGCTTTAAAGCAAGTACTGACAAATATATCGTTTGCCTGGGCACATAAATCCTGTGCATGTGCAAAAAAATTAAGCACATAAAAGATACGCACAAGGTACTTTAGGATCAATGCCCAACTCAAAATGTATGCACAAATACTGCAGGCTCTGCAATGTCACTAAATTTTCAGTGCATACTAGAAATAGCGGCATGTGCATTCTTGCAAACAAACCACAAGACTTGTCATAAACATGAACTTCCACAAAAAGACTGCTGCCAACAACTGCCCAAAGCAGATGTTTCCTCAGCTTAACAACTTCAAAATTTAAAACCATAATAACAATACAGGTATTGGAAATACCCTGGCACTGCTCCTGAGGACCAATCCAGAAGCAGGTAACCACCACCACAGTTACCACGGGGAGTTCAGCTGTACAGGTCGCAGCAACTTTATGGGCAAGCAGCAACCTTTAGGGGCAAGCCATAAAGGCCACAACTATATAGCATACTGAGCACCCGCTAAGAAGCATCTTAACTTTGAGGAGACACGTTGTAGCTCTATGGCCTCTCACCCAAACATTAACTACTCAGCTAGGCACAAAATTACTAAAACCCCCCTAAAAAATAACCAACCAACCAACCATAAAATCAACCAAAAAACCAACCAACCAACCAAACAAAAACCATGCAACACAAAACGAACAAAAAAAACCCAACACACAAAAAAAAAACAAAACAAAACAAAACACCCCCTCAAAAAAAAGAAACCACACACAAAAAAACCAGGAGCCCAGACGAGCCAAACCACACGGGTCTGAGCAAGTTTCTATATAGTGCAGACTAAGTTTAAAAACTTAATTTTGTAAATTGGTTATGTAAAAATGGATTTCACTGGCCACTGAGGTAATTTTTCCAGGGGTTGCTAAGGCAACAGGAAGGCAGTGCATTACTTGAGGCAACGAGCATGTAAGGCGTTGCTGGCATGGCCCTCTCCTGATGTCAGGAGAACTGCCACAGCCTGCCCAGCAGCATGCTTGCGATTTACACGCGGACCAGAAGCAGAGGAAGCCTTTTGTCTCCCAGTCAGCACTGAGACAGAAGCACTTATTTTTAAGGTATTTCACATCACCTGTGACCTATGACAAGACCCAAGCCTGCAGCCAGCTCCAGGAAAGCTGCCAGACTATGGAGGTGCTAACAAGGCCCTTGAAAGGGAGCATGTTTCAAAGGTACTATTCGTGCCCATTTCAAATTAAACAGCAGGAGTTGGATCATGGGAGTAGATTGACTGGCTCTGTACTTCCCTTTCTCATAGAAGAATCAAGCAGAGAGGTAAGACTCCTAGCCTTAACAAACAGACCAGAATTATTTTAAATAATAACCTTCTTCAGGAGGTTAAATATAACTCCATCACCATGAACAGGTTACTCAACATTCAGCCTTAATTCACTTCCAAAAGCTATATCACCTAACAAAAACTGACGATCAAAACTTATTTGAATTTACCTTCTGGGAATGAGGTCTTAAAGCACCTTCAACATGAAAAAACATGGAGCAGGAACTTCAAACACCCTCTACTAGCCATGAGCATCTTTGAGGCCAGATTTTTGTGGCAAGTAATCGGGTGATAAAGTAGGATTTTCTCAAGAATGATTCCAGAAGAGGGATTTCTGTAACTTCAAACTGTTCAGTGGAAAGCCTAATTAATCAAGGGAAGGCAGTAATGGCATGGGCAGACAAAGGTAGAAAAGCTACAGCCTTCATCCATCTAACATTTGTTTCCCTTTCAAAGGTTAAAAATTGGATTGTTCTGTTCATCAGTGCTGCCCAACAACTCTTCCCAGACTCAGCAGGCAAAACTGATGTACCAAGACGCTGAATTCACTAGGACCTTAATAAACCCTGCACTTAGAGGCAGTCTGCCTATGAGACCCTGCGAGCACAGACTGTCTTCGAAACTTACTGCTGAAGAGAAGGGCTCTGCCTGGCACCACACCAAGAAACACTCCCACAGAAATCGCTAAAACAAAACCAAAAATGGCAGGGGGGCTGGAACTAAATGATCTTAAGGTCCTTACCAAATCTAACTATTCCATATCTAACTATGTTGAGATAGAGGTAATTACTTGGCACTCTGTTGTGGTTTAAGCCTCTAACTCACGCAGTCGCTCTCACTCACTCCCCCCTCTTTCCTCTCCCCACTCCCAGAGGAATGGGAAGGAGAATTGAAAGAATGCAACTCCCACAGGTTGAGATACGAATCGTTTAGTAACTAAAGCATAACACAAGACCATTACTGCTACCACCAATAATAATAATGACAAGGCAAATACAAGGAAAGAATACAATTGCTCACCAGCTATAC
This sequence comes from Ara ararauna, assembly GCA_028858755.1. Classification (NCBI taxonomy): domain Eukaryota; kingdom Metazoa; phylum Chordata; class Aves; order Psittaciformes; family Psittacidae; genus Ara; species Ara ararauna. Next base: position 27,983,197 of record CM054410.1, read on the forward strand.
CCAGCCTGACCAAGCAGTGCACCCCCCACCCTTCCGGGCCTCTGCTCTCTGTTTTACCATCTTGGGCATGATGCGCTGTGGCATGGAATAACCTCTTTGGTCAGTTTGGGTCAGGTGTCCTGCCTCTGCTTCCTCCTGGCTTCCCTGCCTTCCTGGCAGAGCATGAGACTCAGAAAGCCCTTGGTCAGACCAAAACATTACCAAGCAGTAACTGAAAACATTGGTGTTATCAGCGCTGTTCCCAGGCCCAAAATCAAAAACACAGCACTGCACCGGCTACCAAGAAGGAGAAAAATGACTGCTACTGCTGAACCCATGACACACTGATAAAAGGGTCGGTCAGTCTAAAACCAGAAAAGAAGACTTTTTTCCAACCAGCCAGCAAACAAGACAGTTTCTTGATCTGTATGGGGAGAACGAGAGTACAGGGGAAAACGGAAGGGACAAACCTCAAGAAACAACAAAAGTTTGCTGTTTAACATACAGCTTGTTGAAAGATTTCAGTGTAACCACAGCTGTAAAATCAAGGCTTACCAGCAACACTTCATATACAAAAGTTTTCACTGTACTCAACCATGCATAAGACAGATGCCACATGGCTGACTTTTTCCAGGTATGACAGTAACCACAGACATTCACATCTTTACAACCTTAAAGTTTGCAGGTTTAATGCAAAAAAGAGAAAAAAAAATTCTTTAAGTTAGGATAGTTCATAAGCAGCATGACCCTCTACAAAATGCTTTCATGCACATACAGACTCTGAAAGTGAAAATAAAATCCTAATCAAATTCTATGAATAAGGCTAATGATGCAAACAAGACAGTATTTCGCATATCTCTGTCCTTTGCAGCCTTGATGTTCTGGAATTGGTTTGGGCTACTCTCTATCCTGTGGTGGGGGTTGATGTGGTTTTGGGGAGGTTTTTTGTTTGTTTCACAAAACTCTTAACTGGCTGAGGAAACTACCCCAAAATCTGGCCGTGTGCTGGAAAACAAGCTTTGAAAAGGAAAAGCCTTTTTCTACATTTTTTAAAATGCATACTACTTGATTGTCTTTCAACTCCACATTTGCAAAATGTTAAAGCTGCTGTAGCAGGATTTTTCCGACCTCATAGAACTGCCAGAGTAACTGACACAAGTGGCCTCTTTGCTAATGTGCAGCAGCAGCACAGTAAACTGAATCAACTTTCCGGTACAAACATGAGCTGTAAACCAAACTAAGTGTAAATAAGTATTGGCCCCATTTTCAGAACTTCTCTGTAGGTTTGCATTTCTGAGCCTGTACACCACTGGTGAAAAGTTGAGGCAGGTTTACTAGTTTCCAGAACTATCTAATCTAAACCTAAGATCTTTGCAGTGAGGTACAAGGAAGTCTGTACTGTCTTATTTTTATCTTTTCCCTACCCAAATCCTACCTAGCTGTCTCTCTCCATTTCCTACATGGCTAAAAGCCAACCTTAGCAAACGCTACAGACAAGTAAGTAATCAAATAAAAAATGCTTGTGCAATCTTTTCTTAATAAGAAATGTGATTTAAGAATTATAAAAATATAAAAAATATGTTCAGTACTGCATGAAAAAAAAAAGGAACCTGGAAGAAATGCATAGTGTATACTCCTTTATATAGCCCCACTTCCCTTTCTGCATTTCCCTTGTTGTGTTGCATAATCTTCAGTTTTTCTGCAAGATGCATAGCTTTTTTATGCAGCAGACATTGTCCTATTTTCTTCAGACATTTATTTTATGTTTGGGAACTATATCTAAGGCATAAGATAGGGTTAGCATGGTTCTGCTGCTAGTACTTGATCTTAACATTGAGACTTTTACTTGTTTTTATCTTACTGCAAAGCTACATAAAAGCAGAATCTACCACTGTGCAACACAAATTATCCCCAAATACAGCTTTAGAACCTTCAAGTACATTCTTACAAATTAAGGGAAGAAAAAAAGAATCAATGAACTGTATTAAAATGTTTATTAAATAACGACGTTGTTATGTATCTTAGATTATATTTATTCTTGCCCCCAACAAATGACTATTACACAGATATTATATAGGCAGTTGTCCATAATGTACTATACCAGTGTCAGCCACAGAGCAGGTCCCAATTTAGAACAGTATTAGCACTCCAGAAAGGCTCACATAGATCCGTGATATTGTAAGAATTCCCTACAGCTTTACAAAGTGAAAGAATAGATGTTCTGATCACTAGAGGCAGTACCACCAAATGGAGTAAACTGCTATAGTTTAAAAACTTAAAAGATTCATACAGTGATTCTTCCCCTTGTGTGCCCCTAAGCACATCCCATTCAGCATACAGTAATTCCACTGAAATGCACCTGTTTCAGAAGTGGACCATGGAAGCAAAATGCTATCTTTTTTTAGGTATGAAGGAATTAATCATTCAGCTGAAGTTACAAAAAACCTTCAAACTCTGATGGAATACTGTTGTATAAAATTACTTGATGACCAAAGCATTATAATTCATGCAATGGTTTCACAAAAGGTGGAACATGAACTTTGATGAGCAGACATCATTAGGATTCATCTCTGTCTACCATGTAAAAAATCAGTGATATTCTCAAGACATAAATGAGAACTCATGACAACAGTAAGACTGTTGACTCCGCCTTTTTCAGACTTTGAAAAGCCATGACATAATCAGACTGTTGACTGGTAACCTGTTTACATTTGGGTTTAACGTCCTGACACCCTGTAGAGTACATACTGAATGATTTCATCTCACACAGCTATCACTTAAGGCAATCAGCAGTGTGGTGTTGGTTTATAGCTTTCTCACACAGTGAATAGTATCTTAGAGGGAAGTGGTTTAGTGGTAAGTAGGTGATTTAGTCATCCCTAATTTATATGGGAAATGAATAATCTCCGCATACCTGATGTGCTCTTGACTTTACCACATAGAAATCTAGAAACTGCTTTTAAGAACAGCGTTAACATCTGAACTTTGGAGCATTCAATTGCAAGCTAAGAGAATGGAATGCATTTGCTCAGCCGCTAAGTGGTTCAAATCAACCTCTAGGCTGCAGGAAGTTTTCTTTCTTAGATCCTGCTCTCACATCTTGTGATAAACACATGTCTGATGTATTCTTTCAGGGTACTGGCACTGGGTGTAAAAACATCAAAAGCACACCTAACAGTGACAAAGCAGGTCAACAGATGACAGACAGTACAGAAACATACAGGGTATATTAAAAAACAGAGTTTAGAAACTATAAAAAAAAAACCACCATAAAATAAAGAGGAAGAGATTTAGGAAGACAATGTGCCAAAAAAAAAAAAAAAAAAAAAAAAAAAAAAGGCAATATAGGGAACGAACTGAAAATACTACTACTATAAAAACAAAGGTGAAAAACTGCTGGGAAGATGAGAGTCTCATGCAAGAGATGCATGAATAACACGTGATATTGACAGATGTTTAAAAATACTGATATTCTCACAAAGCATGTTGACACGTGCTTATGAGAGATCTGGTGGACAACAAACCATTTTGGTTTGTCCATTAGGTCAGAAGAAATTATCAAGACTCACAACATCAGTGGGCACAAGGGTGTTTATTATAGTTTACTGCCTTGTGAATCTCAACAGTAACTTTTAAGCATTTTGTTTTCTGGCTTTGTGACAGGAATTAAAGATAGAAAATTCTGTCTGGGTGTTTTCTTGCTAAACATACATACCATATTTTTGGAACAACATTCCTTTAGTTTTTGCTAATTGCTTTTACTGGAAAAAACCTTATCTGCAAGCATAAATATAAGAAGAGGCCCTTCTAAAGACTTACATACAGTGATTCACAATTCTCATTTAAAATACATTTTGCAGAAATCCATATTATGAACTATAAGAGATTAAAGTTACCAAATCTGCAAAAACTCATGTTAAACTGCCAAATAAGCTGAGCTTGAAAAGTAACCAATTAACGAGTACATTTGCCTTTTGCAAGTCAATGACTGGCAATTTGCTTCTACAGCTTAGTGAATTATTTCCTACTATTTTTAATAAAAAAGATACACATGATGACAATTTCATTAGAATTAGGTCAAAACTATGGTATTCAGCACAATCTGATCTGAAGTAGCATTAGATGACTATTTCCTACTTTGGAGAGTAAGTAATTCTATTTTTATCCTCTAACACACAGAGAATACCTACGTGTATTTTAACTTTAAAACCAGCATCACACCTGTTATGGAAACAAAGTTAGGACCTACAAATCTAAGAAACTTGAAGTATAAGACAAGCTTTGTTTCACCTTTCACTTATGCTTGCTACTCATGTCAGTATGGAAATAATGTGAATGTACACTGTCAGCAACTTGTTTCTTTGATTTTCTTTTCACCCTTTATGTGCCCTACAGTTTTTCACTTTATGTAATATTCTATTTGTTTTCTTAACACTAAAGAACAAAACATAGTATGGTACCTTTATGGAGAAAGTGAGAATCCAAACAATTAAGAGAGAGCCCACTGTGCTTTGCACTACTCTGCACCAAAGCATGCATACAGAAATGATAAAAGTGATAGGTTAAGAAGCTAACAAGCTCACAGGACAGCAAACTATATAGGATAACAGGAACCTATGCATAGGGCAAATGTGGCATAAGAACAAGGTGTGGTGACAGCACTGCAGCAAATCAGAGAATACCTACATCATGTATCTGTTGTTCTTCAGCTGCCTAAATTGCATCAGCAAGACACAAATGTGTTCATCTTGACTAAATGACGTATAAAGTCTCCTGCCAGGCCAGAACCCTCAGACTACTCTGCACATAAATATCATCCCAGACCTCAGATTTCCAGCTTGCATTTTTGAGTGTATGTCAAAGTACAGTAAGGGCTTGAACAGGTGTAACAAAAGAAAACAAAACCATCAGTAACTAACCGTCACTAGTTAGAATCTTCAGATAATCACAGACTGACATCCTGTAAAAGAAACACGGACATAATCCTGAACTAGATGTACTCCTCTCCTTAAAGTGTCCTCTAAAAACAATTTAGTAAGTCTATACTCAGGTATGTTTGTGCTGCATATGCATACAAACATGTACACAGATATATAGTATAAGAACCTAAAAGGTAAAAAATGCCTTTTTAGAAAGAGAGAATGAGACATAGTTTTTTGTAGCCACCATGTACTTACTATTTAGTTGAATCTGACAACTGATACTCCCGTCGTCTATCATAGCACTCCTGAATTCCAGGGTCACTCCATAAGCTTCTTATTGCATCTACATAAGGATTCTCAAAAGTTGACACCTTCTCTACATCGACTTCTCGAACTAACTGTGCATGAGCCTAATTCAAAACAAACAAAACAGTAAAATTTATTTCATTTTCTATGTTTGCAGATAGCTCATACACAGTGAATGGGATTAACAGGACCAATTCTTCATACTGGCCATAGCACCAACATAGAAGAATCATAGAAGAATCATAGAATAGTCGTACATCCAAATTGAAAGAACAAGTATCACACATGAAGAAGGATGGGAAGACGGAAAAAAAAGACAACCTCAGTTCCTGAAATACACTAAAACAGAAAAACCCTTACTTTTTAACGTAAGGTATATAGATCTCAACATGCATCAGCATATTATTTACTTTTCATGCTAAAAGACAGTTAAACAAAATACCTAACATCCATTCTACCACTTATTAGCGACAGAACCTGAACACTTGAACAACATATAGAAAAGACAGTAAAATCCCAAAATATTCAAAGATGGGTATTTTAATAAAATCTGGATCCATGTGAATGAACTTAGTGATGACATAGGAAGAAAACATTATTGTTGATTCATTGGGGAAGACCTTAAAGACAATGATGAATGAATGAGAATAAATAAGAGTACTAAGTAAATTACAAGTGAATGATTAGATAAAGTGTATTCAAAGACAAACAGTGTTAAATATGGTATTATGACAGAAAGTGAAGTAATAAACTTGGGTTTTAAATAAAATATGGGTCCTTATTTCACACTATGCTTACCCCAATCCAATAATATTCAGATGAGGTAGATGAAACTTTCACATTAAAACTTCTATTTAATTAGGATAATCTGAAGAGAACTTTAATTCTTAAATTTTCAGATACAATCTTAAGAGTATATAAAACATGCTTTTCAAATGATGACTAGTTAATCAGCATGACCGATTTAGAATCTGATAGTAGATAACAGAATGGAAAGGAGAGAAGGAATTTGCTTTTCAGAGAAATTGATAAAAAGTTCTTAACATTACCAGAAGTGTAACTAAAGTTACCACTGAAGAAGAAAAGCAGGATAATTAGAAATTGTCTCTAGTTTCTATCTGCACTATAAATTATGGAGCTTCTTGAAAAGTAACACCTAAAATTGGGGGGTGCTAATAGGAAAAAATCCCTAACAAATCCATTACCTTCTAAATACTTAGAATATTAGTAACGCCTATGGAGTCAGAACTACCAAAGAAATACGGCAAAATTATTTCCAATTTGTCCTGGCAGTACTATGTACAAAATCTGGTAACAAATACATGAGCGTATGTATCCATCTAGAAATACATGCCTATGCAAATATACATACACATGCAGAGAAGACAGCAGATGAAAACTTGGTCAAGGATATAAATTTGAGGGACTGAAGTCTCATATCCAGTCTTTGAGGTGATGACACAAACCTCTTTCTATTTTAGTTTAGGCAAAAATATATTCAAACGACTGTTGTTATTTTCTAATAAATTCATCCTTTGTTTACATGCATACAATCCTCACCCCTTTTTTGACAATTGAGGAGAATGATGCTACTGCTCATTACTTAACAAAGTATTATGCTGCAGTTGTTGTTTACTCAAGAAGAAATAAACCCCTCCAAGTTCAACATGAAAAATGTGTGTCTTAGGGGTGAGTAGAACATATGTTCTCCATTATCAGAGCCCAAATTTCCAAAGTCCTAACAAAGCATACTTTCTTCCAGATCATGTCCATGCATACCCAAAATGTCTGACAAATCATGAAGAGTCAGTACCTTCTTACAGCAAATAACAAGAAATGGTACTCTACTAAGTAAACACAAGCCCAATGTTCTTGTGAACAGGGTAATTTTTTAATTATCTTCTATCTTATCTAGCTTAGTTCTGTATTCTGTTGCCCTTAGTACTTCCAAAAGAATGATGCCCTGAATATTTTCCCACAGCTTGTGACAAAATGATAAAATAATATATTCAGGCATTTGTTTTTGTCCTGAACTCTGAAATTACAGCTAAGTGATATCAAAATGCTAACAAAGACAAAAGACTAAGTTATTATTCAAAGGCTTTTATTTTAAATCTGTCATAACTTAAGTATTTCTCCAACAGTTCCATGAACATTCTATAACAGGTGCTCAAGTATTCTACCTTGGTAGATGACAAGATCTTAAAAGGTAATTGCTTTATTCAGTTACTTATCTCAACTTAATACTACATAGTTGTCCCAGATCTTGCATTGGTTTATCAGTTCTGTATGTTCTGCCATATAATTAATACAACTTTGCACTGTGTGACAAAACTCACAACGTAAACTACGATATATACTAAGAACCCGCATCCATCAAAAAATTGATTCCCCTTTTTAAAAACAAACAGCATTTCTTCAGTGCTTGTGCTTCCCTGGGATTTTCTTGGACAGACTTAATGACCACTTGCACCCTATCAATATACCGCTCTTCATATCAGAGCTGCTTCTCTGAAAAAAGTAACACCCCTTCACATAGATTTCAAATCTTTATTAATCTTCAGCTATGCCTTCTTGTTCCTAGAGATACTATACTTTTCTGTAGACAACAATTTTTCCTTCTTCCAGTGTCTTTGCAAGGCAACATCTTTTGGTGACTTTCACTTTCTGGTGGCAGAGACAAAGACGAAAATACAGGCACTCATCTATTGGCTTAATTTTTCTCTCCATTTGCCCTGATAAAAATCAAAAGTAATTCTAGTGAAACCTTCTGAGACAGAGATGCATAAATTTAATGAAGAAGAAGAACCAATAATGTATAATGTGTGGTGCTGCTATTGCTAATTACTGGAGCTAGTTTCCTTCCACTAACGGCAAATTTGGAACTTAACTTTTGATATTAGCACCCAAACATGGAAAAAAAAAAAAAAGAAAATAATCTAATGACTCATCATTAATCCAGTCCATGCAACTACAAATGCTATTAAGTACTTCTCAGTCTTTACTAATCCTTTTACTTTATCCAAAAGTTTAAATTTGGGGACGGGGAGGGAGGGGGGGGACGACACACAAAAAGAAAAAAAAAAAAAAAAGTCAACCTTGTACTCCCTGAGAAAATTGTACCTTCTTAAGAGTTCTCTTTTGGGACACCAGTAACTGTTATCAAAGCATTAAAAAACACTAACAAAACCAAAACCCCCAAACTACACACAAAACTGAAGGAGTCTGTAAGTACCACCAAACTGAAACTGGTTTTTAAAATGTAACTCCTAGTACAGACTCAATTTTCCACAAACAAAATCTAGATGGTGAAGATGGCTTTTCAGTATCAATACACTTTTTACATCAGCAGTCAACATCTTCCATGGCCTTCTGGGAATAAGACTGCTTGTAATGATTTCAATATTATTTGCCAGAAATCTTACAAACGCTCATTCAATTCATTCTAGCAAATCGAATCTCCCAAATTTAAGAGATTCTTCACAGATTTCTACAAGTAGCCTGACCAATCTGGTGACCTTCTATGATGGGACTACGGAACTGATGGACAGGGGTAGAGCAGTTGATGTCATCTACCTGGACTTGTGCAAAGCCTTTGACACTGTCTCACATGACATCCTTGTCTCTAAGTTGGAGAGACATCAATTTGATAGGCGGACCACTTGGTGGATAAAGAACTGGCTGGATGGCCGCACACAAAGAGTTGTGCTCAATGGCTCAGTGTCCAGCTGGAGATCAGTAACGAGCGATGTCCCTCAGGGATCGGTGTTGGGACCAGACTTGTTGAACATCTTTGTCAGTGACATGGACAGTGGGATTGAGTGCGCCCCCAGCATGTTTGCCAATGACACCAAGCTGTGTGGGTCGGTTGATACACTGGAGGGAAGGAATGCCATCCAGAGGGACCTTGACACACTTGTGAGGTGGGCTGATGCCAACCTGATGAAGTTTAACCATGACAAGTGCAAGCTCCTACACCTGGGTCGGAGCAATCCCAGGCACAGCAACACATTGGCAGAGAAGAGATTCAGAGCAGCCCTGCAGAGAAGGACTTGGGGGTTTTGGTTGATGAAAAAACGAATATGAGCCAGCAGGGTGCGCTTGCAGCCCAGAAAGCCAACCATATCCTGGGCTGCAACAAAAGGAGCGTGACCAGCAGGTCAAGGGAGGTGATCCTGCCCCTCTACTCTGCTCTTGTGAGACCTCACTTGAAGTATTGTGGTGCAGTTCTGGTGTCCTCAACATAAAAATGACATGGAACTGCTGGAACAGGTGCAGAAGAGGGCCACGAGGATGATCACGGGACTGAAGCATCTCCAGTATGAAGACAGTCTGAGAAAGTTGGGGTTGTTCAGCCTGGAGAAGAGAAGGCTGCGTGGAGACCTCCTAGCAGCTTTCCAGTATCTGAAGGGGGCCTATAGGGATGCTGGGGAGGGACTCTTCATTAGGGACTGTAGTGAGAGGACAAGGGGTAACGAGTTCAAACTTAAACAGGGGAAGTTGAGATTGGATATGAGGAAGAAATTCTTTACTGTAAGGGTGGTGAGGCACTGGAATGGGCTGCCCAGGGAAGTTGTGAATGCTCCATCCCTGGCGGTGTTCAAGGCTGGATTGGACATAGCCTTGGGTAGCATGGTTTAGTGTGAGGTGTCCCTGCCAGTGGCATGGGGGGTGGAACTAGATGATCTTAAGGTCCTTTCCAACCCTAAGCATTCTATGATTCTATGATTCTAAGTATCTTAAATACTTGCAGAATAACAAAAATAGGATTTTGGGAATACTACTGTATTCTAAAACCAGGAAGTCTGAGAAGATACCAAAATAGCTATAATTTTTCCTTTTTCATTCCCCTCATAAAACTACTGCCAGTGTTAAAAACTAATTCTAAGCTTTGCTGGCATTATTAATATAGTTTCATGCTGGTGTTCCAGGCAATATTCCTCTAGCCACAACCCATTAGTGTAAGTACACTTTTTTTTTAATTTCTAGGCTTCATCAGTTTTCTTATTATCTTCTTAATAAAACAAGCTTTCTTGACAGCTCTGATGTTTCTTAGGGACTAACTGGGCCAGCCAATGGCACTGAGCCTGTATTCTCTCTTTGTGTGCATGAACCATTTTGAGCCTTACCACAGTGGCCACAATCAGTGTAGCAAGCACGGGAAAAGATTCTTATTTTTATATTCTTTTTGATATAGCCTCTGTAATTTTCCCAAATCAGCACTTCAACGTACCAGATTTATATGAGAGAGCACCACGCAGAAATACTCAGTCTATTTCAAAACAAATTCCTCTGGGATCATAAATCCACAGGAGAAAGCAATATGTTTGAGACACAGCAAGCAAGGTTGCTTTGTATCAAATGCTTTCTCTAGCTGATCTTAAGATGCTTTTTTGCTGTTGTTTTAGGTTTTCATTTAGTAGGACTCAGAGAAAGCTCGGGAAGTAGCTAAGTATGTAAGAAATTTATTTGTACACTGCCATCAAAACCATGAATTTTCTTGCTGTCTTGCTTTCTTTAAAGCTGCGCCAGGCATGGAAGACAAACACTGAAAGCCACTCCTACAGGGCTGTGACCATGACATTCAAGCAAGCTTTTACTGAGAATTTTCTCAGAATTTCTATATAGATAATAAAAAAGGCTTCTGAAACTTACATTTTAAAGGTCATGTTATCACTATAGCCCTTCTTGAAAAAAAGCTGGATTACTTCCCTTGCTGTTAACACAGCATGAGAAACACAATGAAGTAACTTCTTGTCATCCTAGAGCAGATTCTTTTGCAAGTGTTAAGAGATATGAGTCATGCCAAAGGAGAAGACAGGCACGGTTCAGTGTACAATTTAAATAGAGAATCCACATTTTCATAAATGCACTTTGTTACAGTTATCCTACTAATCGATACTGAAGCTTCCAATCCTCTTTTTATAAATGAAAGGTTTTGATAGCAATAAAATAAGGGGTTTTTATGTTAAGACAGAAGAGTAAAAAGATGATATCTGATCATCTTGTATCAGCCCTATCTGATAACTTATTCACCCAGTGTGAATATCTGTTAGAAAGTGTCGTGGTTTAAGCCTCTCAGCCACGCAGTTTCACTCACTCACTCCCCCCTCATTCAGAGTTAGCAGAGTTAGAAAATTGAAGTATATAAAGAGAGTTTTCCTGTATGAAACATAAGATGTCCTCCTATGACATGGAATATATGCATTGTTTACTTAAGGAAAGCAAAGCTATGGTACGGTGCAACAAAAGGAGCACATTGTATATACTGGTCATAGAAGAAAATGCTCTAAAGAGCCCAAAGCTAATACAGATTCATTCTGCTATGGCAAATCATAGTATGGAGCAACAAAACGGTGCGATTGTTTTTCTACCTACCGTCCAGCTTTCCTGTTTTCCATATATAAAGTTTAGGTTACCTGGCTATCACTGTTAAGCTGTTGCCTAGCAAATAAAACCAACATAAACTGATGATTAACATTACTGTTACTTTGATAGAATATCTAATTCTATGTAAGTGCCTGAACTCTGAATTACCACTTTTATCACTATTCACCCCATACCTATTGTAATAGTTCCATTGACTGAAACAACCTCTTCAGCCAACATTTCTGGCAATCAACATTTACAGAACAATACATGTTTTCAAAACAATGGAGACAACAGAAAAACAGAAAAGAAGCATCCATAAGCCACTTCCTCTCTACCAAAAGGACAAAGAGGCAGATGAAGTAAGACAAATCAGTCCTTCTGTGATCTCAGATAACTTCAACTGTTAAAGCATTCTCCATATTTTACTCTAAGAGGAAGGCTAGATTTTGGATATTCATCCTAATTTTCTTCATTGTTATTCTAAGCAGAGTAATTTACAAAAACTCTGGTAAAATAATTGATAAAACCAGATCCAATATGATAAAAATCTTCATTAATTCATATCTCTAACAAAACAATACTGACTTTTAGATTTTTGTGTTATATAACATGCTATTTTAATCTGAAGATCTCAAAACTGGGTTACATCAACAAGGCCATCATCAGCAGACATAAAGACCTACACTTGTCAGGCCACACCTGGAATACTGCGTTCAATTTTGCTCCCCAACATACAAGAGATATGCATAGGCTGGGAAGGTTCCAGAGTCAGGCCACAAAGACGATCACAGGACTGGACAGCCTGCTCTGTGAGGAAAGGCTGAAGAGCTGGGCTTGTTTAGCATAGAGAAATGAAGGGACAGGCAGACCTTATCACCATGTTCCAGTATTAAAAAGGTGGCTAACAAAGAAGACTGAGGTTACTTTTTGCAAGGAGTCACACGGAAAAGACAAGAGGTAATAGGTACAAATTAGTCCTGTGAGATGCCTGTTGAACACAAGAGGAAAGTTTTTCACAAAGAGAACAATAAGCCATTGGAATAATCTCCCCAGGGAAGTGTTGCAGCATTGGACACTTTTAAGATTCAGCTGGACAGGTTGCTGGAACATCCAGTCTTGGTCATGCTCTGCCAAGAAAGGTGGGACTAAATGATCCTTAATATTCCTTCCAACCTGGTATTCTATGATTCTGTGAAAACACTTCACAAAGATCCAAAGTACCACCAGGTGCAGCTGCATAAGATTTTCACAACACACAGGTTAGTACTTTCCAATGGTGAAAGTGCAATCATATTAGTATTCAATTAACAGCAATTAACCACTAGATTATTATTACATGGGAGACTAAGATTCAGTCCTCTAGGAGAGACTAATTGTTCCCTTCAAATGGTAACACCTCTTCTATAAGTGTTTCTAACAAGGTTACTGAGAGTACAGAACTGCAAGTGTCTACATCACAAAAAATGGCTCTGCTCTCTGGCTCTGTAGGACTGCATTAATTGTAGTTAGGATTTGCACAAGACTTCCTTTCTTTAATGAGTTGACATTACACTACTACAAAGTACTTGCTTGCTTTAGCTATTTTTTGTACATTTAGATTAAGCTGGGTTTTACAAATTTACTGAAAGTAATAATTCACTGAATTATCACATGGTTAACTACAGGACTCACAGAAAAAAAACCACTTAATGCCGAATACCCATTTCATCTTTCCAGTTATAGGAGGAACTAAATCAGCCACCTTTTTTCTATAAAATGTACCAGTCTTCAGAATGAAATACGAGCCAGATCTCTGAGGAAAAGATCAACCAAAAAAGCATAAAATAGTAAAGCTGCTTTCTCTCTTCTACAGCCTTTGTACGGAGCAAGAACGTCCACAGATCATCACAGAAACCTGGAAGTCAGAAGACTGGCCTGTCATATTCTCCTGGACAATTCATGACCCCATACAAAATGGAAGGATAAAGCAACCAAAAAGCACAGCATATTTTCCAACTGCCTAACTCATGATAAATATGCATGGTCAGGAAAATCTGTGGTTTCACTACAAACTGTGGATACATAAGAATGTTACAGTAAAAGACACAGACCTTCTTTTCTCTTTGTTTTTTACTTACTTATCTACATGTCCCTCTTCTGTGAAGAGAGGGTACTTCCTCTGGAATGGGGGGGGACAGACACCCCAAAAGTCTGATGTTGTCAAAGGCTACTGTTATCCCATTACTGAACTGAATTATGAGGCAGAAATTGCTAATAAGTCTGAAATTTCTCTCAGAAATCTCTGCAAAAGGTCTAGCAGACTGCCTAGCTGACAGTCAGGAAATTAAAAACCAGATTAAATAGCAGAAACTTTAAAAAATAAGTCATCTGCTTGCTGCCAAATGCCTGAAATGGTGGTTCTTTCATGAAGCACCCGAAAGATTGAACTTTGTCCTGGTTTCAGCTGGGATAAAGTTAATTTTCTCCCTAGTAGCTGGTGCAGTTCTGGGTCTTAGTCTGAGAACAATGCTGATAACACACTTATGTTTTCACTTGCTGCTCAGTAGCACTTACCCTGGTCGAGGACTTCTTAGTCACTTAAGCGCTGTTAGTGAGGAAGTGCACAAGAAACCAGAGGAAGCAGACACAGGGCACCTGACCCAAACTAGGCAAAGGGGTATTCCATACCACAGCACGTCATGCCCAGTATATAAACTGGGGGGAGACACCCAGAAGGCCCAGATCGCTGCTTGGGTCAGGCTGGGTATCAGTCGGTAGGTGGTGAGCAATTGCACTGTGCATCACTTGTGTTTATTGCTTCTTTCCTATCCCCATTTAATTTTGTATTCTCTCCCAATGTTATTTCCCTCATCATTAGTACTTCTAGTAGTATTACACTGCACTTTAGTTATGGAACTGTTCTTATCTCAACCCAAGGGATTTACATTCTTTCGATTCTACTCCCCATTCCACCTGGGGGGAAGGGAATGGCTAAGCAAGCAGCTGAGTGGTTCTGAGTTACCAGCTAAGTCTAAACTACGACATAATTTTAGCGGACTGATTGAGAACAAAGGCAAGGAACAGTGAAAAGCAACCTTATGTTTTGTTATACGGTTATTTGTTTTTATCACTAAAAGCCACTCACTGCCTAACTTTGTTTAAGATCAGGTAACAAGACAAAATAGGAAAAAGAGAACCTCATCAACACATTTAGAATGGAAAAGTTAATAAAACAAATCTAACATCACTTTTTTTTACCAATGTCTTCAGCCTCTGGATCACATTAGGTAATATACAAAAGATTAATGAAACTAAATTTTTAATCTCATGCATGAAGACAGTTCAATTTTTCCGCGGCAGTTATTTTTTAAAAGCTGAGACCGAGCTGCACAGCATATTTAACAGAACCACAGAATAGTTAGGGTTGGAAAGGACCTTAAGATCATCTAGTTCCACTCCCCATGCCATGGGCAGGGACACCTCACACTAAACCATGCCACCCAAGGCTCTGTTCAACCTGGCCTTGAACACCACCAGCGATGGAGCATTCACAACTTCCATGGGCAACCCATTCCAGGGCCTCACCACCCTCACTGTAAAGAACTTCTTCCTTATATCCAATCTCAACTTCCCCTGTTTAAGTTTGAACCCGTTACCCCTTGTCCTATCACTACAGTCCCTAATGAAGGGTTCCTCCCCAGCATCCCTATAGGCCCCCTTCAGATACTGGAAAGCTGCTAGGAGGTCTCCATGCAGCCTTCTCTTCTCCAGGCTGAACAACCCCAACATTCTCAGACTGTCTTCATACTGGAGATGCTTCAGTCCGCTGATCATCCTCATGGCCCTCTTCTGCACTTGTTCCAGCAGTTCCGTGTCATTTTTATGTTGAGGACACCAGAACGGCACACAATACTCCAAGTGAGGTCTCACAAGAGCAGAGTAGAGGGGCAGGATCACCTCCCTTGACCTGCTGTTCACACTCCTTTCAATGCAGCCCAGAATACGGTTGGCTTTCTGGGTTGTGAGTGCACACTGCCGGCTCATGTTAAGTTTCTCATCGAAACTGAGTTCATTTTCAAGAACCATATAAGCAAATGTCCAAAATGAAAACATCCAAAAAATTATGAAGACTCAGAACAGAAATTTGAAATTGCTCCTGATCCAGTTATAATTTAACTGATAGCTAAATGGCTCCCTGCCCAATATACCATACAATTTTCCTGTATTTATATTAAAATGCAGGTGCAACTCTACATGTTCATAAACACAATCCTTATATGCTCATGCCTAAAAATCATGGCGCAATTTACACTAAACTTCTCTAATTTTTGAATGCTTTGTATTTTGTTAAAACATACTAAGACCTACTTATTTCACCGACGCATCCCAGATCTCAACTACAGAAAGGAAATGCCACAGTAACTTTCAATAATCCCGAAGCTTCTGGTGGGTTGGAACCAGATGATCTTTAAGATCCCTTCCAACTGAAACTATTCTATGATTCTGCGAAAATATTTTCAAATTTAAATCTAATCTGCCGTGACAGAAACTAACAATCATTTCATATTTGAACCAACATAAGCAAGAACTGGCAACAAGATCTCTCCTCAGAACAGTTTTTGTAGCTAACATGAATTATACAAATTACTGCTCTGTCTATGCTAAGATAGTATTACCAACATTGTTTTCAAAAACACATTCAAGCATGTATACGTAATCAAGTTTTCAGAAAAATATCCATGTCCTGGGTTGCTGGATTTTTTTCCTTGTTTTTCCTGAGGACCACTTTCAATCTGAGACCTTCAAATATTATGCATTAATCCTACAAATAATTATTGTACATGCACATAAGAAAAGATATGACTATTTCTTGAGCTAGCTAGATCAGTTCATACACACAGAGCTTCTCAGTGCTACTTCAGTTGAAACTGCAGGTAAGTGTCCCTAAACTACTGCATCAAACTTAAATGTAGCAAATATATAGGTGGCAGGGGGTTTACTTGCACCTGGTAAACTCCAAAAACCCTGTAATTGTAACCTCACACGAAATACGGTCTGAACCCTAAACCCAAAGTCATCAAAATACACTGAGGTATCTACACTGGGTGAGTTGATCTAGTTGAAGATTTTCCCTTCTCATTGCAAAGGGGTTGAACCAGATGACTTTGGAAGGTCCCTTCCAACCCAAAACATTCTGTGATTTAGGTGGTATAAATCGGGGCAGACTTAGAGCTGCTCTTTAACCTCAGTGAGCAGAGAACAATGCCAATCCCAGAGTCAGGGACACATTTTCCATTTCACCAGGGCTACTCATCTTACATATAGTTCAACAGCATGTGCCAGAGAAGCCTGTCATCAGGAAACAGCATCCAAAGTACAGCACCACACAGTAACAACAACAACAACAACAGAAAATAAAAGGACCTGGAAACCAGAGGAGTTAAAAAAAAAAAAAAACCAAAACAACAACAAAAAACAGAGAGAAGAATTCACCTGCCAGACTTTCTAGAGAGACTTCACAGGAAGCTGGGATAGATCACTGAAATTTTTAACAAGTCCTTCCTCTACTTTATTTGCATTACAGGTTTTAAGAGGCTTTATTGTAGGCTTCATGTCCTAGTGCATTTTTCTGAAGAATGATACTCAATAACAGTAGTGCAAATAATAAGCTTTTCCTTAGCAGTATTTTTGTATAGTGGTACAGCTGAATTTATGGAAGACAGTGGTAAGAAAACATGGACATGCTGAAATTTTCATTCCATTTCAAGCAAATAACAGACTTAAACTTCATAGTCCTGCAAGAACCATGGCCTCAGTCAACCACTGCAATATAACAGTATGTGCTTTAAAAAACATAAAAGGATAATGTTTCAGTATCTCACTGAAGAAGAGTACAGATGCACAGAACTCCTTCCGAGCCTTACTCCCGTACAAAGCCTGAATGAGTGTTGCACTACAGATGTTTTAAGGCTCAGAGGAATCAGCTCTGCTTGGCTTTATGAATTCAAATAGCTAGAACTTAGACTGTATGTCCCTTTACAGAGTAGAAGTTATGGTCAGTTGATTCAGGCAGTTCAGAAATTCACCCACCCCATCCACTTGCTACACAAAGGAACTGCAGAAGTTTCACTGCACTTCTCATCTAGAGAAGAACCTATGGGGGACATAGGACAGGCACACAGAAACAAAAAGGAATAAAAAAAAAAAAAGCACTGCAAAGAAAAGTATTTTGCCTCTGTATAGTTAAGCAGTCCTTTCTCTTATTTTTAAAGGAGGAGGGTGCCCTCTGCTGACTAAGACATAACAGCAAAAGCAGTTTTTTCAAACTGGTATTTCTAGAAATACTGAACAACTGATATTTCAAAAGGGAGGGTCCCTTTCAAAATAATGAACGATTCCAGCAGGAACTTTCTGCTGCAAAAATTGCAACTAACTTGAATGTCTGCATTTGTGTGCTGTCCAACCAATGAAGATTACTTCATTTCTTGGAAGTAAACTCTGAAAATGAGCTTCAGACTTACCCTAGGCATGCGAAGTTACATGATACTCAAAGACCTACTCCCTTTGGGTGCTTTTGTTAATCCCTTTATGTCTAGAGTAAAGAATTGGCAGGACTGAAGTAAGCGGCAAAACATAATCACAGATAAAAAGCTGTTCTTTAGAATTGGGTCACACAAGAATGATTTTAGCCCCTTAAGATGTTAAAGATAGAAACCCAACATTATTTTCTCTAGAGAAACCACAGACATATTATACCACTGTGATGAGTAACTATTTGAAACATGCCTTGAGGGAGAATTAAAAAAAAGTTTTATGCCATGTCTGACCTCAAAAAGTGATAACTTCTTTATAAATCAGGTACAATCTCATTCCTAGAAATACACTGTATTTCTGCTGGCTCCAATCAGGTGCCAAGAAGAGCTTATTTAAGCACTGCTGACTCCTCTTTCAAGGCTTCAGGCAAAATACCAGCCTTTGGAAACAGGCTGCCAACTTCAATCATTAGGAAGGAGGAAGAAAAACCAATAAAACAGCATCTTTCCTACACATAAATCATGGAATCAAGTTTCATACAAACAAGAGCCTGAAAGCCGTCTCTGCTGCCTGGTGTGTGTAAAATTGATTAATAGTCTGACAACCTAATTAATATGTATTCTAAATGATTCATTTTTCTTACTAACTATTCAGTATTTACAGAGGGAGGTCACAGCGGGCTTTTTAACAACCATTTGGAAAGGCTTATTTATCTGCCAAAGCACAAATGGATTATCTTCCTAAGACGCTGGCCAAAATAAGACATGGTCTCTGTAAATGTACTATTAGTCATCAAATTAGGAGAAATAGGTTTCTGAAGGGTTTTGGTTGTTTGCTTGTAGTATGTTTGTAGTCATCTAAATGGCTTCTAAAGCCCACGTTCTCAATAAGAGTTAAATATATGTGAAAAAAAGCAAAGCTGATAGCTTTTTTGAATTAATTTTGATTACACTGCATCCGGAAGAAAATTCTCCAAACTGAAGATGACAGGTAAAAAAGTGACAACACAGACTATTGAGAAGAACTATGCATCCTCCTTATTAGTACAGCAAGCTTTCCATACTGAGTCACCCAATCCTGCTGTGCCACACACTCTGAAGATTCTCCAGGACACAGCAAGGAGACAAACATCTCAGGACAAAGTCAAGAGCTGCATACTGAGATATCACATCAAGTCTCCTGGAGTCAACAAGTTCTACTTAGCCACAAATTTCAAAACCTGCTCTCCCCCATCTTTTTTTCCCCCAGAAATGTTGAAGGCAGTTTCCAAAAATATCTTCAAGAAAAATTTATCACGTTATATTAATGAAGCTGTTGGTGTAGACAAAACAGGCTGTGCTACATTCTGCTATCCAGAAAAAAGTGCTTATTAACAAGCCTTATCTACCCTGTTTGTAAGTACTATCAGAGATAGGCAACTACTTTGGAAATCAGCATGCAGCTATGACACACATAGACAAACATTTTGCACTGGAATTACAGTATTAATGCAAATGCTGGTATTTAGACTGAACTAGCGGGTTAACAACAATAGCCTGTAATTGGTCTTTAAAACAGTATCATTAATGCACCTTAAGAAACAGGAAATGATTTTGTTGATAAAGCCAGAAAAGCACTATTGCCCTGACCAAGTACCGGCTGATGTTATCATCAATATTTCTGTTTTCTTCACTGGGCTTTAACCTCCCTCTCAATATGAAAATGACCCTAATTCCTTTTTGGACAGGGTACCTAAGTACTTTAATTCAGCCTTCTGGCCTAAAATTAACCACAAACTGGATTAAACATGAATGACATTCAGCTTCACTCGATAGCTGTAGTACTTAGATTTCAAAAAATCACCCAGGATTACATGAACACATCTCAGACCAGGAACACTTCTGCATGTTTGCAAGTAGGCCTGGACATTATTAAAAAAAAATTAAGAGAGCACAGCTGGAGGGGAGGAAATTACAAGAAGCTTTATGCTGGGTTTGCAGCCACCCAACACGTCCTTTGGAAGCGCAGCTCACTACATCTTCTGCAAATCACTGCAGCCCCACAGTCACCCCAATCTGAGACAATGGTTAGTGACCTGACAGCAGCTGTCAGTCTGTGCATTTCGGTACGAGGCTACTGCTCTCTGCAGTCAAACATACAAAGCAGGAGGAAACCTGTGTGGGAAGAGACATCTTCCTTAATTGGCATGATCACAAACCCTTCTGGGAAATGTTATGAGGCCAAAAATTTTAACAGGCTGGAAGCTGGAGAGCAGGTGGCAAGGACGTGGCTCTGCCACCTCCTCTGCTTGTTGGTGAACTTTTCTTCACACAATTATATTGATACTGTAACTAATACATATTTTCAAATGGCTTATTTAAATAGGCAGATTTAATTAAAAAGAATAGCACCGAGCACATAGAGGAGCTTCTTAATAATACACACTAACCATGTAGTTACAGGACGCAGCACGGAATGTCCCTTATAATAAAAGCTGAATTTTATGATCAAAACACAATCACATATTGGTTCAGATATCAACACAGTGATGTCAGAGCACCTCCTATTCTACAGAAGCACTCACTCCTGGGTTCAGCTGTAACAGTTGTTTTTCTCCTTCCTAGTAGCTGGTGCAGCACTGTGTTTTGGCTTTAGTCTGAGAACAGTGCTGATAACACACCAGTCTTTTTAGCTGCTGCTCAGTAGCTCTTACCCTGTTCAAGGACTTTTCAGTCTCTCACGCTCTGCTGGTGAGGAGGAGCATGAGAAGCTGGAAGGAAGCACAGACAAGACACTTGACCCAAACTAGGTGAAGGGGTATTCCATACCACAGCATGTCACGCCCAGTATATAAAGTCACCCAGAATGGCAGATCACTGCTTGGGTCAGGCTGGGCATTGATCAGCGGGTGGTGAGCAACTACATTGAGCATCACTTGTATTTATTGTGGGTTTTTTTATCTTTTTCCTTTTCTCTCCCCTTGTTATTTCCCTTATCATTATTATTAGTACTTTTATATTATACTTTTGGAGGTTGAACTGTTCTTATCTCAGCCCATGGGGTTTACATCTGTTGCGCTTTATCCCACCAGGAGCAGGTGGCAGAAATGGGGAGTGAGTGAGCGGCTACATGGTCCTGACTTACTGTCTGGGCTTAAATCATGACATACTCTCAGTTGCAATCTCTGTCATGCTGTCAAAATCACTTTAAACAAAATCCAGTGGCTGTGGATTATAAAGGATTTGTAGTAGCCAAGTAATTCACTGCACTGGTATCACACTGATGAATTATTTTTATCTGTATAATAAAATGATAAAAAAATCACTTAATGGAAAGCCAGGAAATTCACAGTACAAATAAAATATTAAGCTTTCACTTATTTGTAGCACAGGACAAAGGAACCCCAGAATTCACTATTTCCAGATTTCAGTGTTGATGTAGATCCCCTGCACTTCCTTCCTTTCAGTAATTTCCTTTCATAGCAACACTATTTGCTGCAACTATTAAACTGCTGCCTATTAAAAGTCTCCGTATTTTAGAATATGGCTTTAATTAAAACAAACAAAAAAACCCACAAAACCCCCAAAATAAAACAAACGAACAAAAAAAACCCCAAAAATCCCTATCTTAGGAAATTGAATATCAATTCTGCTTTGAGATGTTTCCATCAGTCTTTTTCTTACCTGGTCACATATTGCAAAGTCTTCTTTATTATTTTTCAAAATTCAGCTTTTTACAATACAGAAAAATCTTCTTTAGTTAGGTAGTCTTTAATGGAGAATGTTACAAGCACATCCAGATGCCCCTGTAATTCACTACCAGAAGTATTTATCAGCAATCACATTCACCTTTCACAAGTTGCTAATCACAGAGCAGTAAAATCATTCCATTCTTTAGGGGAAAAAAGTAAGATATCAGTTTAAGGTCAGCAAGACTTTTGCTCTTTGTAGGTCACCCTCTTTTCAATTTAAGCAGCAAAAAGCCAGAAATGTTTGCAATGTTTCCTCCTGAGAGTCAGCACATGACACAAGTATAATGGAGGTAAATCATGAACAAAACAGTTTGGATAAGAGTAGGAGAGCCTCAGCCTCCCACATGGCAGCATCACACATACTGCATAGTGCTAAGGTTATAAATACTGCCTAGAGGTCACAAATACTGCTTCAGCTCTGCCAAGCAGGTATGTGCATACCATTTTGAAAGCATGTTAGTGAGGAAAAAAGTTAACTAAGTTTGTTAAAATGCAGGCTTTTCAGGAGGAAGGTAACTTTAATTAAAAATCATATTCCAATCCCATAGAGACCAAAGGTTTGACTAGCAGAGTCATGAAATTAAGGCAACCATACACTTGTGGTTGGTGTCTCAATGCTTTCAGAGATGTCACTGTTCTTCTCCCATATAATTTATTATTTTAATGGGAATCCACAAATTCTGTCTGTAAGTCCTGACACACCATACATACTACACCTCTCCACAACTCAGCTTGATTTGTAAGCAAAGCCTTGGATTATTTAATTACTAAAAAAAAAAAAAAAAAAAAGAAATGTTTGATCGTTACCAACCTCGGCATGTACCCAATCTTCATCTCTATGACTGTCAGGATCAACGCCAACGTGTTTGGTCTGACACTAATACTTTCATGTAAAGAAAGAAATGGAAAAGAAGGGAAACGAAACAACATCTTTATAAAGACTACATCTTGTCACTGCCATCTCCACTGCCCTAGGATTACAATTATAACAGAAGGACTGTATACCCTGAAGTCAAGGGAAGTATTTAAAAACATCATTAGAACAGTACTTTAGAAGCATAATTAACATTATGCTGCTATACCACTCTTTACTTTTATGCAGAGATTCAGTGGGCAAGGAGAAGAATTTATTATTTAATAAAAATAACTGAAACACAGCTGTAACCATATGGCTACAGACCTTTTATTAGTAAATTTCCTGATAAAGGCACCACCATATGAATTGTTTTTATGTACAACCCTCTTAGCTCCTTATTACAAGTAAATCCAGTCTCATTATTAAATGTTTAAGAAATGTACCAACAGTACCCACACCAACACAAAAACTTGACTGCTGAACCTTAAAGATTGCTAGTTGACCATACCCAAAAAAACCCTTACAGATAGATGCATAAATACCCATTTTCTCTTCATCAAGAGGCCTTGTCCAAACTAATGCTCATTCTTCCTTCCAACACAAGTAAAGAAAGATGCGGAAACAAACAACAAACAGAACAAGTACTCTGTGAGAAACAATTACTCATCCAAGTGTCACAGCGGCAGCCTGCCATAAGCTTGTGAGCTATATACAAATGGCATCAAACAAAGCAGGAGACAGCTGCCCTTATAACCTGCATGACAATATGACCTGAAAGTAATTTCAGAAACAGTTTAAAATAAAATTACTAATGGAATATATTTTACTGAAAGGTGATTCAGATCTACACCAATCTCACAAGTCACAGTGCTACGTACACTACTGGTAACAAAATAGTTTTGACTCTCTGTTCAAGCTACAATATTGTGGTCTGCTCTCCAAATTTAAAGCAGACTGATCTTTCTGTGTTTGTACAAATCTTCATTTTTCATTTTCAGAAGTCATGTCATGGAAATCACTAACTCGGGACACCATTTATCTGAATGAGGATTGCTAGGGTTTTTTGATACGATCTGTACCACCAGTAAAGTCAGTACTGTGCCATTGACTCTGGAAGAGAAAACAAAGCTTTGGGAACTGCTGAACATAGGGGAAGAAAATGGACATAAGGAAAAGCAGAAGAGTAAGACTTAACACTCAGAATAAATGCCAGATACAGCAGATGTGCTTCATTACTTTAAAACGGTGTAGCTGGAAATACTTCAAAAGTTAGTGCAAATGACACTATGGAGCTACGTTAGACAGCAAATAGAGGAAATGGTGTGGTAGAGGACTAAAACACTTGTGAAGTACATCATGTCTCAATACGTGCAGGAAAGTATCCCCAAGACAGGAAAGGGAAGAGAGTAAGCAGTTTCAGTGACTTGAAGCGGGACCTTATAATGAACCGTATTTGATTTATCAGAAATATGCATATTACTAGCTTGAAGAGGATGATTAGAAAAAAAAAAAAACCACCAAACAAAACAATAATGAATGGGAACAAAAGAGCCAAGCAAAAACCTTTCAGACAAGAACTACCTTCCCTGATATCATGTAAAATGAAAGGTAAAAGGGCATTCTCCATCTTGAAACTAGATTCCATGATTTCACTATTTTGATCATTATAGAAAAAAAATCATGTCTTTAATTAAGATCTGAAATTAGTGATCACGCATTCAAAATAGATCACCTTGCGTCTAACACAGTTACCCTGGAGATTAATGTCTTAAGCTGTCATTAATAGTGCTCAGCTGGCAAAAAGAAGACTTAGGCATGAGAAATTATCAAGAAAGCATATGTAACTGTGTAACTGCAGTGGCAGACTGCTGGCGCAAGACAGCTTTCTGGCTACTTTGGAGCCAGACAGCGATCTTCTGAAATTGTAACTATTACACAGACAACCCCCCAAAATTGAAAGCTGTAGAGAAAAAAAAAAACAACAACAAAAACAAACAAACAAACAAAAAACCCCAAAAAACTCCAAACCACCACCACATGAACTCATCATTTGTGTACCTTTCACCACTGAATCCTTATCAGTATTGTCCATATTTTTCACTCACACCATGCTCCTGGTACTTTTTTTCCTCAGGACAGCATTCTATTAGCTATTACTTCTTTACTTTTATCTCACACTAAGCACTTTAAACTAATCCAGATATACACAAGTAATTGTAAATGGGTTGCTCTGATTAACACTCTGTAATTTTTAACTGCTTTATTTGCTGAAGGCCTCGTGCATAGGTTAATAAATTTCCCACAAAAACCAAAATGAGCGAATAGAACTTTACTTTCTACTGCACTGCAAAATCAACAGTCTTTTACTTTCTGTTAGAAAACGGTTTAAGAGCCAGACATTTAAGCCTTTATTTCCTTTCAAGATGTTAAGCTGTTCTGGGTTCTTTCAGAAAGCCTGGAAGCCAGCCAGCTTTTATTGTCCCGAACATAGGTTTATCATATTAAAAGAGGGGGGGGAAAAAAAAAAAAAAAACACAAACCCCAACCAAAAAACAACCATGACTTATATGGGAATAGTCACTTGCTTTTCTGGACATACAAAACAGAAATTTAAATTGAGCTCATTCTTTGGCAGTATGAGAGCTTTTACTGGCTCACAAGCTTTGATGGATTCCAAAACTGCATGCATTTATCATGCAGCTCCTGAGGAACTGGCTTTGAAGTAACTGCTTTTAGTTTCTCTCTGATACATTGTACAGGCTGTTTTATATCACAGCCATAGCTCCAATTAAGCGCTATGCTTGTGGCAGTTAGAGTTACTGATTAATTTTCATATGAATTTAGGCTACTACTTATGGATCATATTTTATTTTTCTATTAACTTTTTTCTTTCTGTGCAGACTTTTGTGAACAGTTGAGTACTGGACCATAATTTCTAATCAATCTATTTTAAAAATAAATTAAGTGGCTCCTATATTTTGATTCTACTTTAAAAAAAATCTGTTTCTGTATTACAGCACATTTTAGGTGTCATTCACTACTGAAACCAATGGCTTCTCCATATGTAAACACATGAACACTCAGAAGAATTAACTGGAATTAAGTGATGCACAGACACATACTCATTCAGTAAATTGCCCTTCATTCAGATCAGCCTAATTCTCTTTTGAAACTAGGTCTGCCCTAAAAAGTTACTAAAAAAAAAAAAAAAAAAGGGGGGTGTGTGTGGGAGTGTGGAGGGAAGTTTGTATTAGAATGGATGTTTGGATTGTATCTGGACCTCCCACCCCCAAGCTCATCTGTGAGCTGTGCCCTAGTTTGAACTCTGACTGTGGGGCATTTATGATGTTCACAGATGACATGTCTTAATGGAGACTATTAGTTATCATTTTCTCAATTACTTGGCCCAGGAATGCAAAAGACTTCTGGGTGATTTTTGTCTCTTGAGAATAAGGTGGACTACTGCAATTTTCAAGGTGCTAGATTGATTTCTCTAGAGAAGCACATTTCAATAAATGTTCATGAGTTTGTAGCTAAATTAGGTCATTTAGGCTTATCACTCATGGGACTATACAGACTCCTAAGTTAGATTCTCTGCAAGGAGAATCAACCAGACAGGAGGGCACAGGTAGGCAGTTTTCAAGTGGAGATGGCCAACTTCACAAAGCACCCTAAACACTGTTCCACTGTAAAAAATTATGGGAGGTGCGGGTAGCCGGGAATATTTGGTGTACTGCGAGTCCCCGCAGCCACCTTCGATGCAGCAATCCTTGCCCACCCTATGACAATAGTGAAAGAAAGATGCAAAAAATTAAAATCTGGAACATTAATAAGCCAAAACCTAAGGAACTTCTGTGGTGTCCACATCCTTCATTTGATTTTGCCCATGAGATATCTGCTAGAAATGCTGCCTTCAAATGGCAACAGAAAAACTGCACAGATTTCTTCTAGAAGTGTAATTGGGCTGGTTACGTTGTGAAATATTTTACACTATTTTAGTACAGTCTGAAATGTATTAAAAATGTGCAACCCTTAGCCAAATTCCATAGGTGTTCTGATTTCCAACATCTTATCTACAATAATACCTGAATGAAGAGATTTATCATATATACTTGTTCGCATGTGTAACAAACTCTCTAAAGCTGATTAAGGCTAAAGACCTGCTGCATAAATCAATCTCAGTTATTGCGCTTGCAATTTTTACGTGAGATTGCTGAGTGAGTATGAGCAATATTATTATGCCAATATTGCTCATACTTCACTAAACAAAGAGCAAGTTAAGTATTTATTCCACTTCTAAAATCTGAACATTTGTTTTTGAAAACAGGAAATCTTTAAACGGAGGTTTATTGCCTTTGTCGTATTAGAAGATTACAGCATAAGTTATCAGTCAACAGAATAGTCCTGGTTATAAGCAAAATACACTTAATCATAGAATCATAAAATGATTAGGGTTAGAAAGGACCTTAAGATCATCTAGTTCCAGCCCCCTGGCCATGGGCAGGGATACCTCACACTAGACCATGTTGCCCAAGGCTCTGTCCAGTCCGGCCTCGAACACTGCCAGGGATGGAGCATTCACAACTTCTTTGACCAACCTGTTCCAGTGCCTCACCACCCTCATAGTAAAGAACTTCTTCCTTATATCTAACCTGAACTTCCCCTGTTTAAGTTTAAACCCATTACACCTTGTCCTATCACTGCAGACTCTGATGACAAGTCCCTCTCCAGTATCCTTGTAGGCTCCCTTCAGATACTGGAAGGCTGCTATGAGATCTCCCCACAGCCTTCTCTTCTCTCTCTTAAGAGAAACTTCTTCCTTTTTTTTTTAATCAGTATGAGTCTTACGAATTCTAGATCTTTCTTCCAG
Organism: Ara ararauna; assembly: GCA_028858755.1. Lineage (NCBI taxonomy): Eukaryota > Metazoa > Chordata > Aves > Psittaciformes > Psittacidae > Ara > Ara ararauna. The sequence goes on from CM054410.1 coordinate 28,010,745, forward strand.
ACATTATTTGTGGGAGGAAATCAAGGCGTTCATTGTAGTTATTGGGATCTCTTAAAAATGTCTGGAACCTGCCTTATATAGGCCTTAAACACCTTTTGTAGTACACTACACAACACAGAAAAAGGAAGATCTAGTCATTTGTGGCTTTCTGTAACCATTAGGTAGTAGATTTGATCATATATGTGTATCTTACTAAAATAAAATTTAAAAACATCTCCAAAATGTAGGCACTGCTAGAGGAGTTGAGGTCTGTTTCCAACCCAATCTAATTTTCCTGACACTCTTTCTTTCCCTATCACATAGCCCTATTTTGTGAGTTCTGTATATATTAGAAAATTTCAAGACAGGGCATACTAGCCCCATAATAAAGTGGCAAAATGAAAGTGAAATTAGCTCTGGAACTATATTGCTAGAGAGCAAGACTCTGATTTCTTCCATTGCATTATCAGTTATATGAGATACTTAGACATTGTTACCTGGTTTGGGCTGGAAGAAATAGTGTTAGACTGTTTATTTGCATTACACCATCTGTTAAGTAGGAAACATTACTGCAACATGTATTCTGACAACTGAAGTAAAATGCAAGTAGAAAAACACAAGTTAAAATAAAAAGGTTTCTCTTCACTGAGATGTTGCAATTCTATTCAAATTTATTTGGGCAATAAAATAAAAATATTTTCATTTGTGCAAAAGTACACTATTTTAGAAAACAAAAACACATTACTTCCAAATCTTGCTAAAGTAGTAGGTTATCTTACGAACAGCAACCTGTAATTGCTGGATGCAGAGTCCAACTAATACATATCACCGTAGATCACTGAAACCACTGAGGATTTGTCAGGATGTTTCAACCTTCACTAGCCTCATATTCAAATCCTTTCCTTACATTATCAAATAAGCACCACCTTTTGATCACTATTACTCCAGGGCAGAAAACAGTAGACATGAATGGTATGAATTCAGAATCTCTTCTGTCAAACGGATTTTAAGTGTTCACAGTCACTCCGAAGGGATGAAATAAATTAAAGCCAAGTCATTATTTACCAAGTAAATCTTTCCAATTAAGGGGATCTACTCTGCTATTAATCTACCTGAATTCTGCTGCATCTGAAATCTATGCCAATCAAAGCTGTGTCTTCAACACAGTCAGTATTTATGCTTGATTTCATATTAGATCAAAGGGTATACATCAATCCATGAAAACAGATTCTGGGTAATTTTATGAAGTAGGCAAATCAGAGTAAGATGTAAAGTTACAGCAGAAAACAATTTTTTAGCTTCATCATGAATGGAATACTAAGGTAGACAAACCCTAAGAAAATACGAAAAGGGTGTATTCTTTTGACATTACTTCAGCAGAATATTGCATCACAGAGCCGAATAATTTTCAAGATATAAAAGGGATTTATTTTCCTAGGGAAAACATGAAAAATGTAGAAAAGATTAAAATATACAAAAAAATAATTCTTTGATAGAAGTTACATTAACTTCCTAAAGAGTAAGAAAAGTATAATTTAAATAGCAAACATGAAAATACACCTGATTTATATGATGCTTACTTTTAGAACTAGAAGAGAGTGTGTATGTTGTTGTGTATGTAGTTTCAGCATATACCTAATGCAAGTGGAAGTAATAAGTGTTGACAATGGAGATCATCACTAGTGTTGGATCCATAAATTAAAAGGACAACGGCCACTGGGCTCCAAAATGGGAAATCAAAAGGGAACAAATGTTATATGCAAACAAGAATAAAATCATCTTGTTAGGAGAAAAAAACCCAAGAAATGAACATGCTTTGTTCATGTATATTGACTGCAATGAGCTTTCCTACAGCTTTGAGGATCAGATGTAAATTCAGGCTCCAGCTTATCGGAACTGTAAATGCGGAACACTATTTCAAACCAAAGTAAATTCATTCAAATTACACATCAGTTATCTTTTTCTTAGAGCTGCAATATGGTTGCAGGAATTAAAAACCACTTAAAAAAATCACGGCTACATGGATGGCATCATCTTAGAAGAATACCAAACTCAAGGTTTTTCACATACCTCCCATAAAAAAATTTTTAAAACATTCTGACTGCAAGCTTGCGGACAAGAGTTATTTCTACAAACTCAAATCTTTATGTCATGTAGTTTAAACACTGGCAGAATGCATATATAGTGCTCTGAGACAACTGTATCTAAACTTCAATTTTCAATATCATTAACAGTTGAATTTAATTTAGAATAATGAACTAAGTGATCTATTCCTTCTAGCATGAATTTTAAGTGATTTCACTACGGAGAACAGTAAGAAACAGCACACATAGGGAATTTCCTTCATTCTGGTCTGTCTCAGTTACATATCTTCCCTCCAAAAAAGGCAGACGTCCAACGGCCAACAACTACCAGAGCTACATGCAATTCTCTGTTTTAATGGAAACCAAAAATTAAGTGATTTGGAATTATTATACAGTCACTGGTATAGTAAAGCTTTACAACAGTTCTGATTAAATGCATTTGGAGAAATATCAAATATAAGCAGAAAGAAAGAAACAGAAAGGCGCTTAACTACTTCAAAAGACAAAACCGCAAGTAGATAAAATTTTCAAACTAACACAACTTCTTCACACGTAATAAGCAAGGACACATATCCTTCGAAAGCAGCTTAAGGAAATAACATCAATTTGGACTTCCTCATGTACCTCCTTGCATACTTTGAAGTTTATTCCACCAGTAGTTTTGTGCTCCTACATAACTCATCTACTCACTTTGAAGAACTCTTACATAGCAGATACCATAAGAATGAGAAAGAGAAAAAAACCCAAACAAACCAGTTTTGCTATCCTAGACTATACACAACTTTGTGAACATTATTAAGAAGCTCCATCAAAAAGTCCCATTCAAGAAACTGGACTCTTCTCTACCTCCCTGCAACTCAAAAGGAGAAGTGCTCGCAATGAACTATTTCTTGGTTCCAAGTTAGATAATCAGCAAGATTATCAGAAGAGAAAAACAATTTTCAGAGAACAAGCTGCATTTTGTCTTCTAGTTTGGATGTTCTTATAAGCATATCAAGTTTGGTCTTTACAGCAATAAGAATGTAAAGTGAGGACACAACAAGTTTGGCAAAAGGTTAATATTTTAAGGAAAGTGGGGGGGGGAAAAAAAAGGTAAAAAAAGAGATAGCTTGAAAAGAGCTGCTTGAGAATTTCAAGCACAAAAAGGTGCCAGTTCAGGCCAGCATTATATATAGTTAGCTGTATTTCCATTTGAATTCTTTTTGCATTCTTATGTGCTTGGCAAAGGTTTCCCCCCCACTCTCCCTCCAAACTTAGTTGCAAATAAAGTAAGTTTACTAGTTGGACAAAGGGCAGGAAAAAAATCAAACCACAAACCTAACTAAAATGACTAGGAAAGGTGGAGAACAGATTAAATAAAGAATCAAAGACAGTAAGTTAATCTCATTTAGGGCTGAAACAAACTTTCCACTAGCTTCATCAAAAACTAGCTACATGAAAAGTAGCACAAAATTCCCTTTTTTTCTTTTCTAACTGTAATCTGACAGATTACCAGATCTGTGAGATCCCAAAGGTATCAGAAGAAATAATTTAATTATATCAACTTTTTTTTTTTGTAAACATTCAGTTAACAGTTGATACAACTTAGGGTTAATGAGTTTTCTTCTTTTCTCCTTTGTCAAAAGCATACTTAGCTAGTTTATGGAACCAGAATACAAAACTTCTCGTGAAAACCAGGAAAATAACTTACTAAAATTTCCTAGGATTCCCATGGGTTGCCTTCTGGCTTCTATTGAGTGAGAAAAACAAACCCATTTCAACTCCAGTCCCTCCTGTCTAAAAGAGTTTGAATAATCCATTCAGGAATGTACATCCCAAGAATTTGCAGGCATAAAACTCAAACGCATTAGGCAAGATTGTGAAGGGAAGATTTCTTTTCCTGAAATACAGAGTTTCCACATAAATTATGAGTCCCATAAAGTTCTCATGGGACTATAGGGGATAGGGATTAAGGGTCCTATGGCTGACATTTTATTGCCTGAACAGCACCAAAGAGGACCTTCTGAATTCCCTGCAAGCTCAGTGGGAAGGCTCTAATGGACTAACTGCAATCACATGTGAACCAAAAAAAGGGAAAATAAAGCAAAGTGTAACTGTGAAGCATTAGAGACCTTCAGGAAGGAAGGCAACCAGGAATTTATTTGGGGGAGGAAGGTAAACAGGGCTGTTCTGAGAATTATCACATGACAGTCTCAAACTGGTCTCATGATCCACAAGGGCTGTTAAAGAACATTTCTTAATAAATCAGGAGAGAGGGGCTCCGTAGCATGCAAAGGCAGGAAGTTTTTTGGTTTGGTTTTTTTTTTTTAAAAAAAGGCATTTTTTTCACAGTACCTACAGTTACCTAAGGGCAGAAATACCTAAAATATAAGTGATTTTTCCTGAAACACACAGAACTTGGGAATTCAAATCTATTCTTCTATGTGTTAAAACATGTATTTTAAAAGAAGCATTAAAAATTTTCTCCAGACATAGACTGATAATGAAATATGATACGATGGTACCACTTCCCCAAGTAAAGGCAGCAAGCACAAAGCTATCTTTATGCCATCAAGATTCTGAAATTATATAAATGATCTGGGCAAAACTATCTGCAACACAGTAACATTACATGTAAGTAATCTGATCCTATAAGAAATCACTCCAAAAGGACCACACGTGGGCATATTTACAAAAATTGCATAAATGGGACAAGATTCACTGGCACATACATCAATACTTTTGATTTCCTGCACTAAATTTCTTGACTGAATATGCTCTGTTGTTGAAACTGAAAATGTTTGTTGTCTCTTTATTACTGGATTTAGATTCTTCAGAAGAGATAAAAGGCTTTTTTCTTCTCCAAGCAGTGAATACTGAAAGCAATGTTTTATATTTCAAATCTTCATAATATTAGATTCAAATACTTCACTGGTTTCAGATTCATGATGAAAATCACAGGGTTCTGCATTTAAAAATTCATAGCCACTACGACGCAGTAACTGAAATTAAAGTGAAAAAAAAAAAAACCCAGAGAACATGTAACAGAATATTACAGCTTTAGTGTTAATTGCATTGTACTGCAATTTCAGAAACTGAAAAAAAAAAAAAAAAAAGCTATGCATCTTAGCGCTTACCACAGCTACAAAATGTCAATAACAAATCTATCAGTCTTTCTGCACAGTAAGCAGGCAAATTTCCAGACTGGACAAATAAGCTATGAAAATTTTTTTTACAGTTCCAGTTATTTGTCACTTCTTAATAATACTGAAGGAAACCTGAATGTAACAGCACAAATCTAAGCTTATTTAGTATCAGTTATTATCTAAGTAACATTAAAAAAATGCAAGCTTTACAATCCTAAGTTAGATTCTCTGAAATGCTGTGGTTTTTTTTCCTGAGATTTAGTTTTTTGAAACGTCACTGAAGAATAAAAGCAGGTAAAAATAAATTAAAAAAAAAGGGGGGAGAAGGGGGAACTAAAGCCATTTATACTTGACTTTTGGTAATTCAGCAAATGAAATGAGAAAGAGAAACCTGACAGAACAATTTGGGATCAACTAATCCTGGGGGTAGGTGCAGAATTATTCTCTTCACAGAATCCTTCCTTACAGTGGAAGCGTATCTTCTGGTAACATGGGAAAAATGAAAGAAATGTTACTACTAAACTCTGTACAGGGTAACTGTTTTTGGTTTGAAGACTCTGGAAATACAGGAAGAAGTCTGCTGTCAACGAAAAAGAAATAAACAATACCAAGACCTTGACATATGGAAAAACAGATCATTAAAGGTCTTGCAGGAGAACTAGGAGACCCTGAATGCTGAAGCTAAACAAACAAAACAAAATATCCGAGGAAAGCTAAAGCTATATTTTCTGTATCTGATAATAGTTTCTTTTTTTTTTTTTTATTTTGTTGAGAACACTACTGGGAATAAATGGCTACTGAACATATATTTGATGCATATAAACTCTGAACAACTCCACAACTGAAGTACATGAACTCTACGGAAATACTGATGAAGTAGGCGCAATCACCTTCCAGATCTGTTTTAATACAAAGGTCTTTTTAAAACAGCTAAGAGAAAAACCTAAGAACCATTATATATTGGATCACACGCTGCTGTAACACAATTTGTAATTATTGTATTTTTGCTACCTCTAATTTCCCTTTTAATTATTCATTTCCATTGTTTCACATATTTTCCATTGCTCCACGTATTTCCTCTTGCATTCTCACCTTCTGCCCCTGTTGCCTGCCAAGATATCGCGTAGTGCTGCTCAAACTTGTCTAACCGTTTGTGTTAGCCCCATATTGCCTATAAAAACTCCAGCTTTCAATAGCGCATCCTGGAAATTTTATGCAGGGGACAACTTCTAGTTATATGACTGTATGAGGTTACACTATCATACAGCACAAGCCCACAAATACCTATGAGACTTATAATTACACCCTCCACCCTCTTTTTTCTCTTTTTAGTTAGCATTTCAGAAGATACAATTATACACACTATACTAAATTTCATGAGACTCTGAACAGAAAGAATTATTTCAGTGCATATGGCTGAACTCTGTAGAAGTTTGCAAATTCTGTAACTTTCTCCTGAATTTGATTTCTTAATTTATATGAAGTAATATTTTTTCCCTTACTTCCTGAATATTTACTAGTGAATTCCCTAAGCACTACTACGAATCATGCATGTAGGATGCAAGCATATTTGAAGATTTGGTATGTGATTTTCTCGTGTAGCCCAACATACATTTTTTACATCAACTAGAATTTGGTCCTAAGTATTTTCCTTATTTTCTCATACAGCATACAGTGTGAAAGCCTTCTCTATGCTTTTAACTGATATCATCTAAGATGCTGGATTTATTTTAATAGTAACATATTTAGAAACAAGTTAACATAAAATTATTTTAGCACAGATAATTTAGGATTAGCATGGTTTTATACAGTCTGTTCCAAAATTACTTTAACCACAGATATTTAAAGCCATGTAGAAAAAAAAAAAAATATTTCCACAAAAGCATTTATCAGGAGACACAATCATTGATACTTTCAAGATAGCTCTTCAAAATAGCTTGTAACTTTATGAAAATATTTAAACATTGCAATATCACATTTTCTTTTAAAATGCACACAAATGTCTACACTAATAAAGCTAAACATCATAAAACTTCCCAAGACCACTATTAATCAGTGTTAGCAAAATAGGATAATCAAGGAACAATATAGTTATCCAGACCAACTGAGACAGACCTTACCTTAATGGGTGACCATTAAAATCCATCTCAGTCATGAAAACAGCTATGTTATTACAGCCTAATGGCTGCTTGGCCACTGTATAGAGTTTTCTGACCTCTGCCTGACTGTTCACAATGATTCGCTACACTGCTCTTGTCAAGCCACGAAGTAAACAATTACTGACTGTTGCAGTGAATATCTTCAGTGCTGTGCCACACCTACTGCTCACACAGGTCACCGACTTCTCCTCCATATTACAGCCCTCCTCACCAGCATCACAAATACCAGAGCCCAGATTCACAGCACTCTGCTCTTGATTTCTTTAGGGCTCTTGACTCTCACTGAAATGAGAACCTGGTGTCTACACGCTTATTTAAGCCTAAAACACAGAGGAAGCAGAGCTTATAGAATGGCAGACAGTTTGTGAACTAAGCATCCGTCATGAAGCATCCTTCTTGATGAAGCATCTTCTGTGTACTGTATTTTAGGAAGAGGCAGTAGTAAGTCACACTTACTACTTTGGCTGTAAAAGCCATTGAATAAGAGGAACAATGAAACTATTCCCCATGACTACATAAATTTACCAATATAGATGTACAATTTACACAACAGTGCCCGTACATTACAGTGCTTGGTTTGTAACAAGGATCAGACACTGTCATAAGGTTCAGTTTTCAAGGCTATTTCATTAATAACTTGAGCTCTAAGTGAAGTACTGCTACTTTGCTTGCTCTGTCCTTTAGTATTTACAAGATAAAAAGCATGACTCACTGCATATTAAACCAGTGCTTTCTTCCCAAGTTAATAAACAAAAAGCTGAGTTGCTTGTGCTGCTGTTCATAGCCCTGTTAAACATCAACAGAAGGAATTAACAAGTTTACAGTCAGCCTCACCATTATTTTTTTCAGCAATAGCCATACAACTAAAATACTATGCTATCTGTATTCTGCTGCTAATGCTTAAGGGAAGTTATGAAATGCAGAACTGTTGTTCTTCTAGACTTGAGTTCTTAAGGAGGAGAACACGGCCTGGCACAACCATCAAGACGCAGACATACACAGAGGCTTTCAGAAGTAATGGCTCCTTCTACACGAACATTGAGCCGGACTGGAAAGGCCGTACCTTATAAGTAGAGCTTAATATAAAGGGAGTCCAAAAAATTCCAGTCTAGCCCCTATAGAATATATAACAAATAACTAAGAGAATACCACCTTTCCTTCTCCAGCAGCTATTCATTGGGTGTTGGTAAGATTTTCAAATGTACCCCACTGTACACCTGTGATTTGTTTTTTCTCTTGTAATTAATATTTTGTTTAATTCTGGCTCATTACGTTTAGTCCCCACTAAGTGGAACAGGTGTGAAGAGCCCCTGAGGGTGAGAATCAAAATGAACTGATAGGTGAATGACTGTGACACAAAGTTACACCAACCACCAGAAAGAAAAGTACATGACTTTGCCAGGTAACCGGGAAATCCCTCCCATTTACTTCACCTATTGGCTGCACAGATTCACCATTCAGCCTCAGCTGCAGCAACAGAAAATAAAGATACAAACATATTGAAATTACACAATTTACTCATCATTATAAGATTTAATTCAATCAAGATCTACAATAACTTTTCATTTCACAGTTAAGAGATGGAGAAGTAATGAATGAAATGGATAACCCCCCATAATTAACTAGAAAATGACTCATCAACAACACAACTGTACATTAAGTAATATCAGTCATTCATAGTTTGCTTTCCTACAGGAATTCAAACCTCAACCCTTTTAAACATTTCTATCGAGCCAAATATATATGCAACCTTTACTCATAAATTCTTAAATGAATAATCTGGTATTACTTTGAGCAAGCCATCATCAACATGATTAAGAGGACAACCACTGGACTCATCATATTAATGCTGAGTCATAAATGTCCTTGGGGAAGAAATAGAAAAATAATTATGGTCCAGATCTCATTAAACTTATGCTACAAAACTTCAAGATTACTTTGAATATTTTTCACTGTAGTTTCCTTGAAAATGGCTTACATGAGGACTTCCATAAAGCCTACTTGAAAGAAAGCTTGATATAAAAGAGAGATGCCAGCAGAACAAATAAATGGAAAAAACATTTGCATTTTTTTGTTACAATTTTATAAAACCATAAAATGGTTTGGGTTGGAAAAAACCTTAAAGGTCATCTAGCTCCAACCCCCTGCCATGGGCAGGAACACCTTCCACTACACCAAGTTGCTCAAAGCCCCATACAACCTGGGCTTCAACACTTTTAGGGATGTGGCAGACGCAACTTTTCTGGGAAACATGTTCCACTGTCTCACCACCCTCATAGTAAATCAGTTTTTCTTAACATCTCACTTAAATTAACCATCTTTCACTTTAAAGCTGTTGCCCCTTATCCTGCCACTACATGCCCTTGTATAAAGCTCCTCTCCAGACTTCTTGTAGGCCCCTTTTAAGTATTGGAAGCTGGTCTAAGGTCTCCCTGAAGGCTTCTCTTCTCCTGAAGAAGGCTGAGCAAGCCCAACTCTCACAGTCTGTCTTCACAAGAGAGGTGCTCCAGCCCTCTGATCGTAGTCATAGCCCTCCTCTGGACTTGCTCAAGCAGGTCCATGTAGCTCTTGTGTTGGGGACACATCCCCAGAGCTGGGATGCAGTTCTCCACATGGGGTCTCACCAGAGTGGAGTAAGGGGGAGAATCACCTCCCTCAACCTGCTGGTCACACTCCTTTTGATGCAGCCAGGCACACAGTTGGCTTTCTGGGCTGCAAGAGCAAAGTGCTGGGTCATGTTGAGCTTCTCATCAACCAATATGAAGTACTTCTCCTCAGGGCTGCTCTCAGTCCATTCCCTTTTCTTATTGATTTGTTGAGGCAAATTAGTGGAAAAGCCTCTTACCATCTCTGACTAATGCGAAGTGAAGGTACTGCAGCTCCTGGATGAGTGGCTAACTACTACTTAACTGCCAAGAATAACTCCCATAGCAGATGATAGGTACAAAGTCAAAAGGTTTTCCATGGAACAAAGAGCTCTGAGGTAAACCACCCATTCCTGTTAAATCACACAGCAGCTGAAGCACAGGCTGCTTGTCTGAGGTGGCAGTGGGGCACTGTTTAAAGACCCATAAATGAAAAGTAACTGCAAATTAAAGACATAAAATATGGGTGCTTCTGAAGCAAGTCTTTTTCCTACCAGAAGCAGCTTAGTGTGCTTGCCTCGTGCACCCACTATCAGTACATCCAACTTAGATGACCTATGGACTGCAGGTGCTGTTTGCGCAAGTGTACTACCTGTATGGAAGTCACATGCCCTATCAATACATTCAGCATACCAACACTAATAAGACAGAGGGAGTGGAGAAAAACTCTAGCAAGCTGAGTGAAACTTTCTGGAGAGAGTCTGACGGTACAAAGAGGTATCTTCTCAGAAGTCTCACTCCACTTCCACTACTGGGCACAAACCTGCTTCTGTTAACAGCATTCAATTAGAAGAGGTGGAAGATGAGGAAAATAAGCTTTGCCTTTCTAACAGTTACGTCTGATTTCTTTCAGTTTCAAAACCTATCCTCCTGTTTTCATATAACTGAAACAGTGGAAGTGCAAACTAAAAAAACAAGAAATTGCATTAAAAACAGAAGAGATGGTAATGCAGGGGGGAAATAAGATGATGAGAAAGTATTAGCACTTATTTATTACAAACTGACTATGCACAATCCTGTGATTTCTGAAATTAGGACTCATTTGTTACAACTTCTCACAGAAGACAGACTTGCTAACACCATACCCATCCCCCCCAAAATACCACAAAAAAAGAGCAGGGGAGGGCAACAAAAAAGAGTCACTGGAAGTGGAATTCGCAGCTCAGGTATGTGTCCTCTTGTTGAATTCAGATTTAGGAATGAAAACATAGACATCAAAAAGCCCTTCCCTGTGTCTAGAAACTGCTAGTTCAATTAGCAACCCTATTAAAAGAAAGCTTTAAAATGCCATTATATTTCAGCAAAGAGTAGAGATCTTCTTTTTAAATATTAAAAAGAACTGATGCCAGAAAAGGTAGCATTAACTTCATCAGAAAGGAAATTTACTGCAGCTTGCCTTTTGGTCCTTCAGAGAAAAAAAATGCATTTGTTGAAGCTAGCATCTCTCTTCCTGCTTTCTACATAGCCAATATTAAGAGTATTTGTGAAGCAAAGTTCTGTATGAATTGTCTTACTTAAAAGTTGAATTGTAGTTAAGTTTCTGCTGTTTCATATCCAGAATAAAGAATTTCACTTCCTAAAAAAGTCACTTTGCCACCATTAACTCCCCCACCAAATAAAAAAAAAAAATCCCTGACATGCGTGAAATTCCTGTTCCTGTTCCATGACTAGTGAACAGAGGAAATTTCTGGACAGACAACAGGTAATCCTTCAATCACAAAACAAAGATAAAGATGTACATCATTTTTTAACGGAACAAAACAAACAAACAAACAAAAATTCTTCTATCCTGATTTTGGTGATCATAGAATGGTTTGGGTTGGAAGGGTCCTTGCAGATGCTCTAGTTCCAACCCCCCTGCCACAGGCAGGGATACCTTCCACTACATGAGGTTATTCAAAGCCCCATCCAACCTTGCCTTGAACACTGCCAAGGACGGGGCAGCCACAGCTTCTTATGGGCAACCGGTGCCAGTGTCTCATCGCCCTCACAGAGAAGAATTTTTTCCTAATATCTATTCTAAAACTGCCCTCTTTCAGTTCAAAGCCCTTCCCCCTTGTCCTGTCACTACATCCCCTTGTAAAAAGAGTAGATAAATGAGTAATATAAACCCCTATAAATTGAAAAGAAGTTCCCAACAAACAAATCAGAGCTGAAAGAAATGATAGCTGGGAGCAAAACTTGAGTTGCTTACTTTAGCTTCAGGTAGACCACTTCCTGTTTAGCTTCAGAAAATAGTTAGCTCCTTGTTTTAACCAGTGGAAGGCATATTTGATTACTTGCAATATCCAAGAGGCCAGTGAATAAATATATATTTAAAATCACTCCCCCCAAAAGATCTGATATTGACTTACTGGCATTTTCTGTAATGTTTTATTGCTGTATCTGAGATCGAAGGTCAAACCCAGAAAGCTAGCCAAGCAATATATGCTCGACACACTTAAAAACTGGGGAAATGGGGAGAAAAGAAAGAGTTAAGCATTAGGTAGTGATATATCACCTTTATACCCTCCTGACTGTTGGAGCTTTGAGCTTCAGGTACTAATCCAAATTAAGCTAGAACAGCCTCCGGGCTGACCTAACTTTCATCAGCTGCTGATGGATCTGACAGATACTGTTCCGCTCTCCCTACTTCATCAAAGACCATGGTGGTCTAATCACATCTCTGTACAAAGTGATTGCACAGAATTGAGGCTAATGTGGAGATACCATGGCTGGGGATGGGTATTACATATCCAAAAACTCCACAATTCCCATGTATGCATGTGTGCACACTGGCATAAGGCACTGAGCCAAAACCACATGATTCCAGTATCCACTTCTGCAATCATATAGGTTTCTAAACAATGCAAAACTAGTATGATTAACACTTTGGTACAAGGAAAACAGCTCCAAGGGAGGCAATAGCTATGTTTCATGCAGAAGTCAAAAAGGGGTGTAAGTGTGTGTGTGTGTGTGTGTAAAACAACTGGCATACTCAATTTGCTTTAAGTTTTCCACCTTTAAAGTAAATAACATTAATGCTAATTTAAATGTTGTGGGATTCTCTATCCAAGATCCATATTTAGGTTCTTCGATATACTGCTCCAATTTATTTACTGGTGGTTATGCTAGCTATTAAAATTAAATAAACGAAGCAAGTAAAACAAATTAAGGCATTACTATAGGATATTTAGATCATATTACCCAGACTTAGCAAGCATATTCAACAGCTCTGGTAAAACAGACTTCACTGTGGCCACATGAGAGTGAAAGTGTGAGGGATTTAAGAAGACAGGGTCCCTACAGCCTATCACAGCTTGCTCACAGCCATGAAAGAACCTAGCTCAAAGAGACTATGTAGCTCACGGTGATCCACAGCAGCAGGCGCTGGCCTTGCTACCATTCATGCTTGCTCTCCATTCATGACTGTGCTGTAAATTGAATGAAGGGTCATCCAGGGACAGCTTGTGATGAGAGCACTACTGCAAGCCTAGAAAAAGGGGTGCAGAAGCTGGGGCACTGGATGGAGCCACAGTCCAGCAGGCTAGAAAGGAGCATGAAAAAGCTCCTCCTCTGAACAGTCTCCCAACTGCAGCTTTGGGCACTTTTCCAGCACTTTTCTTCATTTTAATGTCCAGTTACTGGAATTTCAGGCCTACCCACCTGTCTCTTAACAGCACAGGTCTCTGCAGAGCAAGATGCTGTACGAAGATGAAAGGCAGGACAGACTAACACTCAGAATTGCAAGATCCCCTCAAAACAGATGAAACATTTTTAAGGGCACAAGACCTTCCCTTATTCTGTAATTGGTTGTACTGAAGAAAATAATTCCTATGAAGTTCAGAAGAAATTGCTTTGTTTGGTTACTGAATTTATTTATAAACTATAACAGTGCTGGCACCTAACATCGTAACAGTGAAGATTTACCCTTGTTACTTCACTACATTTATCTACTGATGCAGTGAGGCACAATTAGGAGATGGAGATGAACACAGACGTCTGAATTTTGGGTGCAGTAGGGTACTAGTTAAATACATTTATATTCAGCCTTTCAAAATATCTGTGAGCTCCAGTTTCTAAGACAAAATTACTTCATAGTAAAAACATACATTACACTTATGCTCACTGAAAGTTACTGTCCTTTTTTCACGTAGCTTATAGTATGGATGCTTTGTATTTTGTGCAATGCTGTCAACTGTAGACCCAAAATTACGGCATTGTTTTCTGTTTGGTTCCTCAGACACTTGGAAATACTTTTAACAAGCACTGTAGCAAAATTCCCTGGAACTCTTTGCAAAGTGGGTGCTGGAAAATGCAACAATGCAACTAAATCAGAAAGTCGATACTCCACAGCCACCTTAACCACATTTTGCCCACCTGTAGGAAGCTATGTCTAATAATGATCACACCTGATTAATTCCAAGATCCATACTTCTAGCAGTGCAACAACCTTGTGCAATTGTGTAAGAGAAGGATAATAAAGATCTGATGGGGAGAATATCCAAGGTGAAAGAAAGAAAAAAAAAAAAAACAACCCCACACTTTAACACAAATAAGATCTAATCACCAAACCTAGAATAGCCCCCCCCAAAAAAGAAGGGGTGTTTACAGAAAAAGCTGCTTTGATACTCTGAGAAATAACTATGTCATGTTCAAAGAATAAAGACTTAATGAGACCATCTGAACACCAGAGAAGCATTACTAAACAAAACTCTCTTCAGGGACTAACGCTTACTTTAAAAGTAGGTCCTTGACCACTGACCTACATATCAACTATATCACTCCCTACACTCACATTTCTAACAAACTCCCTCCAAGCCACATTTATTTAAATTTCCCCTCATTGTGGTAGCCTCATATGAGAAATCTAATTTTCATTCCTTTCCCAAGAGGAAAGAATTCTTAAAATCTAATTCTCATGTAGTTTGGACCAGTAACAGAGAACACACTGAAAAATTGCATTAAAGTATTGAACAGCCAAAATTTGATTACATTTTATGTTGGCAAGGTTTCTGTAGATGGTGTCTGTTTCAGTACACTCAGACTGTTACAATATCTGCCTGAGATACACTCATAAAAGGCTGTTTTCTACTGCATATCCTTGTCAGTAGATGGTAAATCAAAAAATACCTATTGGGTCACAGGAATGCATCCCAGCATGAATTAAGAAAGTAACCCTGAATATTACTAACTTCAATGAAGAAGAATCAAAAATACTGGGGCTGCAGTTTTCTTATTTGTCAGAGGGGCAAAACAGCACCCACATTGCTGATTCATATGGTATCATCAGACAGCAGTGTGCAGGAAGCTCTACAGGAAGACCACAAAAGATGACGAGTGTCCAAAAAGGGACAGATAGGCAGAAACATACCAGCAAGAACACACACAGGCCACTGGAATCAGGAAACAACAGAGCTAGCAAGTGAGCTACAGCTTCTCTCAATCATTAATATTAGATCCTCAAAAACCTACTTCTTTAAAATGTACATTTCTGAGACAGAGAGCAGTGAAAATTATATAACTTTTCACAGACAGGAGTTGCTGTTTAAAACATTTTGCAATGCAGTGAATGAGAAGTCCTGCATGGCAAGGGCAGTCCCTGCAAGTCATTGTTTATCACACAAGACGGACATGAGATGCAAGGCTGTACTGCCATGCCCCTCTCTGATTAGGATGGTTTTATTTATAAACACTGCCCTGTAGAACTTCTCATATGAAATGAAGCCTTTCACAATGAGTCTAATAATGAGGTTGCACAATTTGTTTTCTTGATCAGCGGCACGAGAACTACCCAGAAATTTTGAAAAATTCCAAGACACAGCTTGGAAAAATGCTGACAGGTGTTTAGATTCCTCCCAAAGAACAGGAACACTGGGGCTGCAAGAAGTAAATGACCTATACAAAACACATTATCACTACTCAAATTCTAACAGAACACGCTTCTAAAAACTAGCAAGACTACACAAATACATATACCCCTCTAAACTAAAAAATGGTCCTTCAAAACTTCCTGAACACAATTTAGAAACCACCTGCATGGCCTGCACTCTCTGGCGCAGAAATGTATCACTTAATCAGAGCATGCAGGCTCCTTCTCATCCTCTGAGAACTGTCCATTCACGCATTTCTCAGTTTCCTCATACATTTCCTGAAACACCTTCCCTTATGAGCAAAATTGAACCAGAGAAGTAACCCAAATTTCCTTTAATGAAAATCCATTTTATACTGCATACACCACAGTACATATATGCACTAGTCAAACATTATTCACGTCATAAAGTGGTATCTCAGTCCAAACCCAATGGCTCCTCCATCATCATCAAAGATGAATTATTGTCTTGATTAGTACCCTTAATAAAAATATACAGACAGTTCAAACCAAAAGCAGCAACAACAACAAAACCCCTCTTCAATCTAAAGTACATATTCTTTCCTATTACTGAAAAAGTGAACTTTTACATCTACACTCAGTTCAGAAGCTATGTTTTAGTAAACTACAGAAAATTGTATCAGAACTCTTTAAATTCCTAGATGGGGAACAAATCCCATTTCTGCACAACTACAAGTTGCCAGTGCAGTCTGAGAGAATACTTAGTGAGTCCTGTGGGTGTAAAAACTACTGTCTGTTTCATACTCAACAGATTTCTGCCTTAATTTATCCTTGAAAGAGCCAAGAGTAATGAGTGCTACCAGGCTACAATTCCAAGCACTAAGTTGAGCAGAACCAACACTGAAGAAGAAATTACTGAGCTGCCTCAAAAAATAATCATGATCGACTAAACAGGCACTAATACAAGGGCATATATAAAAAACTAATTTCCACTTTGTTCTAAAGCTCTTCAAAAATATGACATAGGGTGGCCTTACACATAATACAGACAGAAAAACAAGTCTGCAGTCAGACTTTCCAAAGTCAGGCTGATGCTTTTCTTCCAAAACCTACAGAATCATAGAAAGGTTTAGGTTGGAAGAGACCTTAAAGATCATCTAGTTCCAACCCACACGTTTTTCACATAATTACACAAAAAGAAGAAAATAAGTCCCCCCTGGACTAGATCCCCTCAGCGCCCCTGGGGTATAATTGTCTGTAGATTACAAATAGATATAGACTAGATAATGACTCAATATTATATTCCATCCCTGTGTTTTCCTATTCTTTGGATAAACAGAAACAAACATTTAAATTGCCACAAAGTGGTGTAATTAACCCTTAAGACCACAATATGATTTCTAAGGGTTGTGTAATGACTGTGTCAATAGCTTCCCCTCTGTGGCACATCTCCACTGTTCCTCCACTCCATATACGGCTGTGGTGGAATCCAGAGAGGGACAGGTGCGCCCAAGGCTTGTTTATCAGGTGCGCCCAAGGCTTCTTTATGCTCCAGTGACACGCCGCTACCTTTTCATCCATCCTGTACAACTGGCAGTATTTTGTTTATGGTTAAAAAAAAAATCCAAACCAAACAGCTGGATGAAGATTGAAAACCAGATGCAAAGAAAATCTTCACACACCAAAAGCACTCATCTGCCTGCTTATACAACCAACAATATGCACACAGAGTTAAAGTTCTCAAACCAGCAGTCACAGTTGATCAAACAAAAAATACTTAAAAATAGAGAGCGTCTCCAAACACAAAAGTTATTCTGGACACAATTTGCCTTTTGGGGACTTTTCAAGAAGTAACACTCCGAACTAGCAAAACATGTACGTGCTACCTATTACTGCACTGTATATACAAATTGGCCTAGAAGTTTAACAACTACACAGTAAGCTAAATTTTAACTCTTGACAATAGGTCACATTAAGAAAAATGGGAAGTCATTATCATGAAACAATTAATTAACAAGAAAAAATCCTTCATTGTAACAGCTTTTCCACAGTACTACTTGCCTCAGCCAAGTGCCCAGAAACTCTTATATATAATAGGGACTAAGGAAATGGAGAGACCCATGAGAGCCAGAGAAATGGGATCTGGACTACATGAACTCCAGAGGTCCCTTCCAACCCTAACAGTTTTGTGATTCTGTGAAAAGTTATGAAGGATTAAAAGCAACTTTTAGTAGTTACTACCCCTCCAATACAAAATTAAGCTTTCATCATGCTTGAAACTGTTCAAGGAAGTGACTTGCTCATAATAAACTATTTTCCTAACTACCCAATATCTTAGGTCCACCATATCATAAACCAATCTACAGCCAAGATTTGCACATTTTGCCAAAGCTGAAGCATGCAACCATAGCCTTGTGTCTGATTTTTATAAAAGCTATTAGAAAAAAATTAAAACATAAAATGACTAATGTAATGCTTAGATTTCCCTTTGCCAACCTCCTCTTCCAGGAGCAAAATGCTGGCCTCTTGCCTCCTGCTTCACCTCTATGCAATCACCCAACGTGAATACAAAGTCTAAAAGTGGAGCTACCTGGGCCTACAGTCTGAAAACAAGTAGGCATGTGACTAGACTGATGAAGTGTGAATATGTAATCAATTCGTCATGTGCAGACTTTATACCTACGTCGATCAGGAGAAAAAAGAGCAAAATAATCTTTCAGAAAAAGTAAAGAATCAAAGGAATTATGCGAGTACCTCTCTATGGCAACAAATTCCACAATCTAAAATAAATTATACTTGAGAAAAAAAAAAGGGTGTGAAAGACCTTTTTTTTGTGTTTTGTTGTGAGGTTTTGTTTTTTTTTTTTTAATAACTATTTTGCTTTACCTGAGAAAACAGGCTAATGTTAAGCTGAATTTCATTATAAGACAAAGTCTTCGTACATCTCAGGTATTATAACTTTTACTGCATAAGAAACGCAATTTGAACAAGAGACTGACAAAACCTGCAAAAAAAATATGGTCCATTTCAGATGAACATTTCTCAGTCTATTGAAGTAAACCTTATTTCAAGCAACTTTAGTGTGTTACTAGAAATGAACAATAAAGACATGAGATTACAATATTTTCCGTCATTCTACATTATATAACCAGAACCCATCAAATCAGAGCTCCCTAGAAAAATTTTCTGCTAGAAAAGAATATTTTCACAAAGTTCCAGAGGAAAACAGGACAAAAAAATTTCAATCTGAAATTACTTCAGAAACAAATTCTGGATAGCCTTACTTTGTCTTCTGTAGAAATGAATTAAATAATTAGGAAGCTATTACTGTTAAATATTTTCCTCTGGGAAATACTGAGACACGGTTACATTTATATAGTTTCTGTAGAAAATTATACTGTATAAATACCTATATTTACATAACTTAATTATGGAGAAAGTCAGAACCATTCCAAGAGTATGAAATCTCATTACCTTAAAATAAACACCAAACTTCTTTCACACTCAAAAGTTGCTCTAAGCATATGTCACACTTTCATTGTCAGAGCACATGGCCACATGAGTATCTCCTAGCAGACACACAATATGCTCTGCAAGTAAAATAACTAAGCAACAAACATATCTGAAATAAAATAGAAAGAAAGGAAACAAAAAATTCTAGAAGCCTGTTTTGCTGTATTCCTGGTCCTTTATACAGTGCATGAGTGGTCACAAAATTGATGATAATCTGCCAGCATTATTACTACCTATTTGTTCTCCACAGTAGCTGAAACAGTAAAATGGTGGAACTAGAAAGATAAAACACAACCATCATGCCCCACACAATTGTTTTTGTATGACTTATCACTTCCTATTAGCAAAGGGTAGTTAATCACTTCAAATGTCCTATTTGGAAAAATAAAAAGCTTCACTTACAGCAAAATATAAAAGGAGGAAGGAAGGAATCCTCTTGCTCTGCAAAAAGAATTGCTAAAATCTAGTTTTCAAATTTATGTTGAACTGAAGGCTAAGACAGTTTCCTCATTTCATATCAGTGAATTTACCCATTATTTTACTGGGGAAAGGAAGTGTTCATTTATCTGTATGTTTATTTTAAATAAAGGTATTCTCAGCTCTTCATGGGAGCATTCAGCCCTGCTTGTCTAGCTACTTCTTTTTCAATCTCTTTTCCCCCACACTTAGGAAAATTTACTCAAAACCTGCAGTTCTGTTGTGGTGAAGTATGAAACAGTTAAGCAGAATCTAACAGAGGAAACAAGTAACTTACAAATCCCCTGGAGCAATACAGACAAATGCAAGAGTCCTCTGCTTTAAATGGGAAAAAAGCCCAAAAAACTGGTTGAAAGAGGACAGCACATAAATTACTACGTTGTTGGGGTTTTTTTAATTATTATTATTTTATTCAAACATAAAGGAAGACAAAGAAAACAGCAGAGAGTATGACAAAATGGCAAGGCCACAGGTAAGCAAATAAAGACCTGCTGAGGTCAAATGTAGGTAAGACTGGAGAGGTGCCAAAGAGAAAGGCAGGGCATGAGAAGAGTAAACGACTCACAGGAGACTGAAAAAAAGACAGCTGGGCAGAGGCTGGGATCTAGCTGAGACTGTCAGAGTCCTCACAAAAGACTTGTTATGAAGCACTCAAAAGGAAACTGTTCATAGCTTTACTGATCACTGCGCTCACTGAAGGAAACACAGCTATCAGGGAGACAGGTATTACCTCACATTATGGCTCCTGAAAAAGCTATCTTCAGTTCCTCTCTCTGAATACATGTTATTAAAGGACTACAATACCTTAAATTGAACTACACTGTCCCATGTTGGCTGGCTCTGCAACAATCTGTTTCCTGCCAAAATAACGCACCTGGTGCTTCCTGGTATTAGAAGCATTTAACTCTTCTGCAAGGCTCCTATTTATTGGGTAACTTTTGGTCTTGAGTACTCTCAGATGTTCTTGCAACTGAGCACTAGGATACATTAAATACTAACAGTATTAGTATAAAACGATTTTTCCTGTAGCCTGCTTTAAGCTCTCTGTTCCAGGGTTGAGACTACAGAATACTGTTCGTGCAAATGGCACCATTTGGGATTCTCCATGTGCTTGAAGAGCTGCTTGATCATCCCCTCCTCCAAACCAATAAGCATTTCATTCCATCATACCAAGAACATCACTCTTGCTCTAAAAATAACCAAAAAACAAAATCAAACAAAAAAACACCCTCCCCCCCAAAAAAAACCCACCCAAAATGTATTCCTCACAAGGCCAGAAATCCCACACATTCTGCATCTTCTGACAGTAGATAACCCTCCCAATGTTTGCACACTCCTGCTCTGCATTCAGTTTGTCACGCTCTTTCCGTATCAGGTGAGGTGTCTGCAGGAAGCCCCCTCCTTCAAACCAGGTTTGTTCAACATCAAATACATCAAATTTCACTGAAGAGATATAGAACACTTAACACCCCCAACTGTTTATCCTAGATAAAAATTTAGGCAATCTGACTCCATATCCTACTTCTTTCTGTCTGTATTTTTATTTGCTTGCTCCAGTGGATTTGTCTGACTTAGAAGAAACAAGCTAACAAGGTAAACATGGACTTGAAGATTATTCCAGTAAGGTTTTGGACTTTGAAAGCATTTCCCATATCTGCTTATTTTTCACGGTGAAACATTCCCCAGAGGAACAGGCATAAATACAGAAACGACTTCAGCTTAAAACACTCTTAGAAATTTAACAGCAAATGTCCAGGTCTAAAATAAAATTTGCTTTTACATTTTCAGCCTCTTTAAAAACTTTCTTGTAGCCTGTTTGTTACCATTATTCACATTAGTTATCTTGTAATGAATATTAAATAAGTTCCACAGGAAATTATGGGCATGGGATTCAAGCAAGATTTCCTGCCTGTTAATCACTAGGGGAGTGACACCTTCCTGATGTTGCCTGCTAGAGAGCCTACTAGTCTGAAAAAAAAATAGTACAGAGTAATAGTGGTAGTCAGTGTTTAGCATAGTAATAATTTATTTGTTTAGTGTAGTAATAGATTTGGTAGAGACAAGGGGGGGGAGGGAAACCACCCAGGTACACTCCCCATCTCCAGTAATACCAGACATGGTAAAAGCAAAGGAAAAAAAACCCAAAAAAACCCAAGAAGCCCCATAAACAACAAACAAACAAAACAAAAAAACACAACCAGAAAAACAACCCAACAAAACAAAAAACCCACAAAAAACCCAAAACAACAACAAAAAAACCCACAAAAAAACCCAAACAAAACAAACAAAAAACCAACACCCCCCCCCCCCAAAAAAAAAAAACAACAAACAGAAAACACAGAACCCACATTATATTATATTATCTGAAGGAAAGGCTTCTACAAGCCATTATGAGAATTATATCACATTCCACATTAGGAATGTGAGAATTTAAAAGATTAAAATGCATGGTCTTATTTAAGTATTTGAAAGGAATGACAAGCATGGATACACAGTTCAATTTTCTAAAAATACAGTAAAAAACATAAACCTGTACTTTAATTTTTACAAGATGTGCATGTAGTTGCACGAGAGTTAGTACTGTACACTCCCAAAATTTGTGAAAGACAGGCAATTTTGAGAATTGCTGGTGAACATTTCTATGAGAAAAATAAGGCTTTCCCATATTTCATACAATACTTCTTACTCTAAAATACAGAGCCATCTGAAAACTTCAGAACTTCACAATAACATTTACCCAAAAGGAAACTCAAAAACATTCCATAAGCCACCATTTCCTATGACAGACAAATTCCTAAGAAGAAACATCACTCTCACCCATTATGTTAAACCTCAGTAGAGCTTATACTCTAAAGCTTAACAAAAAAATAAATGTCTTTCATGTTTTAATCTTCTACTATCACTTCTGAGATACTCATTCTGAACACTAATAGTCACTCTGGTGATAAATCTCTCAAAACAGCCTAGATTATTACAATACAGGACAATACATTTCACTATCTCTTTAGTTATATTGGTAACTATGAAGACAACACAACTCCAAAAGAACTAACTTGCTAGACATAAACTTGCCTCTTGCTACATTGATCATATTAAAATAATCCAACCTAAAGGTTGGGACATTGTATACCACACAAAAATTGCAACTAACTTTTTGATATGACAGCACTTCAAATTCCAGCAGCATTCTGAGAGTTGAAATGCTCTTAATTTTAATAATTACCTTTAACAGTTAAAGGTAAGAAACTTGGTACAGTAACAGAAAGACATTTCTACTGCAGCCCGAAAGTCTATCACAGAAGATAAAGAATTTGACAAAAAAAGGGTCACTTTTTCTTCAGGCCAAACCAACATCTATACCAGCCTGAGCTGCCATTTTCTAAACCATTGTGCAAAACAGCTACTGTGCTAAAAATATGTTGTTACTCTAACTTTGAGATATTCTCTCCAGAGATAGGACTTCCTGATAGGAGATTCAAATTAATAGGAAGTGCCCTTCCTGTGTTTTCTAGACTGCTAAGCTAATGAGTTTGTTTTGAACTGCCTTGGAGGAAAAAAAAAAAAAAAGGAGATTGATTGGCGTTCACTGCTTTAATAACTGCTTCTATACAAAGTATAGTAGGCCACTATCTTATTTATTCTGGCATGATAGTGTAGCAAGTTTGATTTCCCCTGTATTTTTTAAGGAATTAGAACAGGAATTGTCTTGAAACCCTGTCAGTTGGTGAGTTCTATTTTACTCTGCATGTAGCCCTGTTAGAAATTGATGGGAATGTCTAAGAAGGAGCTGATCACAGAAATGGACTCCCACTTTTAGACAAGTTATTTTCATATAATGACAGTGAACAGCTCTGGCCATGCATATACAACTATGCCAAACCTAACTGGCTCACTCCAACTATATAAATACACCTTATAAATTCAGCACTCTTTTACTTGAATGGTATCATCTACAGAGCATATATTCTGTAGTATAATCCAATAAAAAAAAATTCCTCATTTATGATTAGGACTTCCAAATGCTAAGTCAAAGTGATGAAGAAAAAATTATTGCGGTCAGTATGCTGTATGCTTTGCACAAAGCAAAAACGTGGAAACAAAAGGCTGAAACAGACATAGAAATGCAGTTTTCTTTTTCATACTAATTACACACTTGATTTTGCTTCATGAGAGATGAGAGGAAACTAGACAGCTTCAGTACACAGTCAGACTAGGAAGTTCCACAGTCTCCTACACACTAGGAGAAGTTTTCGATCTTTTTCAAGTGCACAAAAATACCCCACCCACCATTAAAGAATGTTAACAATACAGATTTTGACAGGCAGGATCATTCTGACTTCCTACTGCATAAATCCAGGCCGCTGCAAAACTCTGCTTATTGCAGCATTACATGTGCAACAAAGTGATGACCCTCTGCAGTGACTCTGGCAGATGGAAATGGTGAACGCTTCTTTAACCCAGCAATAAACTTTATCTTTCCTGCTTTTAAATTAGATACTTAAAATATATACAGCAGTTGAATTTTAATAATGAAACTTCATATATGTAAACACAAAGGATTTTCATCTTAACACAAGTTAATTTCATCCTGTCTTTCCCAGTTAACAAAAGCTTACTTCTTTATCATGAACCTTCCTGCTCTTTGATAGTTTGTGATGTGTAAGAAAAAATAAATACTAGAATAAAAGCACTTTTAAGCAATTTCTCTGATGAAGTATTATTTTCATTCAGGACTACTAAATTATTATTTTCATCCAGGATTACTAAACTACCACTAAATACTCTTTCACAAAATTGAAGAAAGGTGAGCCCTCCACTTTTGAGGGGTCTTAATTCTCCACCTGACAACATCGCCGATAATGGCTCAAAAGTAGAAATTACAACAAGCTCTCAGGAACTGTTATCAGTTCTGTGACACTCCTGTGTCACCACCTGTGACACCACCCCTGTGACAAGAAGTGGGAGACACAGTCATGTAATTCTGTGCCTTACTATGTACTCAAGTAAATGTTAAGCGTTTCACTCTCTTTCATGGAATGCTTCAATTATTTTTACTTATCTTTCTTCTAACATGTAAGCAGAAACAAAAATTGGGAATAAGGCTAGTCAGAGATGAACCTTTTAAACATTTCAAATGTATTTCATCCTTTCAAACTTCAAAAACAGCATCAATCTCAAAAGGATCTGACTGTTCCCTTGTTTTGCGCTGAAAATTTTATTTCACAGTTTTCACAGGATGTTCACACAAGAACAGGTATCCCCACCTACTTTGACAATAATTTGAGTTTTCTCCACATGTAATCGTAATGGCAAACCTTAAGCCGTAATGATCTGCTACAGATCAGAAGAATGGCTTAACTGTGCTCTGGCCAGAGCATGATCTGGGAAAAAAAAGACAATGGGTAACTAAAGTCACAAGTCAAATGGCAGTCTGCCATTAAACCTCTATCCTGTTACAAACAACCCCCGGGCATCTTAAGAGCACCTCTCTTGATAAAAGCAGCACCTTTGTGTTGTTAAAGTAGCCAGAAGAACAGAGAACTAAAGGCAGGATTAGGAAATGACCTTTTCTTAGGAGCTCTGAGAATAACTGGGAGATACATAATTTTTTTGAGACCTTCAGTATATTTCCTAAAATAAACATACAAAAAGCTTCAGCTACAGAAATAAACAAACATCTCACCTTGTTATGTTCATGCTTGTATGGGATTTTGAGGGTATCCATGGCTCTGATCATGGCCTGCATTGCTGTAAATATATTCTGGTACACCAGTTTTGTAAAGCCTCTTTTGTCTTCATCAGAGTAACCTGATCCATGAATGATTCTCATCTGCTTGATAAATGTGCTTTTGCCACTCTCTCCTGTCCCTGCAAGACAAATAAGAAGGATATGTTTTAGCCACTGGACACAAACATGACTTTTCCTGTACAATGCTGACAGCTGGTTTAGTGCAGGGCTGAGTCATGCCAAGTGGTGCTTAAAAGCAACTACTAGGACCAGTTCAGAGTCAAATAGTAGCATCAGTATCAACTGAACTATCACTGAATTAAAACTTGTGTGTTTATTTAACAACTAAAAGAATGAGGAAAAAAAAAAAAAACCCACCACTCCAAAATATGCAAGACTGTGTATTTTAAAAATCTTCAATTCTTGGAGACAAATGTCCAAAACATCTAACTTCAGGTGATTATTATGGAAGATTTGATTACAAAAACTCAGGAAGAATAAAGAAAAAGACTTTCAGGACATTATGGTAAGGAGTGTACAACCAATACATACACTTGTGTTTTGGTGCTGTGGTTTTTGGAGTGCTTTGGTTTTTGGGGGGTTTTGTTTTGTTTTTAAAGCAAGCTCTGTAACAATTACAGCCCTGCAAACTTTAACCTCAGAAACAGGCAATATCAGTGCTAATTAAAATTTGGCTCATATTCATTAATGGGAAGTCATTCCTTCCTTCCTTTAAATGTCTTTGCATCTCTGTGCTTTGTACTAAAAGCAGTTTGTTACCAGACATTTCTGACTATTTGTCAATTTAAAATTAAGATCTGCCTGTTGGAAATTTCATGCAGGATACATCCAACAGTTTTTCTTTGCTCCAATTCAGTGATCTCATCCTCCTTGACAAGAAGAGCTTATCTATAATATTCCTGTGTTTGCTTAAGAGGAGGAGCTGAAATTCAGAATGAGCAGTTGCACAGCCACATAAATCCTGCATTCACCCAGCTACTCAGCCCTGCACGAAACTAAATGCATGTACTGCTCAGCACTGTGCTTTTCAGCCTTTCAGCCTGGGTTTTACTCAAATAATTTCTGTTAAGCTCTAATGCCTCACACCATGATACTCTTGTCCCAGGACAAAGGCAGCCTTATGCCCCTGGGTTTAGGCATCTTGTTAGGGAAGTGTGTTTCACAGCAGTGCAGTGCAAGGTTAAAGGCGCAACCCTTAAGCATTTCTGAAACAGCACACACTGCAGAAATCTAAGCTGGAAGCCTCTAAAAGCTTTTCCCTTTACCAAGACCATCATTTTGAAGCCTTTAGTTCCACTTCCCGCATGCGCAAAACAAACTTCTAAAGCAAGTATTACTTACACACACGATCAAGCACTCTGCTACATACTGACCAATTTCACTTTCTCCAGGGGGAAAAGTGGTTATTACTGTGATGAACAAGAACTTGCTCTGAAGCTGAAAATTGAGACCAAGCCTGGTTCCACCCTCAGCCTTCACAGTTCTTCTTCAGCCTGCACTGCAGTTAGGAGCACACAGGCCACCCCTACAGGGGGTGGCCTAGCCACCCAGAAGAACATGCCCCACACAACCTGACAGATTCACACTAACCAGGCACAGGTCCCTGAGGAAAGACATGCTCTATGAGACATGCTGGGTCAATGATATCTGCCTGAATGCCAGCTCATCAGAATCAGAGAGGAGATCTTTGCAATCTACCAGTCTGGAAAATCACTACTTGCCACCGTACAAATTACAAACCCATACAATACAGAACTATTAAACAGTAAAAAATACCTTAGGCTACCCTTAAGACCACCACAGTTTCTCTTTCTTCCGAAACCTATTACACAAAGTCATGTATGTACTTACATATGAAGTGCCCTACCACATATTTCAGAAATTCCATAATACTGTCCAGCTTTTCCAAAGATAAGTCACACGTTTAGCACAAAAATCTGTTCAACATGAACCTTTAAAGCACAGAAAGATATATGAGGTGCCTTTTAGACAGGATGACGCTTTTACTGAAGATTCTCCTTTAACTAATGCCTAAGAAAATAATTTCCAAACACCTCTGAATCATTAGAATACAAACTGACTTCCAGTTTTGGTCCTAACACTTCTCCTGACAGGAAATCCAGATTCCTTCAAAATCCCCAAATGCAAATTTAGCATAGAGATAGGAAGAACACACTTGTATTGTCTACTCTGTTCTAAAACCTGAAGCTTCTCATTCTTTCAATTTTTTATTGGGAGCTTAGGTACCCACATGATAATCACACAGAAGAAAACATGGTGGTAAAACAATCTGTGTTACATTAGAGAAGACTGTACTTCAGACTATTTACACCTTGAAAGTGATGTCTACAAAACTACAGTATATAGGAAAATGAAATTAAAATCCAAAGAAGAATCTAAGACTTAAGTCTGTGTCTCATTCAGCTTTGTGGTTCTGTAACTGGGTGTCACTGTACTAAGATTTTGTCAGCCAAAGACCAGTAACAAATTGTATTTGGGGATCTAAAGACACAAATGCATACATACTCCAGTATTTTTGATTTTTTTTCATATACATAAATGAAAAATACATATTGTATATACATATACGTATAACTACCCATACATATGCAAAAATTGTATCTCTCTTTTTGAAGGCCTCAAGTCTGCCCCTCCCAGGTCAATACTTAAAAGTACTTTCTTGTGCCCAATGACAGACAAATTTTGTTTCAGTCAGGAACAATGATGAGAACAGTTCTAGTCCTCCTTCACTACACGAAGCAACGCATGTGCAGCAGTTTGAAAGTATCCTGTAAAAAAAGGAAATAATGGAAAATTTCCAGTGCACAATGCACAAAAAGAGGATAAAAGAATCTGAACGACAGAATAACAAAATTTACAGGAGTGCCCAGAAATTACTAAGAAATGAAGATGTTTCATTTTCAGCACAATATACAACAACTTACAGAAACTTCACACTGATAGCTCCTCTTAAGATTGTTACAGTGATGGGTAGCCAGTATTTTTATACTGGTGCTGACAAAAAAGCATACAAAGGAATTTCAAGTATGGCTTTAATATAGAAAAAAACCCCAACAAACCAACAAAAAACAGTGCATCAAATCTTTAAAAACATCCTGTTCACGTGAAAGCTTTAATATGATAAAACACCATTCGAAAGCATGTCACTGGAGATCTGCTCACATACTTCTCCCCAAACCAAAATAACTGGAAAGAAAATAAGCAATGCTATTTAGTATCAGAGAAACAGGGGAAAAAGAAGTGTAATTAATTACCAAGGTTAGTTAAGCAAAGCTGCAATCATTACAGCATTATTCCTGGTGGAGACTAGGATTTTAACTCAGTGTTACAGTGCCGAGTTAAACCTAGACTTGATTATTTTTGTATGTTTTTTGCCTTTTAAAGTCTCATGACTGGCATTATAAGAAGATCAAGACATTAACTGGTACAACACTAACTGCGCTTTCTATAGCTTCATCTATTACAGAGCAGGTCAAGAAATACAACTTGGAAATGTGTGACTAAAATCTTATTTGTCACATAGGGAACAAAACGAACACTGGATAACAGGACTCTAGTGGGCTTCTTTCAGCTGGTGAAAAGAAGATGACTTGAAAGTGGATTAAAAAAAATATAAATCTATCTATCCTGAGAAGATGTGAATGCCCTATGTCTTCTACTATGGCTTTGCTGCTTCTACGACCATCACTCCAGCAGTACCTCTAGCTGATATAAGGAGAAAGAAAGCATGAAATGGCAACGGAGGGAATCAGCAGAATGGACTGAGGCAGGAGAAAACTATAATGAGATCAATCTTCTACTAGCTGGCATTGCACACTTAAATTAGTTGAGACTTAGATCAGTCCTCTGAAGCCAGATGAGTAATAGCTTCCTGTCTGTCAGAAAACAGTTGAAGGCCACACAACATACCTTAATCTTTAATAATAACAATAATACCACCCACTCCTTCCTCATCTTTTAAGAGGAGTGACGTACAAACCAAACCAACCAACCCACCACGATCCTAATAAAGCCCTTGGGTGGTACTCTGGAGTCAATGCTGTGAATGGGGAAAAAAAAACAAAAAACAAAAAAACAAAAACCAAAAAACCAAAAACAAAACCAAGAACCAACCAACCAACCAACCAACCAACCCCAAAATACAGGGGGGAAAAAAAAAGCAACAAACAAACCCACAACGAAACCAAACCAACACAACCTAATCCCCCTGCCTCCCCCCCCAAAAAAAAAAAAAACCAAACCAAACCAAACCAAAACAAAAAAACCCCAACCAACAAACAAAATGAAACAAACATAACCAAGGAACTTCCTGATTCAAGGAGACAGTATGGCTGGACCTTCAACTTTTTTTTTTTCCCTTTCCAGATTAAAAAAACCCAACCCAACTGATGAATGAAAAGAATTAACTGTCTTCTAAAAACAACAATCACTCAGTGACGAATTTCGATTCAAGCATGGCACAGAGGATTATTAACACTTGTATGTAAGAGCTTTGCGTCTTACAAGCTGTCAAATCTCTGAAGACCTCCCTCAAGAGTTTTATCTTCAAATGGTAATAGCAATAACTGTTACTGTATCATCAGTAATTTCACAACCACAGATCTAAAAGTCCCCCAAGCAGTATTGCCTCCAAAATGAGAGCCAGGAAGGAAGTCAATTGCTTATATGCAGCAGTAATACTTTACAGGTGCGCTACCACACACATACATACATATCATGCATAGTTTATTGTATCATTACTCCTGGTGCCCATTCTGCAAAAATATTGAAACAGAGTGTGCGGCTTCAAAACTTATATGGTGGCTAACAAGGAAGACATAAGAGACTAATTTAAAAATAATACAAGACTAGAAGCCTAGGCTAACAAACATCTCTTTCACATGGGTGTGCAACGCATACTTGTACTTGTTTTCACAATTCTCTGCATTGTAACTTAGATAACTATGAGGTATAGTGTCTTCAGTGATCAAATACAAGGCTGTTTTTAAAATAAAACAAAGATGACGTTTTGTAGGTAAAAGGCACACTGGCATCTGTTTAGAAAATAAATGCTGCTAAACTATGCCCGACTCTCATGCTTATTCCCATGTTTGACCTATGAAAAGACAAGGGAAAAAAAAGTTATATTGTATTGTTTGAAATTTCGTATTGAAATTAGATAGAAAAGGACATTCTTAATATGTAAGGAAAAAAAACCCCAACTCAACCCACAAAAGCTATGGAAATCAACTACCCTTGTCAGACACTATCTACGTACATTTACTAAGAACCATTAAATCAACAATGTAGATATGCATTTGCAGAAGACTGGCTTTTAGCTTGGATCTTGGTGGCAGGAAGATTAGAGTACCTGAAAAGTCAAGACTCATGGGTCAGAGTGGACTCCACACCCTGCACAAACTGCGTACAGCCTGACACTTTTATCTGCTGAACATTCTACCTGCAGTATTACTAAACCTACACAGTTTCATGAAGCATTTACCCAGAAAAAGCAGTTTGCTGAGCACTGCCTCACAAATTTAAAGAAAAGTGCAGAAACCAATCTCACCAGGTATTAACTAGCAGAGTAACCCCTATGAAGAGTTAGAGCTAAAAAGTAATAGAGAGGTGACACATGAGAAAAAAAAATATTTAACTATAAAGTTATATCTCACTTGGAACAGAGTTTTATGTCCTCTCTGCTACTACTAATTCAGCTATAGAGAAAGCAAAATTATGGTTTCTTCTGTTGCTGGTCCAGTGGTGGAATGCAGCAGGATCACATTTCTGCTGTAATTATGTATGGCCCTATATGAAAACAAAAAGAAAATGAGCAGAATCCAGGCCTTGGACTGGCCTGGCTTTTTAGGTGCCGAAATATCCAAAACAGGTATTACAGAATGCATGTGATCATCCCAGGAGCTGAAGCAAAGCAGGTAGTCTGTCCTACCACTTGGAACAGCAGCTCTCAGCCTTGCCACTGAAGGCCACTGCTGGGAGGGACACTGAGCTGGTACAGGCTGCAGAAAACGCCTTGAGGCAGAAGAAAAGCTCCCCAGCTCACCCTGTAACACCTCCCTGCAAGTTCTGGAACAGAATTAGAGTATCTCTTCTCCATTAAAAGGCAGTGGCAAAGCTAGTGAAACAAGCAGGCTCCTATCCATTTGATGTGGTCAAGTACCCATGCAGACAGGTTCCTCATCTTGACACCTTACAGATGGATCCTTAACCTCTGCGGCTTTGCCCACCACCTCTGTCAGCAGTGACCACAACTAGAGAGCTGTCCATCGGCTTCAACCTGGTACATCTATTGCCTAGCACTCCTTTCTAACTGAGAACTCCTCATATATGCAACTTTTTCTCCATTGCTTAAAAAATATTATCTCCATGACACATGAACTTGGAGAAGGCTCAAGAGAGACCTTACAACAAGTTATCCAATACCTAAAGGGTGCCTACAAGAAAGCTGGAGAGGGACTTTTTACAAGGGCATGTAATGACAGGACAAGGGGGAATGGCTTTAAAATGAAAGAGGGTAGATTTAGAGTGGACAGTAGGAAGAAATTTTTTAATTGGCACAGGTTGCCCAGAGAAACTGTGGCTGCCCCATCCCAGGCAGTGTTCAAGGCCAGGCTGGACAGGGCTTTGAGCAACCTGGTCTAGCGCAAGGTATGCCTGCCCATGGCAGGGGGTTGGAACTAGATGAGGTTACTTCCAACTCTAACCATTCTATGATACTGTATCTCTGTATCATACCTCTTGAAAGTTACCTAAGTACCAACCTATACCTATACCCTTTTATGTAATTATTAATTTTTAGAATTGAACATTGCCATCTTGGTCATAAAAACTGGGATATAACACCAAAAACTTTAAATGACAAATCATCCAGAGTTGAATAAGTAGAAGTTCTACGTGGAACTATTATGAGCCCTGATAATGAATACAGTAGGCATATTAATATTTTCCATTAAATTAACAGTACTACCGCAGCATCTTCCTTCTGTGATTATCAAACTCCTTAATTAATATTAAGAGATTATACCTCACAAGAGTCACTTGATGTTAGGAAAGATTTTTGATGGCGATTCAGTTAAACTAATAGAAAAGACTGTGGAATAGGAAAGCATCTGAAGTTTCAAGCAAGGCAACAAAACAGCCAGAAAGAGCGTTGAGGTCTCCTGATGTCTCTTCCTACATCAATAGTACACTGGTTTGTATTTATGTTAAAAATTGAATGGAGTAACTGCAAAAAGCCAAGCGAGGATGCTAGCTAGCCAAGTGATAGCCTTTGAGATTTAACAAAGCACAGGTTTAAATTTTAAGAGCCATTAATACAAACCTGGGAGAAGTGTGCATGCTGGTCTGTTGCCAGGTGTTTGTTCCATTGACAGAATCTCACTAATTAAACATCTCTACATAATCATCTTCTTAATTATTTTGTTCAAAATCCACATCTGCATATTCCACTTGCTTTCAAAAAGGGAGCATATAATTATTTTGCCATTCACCAAATTATCTGCTCTGTATCATTTTAGTAATTTATAAACATTTAGTTAAGATGACTATTAATATTATTTGAAAGAAACAAAATACAATTTCATGAATGACTTGTAACAAAAAAAAAAAAGATCTTGGCAAGGTAAGTAAATATTCCTCCAAAGAAAGGAATTTTATGAACATGGCTCAGGAAGTAGAGAATCACATCCAATAAGTAAGGTGAAACTTCTACATCAACCTACAAAGAATGGTTTCAAGAATAGTCTTGTATGTCTTAGATGGTAATGAAAAACTAAGCAGATGTTATCCATTACAAAATATTACTAAAGCTGTTGCATCTTTTCCTTACCTAGACTATAAAAACTCTACCAACCATCTTTAAGAACAGTTTTTTTCCCTCTCACTGATTATTACATGCGTAAGTATCATATTATAGTAATGAACTTCTCTATACCTGAGTATGGAATTCTCTCATGTGTTTAAAGGGAAAGAAAACCTCTATGTAGACAGTCTGGATGCTTTCTAAAGCAGAGAAATCCTCTTTACAAATTTAATCTCATTGTGTTCGAGCAGACAGTAAATTTTCTTGTCACCTTAGTGCAGTCACTAAACTCAAAGGAATACAACTAATACTCATCCTTATTGTATGAGTAACACAATTAAAATCAGTCCAAGTGATTACTCCAATAAAGCTTAAGACACTGAACTGCTGACAACTGGGAGATAGAATTAAAATTTAAAATTCAGCTGATGTTCTACAGCCTAACTGAGTATTAATTTAAGCTTTTTATTGAAACAGAACATCTCAAACTCCTTTATAAGAAATCCAGTTAACCAAATACAGCTTTGTCCAGATAGTCAAAACCACACTACTATGCAGCCAGGCACAACCCATTACTGGAAGTGAGTATCTTACTCTCTCCACCTTAAATTCTGGAAAACAAAACATCAAACAACAAAAAAATACCAACACCACAACCCCGTACCTCCTTCCCCTCAATAAAAACCCCACCCAGCAAACCAGAATCATCTCCTTATCTTTTTAAGCTATGATCAGATAGTTTTCACAATTCTGGAGCTACCTTCTTACGGTTTGGGTATAATTCAGAGTCAAGAAAGTAAAAGAAGAGATAAATTGGCTGCCTTCACAGAGGAAAAGTAACACCTCAAGATTTCACAGAGCTTTGCAAATGGGCTCAGTACCCCACCCAATGTGACCTTCTCCCTCCTCTCCAAAGGATCCCCCTGGGAAACAAGGGACTTCCTGAAGAGAAACAACTCTACTCTTCTGTGCTTAGCTTTCCATTTTATATGGTTTGGAGGAACTGCCTGAAGAGCTCATCCATGCAGAAGAAATGCCAGAAATCAAGTTTCACCCTCAAAAATATTTTCCTTACGCTACTCACAACTCTATCTGACAGCAAATTGGTGAGAATCAGTCCACTGCATGCTGTTCTTCCATGGAAAAAATATGAACAAAACCAGAAGCAAACACCAGCATTAGTGAAAGATAGTACAATGCAAATTCTTACCTTCCTTGCACAGAGAAAAGGCCAAATCTCTTTAGAAACTTCTGTACAGTTAATTTCAAATGGATTTTTACACCCACATCTGAGGACAGAATATAGCACTGGAAAGCAGACTCACATAAGTAGACTCCAAGCCACAAACATGTCAGACTTGATCACTGTTCCTGAAGGTGCGCAGTTTTCACCCAAGTGACAAGCCTGATATAAAAACCCAGGTAGATAAACCAATATCTTCTCTACCCAACCTTTTATTTTCTCTTACTGTTTTAATATATATCTTCTTTGAGGAGATCAGTATCATATACAACTACTACAAAGCAACATGTATGTTTTTTGTC
Organism: Ara ararauna; assembly: GCA_028858755.1. NCBI lineage: Eukaryota > Metazoa > Chordata > Aves > Psittaciformes > Psittacidae > Ara > Ara ararauna. The sequence continues at coordinate 28,045,655 of CM054410.1, forward strand.
AGCAATTTACTGATAGAAAATGGTAGCAATATACTGACCACCACCCGATTTCCTGCGAAAACTAACTTAACTACTATTTGGATAAAGACTGGGATAAGGCTAAACTTCTTAACTTTCTTTTATATTCTTCTTATGGTCCTTCACCTGTATACATGAATTGGACTGAAAATGCTGGGAGCTGCAATGGACCATATAACCCTAAAAGTCCCAAAGTTCAGATCTCTAGGAGCTGAACTTCAGTATGTGACCTTAGTTTCCCTGCATTGCAGGATGAAGTTCAGTTTGCTCTAAACTTCGTTAAGGATGATAGTTATATAAAATGTAGGAGAAAAAGTACTCTTGCCTTTAAGCCTATCTAATAAAAGGTTTTAAAATAAAGTTGGGAAAAAAAATGCAACAGTGTTTAACAAAGTTTACAAGTTGGTTAATACTCAATATCTCAAATAAGATTTTAAGAGGGGGGCAAAAAAATGAATAAAAACTTATCAAAAGCATTAGAATGGTTTGACGGTAAATAATTTATATTTTGTTGATGTATTTAAAAAATCTGCACTTACATATTTTAATACTGTTGCATTTCCTATGTTACATACATTTGTAAAATGTAATAATAGCATCTACTTTTCAAGCTGATGTTTCAGAAGGCTCTGAGTGCTTCATATGAGGAAGTTAATTGTTTAAATTCCTTTCCAAGTCCCTTTCATTTTCTGTTACTCAAAGGGACTATGTACAAACATAATTCCTATTCCTGGCAACAGTAAGACACACCATTTCAGGGACAGTATAAACCATTTATCTTTGATTAATCAAAAGCAAGGACAAATACTGTTAGCATTCAAATTAGTAACATTCTTCCTTTATTTTTACCATGGAGAGAAAAAAAAATAACTTTATACTTTAAAAAATACATACATCTTTATGAAAAGTGTCTTCACATCTAAAGACAGAACAGTAGAGATTTTGTTGGGTTCTGCCCCTGATCCTCTCCGTGGGCTAATATTCTTCTACCTGAACAAAATTGCCACTATTGCAACCAGAAAAGGAAAATCTGGATCTCATTACATTTTCTATTATCTTTTTTATATATTGACATATATATATATTATTCAAAATAATTTGATATTTAAAATTTAAATAAATCTTTAATATTTACCCTATTTTATATTTGCAAGCTCTACCTCGGGAGTCTCACAAACTTCTGACCTACTACTCACACAAAAGGGCTCCATCCAGGAGCTGAATGGATGCAGTAGAGTGTTTTGCTTCTTAGAACATGAAAATGCTCAGAAATTAATTGTTTTGCTATACCAAAACCACTATAGATAAATCCTCACTGAAACCAGAAATCACAGGAATTGTAGCACTTTTCTTATGATGCAATATTTACATGAAGCAGCATTTCTGATACTACTAAATATCATAATCTTACATCAAAGATTATGATCAGCAAATGCTTCTTAGTGTTACGGTACATTTCTTCCCCAACAATGGTTGGCCACTGCTTCCAGAAAAGATATTCACTCAAATTCTAGGCTTTAGCCTAGATATCATTTGGGGAAAAAAAACCCAAAACAATAACCAAACAACAAAACAACCAACAAATGAACAAACAAAACAAACCCCTTTGATCTTCAACATTCTTGCATGTCCTTCATTCTTGCCAAAGAAAGAACATTTTCATATGGATTTAGATTACTAAATAAAGAAAAGCAGATTGCGCTGGCTCTTCTAACAGATGAAGACTTAAGAATATTTCTTCCACTATGCTATCTGAGATCTCATTCTTTTATGTTATGCGCTCCTGAAGAAGACACTCAAGCTGTTCCCTTGGCCTCTTCTGCTCATGCTTTTTTGTTCATGCTTCAGAGTACTCTACGTCCTCTGTGACAGAAGATTACATGTTCAGAAACAGCTTGTCAGAGAGTCATAGAATAGTTGGGGTTGGACAGGACCTTAAGACCATCTAGCTTCAACCCCCTGCCATGGGCAGGGATGCCTCACATTAGACCATGTCACCCAAGGCTCTATTCAAACTGGCCTTGAACACTGCCAGGGATTAAGTATTTACCACTCCTTTGGGCAATCTGTTCCAGTGCCTCACCACCTTCACAGTAAAGAACTTGTTCCTTATATCAAACCTGAACTTCCCCTGTTTAAGTTTAAACCCATTACCCCTTGTGTTATCACTACAATCCCTGATAAGGAGTCCTACTCTGGCATCTTTGTAGACTCCCTTCACATACAGAAAGGCTGATATGAGGTCTCTATGCATCAAACTTACAGTAGAAACATGAAGGAACTACATATCAGATGTCCATATGCAGATACCTGTGGACAGATTCCCTGGTCCATTCAGCCAGCACCAGACCCGGGACAGAATGATGTTTTCAAGGCTCAAATATACCCTTAGCACCGAAATGATAAAGTAATTTTTGCTTCAGTCCAACAACGAACAAATAAGCACAAACAAAGTGCAAGGTCTCGCTTGCAATTGCTGGGGTAATGCATGATTTTAAAAATACCGTACCTTACAATGTGTATTACACATGTGGATCTCCCCTGTTTCCCAAAGAAAATACAACTGGAGAGCACCATAAAGGCAATACTGTCTAAATGGCATAAGCTGAAATTGCAGTCTTACAAGTAAAGATTTTTGTCCCGTATTTTTCCCTCACGCCAGTGAGAAAAGGATACCTCCACACTTCTTCCCCAGGGAGACTGAAGAAGTGGTGCTGATTAAACCCACACCCACCTGGTTTCAGGCCTTATCCATACCCACTCCTTGAACATGTCACCCCTATCCCTCTCATCTCACCATGCTGGCTACTCTAGGGCTGGCCTCAGTGTCAAGACACTTGGTCACAGTATTAAACTGGAATAAATATAATAAACTATAATAAATAAATATAATAATAAAAAAAAATAAAACTGGATGGGGGCTGGTTTAGGCATTTTACATAAGAATCAAAGAAGAAACATCCTACCAGAAAACAGAATGGGGCACGGAGCTTCAGCAGACATAACCACCACTGGGGCAACAAAAAGGAAATGATTTGGGGATGAGAGGGCAAAGCCAATGCAGATACCACTTCCTAGTCAGCAGCCATGAAAAGGCTGGGGAAGCACTTTAACCTTAGGGAAAGGCCACGCAGGGCTGCACAGAGCCAGACTTCAACATGGAAGTTTCTCAGAGAATATTAAACAATGCCAAGAGAAGCTCTGTCCCTCAAAGACTGGTCACTTACAAAAAGCAGTGTTCCTTCATCCCTTCTCCCCCAGGACACATGGGGAGGCCAGCAGAGCTGACAGCCCACTGTATGGAGCTCTGGCAAGGTGGCAGTAGAATAAATACACACTAATCCATTTTTATTTTCATCCCTCAAATAATCAGAGAGATTCAAGCATTGGATTTGTGTTCCCCTTGCATTTACAGCGTCGCTCACAGCTTTATGCATTTTTCAGCACACGCACAGTGAAATGCAGGCTGGCTCCAAGGCCAAGAGTGTTACAGATCCGCCCATAGGGAAGCACAGTTCCAGATATTGTGGCACATTTCCTGCAGCTTACAGCAGATCATCCTTAACTTGAGAGTGGTTTTTAACTGCTACTTCCCCTGGAGATTCACTAGCTATTTATTTTTTGCCATCCTCTTGCAACAAGGAGCTGTATGCTAATTAAGTAGCTCATCCAAAACAAAGGTAGCCCTCGGCACACCTTCTTCCACCACAAGGTGAGGGAACCAGGGCCAGTCAGCAAATCAGCAGGACAGGAGAAACACAACTATTGTATTACTGTATCTCAGAAGACACAGGCCATGCCTAATTTCAAACATTTCAAATCTAGCAAGATTTGAATAATACTAATAAAACACCCAATATTTTATTCATATTCCTAGCTTATTTTAATGTAAAAATTCCTATGTGCATACTTTCATATGCATGCACCTACACACAATGATGAAGATTCTATAGACATAAAATACACCACTGGCACTCTCAGAGTTTAAGAAATCAGGTCAAGGGTAATATTACCAAAGAACAATTTTATAATTAAAAAAATTATAATTAGACTTCCCACAAAAAAAAAAAAAATCCCTAGTTTTTATTGAGAAGAAAATAGAAAGTAAATTGAATAGCTAAGTCCTGAGAGGACATCCTTGCTAGCTTAAACACCACACCATACAGGTATTTTCATGCCGCGTACAGTTATGGAAGTGCAGTGTTCATTTCAGCATTTGCTCATGAAAAGAAAAAAAAAAAGAAAGGTAAAAAATGTTAAGCCTGGGGGAAGGGAAAGATGAAAGCTACTACTGGGTCAACTAAGAACACAGTATGAGAAGATACCAGGGGCAAGCAGGCAGATTTTACAGGTCAAAGCATCCAGTCACATAATTTTGCATTTGCATTTCTAAGAGCATGCTACACCACTTTAAATCATCCCTTTTCTACAGCAGAAGAGTAACATTTTAATATTCTGCTTCTCCAGCAGAGAAATCAGAAGGCACACTGGGCAGACAGCACGCACCGCTCGTACCCCTTCAGGCTGACCAGTCTGTGCCCATCTCCGACACCACAGACACACTCAGCTGAGCTATCTCAGCAGCTCAAAGGAAAACTGTTTCCAGCTGCACCTCCAAGTCAACCAGGAATGGCTAGATTAATAAATGCTTTCTATGCCTAAAGATAAAGAGAATATGAATCAGAACACAGTGGAAACTGTGGATAAGCAATGTGCCTTCCTGCCTTTAAGAAAATATTTGCTAGATACTTTTACAGTATTAGAAGACACCTTAAGAAATGGATGAACTAAATGTGTTTTGAATTACAGCTACTGCTTCACTCAAAACACATCAAGTCCAGCCAATGTATTAGCAAGATGCAGCTATGTACCTTAGAGAAAAACCACCTCCTTTCTCTCTTAGGGTCTCTTCACAGCTGTGACCTCTCCTGAAATGACATATGGCTTCCTGTTTAATGAAAAGTCCACATGCAGTTCATTGGCATACATGGAAGTTATTTGCATTATAAATCTTGGTTCACCTCCACATCTAAGAGAAAGTTCTAAACTCCCTTAAGTCCCTGGGCAATTAAGTTTCCTATGCTGCTGGGTTTTTGTTTTATGAGCATTCACATAGTTCTGGTTTTCACTAGTTAAACTTGCAGCTAGTTTCACTGACATTAGAACCATAGAATCGTAGAATAGTTAGGGTTGGAAAGGACCTTAAGATCACAGAGTTCCAACCCCCCTGCCATGGGCAGGGACACCTCACACATTACACTGAATATTATTTCCAGCCATTTTCAGGGCTATGGAGCAACATACTCAAGAACATGCTTGCGCTGAGTATCTGTTCCTATTCTGATTTTGTACACTAAATTACATACAAATTTAACTGTCAGGGCGAAGAACCATAACACAGTTGTAGCTCACACAGGGGTGAGGTGGGGGAAGGGGGAGGACTTTCATTTTCTGTTAGCTAGATTGTTTTTTCTTCCTATACAAAAAACTTTTACTTCCAGGAATTAAACATTGATATACATGTCATTCTTTTGCACAATACTCACATTAAAAGTGTTCCAGTCCAAACTTTATGTTTTAGACTCTTAAAATGTTATTCACACAAGTCAACTTTTTTTAATTGTAATTTCAGTTCAGCTAAAAAAAAAAAAAACAAAAAAAAACCAACCAAACACCAACAGAACAACCCAGCACACATCCAGCTGTCAGCACAAACCACAGAGTTAGCCATCCAAAGCTAAACAATGGTTCACTTCCAACAGCCACAATGGTACAATGCTGAAAGGTTTATTTGGCACCTCTGTATTTACTTCTACTTTTGCACTGCTCTTCTTATACTCTTACATTAAAAACACAGTAACAAAGAAAAAAAAATAGGTTATTTAGAGTTACATCATGCCTGCAACTGTAAGGAAGCCCCTGTACACGAACATGTGAAGTAAATGTCTGATCTGAAATTCCAACAATTTTCAAGCTAATTTTTTTTTAAATAAACTGTAGCCTCTACTTCCCTTATATATACAATTGGACTGTCTATCCTATACTATACTATACTGATCCTGTAGCATGAAAAACTCAGGGAAATGCAACTAAAATTATTAACAACATTTTTTTTGTTCCCAGTTGAAGGGAGGAGGGAAGGCAGCGAAGGCATCCAAACAATGCTGGAAGCCTCTGAACACTAGTAGAAAAGTAACCACAGGTAAGTACACAGAAGCTGCTGGATCTTGCACGCACAGCCAGTATAATCAACACCTCATGCTAATTACCAGTCACCACCCAAAAAAATCTTTGCCATGAAGAAGCTGCAGTTCATTTTCTCTTTTACCATGATCTACAAAAAACATGTAAGTGTTCTGACTTTCACAGAGGTTGGTCCTCTAATCCCAGGCACATGGGAACAGTCCTGTAGAAGACAACTGAAGTGTTTTGGGGATGGTCTTCAGTTTGTAATAGTTCAGAAAAAAACATTACCTAGTAAACAACAGTAGGTTTGTCAACTCTAGCAAAGCAACTTAGTTGACCAAACTATGTGGCAAAAAGACAATTTTTTACAGTACTACAGTGACACACAGCATCCCTTCGGGGTTTGTACCAGTACTGTTTAATATCTTCATCAGTGACATAGGCAATGGGATTGAGTGCACTGTCAGCAAGTTTGCCAATGACACCAAGCTAAGTGGTACAGTTGACACATTTGAGGGAAGGGATGTCATCCAGAGGGACCTTGATAGGCTCAAGAAATGGGCCCATGAGAACCACTTGAGGTTCAACAGGCCTCAGTGCATGGTCCTGCATCTGGGTCAGGGCAACCCCCAGTATCAATACTGGTTGGGGCATGAAAGGATTGAGAATACCCCGAGGAGAAGGACTTGGGGGTACTGGTGACTGAAAGAATGGACATGTATGACTTGGCAACGTGCACTTGCAGCCCAGAAGCCCAGTTGTATCTTGGGCTGCATCCAAAGGAGTGTAGCCAGCAGGCCAAGGGAGGTGATTCTGCCACTCTGCTCTGGTGACACCCCACCTGCAGTAGTGCATTCTGCTCTTGGATCCTCAGTATAGGAAAGATATAGACTTGTTAGAAAGGGTCCAGAAAGTTGCCACAAAAAATGATCAGAGAGATGGAGCACCTCTCCGGTAAGGAAAGGCTGAGTTGGGGCTGTTCAGCCTGAAGAAGAGAAGACTCCAGGGAGACCTTATTGTGGCACTTCAGTTCTTAAACGGGGCCTGAAAGAAACATGAAGAGAGATTTTTAGCAGGGCCTGTTGCAATCAGATAAGGGGTGATGGTTTTAAACTAGAAGAGGAGAGATTCAGGCTGGACATGAGGAAAAAGGATCTTTACAATGAGGGTGGTGAAACACTGGCACAGATTGCCCAGAGAGGTGGTGGATGCCCCATCCCTGGAGACATTCAAGGCTGGGCTGGATGTGGGTCTTGGCAACCTCTAGCTGAAGATGTTCCTGCTCATTGCAGGGGCGTAGGACTAGATGACATTTGAAGGTCCCTTCCAACCCTGTTCTATTATCCTATTCTATGATTCTAGTTTCTTGCTGTGGCAGACAACAAAGCTGTAGAAATGTGCTAAAAGAAGAAAAGAGATGAGTGAATCCCAGAGGCTGAGTGTTATTTCCTAATATAAAATTTAAAATGAATGTTTCTATTGAGATAAATATCAATCCTTTTTGATTGTCATCTGAGATCAGCTTTAAAGTCGGATGATGAAGTTTTCTTGTGCCATCTTGACAGCTGTCTATATTTCAGTTTTACCTGTTTTCTGAAAATGGCAGAAAAAAACCCACATTTTAAAGGCTTCTGAACAAGTTTTCAGAGACTAGCAGTTTCGTCAGGTATTGCATAGCTTTACTTCAACCTGCGAAGTACCTTCTTTTGCAACAAAGTAACTTGTAAAGTCAGAAAATGAATGTTTCCTACACTTTAGTAAGAAACTTCCAAAATGTGAAAAATCTGAAAAGATAAAACTTCTGAGTCTCAAGTACAAATTTATTTCTGCAACCTGAGTTTGTAAGAGAAAACAAGAGAAAACTCACACTGTATTTGCATAAAAATATTGATGTTGATCTTGATTATGCAGCTTAGAGTCAAAATACTAACATTCCACTACCAGAACTACAATAAATAGTAACCTTGTTGCAGCTAAGCAGACCCAAGATATATTCAGGCCATTTTCAGAGGGGGGAAAAAAACCAAAAAAACAAACAAACACACCCCAATCCCACCTTTGTAATTGTTATCTTCTCCTATACTGATTCTACTGATAGCAATAGTAAAGGCAAGACACAGTCACCCTTCAACAAAACCAAACTGAAGTTACTGAATAGCTTGTAAAAAGAAATTAAGAACAGTGATAATGACCTGAGGAAAGGTTAATCATGAGCCCCTTTTTACTGCGACCCCTATTAAGAATTTTATTCTGCCATCCTTACTCTTTAAGTAGTACCAACAGATTACTGCAAACTATGGCCTTGTTAATAGGCAGTCAGTAAAAAAATGAGAGTAGACAAGAGTACACCACAATTCTTGAAAAATAAGAAATAATGCACTTTAGAGGTTTTCAAAAATTCTCTGCCCATGACTTAGTAACCCAAGCACCTAAATAGTTCTTAACATGGGAGACAGAACTCCAACAACAGAGTTACCATGGTGCGAGCAGTTACCACACATTAGCTGCTCCACTGCGTTTTTTTGCACAGGTAGCTTATGTTTTGTTCCAATGTCAAGCTTTATCAAACTGATTTGTTAGCCCTCTTGTTTCAAGAAATCCTGCTGGACTCACTAGTTAATGAGAAGGTTAAAAATGTTAAAAACACTGTCCTAAAAAGCAACTTTCATCTTTGTTATATCACGCTAACAAATGAAGACAAACTTACTTAAATAGTGGCTTTGTAATTTTCTACTAACCACTAACTTTTAAACTGAACTATCAAATGAAAGCAGCAGAACACTTCATTTTTTGCTTATCCTCTACATTTTCTCTAGGGCAGCTCTAGTGTCACAAGTTTATCATTAACCTGTTCTAATGCTTTTTAATTTCTATTTGAGAAACAATTCTTTGCAAGGTATTTTGTTCCATCACAAAGCTATGTGTACAGGTCATGATCCCATTCCTTCTCAATGCAGAAGTGAAACACATTTACCTGCATGAGTACACATTTGAGCCCAGTGTGGTTACACCTGTTGTATGTGATGTACCAGTCCTCAGAAAAGCTTCTCACTAATGCATTTGTTACTTTTGTTGATTTTCATTACAGAAAACCATTTACTTATTTCTAAACAATCAAAAAACCCAAGTATCAATGACAGTTTCCTGCATTCCTTTTAAAGGCTATTGGTACTTAATCAATAAGTAAGGTCACTCAATTATCCGTCTTGCAATCTGAAGCCTGAATTTGTTTTTCTTCCCTGCTTTGCCCTCATAAATCTCAGCTGCATGCTAGATCTTACTGAGATTTTCTTAAAAATTCCACCCATTTTTCTACATGACCTGTCAGTTTCAAATCAGTTAATGCTACCTATACTGCTGGCTTCGCACCTTTTATGATTTTTTAACCACAAAAGTCACACCAGGATCTGGGCAAACAAGCTACTCCATTCAAACTAGATCTCCACAGAGTGCCACTTGGGTTTATTTAGAACTCTGCTTCCTGGCACTCCACAGCGACACTCCCTTTTGAGCACACACCCTCCACTAGAAGGTATATTAGGTGCCTTCAGTAAAACACAGATGCTGTGACAACAACCTGGGACAAAGTAAGAGCAGATGCAGTGATTCGTACTCTATACTGCATGCCAGCTTCCAATTACACATTTTGTCTCCCCAACAACAGATGACTGCAGGCAATCTAGTATTTTATTAACTCTGGAAAATATGTGAAATTTGAAAGACGTTCTAGATTTTTATAGCCCTAAATGCTGTGGCCTAAAGGCTAAGTAAGGTGTCTTAGTCTCTTCCATCCCCTTGCAAAAGGCATTTCCTGAATTCGCAAGACTGAAATGGAACCATCCCTGTTTCTGTAGTTGAACAGAAGGCAAACTTTATGTTGAAACGCCATCTACTATCTGGTGCTATAGGGCTGCTGGCCATCACATTTCCCTGGTGCAGGGAAAGACCTTTGGCAAGTTAGGAGTTAAAGCAGAACTTTCCAAAGGCTGTAATTTACAAAGTCTGCATACAGTTCGCATGCCTGACACATCTGTAAGATCACTATGCTTCCTCCACAACCACAATACAACCACACTGCTGACACGCATGCAGTAAGCCTGGCACTCCCAGAAAGCACTGGCTTTACTATGCATGTGCACAGTGACTGAAGTATGTGTGTATACTACTTTCACTCTGAGCATGTGAGTGGGCCCCATAAAAACAGTCATAGGCTGCAACTGCTTGCATGGCAATTAACTGGCCCACCAATTATTCCAGGACTGGCTCTGCAAGAGTTGAGATTAATATGCCCTAAAATGCTGATGTACTTACACTTTGAAAAGCACAAAATTATATTCAGCACATACTGAATATCTACAAGAACTGTCCTAAGCTATGTTTGCTTTGGGCTGTCATAGGCAGAACTATTGTGAATTACCAACGAGAAAACAGGAGGTTTCTTTGTGGTGCTGGCCTTCACCTAAGGGCCTTTTACAGACATAACCCTGGGCTGAATCATACCACAGCTGAAATGTGTTCATATTTTGAATAAGTGCAACAGAAGAGTACAAACACCAATTGCTACTGAAGCTCTGCAGGTAAAAGTAAGCAGAAGGGACAATGGCTTCCTAAGTTTTTCTTGTGGACTACTAAGCAGTAATGGGTCACTCATACTGAGAAATGCCATCCAGATCAAGTACACATGAAAGGAGATGCCCTGAAACTTTACTGTAACCAGGGATAGTGCCACCAAGAGCTAGGATGAAGCACCTGCAATTCATTAATTAGCCATAAATTATTTTATTTGACTTGTAAAGCACTAAGGGTCACTGGAAAAGGCACTGGACTGGGATCCAGGTAATATGCTCTACTGCTGGCACTTTTTTTGACTTGGTAAGTAGGTTTCGGCAAATACAACCTTTGTTTCAGTTTACTGCCTTTATTAACTGCATTATTTTATGTAATAAAAGCCTTGTGTAAAGCATTTTAAAAGCTACTAACCCAGCGCTTTGCAGAAGAGCAAATGGCTTAACCATTTAACCACCCTAACAGGAATCTGGTAAGAACCTCAGCATCAATGAACCTGAGTACACAACACACTGATATGTTGTGAAGAGCTCATTTTTATGCCAAATCAACAGAGATCCTGTCTGAAGCACCTACAGCACTGGGTATTTTCAAACTGCAGCAGCAGTTCATTACTGACAGCTACTAAATTACCAAAGTGACCTCCTAGGGGAAAGAGGCAATTCCTTTATGTCAGCTACTGTTGTGTGGCTGTCGGTTAACATGTATCCTACCAGCAATACTGTGTACCTAATTTCACTTGAGACTGTACAGATTCTTTTATACAAGAATGTTCTTATACAAAAATAGATCCATCTTTTTATGCATTTTACAAGCAATTTCAGTTAGAAGGTAATGCATCATCCAATTACACTACGATTTCCTTAATGTACTGATCATCTTTCTAACCAATTTTATGAGACACTAATTTTCTGCAAGGTTGTGAGAGACAGTCTGTGATTCTCATTGCCTGTGAAGCTGGATAATGAAGTTAATGTGTTATATTTCCATTTTCTGTGAATTTAGCTTGCAGTTTATCTAGCTTCAAGTCCAAACCTGTCTCAAGAGTTTTTACATGTTTTGCTTTCTCATCTTTATCTTACTTAATGAACAACTGTTTTTCTTCTTAAAAATTAATACAAGATACATGATGGTGACCTACATAACCTAAATAAGGTTGAGAGTTTTTTGCTTTCAGTATCATTAAGATCGCAATTAGGGCAGTATTTGACTCCTGTAATACCGCATAACATCTGTAGCTAATCAGTGTAATAGCTTGCCCCCTTACAAACTCAACTGATGGACCAAGATTCATTCTTCCCTCCTCCCTGGTGTAGGATAATTTTGTGACTTCCTTCTTCAACATTTTAAACATACTCTATCATCATCTGATCAAAAGCTTCACCAAATCTCTTCTACTAAATCAAAATTTTCTTTATTGGTGGCAAAAAACCTTCTGAGAATTGTGTAAAACATCATTATGTATCAAATTAATGGCATTTGGCTCACTTTAAGGATGAAAACAATCCTGTCAGGGTCATTTTGGTAAATATACAACTCATATATGGGAAAGCCAGCATCAAACCTCTCATAGTATGTGTAGCTGTACAACAGTTTTGTTACAGGGCAGGTCAAAGTTACATCAAAGGCTGTATGAATATACTTGTACATGCAAGAAGAGGCAGAAGGAGAGCTATCTTTCATTCCTTCCTAACAAAAGGACAGCCTGTAAGGTTGTCTGTTATTTCTCCAAGTTCAATTCCTTATTTTTAAGATCAGAAACATTTAGTATCATTTTCTCCTGGTCTTCTGATGTTCCCACTGAAGAAAACTGATGCTGTAACCATTAACTGAAAGAAAAAGTCAAATCAAACAAAAAAGACTGATAACAACATTAAAGACAAATAATAACCAAAGAGTTTTTACAACGTCTCAAAGAATAAACATTTCTCTAATCAATTAATTATGTTGCAACATAAACCTACTAACATGCCGGGTCTAACATGGACAGTGAAGTCAAGCCAAATGAAACAGCATTACTGTTTCAGATGATTCAAAATTAAAAAAATACCATAAAGGAAAGATACTAAAAGATTTTTCATGTAATGGACTAAATGGCTTTAAATTACTATTGGCACTGATATAGAAAGTAAGCAGCTCATGTTCTTCATAAAAACTGACTTACTTGAAAGACGTTTTTAAATCTAAATCAACCTATTCCAAAGAATTAATATTTCATCATCTTTCAGCACTAGCAGGGAGGGAAAATTCCTGAGGTGGACTGCCAGTTCCACAACTTCTGTGCAAAGTAGTAGTCAACCACCAGGGCCAATTTTTTGTTCCATGTATGTAAAATGATATTCGGAAATGCCTGCAAACATAAGCCTTTTTCCAGTTTAGCTGTCCTTAATGGCTCTGAAACTCGTAGAATTAGAGAATCATTTCGGTTGGAAAGGAGCTTTAAGATAGAGTCCAATCATTAACCTATCACTATCAAGTCTACCACTAAACCATATCCCTAAGCACCACACCTACATGTCTTTTGAACACCTCCAGAGATAGGGATTCAACAGCTTCCTGAGCAGACTCTTCCAATGACTTACAACCCTTTTGGTGAAAACATTTTTCCTAATATCCCGTTTAAACCTCCCCTGACTCAACTTGAGGCCATTTCCTATCCTCCTATCACTTATTACTTGGAAGAAAAAACTGACTCCTACCTTGCTACAACATCCTTTCAAGTAGTTGTAGAAAGTGATAAGGTCACTCTGATCCTCCTCTTCTCTGGGCTGAAAAGCTAACCTTGTAGGCACAACAAAACTCCCACCTGAAAAGAGAGTATCCCCCTGGATACGCATAAACTAGTCTTTAAGTTAGGTTCATGAGAACACTTTTTAAATTAACCTTCTGATCTCCCTTGCCCACTGAGCTTTCCTTCATTACCACCTAAATGTCTCCAAGTTAGAAGCTGGATTCCCTTACAATGAAAGCAGTAAAAGTGGAAGTTAAAGACCACACCTAATAATGCACTGTAGGTAGCTACAACCAAGCATTTAGCCCCTGGGATCAGACTAGGTTTTTTTGTTTTGGTTTTTTTTTTTTTTTTTTTTTTTTAAACCACAACTCCAAAAACCCACCAACAACACTGTAACATGGACATCAGGTTCTCAGCACCTACTGCTTTGCCCTCCAGGCCCACTCACCTGTTCACGCTATTTGCTAACTTAGACATAGCCTTTGTCTCCACTCCCCCACCTACAATCACAGGGATAATAATAATGAACTATTTCCTCCCTCACAGAGGTGACAGTGTGACTGATTAGCTAGCAGGTGTGCAGTACTCTGAAAATGTGCAGTGCTACGTAACTATTCCCTCTCATTACAAATACTCTTTTGCTGATATCATCTAAAAAGAGCAGTATGAAAACAAGAATCAATCCAGACAACATCGCTGGTTTCTCTATGTTAAAATTTTGCTCCAGTTGATTACGCCACTCTGATCATAGCAGGTTTATTTCATCAAAGTTAGTAATAATCTGACACGCTCCTCAAAGTACATGCATTGATTTCAGTTAGGATGCTGCTCTGCTAAGTAAAAGTCTTCCCTTTTATACAGTAAAAGCTTTTCTGGGCCTTAAAAGGTTATTCAATATTTATCAAATAGGATAAAAAAAAAAATCCCATGAAAAATTAACTGGATCCTCAATACCATTACTACATACAATAGAAGCAACAAGTACCCAGTACTTCCGTATTCTTGCTTAATAGAACCAAAGATAATGCAAGGAATTTATGGATATTTACTTATGACACAGCCCTTTTGTTAATTACTACCTTTTGTGTATCTCTTTAGCACTGTATTTAAGCTTCAGAGTTCCTTACCTTTCAGGCTTGGCAGTACAGCAATAGTTTATTGTGAACTTTAATTTGTGGACTCCTGAAGCTGAGGCAGAAGATAGCAGGGCAATGCACATGCTGTTATAAAACTCATCTGTTATGTATGTGATGAGAACACACTTTCTACCTAGAAACAAGGACCCTGAGCTATGGCTTTGACTCAGGCCACCGATATGTGTCCCACTGCTCCCAGTGGGAACTTTGCAGATCATCCTTAGTGGAGCTTTTGTGGATGGCTGTGAGGCATTCTCCTCCCATCAACAAGAAAGAATTACTTGGAATTTCAGCCCATGTCCACAACTGCAAAGATACTACATCTGTGCTCTGCTGCTCTATAGTTCTACTGAGCAAAATCTGTACTTCCTTTTTGACATTTAAGTTCCCCAGCCGTTTAGGACTTTGCTTCTGGCTTACACAAAGACACACTGCTCTTGGCAAAACCAAGGAGTGGGTGCCACAGTTTGTAAGAGTCGATGGACTCTATAAACTAAACATCTACTTACCTCCCATCTGACAAGTTAAGTCTACCAGAGCAGGCCTGCCATAAAGTGTGAGGACATTTTCTTTGCTTCAAAACACAACCAGAAGACGAAAACAACCCCTTTTACTTAAAAAAGCTTACTGTTCAGCAATGTCAAGCAGGACGTGGAAAAACTATAATTTCTCATTTTGCCAATTGAGTTCAAACTCCAACCCCAACCTCTCAAGAAAGGTAACTCACTATCAGCTTACACTGCCATGTATCTTCCACCCATGCAGAAAAGCAGGAAGCATTGTAAGATAAAGGGAAAAAAAATTATCACGTTCTCACCCCTGATCAAAAGGCAGTCTCTGCTTCCCATCCTGCCACTTCTGCCCAGGTAACACATATGCTTATTTACACACCCTATTTTGCCTGGGCTTTTAAGTCAGGTCAATGCATAAGTTAGGCTCTGAAGTACTGGAGGAGAACTCAGTTCTCTCCAGAAATCCTGCAATCTCTCAGAACAGATTCTTCATCTACACAGTGTGGCATGAGGAGGATGAATGTATGCAGTCAGGTGTGCAAGCCTGCTGAGAAGCCGGTAACTGAAGAAGCTAGATGAACTGCAAATAAATTATTGAATTTCAGTGTCTTTAAACAGACAGAGGAAAAAGTGACATGATCTTTCATATACACATTCAAAAATACAAGTCAAAATAACTTCCAGATACTCATATGACTACACAGTTTAGACAAAATACAACAGTACACTCAAACAGATCTCACAGTAAGATTTTTCAGAACAAATGAATTACTGATGCCACCAAAACCATCAGTACCTGACAGGACGCAATAGAAAAGGATTAAAAGGAATTTCTATAAATAGTCACTTTTTATGGAATTGTAACAAGAACATGTTCCCAAGATATTTAAAAGTGAAGCTTAGCTCAGCCATTTACTGAAGTAATTGGATAAAACAAGGAAAATCTTACTACTCCTAGGCAAGCATTTCCAGCCCAACGTAAACTAAAACCTGCCTCTTTGGTAGCTTTGGTACCTCAGACTCTTTTCCGTCTCAGTCTATAAACTAGGTGACTTGCTAGAGGGTGAAAGCATCATCTGTAAGAGTAGTATCTCCTGCCTCTCACCTTCCCCTACCTGAAAAATCAGTTTCAGTATGACATTTCCAAATAGGAAAAATATTGTGTTAAAAGTAAGTCCTTAGCTGAAGGTAAACTCATTATTTAGAAACAAAAACATGCAGTAAGATCCAAACTGTAATGATTATTTGAAATGGATAACAAAAATCGCTAAGTTGGCGAGATGCAGTCGTACTCTTGTAATTTACAGCATAAGAAGCACTAAAAAGCAAATGAAAAAAAAAAAAACCACAACCCAAAACCTACATCAGCCTAAACCATGATTTATTTTGTTTGAGAAATGATGTGAAGTGTGGATTCAGTAATTGATGCAAGAATAAAGACTGGTATCATTCCCAGCATTCTTCCAAAATGTAACTCATAGAACTGTAATTACAGTGAGATTACTGGGCTGAGAAAGCATCTCACAATATTTATTGTTAGAGATACCATTAGCTTAAGAAAAAGAGGAAGTATTCCTAGGTGACATTTATGCCATCACATAGAATTACAGTAACAGGCATTATCACAAACACAACCTACCTTGCTTGCTGGTGGAGTTAATGGGCTCCCTGCAATTCAGAACAAGATTACTAAGAAAACAGTGAACTTCGGAATTTTCACTATCAATTGGTCAAGGAGGTCTTCTGCTTCAAAAAGACTTGGGGAGAGAATAATCTTCCCCCTCTGTGAAAAGCTATTCATTAGTAGAACCATAGAATAGTTAGGGTTGGAAAGGACCTTAAGATCATCTAGTTCCAACCCCCCTGCAATGGGCAGGGACATCTCACACTAAACCATGCCAACCAAGGCTATGTCCAACCTGACCTTGAACACCACCAGTGATGGAGCATTCACAGCTTCCTTGGGCAACTCATTCCAGTGCCTCACCACCCTTACAGTAAAGAATTTCCACCTTATATCCAATCTGAACTTCCCCGGTAAGGCAAATGAATGAGAAGTATCCCTTCTGGCAAGAAGGCAGAAACCTTCATTTACAACTGCAAACCTAAATACAAAAATTAAATTCAGATGTCCTCATTACAGCCTTCTCAATGAAGGAAACCTGAGATATTCCAAGGTACTTCATAACAGAGCAAGATATACTAAAAAATTAACAAGCTCCAAGATTTTCTCTGCTTCTATTCCATAACATGGAAGGGGTTTTGTTTGTTTTGGTTTTGGGGGTCTGTTTTGTTAATATGCCTTTTTCTGCAGGAGGGGTAAGACTGAAAGACCCATTAGTGGAATCACCTAAGGACAGCCTGGAAAACAATTTCATCATTTGCTTTTTCAGGTCAAGATGCAAAGAAATTCTACAGGTTAAGGACTCAGAAGACTACTTAAAAAAAAACAAGCCAAAAAACCCCAAAATAAACAAACAAATAAGCAAAAAAACCAAACAAACAAAAAAAACACACCACAATAAAAAAAACAAAACCCAACAACAAAACACAAAAACCAACCACAAGAATCACACAGGGTTATATAAAAAGGAAAAAAAAACCAAACCAAACAAGTCCACTTTTAGAAAACAGCAAAAAGCCAAGCATAACCACCTGACGGCTCTCACTTGCTGAGGTGCAGCCCTCCTCAAGGATTTCACTGCCTAGTTACAATAGGAGCACTAAGCAGCAGTTTAACATTAAGAGACCTACCAATGGGCCATGGTTGCCATTCCAGTGCACCCTGAGAAATGTCCCATCTCTCTCAAACTGAATTGCATGCAATGTTCTACCACAAGACCACACCAATACCTCCATTCTTCCCTACTGCAGAGCAAATGCAGACAGAGCTAAGGTGTGCATCACAGCCTCCCACTTTACTTTCCTGGGCATCAGACATCAGTGGACACCAAGGCAGCAAATGCTCTTGGGTACTGGAGGTGGGACACAAGACGAGGTGCACCATACCAGTCACCTACTGGCTATGAACTTACCCTCAAACATGAGCTAGGAGAGGGGTTTCTATAGAAAGCAACAAAGCAGTGCAAGTAAGACTACTGGTTGCTTTGGAAAGGGGTGCCCTGTCTGCACCTGAGCCTGTGTCCCTCCAAACCATCCTCACAAGTGCTCTAACAGAAGCCACCAACCCCTCCAGCAGGCAAGTGCTTACACCAAAGTCCTGTCAGCTCTGGCCTCTCACAGGAGCCAAGGCAAAAGCTGGCTGCTCTGCCACTCCAGCACTTGGCCTGAGCAGGGCAGGACTACAGACCAGCAGCCTAAGCACTTCTTCCTCCCTTCCCAGCCTTTTCACCTGACCTCAGAGCAATCTCCACAGGACAGACTGGTTGTTTTAAAATATTACGTGTATGTATTTTAGAATACACATATTCAGTGCACAGTAACTCTGGCAGAAAGCCATCTTTCTTTCATGGATACGCATAGTGAGAATTAGCCTTCTTTTTTTGCAAATAATTCCCGATTTTGCAGCACGCTTCTGTTGGTGATGAGTGTTGAGAGGGGAGGAGAAGAGAGTATTTTTCTTGTTACTTTTTTTAAAATCTATAAATAATTTGTCTTGTGCAAAAGGAATTTGCTGGCACTAGACAGGGCATCTTGAAGCACTGGGCAAAACAACTGAGTCTGTGACCACACCCAAATGTCACTTATCGGGATGTTTGGGTACTGGTTCTGACTTACATTCTACCTAACACAGCCCACGACCCAAGGGTACAAGCTGCCCTGCTGTGTTCCCTATCAGATTTAAGCAGCAAAGGCAGCTACTCTCAGAGAAACATGCTGCATACTGTATGCTATTGGAAGACCTCTGAACTGCAGAACTAAGTTTTTCACTGGTTTTCCCTCAGGTACCGGGTCACAGTGGTGCAGCAGGGTCCACAAAACAACTCTTTGTACACCATAAGCAACTGATAAGTGAATGGTAGCATAATGAAATACAATCCCATGGGATCCTCATACACATACTAATTAAAGGGCTGGGTAAACTGGTGACACAGCTGACCTATATCTGCAAGATTATGCTGCAGCACTAATACTGTATTTCACAGAACAGCTGAAGCTGGAAGGGACCTCTGGAGGTCATCTGACACAACCCCCTGCTCAAGCAGGGCCACCTACAACAAGCTGCCCAGGACCACATTTAGATGTTTCTTTAGTATCTCTAAGGAGGGAGACTCCACAACCCCCCTGAGCAACCTGTGCCAGTGCTCAGTCACCCTCACAATATGAGTACATCCTGAGGTTCAGGAGACACCTCCAGCATTTCAGTTTGTGACCACTGACTCCTTGCCCTGCCATTGGACACCAACAAAAGAGAGCCTGGCTACGTTCTCTTTGCACCCTACAATTTACATAAATTGGCAAGATCCCTCCCCCAAACCTTCCCTTCTCAATGCTGAACAGTCCCAGCTCTCTTGGCCTTTACTAACAGGAGAGATATTAAAATTCTTTCATCCCCTTAGGCACCTTTTGTTGATGCCTCCCTCTCTTGCACTGAGAAGCCTAACTTCAAAATCACTGCCCCCCAGAGAGTACAAGAAAAGGCCTAAGCACTCTACTACATAAAGAAACTTCCTTGCCAGGGCATACAGGAGCTCAGGCTGCACCTGTGTTAGCACAGAGTCAAGTCCGAACCACGCTTTGGTTGTGTCAGTGCATGTCTGAACATCATGCAAAAACCTGCGGGTCTCCACAGTTACGCAAGTCAAAGAAGTCCTACAAGTAAGCAGTAGCCCCATGGGCCTCAAATCCTCATCCTGGTGAGATTAAGTCTGTCCACAGTAGTCTGAAAGCTAGATAAGTGGTAAGCAGAAGAAGGGATCCTGTAAGCATGCCAGACATCCAAATGCAGTTAGGTCTTGGAACACCCTTGATAACAAGGAGCATGTGGCTTCCACGGATAGACCCCGTTCCCTGCAGAGGATGCAGAACTCCCGCGCAGCAGGCCTCTAAAGGCCAAGTTTCTCAGTGTGCAACCTGAAGCTGTTTTCATATTTCACAGAAGCGCTAAGCAGCTGCTGCCAGCATTTAACAAGCATTGACCCTTACACAAAACCACTGGCATAAACTCATACAGTGCTCATCAGGTGGATGAGCTGCGACGACTGCACATGCACTACACAGAAGAAGCCTGCAGTAGGTACCATGAGGCACAGGCACAGACACCTGGGATAGCTGTTCCGTTACAGTGCGCTCTATTTAGATGCGAGCAAATCCCAGCAAAAAGATCAAGAGACTCGCTTAACTGCCTTTATCAGAAATAACGAGAGCAAAATTCTGCATGTGCCTAAAGTATACTCCATGAGACAAATTTGTCTGAACCTCTCCAATTATAAATACCTGAACATAAAATCCAACCCCCCTGCCATGGGCAGGGACACCTCACACTAAACCATGCCACCCA
Source organism: Ara ararauna (assembly GCA_028858755.1). Lineage (NCBI taxonomy): Eukaryota > Metazoa > Chordata > Aves > Psittaciformes > Psittacidae > Ara > Ara ararauna. The sequence continues at coordinate 28,066,268 of CM054410.1, forward strand.
AGGCGATGCCCAATCCAGCCTTGAACACCGCCAGGGATGGAGCATTCACAGCTTCCCTGGACAACCCATTCCAGTGCCTCACCACCCTTACAGTAAAGAATTTCTTCCTCATATCCAATCTAAACTTCCCCTGTTTAAGTTTGAACCTGTTACCCCTTGTCCTATCACTACAGTTCCTCATGAATAGTCCCTCCCCAGCATCCCTACAGGCCCCCTTCAGATATTGGAAGGCTGCTATGAGGTCTCCACGCAGCCTTCCCTTCTCCAGGCTGAACAGCCCCAACTTTCTCAGCCTACATCCGACACTTACTAGCCTGACACCCAGCTTGAACAAAATTTCTGTTCCATACCAGAAGAAAAAGAACAACCAGAATACATGACAGGGCTTTTGTTCTGTGGACTAGTCACTGGATTTCTGTGGAAGATGGAGTTGCTGAGTTTGAACAGTTCTCAATGTTAGAAAGGGAGGAAAAATATTCAGGAAGGCAGGCTGGTCAGAGAGGTCAGATTATCGTTGCAGTATTGAAAGTGAAGAATGGAGGAGAGGACTGTGTCAGAATGAATGAATAAAAAAAGTAAAAATAAGGATCAAATTAATAATCAAAATAAATGGAGAAATTAAACTATAGAAATGTTCTAGATGCATAGATAAATTTAAGAAATTGCTAATATACAAATGAAGATTTGAAGGAGTTATAACTGAAGCAAAGATTTACACAAGTGAAAGTTTAGTGATTAGCTTTTTTGTTTTCTTCAGGACTGACTTGCAGCTAGTGACCTTTAATATTTTTGGTTTAAATTCTAGCAGAGAAAAACTGACACAAAAGCTGGGGCTGTGTCAGATATCACAGCTAATGTGACAGACAACTGAGTGGGGCTCCTTAAACTCTTTAATGAAAAGGTAAGGAGGTATAATCTCCCAGGGCCATGTAACTGATACTAAAGGTCTTAAGTAAATTACCTTTGTATTTCTGCAAGTTTACAAACTGTAATTTCTAAATCAGAAAAGCACCACACAGAAACACTTAAGAAAAAGAACATGTGGCACAATTAGTCAAAAGTAACTGCAAAAGCATGCAATTACAATTCTGTACCACTTGCTATGTGCAAACAAAAGAAGTCCAACATCAGTAGCAGAGGTATGTTACAGGTACGCTGCGTTTTGTGAGAGCTACTTAGCAAAAGCTGACAGAATTACAAGTGTAAGTAACTGGATTTAGATTTAAAATAGGAACAACTGGGAGTCATTTCAACAGATTTTATGAAACAGCCTGGACAGCCTCAATTTTACAAAACAAAAAAACCCCCAAAAATAATAAAAGCAGCCTGGATACGAGGAGATATAAAAGAAGAAAACTGGAATAGGTAAGCCAAAAATTTGGGAAACTTCACAAATTGTTAAAAAGAAAGTAAAATGAAGAACTGAAGGGCTTCACATAAGACCTGAACTGCTCAACAAACTGCTACTGGAGAATGTAAGCATTTATTAACACAGGAAAAACATACATAATTTGCAAATATTTCTGGTTTGGTTTTAGTGAAACAGAGACAACATTTGCAATGACAATTAAAGAGTTTCCACTATAGCACCCACCACAGATAAACATTACAGAAGATTTCCTAAAATTAGAACATTGTCACTCAGCAGTTCCAGACAGCCCTTATCAAAGAGCTTTAGAAGGACTGGCTAGGAAGTCCTCCTGCCTTGTAACTCTTGAAATACCACCCAAAAAACCTCCAAAGGATGGGAAACGTGAGGGAAAGAGAAGGCATACCAACAGCTATGCAGTTACAACATGTTGCTGTACAAAGTCAGCAGTTCTGAGGAGCTAGGCATCTGCTAAGCAACTCATACAACAAACCAAGATAGCATGCACTAAGTAACAGTTGTATAAACAGTAAGCATTAAATTACAAAGGCAGAAGTCCTCAGACAGCTATACCCCAAACCAGATTCCCAGCAATACTAAAACTGGGGCAAGAAACTTAAGTATCTTCACCCACAAGATGGAATAAAAATATAAATGACTAACATTAGCTGTAGGTGACCAAAAAGCTTTGAACTAGTAAATTACAAAGAGGATATAATGCTGGAGAGTAATCAGAATAACCTGTAAAACAGAAACAGGCAAAGACTGTGCATCTCAACACTGTTAAATATAAGCTTGTCAAACAATGAATGAACCCACCCTGAAAAGCTATTACTTGGAAGATCATTTGAGTTACAGCAGGTAACCATCTAAACATGAGCAGTTTAATGTTGTGACTCAGAAGGGTGTTGCACTACATGAACACACCTCAAAAGTGGTATCCCAACTACCAGAAGAGAAATTTTACTCCTGTACTTGTAATAAAAAAAGTATCTATAACCCACTGTTCAATTCTCATTTGTACTTCAGTAATGATGTTGGAAGTGTTGGAAAGCAGTCAAAAGACAGCTACAGGAATGATTAGAATTCTAGAAAATCCACCCTACAGTTACAGGGTTAGGATTGAACTACAAACCATCCTGACTGTGCCACAGAGGACATTAAAATATTTTCTTTTTGTCCCTTGTTTCTTATTCATCTAATGTCAGAAAACAAATCCCACAGCAAGCTGACAGGTTGTTGGCATTTTGTGGAATAGCTGTGTATATGCTTATTCAAAAGCCACCCCTCCTCACCTTCCCCCCCCCAAAAAAAACCAGACTAAACAAAACAACAAACAACCCCCCCACACAAAAACGAACACCACAGGAGCAAGCCTGAGAGCTACTGGGAAGTGATATACACAACTAACGCTGCTATACTCAAACTACAGTCCAGATTGGTAGGCTGAAATACTGTTTTATAAGAAAACAGATATACAAAATCAACAAATGAACATTTGTCTTGCTTATGTCTCTGTTATGACCACTTTCCAGTGTTTTGACTTTCTTGCAAAGAAACCAGAAGGTATGAGAGAACTGCGTGTCACTATGCAGAAGTACCTTGGTATCATGTAAACACACAGAATCATAGAATAGTTAGGGCTGGAAAGGACCTTAAGATCATCTAGTTCCACCCCCCCTGCCATGGGCAGGGATAACACATAAACAGATAAAACACACATGCATAGAAGGTGATGACCTGCTTCCCCACAGAAGCACTCTTCCAGAATATATCATCACCCTTTACAGATATGATAAACTAAAACAAAGCAAAGGCATTACAAAGTACTGTAATAGTGGGGTTTGGTTTTGGTTGGTTGGTATTTTGGGGTTTTTTCTCCTCTTTTTTTAAGCTATTTTAACATAAGAATGTGCACTGATGGCTTGACAAGTCATACATACAGTAACTTTGCATAATTAGCACAGAAAACTACCTTATTTTGCCTTTTGAAACAACAAAAGTTATGTATCTCCTCCTGCTTTATTGGTTATACATTATTTAATGGGAAAACTCCACAGACCAAAAAAAAAAAAAAAGCAATGTAAAAATTTAAGTACTATGCTCCTCACTTTATGACATGAAATTGTAGGCCAAGAAAGTCTGTAAAAAGATTCACAGTATTTTCTGAAAATAACCAAATGAAAACTGCACTACTGAAACTGGCATGGCTGTAAGTTGAAAAAAAAAAAAATACAGGCACAATAATGTCATTACCCAGAGAATGCTTGTGCAAGAAATTTCTCCAAGTGAAACAACATAAAGGCATCCATATTAACTGTTTTATGTCAGAGGTTTGCATTTGTCATCAGGAGTACAGCCACAGTTAAGCTATCAGCAAATTCTTCAAACTGATTACCTGGTTTTGGTTCAATGACTAAAATCCTCAGAGATTTTCTTAAGTCTAGTTCTTAACCCTAACTAGACTTAATAATTAATAGTAGCATATTACTCTGTTGTACAGCCAAACACAGAACAAAACCACAGTGAATCAGAATTCATTATTATCATGTCTTGCAGATAAGATGCAAGAATGAATGGAATTAAGTAAATAAACACCAAGAGAACAAAAATTGCTCTGGACACAGAATGTTTCTAGATTCCTATGATTACAGATAGTATTAAAAGCCAAGCTTAAACGACTACAAGCCAAGCCATCTTTAAAAGTAGAATATTACTGATGCTAATAGTCAACTTAATCAAGTAGTCAATTTACTCAAACACAAATCTGTACTGATATCAGAGATTGCTAGAACCTAAGGTCAAGGAACCCAGGACCTTGCGCTTAGCTTTGCTGGACTTACATGAGGTTTATATGGGCACACCTCTCAAGCCTATCAAGGTCCCTGTTGATGGCATCCCCTCCCTCCAGCATACCAGCTGCACCCCCTCAGTTTGTTGTCTTCTAGAAATCTGCTGAGAGTGCAACTCAACCCCACTGTCTATGTAATAATGAAATTACTGTCATTACAATCCTTTGAGGGACAACACTCATTACTGTCTCCACTTGCACACTGAGCCATCAACTAACTCTTTGCATGCAGCTATCATGCCAATTCCTTATCCATCTACCAGTCCATCCTTGAAACCCATGTCACCAATTTAGCATTAAGAATATTGTGGGGGACAGTATCAAAGGCCTTACAGAAGGCCTAGATGACACTGTAGCTCTCTCTTTGTCCACTGATGTAATTACTCTATCATGGAAAGCCACAAGATTAGTCAGGCACAACTTGCCCTTTGTGATCCAAGAGGATCTGTTCCATGCTCTTTAGATTAACGCTAAGTGATTTTGGCTGGAGCTTTAGCCTTGCCAAAGATGTTTCTGTATCTTGAGTGGTTAAAAAAAGCTTCACACATGAGAAGTCTTTCTCATGGGGGATTTACACTAAACCCTTTTGGCATGACATGCAATACCTGCAATTTATCTGATGAAAACACCCCACAGAAATTCACTTAAAAGGATATCTGATGGATTAGGGGAATGGTAATGAGATAAAGGGATGTTGATCACTAAATCTCTCTCAATAATGAGCCAGATCAGCAGTGTTCAAAAGCCAGTCAGACACCTGCCTGACGGCCTGCACTCTTAGATAAGCTACCTATCTCATCATTGCTAATGATGACCAGATGCATACACCATAACCACTCCTAGTAAAAACTGGCAGCCTCAGGACCGGACAGATTAAATTGGTATGAAGATTGCCAACCTTTTTGAGAATACTTCTAAGTCAGGCACCATTATCAACACACAAACTTGGAATGAAAAGGACGAAAAGAGAATTTAACCAGAGCTATTAAAATATATGTGTTAAGACCATATATTTTACCCTTTGGGCTTCCTTCCCCCCAGCACAGTGTCTCAGTTTCCAGGCTACTATTACTTCTTTTTACAAACAAACAAACAAACAAGCAAACAAAAAGGAAGTATTGTAAGAACCATTATTTTCTCTTCTAAAAGATCAACTGAGTTCAAGCAAACTACATTTGTAACAAAGGAGTATTTCGTGGTTTGGCTTTTGGTTTTATTTTTGAATGGGTTTGATTTTCTTGGGATTTTGGGGGGGGTTTAGTTTGTTTGTTTGTTTAGGGTTCGGTGTTTTTTTCTTTTCGAATTGTTCCTTTTTGCAAAAAAGGAACCTTTGTAAGGTTTTCACTATCAACATAAATGTTGATTTCAACAGCATCTAGGTGACACACTCCAAAAGGGCAAACATTAAATCACTAAAGTACTTGGATGGCTACATAAGAACCTGAAGATATATGAACTATGCCTTCAGCTTTCAGCATTTAATATCCATTGCTTTTACTGCTCTGGTGTATGAAACAAAGCGGCACATATAGTATTTAGTAATTCCAGAATCAGAGTAAAATAAATGTTCCATACTTGATCCTCAGCTTTCTAAGCCTCATCAGTTCCTAAAAGCACAATGAATAATGGCATCTTTTCTAATTTCTTTAAGTTTTTCTGGTCTTGTAAGTTAACAATTGCTGCTACAGAAACCTTCTGTTTGACTTTCCGGCTCACTCTGTTCACACAGTAGTCTGGGCTGGAATAGTTTTGTGCGTTCTTTCCCAGCATACTCTAATATGAGCATGATAATTAACATTAACACTGAACACTTAAAAAGTTAAAAACTCTCCTGCAATGGATTTATAGAGCATGGAGGGTAAAGCAACTTTCCTTAACTTACAGAATGTTCTCATTCAATACAAAGATTCTTGCCAAAGATTACCTCGTTTCTTTTGAGTTTGCAGCTGGTGGAGCAGTGAACCAAGTCAAGGACCAAGAAGCAGGATGCTAGCACCTAGTGAGCATATAACTCAGGTACAGTGACAAGCATACTAACAAGACTAGTTAGTTAATGCATATTCAGTGCCAAAAGAGCAAATACTGTGATGACTAAAATATTTTTTTCTAATGGAGAATTTCAGAACAGACCCAAAATGTTCATTACACAACAACTCAGTTTATGAAACAATGACGAAGAGGGGGTTTCTTCTGGTTGATTTCATGGGTATATCATAACTAAACCAGTAATTTCTAAACTCTCAATTCCTGCTTACAGAATGAATCTCTTAACAGGTTGGGTTTCCATCTCAAACAGTTATATCACATTCTTATGGAATAGTAAACCTGATCTCTTGCCTTGGATACAATTTGAAGGTGGCCAACCTCATCTGAAGAAAAATCCCTTCTTCTCCACATTTGATAATTCCACGATTAGAGCTGTATTTTCAGTTAACTTAAAAAAAAAAAAAAAATAAGGACCTAACTGCATTGATCGCTTCACAGAAGATAGGATTGGGAATTGGTAAAATATAATGTATTTCAATTGTTAACTGCCTTTTCCACAATTTCCCTTGGGGAAACCAAATCCTCCTTCGACAGACTTTTGATAGCCCAGGCTGAGTCCCAAAGTATTTTGACAAGGACCACATGGCATTCTCCCAGACAAAAGGCATAGATAATCTATGAGGACAGGACCTTGGGTATACAAGTAATATACATCTATTTGCTCTGAGATCAAACCAGACCCAGACACTACACAAAACTATGTAGTCCCATTCTTAATAGATGCTTTTTCCACACACAGAGCAGGTCAATGTAATTTACAAATAACACAGCTCAGCTGTGCCGAGGCTACAGTGATAATAGCCTCTGTCTTTAATTTACTGAATCACTGGGGGTTTCCACTTTCAGCAACTTCGCTTTATTCAAGCTATGCACATAATGCACGCCACCTCCTCTTCAGAGAAAGTCAAGCTGCACCACCACGACGGGGCTCACCTAAGCCATATCATTCATACCAGTGCTTTGGCTGGATGACTTTGCTTATATGGATTGACAAAGGAGGAAACTTGTTTGGTGGATTTTTTTTTTTTTTTTTCCTCTTCTCTCTTTCTGGACTACCCACACCTTCTCAAATGCAGAATAAAATAAACTCTTTTGTGGGCTACTGCACCTGACATGGGGTTCTGGGATAAAACTCTACAGTACTATTACACACAGCATAGTGTACAAATGAAGTAGTTTGGTTATTCCATGCCATTTGTCATTTGAAAATCTACAAAGGACAAAAATTTGTAGACAATCACACTTCCATTTAGTCTCTGTATCAATATTAGTTATTTTGAGAACAATGTGCTTTCAAAACATTTAAGATTTAATCTTCAATTTAGCTTAAAAAAAACCCCGCATTTGTGCTGTTCCTGGAACTCTCCCAGTAACTTTCAAAACTTCTAATTTCTAAACCTGTGGTGTCTCTTAAACCCATGCCTTCCAGTGTAAATGCATCTAACTTCTTTACACAAGTTAACAATAACTAAAGCCTGCTGTATGCTTCCTTTTTTGATGCTAAGAACACTGCATATATGGCTTCCTAATACTTCCTACATTCTAATTCCTCCTTGATTTTCTACTGCTTTCCTGCTCTTTCTTCTTGACAGTCAGAGGTTTTGTAATTAGAGTAAATAAAAGGTGAACACTAAAAAACTTCCAGAATTTTATTATTAACAGCTGTGCATACATAGTAGCATTCAACTGCAAGAACAGATTTCTCCCCAAGTCTCGTATCATTCAGTAGCGCAAGGAAACACACTGGGTGCTTACAGCAGTCTATTATTGCAACAAAGCTGATTACCATTAATCACACATCTACCTTCTAATATTGTTTCACAGCTTCCTGGGATTAATTTTGCAGAGGTTGTCATATTATTTCCAAAGAAATGCTCTCCCCTATGAGCACCAACAAAAATAACTTGAAGCAGCTAAAGAAGCAGAATTATTCCTTAACTTTGAGGATGCACTCAAATGTCCATTCTCAAGAGATTCTTCTACACAGCATATACTTTTCTCTCCTGCACTAACTCAATATTGTTCATCAACGTAAGATATAAATTTGGGGTCACCTGGCTCTTAGACATGTGAATAGCATTAAATTAGTTACAATTCTTTGACTATTCAGGCCCTCAGCTAGCTCCTGTTACCTTCTGTGGGAGTACACCACTTTTAAAAATGTAAAGCTGAAACAGCAACAACACCTTTTTAATGGCTGCAAACAAAATACCCCTTTAATAACCCCTTAAATATGTTCTTAAATAGATGTTCTTCATATGTTATCACACCAATGTCCAGATGATGATTTTAAAAGACACTTTTATAGACATATGTCTGTGTGATAATGTATCAAGGTGTTCTTAATCTGGAAGATTGTATTTCCTTAGAAACAGCTTCTTCTAAATAATATGTATTTACCTATCAAGATGTACGTTAACTATTTGTTCATTTTAGTCATGGACTGTCCTAGCTACCTAAAACTGTCTTAAAGCATTGAGCGTGAGTAGGAAAGACTGATACAAATACAAGTTACCAGAAAAACAAGGTAGCCTTTTTGTTTTTCTAGCTGAAGAAAACCTTATATAAAACCAGTGTATACCACCGCTGGCTTAAAGGACCCACTTCCTTGCCAACTTATTCACAGAAAATATTAAATCTTTGCTAATTCACCAAGTTCTGCATCTAAATCTTTAATTCTACAGACACAGGTGCAAGAAACACATACATATCCTGCACGCTTGCTGGACATCTCCCTTATGTTCAAGGGCATCTTTCCATGTAAGACTGGTTGCTATTCATGCTAATTCAAATGGCTTATCTTCCACTTGTTTCCTTTGGTAATGCATAAAGGCAAAAAAGAACACTCGGGCAACTCTGTTTACTGACACATCTGCTATCTCAAACATAAAAAACACCCACCCCTTAAAAAAACCCCATGTTTTTGCACGATACCACACTAGCACATATACCATAAAACAGCAAACACTGCCACACACCTCCAGTACCCAATTTGGCCAAGGTATATATACACGCATAGGCGCATCTAGCCAGGTAGCATGACACTGCGAGATTATTTTCCTAAGTACTCAAGGCATTTCCCACTGAGAAGATAGTGTATGATACGAATATATACAGCCTCCAAGCAGGGGATATCCAGGACTGAATGTTTATGGGTACAATCTTTCATGCAGGCTTAAATGCTGCTTCCTAAGACCATGCAAAATTTCTGTGAACGACAAGCAAAATGACATATGGTAAGAACTAGAGGACATGGCTCTTGCTACTTAACAAATATGTACATACATGCCTAAAATGTATACAGGCATGTGAACACTGTACATTTTGTTTGGCATATACCAATATAAATCATGAAAAACACTTTTTTTTTCTTTTCCCAGTTATAAAAACAATGGAAGTGTTTTTACAGCTAACAGCAAACAATGGGTGGATATTAACAACCGTAAGCTCTGGAGAACAATCATAAGGTTTCTACAAATTGTTCAGCCATAATGAAATCCAGAACAGTTTGGCAAACATATGAGATTAAAACCAAAAGCAGTGAAAAGACTGTATTTGTTCCAGATCACCTTAAAACATTACAGCAAAGTAGTGTTAGCCAAACTACTACTAAGTAATATGCTTCAGTGCATATTGCTGGATTCTAGCTTCTTAGAATTACATAGTAAAAAAAAATACTTTGTCCTGGTGTAATCTGTTCCAAAAATTAAGCCATGATGTACAAAAAGTACCTAAAAGTGGCATTTTAATGTTTAATCATAGGGAAGGTCTACTTTAATTCTTAAAAATAATCTTTGCATGCAGTAGAAAAGCTTTCCATAAATGACTTCATATTTTGAGCAATTTGATCCCATGAAAAGTAAAAATCAACATTAATACAAAAATAGGGTCTACCAAGCAGGGTCTGTGCGTGTCGTACAGTTACAGGAGAAAACTAACCCACTTTGCAGGAAAGCACTGTATCTTCCACAGGTTAAGGAGGAAAAAAACTTCTGATGCACTTCTTTTTCTTCTCTTATATTTGGTACATTTGCGCACTTGTATGTGTGTACATCCAATTTCTAAACAAATATAAGAAAACAACCCAGCACAGAAGCACTTCTTTGTGCCTTAAAACCTTTTGAGTTATTACCTTTCGTTCTTTCACTCTGTACTTGCAATAAGAACATGCAAAGTTCAATTAACACGGCTCAGCTTAAACTGTACTAGTACTCTGGTTATGAGCCTCAGTGTCATAGCCAAAAGCCTTTAACCCACTTAGGCTTTTAAGTCCCACAATACTTCTACAAGGTGAAAGTGAGAAGTTGGCACTTCCAGGGAGGAAAGAAAAAAAACAACAAACCCACAAACCAAAACCACGTTCACCTATGCTTACATATAGTAAAATTAAGTAACACATGTAATGTAAGTCTGAGGTGGAAACACATGTAGTGGGAGAGTAGAGGCCTGTTCAATTTAAAAAAAAAAAAATCCCAACAATTTCAGGATATTTTCATGCTACCAGCCTCACCATTTCTAATGACTACTTGTGTATTTTAAATGGTTCAGTCTGTCTCATAACCATGTGAATGACCCACACAAACAAGACAAACTAAACTGTCAAGCAACTGCCCATGCCTGGGAAGCAGTGAAAGTGACCGAAGAAAAAAAAAATATGCTGACAGATACTTAAAATAAACCCACTAACACAAAAAGTTTTCCTCAAAATTTGTTTATGAATTGAAACTTGAATCTCTACCCAATCCCATGACTCCAACAGTAGTTCACCACTATACTGCATTTTACAGGATGAGATCATCAAGTATTAATCCAAACAGCTGCACATGCACACACACTTTCAAACCAGTAACAGAGCCTGACAAAGCAAAGGACCAAAGTGCACACAGTAACAGTTTCCGCACTGCACACACATACAGTTAAGTGTTAGCACCCAAACATTCACCCCACTTGGTCGCTAGCACACTATCCTTGTGCCTTCACAACCGTGTCAGAACTTATGGTTTGCACTGATGATAATGAACGCAAAAACTTTTCATACAGGCACTCAAGAGTTCTTCCCAACACTTTCTGCAGGTTGGTTTCTCCCCTGTTCTCCCTCAAGTCACTACATGCCACCTGCAATGCCACAGCCGGAACCTAATCTACCACCACCTATGCCTACACCTCATATTACAGTAGAGAGGACCTTGCAAAGCTCAACATTACTGAGTACATAAGGGGATCTCCAAATTCTCTCTCTGGTTAATATATATTGACCTGATTCAGCAAATTTCATGCATTTTTGAAAAACTGGGAGAAGCCTCTAACACTACTGCACGAAAAATCAGGAAAATACAGAAACAATTTGGACCCGAGTAACAAGTCAAATATACTAACTACATCTGAAGCAAATGTGTCTCATTAGGTAATTATACTTAAACATCCATAAAATTAAGCAAAGGCAAGCTACCTATCTCCTATTTTATCTTCTTTGTGAATCCCGAAATAGTCACAGCATGCACTTCCACAAATGAAAACCCAGCCAAAATGAGACAGAACATTATTGCTGGGAGTACTGCATCTGTCTCCACCACTTGCTGTGGTGGATCAGCTAAGGATCCCAACACCTTTCTCCATCCACAGAAGACAAGCTGCAAGGAACAGCATATTCATATGGAAGCACCAAAATGTACTCTGACTTTTCCTTTCAACTCTCCTTACCTCACTGAAAAAGCAGTTTACTCCCCCTCCCTATAAGTCACGACCTTTATATACATAACCCAAGACAAAATTCTTCAGCATAAACATCCCGCACCCACTTGGAACATCCCCACTCATCCACACACCAGACAGTGGTGCAGAAACATTTCAAGGCCTACAAGTCCCCAGCACAAGCTGTATTACCACGGGAGCTATACAGCATAGTAGAGCAAAGTGGATGCAGGCAGGCGTATTTTAATTCAAAAAGCTTAACATAAACCAAATTTCTGTTAGATGAACACTGCCTCGGCATACTTGCAGCTCTAAAACAACAACCTGTGTTTTAAATAAAGAGAAATGATATAATAGATTTTATTTCCTGGCCAGTGGGTGGATTCTGAAGGTATTAAAGATCTTGTCATTCTCCTGCATACTTCAGGTTACTCCTCGGCTTCGTGTGCGCATCTGGGGCTTTGCTGTTCTCTACTTTTCCTACAATCTGAGTGTAAGCCTCGTATCCGAGTTTACCTCATTAAATGAAAATCACAATAAAAAACAGGACTAGCGAGCTAACAACCTTTCCGCGGTTCACAGAACAATGCAGATACTAAACTCGCCACCATCTATCTGTACAGCGACTCTCCTACGACTCCCTTAGCTAACCCCCTTCCCTGCCACAGATCTCCACACAACACCACCGCAGATTTGCCCCCCACTCTCCCGCTATCCCTCCCCGCTCCATTTTGGAAGGCCGCTCCCCGCGCACATCAAGCCCCCCGGCCGCAACCGCTAGCCCGCCGCCAGCGATACCCGCGGCCGGGCACACACGCCCCGCCGCGGCGGGGGCACGGCCTGCGGCTCCCCGCGGCGGAGGTGCCGAGCGCCCAGGGCTGTCCAGCCAGACTCGCCGCAGCCCCGGCCCCGCCAAGGAACGCGCCGGCTGCAGGGAGCTCGGGGCGGCGGCGGCGATGCCGGGGCTGCAGCCCCAGCGGCACCCGGGGCGTGCCTGCCAGCGGCGGCCCTGGCCGAGCCGAGGCGGCCGGGCCGGGCTGATCCGGGTGACGGCAGCCCGTACTCACCCAGAAGCAGCAGCTTCAGCTCCCGGCGGGCGTCCCGCTTGTCCCGACGCAGCTGCCGCTCGATCTCGTCGTTGATCCGCCGGGCTTCCTTGGCTTCCTCACTCAGGCAGCACGCCATGATGGACTCCAGAGTCATTCTTCCTAACTGGTTCAGACACAACCCCCACCCCCCTAAAATCGCACGCACACTCTCACACACGCACCCCGCCGCCGCACCGGCCCCGGGGGCACAGGCGCCCTCTGCCCGGGAGGCCCGCCCGGCGCCGCAGGGCAGGCGTAGGCAGCTGCCTCGGTACTACACAGCGGCGAGGAGAAAGAGGTAGGGCCGCTGGCGGCGCGGATCCCCGCTCCCTACCGCTGACACCCGCCGCTGCCAACTCCTCCTCTCCTCTAAATCATGCACCAAACAACATGGAAACATGCACCGCGGCGGCAGCAGCGATACCGAGCAGAGCCGCTCGCCACCGCCACCCCTCGCTCTCCTGCTCCCCTTCCCCCGCCGCCCGCAGCCGCCGCTCTCCCTGCGCGCTCCCCGGCAGTCGACACCCCCACTGCCTTCCGACAAGACCACCCCACCCCCGTGCAAACGCTATGGCCCGTCGATCCCGCCCCCGACCCGCACACGCATCTCTCGGCCGCTCCCCGTGCCCCGGGGCGGGAGCACAGCTCCCGCCGGCTTTGCGAGCCCGCCGCTGCCCGCTGGGAAGCGCTTCCTCACGGCTGACGCTCCTTCCCGGCGCAGCGGCGGCGGGGCGGGCGCTTCGCCCTGTGGCTGGGAGAGCTGCTACTGGAGAGCTGCCAGAGTTGCCGCTGCTCGCTCCTTCCCTGCCACTAAAGAAGGGAGATGGGGAGAGTAGCGATAACCCGCCCAAGACGAAGCCAAAGCTCCCGCAAAGGCCCGGCGCGCACGGCTTTTGAAGGGCTCGGCTCAGCGGGCGTGGTGAGGCAGGAACATGGCGGACCGCCTCTCTCACCGCCTAGCCCGCTCTGCCCCCGCACCCTCGGGGGGGCGAAGCGGGGGGAGCCGGGCCTCCCAGCAGCGCGTCCCCCCCCCGCGCCCGGCGACCTAGAGCCGCCCTCGCCCTCCCGCTGAGGGGGGCGGTGGGGGGGGGCAGAGGGAGGGACGAGGAGACCCGACCGATCTTCGTGCTAAATGGCCGCGAGGAAGGCGGCTGAGTCCGGCTCCAGCTGCGGGGCAGCGACTTCCCGAGCACTCGTGTGCGCGTTCTCCCCACTGGGTTTCAGGCGCGGGAACGCGTTTTTATTCCGTGACAGTCCTACCGACCTGGCTTGCGTTGGCAGGGACGGGGGAAACGGGACAACAGAGAGGAGGGAAGGGACAAGGAGTGACAAGTCCCTTCCCCACGGTTTCACGCCGCATCCCCGACGCCCTGCCCGAGGGGCGCTGCCGCACGCCGGGGAAGAGAAGGCGCTGGCCGCAGGAGCGGCGGGACGCGTCAGAGGCTGCCCGAGGGGCACCGACTCGCGTGGCCCCGGTTGTGCTCCGATTGTGCCGCAGGCGCTGTTTAGCCGACGCTGATCGCGGCCACCCCTTGTCCCTCTCGCCCCGGCCGCAGAAAAGCTGTCCGTGTTTGTTGTTCAGAAAAAACCCAAACACACCAAACAAATCCTGATTAGGATGGCATAAGGGAAAGATAACTTGCCTCCGGTAGCCCCCGGGATGGCGCGCACGCAGTCTGGCGGGATGTATCGATGGACTCAGCTTCCAGTTTCTGCGGATTCACAAACCCCATGTAGAATTCCCACACCTGCCCTACCTTTGGCCCCCTCCATATGAAACCATTTGTATCTGGAAATGTTGCAGAATGTGCTTGAGAAACTGGAACTAGCTTCTCTAGCAGCTAGAGGGGCATATTGTTCTTCATCTAACAGCCTGGAGCGCGATGTCCTTTCCAGCACCTGTTGCCACCTGCTTCGAAATTCACCAGCGCTTTGCTAAAACTCTCCGTGTGTACTGACAGTGTGAATTATATAAAGACTAGGAGGGAATTAAAAATGGAGAATAAAATAAGCAGGAAAATAACACGTTCAAACAAATTTTAGAGCATGAAAAAAAAAGTCATGATTTCCACTTAGGTCTATACTGTATTAATTAGTATATTAATTAGTGTATAATAGTGTATAAAACCGGCTAGTACAACTTTGAATCTTTTTTATAATTATGTTTTTTTTTCCAGTAAATTAATACATGAGTTTTGGTTAAAATTACACAAGTCTAGGTATTAATAATAAACTATATTTCAGTCGAAGCATCTTCTCTATGAAGAATCACATCCCTTTTTCTCCACGTGTGTGTAGGTATACCTATGTATTTTTTTGTATACCTTGTGGTCCCACATGAATGCATTATTTTAAAATCCAATGAAGATTTCTAAAGATTGAATTAGAAAATCTTATGTAAAATGTAACAAAAGGAGAGAAGCGAGTATTTCTTCATGGAATTAATTCTCAACATACCACAGTTTTCTTCTAAAGCTGGGGCTCAAAAGGGTGAGGGTGGGTGCATGGTACAGGTCACAAAAGACATTCAGTGGATCTTTTTGTGCCCGGAACCCTGGTACAGGACTTCAAGTCTGCAGAAACCATCTTCAGGCATCATGTCTGAAGAAAGGGTCCAAATGGGTCGGTGAGTTTGCAACCTTTGGGTGAACTGTATCAAAATCCACACCCAAACTGAGGGCATATGTTTCTACTAAAGACTGCATACCTCACACAATACTGTAGCATTCCCCAGTAGATGAGGTGTGACTCAACTTCCTTAACCCTTTTATATGCTCAGTGTAGAAGTCACAAACACAGTGTGTACCACAAATGCAGAACTGTCATTTAATTTTGTGTTTTAAATAAGACACCCCAGGACCATAAGCTTAATCCATGTGTGCCACTCCCACTGACATAACTGGATTTTAAATCTCCAATAAATCCAGATTTTTAATGGATGAGCCATCTAGTCCTGAACCTGGCATCTGCAGAGAGCCGTTACACATTGCTTTACCCATGTGCTTTGTGACTTGGTGAAACTCAGAAGAACCCCATTATGAAAAAGTTACATAACAAACCTACAAGGAAATTTCTTTCCAACCCTCAACTCCATAATGGTTGGCTTTTATTTTGAAAAAAAAAAAAAAAAAAAAATGGAAGAGCCTTCATAAACATTTTATCCTTGTGAGAACTATCAGTAAATGACAGACCCCATTGTTGCTCATACAGATAATCATTATCCATGAATACTATCCATGCTGTCACCTAATCCTGGACAGATACTTCCTGGTAAACCTCCCCTGTACCATTAATAATCTCATATTCCACTATCCAGGTAGTTTCCAGCACATGGCTCAGAGCAACCCATTGCCCGTGAGACATTTTAACGTTGCTTACCAGCACAGTAAATTGAAAGTGGGGCTGACACAGAGAGCAGATCAGTGTTGAACACCCTGCATCTTTGGTGCTCTTGCTCAGAGCCAGCAAAGATGGGGAGATCACTGCTTGTTCTTATTGTCTTCATATCACTTTTTGCATTGATCTATCCCAGTTTTTAATTCCTTCCACATGCCTGAAGATACTTATCATCACTCTCCTCTGACTTCTGCTTGAGCTAAGTTTTCTGTGATGCTCTGACAGATTCCAAACACCATCTGATGAACTCGGTAGTTGTGTGACAGTGAAAAAGCAGACTATGTATGGCTACATTGCAGGATTTTCAGTCAGCATCCCATCTCGAGCAATGCAATATCTTGTAAGTGCTTTTCCATTGCCATTCTGCACTGGGAAGATGTTTTCACAGTGCTCAAATACATCTCAGTCTTGCTTGTGAGTACTTATTGTTAATTTAGAGGTCGCCAGTATGCCCGAGCAGAGCAAATTATCCTTCCAGTGTGCCATCCTAATTGGGTTTTTGTTTGGTGGTGGGTTTTTTTTGAACAGCAAACAAATTGTATCTTCTGGTTCTCTACCGTTAAATGAATAGCATCCAGTAGCTGCAATTTCCTTCAAACAATCCGATCAATTTGATCAAGTGTGTGTTGCTTTGAGAAATCACCTTCTAAAAGTTATTTATTTTAAAGTGTCAGCAGTCTGCCTGAGGTACAGAGTATTCACTAGAGGAAGGGTTAAGAAACCTATCTGTTTGCTTGATTTATGAGAAATTTGAAAAGTGTATTGCCTTTTATCTACAGGCATGACGCAGTTTTATTGGTTACTTATTTATGACACAGCGCAATAATTTTCCGATACCCTTTTGTTCTTCAAAGGCTTCCTCGATGCCGCTGAGGCCAGAGGAGAGGTGCTGTGAGCCGCGGGACGCGCGGCACCGCACCGCACAGCACAGCACAGCACAGCACAGCACAGCACGCACCGTAACTCCGCCGCCTTCCCGCTGCTCTAACTCACACCTGCCGGCAGGTGCTGGCCACGGCCGGGGTTCGCGCCCCCTGGCGGCGCGAACGCTCGCTGCCCGGCTGCTGGCGCGCCCGCGCAGCCGCGGCGGGGCGGGGGGGGGACGCGGCGGGCCGGGGTGTAGCGGGCGGGCAGCCGCGTTGCTACCGCTTCGTGCTGCATGGCGGAAATGGTCGTTTCTCTCCGTCCCTCAGTCGGGGATCCCGGTGATATCAGTATCGCTGCGCCTCGGCGTCCGTCCCAGGCGCGGTGAGGGCCGCAACTCCCGGCCGCAGCGCGGGGAGCGGCTCCTCTTCGGCTGGCTGCCCGGGCAGGCCCGGCCGCGGTACTCGGTCTGTGCAGCCGCCCTCCCGTGCCACACAGCTCTTCCAGAACCACCACCCGGCGCGGTAGACGTTTATCCGCGAAGTAACACGCCGTGGCCT
The DNA here is from genome assembly GCA_028858755.1 of Ara ararauna. Taxonomy (NCBI): domain Eukaryota; kingdom Metazoa; phylum Chordata; class Aves; order Psittaciformes; family Psittacidae; genus Ara; species Ara ararauna. Next base: position 28,084,133 of record CM054410.1, read on the forward strand.
GCTGTTCGGCTATCTGTGCTGAGGAGTGGTAGGGTAAGCTCGGGCCTGGATGAAGTCTTGACCAGAGTTTACTCTTCGTGGCTGGAGAGGGCAGGCAGCAGCTGAAGGAGAGGGGAAGTGCCTTGGCAACTGCAGAGGACAGGAGTGACACGGAGGCCCCCTGCTAGGGGCTGTGTGTGAGAGGGCTCTTGGCTGCAGCGCACCTTGTCGGTGTGATGTCCGCTGTGCGCAACAGGCCGTGGTGCTCAGAGTACAGGCAGGCGGGACAGCAGGGGCAGAGGAAGACTTCTGCCCTCCATCACCTCCTCGCTCCCGCCCCTGCGGTGCACTGTTCTCCTCAGACCTCTCTTCTGGCAGCCCTGGCCTTCACAGGCTGATGTAACTGCTTAACTTTACATGGAGCCGTTCCTATTTTAATGTTTGGGACTTTTTTCCCTGAGTTAATGTGGTGGTAGGAGCTACATCGGTTTCCCAGTGCTCCTGATGACCCTGCAAGCCTGCTCAAGGGAAACGGCTAGTAAGACAGGATGGCGCAGGCCACCTTTTCCATGGCAATAAACCATGATCAGCTGCATCGGCCAGCTGTTGCCATACGGTCTGCACAGCTCTGGTGGAACAGGCTCAAAAATTCCCGCTCTGAGAAGAACCACTTGGCATAGCAGTCCTCTGCCTCTGTGACCTAAATTATAAATACATACTATATATATAATACATACATGATATATACGTACATAATATATAATACATAAATTATAAATAAATACAAACTATAAATACATATAAATACATACAGCACAGCAATACTACCATTTCTGTCAAGATACGTTTTGCGCTTACTTATTATGTTCTTCACATTCAAATACTTTTTTTTTTTCCCAGCTGTTTAAATAGGCATTTTTTACAAGGCAGCTTTTAATCTTTATGAGGTTTCTATTTTTGTACAACTCTGAAATAAGTTACTGTTCGCTATTTCATCGAAGAATGTCTAGTTCTTTTTAGTCAGTAGGACATCTGATGCTTTGCTGAGTTATAGATGTTAATGATATTAGATGTTTGGATTATTTATCTGAGACCTCAAGCATTCTTTTCTAACGTCTACTCTTCTCCTACAGGCTCTTCTTGGGTAAATGCTACTTAATTCTGATTTCATTCAAGTTTCATAGTATTGTAGCTCTGTCATCTTCAATGGAATTCCACTGTTTTTCATGATCACATGCTGCAGTATCAGACCCTGAGCTTCCTTTAAGATATTTAACATACAGACTGTAGTGATATGAATCCTCCAGTTTGTTCAGTGAATATTTCATCATACATCCTCAGAAATAGTCTAACCATTAGACTATTGTAGGTAGGCCATCATTCCCACCTTATTTCTTTTTATGTCACAAGAGAGGGAGAAAAGAGTTACACAGTACCTGTACGGAGATAGTTCTTTTAGTATCGTGTTGGAAAGTATTATCATAATTCCTTCCATCATCCAAAGAGTTTATCAGCTGAGGTTACTTTTTTGCAATACAAAGTATGTCACTAGAAGAACTATAGAAAACTGTCTCATTGGCTATAACTTTACAACAGAAGTCAACTCCAAAACCAAAGCATCAAAGCACACCAAAATACTTTTCATGACCTTACACCAAAATTTGGTAGGTAAAATGAAAACTTATCATCTTGCATTATATCATTTCCTCAGTTAAAATACATGAGCAATCATAGAATCATCGAATCATAGAATAGTTAGGGTTGGAAAGGACCTTAAGATCATCTAGTTCAAACGCCCCTGCCAGGGGCAGGGACACCTCACACTAAACCATGCCACCCAAGGCTATGTGCAACCCGGCCTTGAACACCACCAGCGATGGAGCATTCACAACTTCCCTGGGCAACCCATTCCAGTGCCTCACCACCCTTACAGTAAAGAATTTCTTCTTCATATCCAATCTAAACTTCCCCTGTTGAAGTTTGAACCCGTTACCCCTTGTTCCGTCACTACAGTTCCTCATGAAGAGTCCCTCCCCAGCATCCCTATAGGCCCCCTTGAGATATTGGAAGGTGGCTATGAGGTCTCCACGCAGCCTTCTCTTCTCCAGGCTGAACAGCCCCAACTTTCTCATCCTATCTTCATACGGGAGGTGCTCCAGTCCCCTGATCATCCTCGTGGCCATCCTTTGGACTTGTTCCAACAGTTCCATGTCCTTTTTATGTTGAGGACACCAGAACTGCATGCAATACTCCAAGTGAGGTCTCACAAGAGCAGAGTAGAGGGGCAGGATCACCTCCCTTGACCTGCTGGTCACGCTCCTTTTGATGCAGCCCAGGATATGGTTGGCTTTCTGGGCTGCGAGCGCACACTGCCAGCTCATATTCATTTTCTCATTGACCAATACTCCCAAGTCCTTCTCTGCAGGGCTGTTCTGAATCTCTTCTGTGCCCAACCTGTATGTGTGCCTGGGATTGCTCCTACCCAGGTGTAGGACCTTGCACTTGTCATGGTTAACTTCATCAGGTTGGCATCAGCCCACCTCACAAGCATATCGAGGTCCCTCTGGATGGCATTCCTTCGCTCCAACATGTGTGCAGCCATCCAGCCAGTTCTTTATCCACCGAGTGGTCCACCTATCAAATTGATGTCTCTACAACTTAGAGACAAGGATGTCATGTGAGACAGTGTCCAACGCTTTGCACAAGTCCAGGTAGATAACATCAACTGCTCTACCCCTGTCCATCAGTTCCGTAGTCCCATTATAGAAGGCCACCAGATTGGTCAGGCAGGATTTCCCCTTAGTGAAGCCATGCTGGCTGTCACCAACCACCTTGTTTTTCATGTGCCTCAGCATGCCTTCCAGGAGAATCTGCTCCAAGATTTTGCCAGGCACAGAGGTGAGGCTGACTGGTCTGTAGTTCCCTGGGTCATCCATTTTCCCCTTCTTGAAAATGGGGGTTATATTTCCCTTTTTGCAGTCATCAGGAACTTCACCTGACTGCCATGATTTTTCAAATATGATGGACAGTGGCTTGGCAACTTCATTTGCCAGCTCCTTCAGGACCCACAGATGGATTCCATCAGGTCCCATGGACTTGTATATGTTCAGGTTCCTAAGATGGTCTCGAACCAGATCCTTTCCTACAGTGAGCCCAGGGTCTTTATTCTCACTGTTCCTGCATCTGCCTTCCAAGACTTACGTGTTGTGGTCAGAGCATTTTCCGGTGAAGACTGAGGCAAAGAAGTCATTAAGAACCTCAGCCTTCTCCAAATGCATGGTAGCCAGTTCTCCTGACAGCTTCTGGAGAGGACCCACGTTGTCCCTAGTCTGCCTTTTATTTGCAATGTACCTATAGAATCCCTTCCTGTTATCCTTAAAATCCCTAGCCCAGTTTAATTCTAACTGAGCCTTAGCTTTCCTAACCTGGTCCCTAGCTTCCCGGACAACATCCCTGTAATCTTCCCAGGCTGCCTATCCTTGCTTCCACATTTTATAAGCCTCTTTTTTCCTTTGAATTTTCCTCAGCAACTCCTTATCCATCCAACGAGGTCTCCTGGCCCTCCTGCTGCACTTCCTTCTAGTAGGGATGTATCGCTCCTGAGCTTGCAGTAGGCGATCCTTGAATATCAACAAACAGCCTTTGGCCCCCCTGCCCTTTAGGGCTATATCCCATGGAACCTTACTGAGCAGGTTCCTGAAGAGGCCAAAGTCTGCTCTCTTGAAGTCCAGGGCAGTGAGCTTGCTGCACGCTCTTCTCACTGTCTTGAGGATCTCCAATTCGACCATCTCATGACCGCTGCAAGCAAGGCTGCCCTGGAGCGTCACATTTCCAACCAGCCCTTCCCTGTTGATGAGCATGAGGTCAAGCATGGCCCCTCTCCTTGTCGGCTCCTCTATCACTTGCAGAAGGAAGCTGTCTTCCACACAATCGAGGAACCTCCTGGATTGCTTGTGCTGGGCCATACCGTCCGTATAGATATCAGGGTGGTTGAAGTCCCCTTCAGAACAAGGGCCTGCGAGCGTGAGGCTGTTCCTATCTGTCTATAGAGCACTTCATCCACGGAGTCCTCTTGGTCAGGCGGTCTGTAACAGATCCCCACAATAATGTCTCCCATCGCTGTTCTCCCTTTAACCCTGACCCACAAACTCTCTGTCGGCTGCTCACCTGGCCCCAGACAGAGTTCCATACTCTCCAGCCTATCCCTAACATAAATAGCAACTCCTCCTCCCTGCCTACCAGAGCTGTCTTTCCTAAAGAGCCTGTAACCTTCCATTCCAACACAGTGGTCATAGGAGCCATCCCTCCATGTTTCTGTGATACCTAATGCATACTTGAAAGACAAGTGTGAAATAAGATTTGGGTTTTTCAAAAATATTTTTGTATTTCAGTGCAAGCAAAGTGTTCCAGCTGGGATTGAGTACTTATAGTGCAGAACACATTTAATGTAACTGTAAATATAAAGTAATCACCACTACAGCTATACCAGATGTAAAAATATTTCTGTATTGTTCTGCCTGAATAATTCCATTGCAGAGTAAATAATAATTGGATTCTCTTGGCACAATTCCAGCAGACACCACACCCTATCATTAGAGATTCAGGTATCATAAAATACCATAAATCAAAGAGGGGCAGCTATTAGTGAAAGATTTTAAGGGACAATGCATTTTAGTTTTCTCACATTTATATATGTATTTTCACCTGGTAGTGAGTCTTAAAAAGTAGCAAACATAGAAACGTTTATAAATGGAGAAAAGTCAGTGTAAAAATTAATTTGTATGTGAATGCAAACTGACAGTTCACAGCTAGGAAACTGCAAATACCTCTTTCAACAGAACTTCCGTACATACAGTTTGGAAAAACATGAGTCAATGTGACTTTTTTCTAGTCAATATCAACAGAAAACAATTACTCCCTTTCATGTAATGGTTCTTAAAATTGCCTTTTTGGAAAGCAATTCAAACAAAAATTCACTGCAAGAATTTGGAAGCTTCAGTAATGAATTCTGTACTTTGTCTACGCTTTACATTTGTATTAATAGGAGCATCAGTATCTTTTGCACATTACTACCAGATCTCTTCATGAAAACCAAAAGGAAATATCTGAGTGGTAAGTGACATTAAGGATAAAAATTATGACCTGGTCAATTTAATTTTTAGAGGGGCTATTAAGTGACTCTTATTGCTATATATAATTTTATAAAATGCTAACAGAAGTCTTTCCAGGAGACTGTTTTCAGCCTACTATTTTAAAGGAAATGCAGAGAAGGACCTCAAAAAAATGACTAATTGATGTCCTCCTTTAAGTGGAAGTACAGTAATAATGGAGTTATTTTCTATCTTCATGTGAAAATCCATTAGACAAGTATGTAGTACTAAGAAAAAAATTATCCTCTAAGTCTATCATAAAGCCATCACAAATACTTGAGGAATGTAAGATTCCTTCAAAAGTATTTAAAATAGTGTAGAAAGCTGAGTTAGAAGATAGCAAATAATTGGCTTCCATTTGGTACTTCAGCAGGAATCGAGCCATTCAGTTACATACCGAAGTAAACACATGGTTGTATTGTAAGCTTCAGTTTATAACTATAGTTATAACTTTAGTTATAGTTTAGCATAGTTTAGTTTTGTTATAGTTTAGATATAATTTATTATATATGTAGTTTATAACTATTTATATATAGTTTATAAATAAATATATAATTTAGTTATAACTATAACCTCAGTTTATAAGATAGCCATATAGTATGTTGCCTAAACCGTTATGAGCTCATTTGTGAACCTGAATGTAGGCAGAAAGGGTAAAAAATCTCATGCCTGAGATGCACAGCTAATGGTGATAGAGCAATGATTGCTGTGTAATAGAACAGTTATATTAATTACATTCCCCTGAATTTAACATTGAATTTAGATAGTGCTCTATTCTCTTAAGGAAGATTGGTCAACCTATGATAATATTTGAAGAAACTTTCAGTAAGGAATAGAAAAGGGTAGGACTGGTTTAATTTGAAAAGACAGAGACTTTTTAACATTTACAAGATGCTGCTTTGAATCTAAACACAGAGTTGTATAGGGTGCTAATGTTGCTTAAATGTATGTTTGTATAAAAAAATTCTACTACCCTGTTGTGGGTATAACAACCAGGCTGTCATGGGGCTTCATTTCTATTAGCCTGCTTCCTAATCAGATTATATTTTGAATTGTGTGTCTGCATTTTCTTACATAGAATCTAAATTAAAAGACTCTGAATTACTGGTTTTGTTTTGATGGTTAGAGAGATTGCAAGAAGTTAATTTTTTACTCCAAAATAAAAAATGTTTTATGCATCTACAACTTTGAAGAGATTGGAAATTTTCAGAAGAGTCAGTGGTTATATTTGAGGTTGGATACTGAGAACAAACTCTGAATTACATTGTGTATTCAAACTTGAGGCAAAACTTTTCCATTAATATTTGCTTATGCTAAGAAAGCAGTGATTCTGTGGGGTTTACTCACAGAATGACTTGAGCTCCCTCTACTGTTCCATTACATACAAACAACTGGGAAACCTGGATTTTGTTCTCATGGGTAAAATGTCCGTCAGGTAACGAGAAAAGTTAACAATAAAGAAGTACCGTTTTTCAGTTTCTGGTAGCATGCTACTAACAGTGGAGAGGACTGAAGTACTTAATTTGCTCTGAAGTACTTTAATTTGCTTAATTTGCTTTACTTAATTTGCTAAAGTACTTAATTTGAGAATATTTAGTATTCTCAATTTTTTTTGCATCTATTGCATAATGTACATGAATGTGTGTACTTTCACATTTAACAGTTTTCCATGTTCTCTGGGCAGAGATAGGATTTAATGTTTATGTATGCATACAGTTAATCTTGTTCCATTTACACATCCATGAAGAGAGTCCTAGATCTAAAGAAAAAAGTTACATCTTACAATTATTTCTTTTTGCTATAAGAAATTAATTCTAAGAATTAATGACATGCTGATATTTGTAATTTCTGAAGCTTATAGTAATCTATGTTTTGCAATAATTATCTGACAACATACATGTGCACATGGATGCCTGAATGACACTGATTACTTTATAAGCCAGCAATGCTGTTCTCTCTACAGATGCTTTGAATAGAAGTCAGATCAATTAGACTGGGCCATTGGGTTGGACTCAGAACAAGGTAGAATTTATTCCTCCAAAAGGAATGGTCTGCTATGTCACAAAACTAAACAGTCAACAGAAATTAATGGGTATAGTTTTTGTATTGCAAGGTGGAAAATCACAGAAAGAAAAAGGAAATTTAAATAATAAACATAGATAGCTACTTCCTTTGCCCTCAGGCAAGCCAGTATTTCTCTCTATATGCAGCACTGATACTTTTTTTTTCGCAGATACACTTAAGAGCCAGAAAGACATAAAGACAAGTAACAAAAAGCTGCAGCTGAGTCATGTGTTTGGAATTGTACCTGTTTCACTGAATGTGGCAAACCAGGGACTCTCTCCACCCTCCATTGTATGTTTTTATGTAAATGCACACTCACATGAAATGAGCTCAGGAGCCTTGTGACACCAGTATTGTTTTACAGGGGTACGATGGGTTCCTCTGAAGAAAGTCCTAATGTGAATTGCATTTTCCTAGAATTGCTTGTCTTCATTAGTATTTCCAGAAATAGCTTGTTCTTTGGCACTAAGAGGCATTGTCAGAAACGTGCCTTTTTTTAATGTGAATCCTGATGAGCTGTTGTTGGCCTCAGACAGAGTTACAGATAGGGCATTTTTCCCATTTTAATTTTTGGGCATTATTTAAATTTTAGTTTTCTTAGCTTCTTCTGTTATCTTTATGATTGATATCCCTCTTTATCTCCTTTTATGAATGGAAAAAAAGCAGCTCTACAGCCAAAATAAAATCTCTATCAAGTCCTTCCTTAAGGGTCACATCTGATATAATACTTAAATAGCTGATCACGTAGTTCTACCAGTGAGCTGAGAGTACTGTTACTGGAATTCTGTGTTACAAACTGTAGGCCGTAGTTACTACCATTCCCGTAATCTCTGTTACATCCCAGTTTTGTTTCCTTTGCCCCATTTGGCCAGTTTTTCATGTGGCGTATTTTCATGCATTAGTATCAAATCCGCTTTGTAACCCATGTGGACAGACAGCAGTTGACAGTTTAAGAGTGCATTTTCTTTTTTCTGTAATTATATTTACTTTATAGAACATTGGAATCTCAGTCCTAATTGATAGTATCTATAAGAAAAATACGCACGTGAAATCCTGTGTCCTAAGATAAGTGTTTCAACAATACAAGTTCTCTCAATGGATACATTTCCTTCTCTCTGCCATGGCAAAGTCCTGTCTGTATTCATGTATACCACCTCAACAGGAGTAGAACTGAAGTCAGAGAAAACTTCAGCCATGCTGCAGATAACTCATTTAGCAGTTACACGCATCATTATTAGTAAGACGTCACCATCAGTTAGCTCCCTTATTACTAAGCAAATACGACTCGTTTAGTTCTGGACATTGATTCCTTCGTCCACATTTGGGATCTGTTTCGCTTTGAGCTGTTCATTTTTGGATTTCTTTTCAGCACCTATTGCCTTCACAATCTCGAAGAAGCTTTCCCCTTTGAAGGAGCATATTCAATAGACACATTCTGTCTAACAATCTCCATGAGGACCAGTTTTTAAAAAGCATTTCTAGAGGCTTAATTCAAGTTTGCTACTCAAGAATTACAATAAAGGTCATACAGATGAGTATACTTTTACACACAGACTTCTGTGGCCACATGCCACCAGATGAGTTTTTGTGAACTTTGATTAGTCATTGTGATAATTAGATATAAAATTCAATGAAATTACAGAGGTGTTGTGGTTTAAGCACAGGTGGTAACTCAGCATCACGCAGCCACTTGCTCACTGCCCCCTTTCCTCCTGCCTGCTCCAGGCAGGATGGAGAGGAGAATCAAAAGAATGTAAACCTCACCGGTTAAGATAGAAACAGTACAATAACTATAGTATAATAAAAAACTACTATTAGTAATAATAATGATGATAAGGGAAAATAAAAAGGGGAGAGAATATAAAACTAAAAGGGGAAAAGGAAAAGAAACCAATAAATACAAGTGATACACAATGCAATTGCTCACCACCTGCTGATCGATACCCAGCCTGAACTGAGGAGGGATCTGGGCTTTCTGGGGGACTCCCCCCAGTTTATATACTGGGCATGACATGCTGTGGTATGGAATACCCCTTGGCCAGTTCGGGTCAGGTCTCCTGTCTCTGCTTCCTCCTGGCTTCTTGCGCCCCTCCTCACTGGCAGAACATGAGAGACTGAAAAGTCTGACCAGAATAAGCCCTCCTGAACAACTAAAACTTTGATGTGTTATCAGCATAGTTCTCAGACTAAAGCCAAAACACAGCACTGCACCGCACAAGCTACTAAGAAGAAAATTTACTATCTCAGCTGAAACCAGGACGAATTAGTTCAATCTTTTGGGGGCTTCATAAAAATTGTAAAGATGAAACGGGTATTTGGCATTACTTGTTTTTTCCGAGTTCCATAGTTAACTGTGTGGTAATTCAGTGAATTATTACTTTCAGTAAATTTGTAAAACCCAGCTTAATCTAAATGTACAAAAAATAGCTAAAGCAAGCAAGTACTTTGTAGTAGTGTAATGTCAACTCATTAAAGAAAGGAAGTCTTGTGCAAATCCTAACTACAATTAATGCAGTCCTACAGAGCCAGAGAGCAGAGCCATTTTTTGTGATGTAGACACTTGCAGTTCTGTACTCTCAGTAACCTTGTTAGAAACACTTATAGAAGAGGTGTTACCATTTGAAGGGAACAATTAGTCTCTCCTAGAGGACTGAATCTTAGTCTCCCATGTAATAATAATCTAGCGGTAATTGCTGTTAATTGAATACTAATATGATTGCACTTTCACCATTGGAAAGTACTAACCTGTGTGTTGTGAAAATCTTATGCAGCTGCACCTGGTGGTACTTTGGATCTTTGTGAAGTGTTTTCACAGAATCATAGAATACCAGGTTGGAAGGAATATTAAGGATCATTTAGTCCGACCTTTCTTGGCAAAGCATGACCAAGACTAGATGTTCCAGCAACCTGTCCAGCTGTATCTTAAGTGTCCAATGCTGCAACACTTCCCTGGGGAGATTATTCCAATGGCTTATTGTTCTCTTTGTGAAAAACTTTCCTCTTGTGTTCAACAGGCATCTCACAGGACTAATTTGTACCTATTACCTCTTGTCTTTTCCGTGTGACTCCTTGCAGAAAGTAACCTCAGTCTTCTTTGTTAGCCACCTTTTTAATACTGGAACATGGTGATAAGGTCTGCCTGTCCCTTCATTTCTCTATGCTAAACAAGCCCAGCTCTTCAGCCTTTTCTCACAGAGCAGGCTGTCCAGTCCTGTGATCGTCTTTGTGGCCTGACTCTGGAACCTTCCCAGCCTATGCACATCTCTTGTATATTGGGGAGCAAAATTGAACGCAGTATTCCAGGTGTGGCCTGACAAGTGCAGGTCTTTATGTCTGCTGATGATGCCTTGTTGATGTAACCCAGCTTTGAGATCTTCAGATTAAAACAGCATGTTATATAACACAAAAATCTAAAAGTCAGTATTGTTTTGTTAGAGATATGAATTAATGAAGATTTTTATCCTGTTAAATCTGGATTTATCAATTTTCATATTTATCTGGATTTTACTTTTACCAGAGTTTTTGTAAATCACTCTGCTTAGAATAACTAATTTTCATAGAATAAGAAAATCAGGATGAAAAGTCCAAAACCTAGCTTCCCTTTGCTTAGTTTGGGTCAGTTGTCCTGTCTCTGCTTCCTTCTGGCTTCTTGTGCCCCTCCTCACTGGCAGAGCATGAGACTGAAAAGTCCTTGACCTGGGCAGGCGCTGCTGAGCAGCAACTAAAACTTCAGTGTGTTACCAGCATTGTTCTCAGACTAAAGCCAAAACACAGCATTCGTTCAAAGGCATTCAACTGTGCTGAGTTATCATCTGGTTAAACCTTCATAGAGACTTAACAGAGGTTTTGTTTCGTGAGACAACATTTGAAATCAAAGTTTACCTTTCCAATAAAAACGTTATTTATATCCTGTTATCTGTATTAGCATGAATAGTTTAATATTTCAGAATTTAAGACATGTTCATAACCTGTTCTCTACCCAAAATAATTCAGCCTTTAATTGGTAAACTACATTAATGCAGGCCATAAAGTGAATGTGTTTCTTCTCCCACTAAGAGCAAAATCTAATCAATATCTATTTAGAAATCCCATCTACTCATTAAGTAGCAATAAATAATGAATAGCAGTTTTAAAATTTTAGGAAGTATGTGTGAGGAGTTCAATATTAAAAAAATTGTATTTTATTGCACAATACAGCAACAAGCCACTGTTCTTAATCTCACTCAATTTTTTCTGTCTTCATAAAAATAAGAATCAGCTATGATGTGAAAATTGCAAGGCACTTAGCTATAGATTCCTCTTGGCTCAAGCAGATGTACCTACATGAATAAAAGTGAAATGATTATTTTACATGTTCTGCTAAATAAGTACCAACTGCACAGCTAAAAGCTGAAGGAAAAGGCATTGTCTTCTCATCCTGACAGTATCTCATGTCTAGATACTGGAGAATTGGAATACCTGACTGCTGGTCTTAAAACTAGCTGCATTGTGGGTTAAGAAAAAAAAAAAAAGGAGCCTACAAATAGAAAATGCCAGTCAGATAGTTTAAAAAGCAGACAGTCAGGGTTCATTTGAAAATGAACCTTTTTTCCTTAGGATATTTCTGAATATAAAGAAACAGAGAAGGTCATATGTTGCAAGAGAGAAGTAAAGAGATCATTCAGACAGAGCTGATCTAGTAATTAGTTTATTGAGTTCCATCAGTAAGTTTAAACATGTAAAATACAGGCATGTAAAGTACAGATGATTGGCAGTAAATATTATTCACTAAGTGTAGGATAGAAAGATTATTGCATAAACTTACTGTAAGTATCATAAATGTTAACATGCAAAAAATGTCATCTACCAACCCACCCATGTCTGGTGATCAGGTGAGGGATCTCTCAGACCCTCCTGCTGAGAAGTAATTTCAGGAGGTGTCCATACTGAAGGGGAGATCACCATCATCAGCTGCTATGGAGAGAGAGCTTAATCAGCCCTGGTGGCTGCAGGTGTTTATAATGTGAAGCGGTTCATTTGTAGTCAGATTTTCTGCTCTGTTCATGCAGTTCTGGCTGCTTGTCAGCCCAGTCTCCAGCCAAACCATTTTTTTGGTTGGGTCTGGTGCTGAGTTCTCACTAGTAGCCTTACAGAATAACCTTAACTTCGGTTAGGCCTACTTGCTGAGCATCTGCCTGGGCCAAAGTTCAGTTAGGTCAAACAGGAGGAGTGCATCTATCACACAATACAGATTTGGGTTATTTCACAGGATTGTGACTCACTGGATCACGGTGTAGTCTCCTATTGCTGTTGGGGATTCAGCATAGAATCATAGAATAGTTAGGGTTGGAAAGGACCTTAAGAGCGTCTAGTTCCAACCCCCCTGCCAGGGGCAGGGACACCTCCCACTAAACCATGTCACCCAAGGCTCTATCCAACCTGGCCTTGAACTCCACCAGGGATGGAGCATTCACAACTTCCCTGGGCAACACATTCCAGTGCCTCACCACCCTTACAGTAAAGAACTTCTTCCTTATATCCAATCTAATCTAAACTTCCCCTGTTTAAGTTTGAACCCGTTACCCCTTGTCCTCTCACTACAGTCCCTAATGAAGGGTCCCTCCCCAGCATCCTTATAGCATAACCCCTTTCATAAATACATGGAGCTCCAATTCATAAGAAATGATCTTTGCCTCCACTGGTGGAAGTAGATTCCAGTATCTGGCAAGGGGCTTCCTTTGAGATGTGTGTTTATGGGCTGCTTATTCGTCACGTAGGGGATACCGGGATTCGTAAGGACTCTTTCTGCAGCTGTCTGTCCAAAACCTTCTGTTGGATCCATTCCTGTGGTATTTTCTCATAACTTCTAATTGTATTTGTTTTCTTCTAACATATTTTCTCAAATGAAAGATAGTTATTTCTATCAATAGCTGTCCAATTTTTGCCAAATATTGGCTAAATCCGCAATTCTGCAGCTTTCTGCTGTTCAGGAAAATGTACAAACTCACTGATTTCAGTAGTGCTTGCGTTCTTTTTTCGGGAGTACAGGAAGTCATTCTTTTTTTATAACAAATCACAGTAGCAGCATCAAAACAAATAATAGTTTCAATAAATTTGAGTGAAAACAGGAGTATCTGTCATTACCAGACCTTAGGGAAAGAATCTTGAACATTTACAGCACCTGCCTGAAGAATAGGCGTCAGCCTGCATGTTAAAGATGTTGACTTTCTGCAAAATTAAATGCTAGTCTCTCAATTAACTTGATTAATAAAATGTAAGGTTAGAAAGAAAATGTAAGAGTAAAGGAAGACTGAAATATGATGGAAGACTAATCATATTGAGGAAATACAGGTCCAAATAGGCATGCTTTTTCTAGGGTTTCCTCAGCAGGTTTTGAAACATGTCAGAGCAGTTGCGTGAGTGAGCATCAAGAGTAGTCTTCACAAGAAACCCTGCTGTGACAGCAGAAGAAGCCGTGTTAGCTACACGTTCAGGAGAGCAGTGGAAAAATGTGTAAGAAAAGAACAATCTGCTTCCAGATGGAGACATTATGACAGTGAAATTCAGGGGGAAAGAATATTTACTTGTTGATCAAAAATATTTCTATAGGCAATTCTTAGGTACCATCAAACCAATACCAGCTCAGAACTAGGACAGCATATTCCATACTCCTACTCCTATACTTCTGTTCTCCTAGACTCACACTTCCACTCCTTCATTCCACCCCTTCCTACTTCCATATCCACTGATTGCGATGCTAGATTTTGTCCTTTAACATTTTTCAGACAATGAGCCTACAATTGGCTTGCTGCCAGACTACTTCTTTTTCTGAGCTGGGCAAATGGTACTGTGTCTTTATATGTCACTGTTGTGAAAATGTGTTTGTATTTGGCTACAATTCTGAAAAATATTACGAGTTGTGGAAAATGGGATGTTTCTGTTAGTGTTTTTTTTTTTTTTATGCCATCAACAATATACACGCTGCAGTTAATGGCTGATGTCCCAGTCTTTTCATTTCCTATACGACTGTCATCTTGAGAAAGTTCAAGCAGTACTGCAGAATCCTTATTGAGTTATGTGAGTTTTACTGTAACAGATGAAGCCTCCTTATGTGTTTTGTGTTCAGTTTTTACATTTGGATTGTATAAAATACATATAAAGTACTAGTAATACCAGGTTTTGTTTCTGAAAAACTTCACTCCCCTGAGGGTCTTGAACAATGACAATATTAAAATTCTTCCTTAATTTTTTACTTCATCCCAACCGTTTCACCTAACCAAGTGAATTCAGAACTGTTGCTTCAGGCTCTTTTAAATAGTTATACATACTACATGGATGTCCTAGGTAGTGCTGTATGACCTTTGAAGCAGCATCCAGCATAATGTGAAAGGCTCATGGTAAATAAAAAGAAGGTAAATCTTCCCTGGAGTAGAGGCAATAACAGGAAAATTACTTTTCATAGGAAGAAAACTGATTCTGTATTACATTAAAAAGCTTTTCTGCTGTCATTGTCTTTTTTCCTTCTGCAAAACCAGTACCACTGTACTCTCACAAATGTCCTTCCATGAAGTGTATGCCAAAGATGAAGACTGCCACTGAAGAGGCATTTCCTGCCTTGAAATACACTCTTTGGGGGTTTATTCTTTTTGACTGGGGAAGCATAAGAAAATTCAGCACTGATAACATTCTACTCAGGATGAGAGATACTCTAAGCACACAATTAAATGCTTTTATAACGCTTAACTCCAACTTGCAACTCAGGAGGGGGATCTGGGAGTCATCACTGATGTCTCTTTGAAATCATCATCCCAGCATGCATTAGCAGCTCAAAATACAACAGGATGATGGGCATCACCAAAAGGGTGCTGAAAACAGGTCAGGGGCATTGCCTCGTGGTCTAAAGCTCAGTGAGCCCATGGGCTGTGGGTACCTTGTCCAGTTCTGTTTATTGCACCTCAAGAAGTACATATGGATTTAAGAGAAAGATCAGAGAAGGTTAACTATAATAGTCATGAAATGGAACTGCTGATTTGCAAGAACAACTTGGACTAGGACTCCATTTTAGAGAAGATAAACGTGATTGATGATATGATTGCAGATTACAAAATCAAGAAGGTGGCTGCCCAGGTGAATGCAGAACTGGTACATGCTGAATCCCACATTTGCAGAACTAAGGCACATTTTATAAAACAACCTGGAGATTTTGTGTAAAAAAATAATAAGTCTTACGTAGTCTTACATAGCAGATGTTGAACTTAGAGAACTTCCTGTCCAGAAGCTTGTAAAGGCAGACAGAATGAGCAACTTCAAAAATGGATTCCACAGCGTACTGGGGGACAGGTCAGTGGTGAACAGTAAGAACACCTTCTCAACATGCCTAGTAAGACAGCTGTGGATGCACAAGGGGAACAGACCACAGAAAAGTGTCAGGCTTCCACGCCACTGCAGGAGAAAGAATACCGGGTTAGAGGCACAAATGCTCCGAACAAGAACATTTATCATCTCAGTTTGAGGGATGAACATTTGTTGCTTCTTACCAATTTCTAAATAGAAATTTTCTTTAATAAGTAATAAGATACTTGATCTCTGACAGTTCCGAAAGCTCAGTTTTAGTAGACTTTATGAAACAGGTCTTGATTTCTATATGCTTCATTATTCTTGATATTCTATTTTTAAAATGTTATACTTCCACTATTTATCCAACCGTACCTAGTTCTGAAAATTGAGTCTAATTTGTTGAAAAACTGAATCTAGTTCTAAGTTATATAGCCTTGCTCTTATTT
Organism: Ara ararauna; assembly: GCA_028858755.1. Classification (NCBI taxonomy): domain Eukaryota; kingdom Metazoa; phylum Chordata; class Aves; order Psittaciformes; family Psittacidae; genus Ara; species Ara ararauna. Next base: position 28,100,088 of record CM054410.1, read on the forward strand.
GTTGGCAAAAAAATACTGTTCTTGACAGCAGTGATGTTGCTGATTCTTTTAAACTGGTCTCAAGTATACTGAAATTTCATGGTATCATAGTTCTTATTTTTGTAAAGCCTGAAATCTTTTCTTGTGCAACAACTTTTTGCATTGTTCTGTAAGTGCTTTTCAGTAGAGAATCAAAACTCACATCAAACTACAAAAATGTAGTTCTTTGAACATCCATCATGATGGACTAAAATTAATCACACCTTAAGTGCACTTTACTTAAGGCAAGCAATGAGTTTAAACTCCTGATTTAGTGTTATAATCCTTAAATATGGCACTTTCTTTTCTCATAATACCCTTTCACACAGTACAGTCATTCTTGAAGTCTACTTTTCTCAAAGAATGGTGCTGAGAAACCTGTGTGTCCTCTCATGAAGTGAAATGAATTTTGCATTCTGAAGATTTGAGCACTCTCTGAGTAATGTGTTTGGAAGTAACACTGCCTTTGTCATTACAGTGTAGTCTGTAATTTATTAAATTTGGGTTAAAAGTATGCAAGTTCTTTATTGCTTGTATTTCTTATATGTCATAAAAGTTAAACAGTTTTTATATTAAGGTATAAACCTGGCTTTGTAAAACATAAAAAGTTCTTTGGTGTACTTTATTTTTTTCTTTTGACATTACAAAATTACCAGTCCAATATGTGCTAGCATTCAGAGGTTCAGTAGCAGTGCCAAAGTACTGCTGTGACCTGGGTGTCTTGCTTCCTGTCTGTGCCTCTTGGGAGATGTTCTGTCCAGAAATTTCTGTGTTTTTCAGGTATTAGGACCTCTTTCCAGTACCATACATTAATATTATATGGCTGGAATAATGATAGGCAACATTCTTCCTTTCAACCATTTGAATGCTACATGATTGAGCCCATTGTAATCATATGTTTAATCACCAGATAGAAAGCGTTTCTGAAAGCTAACCTAGTGTTTTCCATCCTTCTTCAGCACTGATACTCAAAATTACTATATATTTCAAAACTAGCATGTGGTAATTACTATTGTTACTCTAACGAACTCTGTCAGCTCAGGCTGTGCAGGTCTGTGTAGTGAATCAAAACAGTATGAGTAACGGTGCAATGAAGTGTGGGAAATGGCTCCTAAGATAGGAAAGGAACTAAGGTCAGGAACAGTTAGCTAAAAGTGTGTTGTTTTCTTAGACATTATATCATAAGTGTTTCCTACTTAGTTATCCATTTCAGCGGAAAATAGATGTTATTTCACATATATTATCTTACATATTTAATTTATATTCTTATATATACAATTGTATGTAATTATACAAAGGAGGGCCACAAGGATGATCAGGGGACTGGAGCACCTCCCGTATGAAGATAGGATGAGAAAGTTGGGGCTGTTCAGCCTGGAGAAGACAAGGCTGCGTGGAGACCTCATAGCAGCCTTCCAATATCTGAAGGGGGCCTATAGGGATGCTGGGGAGGCACTCTTCATTAGGGACTGTAGTGAGAGGACAAGGGGTAACGGGTTCAAACTTAAACAGGGGAAGTTTAGATTGGATATGAGGAAGAAATTCTTTACTGTAAGGGTGGTGAGGCACTGGAATGGGTTGCCCAGGGAAGTTGTGAATGCTCCATCGCTGGCGGTGTTCAAGGCCGGGTTGCACATAGCCTTGGGTGGCATGGTTTAGTGTGAGGTGTCCCTGCCCCTGGCAGGGGCGTTTGAACTAGATGATCTTAAGGTCCTTTCCAACCCTAACTATTCTATGATTCGATGATTCTATGTTATTTTATTTATCCAATACACAATATAATGTATATAGTATATCTCTTGTTTAGTATATTATATATCCACACACAGTAAATGATGTTGCTATTTTTGTTCATACTTTCTTCCTATATCCTCCAGTCTCCTTTCTTAGTAATTTCTTAACCCTGGGGCATTTCATTTTCTGTTTGATTTTGGGTTGTTTTGTTGGTTTTTTTTTTCATTGTGGCTTCTTAGTTATAACAATATATTACTTTCAGAATTGATCTTAGATAGTGTTCAGTACAACTTTTGAGGAAATAACGATTTATTTTTGAAGACTTTAGTACTTAGATGATAGATTTTGTTTAACAGCAATTTTGAAAAATAGAAAGGTAAAAAAAATTAAAAGGGAGGAGGGACAAAAAGAAATAAAAGGTTTTCTGTACGAGACAAAGAAACAATAAAATTATACTGCAAGCTAGCTTTTAAGAACAAAAAGCAAGCAGTGGTAGAGAAAAGGAAAAAAAGTCCTATTTCCACTGAACAACTTCTGCTTTTCATTGAGGCTTCATTATATGGACTTGGAGCTCCCAAGTCCACTGAAATGAGTGCTAATCCATGGAATGGGCAGCATGGCTGGCTATTGCAGAGAGAAAAGAAGTGGCTCTATTTGGCCTATACTCAAGATTTTTAAGCCAAATAATATTTACCCTTGCACTCTCAGCATTTTTCTTTACCTCCTTAGTCTGTAAGTCCATAAGTATTTCATAGGTACGTCTTGGCCAGCTTTCTCCCTCTCCTTTCCTTTCAGGCTGTGCAAAGCATATCTCCTCACCTCTGCTTCAGTCTCTAGTGCCCACTCCATGTTTCAAGAATTTTTGTGCAGCTGCTTATCATCAGAAGGCCTTCTTTCTTTGTACCAAGTTTCATACCTCTTTGGATCTCTCAGTGTGCCTTACTATGGAAATTCACAATGGTTTTTTTATTTTTTTAACTTGGCATGCCTTTGGACTGCCCTGAGTTAGACACTGAGATTTTGTGATTTGGTTTGAGTGCATACTGTCCTGGTACAGTATAATGCAAATGATTAGTTACACTGTGCACTTGTGGTTATGCAATCATGAGCTTCCAAGAAAAATATGATAAAGCTGTCTAATGATGACACAATGAAATAATTATTTCCTCTTTGCTTGCTGCAAAAGATTTACAGGCTCTAGCAGTACATCTTTGCTTGAGGAACACTGCCACATAGCAACAAAACATCCTCCGAGGCCTCCCCTCAGGCTTCTGGACAAAAGCTATGCAGAACTGTACTAGCAGCAGTTCTGAAAACTTTTTCAAGTATTTTTTTTCCAAGTTTTGATTTTGTCCTTTTGCCACTTAGCATTTAATCCCAGCTGGAATTCTGCAGAACAGAGGAAAATTGCTAGCTATTTAGTCTTGGCTAAATAGCTTTAAAAGGCTAGATACAGCAGGGTTACCTTAAAAAAAAAAACAACCACACAAAAAACCCAAAATGTTAAGTTATTCCTTTAACACATTATGCAGTGACAGAAAATTGAAAGAGCACCAATAAAGCAGGATACCTTCCAGATGTCCTCATGAAGCTAAAATACCTGCTGGCCACCCACTGATAGGGTGGAGTCCACAGCCCTTTTTTTTCTCCCTGATGCCTCTAGCAAAGCTAACACTGGCTAAGGCATGAGACTGACAAATGCATGTAGTGCTAAATTAGACAAAAAAATGAGAATTCCTATACATAAACCAAACAAACAAAATCCAAAGAGCACATGGCCTAGAAAGATACAGGAAGAAAACAGTGAGAACAAGAATTAGTTCAACAAATTCAAGTAAATGATGACTGTTGAAGAAGACATCATTTGCCAAAGTGAAAGAACTGGGTCTGCTTCACGACTGTTCTCTAGAGCAGACACATCTGGTATCTCACCAAAACGTTTTGTATTTTTGAAATTTCTGAAACTGTAATGGGAACTGACTATGACTGTTGAAGCAAGTAATGGTTATAGTCAGAAAATATAGGAAATTCTATATAAAAAAGAGAAATCTAGCCAAGGAGAAAATATAAAAAAACTACAGTAAAACTTCCAAGTCTCATTTTTTAATGACTGACTTAATAGCTTCCATAATGTCAGAATATTATCAGAAGCGCTATGCAAACAATGACTGAACATGGAAAAAAAGAAATGCAGCAAAATTACTTACTCCAAGGCCTCAGTACTGTAAAATCTAAGTTTTTCACAAGCATGTCATATATATTACATGCTTAAAAATATTCAAATACTCTTTTGACTATAGGGAGAGTTACTAAGAAGCAGAAAAAAGGTCTCATCATTTTTGAGTCAGTTGGGCTTCTATACACAGCAATGAATAAATGAAAGGAGTGAAGAAAAGTTATTAAAAATGCATTCTGTTAATATCTTGTCAATCACTAATAGTGTAAGCCAGCCTGTTTTCTAGTGTACTGAATAAGTATTGTGAACTGTCAACTGTGGCAAACTTTGATGCTCTAATACATGTATCTTTTGTCTTCTTTTTACACTGAATATATGAGACTAGCGTAACTACCTTGAACTCTGTGACCACAGGAGACTATGAAATACTTTGGAATGACAGCAATATGGCTTTTTTATCATGTGCAAAGCAAGAGAGAGTGTACTACATACTGCATTCTCATAATAACTGGGGTTCAGGTTGAAGTGTTCATTGCTTGCCCATATGTTGGTTTGGGTTTTTGTTTGGTTTTCTGGGGTTTTTTTTGCTTTTGTTGTTTTTGTCATGGTTTAAGCCACTATAACTTACCCAGTTTGCTCACTCACTCCCCCCTCTTTCTTCCCCTCCCCACTCCCGGGGAGATGGGGTGGAGAATCGAAAGAATGCAACTCCCACAGGTTGAGATAAGAACAGTTTAGTAACTGAAGTATAATACAAGACCACTACTGCTACCACCAAAATAATAATGACAAGAGAAATACAAGGGAAAAAAATACAATCGCTCACCACCTATACCCAGCCCGACCAAGCAGCGCACCCCCACCCTTCCAGGTCTCTGCCCTCCGTTTTTACATCCTGGGCATGATGTGCTGTGGTATGGAATACCCCTTTGGCTTCTTTGGGTCAGGTGTCCTGTCTCTGCTTCCTCCTGGCTTCCCCTCCTCCCTGGCAGAGCATGAGGCTCAGAAAGTCCTTGGTCAGACCAAAACATTACCAAGCAGTAACTGAAAACACTGGTGTTATCAGCGCTGTTCCCAGGCCGACAAAGTCAAAAACACAGCGCTGCACCAAGTACTAAGAAGGAGAAAAATGACTGCTGCTGCTGAACCCATGACAGTTTTTCCTTGGAAATGTAGAATAATTCTTGAATGACACTATCTTACTAAATTTTTTTAGCAGCTTATCAATGATGCAGACCTTGATGTTATTTTCAAAGAACACAGTGGCCATAAAAGAGTTTTATGAGAGGCTTGAAAACCCTAAAAATGAAAATAGACTGGGATGCAGAATGGGACATGAACTGTATATTCATCTTTACACATAATACAGATATCTACTGCAGAAAGCCTGCATTTAGAGCTTACACAAAGATTCATAGACATAGAATACTTTTGACACTTCTGCAGCACCCAGCTCTTTTGGCAGATCTGTGTCATGTGTACCAAAATATGATTAAAAAAACCCCCAACAAAACAAAACAACAAACTTCAGATGAACAAATAAAATGCAAAGCAAAACCCATGAGCCAAGTGCTGAGGAAGAGGACGCATAGCATTATGTTTTAAAGAAAATCAAGGGAGCAACTTAGAGCAGGTTCTCTGTCATATGAATTTCAGCTTTGGACATGTCTATTTACTGACAAAACAAATTCCCTTTTAATTGTAGTTTAGTTATGATCTATACAGCCTGCAGTTTTAGAGATCTAGTGTGACTGTTTCAAAGCTGTACCCCATAAAGGGCGTGGATAATAGTTTTGACATGCCACAGAATAACAAGAGCTGTATTAACAGTCTAATCACTTTTCAGGCTTATTCTTGGTGCACAACACATGACTAATCAATTGAATACAGATAAGCTTCTTGCCTCATTTACATGGCAGTGACAGTGCTGCTGTGATTCAGAATTCATCTTGAAATCACAGTCTGTACAGTGGACAGCATAATTGACATTGAAAATTGGCAACAAGATGCAAGGCAGGAGAATCTCCCATATATAATGCTGCAATCACCAGGTCTGTCCCTTCTGGAATTTTCACTGATGTGTTCTATTACTTAGAGCCTGAAATCCGTAGAATTCCAGGTTATTAGTTCTGAAATATTATATCCAGCACATTAGATTAATTATCCAAAGAAAATTGGGCCATGCTTAAAAGTTCCACCCCTGAGTGATTTTAGAAGTGGTTGTCATCTTACACCTTTGAGCTGTAGATAAAAGATGGTTTGTACATGTCATGCTATGTAAGAGCAAAATCCTGACTGAATGAAAAGACTGTGCAGAGAAATGAGTAAAGGAATTTTCAAAAAGTATAAAAGGGATTATGGACATGTTGCTCAAGGAGAAAATTTCAGATGCATGTGGACTAGCAGTGAAGTAGTCCTAACCCCTTATCTCCCTACCTGCTAAAAAAGTGATTTAACTTTGTAGCACAAGCAGCAGATCTTTAAAGATTCTAAGAATATTTAAGTCTCATTTTGCTCGAGTTGGTCCGTGTCACCCAGAGGTACATCAAACACCAGAAATATTTTGTCATACAACCATGAAAGGAAAACTGCTGTTGCCATTTGGCAAAAATGTTTTGGCAAAAACAGTTTTGCCCTGTCTTTTTATGTTAAATTCACAAAATGTCATGGTGAAACAACCTGTATGGACAGTGGCCTCAGACTTACTGAAATAATGCTTGTTCTTGCACACTTGACTATAGCACTTGGGCTACCCCAGTTGTTCCTGATATCAGCTAAAGGCAGCGTGTAACATTACATCTGTATGCACTTACAGTGTTCAGAACTCCCAGTGTTCTGGGGCCTTCCCCTGCCCGATTTCTCTTGCCTTTACAGTTTAAATCCTGCTGCCTACAAGCAGACTAGAAGCTTAACTTTAAATAACCACATCAGTTTTAGCCATCAGTTTGCAGTAGTAATCTTAATTAGTTGGTGACCCTGTCCACGAATGAACTGTAAATTCTAGGATCAGCACATGGACCACATTTGAGGCATTTTGCCTTAAACGGTGCTACTTGCAATCCTCTGAACTGAATGTTAACGAGAACTCTCACCTAGCCAACTAATGAAAGAGGATTTGCTTGCTCTCACGGCTCAGAGCGCGGCTACTGCTGTAAATCAAGCGTTTTGGACCTGTGCAGCTCCGTACGGGCACGCTTTGCTGACCGCACAGTTACAGCGTGTCTGCCGCTGGCTGTACCCTGACCCGGGACAGCCGCCAGGGCGCAGCCGGCCGCGGGCTGGGGAACAGCCGCTCCCGCCCTGGCCAATGAGCGTGCGCCACCCCAGAGCGGCGGGGGGCGGGCGTGCGCTGCCAGTAGGGCGCGGCGCGGCCATTTTGAATCTCTGAAGGCCGGAGGGGCGGCTGCCAATCGGGGAGGCGGCCCCGCGCGCCACGTGGGCGGCAGGAATCCCCGGGAAGCGGCGGCGCCCGCGTGAGGCGGCTCGGGGCCGGGCGGTGGTGGTGGGTGCGGGAGGAGGTGTGAGGGGGGCGGCTCATTCGCCGGCGTGCTCGGGCCGCAGTGGAGAAGCGGGCAGGGCCCTGGCGGGAGTCCGCCGGGAAGGGCCCCCCGCGGGCTAGGGTGAGGCGCATGCGGGGCTCGGAGGAGCTTCTGCCGCGGCGTCTGCTCATCGGGGCGCTCCTCACATCCCTGCGGGTGCTGGCGGGCAGCGCGGCCCCCAGGTCATGGTAGTCAGTGGTGTGCTGCGCTGTGGAAACGGTGCACTGAAGTAGTTGGCAGTATTGAACGGGCAAAACATAAAACCCCCTACCGTACCCCAGTTGTAACCAGAGTTGCTTATCTGAGTATGTTAGGTGGATGCTGTGTTATATACTTAAATACGGTGGCCCAGCAGGTCAAATAAAGTGTGCTTAGCCCCAACAGACTGCTAGGCCATGCTGCATAAAGTGTGTAAGTAGAGAGCAGTGTGTAGTTCAGCTTCCTCTGTGTGTGTCTCGCAGCTTCAGACGTTGGGCATGGTCGTTACTGCGGTCAGTGGCCTTGTCTGGAATTGTTTTGCCCCCCCCCCCCCCCCCCCCCCCCCGTAAATTTGCATAGCTGTTTTTTGAATCATTGTAAACTCAGTTTCCTAAAAAACTCTCTGCATGGAACTGTATTTCTTAGTTTTATTGTGTGCTGTGTTTTTTTTGTTACTTTTGTCAGCAGCGGTTATCATCTGATGCTTCTTGCTTCTGTACTGAAAGAAGTAGTTAGCCATTGCCCCCTGTGTACATTCTTGGAGCCAGTCGCAGTACTCTAGGGTTGTGTCAGGTGCACTAACTTTGATGGAGAAGAGTTCTAGTTTACATACTTGTTTCTCAGTTGGAAGTTAATGGGGGTCTGATTTTTTTGGCCCTTTACTTTCAACCTGTAAGTGAGTTGACTTACAGGCCTAGGGCCAGGAGCTCCTTTCTTTGCTTCAGTTACAGGTGTGGTGTTCAGGTGTTGCTGTGAAAGCCACTGTTAAAAGAGTATTGCACAAGCTCTGAAGGTAAAAGGCTTAATATGTTGTGCATTGATACATCACCTCAAATCAGTAGGGCGTTACAATTGATGGTTGCATTGTAATTTAGTCATTTGTTCCGTTGACAGTATGGTGATTAAGTAGTGCTGTAAATCAGAGCTAAAATGAAAGAAACAAAAGAGCACAGAGGAACTATTGTTAGAGTTTCTATTACTATTACAAGTTCAGTCATCCAAATACTAATAATGTGATTATTTCTTTTCTAAATTATGGCCTTACAAATGGCTTTCCTCACGTGCTTGTACGTACCCAGTGATTCTTGTCTGATGTTGACATACAGAGTGTTTCATAAGACAGTGTCTGAAGCTTTCTAGTTCTCAACAATATGAGAAGATGTTTGCTATGTGAAAAATACTTGCTTTCCCATGTGGGATACTTACTGCTGTCTTGAGAAATGAAGACATAGATAACTAAATGGGTCTTCTAAATATGCTGACAAATACTAATTCCTGTTGAGACTGTGTAATTACTTATTCTTAATAACTGAGTGATATTCAGAAGTTCTACTTGGAGTTAGTACTGTTTTGCTACATGGGTGTTGGTGTATAAGGAAAACTAATGCCTGAAAAGTGCTTTCCAAGATTTACTGGAATAAGTATATAGGGCGTGTAATAGCAAAAATATTTAGGAAAACACACATTTTATTCTGGTTTATGATAATATAGACTTTTGATTGAAGTAGCAGAGGAACTCACTAGTTCTCTGTGGAAGAGTCATTTGAATTCCTTGATGCTGGGTCAGGGAATGTCAGAGGCTTTCAGGAGTCTGCAGACTCTGACGCTACAAAACTAAAGAGGAAAACAAGAACTTCAAAGCAGTTAGTGCCTGAACATTATGTCTTTTGTGGTTTCGGTACACCTGTTTGTGGTATGGGAGAATAAAAATGCCAGTTTGGTTGTTTTCATAGATGAACGGAATGGTTTGGGTTAGAAGGGACCTTAACGATCACCTAGTTTCAACCCCCTGCGATAGGAAGGATGCCTCACATTTGACCATGTTGTAAGTCTCTCTCCAGATTCCTTGTAGCCCCGCTTTAGGTACTGGAAGACTGTTACAGGGTCTGTGTGGAGCCTTGTCTTCTCCAGGCTGAAATTTTAAAAGCAAACCACGGGAGCAGCGGAGTATGTTTTTCACTAGTGCAGGACTGTGCTACACTGAAAGCGACTGGTTAATATGCTCATCTGTGCACAAACCCAGAAGTCAAAGAATTACTTTGTATATATTTTTAGTTTAAAATTTGGAGACCTTCAATCTCATTTCTATACGGATAGATTTGATTGTGTGTCTGGGTGCAAGTGTGTCGGCAGCGGGGAGTAGTTCGCTTTATCTATGAATTTTTAGGGAGAGGCAGATTCTGTTTAGGCTTAAAGAAGACAAAAGACTAAACAAAACGAAACTTACGGAAGACCTCTGTGTTGAATTTTTTTTTTTTTTGCTTTTTGAAAGTTGCAGCTTTCGAGTACAAAAGTACCAGTGTTTACATTTCCAGGGAGCCTTGAAGTCCAGGAAAAATGCTTTATAGCTGTGGTTTGTTTGCTTGGATAGTTTGAAATGAGTAGTGAATAAAGGATGGTTGTTAACAGAGGAAATGTGTGCAGGAGGATTATGCACACAGACAGCTGAGGGCAGTTAGAATTTAAAGAAAAAAAAAAATCCTGAATGGTTATTCAAAATACCATTTTCAAGTAGAAGGCAAAAGTCAGGAGCAAAAAAACCCTGTGAGTTTTGATGAGGAGAAATACGGAACGAGTGGAAGCAGATGGAGGAGGTTTTCACCCCTTTATTCATTCAGCTGTACTCGCACAGTCTGTGAGAATCACAGGACATTAGTGCTTTAGCATGTAAATGCTGTGCAGTAGACATGAACATGTTCATGTTTACGGTATGCATAGTGAATTGAAACTGTGTTGCAAAATCAGTTATCCATTGGATGAAGTCGGGGCTTTTTTTCTCCTCTCTTATTTTAGACATACATATATCACATAGAAGAAATGATCGAGTCAGTCAAAGTAAGAAGACAGTGCATGCTGGATTTCTACTCGCATTATGAACATCTTTGTGCTCTTCAAGGCTGTGTCCCACTCAAAGCTGTGAAGGCTAACCTGAGTCGTGGTGCTCTTGATCTAACTGTAGATCGCATCAAAGCTGCTGATTGGGTACCACTTCTGAATGCTATCAGGCATAATAAGACTCTGACTTCTATTGGAATAAGAGCTTTTCATCAACATGGTCTTGAAGAATCAGGTTTGTATTGGTAACTATCAAAGATAAATATGTTGATGTAGAATTTTAGAATTTGCTGCATAAAACTTTTCTGTTACTTGGATACACGGTAGAGAAATTGTTATACCTAAGGAAGTATTTTTGTTTAAGAAAAGCATCAAAAAAGCAAGGTGTGATTATGGTTGCCTTTAAGTCAGTAGGGACTGGATTTTACTTATGTGTAATTTTTGTTGTTTACTAGGTGTTGAAAGATACAAAACTTACTTTAGAAGGAGAATTCCAGCAATTCGATCAAAAGACTTGACTGGCCAACTATGCAAAGCTGTCAAATGCTGTCTCAGTATATCAGATGTACTAAAAAATTTAGAACTGCAGGGTTTGCTTCTGAGGGAGAGAGATCTAATACTTTTAACAAAGGTGAGACTATATTACTATACAAGTAAATGGAAAACATGCTTAGAACATAGAGAAGTAGCAACTTAAATTTTATAAATATTTGTCACAGATGAGGTTATTTCTCTTCTAAGGTATCTTTGTGTTATTGTTTATATGAACGATTCTGCTGAGGTATTTTGTATAAACTATTCTTTCTGGACCTATACAAATCGCATAACATTCCCTTGCCCTGATTTGTCAAGGCTGATTAGAATGTTCTTAGCAACACCTTTGCCATGTGTTTGGAGCATGTAGCTTATGCTTGTGACTGAAACTACATTGCATGTACATGACAGAAGGAATGTTGAGGGACACCAAGAAGATAAAAGCAGGTCTTCAGGATGTGTTATTGGAGTGCAAGTAGCTTCTAGGAAAGGAGGTTGCTGCTGTTTCCTGTAGGGTATGGCTCCTCCAGTGCTAAAGAAATGAACCAGCTTAAAGCCAACTTTAAGGTTCATTCGTTTTGGCCTTCCTCTGAACCCCCTATTGTTTCTTGTAGGGAGCACAAAGTTTTCTGAGCACTTTGGGTGAATCAGTCTTTGCTCTGTTTGTAGTTTTGCCTTTCAAGCCAGTTAACAAATACTGTGTTTATTATGAAGGGCTTGACCACAGCATTATCTCTGGAGAGTGTCTCTTTTGCCCACTGTCCAATTGGAGATGGAGGATTAGAAAGTAAGTACAGAATCAAAAACCTTAAATATAGTTCTCTCTTTTCTGGTTCTTTGAATAGGTAAGTTTTTCTGTATTTCCATTCTGTTTCAAACTGGTCTATAACGATTAAAATAACAATCTTCACATTATTCTGCATGATTTAACAACATTTAAAGATTTTATTTTTGTCAGTACATGCTAGAAAATAGCTATAGTACTTTATGCTTTTATTTAAAGCAACAGTCATAGTATTTGTTTGATGTTAGCTTTTTATTATTCATGTTTACATAAGTAAACAGAAATAAAATATGTTCTAGTTTGTTCATATAGTCTTTGCTAAACACTTGTGCTAGAAATATATAAACTTAAAGCACTTAAATGTATTTAAAATATATTTATTTCAACCCAAGTTTTTGTCAAGGCTTTTTCCTGTAAAAGCTGATTCAGCTTCTTAATATGGCAGTGAAAAAGTGTGTTCTGATAATCCAGCTGTGGTGCATGTAGATAACTTGCATGTTTTTGTTTTCTTCAGCAGTCTGTCAGAGTTTAAAGAATTCAGCTAATATCAGATATGTAAACTTCACAGGATGTAGCCTCACATGGCGAGGGGCAGAACATATAGCAAATATATTGAAGGTAATTTAATCACCTTTCTTAGAACCAGATGTTCACAAGATCTTAAAAACATTTGTTTTTTTTTTCTTTTATTTTCAAGCTATAAATCCATCAAAGCATTTTGTGGGCAGTCTGTATGTGAATTATTATTATGCGAATACTAAACTATGTGAATAGTCCTGAAATTTGTGACTTTGTATGTCAAAAGTAGCTTGGTTTACTGGTGTGGGATTTAAATCTGGTATTTCGTAGTAGACATCAATATTTCTTGGGCAACTGATTTTTAAAAAAAAAATGAGAATTAGGGCTTTAAATATGTAAAACCTGTTCAGGAAGCACTTCTTTAATTGTCACAGATTTTGGAAAATGTCTGAAGTATTCTTAAGCATTGGGTGAGAATAATGAGTTTACAGTTTGGAGGTTACTAATTAACTCATCAGTAAGCCTGTGACTAGTAGAATATTGTAATTAATTAGCAGTGGTTTACGTGAAAGTACATCATTTCCTGGAGTTGTATTCCAAGATGCCTTGAAAGTGTCTGTCTGCCAAAAAGAAGGTTTTGTAGCCATATTTAGTAATTTGCTTTGCAGATTGGATGATCAGAATACATACGACTTAACCGTAATATTTAAAAATTACTTATATTTCTTGAACTCAGACATAGTGTATCTGTGATTCTTATATCAGCATCCAAATGCTGATAATGCTACCTTAAACATAAGGTAACTTGTGATCGTGTCATCAATAATGGCTTTGTCTTTGCACCTGGTAACAGCTTCTTTGTTTGCAAAGCACCAGGCAATGAAAAGACATGGAGAAGCTTGGGCTGAAAGCCTGCGGTATAGAAGACCTGACCTGGACTATATGACTGGCTTGAGGCGTGTTACCTTCAACTGCAACATGCTTGTTGGAGATAGAGGAGCAACTGCCTTTGCAGATTGTCTAGGAGAGGACCTTTGGCTAAAAGGTATTATAAAATATTGGCTCTTAAGATGCAGTACTGGCAGGCAGAAAACTTAGAATTGTCAGTTACAGCAAATGTAGCCAGAAGAGTAGCTGCCTGTTTATCTAGTAAAGAGTAATCTGTTTTCAAAATAAATTTTTCTTCCTCTTTTGAATTGTCAAAGTATCCGAATGCAGTTGTCATCTAGTTTTGTCCTCTAGTTTTCTTGCAAAGTTATTTGTTCTACAGTATATCTGTACAAAATGGCTAATTATGGTGGTGTAAGTCATAGCATTCAGTATATGGAATCACATACTACTGTTGAAATTTTTTTTATAGTTTGAGCCAGGTGTGCAGATCAGAATAGAGAATACTTAAGCAAATTGGACATACAGAAGTCCATAGAGATGAATCCACAACTGCTGAGGCAGGTGGGACTCTTTAACCAGGAGAAGGCTCAGGGTGGGCTTCCTCAAGGCGTCCAAGTATCTGAAGGGAGGCTGTAAAGTAGATGGAGCCAGGCTCTTTCCAGTGGTGTTTGGTGACAGGACAGGCGGAAGTGGGTACCTACTGAAACCCTGGAGGTTCCTCCTGAACAGTAGGAAATGCTTTCTTTCTGTGGGGGTGTCTGAATACTGGCACAGGTTGCCTGCAGTGATTGTAGAATCTTCATTCTTGGAGGTCTTTAAGAGCTGACCAGACCTTGTATGGGCTTTAAGCAAGCCTGCTCTTCAGCAAGGGGTTCAGCAGGATGACCTTCAGAGGTCCCTTCCCAGCCTCAGCTGTTCTGTGATACTGTGCATGCACAACATGAAATAAATGCCAAAGCCATAACAGTACTATTTCTTAATGACCACGTAATTTACTTACCTTTGCAAGCAAAGAACATGCAGAAGCATTGACTCAAACTGCTCAGACATAAGTTGTGTATTTGTTACCTTGGGCAGTTGAATCAATTGGTGCCTGGGAATATTTTATTTACTAGGAATTGTCAAGAGCAGTTACTTAACTGTGATTTTTATATTCGTTCATTTTAAGTTGTTCAGCAGTTATTCATGTAACACTGATTTCAGTTTCTAGTTTTGTTCTCTGAAAGTAGTATTGTTGGTGTTACACATGGCTGTTATCATAATGTTGGGTTTTTTGTTGTTTTTTACCTCCTTAAACATTTTAGCACTTGATTTGCAGCAGTGTGGAATATCTAATGAAGGAGCAAGGTCATTATTAGATGCTCTTCAAACTAATACAACATTAGTGGTGCTTGACATAAGAAAAAATCCATTAATTGGTATGTATCTGTATCTGCGTTTGTCCTTTTTGTGTTTTTTTTCTTGGTTTTGTTTTGGTTGTGTTGTGTTTTGTTGGGTTTTTTTGTTGTTGTTGCTTTTTTTGGGTTTTTTTGTTGGGTTTGTTTTGTGTGTGTGCTGTTTATTCAGTGATCTGCTTAAACACTTGTCTCGTGCAGGAAGTTCTTAATAAAATATCTTCATTCTAGATCCCGTTATGATGAAAAGCGTTATTGAAAAAGTTCTTATGAATGGAAATAGTGCTAATTTGGAGGTATGTGTTAGGCATTTTGGATAGAATTTGAGGCTTTTTTGTAGCTGCTGTTGCATTTTTTAAATTTTTTTTTTTTTAAAGGAAAACTTACTTTGGGGTGAACCTAAACCAGCTATTCTAGTTATAAACAGAAGTCTGACTTCTAAGCAGTTTAAAAAACAATCAGAAAAACATGAAACAATCAGAAAAATCAGAGGGAAAAATAACTAAAAACGCTGGCAGCAACATGATATTTTATTGGACATTTTGTATGATTTCTTATGTAATTTAAAGATATTATATGTAATAAAACCTGATTTCAATTTAGTGAAAAGAAAAATGGAAATGTGTGTGTATACTTGGGCATTACTATAGAGTGTTAGGTAAATACTGCTTTTGGACTGCTGGAAGGCTTTCTTGTCTTGTTAACACGGTAGTAATAAGTTTTCATTAAAAAGTAAAGAAAATCACAATTTACGTTTTAAAAATTTATTTGGAAACTTACTTTCTGCCAATAATTTGCATAGTTAGGATTTTTTTAAGTTACTTGTTACTATTCTTTCAGATGCTAACCATGTTTAGTTGAAGTACAGTAAGTACCACTTGCCATCTTTAATAGTCCACAGAGAGTTTACAATGGCATGCAAAAACTGAGTATCTGGCCCATTTATGATTAGGTATTCTATTTAAATACTGAGTTCTTTGTTTTTGTAACATAAAAATTGGATTCAGTTCCCAAAGGAGACAGCAAAAACATTAGTGTATTCTTGCTGTTGGTTTCACAGAGCTGCAACAATCCCAGTTCTTGTTCTAGTACTTACTGCTCTTTCTGATTTTGAAAAGGCTTAAAAGTCAGAGCTGCAGATCTGTGTAGGGAGTATCTAATAAACTGAGAAGTTTATGTGTAGGATGCTTGGGTATTGAAGTTCCCCATTTCAAACGTCTTAAAGGATTCTTTTGGAGAGGTTGAGGTTGGTTGTGAAGGAGTACTCCTTGGCAGATGTTATCAACACTTTTAAAATGTTGCAGGGATCACATGAAAATAGCATCTGTCTGGAGAGGCTCAAGATGATTGGAAAATTGAACTGTGAAAAGAAGTAACTCTTTGGGTAATCTCCCATATACTAAGAGATCATTCAAGACATTTGTTTTATATTCATCCAGGTAGTGTTGTTGGCAATGCTCTTAATTGTTCATACCTCGTTAACAATATGAATGAAAAAGGACTGACCATAAGCTTGCTAAATAACTTTTCTTGTTCCACAAATAAAACCAGCCTAGATACTTTATTTCATAAGGTCTGTGAGTAGGCTGTTGTACTAACATTTGCAGTTTCTTGAGGGAATGGTGCATACACTCAAAAAAGGGATGATCCACTTGGTTAGCAAGATGAATGCTAGCATTCAAATTTGAGTTAGATAGACTTTTAAAAGTGAAATATTTACTACCTTAATCTAGGATTTACAGTTGGTTCTCGTCTTAGTTGCAGAAATCTGGATATTATGAAGGGAAAACCAGTTGAGTTTCTTTGAGGAGTGAGCAGTGCATGAGTTCCTTCATGTGCTCTATGCTGAAAGTCAGTAATGTGGGGTTATGTTTTGTTGTGTGTGTGGTGTTAGTGGTGTGGTGGTCTGTGGCTTTTTGATTTTTTTTTTTAAGGGGTCAGACTGAGGGAATAAATTAATAAACAGAGATGTTAACGAAAAGAAACAGTTGCTCACTAAGATCTGTTACAGAAAGAACTGCAAGGACTGTTCCTTCGTTCTGTCCGTAGTCAAAATTCAGCTGTTTGATTTAAAAAACCCCAGTGCACAAGTAAAAACAATTTAAGAGTGTATTTGTGAGAGTCCTAACAGCATATTCTGAATACTGCGTCTAACTAGCACTTTGATTCTTTCTATTTTTAACATAAATTCCAGTTATTTTTCAGATTTTCCATTATTTTTTTGTAGACTACATTTGCAAATTTAAAGAAGTAATGTTTGTTCCTTGTAGCTTAAGCTTGTCAAACAGAATATAGTCAGTTAGCATCTGCATTGCTTCCTTTTGTCATCTGTGTACTGCCTTCAAGTCTGTGAGGTTTTAAAAGGATGTGCTTGTCCATTTTATTGTAGTGGAGAAAACATTGGTATCTATCTTTGAAATTACCTAATTTAGTGCAGAGGTTTTTTTTTAATTTTACTTATTGTAGTTGCTAGAGATCTGGATTTGATATTGATAGAAAATGGAGAATCAACTGGACTGATGTTAGCCTATGTGTAGACAGTTGTTGACCATAAGGTGTAAGACGTAATTCTCTGTGAAACTAATGTGCTGTCTGCTCTTGCAGCAAGTGGCCTAACTCAGACTGTATCTCGCCCACAGAGAGCTAAAGCTGCATAGATGATCATCCCTAGTACTGCCTTCAATTTCATCTATTTCTAGTTTCAGCTCTTTATTATGACAAAGGCTGTCATAATTCTCATGAGTAAAACTCAGAAAAGTGATGTTTGTATCAGAGAAATGGCAGAGCTGTGTTCTGTGCCATCTGATCTTGTCGACACTGTGGTTTTGCTTATGCAGAAAATATATTAAGGTGCTACTGTGTTGCTTTACAAAGAGAAGTTCAGTGGGCTTTTGATTGGACTTATGGTAATAAGCCACCATAACTACAGAAGATGTATTGGCTGCCATAAATAGTCTGTAATATACTGTCACCACTTGCTAACTGGATACAAGCCACAGCAGCCCTTCCATCCAGTTCTGCATGAAAACTGGTTGTATCTCTTTGCTTTTCAGTAGCATGTAGGTGCTTACCTTTTTAGTTGGGCTTTCAAGTTTACAGGAAGAGATGCCTACTGCTAACTGGCGCTTTAAGATTTGATGGGAGCTAAAACAGGAAAGGTATGTTATCTTAGCAGCACTGTGTTGCTGGTATAGTGGATTGTAATTGTAGATTGATTGCAGTAAGTGGTGAAAGTTTGTGTAGATTCTGAAAAAGATGCCTTCAGTGAATTTTTCCTTTAAGTATTCAGTCTATAAAACAAGTTGCTTTCATAATATCAACTCAGTGACTTAGTAATTTTTCAACACTGTCTTAACATGTTCACTGTCTTTATTACTTGCATGTTGTTAAAGAGCTGCAGGCACCCAGACAAAAGGCAGGCTACTGGACTAGATAAACTTTGGGCTTAACCTAGTATAGGTGCTCGTTTATGTGTATAGTAAAACAAAATGAAGATACTCTTGCACTTTGAAGTTTGCAGTTTAATTTTACTCTTTCTATTTTTTAATTTAAAATGAACAATTCACTTGTCTCAGGAGCCAGTTAGCTGTAGACCCAGCAAAACTTATATGAGTTCAAAACTCTGGTTTTTTTCCCTTTTTTTTTTTTTTTGTCTGTATGAAGGTTTTCTTGCCAATGATAAATTTGGACTAAACTTAGTGCACAGTTATGGCATTTTAATCTTGCCTGTGCATTGGGTGGGAATAACTTTAGCATACTATTCCTAGTATTATGATGAGGGGTTTAGAGCTCTCTTGAGGTAAGCTTTGTGTTACTATCAACTGCATTTCCTTCAACAGCTGCTTCAGCGCTAGACTGTACTAACTAAAGCTAGATGCATACTGAAAAATAAGTGACAACATAACTTAATATCTACCTGGAATAATTAAATAATAGAGCTGTTGCTATAAAAGAAATTAAGTTTGAAGTCCATCAGCTGCCTTTGATTATACTGTGTATTTATTATAGTTTGGAGGGGTTTTTATTATAGGAAGTGAAAATTAAACTTTATATTTTTAAAAATACTAACTGCAT
The DNA here is from genome assembly GCA_028858755.1 of Ara ararauna. Classification (NCBI taxonomy): domain Eukaryota; kingdom Metazoa; phylum Chordata; class Aves; order Psittaciformes; family Psittacidae; genus Ara; species Ara ararauna. Next base: position 28,118,784 of record CM054410.1, read on the forward strand.
TTTTGATAATGCAAAATCATGTTAAGAGGGCTTTTATTACTCTGGAGAACTTTGGCCTGAGCCAGTCATTCCTAGCAAGCCAGCTTTCTGAGAATGAAATACAAAAGCCAGAATTTCCTTTTTATAGGGTTGGTGCCATTTTTTTTTTTGCTATAAAAGGAGAAGTGTTTCGCACAGGAGAAAGGAAAATATTGGATGGGATATTATAATGGTGTTCTAGGAACACTTTCTGGTGATATAGCACTCAGACTTGAATCTGTGTTTGAATTTGAGCTTTGTGGGATTTTTGTATTCCTTAATTTTACAGTTTATTAAGTTTTCTGTAACTAGCAGTGTTTTCCATATATCTGACAAAACCCCCTCTAACGTTGAATGTGCACCTCTTTAAATACCAGTGACTTAACCAATTTGTCTTTCTGTTTACAAAAAAAAAAAAAAAAAAAAATCCAGTATAAGTGGCTGATGTCTCCATCTTCCAAGGATGTTTTGAAAACTAGACCAAAGAGAAGAACTATTGTCCTAGGAAGTGGTCCAAAAGGAAAAGCTACTATTCGTATTGGTAATACTGTCTTTATTTTCTCTGACTGTAGTAATTTTTGTCTACAAACTAATCTGTTAATGTTTAAAAGCTTTAATTACGAAATAATGTATCTAAATGTCAGTATTTTGCAGAATACTTTTCTTCAAAAAAGAAAAATCCGTTTATTCCTCATTCAATAACATGTCTTCTACCCTCAGTGTTTTCTGTGCAAAACTTGCTCTTGTTTTTAGTGTTACTAGATATGTGGCTGGAAGAATGGTAGGAAATGTCAACTTAGATAAGTGAAAGCATCGCATATAATTATTGAGTGCATCTTCTCCATCAGCTTTCACTTCTAGGAAGCTTGTCAGTTGTTGCCTAGTTCTAACTTTAGAACTAGTTCTAAACTAAGTTGCCCAGTTCTTCTGATGATACAGCCTTTCTGTAGCAGACTGTCCTCTGCCAGAACAAACAAGTATGCACTTTTTTACTGATGTACAGAATGTTCTTTTTTTTTTAATTTCACGTAAATCTACTATAAATAGCATGTTTAGAATAACATAGGTATCTTGAATATAATTAAATATTGAATACAATTATGTACTGATAGCTGTAACACACTCAGTATTTTTTAGTCAGTTACTAAAATTTGCACTGTAATACATTTGGCTGTCTTTCATCTTTGCTCTAGTTATCTGGAAGCAGAGAGGTAAGCATAAATCAGATTGAAGTCTTTGTACAAGTAAACTGTGGGGATCCAGGGTGATGGAAGAAGAAAATGCCTGAACTTAAATATAATTGTGGTGGCTTTTGTTTTTTAGTGGTTTCTTCTTTTTTTTTTTGGTGTTTGTTTTTGAAGAGTAGGAGTTAGGAGGTGAAAATTACTCATCCTGTTTGAACTGAGATTTGGAACCCTATTACCATAGTTATGCATTTCTATACTATTAAAAAATTAGTTGTTTTGATGATCTCAGAGAAACAATAACCTGGGCTCTCACGAGATTATCTGTATGAAATACTAGGTGAACAGTTTTCGTAATTTACACAGAATCTGGGGGAGAGTCATCATTCACGCTAGATTATCTAAATTTACTTTGAGCGATAGAGTATGATTTAAAGAGCAACAGAAGACTGGAGTAGTGAACACGACATTATTCCTCTTAAGTGAAGATATTGCTGGTGGTCTGTAGAATTGATCAACGTGAGGACCAGCTTTAACTAGAAGTATTTTGCCAGTTACGAAATCGGCGTTCTTCTCACAAAAGCCACTAGAGGGCAATTTGAAACATAATTAGCCCTGTTGTCTACGGGAACTGTACATGCTCCCACGGGAGCCAGTGCAGTTAGGTAACTGAAATCAGTAATCTGAATAAAATTCCTTAGCTACAAAAATTTGCTTCCTTTTTGAATAATAGCATGTCTTTCTTACATCAACCTAACATAGCAGTTATACCAGTTTATAATTGCAAGCAGATAAACTGTCCACCCCTCTTTCTAGGAAGCAAAGAAAACGTTTTTGAGCATCTCAGTAAAATTAGACTGAGGGGTAGATTTCCTACAGTCCCTTTTATTACATAGGAGATTTTATTCAGAAACAGTAAACTGTGAATTTATATGTAAATAATTAAGTATAATGAATCCACTTTTCTCCCATTGCTGTTTAATACAGGGTTACCATCTAAAAAGTCTGTAAGTCCTGGGAAAAAAAATGTGTCTGTGAAAGACAGTTACTCACCAAAACCGCTACCACCAGGCACAAAAGGCTTCCTTCCCTGGCGGACTGCAGAACGTGCCAAGAGATGCAGGTGAGGTTTTCGTAGTACAAAGGAAAACACTAAAGCATTAAACCTGCATGATAAATACAGTAGAGAGCAATGTTAGTTTCTTAAAAATACAATTTTAAAAGTTAGAATTACATATTGCATCTGTAATTTTTTCATCTTACAAAATTTTTGAGGATGTTACATAAATTCTACTTCAGTAGGTTTTTAAAATACCCTGACAGGTATAATTTGATGGCCATATTTAGGTGTAGCAAAAAAACCTTCCACAGCCAAACCCATCTTGCTTGCTTGTTCCCTTGTTACTAATTATTTATGAAACTTACTATAGCTGAAGATGCAATTTAGTTTTCTAAACTTGTTGTGTAGTTTCATTTGGCATCCAATTCAAGGTGCCTGGATATTTTTTCCACCTTTTTCTGCTTTGTCTCCCCAGTACCAACTTAATTACTGGGATCATCTAAGTCCTTTGAAGTAAAAAAAAAAACAACAAAAAAAAAGTTGCACATGGAAGCCACAATATTCTTATCATGCTTCATTTTGAAACAGATTTTGGTTGGGATTTTATGAATGTATTCCCTTAATCTTGGCCTCTCAAAATAGGAACTTTATAAACAAAAAATTACTTAATGTTCTATCATAACTATGGAACAAAATGAGGATGTAACAAGGGTTACAGAGATACAGTGCAGTGTCTGTTGCTGGTTTTGCTCTCACTGCTTCACGTGTCCTACAGTCTTGTGTTTGGAAATGAAATGGCAATGGTACGTTATGAACTTAATTTTCTCAAAAAAGTGTTTTGTTTTTTTTTTAACTTTAGGGGAGGGCCAATGGTTAGTACTGAAGAATTACCAGTGAAGACTGAGGTACACTCTCTCTCATATGATGGTTTATTTAGCAGATGCATGCCTGAAAAAAAGATAAAAGTGTTCTCAACAGAATATTACTGTCTAAAAGTTAAGACTGGAACTCACTGAAAAGTTTCTGTCCGAGAAGTGCAAAATAACAGTTTATGTCAGCATTTGGTTGAAACTTCTATGATACTTTGTTTACTCCCATTTCTGTCATCAGTATCTTGGCTTGTTAGAGCACCTCCTCTTCCTCTGAGCCTGGTGTTCCCTCTGCTCTTTCTCACTCTTTTTCCCCCCTCTTCTGCATGTCTGGCATTTTTTTGCCTTTCTTGCATATGCTTTCCCTGAGGCACTGTGGCTGCTGAGCCCAGCTGTGGGTTGGATATGGCTGGAATGAGTGGTGTCCAGCATGGGGCAGCTCTGGCTGCTCCTCATAGGGGCCACCTTTGCTACTAAATCCTTGTTGCATATATGCACGCAGATTTTATTTTTTTCCCTAAATATTGTTTGATGCAGATTTATTTCAAAATTGCATAGCTTGGCAATGTATATGCATTGCAAGGGATTCTGGGAAACTGCTGCATTTAAATTAAGCTTTCAGTACAGTCTTTGATTTTTATTGCACAATGTAATGAATGCTTTGAGTGGTTGTGGTTTTCTGATGTAATTAGACAGGTATTCCTGTGAAAGTGACAGTGGAAAGTGCTTCTACGTCTGAAACGGAAGACACAGAAGATTTAGATGTTGTTATCCACTACCCTGATTTGTCAAAATCATTAGATGAGATTAGTGTAACAAAGCACCAACAGTTACAGGTAAGAGGCATGTTCTGTGCATTAAAATCTATGAAGGGAGATTGCATCAATTAAACCATATTTTATTCAGAAAATTATGGTTAAGATAATAACGAGTCATGCAGCAGGATTTCTGAATAACTTAATTATCCTTCATTATGTCAGGCAGGCTTCAGTTTCCAATATGCACTGGATTTCCAATCTCTGAATAGTTCTAATGAAGATGTGTACAGTATAAGCATATTGTCAAAACAGGCCATAATGAGGAAGAACCCCACTTAATACACACAGCTGTAATATGCATAATTTCTCTGTTTCAGTCTTGATTCATGGTTAACAAATCTTTTGATGAGTGTTATTGCTTGTAGTATTTCCTTCCACGTGTTTGCTTTATGAATGTAATTTAATGTTATTTCTAATTATAGAAATAAAATAGTTAATATATTGTAATTATTGTGGTGTAAAAATAATTACAGAAATAACTGAAAGTTTGTTAAAGCTCAATTTTATAATTGAGCTTGGTATGAACTTCTAAATTTCCTTTTTATTATTCCTTCTGCTTCTTTGGCAGTTCTATAAAACTAGCAGTAGCGAGACTGAGTATTGCTGCAAATGTCTTGACAGGGAATGTTCTCATAAAAGGAAGGGAAAACACATGGTGTGTTTCGGTGCCTCGGTAACACTGATGAGGTAATCTAGCACTATTATAAAGTAGCACCCTCAGGCAGAATAACTGGGTTGTTTCTGAAATGTTAGGGTTTGAATTTTGTTTGGAGAATCTGCACTGCCTCCAAATGAATACTGTTAAAAATAAGGCCTATATTCAGTTCGGTTTTGGTGGTGATTATCATGGATTGTCACTAGTTGAATGAACTGTTCATGTGTGTAAATATGAAGACTCTAAGTGAAGTGAAGTTGAAACTTAGTGTTACAGGTCTATATGTAATGAGAGGGTTGGGGTGGCTTAGAGTTACAGTGGAAGGCAAAAGAACTGTACAAATACTGCATAAATAACTACCTGCTTTCTTTTCCAGTGGAAGTACACTTTTTGTTTAGGCGTACCCTTTTTCTCTCTTGGCCTTCTGTTCAGGAAGATTTTCAAGGTTTTCACATGTTGCTGGGACTTAAAGTTGTATAACAGCTTTCTTCTTTGTAGGTGATTTTATATTACTGTTTGTGTGCAACATGTTGACATTGTGCTGTGCAGTGGCTTCAGCATTCTCATGAAGAGCATTGTCTCTGGAGTCATGGAATTCCATGTCACGTGCATATTGCACCAGATACTGTATTTGATGTTTATTGCACCAAAGACAGGAAAGACAGTGCTTTAAGAAAAGCATGTATTTTTGGTGTATTTATTCTTGGTGTTTGAAGAGGTAGGAATATTACTTTCATGACACACTACAGAGGAATACCATGTTTTGTGGTTTGCGGAAGGGTTGCCATATTGACCTATGTTGTCAGTATTACTTGTAGTATTACAGAGCAAGTGTGAGGAAGGGATAATTTGTGCTTAATGTTAGCTTCCAGGGAGGTAAAACTAGAAATTTTAGGTACCTACCCCAAAGTTAGTTCTGATTTTCCTGTGCTTGTAAAGGTCCAGACTCTCCTGATTTTTTTTTAATTTGAAAACTAAAATACTTTTTTAGACCATGTTTACGTATCTGACAATGCTGCTTAAGCAGTCTTGAATTGTTTCTGTGCCTCACCTATCCTTTTTGTTATGTTGGTTTGTTATGCAAAACAGTTTCACATTATGGCAGATCCAAACTTGCAACTTCTGACTATTGAATTGTGAGGTCTATTTCCCCTCCACCCTTTAATGCTTTTCAATTTTTTACTTCAGTATTTTTCTCTCTTGTGTCTTTTTTTCATATTTATCTGATCATAAGGTGAGTTGATTCAACTTGTTTATGTGGAGAAAACTCATTCAGTTGAATAGAGACATGAAAAGGCCTGCACCTGGGGAAGAACAGCCCGTGCACAGATACATGCGAGAGCAGACCGTCTAAAAAGCAGCATTTCAGAAAAGGCCCTAGGGGTTCTGTTGGACACCAAGTTGAACACAAGCCAGCAGTATACACTTATGGCAGAGAAAGTGAATGGCATCCTAGACTACATTAGGAGGAACGCTGTCAGCTGATGGAGGTGATCCTTTTCCTGTATTCACTCAGCACTGGTGAGGCCGCACTTGGAGAGCCATGTCCAGTTCTGGGCTCCCTAGTATGAGAGAGACATGGGAGACTAGGAAGAGTCGAATGAAGAGGCATGAAGATGCTGAAGGGATTGGAGCATCTGTGCTGTAAGGAAAGGCTGAGAGAGTTGGGACTGTTCATCCTGAAGAAGAGAAGGCTCATAGGGGGCCATATTAATGTACGTAAATACCCAAAGGGAGGGTGAAAAGAGGACAGAGCCAATCTCTTTGGTGCACAGTGACAGGGAAAGAGGCAGTGGTCACAAACTGAAACACAGGAGCTTTCTCCTGAACCTCAGGATGCACTTGTACTGTGAGGGTGACAGAGCGCTGGCACAGGTTACTCAGGGAGGTTGTGGAGTCTCACTCCTTGGAGATATTAAAGAAACATCTAAATGTAGAATCATAGAATAGTTAGGGTTGGAAAGGACCTTAAGATCATCTAGTTCCAACCCCCCTGCCAGGGGCAGGGACACCTCCCACTAGACCATGTCACCCCAGGCTATGTCCAATCCAGCCTTGAACACCGCCAGCGATGGAGCATTCACAACCTCCCTGGGCAGCCCATTCCAGTGCCTCACCACCCTTACAGTAAAGAATTTCTTCCTCATATCCAGTCTAAACTTCCCCTCTTTAAGTTTGAACCCGTTACCCCTTGTCCTATCGCTACAGTTCCTCATGAAGAGTCCCTCCCCAGCATCCCTATAGGCCCCCTTCAGATACTGGAAGGCTGCTATGAGGTCTCCACGCAGCCTTCTCTTCTCCACGCTGAACAGCCCCAACTTTCTCAGCCTATCTTCGTATGTGGTCCTGGGCAGCTTGTTGTAGGTGGACCTGCTTGAGCAGGGGGTTGTGTCAGATGACCTCCAGAAGTCCCTTCCAGCCTTGACCATTCAGTGGTTGTGATACTTTTCCAGATCAGTTTTCTGCCATTTTAGTGACTCATATTGGGTTATGGGATTGTATTCTAGAACTGGAGCATAGTAAGTGGCAGAAGTCTGTGGCTGTTGATGTGTGAGGGAAAGTGGAGGACCATTTCTATGTGCATTAATTGGGCTTAGGTACTGTTATTAAACAGCTGTTGCTGCAGAGCTGCTTGCGGTGGGGAGGAGCTGACTTGAGGGGCTCATCAAGCTGGAAAGTAAGCCAGTGTATATCTATAGCAGGCATTGGCACAGCCCTTCAGTAAAGTGGGACAGGGAGCTGTGCTAGAACAATGATGGAATGCAGAGATGGACTAAATGGTAAGAGACAGGAGCTCCTTAAGCTGCCATTGTGCCAAAAAACCTCTTCAAACATCCCTTGATATGACTAAATGACCAGACTTTCACTTTAGTATGCAAGTCCTTACGAACTTCCCTGCAACCTTCTGTTCTGAAAAGGGGCTTTAAGGGTTCTATTTAGTAAAATGGTGTTAGTTGTGCTTTCATTAAAAAAAAAAAAAAAAAAAAAGTCAAAATCCTTTCTTTAATGAAAAGCTGAATTTCTGCTTAAATGAAAAATAAGATCTGATAAGTATTCTTCCTTTCTACTACATGGAATCTGAAATGTCAGAATTGTCTCTGATGAAGAACGTAGTTGAAGAAACTCCCAGATTTTTCTTAAATCCTTAAATAAGAATATGTTATGAACTTCACACTTAATATAGTTAGCAGTGTAATTCTTTCTACATGTTAATAGTATGTGAATTATGTAGAAGTAGAGATTACACTGTAACCTTTTTTTAAAAATAAGGACAACAGTGTAATTAAGAAGAAAAACATGGCCAATTAGTTCCTAAATTTTTTTTTTTATTTTTATGCTTTTAGTTTATAAACTTCAGTTTTATACCCGAGTCTAGTGTGAGTTGTCATATTGCATAGAGTAATTCTAAGAGCTACAAATAGCCTTGAAGATGGATAGCAAATATATCAGTTCTGTTTTTCTGGACTACACTACTAGAATGCTCAATCTCATAACTTGTATCTACATTTAACTCTGAGCTTTTTTTGTGCAAAAGGCTAGAGGCCTGCATAAGGTAGTGAATTACTCAAAAGGAAATCAAAGAATAAAACATACATATACTTGTAATTTAATGGTGACAAATATGTTTGCCCAGGTACAAGGCATCGCCCTTTAAATGTAGGCTCCTGATACTGCTTATGAGGAGATATAGCTGCTTTGTTCGTAAATTTTTTTAAGAAGTCAGCCGCTAATCATAGGATCATAGAATAGTTAGGGTTGGAAAGGACCTTAAGATCATCTAGTTCCAACCCCCCTGCTAATCATCAAATATTGTGTACATCCACAGGGTGAGACTACAAAACCGCAAGATTTCTTTTAAAAATCTTAATTTCACCATTTTCTGAGTTTTTGCCTTTTCAAAATGCAAACCAGCAATGTGAAGAAAAAGCTCAGTGCTCTTATATTTAGCATTGTCTAAAATCTTTCCAGAACAAAATTACTATAGAACTGTGGTTTCTAAAGCTGAGTTGCTTGCCAAAGTACCCTACACACTAGAAACTTTGAAATACATGCATGTATGCATATGTGCAGGCACTATAAATGGAACTGGAAGAGCTCTTCAAGTCTGTGGTACCTGTGACTGATCTTCAAAGCCTGTATTACAGGATTGTAGCTTACATGTCAAGTTGTGAATGTAGAACATCATGGGTGCTACTTTCTGTGCTGTGGTTCCGTATCTGTAACAGGATTTCTTGCTCCTCTTATTTCCACATGTTCTGGGGTAGTCTGCAGTAAGACTGTGGTTTTTGTTCAGTTCTTCTCTGAGATTTCCCCCTTACCTCATACCTGGAGGCATTTTTTTTATATTGTGGCAGTTAGATACTGTTAAATCTCTTCCCAAATACTGTCTTTGAAATGTGGTTTTCCTATGCATTCTGACATCTGAGAGTCTTTCTCGTGTTCAGATGATACATACATGACTAGCTTTCTAGCTGCAGGGTTAGCTTGGATGATGCTAATCTAGGGATCTTGGGAGTGGGCTTCACTGGCCAGTAGGGCCGGACCCATAGTCTTCCCTCTTAGTTGTTGTCACTGGGCACGCTATATCTAAAACATTTTAGAAACTTCATCTTTGAATTAGACGCAAAACTCCCTCTCATCCTACAAGACCTGTGAGGACCTCTTTGCATTTGTAGAAGGATTATTTTTACTATGCGTTCTGTTGCACATCGGTGTTCTCAGTTGTTTGCTTGTATGAAGTGCTGTAGTATGCACTTGAATAAGCTTTTGATCATAAAAAAGAGGATTTCAACACTATTTGGACCTTTGCTCCTCTGTAGAACTGATTGATAAGGTGTGTACAAAAAGCAGTGTCCTATGTCACATATGTGCTGGTATGCAAGATATATAGGGAAATTAGGAAGCTTTGTATACTGTGCATTCATCTAGGTTACCCTCTGAAAAATACAGCAGCTTGATAATTTTGGCATTTTTCACCTTTGGAACCAGAAGGCTGTGATAAGGCATGCAAGAAATAAAAATCCTATTTGTTCTTCCACTTCAGGTGCTGTAATTAAAGATGATAACGCTCTGATGTGGTACGAGAAAACATGGTATTGCTTATTAAATCCTGACTACTGTTCACTGAATCAGAGAGATTCACTTCTTGGAACTAAAAGTTAAAATACAAGTATAGGCGCCTCATGAGTAAGGCTAGAATGTGTTTGTTAGATGTTAAAGTTTGTTACTGTTTTTGTTAATTCAACACTAAGATGCTTAACTTAACCACCTTGGGATTATGAAAAATTTAGATTTTCTTCTGAAGAACTAAGTGAAGCCAATTAGAGTACAGTTCTTACAGTTCAGAATTTTGTATTCCTACTGCTGTAATATGGAATGCAGTCCTGGATGAAGAATGTTTTCTGAAAATCTAGGTATGGCTACTAAGGACATTTTTAGAGCCCAGTTTGAGCATTGATGAGGTTAAAAATAAGGTTTGAAAAGGTTAAGTGGAAGAAGAAGATGTAGAGAAGAACATATATTCCTGATAGTAATGTCATAGGCCAAAGAGACTTGTCCATAATCTTACCTGTTGCTGTATTGCAAATCTGTTAGGTAAATCACAATTATTTCTACTTGCTTGTGTTAATTTTTTTCATCCTAGAGTTACGTACTAATGGACTTCTGTCATGTATTTTTGTAGACAATAAGTTATTGCTTGGAATCCCATGTGCTGGTTGTTAATTTGACATGCTGAGGTTTTGCATAATATTACATGTTGATCTGACATTTTGAAATAAATTTTGTGACCGTTTATATCTGTGTTCTGATAGGTGGAGCTGGAACAGTGCATGGAAAAATTAAAGGAAGAACAGAGCGCCAGAATAAAGGCTGAGGAACGGATAAAGGAGGTAATTATTTTTAACTGTTTATCATCTTTACTTTTAATGGAAGCACCAATCAAACTATCTACTTGCTTAATTAGGAGTAATTAGCAATGACCTCTAATGTGGTAGCTTTCAGAGTTTCAGTTCAAAGTCACATGGATCATTTACTAGCCTGAGGGCAATGATGAAATCTTGGTTTAGTAATGTGTGCTTGTTCTCCGGATCCTATTCCAAAACCGTGAACTCTGGGTCAAGCTACCCTTCCAATGTGTTTTATTCATTTGGTGTATTAGGATCTGGAGCATTCTGATGTTTGTTTTTCTCAAGAAAGTGATTAAGTCTTTTTGCAATTTGTAGCAAATGGATAGTTCTTTGAGGTCTCCCACCTTCTTTATCATGACTTGCGCTGAAATGCTGTTTGTTGCAAATGTCGTTTAATTTGGCTTATTCTGTCCTTTTGATTTTTAAGTTTTGTTTCTGCTGACAACCAAAGTGTTGGATGGTTTCATACATTGGCCGTAGTTATCAGTTATTGTGAGGCACAGTTTTACTTTATGATGGAGCCAAACTAACAACTGGTCACAGTTGAATTGTAAGGTCTGTTTCACCTCTGTATACTGTTACTGAGCTAAAAAGATTCTTTTGCAACAGTAAGCAGAATTTCTTGTAATAGATTTGCGTGTAAGATAATGTAAACAAATGGATTTAGTTTGTAGATGTGGTCTGGAGTGGAATGAAAGTTCTGGTACTCTTTGGAACTTGAGCAACAAGTGGTACCCCACAGTACAGGAAGCAGATACCCACAAATGACTGCAATCTACAAGGTTTCTTGTAGTTCCCCAGTGTGGCCATCCCCTTCCTTCAGTAATTTGGAGTGCACTTCTGCATGTTGGTTGTTTGAATACTTAAATACTTCCTAGGCTAAATACCCAGTGCAAGAAATATTTATCACTTGTGCTAGGCTGCTTAGATGTAGCACCTTGTCTCAGGAGAAGGGGTAAACTTAAGTAGCAGTAATCTTTGAACCTGTTCATTTTGATGCTAGTTTAACAGCTACAGTGCACTACACAGATTTATAATTTTTGTCCTGACATAAAAGATGGAAGAAGGAGCACCTGTGGTGGAAGTGATTGCATAGCTAATCTTAAACAAGTGTCTGAGTTAGTGTTTCCCTGAAACAACAAAACCGTGTATATCCTTAGAGTTATCATTCAACTTTCAATTTATTTGATTAATATTCAGTGTGGAGAGAAATTGGATCATCTTAAACTTTCAGGTTTGAGATGCACAGTGCAGGGGAGAGATGCAGTCATATCCAGTCTGTCTGTTACGGAGGGGTGAATATAAGGGAGAGCATTGGCCTTCAGTAAGTTTTTTATTAGTACAATAAATTCTTTGGTGTTAATCTGGCATATAATAGCTGCAAAAGAACACAATAGAAGGGCTAATCTTTTTGCTTGCACTTGCTCTCAACATTCTGTATGTACTGAAGACAGTGCTGAGCCAGCAGTTTTGAGTGCCTGCAGCAATTTCACTGTGGTAGCGTGGGATTGCAGTCATGGATAAACAAACCTGCACAGAGCTCAGTCTAACAGTGCCCTGAATATTTCTGATGCAGGAAGCTCTGTATCAGTTGCAAGTTAGTTTGGGTATTTCTCTTTGTGATACTGCTCTATAGGCTTGCAAGGGGGGTTTGGGTATTTTGTGGGGATTTAACTGACAATGGTAGAAATTACTTTATCTTCCCTCTCCCCCCCCCCCCCCTTTTTTTTTTTACCCTTAATAGCTGGAAATTGAAAATGCAAGATTAAGGAATCTAAATGTCTCCCTGTCTGAGGTTCTTCATGCGCAGTCAGTAACCAACATGATTTTGGAAGATGAAGGTGTTCTGGGCAGCATTGAGAGCTCTTTCCAAAAGTTTCACGCTTTTTTAGACCTCCTTAAAGATGCTGGGTAGGTCATCACTTAAGTCTTAACTGTTTCTGCTGAGGTCTCTTCTTCTTTTCCCCTACATAAAAAATAACTTTTTCGGATGGACCCTCTGTCAATTCATGATAATAGGAAGCTGCTCAGAGAGTTACAGAATACCAATCACAGAGACTGTTCTTCTCAGTAAGGTTCTGTATATAATACGCTATGCTGTTGATCGAGGGCTGCAACTTCTCAATTATTATTGAAGCTTAAAAAGCAAAAGTGCAGGTTTGGCCAACTTGTAAGCTGGCAGGTGAAACAACATGACTGTATTTGCTAAGCGTGTAATTGGATGTGGCTATTAGCTATTGTGCTAGTTTGGGAGATCTACACCAATTTTCTGCTTGAATTACAGAGTTCTAATCTTTGTTCTACCTGAGAGGCAATCTGCTTGTCAGCATCCTGGTTTGAGATCAGTGCTAACTGGGAGAACTTCATTCTTAACCTCATAACACTGAATTGAGATTGACAGTTTTGAGCCTTCAGCCTAATTTGTGCAAAGATCTGAAAATACCTTTAGCTACTTGTTTTCATCTTTATTAAGCCATTTTGGGCTTCTTGGAAAACAATGGAAAAAACTATCCTCAAAGCTTCAAACAGTTTCTGCTTCTTCTGGTTTTGAATGTTTAGATTTTTCACATGATAAATTTTTTTGTGTCATTTCCTATTAAACTGTATTTTACAGACTTGGACAACTTGCTGTTTTAGCTGGGATAGACCAGTCAGATTTTGGTGTTTTGGGGGATCCACAAATGAATTCTACTCTCAGTAAGCCTGCTGACATGCTAAAGGAGAAGTCTTTTGAAGAAAAAAGACATGAACATATCCAGAATAGCAAAGTAAGTCTGTAGAGGGAATGCTGGTGGCAATGTACTTGATACTATAATGCTTTCCTTCTGTTATCCCCCTCTGACAGAACGTAATGATTACAAAATGATCCACGAAGTTAATACAACCTTATGCTGTAGCTGTATTTATACAGATCACAACAATTCAATGATTCATGTAGGTTTTTTAAGTGATTACCATTTGGAGTATATTTTGTAATTTACTAAAGAAAATGTTGGTGATAATCATGTTGTTTCTAATTCCAGAATACAAAGGTCCTATAGTGGTATACATCTGTTAAAAACTGAAAATACCATGACTATGTTTTTTAGAAACACTTAATAGTGATGTATAGTGGTTTTAAAATCTTAGTCTGATAGGAGAGGGTACAATAATCTTGTTGAAAAGCACAAATTTTCTGTTAAGTAATTGCAGTGCACATGTCCACTTCAGTTAGATTTCTGGGTGGGCCATTTTTTGCCAAATTTCAGGGAACTAAAAATTTGGAATATTAACAACATAAGGTTTTAGTTTCTACTATGAAGGCAATAAGTAGAACACCTTGCAGATTTTTCAAAGAAGATACTAAAGTTCCCATAAAGAAAACAAAAACCAAACCAAACCCCAAAAAAACAAGCCAAAACAAAAGCAACCAAACAGGCTTAAGTTTTTTTAAAGGAATTAAAAATTAAGGTACTGGCAGCCTGCAAACTTATCTAAGCTGGATGAAACTGTCATGCTAGAATTCATTCTGCATTCTGGTATGTTTATTATACCCAATGTCTTTCCCATTAAGTGTTCCAAATTCTTCGAGAACTCTGTGAGCTTCTAAATCATGATGGTATAAAAGTGTTGGGTTTTTTAATGGTGTGGAAAGCAATTTCCAGTTTTGCAGTTTGAATCTGCTGAAATTATTTGGCATTATAAAGCAGTTATTACAGGTTCTTTGACATTTGTGTGGCTTGCCACAGTGTTTTCAGCTGATGGACTCTTCTGCACTGTGACGTAAGCTTTTTTCATGCAGTTTGAATAATTGTTTATCTAATTCAGCTACACTTAGAAGCCTGAACTTAATATATATTTTTTTTTAAGTGTCCAAATCATACATAGCAAAGGAAGATTACAGAAAGCTTCAACTAACACTTAATGCTACTCTGATACTTATCTCCTGGTATTGGTTAGTTTGGATTCTTGTAACAGCTAGGTATTGTGGGCTAGACTGTTGGGACCACCCTACTGCAAACTGTGAGGTATTTCAGAATAGATGTGGGTAGGCTTTGGCTGCTTCAGTGTAACTGACACATTTCTGTAGTATAAAGTTCAAGCTAGATGTGAAACTGTATCGTTATCACCCTGTCAATCTCCTGAAACTTGCTTGCTTTGAAAGGTAGTACCCCTTGTGTGATTGCTGTTACCTCTGAGTCTTTCCTATATTATGTGATGACTTTATTTTGCTGTGCAGATTTTAGTATATGGCAGTTGCAATACTGGATTTTTTTTTTCTGTAGTTGCATCAGTATCTTTATTATAATCTCTTATTTCAGAATAGAGCTGGGGACATCCAAGCTTCTCTTCCTGGCTCGTTTCAATCCCAGATGGCTGTGAATAGTGCCTTCTCTGCTCTTAGAGAAATAGAAAACATTCAAGCTTCTGGACAGCAGTACCAGCCCAGCTCACAGGACGAAAATGAAGCTCAAATAATTAACCAAAACAAAGAGGATAAAACTCAAAATACTACTCCAACATCCCCTGAGAGGAGAGTCAAACAAAATGAACAAGCAAAAGGACATCAGTCAGCAAGGCAATTGGTTACCAGTTGGCATTCATTTTCTGATTCCAGTGTACATATTAAAAGTAATGGTAGCAGAATATCCAGTGATGCTTCTGGAGAAAAAAGCAAAAATTGTTCCTTGAAGAAATACATCCCTAGAGCAAATGAAATGGCAATTCCAAATGATGGAGCAAGTGCAGACCAAAGCAGACAGCAGACAGTAAACCCCTCTGGAACTGATACTGTTGGATCTGATTCTGAAATGCAAGAAAGTATCAAAAGTCTTACCAGTGTTTGAAATGGTTCTAAAATGTTTGGACTGTTTTTTACACTTGCAAGAGTAAAAACAGATTTTGGATGCCTCAGTATAGTTTGAGAGTTTTTTGTAAAGTAATGTAGGCTTTGTAACCTTTTTAAGCATTACATGCTGTTTAGCATTCCTGTTCCATGTTTGCATCACTTGTTACTAGGTTTTTGGTTTTGGAAAGGTGATAACACTGGTAGAATGGTAACCTTAAGTTTGTACTATATACAAAGGGTTCCTGGCATATGGATTTTGTTGTGTATAACAGATCTCATTATACAGTGTAAACTGTCTTGAGCTAATAAATTTAATTTGATTGCATTTTTTTTCCTCAACATTAATTTCCAGTGTATTGCAATGGAAGTAGAAAAAAGTGGGTTTAGGGCAGACAGCAAGTTATGCCTAACAGTTGTGGGGGTATGACATTTCCGAAGGCAGTGGAAGTTTTGGATTGAAAAACGAGCCTAGATACACATCTACCAGAAATGCTTAAATACAGCCACTCTTCCTTATTGCTGTAGCTGTAGATCATAGAAAAATACACATTGGAAGGGACCTGTAGAGGGTGTCTAATCCAATTCAGTTAGGTTGTTCTTGGGACCTAAAGAAATGTGAGAACATTAAAACTAAAAGCATATTATTGTTTTGAAACTCCTGGGGTTTGCCCTCAGCTTTTATTCCTGTCCTTTTTGTGCAGGCAGCTGATTTGCTTCTGAACTATAGCACAGACTAATACAGACTTTGATTTACCTCATGAGGGACAGAAAATAATTTTTGTTTTGCACCAGGAATAATAATATGCACTTCAGTACAGCCCTGAAAAAGAAAGCGGTATCTTTTTTTATATTTGTACACTTACCAGAGTGCCATGAAAAGGCAGTCAGTCAAGAGCTGAATATAATAATTACATCTTTCCTTCACTAGTGTTTTGTATATAAATGGGAGTACTGTGAAGTTCAACCTGTGAGGAAGGGTTATAGAGATGAAGATGTTAAGCATTTAAGGAAATTTCAGGGAAAGTGTTTTAATCAACATAAAATATTTCATTCTTCCAAATGCAAAACTTAAACTGTAGTTTAGGGTTTAAGAGTAAGTCATTTGGTTCAGCAGTGGGTGTGAATTCTGTTTTTGAACTAACTAGTCAATTTTACTTCCTTAAAATAACTTCTCTATGACTTTTTTTTCACATGCACATGGTTGTGTCAGTCCTGATTTGTAAAAGAAATCTCTGAAATTTCAGTAGTGAGCTCTGGCATACAATGCTTATCTTTATGAGAGATTCAGATGTTGAAAACTCATTACATTGTGCAGTGGTCATGAACAGATACCTTTTTAGAAAACATTAAATATTTTGCTTTTATTTCACTATTTACAGTGTTGGCTTTGATCTTGAATTATCATAATATTTTAGTCTGCTTGGTGTGGACTTTTCTTGGCATCGTGTATTCCATTTGCAGGGGGGACATTCCCCTGTGAGTTCCCCCTCCACATTCTATTGTGAAGGGGATGGAGGGTGATAGAGCAGTGGAAAGTATTTTTCAGATAGAGGAAATAGGCAAGATGATTTGTACTGAGCTGGGGCAGGGAAAGAATACTGTGTAACTTTCTTCTCTACTCTGTCATGAGAATTCTAGAACAGATTGATCTGTAGAAACACCTGACTCTGGTTACTTGACAATTACGAAGAAATTAATGAATTCTCAAATAGAAATTTCTGCTGAGCAAATAGCATGAGATTGCCTTAGCTATTGCAGTATTGCACAAATAATTGCACATGAAAGTACATTATTTATACAGACTTTGATACTTCAGAATAATAGCAGGTAATACATTAATTTACGCAATTTTTTAGATAGTCTCCCAAACATTTGAGGGCTTCAGTCATGATTCATTGCTTGTGATTTTGAGTTGCTAGAACAGTTACATGCAATCAGGTTCTTCAGCGTTAATATGCTGTGTGTTCTCTTTTCAAGGTTAAGACTCTAAAGCTAGTCACTGTGAAATGGCAGATAAAATTATAAATTCAAAAGTGTTAGGATTTGTGAGGTTAGAAATTACGAATCTGCTATTTGCCCCTAAAAATACTGTAAAGAACTTAAATTGGTTTTTATATAGTATGCCTATAAGCAAGTGGCATAAATACCTTATATGTTATACTACATAACATATGTATTTGCTTTTAAAGTATGAATAATGTCAAAAATCATAATTTAAAGCAAAATTAGCCAGGCAGTATGTAATTTAGATGGGCACGGGTTTGTTGTTTTTTTTTTTTTTTTTTTTCCCAGTTTTTTTTACTTAACCATGTTCTTTTTTTTTTTTTTTTTTAAATCTTAATAAGAATCATGAAGAATTCACCATCTCATCACTGGTGCTGTTGTGCTGCATTCTTACTGTGAGAATCTGGAGTGTATACTTTATATATAGTTGAATGTTGGATCTGAAGTCAATAGAGATAATGTAAGTCACCTATGGAAAAGTTTTTTAAAGCTATCATAATTATCTCAGAAGTTTCAAGGTTAAAGCATTTTAATAAGTAAAGAAAAATAAGTAGGGTATAATATATGCATTTGAAATTATTATGAAACTGTTTTACCCTGAGGTTGTATATAAACTGTTTCAACCTCTTGCTATTAGTCAATGTTTTACACGTTTGTCTGTGTTCTTGTTTGACAAAAAAAGCCTGAAATCAATAGGCCAGATTTGCTAGAGAACATGTTACTGTTTACTTAAAAAAATCAAGCATTTTTTTCTGCCTTTATTTGGGCTTTCCGAAAGTTACTTTTCACACTTCATAATTGCAGTTTTGGATCTATATCTCTGAAAAACAGAGTAACGCCCAAACCCTTGTCTGAACTCCCTCTAAAATCTGCAGATCTCACTGGCTTGCTGGACCAGGCACCCCAGCTGCCTACTGACACAGCTGCCAGGTTGCTATGTAGTCAGCATTATTTGTCTTTTAATAGTGACGTCAGTTTGTCGGTTATTGTACTGAACAGATAACTCATGTGCACTTGCTCTTCTTGAGTGAGCTGGTTTTGTTCCAGCAGTAGTTGATGATGGGTTTTATGTCCATCATAACATGAAATCATGATGAGCCACATAAAAGTTCACTGAAAACTCTCTTGTGAGACCTCACTTGGAGTATTGCGTGCAGTTCTGGTGTCCTCAACATAAAAAGGACATGGAACTGTTGGAACAAGTCCAAAGGAGGGCCACGAGGATGATCAGGGGACTGGAGCACCTCCCGTATGAAGATAGGATGAGAAAGTTGGGGCTGTTCAGCCTGGAGAGAGAAGGCTGCATGGAGACCTCATAGCAGCCTTCCAGTATCTGAAGGGGGCCTATAGGGATGCTGGGGAGGGACTTCTTATGAGGAACTGTAGTGAGAGGACAAGGGGTAATGGGTTCAAACTTCAACAGGGGAAGTTTAGATTGGATATGAGGAAGAAATTCTTTTCTGTAAGGGTGGTGAGGCACTGGAATGGGTTGCCCAGGGAAGTTGTGAATGCTCCATCGCTGGTGGTGTTCAAGGCTGGACTGGACATAGCCTTGGGTGGCATGGTTTAGTGGGAGGTATCCCTGCCCCTGGCAGGGGGGTTGGAACTAGATGATCTTAAGGTCCTTCCCAACCCTAACTATTCTATGATTCTATGATTACACTTCCTCTGGCTTTTTGCTGCTTGTGTTCTATTTTTCCAGTTGAATCATAGTAAATACAGCACTCTCCTCTTTTGTATTAATTATGCAAGTTAATGTTAAACTGCAGAGATTTGTGGCACTTGAAGGGTCAGGTACTCTCTCTAATGCTAGAAGCCAGAAAAATTCTTGGACGTCCTGGTTTACAAACGCTTGTATTTCATATTGGGTGACTGTGAATATTGACATAATGAATTTCTGATTTATTTATTTTTATATAACAAAAATATCAAATCATAATTGCTGGCAGCAAAATATTAAAATAGGAGAAATCTCAATAGAAACAGTACCCTGACATGGCCTTTACCATTCTTCATTCTCTCCAACTTGGGTTGGAGGATAACGATCCCTTGCATGTAGTAAAAACGGACCATTCTCTGTCTAGGAAACTTTATGGTTTATACATCCTTATCAATTTTATTTACTTGCCATCAGTGAGAATGTGGAATAAATTTTCTAAAGCTCTGGGTGGCCACACTTCCATCACAGTTGGCTTCTGTTCTCATGGGAGCTGTCATTTTTCACTCTTCTGGTCAGGATGGGATTTTCCTGAGCCAAAAAACTGCAATACCTGGTGTTTACTTCCTGTGCTCTGAGCCTACACTAGCACTAGCTTGCCTGGTTTGTGGTTTTGTGTTCTAGCTTTTTGTGCTACACTTTTAATTCCAAAGTTTTAATTTACCTTGTGGTTTGTGCCACACAGTCAGGATTCAAGACTAATCCTGCTAGCGTGTCGAAGCACTTCCCTGTGGTAGTAGCCAGGCTGCCCGATCTGAATCGCCAAACTAAACTATTTCTGACTGTTTCCACTGCGCCTTACTACCTTTCCCCAATAGATTGGACTTCATAGCTGCCCCTCTGGTCAGATGTAGGTGGTGTGGGTTTAATACTGGGAAAAGGCTGTGCTAGGAGCTTTAACCCTATTTTTGAGACTCAAGTAGAAATAATCATATTACAGTTAATATCTGTGTTGTTAGTGAGCATTTTAGTAGGTGCTTCTATTTAATTAAGATTAATTTTAATGATTAGAATTAATATAGTAATTCTGGGTGTTATGGCTTGAGACAAACTTTAAAAATACCTTAGTGTTTTGAGGAGAATATATTGAGCCTGTAATGGCTGTGAAGGTTGCTAGTTTTGAAGTTTGCTAGTTTGAAGTTTTCCTCTTTAGAACTGAGGTAGTTTCTGGTGTCTGAAAGCAAGTTTGGTAGGTTTTTCTTAAGCTAAAGCCATTATTGAAATGAAGGTCATCTTTGCTCTAAACCCACTATCTCTGTTTACAATCTTTTAAAAAAAAAAACATAAAACTTGCATTAAGATGAAAGTCAGTTAACTAGAGACCAGATTAGGCTGTAATCTGTAAATTCTTTTCATCATTCTAGGTATGACCTGCTTGACAGGCAAAGGAACAAATTCAAATAGCCAGTATTTCTTCAGTGGAATAATTAATAATGAAAAATTACTTTTTATCTAAATCTCAGTATTCACAAAATAATGCACATAAAACCTTTCATTTCTAAAAAAAAAAAAAAGAATTGCAGATTTTATATACAGACTATCAATGCTGATGATAACTGGGTGAACATGCATGGGACTAAAGATGGGCCAGCATTTGGGTTACACTGGGCAGACCAAAGTGTCGGAGAGCCTTATACAGCCACATATAAGAACCATGAATCTCATCCAAGATAGCTGAAAATTATGGGACTCTCTAAAACCCATCTGTTTTCAATCATACTTAATGTTTTGTCAAAAGTGACTTACTGCTGCTGCCTTTAAAATGACTTCTGCAAACTGATTGTCAGGCAGTATATCTCTCACTAGAACAGTTGGAAGAAATTGGATGAGCTAAAGTCTTTCAGTTACAGCAGTTTAGTTGTATTAACCCTATGTTTTCAATGGCCTCACACCAAGGTATCTGTGGAACGAATGGTTTAGTATTTAGGGATATTAGCCTAGGATTTAGCAGACCTCAAGGCAAGTCCCAGCTCTGCTATCCATTATGCGACATTAAGTTTCACACCTCTATTGTTTTTAATCCCTTTCTATGAAATGAAAACAGCAATTTTCTGGCAATGGGCTGTTTGGAGCTTGAGCGCACAAAAGCAGGTACTTCTTGGATTAGTGAAGGTAGGGATCCTGCTCCTCTGCCACGAATTTTGTAGAATCATAGGTTTAGGTTGGAAGGGACTTTAAAGATCATCTAGTTCCACCCCCTGCCGCAGGGGCACCTTCCACTAGACCAGGTTGCTCAAAGCTCCATAAATCCTTGCCTTGACCACTGCCAGGAATGGGGCAGCCACAGATTCTCTGGGCGCCTCTCGCAAGATGAAATACTACCCGAAATTCAGTGTAACTACGGACTGCTGGTTTTAATGTCTTGTGCATTCAGACACATCACTTTTGGAACACGTGTCCAAGCGCTGCGGCAGCAGCAACTGCATGGGTGAAACACAGAGCAGCTACTTGTAGGACATGCCTTCTCTCTATCTGCCTGTCTACCCACCCACCCAGTGAAATCCTGGCAAGGTTCACTGAGGCTTTCCAGGCGCAAGGCTTATTTAAACCACTCGCTTCGAGTTCTTGTCCGCAGCCGGCCCCTCCGGCCTTCTTTGGCTGAGCGCAGGCGGGCCGGGGGGTCGGGGACCCCGGCGAGAAGAGGCGGTGGCCCCGCGCACCGCCCCGCCGGCCTGAGCACGCCGCCAATAGGCGGCCGGGGAGAGCCCTGCCCCTGGGGTGTGCGCGGCAGCAACCAATCGGCGCGCCAGTCGCAGGGGGTTTATACCGGCGGGGCCGCCGGGGCGGCTGCTGGGCGGCGGCGGCAGTAGCGGCGGCAGTGGCTGCGGAGGGAGGAGCATCATGGAGAGCGGGCGGCAGGTGGCGAACTTCGGGGCCGGGCCGGCCAAACTGCCGCGCTCTGTGAGTAGGGGCCCGGCCCTTCCCGCGCTGCGGGGCGCGGTGGTGGGTGTCCGGCCGGACGTGTCCTGCCGGAGCTACGCGCTGAATGGGCTCTCTCCGGGGTGAGGCGGCGGGACAGCGGCGGGTGCCTACCGGCCGGCCCAACCCGGGTCCCCCGGGGCTTCCCGGGGCTCCGGCTGCGCCGCGAGGGCTGGGGAGTCTCCAGTGAGTCGTAATAAAGCGGAGTTACCTGAAGAGCGACGAAACAGTTTCTTATCTCCCTGCGTACCCCGTTGAATGCATTGTTAGTGGATCTTTTGGAAACTCTCCCTAATGTGGGTTTAGGATTGCTCGCCCCGAGTTGTTTTTCTGAATCTGGTCATATGGTCGTTGACGAAGGGCTATATCAGCTTCTGGATGCGGAGTAAATCCTCGGATGAGCGAGGGTAGCTGTGTTGAGTGCGTTAACTTGTCCCCTGATAAACAACATGGTAATTCCCCGAGAAGTCTTTGTTTAACAAATGTTAATGAGTGCAGTGTAGGCTCAACCCTCGGGAAAGTTGCATCAGCAGCTATGGGTTATCCGTCCAGTCACATATGGAGAGAGGGTGGCTTCTGCGAAATTGTGTGCATCTGACTTTCAGCTTCAGAGTTATGGATTGTGGAGATCTTTCCTTGTTTTCTTAATTTCCTTCATTGTTTTCTTCTTTATTTTATGTGTTATTTATTTAGCAATTTTCTTTAGGTGAAAAAATGTGCTATGCAGCAGCCCCTTTTTTTTTTTTTTTTTTTTTTTTTTGTGTTATTTTGCTTGATTTTGCTCTCTGTTTTCATTCTCCTGGGAATGTCCTTTGTAGGTTACGCTGAAAAGAAACCTGTTGTTCTGTCTTGAACCCTTCATTCCAAAAGAGCTTTTTGAAGAACTGCTGCAGTATCCAGCTGTCTGCCACAGAGTACTGAAACCCGGGCTCAGGATTGGAGGAGACCACAGCTAACTCCCTAGTATTAATCTCTTCCCTAGTATTAATTTGGTTTTCCCTCTGGAAAACTCAGTAATCTTACATGGACTCCTGTGTCACTTTGATCTGGGCTGAAGTGCTCAAACTCGCAGAAGAAGGTGAACAGAGCTCTTTGTGGCTATTATAAGGCGTACCATAAATGTCTTTTGCAATACATGCCGAAAAATATTACTAACAGAATTGGATTTTATTATGCAGTTCAGTAAGCACTTTCTTCTGATAATCTGCATGCCCCCTTTGACTTTTTTTCCCTCCTCTGACATGAATATGCCTGCACGTGAAATGTGGTGGTTAAAAGTTAACAATCTCTAACATCAAAAACAGCGTTGTTGTTTCTGGTTGACCTCTTGGTGACCAGCTGTTACAGTTGATAGGCCATGCAGATACCCTGTCAGAAAGGTAGATCTCTTGTTCCTGAAACTCTTTGGAGCACTTCTGTGGCTTCTTGGTAGATCCTGAGGTGAATGCACTCAGTACTTGTTTTGGTGGCTTTTCTACTGGGGCTCCCTCTTCTACTGCTGAGGGTGTTGTAACTCTCACACAGGAGCTTGCTGAAATTGGAAGCTGCAGATCTAATGGACAGAATGTAATTCCACTTTGTTGATCCTCAAGAACTGTGGGAGAAGAAAGAACAACAGAAGGCTGAAGTGGCGGATTACATGACTAGGGCTTTTATGAGTGTCCTCTGTCTTCTGGTTGTCTCAAAACTTTTCTTCATTTCTTTCTTAACTTTCAATGGCATAAAGAAGGCTCATCTTCAAAAGTGTGGGGCTTCATTCTTATCCCGTTGTGTCAGTTTGAGGTATCCAGTTCCCCATAATGATTGTTTTATTTTCTTTTATGCTTTCCTCCTTGGTTGTCCTGTTTGCACAAGTCAAGTGAAAGACAAAGGGTGGAGGGGTGAGCATTTAAAATGCTTGCTTAGAAAGAGTACACTTGGAAGCATTAAGTGTTTTGTAAGAGAACAGATGGGGGGGGTGGATTTCAATTAGTTCTATCTAATTCCTAGAAATCATCCTGAAATCTGGAAATCTGGACATTGAAATAGTAAGTTAAAACACAGTCTCCACAACAAGCATTTGATTTAATTATGCTATTTTACGAAAAGCCTTCCACAACAAAATTATTTTGGTGACCATACTTCTGTTAATCTCACTTAAGTGTCAGGTTACTGCAGTATGGAGCAGCTGGCATATGTACGATGCACCAGTGTCTCCTGATAGTGAAAAATTCCCTTAATTTATTTGTGGATTTTTTTCCTTTGTTAGGTATTACTAGAAGCACAGAAAGAATTGGTGGACTACAAAGGACTTGGCATAAGTGTTCTTGGTAAGACTGAAAAATGTAGATTTTGATTTATTTTTTTCTTTTTAATTTAGATGTTTGGCAAGTTGTTTAATAAAACTATTTCATCTTAGTATTTAAACTCCTTTTCTTTACTAATAACTTATTCTGCTACTATGTATGTTCAGAGAATATTTTTTCACACTGCTTTTCTACCATTCATCAGATCATAAAGTGATAAAAAGCCAGATGTTTAGTGATACAAACAAAGGATTAGAGACAAAAAAAAACCCTAATCACGCTGAGAACATTAGTACTTTTGGACCATTTGGCAGGGATATGGGAATGTATTCATATGTAGGCAATATATATTAAAAATATGTATATATAAAATACTATATGTGTGTACACATATTATCCACAGATATACAAATGCTATATGTGTGTATGTATAGATACCTTACATAGGATCTTATATACTGTGTGGCAGAACACTTCAGATACGCCTGATGGACAGCATCCTTCCCATTAGGAAGGCAATGCTGTCCTCTCATAAAGAGGAGATGTCTTCTGCACCATATGGTAGCTGACTGGCTTTTCAATTCCAGTTGCCCATAACTTTATGCAAGAAGATGGTCAGCATTTTACTAGTTCTGTGAAACTGTTTGTTTGCTAAAAGCAGAATGTGCACCAGTCTGCAGGATTTGTATTCATGTTTAAATTGTACACTCTTACTTATGGAAGGAAGCATAAGGATTTAATAAAAAGAATTAGTGTTAGTTAACCCTAAGTGTGCTTAATATTTAATTAGGATTATGGCATGAAGAAGCCTTGCGAAAAATAAAAGAAAACAAATCACTACACCTTACTCTATACTTGCTGCAGCATAAATAGCAGAGAAAATTCTTAGAGTGAGAAAAACTTACGCCTTTCTAGGGATTATTTTGTTCTTGGGGGTAATAAGGTCATGTGGATGCCAAATGTGAATGGACTGGGTTTGCCTGGATCTAGACAAGACTGGAGGTATAAGTCTTGTTTAAGTATTTAGGAAGGCTCAGCAATAAAAACAGTGTGATTGGAAACTGGGAATAGGACTTCCAGGCGTTTTAGGTCTATAGAGTAAAAGTTTTAAAGCTTAACGCAATTTTAAAATAACATTGATGTATTACCATTGTGTTTCATGTTATTTCTTCTTTTCTTTCCACCAAAGAAATGAGCCATCGGACCTCAGACTTCACAAAAATTTTAAATACAGCTGAAAATCTCGTGCGTGAATTGCTGTAAGTCAGTTACTTATTTTTGTGTTAGTTGCAGCAGTAATGACTAATGTGGAGACTGTGGAGACCCTTCCTTGAAAGCACTTGTGTATGGGGGGGTGGATTGCCTTTTGTTTTAGATGCTGTGTCTGATAGGGTATTAATCTTGGAGAGGACACTGGTCTTCTGTTTGTCTGATGCTGATTTATTTGGATTTGACTAAGGGATTTTATTAGGTTAAGATGCTTTTTATATGTCTACTACGCACTGATTAGTTGCCTTTCTTATGAAACTTCAATTTTTGTCACCTTCATAGAATTAATGAAGGGCATCAACTTTCTTCAAGAAGTAAGTGGAAACGGTGGAAATCAGTTCTCTAGTGTTATAGAGGCGATCTGTACGTTACATGTTTTAGAATCTTTGAGCAGGAGCCCTTTTCTTATTTGTAGTGTGACACGTTTTTCAAAGTTTGAAATAATTATATTGTATATTAGAATTAGTGTTGTCATAGTAGCTTACAATGTTAGTTATCTCATACAAAAGCTTGACTGTCAGTCGCAGGCAGAATTATTGGCAGAGGTTTCAATTATTAGTTTGAACAAGTAATTTTTGTTACTGTATGGACTCCTTCTTATGGCACTTGCTCTAAATGCACAGTTTACCGTACAGTTGCACTGCCTACTGAAGGGCCTCAAAGCTGAGTTCTGCTGTGAGCACTTTGGTGTGAAGTTAGTGGCTTGACAGAAAAGCCATGAAGCAAGCAGTAGACAAAATTACAAGTGAGAATTAATTCTACTGGAATATCTTCTAAGCTTGTATGTACTATGATAGTAAAGCTACTCAGGAGTGAATTTATTTGATGATATCCGAGGGGGGTTGAAAAACTTGTTTTCATCAAATTTTTGCAGCAAAATATATAGCATTACTCTTAATACTTAAGTTGTTTGTGAAGACCAGTGCTGAAGTAAGTTAATGGGATTTGGTCTAAACTCTTGGCAGAGTCTTCTGAAATGACAGCGTTTTTCCTCTGTTGCTGTATGCTGTAAATGCATAATATCAAGTAGTATGCATCCTGTGTCTTCTGGGAATAATAATAGATAGTTATTTCTTGCATGCAGAAATGTACCAGAAAACTACAAAGTCCTTTTCCTCCAAGGCGGTGGATCTGCTCAGTTCAGTGCAGTCCCACTTAACCTTATTGGTTTGAAGGAGGGAAGAAATGCAGATTATGTGATTACTGGAGCTTGGTCAGCAAAAGCAGCTAAAGAAGCAGAGAAGTATGCCAAAGTGAATATCGTTCATCCAAAACTAGGAGCCTATACAAGTAAGTTGATGACTACATCTGTTCATATAAATGCTTAGCTTTTTGAATCACGCTAAAAAATGGTCCAACTCGGCTATTAGGTTATTCAGTGTTAACTAGTTAGAGTTGACTGTCCAGCACTCAGAAGATTGCTTGCCATATCTCCCCACGTTCATCACTAGGAGATCTGTTAGATGTCTTAACCTTCTCCACCAAAAGAGAATTGTGAAACTAGGCTGATCAGATTGCAGAAAATAAGCTGCAAGAAGCAAATGTGTATTGGTAGGGAAATGGTCTGGGCTGTCTGATTTTCTTTTCTTTTTATATTTTTTGTTTGTTTATTTGACTGAGTTCTTAAGCTATATGCAGGGATATTGCAAAGTATTTCAGTTTCAAGTACACTCAATGAGATTGGTGTGAAATTCGGAAGCATGTTTGGTATCTTAACCTTGTTGACCCAGGAAATGGGAGACCTGCATTCTGTTACCTACTTTCAGGGGTTCCCAAATACTTATTTTTCCCACCCATGTGTCATAACAGGCAGTTAGCTCTGAAATAGAAGAGGCATTTCAGCTCTTCCTCTGGAACCTTATTACTGGACATAACGTACTCTGAATGAACACAGTGTAGAAGGAAGAAACAGGTTTACTGTAATTGAGGCATTAGGCATTTTTATGAGACAGTCTGTGTGAAGAACTTAAGTGTATAATTTGTATATACGTAAATAATTCTTGGGGTAGGGATGCCTGAATTCTCGTTTCTACTCCTGCTAGTTATGCTCACTTGTCTTAGTTTTGGTCCAAATGATAGCATTTGAACTGGTAAGAGTGGCAACAGGAAAGGCAAAGAATATCCACATGTGAGTTAGTGTATTAACAGGTGATTAGGGCACAGACTTGGAACATCAGTTTGTATCCTTTGAGGCACAGGAAGGAATTCAACCTACAATTTTCCAGTCGAGGGAGTGTATTCACCATTTGGGAGCTGTAGATAAGGGGAGAGGTAGTAAGTGATGATGGAGGCCATAACAGCACTTCTTACCCACGTGTTTTGGAGGAGAGAAGGAAGAAAGAGCAACCCTTTGTTCTATGCAAAACCTGTTCTGTGCTGTCAGGGCATGCCTGTATTTTGCCTGTTGACAGAGGAAATACTAGTTTTGCAAATCAGTTGCAAAGCTTAAATAGGAGGTAGGTAGATAAACTTGTGTTCATCTTGGGCAAGACTGAAATGCTTCTGGGGATCCTCAGAAATGCAGCTTTGGAGAACTTTGCCAGTGAGAATCTGGAGGATTCTTGGATCCAGTGCCTCAATTCTCTGAAATGCTGTTTTGTACCCCACAGCAGTAGTTTTCAGTCTGGGATTGCAAACCTGATTAAAATCCCTTGAGGAATAAGGGCTGAAAATTAGAAAGGGGTTTGCAAGCTTAATGGTGGCTCATCACAGAATTTTGAGAATGCACTGATGTATTTCATTTGCTGATAAATTATAACTTCCTAGTAACAAGATAATGAATGCTTTATACTGCAAAATTGTTGTAGGTTTGTACTTAAGTCTGCATTTTACTTGAACAGGAAAATTCCTTATCTCCAGTGACCTTTGGTTTTCTTTTTTGTCTGTCTCAGACATTCCTGACCCAAGCACTTGGAATCTTAATCCAGATGCATCTTATGTTTATTATTGTGCTAATGAGACTGTTCATGGTGTGGAGTTTGACTTTGTACCTGATGTCAAAGGAGCAGTCTTGGTCTGTGATATGTCATCAAACTTCCTGTCCAGACCTGTGGATGTTTCCAAGGTACAGTGTTGGACACAGTGGCTGCATAAAGCATTTTCAAACTTAAATGCATATAATTAGACAGTTTGAAATATCTGGGTGGCCAGAGATGCTGAGCAGTGTAATGCAGGACATTGTGTTTTGTTGATTTTTGTATCTGATGGTGAACACAAATTTTGAAATTTAAAAAAGTTTCAGATTTCAGTGTCTACCTGTTCTCCCCCTTTTTTTTTTCTTTTTCCTGTAAAACCAGGTTGAACTATGTTGAAATAGTTCATGTTAGTAGCTGTCTAAGTTTGTTTGCTTTGTTGTCTTCACCAGTGCTGTAGTTGAAAAAGATATCTTCTGAATTGTGTTTAGTCTGTAGATAGTGTATATGGCTATCGCAGGGTACTGTGAATCAGAGTTTTTGATCATGCCTCTTACATGGAAAATCTGTAACCCCTTTTAAGCTGATAAAGCTTCCTATGCCTCACAACTGTTGTCTCTGTTTTATAGACAATACAGAGACAGAACACAGTACTTGCTTGCTTACATTTGTAAAGCGTGTTAGGAGTGGGAAGTGTTACTGACCACTGAGGTATCATGTTTTACCTTTTTTATCTGTGTATAGCAAAAAGAAGCGGCAATTGTTAATGCTTTCATCTTGGGTTTTCCTCATCTGCCTTTTCGAACAGGTAGTTTATACGATCCTCTGAAATACCAAATCAGTTGAAAATACTGTGATCTCTGTATGAATTTTTTTTAGTAAATTTGCTTGGAGTATGGTGAAATTGGGGCAGGCTGCCTTGAAAATTATTTGTGGCTACTAAGTAAACATTTAGCAAATCTTTGGGAAATTTATTGTTCCTCAGTTGAAAGAAGGTAGATGGCTCTAATAACAGACATATGGGATAACAACTGCAGCTGTAGCTGCGCTTTGAAATCAGAACTTCTAACTCTTCTTTGACTTACAACTTGCATATTTTCAACACATTCTCCAAGCTGTTATGCTGACTTGTGCGCCGTTGGATAATGATATTGGAGTATTAATCAGTTATAAGATTTACTAGTGGATGCATGTAACAAGTCCTTTTCTTCTGTTAGTTTGGAGTGATTTTCGCCGGTGCTCAGAAGAATGTTGGCTGCGCTGGAGTTACTGTTGTAATAGTACGTGAGGACTTGTTGGGATTTGCACTGAAAGAATGCCCTGTAGTGCTGGATTACAAAACGCAAGCAGTGAACGGCTCTTTGTATAACACTCCGCCGTGCTACAGGTAATTTACCCTGCTGTTTAACATCCCCTGTCTGGAAAGCAACTGCACTGCCATCTGCTGCTCTTATTGAGAAAAGTTTCACAAGCCCAGTATTTGGCTTCAAGTCGCCGATATGTTGGTGTGTTTCACAGGAACCCTGTGGAAACACGGGAAGTGTCCAGCCACATGACCGTAGCAGGCTTTGAGGTAGCCTAGTAGGACTCAGCCGTAAAGGACGTAGTATTTTTAGAAGTAAATATTGTATGTCCTAATTTCATTGTGAAAGTTTCAGGGTCCAGTTTTGCCTTTTAGGAGCTCTGGTCAATTCAGTGGTGGTGCTTCTGTCACTTGCAAGTAGGTAATTTGGCACTTAGGCTTGCTTCTTGAACACTCAGTGCAGTTTTGATTTAATTTGTTCCTGAGGTTTTTCTTGGCATTTGAACCTTCCAGATCCCTATACCTGCTGTAAATAATAGTAAATGTTGTTTTTTAAAAATATGTCTTGTTCTAGCTACACCATTTACTACTGTTGGTTTTGAAATGAAACTGCAAAAGGTTGTGGGTTTTTTGTGTGTGGTTTTGTTTTGTTTTTAAAGGTAATTTAGTAATTGCTGTGTTTTATTCTCCAGTACAACTGTCCTTATTTCTTTTCTACCCACTTCAGTGTTTCACTTGGCATCCAGAAATGAAATTGGTCTAGCTTCATAATCATTGCTAGCAATCAAGATCATAAAATTGGCATTTACTTGGTGATTTCATGTATGTAAGAAGCAGAACAGACTGCAGGTTGCCCTTTTAATATTACTGTCTCCTACCTTGTGTTAACTGGTGAAATGATGTTCTGCTACTGGAATATTTAGGTGTTGACCAGTAGTATCTACCCATTGTTAATCTGGAGCATTTTTATACTAGTGTTCACCAGAACAAATACTTTAAAAAAGCAAATCTCAGACCACGTATTTCCTCCCCTTCCCCCCTCCCTCTTCCCCTTCCCTCCCTGAAGTTTTTTAAACTACTACAAAATTCTGGCATGTGTGAAAAAGTCAAGATTAAAAATCGATGTCAGACTGCATTATCAAATTTTTTGAATAAAAAATAAATCTTATATTTAAAAGTAGACATTGTTAAAGTTCAGTTGCCTAATGATGTCTAACAGATAATAAATGCGCTGTGTAGGCATAAAGTACAGTGATTCATGTGTATAAAGCCTACCTTTATGCTAGTACTTACTTAAAGTCAGGCAATTTTAAGTTATATTAATTGTATTTCTGAATATGCTGGTTCTTACTACTGAAGTAACAGAGGCAGTTATCTCAATTTATCAGAAGAACAGTTAATCTCATAAGCGTATGTTTACCCCAGATTTTACAATGCATAACTAGTTTTCCCAAGCAGTATGCATACTATAGAGTATGTAGTGCTGTAATGATGTACTCTGGCTGTCACCATGTCTGCCCTTGTCAGCTGGGTACACACAGTGTCCTTAGGGCGGCTGTTAAGACAAGAGTTTACCTTAAATGTTTCCAGATTTTTTGTAGTTTTTCTGAATGTTGCTTTAACATGAGCTGTGTGTCTCTTTTCCCAGTGATTGAAAAGGCTGTATTCCATGATTGATTATTTTCCTGACTGCCAAGTCCAGCATTCTGATTTGGACACTGTGTACTTGCACATGCTAAGTTTTAATTCCAACCATTCATGTTCTCCAAGTACAAAGCTATTTCCATTTGAAAGGTTCTACTTAATCTCAGCATTTAGAGCAGAGGAGCAACACAGTTCAAGAAGCAAGCCAAATTGAATTCTGCAGTTTTACTTTAGCCACAGCAAAGAACTTCTGAGAAGAAAGTGCTGCTTTAGATGTAACTCAATATATGTCAGTAACATCAACAAGTTAGTGGGAGATTAAGGGAGCTGAGAATAAAGTTGAACTAGCAGTTTTTCTCCTTTTGTATCACTGCCTTGCTGGATTTCACTCCATGCTACAGCCCGACATTGGAGTACACTCCAGGATCCAGAATGTAACAGAGACTGAAATGTTGGCAGGGTGCACATCTGTTTGGCTTGGCTCTAAATGCCTGTTCCAGTTCCTGCAAGGAACTGGCAAAGCTTCTTAGTTCTTTCTTTCCTCAGCTCTTTTCCTCACACTCTCTCTAATAATGGCCTGCTGGCAAACAGGCAGGAAATATTAACTGAATTTGCAAGAGCTACTTCAGCAGGATGTTAAGTAAAATTAAATTAAGGTGATGCTAATGGCTTTAAAATCTTTGCACTACAGAGTTTGACTCTTTGACCCTAATCTGCTTTGCTAAAATTAACAATGAATTTGCTATAAAAATCTCATTTCCATGCTCCAGAGTGCATTTTGCATTTAAAATTGCTCCAGAAACGTTACTTTTACATGAAAGAAGGATAAAAGATTTAGGTGGCTGGGTTTTGTGGATGACTCTAAGGCTGACTTCTTTAAACTTTACTTATCCAAGAAGGTTCACTGAAGCAAGTGAGGGCAAGAGGTGAATGTAGCCCTGTATTTTTGGCAAGGGCATAGGCTTCTCTTAAATCATTTACACTGGGGTAGTTGATAGTGTGCTGTCATAAATATATCAGGATTCTGCTCTTAAAGCTGTAAGGTGCTTTGTGTAAAAGTCAGTCTGCATTCTTTCTGCAGTGTTCAAAGATTTGATGCTGGCATCCTTATAGAAATTAAAAGTAGCAAAGTTTAAAGCAGCCTTCTGCTATGTTTGTGTTAGGGAAATGTGTAGGGTAATGGTCTCTGAGCACTCCCTTGGAATCTGTAATGAAGGGATTAATAAAAGCAAACTTGTTGGGAATATGCCATAAAAACTTGTGAACAGTTTTTTTTATGTAAAGTGTTGTAGTCGTGGGAAATGCCTAGCCTTGAATAAGCTGAGTTTTGTGGCTAAAGCACAAGGGCAAAAGGCCTCAGGGTTTTTTTTATGTGGTGCTTCTAAACTAGCATTGAAACACTAATACACCCAAGCCACCTGATGCCAGCAAGCTTCCAGATTTCTCCTTAGAACTTGAATGGTAATGAATAATCAAGTGTGGTATACCATTATTTGTTTCACCAAACTTCACTGTTCGTGTGGGCAAAAGGTCTTTTTAGACAGAAATAGGATTATAGTTTTTATTTTTGATGTTTGAAAATATGATTAGATTTCTGGTATTATTAGTGTACACAAATTTGGGGTTCACTGCTGTATCTTTGCGATAGTATCTTTGCTATAGTAGCCATGCAGGGTGGAGGCTACTCGCTTTTGCACTACCTCAGGCTCTTTCTAGCACTTGACAGACAGTTATGTGGCCAATGAACTGGCAGTCACTGCAGCATGTCTAGGGATGTCCTGGGGAGCCTAGCAGAGCTGCAGGAAACTTGCAGGACTTGCCCTTCTGTGGTGCAAAGGAAGAGGTTTGGTACAACAGATTTGTGTAGCATTTGAATTTATCTGTGTTCAAAAAACACTGCCTGCTTAAAATTGTCATTATTTGTAAAATACTTCAGACTTTGGGTTGTTAAGCGCTCTAAAACCAAACATACGGCTTTGTTACTGAAACAGTTTGTGAACTAATAAACAGGACTGCATTTTTTGTGTTTTTCTTTGGGGAGGAGTGTTTTTGGTTGTGGGGTTTTTTTTTATGATCTGACTGAAAAATATTCTTTTCTTTTGTAGTATTTATATCATGGGACTGGTACTGGAATGGATAAAGAATAACGGTGGAGCTGCAGCTATGGATAAGCTTAGTTTAATCAAATCACAAATGATTTATGATATTATAGACAAATCTAACGGATTCTATGTGTAAGTTGCTATGCTTCTCCCCTTGTTTTCAACATTCGTTGCAGAGCCAAACATTTGTAACTTTTAAGAATCTGGTTGCAGCATATTTTTAGCCTTCCCTTTTCCGTATATTGAAATCCCTGTAGGATTACTTGTGCAAAACATTCTCTTGGTAACTAGTTGTTCAAACTATCCACTTGACAAGGATGAGTCTCATTACAGTAGGAAGCTGTTTCAAGTTATCCTGTATTTGTCAGCTGTAAAGCATGTTAGTAATGTATGTTCTAAAGTTAATAAAATGCAGGAGCCAAGGAGAAGAGTATGCAAAAAACAGATATAGAGCTTGTGGTTAGTATGCTTACTGAATCTCTTGCTGGCCAAGACAGAGAAAGTGGCTTGTAAGAAACTGCAGTGACCGCTTTTGCATCGCATCCTTCCTACTGTCTATTTCAGTAGTCACTCTCCTTTTTCTCTGTCAAACAGAGAATTTTAATTAGCTAATTATGCTGTGTTCTCAAGCAGTTTCTGAATAGAAAGAGGAAGATCAGACCTAGATGCAGTAAAAATGTAATACAGTTTGTTTTCCTCAGTTATTTTTTATGTTTTTCCAAAGCAGACTTAACCCTCTGATTTTTGCATGTTGTTGCAAGGTATTTTTGATCTCATAGGACCAAATATATGTGTAGTTAAAAGCAGATGTTGTAATTTGGAATAACTGTAATATTTGCCAAGCTCAAACGAATAACTGACTATGAAACTGCAAAATATTTTCCTTCACTTTCAGTACAAGATCCACATTTTTGGGACATAATAACTTTCAAGCCAAAGTTAGGATAGGGCAAATTAAATTTGGATTTAAAATTAAAGCTGGCTGTAACCTTAATTGGCAGGGATATAGTTTCATCATTATATTTAATACATTCTGCTTATCCATTTAATGAGAACAGTTTTGCCTTTAGCATTGTCATGATCAGGACTGTGATCCTACTCTACTGAAATCCTGAGGGTTTTTCGTAAACTTCAGTAAGCAATTGAAGCCTTGAAAAAATATTTTGTGACAAAGAGAAATCTGGTTTTGGCAGGCTGGTCTGTGAGGGGGTATGCAATGCAGATGGGACGGTAAATATTGGGAAGGCAAAACGGAGCCATATACATCTTAGTAAGCAATACCTTTAAGACTGGAATTTTTTTTATCTGTGACTAAAATGGAGACCCATCTGAAGCTGCTTTCCCAGCTGTAATGTGGCATGCCTTGCTGGGTAAGCACTGTGACAAGCCAGTTAGCAAATGAAGACTTTCTTCCACAAAGTGCTGTGTCCCATTTGCAGTTTACTTCCCAAAGTCTGTGCCCCGACTGAGTGACACCGGATTGCCATATAGTAACTGGATCTTCTAAAGGCTATAGCATAGCTACAGATTTGCAAATATGGGACTGCTCACATGCATAGCCCTTTTTGAAAAGTATTTTTCTGGTTGCATCTCAAGTAGAAAGTTTACATAGGCAGATATGATTGATCTTTTTTCTCTTCAAAATGGATATATCTGTACAAAGGAACCAAGGGAGAAACTAAAAAATAATGATAGAATGATAGAATCATAGAATAGTTAGGGTTGGAAAGGACCTTAAGATCATCTAGTTCCAACCCCTCTGCCATGGGTAGGGACACCTCCTACTAAACCATGCTACCCAAGGCTCTATCCAACCCAGCCTTGAACACCACCAGCGATGGAACGTTCACAGCTTCCCTGGGCAACCCATTCCAGTGTCTCACCACCCTTACAGTAAAGAATTTCTTCCTCATATCCAATCTAAACTTCCCCTGTTGAAGTTTGAACCCATTACCCCTTGTCCTCTCACTACAGTCCGTCATGAAGAGTCCCTCCCCAGCATCCCTATAGGCCCCCTTCAGATACTGGAAGGCTGCTATGAGGTCTCCATGCAGCCTTCTCTTCTGCAGGCTGAACAGCCCCAACTTTCTCATGCTATCTTCATACGGGAGGTGCTCCAGTCCCCTGATCATCCTTGTGGGCCCTCCTTTGGACTTGTTCCAACAGTTCCATGTCCTTTTTATGTTGAGGACACCAGAACTGCACACAATACTCCAAGTGAAGTCTCACAAGGGCAGAGTAGAGGGGCAGGATCACTTCCCTCGACCTGCTGGTCACACTCCTCTTGATGCAGCCCAGGATACGGTTGGCTTTCTGGGCTGCAAGCGTGCACTGCTGGCTCATGTTCATTTTTTCATCGACCAACATCACCAAGTCCTTCTCTGCAGGGCTATTCTGAATCTCTTCTCTGCCCAACCTGTAGCTGCGCCTGGGATTGCTCCGATCAAGGTGTAGGACCTTGCACTTGTCATGGTTAAACTTCATCAGGTTGGCATCAGCCCACCTCACAAGCATGTCAAGATCCCTCAGGATGGCATTCCTTCCCTCCAGTGTATCAACTGAACCACAGAGCTTTGTGTCATCGGCAAACTTGCTGAGGGCGTACTCAATCCCACTGTCCATGTCACAGACAAAGATGTTGAGCAATGATACCCATTCTTTGTCAAATAGAATAATAATAGGTATGAAACTTGCATGCAGTTTTTGAGAACTTATGCCTAATGAATCCCTGTAAGAAACTACATCACAGCCTTAGGAAAGAATAAATCTGGAGGCTTCATATCTCCTTTGTAACTAGATGCACTAAAGAAAACTATTTAAATCACCGCACTGCAACCCCCCTATTCTTACTTTCTTAAAATAATTGAAGAGAAATTCTGCTTTAAATGTATCTTGAGTTTTCTAGTTTAGATTAAAGGGAATTTTAAGAGATTAAAGAGCTCTGATGCACCTCGTATGTTGTGGCCATGTATATAATGCAAGATTTGTTTTGCAGATCTCTACTTGAGATGTTCATGATTCTGAATACTAATGTAGAAGGTGGACTGAAACCACTAACAGAAGTCTCTAATATCTATGGAGATTTACTTCTTAAGCTTCCTTTATCTTTGAGGAAACTGCTTGAGAGTTAGTCAAAATTCACTGTAACTAATCTCACTCACCCTAGGGAGTGTAACAGACTGTTGTGGGTGGGCTGGTGGTTTTTATTATCCCTCCTGTGCATTCTTCTGGGGCAATTTTGAGTATGCCAGGAAGAGTTAATAAGCCTTCCACTTACTGTTTCTGTTAGTATACTTGTTTAAAGGTAGGTTGCTTTCTTTCACAGAAAGTAATGACTTCTAAGCAATGGAGGAATAACTTTGGTGATAAACATATGCAGTTTTGCTTTCTGGAAGTGTATATAGCTGAAAATGTAAAATTAGCACAAAAAGGATTAATCATCACATTCTGCAACTTTTCTAGATGTCCAGTGGAGAAAAAGAACCGAAGCAGAATGAATGTCCCTTTCCGCATTGGCAGTACCAAGGGTGATGAAGCACTGGAAAAGAAATTTCTTGAGAAAGCTGTGGAGCTCAACATGATATCTCTGAAAGGGCATCGGTAAGTATTAGTCAGATGAATCCCTTTCCTGTGCAGAATAAACTGTTACTACAGAGATATAGCAGCAGGCTTCTGCATTGATTTAACAGCCTTTCTTGCCCACATGCTGTTCATCATACTGCTTTGGCATCATTTGGGAATACCAGTCTGAGAGAGTCTGAGACTGTAACCAGAGATTGCTGGTGGCTCAGCTGCTGCTGAGGTGTGGTGGACTTAAGAGAGCTTTCTCCTCAATTCTTCTGAGGTGTGGTGGGCTTCAGAGAGCTTTCTCCTCAATTCTGCTGTCAGTTTGGTAAATCTGGCTCTGTGCAAATGTCAAAGGTGACTCTTGAGGCCGGATTCTGTTATTGTATAAAGCTTTTCAGTATGCCTTGTCTGTCTGGTTGCAAGAGCTCCTTCCCATGTCCGGTGGTGTTTGTGGGATTAAAAATGGATAGCTTTTTGATGTCATAGAGCTACAGTGTTAGGGCTACAAATAACTAAAAAACACAGAGTTTCTCTAGATTGCAGGCTTTCTGTGAAGACTTAAATGTTGCTTCTTATTCACATAAAACGTGACTTTTTACCCCTTTGGAGTAGGAGTATGTTAAAATGTCTGTGAATGTTATTAATGTCTCTTTTCAGAATACACAAAACCTTTCTATTTTTTTTCTGTTTTCAATTCAGATCTGTGGGAGGAATCCGTGCCTCTTTATATAATGCGGTGACTGTAGAAGATGTTCAGAAGCTTGCAGCATTCATGAGAAGCTTCCTGCAGATGCATCAGTCATAAATGCTGATGGGTTAGAACCATGTTGCACATCTAAGCAACAAAAGCTAAAGGGTTTGAGAGTTACTGTGGTACCACACAGCTGTAGCGCACAAGTTATATTTTCTTTTAGTTCCTGTAGCTATTTTAGTTAACTGCAAGGGATTGAGGCTCAGTCTTGCAATAACTTGCTAGCCTTGGCTTCACAGAGGATGAGGATCCCCAGACTGATCAACCTTGGTTCCAAAATTTGCAAAACAGGGTTCTAATGTGTAGTTAAAACATAAATAGCATTGTAAGATGCTATGGATCCGAGTCTGATTCTTGCTTTTAGTCACAAATGACTTCTTCAGCAATGCCTTGTTTTCAGTAAATGTAAGGAGACAAAATCTGTCATAGGCTTTCTGTAATGCTTTACAAATACCCTGTGACTGCACAGTGAAGCTAGAACTAACGTTGAGTGTTCTCTAAGGACATCTAGTTGGTTTATCAGATATATTCCACCACCAGGAATATAGTTCAGAAGTTAGTGTCTGATTTCCTAACTTGAGGACCTTGCCTTCAGACTTATGCTCCCATGCTTGAAGCACTATCTTAACAGTTCCATGTAGTGATACCCATTGTAGCTAAAGTCTGTAGGACTGAGCCTTTTTTTGTGTTATCATTTATAAGTTTAAAGCTAGGATGCATGAGTCTGTAATTACATAAATTTATATGATGTTGTTTATTTCTCTATGCATTTTGTATGTTAAACTTCTCTAGATTAATTAATTTTACATTCTTATTTTGGGGTGTGCATATCCGCTCCTGCCAAAAACTTGGTTTTAATTTGTTAACCTACTGCCAAACTAGATGGCTGTATTCCACTCGGTGGATCTGCGACTTTATCTGCACTGACTTCCTAGCCCAAAGTACAGCAGACTTTCGTGTCTGGTACTTATAAAATGTCTTCACTCTCTAATTGCTCCAGTGTTTTCTCTGCCTTTTCATTGCTTCAGTTCTGTACCTTTTTGTATGTGGGGATTTGCCCAGCTGCAGTAAGTACAAGTCTTGACTTACCTGCCTTTTCCTGCCACTTCGTCACACTTTTGACCCAACTTTCTCACTCAGTCCTTGCAGATTTCGACAGTCTGGGCTAGAGAAGGAAATGTGGTTTTATGCAAAGGTCTGTTACACTACCCTTAAGTTTACTTTTCTTTCTCAGCTTGTAACTTTACTGCCATTTACCATATAGAGACACTACCCTCCTACTTTAACTTATGTAGAAGATACCTGTTAGTATCCTACTGTTTAGCATTACTGCAGCTGCTTACAGGCTGTAAACTCTTTGGTACAGGACTGGGGCTTTCTTATTTTTATGTAACACCAATACAGTAGTGACCATTTAATAATGATAATGATGGACTGTCCCTTTCTTAGTGGAACCTCACAGCAAGTCAGTGGAGTTGTGCTAAGGTTAAGTTACATTCCTATCTGAAAAATCATTATATTAACTAGTGTCTTGAGATTTTTGTCAACTTAGTTTAATTCAAAGTAATTAAACAAATCTGGTGAAGAAAATAAACTTAATCACAGCATGCTGTGAAGTACCACTGTGTCTGAAGCTTTTGGTTTTGTCACTTTCTGAAGGATGAGAAGT
Organism: Ara ararauna; assembly: GCA_028858755.1. Classification (NCBI taxonomy): domain Eukaryota; kingdom Metazoa; phylum Chordata; class Aves; order Psittaciformes; family Psittacidae; genus Ara; species Ara ararauna. The sequence continues at coordinate 28,158,267 of CM054410.1, forward strand.
CATACAGAATGTGTCAGAATTTTAAATTCCAGTATTATCCTTTTCCCTATAAGGCAAGCTTCCCTCATTTATGTTTTATTCCTTTCTGAAAATGATCTTTCCTGTAACTAGCATGGAAATGAGTATTACTACAAGAAGGCTTTGAGAACTATTTGTACCCTGCCAATGATGAAGATACAATTCAGGTTCCATATTAAGCTTTTTAACTTTCTTAAATTCCACTCCCTCCAAATTTTGCATACTTGCTTTCAACAATAGCTGTGGCTCGTATCTCTTTTTCAAAAGCTAGTAAACCTTTCTTTTTTATAGTAGGCTTGCGTTACTTGTAGCAAGAACACTTTTACCTGTGATTGCAAAAAAGCTTGCGCTGCTGTATGCAGCTGGGAACCTCTTTGCTGCTTCTTAATTGTGCCTAGCATCCTGTCAATTAAAGACTTTTTTTCTACCTAGAAGGGCAGAAATCCTGTAAAAGCAAAATGCAGAATGACCAATGTAGTAAGACTAGACTGAATTTCATGTGAGGGGGATGCAAGAACGTTGGGAAGACTGGAGCATGTGCTGAATGAGCTAGTTACCCGAGATTTGTTTGACTCCTCCATGCAATAGTTCTACCCTTCCAAGCTGCATCCCTGAAAGACTTCATCAGGGTATTGAGCCATGGTGGACAGAGAAATGCCACTTCCACTCATCAGGTTAGTAGGATGAATTTCAGCAAGGGGTTGCTGAGAGTCCTGGTCTTTCTCCCTTATGTCAGCACTTCCAAGCTGGGTCAGTAATTGTAGTGTTCAAAGGTAAGGCTTTTCTTGGTGCGGTATGAATTCTCCTGAGGCACTTAACGATGCTGTAAGATGGAAGTACTGGTCTCATCTGAGTTTGTGCATGTAGGGGGAGAATTGTAAGATAAAGTCTTTTCAATGAATGCTGCTTTCAATTCTTCTTCTAGTGAGTTGTCTCTACTGCATCTCCTAGCATTTGTCTTTGATTTAGTAAAAGCAGTTGCTAGAGTGCTCTTTAGTTTGCAGTTTCAAAGTCCCTAGCCACCATCTAAAGCAGGCCTGGCGTAAAAAGAGAAAGCTGCCGAGGAGGTTTTGTGCTCCCTGTGTTCCTGCTCGGCAAAGTAAGGAGTGCTTTACCCCAGGCGAGGAAACTGTAGATCAGGAAGGTACCTTATCCCAGGGAACTACTGTCAATTGTCAGTGATAGTGTCTTTCCATGGCAATACCATCTCTAAGCCTGGCATGAAAGAATTAAGTAAGTCAGGTTTGGCACATCCTTATTTAATGAGTAATTCTAGTGGAGATAAATGATTTGTGTTCACAGCCTTGCCCCTATGTCAGCTGACACTTGGTATTTTCATATATTTCCCCTGTTTCTGTTTAGATTAATCATGTTTTTCTTTTCAACTTGCAACTAGTTTAATATTTTTAGATGAGCCCAGGGATATTTTGAAGTAAAAAATGTAAGTCTATTTTTGACATTCAGGTAACTGTTTGGAATGAAACAGGAATAAAAGACATCATACACTGATGGATTAGAAGTTGTCAAAGTATGCTGCAAGTGTTACTAGGTCTGGCACTACATTGGTGTATGATTAATGTTTGCTGTATTTCAGTCTCTGGGTAGAAAATAAAATGAGGGTGAACCTTTTTGTATTTGATAAGGATGTACCTAATTAAAAAGTGAAATGTTACAAGGTCTTACACGAAATCAGTCACTTGGAAAGCGGTATCCCCATTCCTGTCAGTAATTGGACTCCTGATAATTTAAAACCAGGATTCATGACAGTCTGTGATAAATTGGCCCCTTTTAGGTTAAAGAAGCTAAGAAGTTATAATTACCGATGGATTACTGAATGGTTGGAGGAGCATGATCAGAGAGATGCAAAGAGATATACAGAAGAGATGTAGCTTGTGAAAATGTTTCTGTTTCTTTTAGTTTGTTGGGGTTTTTTTTGGTAGTTAAGGAATAAATATGTATTTGATTTGACAAGAACAAATGCTGTGCAGCTTCTAAAATGCAGGAAATTTGAATTCACTATGCATAAAAAGCCAAAATTGAATGTGTGTGCAAATGGATTAGTTGCAAAAACGATGTGAAGAAATCATGTAGGAAAAGTTGAAAGTTTGCTAAGCTATTACAAGAGAAACTGCCATTGAACTGCTTAGAATTTATAACACAGTGAACAAATCTGAGAATGATTCTTTGTTTGGGTTCCATTATGTAAACTGAAGATATTTGAGAGACATACTGCTAAAACTAGGGATGGCAGTAACAAACTCTTGCTGCTGTATAACTGAATCATAGAATAGAATAGTTAGGGTTGGAAAGGATCTTAAGATCATCTAGTTCCAACCCCCCTGCCAGGGGCAGGGACACCTCACGCTAAACCATGCCACCCAAGGCTCTCTCCAACCCGGGCTTGAACACTGCCAAGGATGGAGCATTCACAGCTTCCCTGGGCAACCCATTCCAGGGCCTCACCACCCTCACAGTAAAGAATTTCTTCCTTATATCCAATCTAAATTTCCCCTGTTTAAGTTTGAACCCATTACCCCTTGTCCTCTCACTACAGTCCCTCATGAAGAGTCCCTCCCCAGCATCCCTATAGCCACCTTTCAGATACTGGAAGGCTGCTATGAGGTCTCCACACAGCCTTCTCTTCTCCAGGCTGAACAGCCCCAACTTTCTCATGCTATCTTCATACAGGAGGTGCTCCAGTCCCCTGATCATCCTTGTGGGCCCTCCTCTGGACTTGTTCCAGCTTTCCACATCCTTCTTATGTTGAAGACACCAGAACTGCACACAGTACTCCAAGTGTGAGGTCTCATAAGAGCAGAATAAATGTTCTTCCTTCGTAAGCCCTAGTTTTTGCACTTGAAACAAACTGTGTGAAACTTTCAGACCCTGGTGCTGGGTTTAGTAGCTGGGCAAACTGGAAATAAAGAAGTATAAAAACCAGTAAAATTAGTTGTTAGCTTGCACTGCCCTAACACCATAGGATCATACTGGCTCATGGCTTTTCTTCCCTAACAGGGCAGCCCCAATTGCATTGCTTTTGGACACATTTTTGTTGTGAAAACAGTCTTAGTGCTGGGCAGGTTTTAATGCTTGTCTCAGTTGTGATTGTGCTTCACCAGATGTCCCTGTACTCAGTCTTGTATGTCAGGTCTGGTCCCTGTACCAGGACTGAAATGAAAGGTTTTCTCTGGAGGTTTTTCAGTCAGCCACATAAACTGTACCTTGTCTTTCCTCGTATGGATGGAAGCTTGTCTTCATTTCTATAAATCTGGCTGGTAATGTGAAGTAGTGTGAGGTAAGACAGGACATTGCCCTGGTGGTGTGAGGGGTCCTGTGATCATGTGGCAAGAAAAAGGGTGACAGACACTGGCAGCAGAGCTATGTGCTTTGTGACTTCTGAAGGAAGCATTAGCCCAAGTTAATGGAGAAGTATGTGGAAGCTAAATGCTGCTGACAGCTGGCAAGTACATAGAGATAAATTGGCAGGCATTGGAATTAAGTTGCGTAAAACTAAAGAAGCAAAATGGAAGAAAAACCTTAAAAGGGCAAGACTAGATGAAGTTGATATTTTCGAGTAGCTGTTTTACCTATTGGTATACGAGTCAGAATCATTTTAAGAGATAGGCCTCTGCCTTGCTTCCACACTCTCCTCATCCAGGAGGGGTAACGCTTATTTTTGTGGTTCCATGACTACTAATATCACAAGAAGGGATGTAGCAAAATGTGGCTAGAGCTGGGAGCATGGCAGAACACACCTATGTGTTACAGGTGTGTCATAGGTGTTATATATGTGTTACAGGTTACACCTATAACTGACACCTATGTCAGTTAAATGTGAGTAGAACTCTCACTTTGCATGCACAGCCGCACAATGTACCCACAATGTGTAATTTAACTGATCCAGGTTGTAATGGTAACTGCAGAGGAACAAAATTCTTCATTCAGTTACTTCTTTACATCTCTGTTACAATTGGAAAAGCAGTCTCATTGTGTTCCGAATGCCCTCTAGCACTAGTTTCAATTACAGCGTTACTTTGAAAGCAAACTGCTTGTTTGACAGCAGTAGCCAGAACCTTTAACTGGTAGTTGAGTGCACATTTTAGTAAGTAAAAAATAATCCACTGTATTACCAGCAAACCTTTAGCATTCTTGTGCAGAATAAACAAATGTACATACGTCATACAATGAGCTGGATACTGCTTCTGTCCCTAACACGGTTGGTACAGAGATGCAACCAAGTCTGTGATTCTTATTCTAGCTCTCTGACAAGTTTTACTTGGTTTGATCTCTCTTTACTGGTTGGCAGGTGATCTGAACCGTGCCTGAATGAAAAAGAAACCAAACCAAAAACCCAACCTATATTCTTGACATGCGATGCAATGCATCCCAAAAACCAGCCACAAATACTCAAGTTTTGAAAGTTATCATATACAGGTCAATATCGAGTACACTTCCTTCTATGGAGTTTTGTGCTCTGATCGTGTTCATTCCTGCGGCTTTACATATGCACTGAAATGTGACTGACTTAACACAATACGAAACTGGCTCTATAGTTCTTCCATGGATATCGCTTTCAAGATGTTAAACTGACAAAAAAAAATATGTATTGGTTGTGTGTGAAATTATGCTCTTGTGAGACCCCACCTGGAGCACTGCTTCCAGATCTGGAGTCCCCAGCACAGGAAAGATATGGACCTGTTGAAGCAGGTCCAGAGGAGGGCCACCGAAGTGATCAGAGGACTGGAGCACCTCTCCTGTGGGGAAAAGCTGAGACATTTATTTGATATGGAGAAGGCTCCAGGGATACCTTACTGTGGCCTTTTAATATACAAAGGGAACTCTAAAAGATGGATATTTTTTTATCAGGACTTGCACTGACAGGACACGGGGCAACAGCTTTAAACTCAAGAGGGCAGGTTTACAACTGACATAAGGAGAAATTTTTTATGGTGAGGGTGGTGAGAAACTGGCACAGGTTGCCCAGAGAAGTTGTGGCTGCGGTGTCCGTGGTAGTGTTCAAGGCCAGGTTGGATAGGGCTTTAAGCAACCTGGTCTAGTATGAAGTGTCCCTGCCCATGGCAGGGGGTTTGGAACTGGATGATCTTTAAGGTCCTGTCCATCCCAAACCTTTCTGTGATTCTATGATAAACCAAATTTTTTATTTTGGAGTAAGGCTAGTGTAAATCTCAGTATAAGATTTGTACCATCAGTGAATCAGTTCTGGACATAGTAAAATGATAGAAGTTTAGCATGATTGACAATTGTGCTGAGAAAGGGATAAATGAGTAACAGGTGCAGTTCACAGATCAGAATAGCCTTAGCTCAACATGGCTCAACAATAGTGAAATAACACCTGCAAATATTGAGCCAAAATGCTGCAGAGCATTGCTAAATCCTGACTGAAGCAAAATGAACAGCATCAGAGGACTGTTTGGCCTGGTATATTTGCTTCCAGTTCCCACTTTCATAAAAATTGTGTTTATTTAGACCATTTATTTAAGATTCTCATTCCGGATTGTAGAAAATGTGGAGCTTACTTTATTAAGAATGCTCATGCAGAATGAAAGGCAGTGAGGAATTTACTTAAAGGATCAGATGTCTGGGGATGCAATATGAAGTAGCACATACTTTGTGTGGCTCTCACCATCCCTGTGAAAGGGAGGACATTTTACACAAAGGGATCTTGTTAAGAGGTTTAGCTCTGGAATAGGGTTGCATCAGAATTAGGTGGGAAGTATGTGTCTTTGTAGAATAATAAAAGTATATTCACAGAAGAAGATCCTCCAAAGAGATCATAAACAATCTGGAGTGCTGGTAAGCATTATTCTCTGTTTACCTCCTCCAGAATGTGAAAGGATCCTTGTTATGTCTTTGACACACAAAGAATAACCTTGTATTTCAGTCAGACGTCTTTTATTTCAGATTAAGGCAAACAAACAGACTAGCCATTTAGGAAATGTGAAAGGCTGGAAAGTCCTCTGTGTCTCAGGAGATATTGGTGGGAAAGATCCACAATGGCAGAAGGGGATCAGGAGTTCACAGTATTGTGCTTCTTACTCTGTGCTTAAGTGCCTCACAGGGCTTGCTAGCACTCTGTGTGCCTCCCTGTGCAAAAGACATTGTGACAGGGCCTTATTCGGTGTAAAAGCAAATGATCAGTTCTTATGTGTGTGTAAATCTGGAAAGTTTAACTCTAGGCAAAGGTCAATAAATGCATCAGTATGTTACAAACTTTCACTTTGCAGGGCAAATTGTAGTTCAGGTCAGGGAGAAATATATTCAGTGGACTATCAATAGCTTAGCATGATTCAGCCCCATGTACAGATGAGGTCCAAGAATGCAAAACAGAAACCGTTTGTAAGTTGCACAAGCGTTAAAAGCCAGATGAGCAGTATTTTACTTGAACCAGAGCATCATCAGTGATGGGTGTAGCGCTGATATGACTTGCAAGGCCTAAATCTGGTGCCTCAGCTTACCGTTCTGGCTCACAAATAGGAAAGTTTCCAGTCCCTACAGGAAAAGAGGAACAAGTTGCAGTACATCTCTGCGAAATCATGAGCTCCTTATACTGCATCATGGAAGTGTGAAAGAGAAATTTATTTCATTTAAGGATTTAAAGAGCAGTCAATAGGCTGTTACATGTCTGACTGATTATGTTCAGAGCACCTTTTTACCGATTATATACATCATTATATACATCACCTGAAAAAGCTGTGATCTTAAAGAAGCTTATGGGTTGAAATGTCCCGGGTTCCTGAGTGTGGAGGCTGATTCAAGTATATCCTTAAAGTGATGCCTTATGATTTTTTTATCTATAAAAGGGTATTCTATAGTCTAAAATGAAGTCTCAAAAATTCCATTCACTAGACTAAAATCTTGCAATAGTATTAAAAGCTCAGTTCTATCAAGTAGTGATTATTCTCTGAAAAAAATATAATTTCTGAAAAAATGCAGGCTAAAAGGGCATTTTATGACCATCATTCCGTTACTGCTGCTCTTTTAAATGATTTGAATTACTTTCACTGTACACTGCTATTAAGGGGAACTGATGTCACATTGTTGGTTATAGCAAAAAGATGTGAAGCTATAGTAGCTAAGACAGAGACCTCAGTGGTGTGGGCCTTAGTGTGTACTACTACTTCAGGCTTATTCTGAGTCATGAAAGTAGGCTGTCTTCCCATCAGAAACCTGGTCTGCAGAAGTCTGTAGCCGCAGGGCCTTAGTGGTGGAACTTTTGGCTAGAGGTGTGGAGCAAAAGCCTTGATTGCTCTTCTGTTTTTAAAAGGGGCTGCATTTTTCCTTTTGCTTTCCTCTTTCTTTGTTAATCTGTGACAATTAGGGATAAACTGGCCAAAGAGCAGATGGCTCAGGTTTCCAGCTGAGGCTGAGGCTGCCACTGTTTTGTGGAGAGGTGGATGAGTCTCTGTGTCCTACATCTAAAGTGTGATGTTCATCCTGTTTCCCTTCACCTGGGCAATAATTGACAGTACACCCTGGAATCATCCATACCTAAAGACTAAGCATATGGGCATAGATGTTAAGTGATATCCATAATAATGAAGTGAAGCAAGGCTTTGAAAAGGCAGTGTCTTTTATTGCACCCCCTGAAAGTTATTTCAATTCCTTCTTTACAATAGATAGCCCCGCCAGCAGCTGGCAGTGTAGTGCCCCTGTTACCCGCAGCTTGAAGTGTATCTGAGTGAATGGCTGTGGACTTTACTGTCTTATTGTTGCTACTGGCACAGATCCTTCTGCTGCACAATATTCTCCAATGTGCTACAAGAGAACAACTTAGTTTTATAAAATATGGTTTAAAAGCTTAACTCTATCAGCAAATGAGCTAGTTCAGGGGATTCTTTAATTGGTCATTAATGCAGTATTTAGTGATAGAAAGTAAAGGCTGTTTGACACACAGTTATGCTATGCCTCTGTTAATAGCCCATTAAAACATACTTTATAATATTTTTTAATCTGTACGCCTCCTTTTGGTTTGGGAATAAGGGGATATAGATTTTATTTATCTGGCTCTTAGAGCTCAAAACCAGTTATCTCCTAATCCAACACATGGTACCTATGGGGCTGAGGGATCAGCTCAATCTGTTTTAAACTTATTTCACTTAAAAATAAAGGTCCCATTAACAAGTATGTGCGAAGTAACTACAAACTAGGGCTTTTCCCATACAGTTTGCTTTTCTAAATCCTGTGAATAGAGCTATAGGCTCCTGAGTGTCCTGCTAACAGACAGGGTATTAACAAAATGATCACACATAGCAGTGTAACATACAAAGCTTATTAAAAAAGCACACCAAAGCAAAAAAGCACACTAACTTGATTCAGGTATCTATCTATCCCTCTATCTATCTATCTATCTTAGTAAATAAGCACAATAAAGCAAGTTAGATACAGAGGAAAATTAGCAATGCATCACGTCATTGCTGCATAGAGAGAACAGGGATTAAGAAGAAATACATCACTAATTACCACCAAATCATCATCCAGGCCCACACTTTAAGCTGGGAAGCCATGTTGCAGCCAGTGCCAGGAGTCTGAGCTAATTGGGAAAATTCCTGTGCGGTGCATACACCCATAGGTGAGGTTTTGGACTCAGCTACATGGGAGTCCTGCTTTTATACGCTTAGAAAAACAACTGGCTTTGTGCTAGATCAGTAGTTGTTTACTCGTGGGCAGTGCAGTTTCTCATGATCTCACTGTTATCCCCACAGGTGTGGCCAAGTACGAAGGTCATAGAACAGCTGCACACCTATGTTTTCGTGCTTCTTTCCAGCAGACAGTCATGATGAACATAAACATACATACTCTACTGAATATACTGTGGCAAAAAACATACTTTGTTATGTCTCTTGGTCATGAGTCAGAATCAATTCACAGCTAGGTTCCCATCCATTAAACTGAGTTTACGTTAATGCCATTTCTTAATGCCAGGTGCCAAAGCAGGTAGCAGGGCACTGGACTGCTCTAGAGGATGTCTCCCATTAAGCAGAGACAAACCCCCAATCTCAGGTTATTTTTCTCCTGTTTTGCAGTCTTATGCCATGACAGAATTATCACACATGTGCATTGCAGGTGCATGGAATGCCAGTGTGTTTTGTTGGGAATAGGAGAGGCTTAACATGGGGCTGAATGAGTGAGTGTTATGCTCAGACAGTGGGATCTGAAAAACTGGGGTGCATTTCTGTCCTAAGATGTGTCCTTGCAGGTGTCCACTTTGAATAATGCTACTTCCCATGTTAGGCTCGGATTTCCAAGTTGGCCTATCATGCTGTCACTTAGAGAAGGCACTCAGGATTTAATCATGCGGAAATAGATTGAAGTTAACAAATTAAGGTGACAGTAGGAGTAGAAATGCTGAAGCAGCTGTTCTGTAGTTGTTGTGAGGCTCTGGTTTGGGCTCAGAGTCCCATTTTTTCTTTCCCAGTGCTGGAATTGTTGAAAAAAGCAGCTGCTGCAGACAACCCAGCCCTCAATTTTACTTTCACATACTACTCGAGTGATGTCTGTTTGATTTTCTTTAAAGAGGCTACTAACCCTTTTCTGTGCTGTCAACATGAAATGATGGCACTTGATTGCAGAAGACATAGAGCAACAAATTTCTTGTCTGATGGCTTTTATTAGAAGCAGAGCTCCCTTGAAAGTGGTGCAGCTCAGCAGGGCTAATTTAAAGTGTTTTTTCTCTCCTAGATTGATGTAACTGTTGTAGGATGTTTGGGGTGCAGCTGTTATGGATGTTGTGGAAGAACTTCCAATTCGCAGGCAGAAACTGGGGAGTGAGGCAGCTCTTCTAAAGAACCTGTGATTGTTCTATGGTCCCCAAAGACCATGGTAACTGACTGGGGAAAATCAGCTTTTGTGTATCACAGAAAAAACATGAAATAAAAAAGTTAAGGGACTTGTCATCACCTGCAGCCTTTTGCGTTACTGTTTGGTATCCGCCCTGTAATAAATGAGCTGCTGAGCCAAAGAGAATACTGACAGAGTAAGGAAAGAATAAAGCTAGGCTGACACTGGACTTACTCATCTTTTGTCCCCGGGTTATTCAGTGCTCTATTACTTGCTACTGTCCATTTCTAATTGTCTTCTGCAGCATGCTGTAGCCAATGATATTGAAATGCTCTCTAAATATCAGTTAAACATGCCAATAAGTCATCTTGTTGTTTCACAATGTTTTTATGGCATCTATTGCAACACCTTTTATAAAAACATGGATACTTCTGTATATATGTACGCTTGTGTGTGACTCCTTAACCACAACCAAACTATAGGTTACCTCCAAGCGAAGTATTTTCATTTCTTCCTTCAATATCCACATTCTTTTCAGAAGCATTGTTATGTTCAAGGATTAATTGAAAGACACAGTATTTCACTAGTTATTTGTATTTAGAGTATAAAGATATCAACACGAAATGGAAAAAACTTAACGCAGCAATAGTAAATGTTTTCAGAGTTTCAGCACATACGCTTATACAATACTCCTGCTTATACAATACTCCTGCCTATACAATACTCCTAAATTTAAAAGACCACCAGTCTAAATTACTGAACACAGCATCAAGGAAGTAGCCTAACAGAACTGGATGTGTTCAGATACTACAGAGTTTTAGGGAATGGGTCGTGCATTTAAAAAGAGTTACTGTTTCCTTCCACTTCCAAAGAATTTGAGATAATTTTCTGCACATCCTGGCTTTATAAAAAATGATGCAAAATTTTGGAGGTGTGTTGAATACAAAGGCAATAATGGCATTTGGAATTCATGGTGAGACGGTCACATTTCAAGCAAGTAATCTACATAGAGTTTTGTTACTGCTGACAGTCTCTGACAATATAACTTACTGGCTGAGTTTATACAGTGTTTATATTGATTTCTTTGTCCTGCTAAGAATGTGGCTTTTACAATTTTTGCTGCTGTATTTTACTCTGTGCTAGTATCTGCTTCATATCTATCTGTTCAGAAAATATGGGACCAAACATGAAGTGTAATAACAAAGAAAATATGTAGTCTCAAAATCTTCCTTCCTGAAATCTCCCCTTCAAAGAAACACAATTCTTAACTTTTGCTTTGTGTAACAGTTCTCTTTCTTCTAAAGTAAATAGAAGAGTAATTTTTTTTTCTAAATAATTAGAGAAAATCCAACTTAAAACTTCTTTAAATCTGCTCATCTCATGGTGGCTTCCAACCATAATACCAGCTACACGTGGGCCTTATGTTAGACTTCTTTCTTTGTGCTATAAGGCAGGGGTTTTAGTTTTTTACAGCAAATATTTCTGTGCATCTATGATGTCATAGGAAGAATAATTGTCACATAGACAGAACTGTATTCATTTTTCTACCTTAAAAAATTTGCAAGTATGTGTGCATGCAATTATATTCTTTATACATATGCCTCAATAATAACACTTGGATGTGACAGTGAGAGGAACAACATGAGGGCAGAAGAGGAACTAGTTTGTTTTGTGTATGAGAACATAGGTTTTTCTGCACACCAAAGAATCACCTTTGCTGAACTTTGACTGGTGTCATGAGGTTAATAAATACACGTATCACAAATGCTCTTAAGAATTTGCAGCAATATCCTGTGAATAATATATATATGCATATACATATATACACATATAGATATATAAAAACCCCAAACGCCAACCACCACATTAAATCTTTGAATATCAGAGAACTGTCTTTGTGAACCAGAAGGTAAGTCAGAAAATCACCAAAATGCCAGGAGGGCACTCTGAATAGGGAAGGCTGTTTAAGAACCGGATTGTAATTTGGACAATAAACCCTGTTTATGATAGTCTCCCTGTCATTAACTGTCTCTGCTGCCAGAGGAAACTGGGACTATTAACTTTCTCTGACTGAACCAGAGGGGGAAAGCAATAATTTCTTTTACAAGCAGAAGGAAAGGTTCTGCTCAATAAAGAGCAATTAAACATTTCCTATAAAAATGAATTGAATGCTCAGGAGCTCATGCTGCTGTAAATAGACATGTGGCCGCCAAAATGTTTCCTTTGGCTCTTTGAAGGATGTTCCATGCTATTTGTGTGTTTATTAAAACTCTGCAATCAAAAACCCGATAGAAGCTAGGTTTTGTTGGGTGAGTGGTTCCACTGGATGACTAGTGATCTGATGAATTTTGTTCTCATCCCAAGCAGGTAATCTTCCACATGTTTTCAGAGATGAGGGCTAAAGATGTGCTCTTGTAAGGTAATCTTGCTTCAGATAACTAAGTATGACTCTTTATTATTCATATAACTCTCTACCTGTTTAATTAATTTAGATTTTTTTTTCTCTATAAGATTACTATCTTGGATCAGTGACCTGTCAGGAAACTACTGTATCATTATGCACTGTGTACACAAATGTTTCCTTTCAATTTCTTTAGGTTACAAAAATATTTTGGTGCTATTATTTCAGTTAGAAGATTAAAATCTTGTGTTCCTTGTCTGAACCACAGCATTTTGTGTGCCATGAAAAGAAGAGAAAGAACAGTCCTTTTTGCATGGAGTTCAGAATTGGACAGCAGTGCAAGATGCAAAAATAGCAAACATGGCTTCTAGCTGTAAAAGAGAATGACTTCATTTTCATAGTATACTGGTAACATTTAGCCATATGAGTAATTCTCTTTCAAGGAAAAGGGTAATAAATTATTGCCAATTACTCCTTCTATTTATCATTATCAGCATGATAACAGACATAGCAATTTAGCCGTTCCTAAAAATGTGGTATTTCACAGGGTTTTATTAGTATCTGGATTGCTGTACAAAACAGCTTTCAGAAGAGGGAGACTGCATCATTCCACTGCTTCCCATCCATCACCAGCTGGCTATCAAAGGATATAGGAGTAAAACAAACAATGAAAATTACTGCCCACATGGTAGCCCTCTTTCCACTATGGTGTCTGCAGTAATTGAAAGCTTGGCTTGTCTAGCTGCAGCTGAATTTATGCAGCATCTAATGCCAAACAAACCACCAATATTACTGCCATTTCAAAACTCATTTTCAGTAATGTTCCTACTGGAGACTATTGAGTTCTGGGCTATGTACTTCAATACTTAGGCCAAATCCTCTCTGAAGGTCGAAGAGAATTGGACTTGACTGTATATTTTGGCCCAAGATCGGTCTGTCAGATTGCACTAGAAAGGGTATGTGACACAAGTGTGGGAGCTATTCTTCATCCCACAGACAAAGCACTGCATCAATATCTGTCTTCTTGTGACCTGCCTATCATCCAGCGACCTCAGGATGGATTACAGATCCTACTTATATCTCATTGTGGTTGCATTTGCTGTCTGAATACATCAAGATGGAGAAGAAGGAAAGCAAAGAGTTAGGGAGACAGAAAGTATTCAAATGCAGGTATGGCAAAGAGGATAACTGCTGAAGAAGATGCATGAAGCAGCTTCATTCCAGCTCTACTATACTGCTTACCTCTTTAGCTAGGTAAGAAAAGTTAGTTATTATGAGAAATGCTTCAATGTTCTCTCATTTGCCCTGTTGGAGGGATCCTCAAAGTCATGAAACTAATAACACTATCTCATTTCTCCTACAAATAGGGATGGTGAGAACACAACAGGTTGATGGGTTACAACTTAGAGAGCTGTGAGCCATCCTGCTGAAGTCAATGGAGGTAGAGGTTTATGGAAAATAAGAATACAGACTGCTCAATAGAGGAAAATTCCTCTAACTGAAAGCAAGGAAGGGTTTGAGAACTGTTAATATTTTCTATTAGAAAAACTGAGAGTTAGAAAAATAAGAAAAATTTTGACCCCTCCATTGGGTCAAAGGAGGATCAGGTAGCAACATAAGGGTCAAGTAGCATTTAAGGGTACAATCCTTAAAATATTCATAACTGTTTAAGGTCCTCTGAGTCACTCAAAATAGTAGTAAGAGAGTGTAAATTGTTTTAGATGATTACTGGCTATGCATTAGCTTATTATTTGCAGACTAGTGGCTAAATTAAAAGATTATTTACCTAAAGATCTTCTTGTTCAATTCCTATTTATTTTACCAAACCAAAGCAAGAATTAGCTGGAAATTCTAGTTACCGTGTTGGGAGGCAGGACGTGGAAAAAGCAATGATAGCAAATATATCCAAGCTCTACAAAAGGTCTACAAAACACATTATTTTCATTTAAAAATGACTTTTAAAATCTTTTAAACACTTCTAGGGTTGGATCATCTACCCTAGTTTGTTGAAAGATACCTATGAGATCTGACTTTGAGATGTATATGGCTAAAGCATATATGAGAAAAGGATTTGGCCCAAGGTCTTCATTCTCCTGTGGGAAAGGTACACAGAGTTAGCAGCAAAGAGAAATGGAAGATTACAAGCCATTGCAGATGGATGAGCTTATAGTAACTAAAAGGCATGTAACTCAACAGCTGAAGTTCTGTAGGTTTGTGCCAAACTTCCATTTAATTAAAATGGTGGCCATTGTTTATTATGATTATTATTAGTATTATTTCCCCAAAATGAGTGCATGGTGGCTGTCTATTTGTGTCTCTATTTTTCTGTTGTTGTTATAAATCTTTAGAACATTCTTTACAAATTTCTAAGAGTTGATACAGAAGGGCACATACACTTTGGAAGCACTTTTTCTCCTACCCTGGAGGTTCAAATGTTTATGTGTGAAATGCTGTGCCTTCCAAGGAACGTGGCTTGGTTTAAACCCTTACAGAGAAAAAGAAAGGTTCTGCCTTACAGTTTCCCTTAAAAAGGAGAACACATTCAGTACTAGAAAACTTAACAACAAACCGCATTCTAAGTGCTTCGCCATGATAGTTGTCTCAGCCATTGCAACTATGAAAAAAGGGAAATTAAATGAAAAATAAAAGAGTAGATTTTATACGGTGTGTTCAAGGGTCTTTCCCATGTAGTAATATCTTTCTTTTAAAGGAGTTTCACAGTGCTTAATGAGTTGAGGCATAGATGTGTATGTGCATCAGAAACGCACGAAATATCCACCTTAGGTCTATATATTCCCTTTGGAAATATAAACAGGCAACTTTATTAAGATATTGCAAAATTTAATAATTGATCAGTGTAAAGATTTAATGTTATGTTTCATCTGTGCTTTAATATTTTTTCTCCCTTCTGAGATTAATGTTTTTGAAAGCCATTGCTTTCAATGGCTTGATGAAATCATGTAAATTCAGCAGTCTGGCAGTTAAAAGAAAGGTTTAGAGGTCTTGGATAAGTTATTAAAAAATGCTGTATTCCAGATTACCAGGAAATGTTAGATGAGTATTTAGCAGGGGATAAAATCAGTCATGAAGGGGCTGCACTGATTTTGTTCAGTCTAGTTTGCAGGTTTTTTCTGACCTGCTTTTATCAAATGTGAACTACTTTTCATCTACAAAGTATTTACTTTATATGAGAAATATTCATGTTGCTTTGCAAATGTCTCGAAAAAAAAGAGTTTAAAAGAGTTCCTGTAAATATTTGAGAGATCTTCATTCACCTCTCTCAAATTCATGTTAAGTATAGGCTGGGAACACGAGAGGGAGACAAAGACTTGGTTAATAGGACAGAGTCAGCAGCAGAGAATAAGCTTCAGAAAAGAAACATAGAAGGAATATAGCTAGTGATTTGTAATATGTCTGACTAAATATAACAATTTATGCCATGCCATATTGCTTTCTAGGTTGCCACGTAATGTTACTCAGTGAGAAATAGTTTCTCCTTTTTCTAAATGCTGATAATTCAGCATCTTCTTGGCCTGTTTCTGGAAGTGGTATCACAGTCAGTCTTCCCTTGCTGCCTGTGTTTATAGCTGACATTGAGGTATTTTTGCCAGTAGCAAAATTACATTAAATCATGTGAAGGTTGTGTTGTCTCTTACTCCAGATTGCATCACTGATGTTTGGAGTAAGATGCATTATTTTTATTAGTAATTTGTTTTTTAATTATAACACAATTTGGAACATGTTTATGGTATTTAGCAGTGCCTTCCCTCATTTGAGAACTCTTAACAGACATGATAGAGACTGATTTTTAAAACCTTCTTGGTTTCTTCCAAAATTTCTTGGCATAAACAATACCAAACCATGACTGCACCATCTTTACAGTCTTTTATAGTTTGCAGTGAAAGTAGAGTTGAGAAAACCTGATGGCTGGTTGATATCTGACAGGCTGAAGCCCTCTTTCTCTACAGTAGAGTACAACAATGTGCTTGCCCTTGCCAGTGTGAGACAGCCATAGCTCTGAAAAAGCCTCTCCAGAATTCATTTTCCTTGTACACTTGGTTTCTGTCTCCTGAGATTGAAAATCTGCTGATTTTTCTGATTGCTAATACAGTTTCCTCCTTGCTGACAAGTGAACCGAGGCTGCTTATATCGGTTGTCAAAGAGCCAGAGGATGGACTTTGTGTTGAAACCATATAGCAAAAAATAGAAATCCATCTAAAAATGCATCCTGTCATCTGACATAAAGATAGTGGGAAATTGCTGGATATAATAAAGCAGCAAAGTGATAGTGTGGATAAACCACTGAGTAGTAGGAGTAGTTAGCCATGTGGGTTTTACCAAGTTGGCTACTCTGTCATAGTAGCACTGCTTTTGTGTTTTATACATGCTTACAACATTTTAAAATGAAAACAATTAATCCTTAGGTTTTGGTAGATTAAAAATGTGCAAAAGTAATTCCATGTGATTAGGAATTAATTCTTTAAAGTGCAATTAAGTTCAGGGGATGATGAGTAAATTGGCTCAGTACTACTCTGTAGTGTAGATAATCAGTTCAGAATTGGATTACTGGATAGTTCTATATTCTTTTCTCAGACCTAAAATCATGCAGCCTTCTTCATCTTGTTATGAATTGCAACTAGCTAAACAACATTCACAAACTGAATCAAAGAGCTCTGTTACTTCCACATGTAATTCATAGTAACAAGAAATCTTCAGAAATAAAATGAAGGATTACTGTCCTGGATATTTAAAACCTCATGAAACATAGCTAACTTCCACTTTATTAAAAAGAACACGCAAACCAGATGTTTAATGGAAGTATGTGTTTAGGCTACACAGATGCAGCATCTGTGTAACTTCTAGACTGGCAGGACAACCTGAAAGCAATTTCTTTTAGTTTAGAGAAACCCATTGTATTCCAGCAGCATCTGGAAGTCACTTAAAGAAGAACAATTTTGAGTGCAAATTGAGAGGCGCAAACCAGATGAGTCTGTTGAGCTATTTAATAACTATTTTTGCTGGAACGATGGATAGCCAGAGCTTTAAAATAGGTACTAAAAGGGTCTGTCAGGCAGTCTGGGAAGAGCCACCTGGGCTCTGTGGCAGACACAGTGCTCTCCTCTCTACTGTCCCTTTTCTAAAATGATGAGACTGCTGTGCCAGCTCTCCAGTAGATATTTCCTGGTAACAGTTATTGGCATAGCACAAGCCACTGGAGCTTTAGTCAGTAGGGTAGTTCTGAGCAGCTCATAAAACCTAGCCAATGACGAGAGGCAGAGCTACAGGAAGACCGTTGCACCAGTGTGAGATCATAAGAAAATACGACTGTAGACACTAGTGGCTGTTGGTAGGCTTTTCACTGCAACTCTCCTAACTATGACAAAGTGGACTTCCTTCCTAACTGTGTGTTTCTGTAGCCATTTATTCCATAGCCCTAAGGCAGATAAGAAGGTTTCACTAAACCAGGCTAACTTTGTTTCAGGAGCATGAACTTCTCAGAGAATGGAAGTGGAATATACTGAGGTTTATTTATAGGTTTTGTGTTCCGGGCGTACAATGTGCCTTAGAAGTCTGCAGAGAATCCTGCTTGTAAACTAATCCTAATTTGTTCTAAAGCTCATTTAAGTACATGCACTTGTAATTAATTTTTTGAAAGGGGATGCTAG
Organism: Ara ararauna; assembly: GCA_028858755.1. Lineage (NCBI taxonomy): Eukaryota > Metazoa > Chordata > Aves > Psittaciformes > Psittacidae > Ara > Ara ararauna. Next base: position 28,176,150 of record CM054410.1, read on the forward strand.
GAATGGAGTGCAGCAGCTTATTCACTGGCAGTAACTTTGAAACATAGCTTAAAAACTTGGCATCAAAATGATATTTGTGCTCTCAGGCTGAGACAGTATTCTTCAGACATGAGGCTAGTAGCCTGATTTATTGTAGCTTCTTGCGCAGGAACTGTCTGTATGACATAGTTCATCATCCTTGGAAGCTGGCAAGAATGGACTCAGACTCTTTCTTTTTTTGTTCTTTAAGCAGTTGTCAAGACAGTTGTGGGGATTCCAGCTGCATAAGTCTCTTAAGAATTTCATCGTATTTCCACACCCAAAGAAATAACTAGTATTCAAAGGCTGAGATGGCAGAAATGAAAGTATTAAATGAAGAGTGGTGCTGTGGAGGAAATGGAGACTAGATGTCTCAAAAGATGGATAAAAGGATGCAGAGCTCTACTCTGGCTGTTAGCCCAGGGCCTGGCACTCCTCTCCTGGTTAGCACCTGCTGCCTTCTTATGCTCTTTCCTGGGAAGGAGGGCTGTTGCACAGGGGTCAGGATCAGAACTGCTCCCAAAAGACAGCTATACTACTCCCAGAGGATCTGGAGTAAGACAGAAGGACATTCCTGTGACTAGATGTGACAATTCTGAGCTGTAGCTGAGACACAGAACCTCAGAAATGTTAAGAAAGCTCACTTTGTATCCAAAAAAAAGCTTACTTCAGTTTGCAGTGCTTTCTCCATTTACTGACACTTAAGACTGTTTCTTATCCCTCCTGTTATCCGCTGATGCCTCGTGGAGGCATGCTCACCCTGTAGTGCTGGTGTATCCTGGCTGCCTGCAGCTAGCTTATCCTGGTGACAAATGATTCAAGTGAATGCTGGAGGTATCCACCTGGACCGGATTATTGCCTCATAAAAATGGGAATGAAAGGATGAGTCTGTGAATGGATTTCACACTGAGGATGAGTGTTAATGATTGTCAATATCACTGTCACTATTCAGAGTGAATTAAGATTTTGGTTTTGGGCAGCACAACTAATCATGTAGAGCGAAGAGGGGATCAAGAATACTCTTTCTGCATCACAGCAGACATACTTCATAATAATAAGCAGAGAGACATCAAGGCTGTCACATCAATATCAATGATTCTGTCATGCAAACCCTGTCAGCAGTATTGCATTATTTAAAAAATATAATACTCCACACAGAGACTGCAACACTAAATAAGCTTGAGAAAATAATCAAAACAAATGCACAGAGAGATAAAGAAAAAGAGCAGCTCAGTATCATGTGTGTGAGCATTGATTCAGTAGTTTTTAGGTTTCAGCTCCCTGGGAAATGAACAAAAATTTTCTGGTGTAAAGCTGCAGACAGAGAGAGACTTACAGAGAAAGACGTGAAGGACAAAAAATTGCAAGAAGAAATGAAAATGGGGACTGTTATGGGAAGACAATAGAAAAAGCTGAGGCTCATTTACAGTCTCTAGCTGGCAAAATTGTGTGGCTACAGGTTTGCTTGTTCATCTTTGCCTGATCTCACTCCCTGTTATGATAAAGGCTGAACTTCTGTGGACTTTAAGTGAGCCGCTCACAGCCCTTGATTCTGCAATGTTTGGTGGACAAAACAACACAGAAGATGACAGAAAGGTCATGTCTCTCAGAAGGGCAAGAATATCAGAGCCAGATAGTTCTTCCCCCTGGTCTGAGGGAGAAATGTTATTTATTTACCTTATTTCATTGCTACATTGTTCACGTTTTCTCTATATCACCTCCTGCATATATTTTCCTTTCAGTGTGAATAGAAGAGAGAAGTCAAATTCAAATGAAAACAAGAAAGCTATGCATCTACTTTTTAAAAAGGAACTTTGTGTGCTTGTGCACAGAGAAGCAATTTTGCATGTACTGAATATTTCCTGGTATCCCTCAGAAGTACTTATTTTCCTCTGCACGTGGCAGAGCTGCACTGTGAGCCCATTTTAACAAACTGACATGTCTTTAACAGAACAGAATGTGTTATTACTATTACTATCTATTACTGTTGTGTTAGAATTATCCATATAACACAGTGGCCTATACACTATTGTGTAAGTGGTTGACTTTTATTACAGTTCCACAGATTTAACTTTTAAGATAATTACAATGAAAATGTTATGAAATATTATTTAAGTTTCTGTATGAATTACAATTATTATTTCATAAACTTTTTTGCCTTTTTTTTTTTTTATTTCAACCCTTAATACTTTCCATTTCCATTAGACTAAAAATTATTGTAATACCGGAAAAAGAAGCTCTGCAATTACGATTGACAAGTTGGTTTAATATGCAGTGAAAGAAGAATACAATTCTAGAGTAGTTGTATTAATTAATATGGCAAAACAAAGCATGTATTATTATAATTTTCAGGATGCTTTAGGACTTAGGGAGGCCTGAGGGCTTAAAGTTCAACTTCTCTCCACACAAAAAGTGCTGGTATCTATAATTATCCTGAGTGTCAAGACATTAAATGTATTTTATATACATAAGTGTATTTATATCTCATAAAAATCTAAATAAGATATATTTTATTTAATATATCATCTTATATGAGTATCTTCTATATATATCTCTATATAGAATACATAGATATACAGATACATAGATTGCTATCATTGCAGAACACAGGCTAAAAAAAGGGGGAAAAATCCCAACCTCTAACATGATCAGAAACAAAATAATCTGAGGAAAGAAACCGGTAAGTGCTCTTGAGGAAGTGAGTGAAATAAATGATGTGACCCAGGTTGCTTTTACTGGAAATCTGCTGTTGCCTGGGGTGTTCAAAAATCAATCAGACAGGTGAAAATAGAAAGTGAACAACCACTGGATAGTTTCACAAATTTGTAAAACTTTCATAGGAAACCTGGAGACCCTGAGAATGATTCTGAATAAGTTCACACACCAACTGCAAAAAGACACACAGATCACGTCCCAGAAAATGACTCTTGCGTAAGTTACCCTTACATACATTGAGTAGACCAACAGACCATTTTAAAAAACACCCTGCACTCGTGGATGTACAGGGGAAGAGTTCTCACTGGAGTACAGCATGGTGAATGGCACAAAACTCACAGAGTAGTGATATTCTGTAGAAGATGTGCAGACCTCACTTGCTGTTACTGTGGAAATTAGGTATAGTGAAGCTTTGTTAATTACAGGGATTAATTTCTTCCCTGATTAGAGGTAGAAAACAGTGGTTGGTCTTGCTCAATCTATTGGGTCTGATCTGAACAACTGATGAAAGATTGCCAATATATGTAAGATCGGGGATTGACAATAATTTCTGTTGACTGATGATTGGGGCAGAAAGAGCATGACATGGACTTGAGAAGGATACAGCTGTTGACATGATGGAAATTCCGCTGGTGAGCATCTGGGAAGCACTCACACTTCAAAAGTCTTGAGGCAAACCTGTAGGCAATGTTTGCCTGTGTATGAAGACCTGAGTACAAATGCCAATTTTGTTCTTCCTGTCCAAACTGGGGACCAAGCAATATTGTCTTGTGTTGGCCAATGAAGTGTGGATCTACTTGGACTTGAGACACATCTGGGAGCAGGTGGGTAATGAGTGAGGGATGAGTCCCAAAGGAGAAGAAACAGAGGAAGGCGGCCAATCACTACCGCTTTGGAAATATGCTCCTTGACAGAAGGTGTAAAGGTTAGGACAGAATAGACCTGTGGCAAGGTAAATTCAAGTAAACTGATAAGTGACAGTAAGAAAACTTTTCATCAAAACACAGACAATGCTTTTCAGGGACCAAGATTTCAACCACTGACTTTGTATGGCCAAGCTAAAAACAAACCTGAAAATAAAATGCAATATCTGGGTAGCATGAAATAAAGTCTAATAGCAGTCACAGACAGATGATGTGAGCAAAACTGGCAAAACCATGTATTTCTTTTCAGAACAATGAAAACAAATAAACCAGTGATTACTAATAAAGATAGGAACCTGTGTGAAATGTTGACATTTATCAAATATTCTGCAATAGAAAATGAGCTTAGCTTGAGAAGTATCATGTTCCAGGCCTGAAAGCATATGAAGTAAGTAGAGACATGGAGATAGTTCTTATATTTTGAGAAAAAAGTTGTACTGAACAATGAAGAAGGTAATCAGTCAAAGCAATCAAGGAAAGCACCAGGAAAAGCAGTATCAGGTTATGGTTAGGAGCCAGTGAATAAAAACCAGCCAAAATCAGAAACTAGGTTATCATGGGAGACTAAGATAGTAATTCTGCTGATATATATGACATAAATTACAAAACAAACAGTAATTGTTCAATGCTTGCTCTGTACGGTAGTGAAAGAAGTTGTTTACTGCTCTAGTAGGCTAAACCAATGTAATTTTGTTCTAAATTACTACACCAAGTCCAGTCCTCATGTCATGAAAATTAGTGGAAGAGCTGTGAGAGAAGGTAATTTAGAAATAAGCTTGAATTTCTGAAAGGAAGCACTAAATCTCAGAGAACCGCCCAGACCTGTGGATACTGGCACAAGCAACAAATAATCAAAAAATTGTATCTGAACAAGAGGCAAATACAAACAACACTCTTGTTAGTACACTGTAACAAGGAAACACAAATAGTATATCTGTGCTGCATAATAGGAATTGTAGACTCTGTAATGAAGGTGAATTCTCCAAGTAATTTACGTACTCGGTCCTAGTTTGATATACATCACCACTCAGCATATAAGAAAAAAATGCTTACAAATCCAAGTCAAACAGCATACTTCAAATTCCATTTTCAAATCTCAAAACTCATGCACCTGCACATTTGAAGCATTTTATGCTCTTAATTCTCAAAGTAAATGTGCCTACATAGCAGTGTAAAACCCATGTGAAGATGGCAGTACAGTTTTCTTGGCAATATTAGATACCAAAAATGCCAAATGTTCATAGATGTTGGCAGAATGCTTTATTATGCTAGTGCTTATCAATAGAAAACAATTTAAAATAATCTTTGAGGGCAAGTGCTTTTGAACAAGACTGGGATAGTTGCTCAAAAAATAAATTCAACAATTTTACTGTTCTTTTCATTGTCTTCACTCAAGGAAGTCTTGCTGAACAAGTCTCTAAGAGAGACTGTAAAGATAGCACTATCACACTCCTTTCTAAAGCAGCCTGAGAGCACTGCATGGTTACTGCTCTGTCAGGTATAAATGAACACTAAGGTGTTTATTTGAATGTCTGTCTTTGGCTACTGCAACCTTAATTCTTTTTAATATTTCATATCACTTAAAAGTGATAATTACTATCATGAACACTAGCAATAATATGCATGCACTTCCTTATTTAAAACATAGGTGCATGCTGTGATCTCTATCTTCTGTATGGTGCCTGTGTGTATAAAAATTATTTGCCTCATTAAATACTGTATCTCTTGATCTGCTTAATGCTTTGCTAATAGAATCCAATGTAGTTATGTCTTTGTCCAGTTTGCCTTATACACGGATTTCACCCAGGGAATTATTCCCACATATATTGGTCAAAATACTAAGTATCATTTAATTAGTTACCAGAAAAGGAGAATATTTTAGTGTAAGTTTATGTTTTAAATATCATGTCAGACTGTAAGCAGTACCATAGGCCAAGAGGAATTTAGACAAATTTCTGAATGGTGGTAATTGCTATCTCCATATGTCTTTTTTAGGCATTTTTATAGAGGCATTTAATTACAATGCCAAGTTTATCTTGTTCTAACCCAGAACAAGAGGTCATATTTGGCAGATTCCTCTATTTAGCTTTTTCTGAAAAATACAACTGAAAAAGTGACAAAGAGTTGTAAAACACTAGCATGCATTGGCATGGAGGATCTTGACAAATAAATACATTTACTGCTAGTGGATGGCTGCTTCAAAGTTAGCGCAATTTCAGAATTGGCACTTGAAAGCAGCCAAATGTCAGAATGCATACAATATGGAACTAACAGTGTGTTTGATTATCTGCATCTGTCCCGTCCGCTACAGTGCAGGCATAAATTTATGCAATTTATACACATAGAATATATTGCTGATTTGCCACAATACTTTTAGACTTACAGAAAAGCTAAGATGTTTGCTGGATATCAACTCAAATCAGAAGCCATCTAATACTTCAACAATAAAGAAAGTAGTATACAGCTTACATGTGATCTCTGGTGTCCGGAAGTTTTTGAAAAGCTTCATATTCCAGAGCTCTAAGAGCACTTTGGAAAAAAAGAGAAATTATAGCTGTGCCATTATAGCTGTATCAATATGGACAGTGGGAACAAACACATCTGCAAATCCATGCAGTTGTGTCTGAAACATCTTGTTTGTCAAAAATTAAAAAAAATAAAGAAGATTTGGAGTTGTCAGGCATGTCATACCTGGCTTCCATTTTCCTAACCTGAAGATAGTTGAGCCCATAGAAAAAGTTGTCCTCTGCTTGAAAGGTAGGGATAGAGATGAAGTATACCCATTGGGCCAAATTCCCGGTACACCTGAGATAATGAACAGAGAGAGGCAAAATGAACTGAAGTCATTAGAAAACCTCTGTCATTAATACTGCTTTATGATCTACAGTCTTAAGGTTTTTCTTAGAACTCCAGCTGCCTGTCACAGACACAATCACAGAAATAGTAGAAGCAGCTTGTATTTTCTACTATTACTGCTTCCTCTAAATGTGGAAATCTGACAGTGGTGAGTGTCTAGGATGTTTGTCCTAGTACTTTTCAGTTTGGATGGCTGAGGAAGACCTAGTATTTTGGGACTCAGGGATTTGTTACCACTCCTAGAGACTGGGATATACTTTGCTCACCTGCAGGTGACGGTTAAGCTTATCAGGTCTTAGGCTGTCAGTGGTGACATAAGTGGTGACTATGTTGTCTATGGGGGTAGAGATCAATTTAAAAAGTTCAACCAGTATGTTTAATATTTAAGATAACAGTTTGGATTGAGAAACCTTTGGCAAGAGTTTGATCATGGCAGCTGGGCGAAAATAGATCTGGTCAACTGACCGTATGTAGCACATATTGGGCATTTTTAAGTTGCAGCATAAGAACGGATATATGCTCACTGATCTGCTCCATTATTTCACAAGTGTTTTCATCTTAACATAAGGCACAGGAAAAAGGTCACTGCTTTCCAAAAATCATATTTGTTATCAGATGAGATTGGTTTTCTTTGTTTTTATTAAACAAGTTAATACCTATATTAAAGATTTTGTCTAAAGGATTTAATGAAGTCATTTTAGTGGGTGTTCATTCAGGGAGAAGGGGAATGTTTACCATGGATGAAAGAAGAACTTTGTGATAAGAAAATTCTATCAGATACTTTATTAATTAATGAAGGTGTTCAGAGACTTCAGCAGAGGACATGAGATCAGTCTGTACAGGAAAAAGGTTCCTTTCCAACATGGAGTCTCATGTTTGCATGCTTACCCCAGCTTAGTATTTTTCTCCATCTTCTGTCACCGTCCAAATTTTGAACAGCGGTTTTTAGAGACCCTCTTGAAGTAAGCTGCATTAAATTATTGAGGCTGTTTTCTAAACCTCTTTAGGAAATTCATAGGACACAACACAATTTCTGGGCATGCACCCCAACCTATCCCTGTTAGAGTGGAGAAGCCATTAGAGGGGAGAAATGTGCTAAAAGTGATAGGAAAGACCAGCGTGCATACAAACACTTGTCTTCAATAATTAGCAAATAATAGGAAAGAAATCATCACATATGTACAAATGCAAATGAACTCCTGCCTCAGCAATATGCTACTTCGCTATGATTGAGCAGGCAAGTTCATTTTTAAAATGGTAATTCAAATGGTGTAAAGGGAGAGCGGATTGTTTGCTTCCTCCCCCAACCTCCAAAGACAGACCATTAGTTAAAAAAACAAATGAAGGAAAATTCCCCAAAGAACCTTAGCAGGGAACAAGAAAAACATCCATTGTAAACAGCGGGTGGGTCTTCTGACAGGCTTTGTTTGCAAATGATAACAATTACAGGTAATTTTTCATTTCAATTGGAAGAACAGGTATTAAAAAAAAAAAAAAGAGAGAGTGGGAGAAACAGAGAGCGAGCGAGATTTCCCAAGTGTCTTATTCCCTCCCAGGTCTACAACCTAACAGCAGTGTAGAGAGCTCGCTAGTTTCTTCTCATTCCATTAAGTGAGATCTAATTGTGTCTCTTCTGTCTGTTGGCAGATGCGGTTTCTACATAACAACAGCCCAGAGACAGAGCTGCCTGATTAATGCCTCCAGCTGTCATATGCCCCATTATCTGTGCATTTGCATAACTTAATGGTTTAGGACAGGGGAGAGAGGATGCTTAATTTAATGTTTAGCAGGCCCTTGATAGCTGAATAATTTAAGAACTGTCAAGGGAGGTCAGTCCTACAGCGATTCAGCAAGACAGCTATGATTTCTGAATATCATTAAATTCCTTACTTAGGATAATTTGAAAAAAAAAGAAGAACAACAATGCCTGAAAGGAGGCCCTGCTTTTCTGTTAACCATTCCTTCTCTGAGGAGTAGCAGAAAGACTTGGGGAAAAAACCATCTATTTAACATTGCCAAGAAAGAAAGGGTTAAATGTATGCCTTCTCTCCCCATCCCCCAGCCTTCTTCTCATAGCTAAAGGGAGGAAATACAGAATTTAGTTAAATTCAACTAACAGCCCAACATGCTTTGAACAGGAAACACTCTCAGTTTCATTAGATGCTAATGAATATTATTAAGCTAATCTGCCATTTGTTTTCTAATTATGTGTCAGAAAGCACTGCAGTGGCAGCTGAGGCAACTGCCAGGGTGCATTTATTTATCTTCCAATCCTGTGTTTACTGACTGGCTATACCACAGAGTGATTAGGAAAAAAATAAAAGAGATAAAAAATATATTTTTTTCAGGTTGATTACTGCTGTTCTTTTCCAAGTTCACTGACTTCTGCATGACATTTGACTGTTTTTTAAGAACCAATAAAATCGACTAACTTAGGTCTCCTTGGGAGGCATTCTGCAATTATACAAAAATGTATGAAAGAAGTGTTTCTTGGCTGGTCTGACCCTATGTATTGGGTCTGGATGAGATGGAGTTAATTTTCCCCAGAGCAGGCCTCCTAGGGCTGTGCTGTGTATTGGCAGCTAGGAAGGTGCTGGTAACACATCAGTGTTTTGGCTACTGCTAAGCAGCGCTTGCACAGCATCAAGGATGTCTCTCCAAAATTCCCCCTCACCAGTAGGCTGGAGGTGGGCAAGATCTGGAATGGGACACAGCCAAGACAGCTGACCCAAACTGACCAGAGGGATATTCAATACCCCTAATCTAAGAGAAAGATGGAGGGGGGAATATTCATTATTATGAAGTTTGTCTTCTGGAGCAACTGCTATGTGTGGTGAAGCCCTGTTTACTAGGAAGTAGCTGGACATTGCCTGCTGATGGGAAATAGAGAATAACTCTCTTTTTTCCTTTGTTTCTGCATGCAGCCTTTGCTTTTGCTTTATTAAACTGCCTTTACCTTGACCCATAAGGGTTTTTTTTTCCATCCTACTTTCTCCCTGCCCACCCTGCCAAGGAGGGGAGTGATAGAGCAGCTTGGTGGGCATCTGACATCCAGCCAGGGTCAACCCATCACATTCTATGGATTTGGTAGCCAAATCAAGGGGTTCAGTGATTCATGGAGCTGTGCTCTGCTATTTCTGTTGAGTTCATTGCATTTGTCTGGCCCTGTCTTTCACTCTCCCAAAACAGAGCTTTGTACTTCCTGGGATCTGACACTTTGAAGACCATATGGTTAAGATTTTAACTTCAAAATACAGCTAATTAATGTTTCTGCTAAAGTGTTACTCATTGGAATTACATTATTTACATGGAAGGCATATGAAATTACTTCACTGGATAAGTTGAGTCTGCTTCTTTGCTTGCGGTAAGCAGGATAACTTTCTAGCCACTGCTTTGGCCCTAAGCACTTCTTCTTGCATACCTTCCCGGGCAACCGGTTCTTTTCTAGTTTTATCTCCTTTCTTCAATTGCTATCTGTTTTGCTTTGCCCAGCTTCAGTTCCTGTGGTTCTAACAGAAACCCCTATGATTTTCTTTGGGTTCATTTTATGGCCCTTCTTGGATTTGGCCTTTATGCAAGGACTTCTGTTGTTTTAGCTATCCAATTCTATTGAAAGATGTGAACATCTTATTTAATTTATGATTTAATTTCTGTCGTGTATGGGCATTCACAAAATGTGCTGATGATAAAGAAGTAATGTGAGAAACTGCCAGTTCCTGATGTACGTTATATCAATGTGTTTACGCACAGAGATCATATTTACCTGTACACACAAATATACGTACACACAACTGGGTGTGTTATCTCAAAATTTTTTTTCATGTTCTAGATCAATAGCTTAGAACATTACCTGATGTGGGAGCACCTGGTATTCCTCTGAGACTCACAAAAAGGATAGGAAAAACTGAGTTGGAGGATTATACTGTGCTGCAGTTCTGGTGTCCTCAACATAAAAAGGAGACGGAACTGTCGGAACAAGTCCAGAGGAGGGTCACGAGGATGATCAGGGGACTGGAGCACCTCCTGTATGAAGATAGGCTGAAAAAGTTGGGGCTGTTCAACCTGGAGAAGAGAAGGCTGCGTGGAGACCTCATAGCAGCCTTCCAGTATCTGAAGGGGGCCTATAGGGATGCTGGGGAGGGACTCTTCATGACGGACTGTAGTGAGAGGACAAGGGGTAACGGGTTCAAACTTAAACAGGGGAAGGTTAGAAAGGATATGAGGAAGAAATTCTTTCCTGTAAGGGTGGTGAGGCACTGGAATGTTTTGCCCAGGGAAGTTGTGAATGCTCTATCCCTGGTGGTGTTCAGGGCTGGATTGGGCATAGCCTTGGGTGGCATTGCTTAGTGGGAGGTGTCCCTGCCCATGGCAGGGGGGTTGGAACTAGATGATCTTAAGGTCCTTTCCAATCCTAACTATTCTGTGATTCTATGAAGGACAGCGATTGCTGTGGCTGGTTGGCAGTTGCCCAAGATTTTATAAGGGATTGAGAACCTCTTGTCTTTGTGCTGCAAAAATCGCCTTCTAAACTATTTTTTTCTTTGCATTTTATAAATATGGAAACTCATCAATTTTCTGCTGAATTAATTATTCAACTGGTTTATTCTGTAAATAATGACCTGCATCCTCACCTTACAATTCTTCCACTTGATAAAGACTTTTGGTGGGATGGGGTAGTACCGCTGTAACTCTCAAGTTACTCTGTTCAACTAGAGCATGGAAAGGAAAAAAAAAAAAGAAATCTCTGTCGCTGGATTGTTTTGTCTTTTTATGATCTTTCCCTGAAGTATGCAGCAATCACTAGAAAAGGATATAGGACTCAATGGCACATTTGTCAGGTGTTGTGTGGCGATTTTTATACACAGAACTGATCCATGGCAGCAAAGTCATGGATAGCTCTGGTTCGTACTCCTGAAATGAGAGGAAATGAGAGATGTTGCTGGGGGTTTTTATTTAGACACATTACTGTTTTTTGCTTGCAGAAAGCAAGATTTTTTACTCACTGATATAATTTTAATGTTTGTTTGATTTTCTTTTCAGTTGCTTTGTTTTTAAAAGGGAAATTGAGAAACAAGGTGCATTGCAAAGCTCTGTTTCTTAGAGGTAGATTTCCATCACATCCATTTTTGGCCATTGCCTTTTTGTTGCTTCCTAGCAGGGAACTGATTAGAAGCAGTGTGAAGCCAAAGTAGAAACTAGGATCTTTTATTTGGTGGAAACATGTAGTTCCAGGTTACAGACTTCACTTTTAAGCATGTATTTCTGTACTGCTGGCTTTAGAATAATTTTGTTCCTTTTTTTTTTTTTCCCCCCCCGAGACAAATACAGTATTAATTGCTGGAAACCTGTGATGAAAGGTTGGCCATTCTTAGGCTTCTAACAGAACAAAGATAAGAAAATGGGAAGGGAAAGAAATACTTATGCGTGCTAACACAAATCATCACAGTTGTTCCAATCAGCACATATGGTATGGTAACATTGCCCACTGCTTTGAGACCGTCTAATGGAAGACCATATGGGCTGCTGCTGCATCAAAACACAACCGGCCTGTGTTTAGGACTCTGCAGTGACCTGGATTCAGAACTTCCTCGCTTTTACTGGTTTGTGTGTCCGCATCAACATTTTGTCTTCCAGCATAGTGCTATTGTTTTTTTTCCTGATTCCTTTGTTTAGTGACAGTTTCCTATGGATAGAGCAAGACAGATGTGTGCCTGTGGTTTTTGTATGTCATGTGATTGCCTTTGCATATTCTGGGACATTCAAGATTTCAGAAATAGTAAGGGAACATTACAACTGGATCCCTTTGTCAGAATAGATTCATAGAGAGAAAAATTATTTTCCTTTCTCTGGCGCATATTTTTTGAATCACAATAACGACTGTTTGGAATCATGGAAGTTATGGCGTTATCCTGAGAGTTTCCAATGGTTCACAGTTAGTGCCTTGCCAAAGTCACTGTGTCCTATGGTTACACTGAAAGAGCTGGAATGCAAAATGTTGTTAAAACTGTGGTACTAGGGTGTTAAAAATTTTTTTATCCTAAAGGTTTATACACTGTTACTGAAGCGGGCACAATTAATACCCCTGGATTTAAACACTCCAGCATGCTGATACTTGGTACTAAGGATATTTTCTATAGCTGGAACATACTTCCTTGTTTTAGCTCACTCACTGATCTTTAAAAATAATCAATCACAACCTATTTTTTCCATGCAAAATATGCATATCCTCCATTGATTCCATACCGGTTTTCTTCAAAAGATTCTCTTTGCTTTCCACCATGTGTTTTGGCCACCTTTTTTTTACCATTTTACTGTACCTCTTGGCTGACTTTAGGTCTCCTGAAATCCTTTGGGCTTACAGCCCTCCAGCAAGCTACGGCTCTTTAGCCCAGCCCTCAGCTGGAGGAGGTTGGGTGGGATCCTCCATTTCCTGCTGACTCCTGAAAACAGCAGCAGATAGGTCGTGGTCTCTCATGGGCCGTACTGTGGTGTGCAGGCATCCAGTGGCTTTGTATGATTCTCCTCTTTCTCCTCTTAAATTGTCTGTCATGCAAGGATCAAGGATAATGTTTTCTATCTACTAAGCTTTTCTGAAGTATAACAAAATTAGTCACCAAGGGTTATGCATTCAGCAAGCACCTTCCAAGCCCTGTGTAAGACAGAAGACAGAAGACAGCAGATGGATATGGAGGACAGATGGGGACATGGTTATTAACACAATGATAGAGAGTGTTTGGCTGAAGAACTGGTTCCCTTCTTGTTCCCAAAGTGGACAGGTTTTCTCTGGCAGCTGGGACTGGCTGATGGGAATGAGAATAGGCAGGGGAGGGCAGATGTTTTCACATTGGTGAGCAGGCAAATAGGGCATAAAACTCCCTTCAAGTGACAGTTCTTCCACATCCTGGGTTGATTTAATTGATGGATTTTGAGGAGTAACAGGCTGAAATGGCAGTGGACATATATGGAAGCAATAAGGGGCTTAAACGGATTGTGAAAGGGTTCAGACCATGGCAAAAGATGCATGGATGCAGTGAGGCAGAAAGTTGGGCATAACTTACTAACAGTATAAGCATATTTCTGTCAGTTTATTGTAACCAGTATGGCTGAGCAAGGGTGCAAGTTTAGCAATCTAGATGTGCAGTAAAATCGTCATCATTCCAGCATTAGGCAACTGTTTATTTTGTAACTGCTTCTGTCAGTACTATTGCTTTGATGCTCATGCAACATGACTTTGAAATGAATTGTACTACTTGACACTACTTTACAGCATAATAAGTAGCAAGTTAAGTAGCCACCATAGCCCTGAGCTCTTCATTATTTTCAGGCAGAGAAAAGGCAGGGATATGAATTTTTGGTAAATACCTTTAATTGCTCCAGCTCTCTCCACTATCCAACAATTTATTATTTTTTTAACTTTGCTTTTAAGACTTCTTTCTTCAGTGCTCTGCCATGTTTATCAAGCTCCCCTACCAATACGTGCATTTTGAGCTTTGAACCAATTCAGGTAAGCCCCATAACTACATTAAACTCTTGATTCTGAAACACGGGCCTGAAAATTCTGTGAAAGCTGGCGAAATGGAAAGTAGTTGCTGAAACAGACCAATTTAGGCGCTGAAAAGAGCAGGGAATCTCCTCGGTTTTTCTCTATCCTGAAGTAGTCGGGATTATTTGAAATCTCAAAATCAGGTTTGGTTTTAAGGAAAGGCTCCAGTCAGTGCTTGTTCTTCTAAATCACTTTCAAATTATAAGTCCTGTGAAAAATGCCAGATCTCCTACATACAGATTCAAAAACTACTTTTTCATTCTTTTTCTGTCACACAGAAAACACCAAGAAGTCTCATGTTCGTATTCTCCCACTCACACATTTAGCAGAAAACAATGCAAATGTTCTTCTTCTGCACTAGATGTCACCTAGATGAAAATTTAAAAATAAAATATCCTCTTCCCTTTGTTTCCAGAGGCGATTAGGATGACAAGTTAATCAAGACTTCATCTGAGCCCTGCATTTTTCTATTCATCATATCACAGCTCTTCTAATGTAGCTGTCCAGTCCACTCAAAGCACGCTCTTTAAAAGGACTGGATATGTTGCAGATTAACTTCACTGAAAAATCCCTTAGCCTTTTCTTTAACTAGCCACATATGAAACAAAACCCAGAAAGACTGCAGGTGTCCCAGAGAGGTGGCTATTAGGAGGATAGCTGGAATGACCTTAGTGCCCTGAACTGAAACCTAAGGAGACCCAGAGAGGGTTCTTGGCAGAGTGTCATGCTTCCCTGTGACCTGGGGAAATCACTTGCGCTCCCTTCTGCTTAAGGGCCCTCATTTGCAAAAGAAGAATGATTTCTCTTTGCTTTAAGGGTCCTGCACCACTAATGACAGTGAGTGTTCAGCTTCTGAGCTGATGAAAAACAGTTAGATATATGCTGGTCATCTTTAACCTGCTTTGTGTCTTTTGGGGTCCAGTGTGTAAAGAATACAATTTTCCTGTACCACCTACCACGCTGCATATAATTTACAGAATCTAAATAAGTGTCTGGAGAATCATATGACATGATAGGGCTGACAGTCACAAAGAACAGAGGTAGTTAAAGGCAGTCTTTCAAGAGAGAGAACAATTGGGTTCAAAACCCTGGGTAATTGAAAGCTACCCATGAGTTCAGAATGACCAGTTACAATCTCCTGCTGCTTTGGCCATATCCTAGTCTGCCCTGTAGTCTGAATGTAGGAAGTGAAAAGTACTTTGTATGTATCCAACTGCTGTTTTTCTTTTGTTACCGTCTTCTGTAGCTGGTATACAACAAAAGGACATCTACTTAAAAGCATTATGCTTCCCTTCTGAAGTTTTCTTGAGAAATGCACAGATTACGGCAAATTTACTACTCTGTAATATGACATTTTACTTTTAAATGGACTGTAATGTTAATAAAGTCTTTACAAACCCCAGCAGTGTAACAGTAGTGATAGAGCATGTCTTTTTGCTCAACCATCAAAATAAAGAAAATGCGTTCAAAATATTTTTTTCTAAGAAGCTCTATCAGAAACCTCTTACAAATGTTACACAAAAGGGATGCTACAAAAGAGCTAAAATAAGCACTGCTCAGCTCAGCCTGAGGTAGAAGTCTCTCTCTGGTCAAGTCACTGTTTCTCTATCTTTGGTTTTGTGGGTTAAAGCCCATCAGGAATACAATTATGTCATAAACTTCTGATCTGTGTATGAGTAATATATTTTTAGTTCCCAAGAGATAATGGAATATATTAAAATTTAACTCGACTTTTGATACCTATTTTTATTATTGAATTCAGAGTCTCTTTTGAGTGGCATTTGTGGGAATCTAAAAGAATGGAAATGGAAACCAAGAAAATCCATGTATGGATGAAAGGTCCAGTACCTGTGAAGAGACCTGATTTCTCTGTTCAGTTCAACAGCCTACGAGAAGAGGTCTTAAAAAAAAGAAATAAATCCGAGTTTTCACCTTTACAGACATACATATTGTGATAAACCCTGTGAGCTATGAAGGGCCCAAATACTTGTATTTACTGACCATATACAAAATTAGTTACATATCTGCATTCCTTTGCTGGCAGGTTCTGATAACTTCGAATAAAGGTGCAAATGATTTCTTCAGCAGTAGCCACTTGAATGCTATTTCATTTGATGTCTATTTGAAATGATCCAGCAAACATGAGGATATATTCATACAGATTAGATGATAGAAGGTTTTCTAGAGCAAAAAGTAGACATCAACATCAGTTGGGGACAGGGAGAATCATAAATTTACAACAGGAAGAAGATCACTTCAGAAGAGCTGCTGTCTTCCACATCAGATTTCTTAAAAGTTCAGGTTAGATATAAGGAAGAAGTTCTTTACTGTGAGAGTGGTGAGGAGTTGGAATGGGTTGCCCAAAGAAGCTGTGAATGCTCCATCCCTGGCAGTGTTCAAGGCCAGGCTAGACACAGCCTTGGGCGACATGGTCTAGTGTGAGATGTCCCTGCCCATGGCAAGAGGGTTGCAACTAGATGATCTCAGGCTCCTTTCCAACCCCAAATATTCTGTGATTCTATGATTATATGTTCTGCTTCCTACAAAAATAGCCTTGTCTGAAAAGAGAATAGTTTGCAACATGATCAGAGGATCAACAGAACCTGCAGTGAGTGAATAAGCAGAGATCGAATAATAGTTTGCCTCTAGAGCTGGGCTCACTTTCCCAGGCTGATGCAGGCAGATGGTCGGCAGCCTGGGGAAAGCTGTATTTTTGTTTCATTTCCTTTGTTGTCTGACCAGAGGTTAAAAAAATACTGTCAACTCTTAACCTATGTCAAGCCAGCAATTTTCACCACCACTGCTAGACACTAAAGAAATACTGGCGCTGAATGTCACCTGTAATATTTCAGTTTTCTGCTGAGAAGAGTGTGTTAAGTGCGAATTGTCCTGTAAACCTGGTGATCTATTTTTCACTGTGAATGTTTGTTTATCATTTGCGTCCTTACCGAATTTTTGAGGCTCAGTTCAATAAAAATTGAAATTGTTGCCCTGTCACCCCTGCCAATGGAACACTCTGTCAACTATTAAAATTCAGCCTACAAACTTGCTTTGAAGACATTTTACTGCAGGCAGAGCTCTTTTGTTCAGTTGAAAAAAGTATCCTTCCATTTAGCTGCCTTCAAAATCAGGACTATGAATGCACTTCTGAAAGGGGGTGGAAAAATTCTTAGCTTATGCTAACAAATCTGAATGAAAAGTGCTGGGGTTAAGGAATCCAGTGTGGTGTAGAAATGAAGGACTTGCAAGTAATTGTACAGTACCAAATCAAGGCTATGAGTGAAGCCAAATTATTTCATCATGGGGATGCTTTACAGCTTTCCCCTGCTATATAGCTTTCCAAAGGGAATGAAATAAAAAAGCGTTGCAATTTTGCTTCATCTGCAGAGTAAGAGGGTCTTGAATGATCTACACATAGGTCTAACTGCAAGAAAAGGGTCAGACTGAAAATGCTTCGGGTACAAGGGATTTATATTTCATGCTCTCCTAAACTGTGCTGCTTATTCCCATTTATATTTGGCTAGCAGATTCAACAACTGTTTCATGTGAAGATATGTAATGACAAGTAAAATGTGCAGAGCAGGACATAAGGACATATTTGTCATTTTCTTGCTCCTCCCTGGCTATACGCTTATAGTCACCACTGACTATAAATGGGAAACGGGACACGAGGCTAGATAGACCCTTGGTTTAAACCAGTAGTCACTTCTTCTCTACAGGCATGTGTATCTATTAAAAGGGTGAAAAACTGCTAAGACTGGTGAATATATTCAGTGCTTCATTTACATTATTCTGTGGCATTCATGCTAACTATTAATTAACACTGATTAGTGTTAACTCCCATCAACCTCCTTCTAACAGGGCACTGTGCATGCATCAGCTCTGCTTTTTGTTTGTAAATAGCTTGTCTGAAAAAAAGCAATTTAAATTCCCCTCCTCATTTTTGTGAATAGAAGAGATAGGTGCTGGTATTCACTTTATCTGCTGGTCAAGCATTGCTGTTTCTGAGCCTGATCCAAAGTCCATTGAAATACTCTGGCTGGGTTAAACATGTTTTAGATCAAGCTCTTAGCAAAAGCAGCGCTTTAATAAATCACAGCCTGGCAACCTTTTTGACAGGCTGCATACTTTTCTGGTTTTCTATGTCCTTCTAGCTTTATCATTTTCTTTGTCTTTTTAAGGATTTTATTCTACCCAAGCTACCCTGACTTACATTCTGTACAGCCCCACTGAAAGTAAATAGAGTTTTGCAGACTGTAAGTCAGAACTGACTCTGATTCTCTGATGCTGTCTTTTTCTGATCTGAAGGTTCACTGTCATACTAGCTTGTCTCTTCCCACTTCCTTCAAAATTTCATTTCTCTCTTATTTCTGTGTTTCCAGATCTCTGGCTCCATCACTCAGCTGCTAAATCTCTGTCTCTCTCTATTGGGCTGCCTTCTTCCTCTCAACTGCCAGAACTCTTTTTGCTCACAGCAATATTTTTTCCCTCCTCAAGTGCCATAATGTATTTGCTGCTATTTAATGAGATGCCCAAAATGGGTGATTTGACACACTTATCCTGTCTCCCAGCATCCTCAATGGATAGCATGATAAATACACACCAAAACAACATTTTCTGCTGATGAATCTGAAACATCTAATAGCCTTCCCAATTCTCCAAAATAGATAGGGCCTTGTCCTCTGACAGTAACTTGACAAGACTCCACTGACTTCAACAAAGTTACTTTGACTTATGTCGACTGAAGTTTCACCCTAGAGTATATATAAATAGAGCTTGTGTTTCACATAAATCACAAGAACCTAGTTAGATGTATGGCAAATTAAATTAAATATCTGATGTCAAATTACTGCAAATTCCTGAATTGGTGCTGCTTAATAGAAATTCTTAAATTTCCATGAGAGGTCAAATTAAAATTGCCATTTTCTAATAGAAAT
The DNA here is from genome assembly GCA_028858755.1 of Ara ararauna. NCBI lineage: Eukaryota > Metazoa > Chordata > Aves > Psittaciformes > Psittacidae > Ara > Ara ararauna. Next base: position 28,195,142 of record CM054410.1, read on the forward strand.
GGCTCCATACTGTATCTTCAGTGACAGTTATGAGTTTAATAATCTGACAAACCACTGGATGTCTCTACTGTGTCATGCAAGTTCAGTTAAAATATATATATGTGACACAAAGGGCTACTTAACAAGAAGGCAATTTGAACACAGAAGTATTAGAAATGATGAAAAAGAGACAGGAGATGGATCCCTCACTGGATATTCTATGAAATGCAGACATTAACTATACTGTAGAGCAAAATTCATTCTTTCGAATAAGGAAGTTCTTTTTATTTTTATTAATTAGATGGTACATGTTTTCACATGTATATGAAACCACAGATCTCTAGTACAATGAAATTTGTTTGCTTTTATTTCTTTAACTCAGCTAAATGGCATTAATATTTAAATGCTAGTCTTCCTGCTTTGAACGCCCTCCTAATGCTCTGTTCTTTTGCTGTCCCTCTCCATGGACTGGGGATGACAGAGATACTCCTCTGGAAACTCTAAATGTTAATTAAGTAACAAAAGGCTACATGAGGACCAAGCCAATTTATAATAGGAAGGATAAAAATCATAACGACAGGAATACTTATGGGTGTCAAATGTACTACATGGACTATGTGCTTATATGTGTAGGGAGCAGGGGATGAGCCTTCTGATAGATACCAGCTGGATTTAGTCACCATGGCTACACATGATTTGTTCTGGCTGTCCCTTCAAGCTGTTTTTCCAGTGAGAAGAATCACAGGGCTGTGAGGTTTCTGTGGGGGAGGCACCACACTGCTCCTGAGGTAGGCTGGCAGCAATGCATCCAGGCACCTGATGAGGATGTTACAGGCGTTTCCTACTCAGACACCTCACAGGGTACAGCAAAAGCTATGTTTGAAAACAAAGCTGTTTTTGTTTGCTTGGTATCCTGTGTCACCACCCTCTCTTTTGGAGGGCTGTTGTATTCTCTAGCAGGGTACATTAGTTTATTAAGGGATTCCAAAAGCACTTTGTGACTTGTGTTGTGTAGGGTGGGCAATTTGTTACATTCCCCTGTATTAAATACCTACTATATGACCTAAATTGGTCTTTTCATTCCTTTTTCATTTGAAGTTAAAAAATGAAGAAGTAAAATTAATCATCAACAACACCACTATACCATTTTCATTTTATCACAAAACTACCCATCCATCAGAGTAGTCATAAGCCATTACCGGTATGGTTGCTCTTGCTTGTTTGCAATCCCTCACACAGTCACTTCCACTTCTGAAGAGGAACCAGGATATAAAAAATGGGTGACTGGTCTGCGGACTGGGAGTTATGACTCAGCCAAATGCTTATTTATTGTTCCAGTAACGACAATTCACTGCATCTCTAGAATGGTTGCTAAGAATTCATGCAGAAGAGATGCCATGTGTGAATCTAGAAGGTGGTTATGGCAAAATATTGTGTTAGGCTGTTGTCAGATACTCAAATTAATCTGGGAACAGGTAACAAATAGGAGCTGGATACTCTTAGCTCAGTCTTAATGACTTTGGCTGTAGCTGGTACTCGGTTTGTCTTGTTCTGTTTTGGTTTGTTTGTTGGGGTTTTAAAATCAAAATCCATAAAAAACCCTTGAAATTGTAAAAAACAATGTCTATAACGACAATGGATTCAATTTTACTTCATGCCAGAATTTTGGTCTGAGCAGACTAGTTGAGTTTTAAAAAGACTTCTCCTCCTGTATCTATAATAAATTCCTGCCTAGCAAAGTTTAAATATGCAGCTTCAGGGAACAAAGGAAGCCACTAAAAGATGGATAAATCATCAGCTTTTATTCAAAAGAACCTTTTCACCTATTCAGTAGCATGAATCTTGCAAGACAAAACCAATATTTTGAATTTTATAGTGCTTTTCATCCAAAGCATTTTGCAAAAAAGTGAATAAATTAGTTTCCCCTTCATGGTATGGTGTTTGCAAATGTTGGTGTTTCAGTTTAAAGGTGAAGTGAGTCAAGACAAAATGAGTAACAATGGTTTCTCCAAAGTCTGACACAGGTAGCCTGCATTAAGAGACAGGAATAGTACCCAGATTATTATAAGACAAATGTCCTGACTACTGGTTTTGGGAAATGAAATCATGCAGAGATATATCTGTGAAGAAGCTGGTCTGCTGGTCATGGAAGAGGATGAAAAGCCACCAGCTGACTGTAGACATTTCTACATTGAGAGTAGAATAAAGGTAAACAGATGTTAACTTTATCAGTAAGCACACTTTGCCCATAGCTTAGTTTGAAACTATGAGTATAGTAATGCTAGGTCTTGTGGAGGATTTGGTGTCTGTGTCGGTTTGAGACCCATAGAATGTGAATAAGTGTGCCCTCTTACCTTGCAGAGCCCCTTCAAGGATGAATATATGGATGTTAATGAATTTCAGGTGCTTAGCTGAATCTGTAGCAGTAAGTACTGTATGTGTCTGCCCAGAGTTATCTTACTTGCTTTACATAGGTTCCCATATAGCTTGGCTCATATGATGCATATCAGACACAAAGATTCACTTTCTCCCACCTGTGGCATTTTCCTAATGTACTTTTCTTAGGTTTAAATCTATACAATTTTTAATATTCCAGAATAATTAAGTTTGCAACTTCACCTGGGGACACTATTTGCTACCCCAGTATGTTTTCTGATACTCAGTCTGCACATCTTCTATTTTCACATGTCATTCACTATACCTTATGCATTGCTCCATGCGACTCCTTTTATTGCCTTTGGATTTATACCTTCAAAATGTCCTTTAATAGGATGTTTCCTATTATGTCTCCCCACCATGCTCTGAGTTGTCACTTAGCCAAGCTCTCATGCAGAATTAGCTCCTGTAATCTTGCCTCATGATTCACCTGTTGGCCTCTAGGTTTTTTTTGATCACTAGTGTAAACTCCCACCTGCTTATTGATATATTTTGGGCTGTGGATTGCACGCAACACACTGAATGCAAATATATGAGAACTGTTCAAGGGAATCATAAAATGGTTTGGGTTCGAAGGCAACTCAAAGATCATCCAGCTCCAACCCCATTGCCATGTACAGAGACAACTTCCACTAGATCAAGTTGCTCAAAGCTCTGTCCAGCCTGGCCTTGAACACCACCAGAGATGAGGCAGCCACGACTTCTCTGGGTAATCTGTGCCTATCTCACCACCCTCATAGTAAATAACTTCTTCCTAATATCTAATCTAAATCAATCTCTTTCAGTTTAAGTCCATTCCCCCTTGTTCTGTCCCTACATGCCCTTGTAAAAAACCTCACTACAACTTTCTTGTAGGTACACTTTAGGCACTGGAAACTGGTTTAAGGTCTCCTTAGAGCCCTTTCTTCCCCAGGCTGAAGAAGCCCAACTGTCTTAGCCTGTCTTCATAGGAGAGGTGCTCCAGCCCTTGTATCATCTTTGTAGTCCTCTTCTGGACTTGCTGCAACAGATCCACATCCTTGATATGTTGAGGGCCCCAGAGCTGGATGCAGTACTCCATGAGAGCAGAGTAGTGGCAGAACCACCTCCCTTGACCTGTTGACCATGCTCCTTATGATGCAGCCCAGCATACGATTGCATTTCTGGGCTGCAAGCACACAGTGGAGCCAGCTTATGTTGAGCTTCTCATCAACTAACACCCCCAAGTACTTCTCCTCAGGACTGCTCTCATCAATTCTCTGTCCAGCCTGAAAGGAGAGAAAGACAGAACAAGTCCACTTCAGTCTCCTTATGTGACACCCAAATCCAAGCACTTTGCTTCTTTTTGCTGCTTTATAACATAATGAACTCTGCATTGCCACCTTCTATCCCTTCTCAATCCTGTCCAATGAACTCAGAGCATTTCTGCCTGTAGACTGTGTCTCCCACCATCCTAGCTGATGCACATTTCTCTTTACTAGCATTCACCAAACCCCCTGAACTATTATCAGTAAACTACCAAAGAAACCTTCTTTCTCACCACCGTATGGTTGCTGAGCTGTTGTTCAGCCTAAACAGCTTTTAAACAGCTGTTTCAGATCATCCATCCAACACTTATTTGCACATGCGCTCAGATTGTAACAATTCATCCTGCTATTCTACCTGCGGAAGTATCTACCCTATATGCCCATAGTTGCTTTATCCATCAGGCATGGCCTGAGCCTGTCACTCTAGAAGAAACCTGTGCTCAGTCTACCAGGCTCTCCTGCTGTGGAGGGATGATTTTCTTTTGTTGTCCTCACATGTCTGCCATCAACCCACATTGCAACAAAGGGGGAAGTACAGGGTGAAACATACTGCACTTCTTGCCTTTGCACCCAGGGATGCTCTGTACTGAGGTGTCGTGGTCCTCATGCCTCCTGAACCATGCAGGCTTTCTGTATGGACACCTGCTCAGTGCAATTACCCTTCCCAGACCAGAGGGCAGGACACTCCCATTTAGGTTTGCCGCAGGCACTAGTGATCATGATAGCCTGCTTGGAGTCAATCTGGACTAGTAGTATTGCCAGTGCCTTAAAAGAATGAGGGGGCGACGGAGAGGCCTGCCTGTTGAGACAGGAGGCTGCAAGAGGACTGATTCCTACAACTCTTCTGAAAGGCTTTTAATGTCTACTTCACAGCCTCATTAAGCGAACAATGTCAGAGCTTTAAAAAGAGCCCTCTGTGATTCTTGCACTGGATTGGTAATATATGTCACAACAGATATATATATATATATAAAAGCAAACGAGCACAGAAATGCTCTGTATGGCTGGACCCCAAAGGAAAGAGCTAGAACATTTCTTCTTTCACCCTCTACTCTGAATCCTTGCAATAATTAGCCAAAGTAAAATGAATATTAGCTTATGCTTAACTGCCTTTCCAGCATGTTACTCTGCATTGACCCAGTAGTGCTAAACCAATTATTTTTTGAACTTTCTGGCTTTAAATAATCCTCTGCTCTAAAACTCCCTCTACCCCTCAGCTATTTAACCACAGGCCGACTGCCCTAAATCCTTTTCTTATACTTTGTAGCTTTTTAAGCAAGCCCCCTCTTTAAGTAGACATAATCCCTTCTCTGTAGAAAACATGAAAGACCTTGAACAAATCAAGATTTCTCCATGGAGAATTCAGCTAATCCTGTGCTTAGCTCCTAACAAGGAAATCCATCTTGCCACCAAGCACCCCATTACTAGAAGTAATGCCTGACTTGAATAACAAGCACATTATTGTGCTTTAATTGTAGCACTGCTCTGTCACATGGAGAACTAGGAGAGGAACATGACTTGGCTTCTCCAGGAAAGACAGGTCATGCCTTTTTGTTGTTGTTGAGGTTGCTGTGATTTAAAAGCAGACTAAATTAACTATTAATATGGACTGCACATGCTTCAGATTAGATGAAACAGCTGCACTGTAGCTCTGTAGTACACTTTATTATAAAACAAGTGCTGTTATACTGGATTACTGTTCTCCTTTGCTTTGTCATTTGACTGTTGAGAAATTCGCATGCTGGGGCTTAAAAAGGTATAATTGTGCCCTTGGGGGGAGGGAGGCACCAGCCATTTGGTCACAGGAAATTATGTTAGTGTTAAATCAGAGTAAAAGCAAACTAATCCACAATGTGGATGTGTGGTCAGCACTTTTTCCTGGAAGGGCTACCCACAGCACAAACTGGTTACTGCTGTGATGGTAGGAGGAAGAAAAAATATTTTGTGGGAAAATTAGGGCATATATCAAAGAGAAATAGAAGGTGCTGTTCTGGCTTTGGGGTAGCACTGTTAGCACTGATGGAAGCTGCCCACTGGGTACCATAACAAAATGGAAACAGGAAGAAGACACCTGCACAGATCCCAGGTACGAGAGGGTACAGCGACCTCACTGGCCACTGGTGTTGGGATAGTCATTGCAATTACTCCTTGGGTCCCTGATGGTCCCTGGCCACATCTAAATTGGAAATGAACAGAGTTGTGTGAAACCGGCTGTGTGAGCACCTTATTTGCGTGCGCTTATGTGGGCACGCCTGGGGGGCACATAGCTTTTTGCTAGCCTGCGCGGGTTTGGTGAGTGGTGTCCATTGCATTCCATCAACATCTGTAGAGGCAGACAGGGAGCTGGGAAATGATGTGCGAAGAGTGAATAGAAAATATTCCTCATGACTGATGTGCTCGTATAAAGCCATTGTGTCTCTGATTAAGTCTATTAATCAGCTCCATCGCATGCAATTACTGTATGCTCCTTCTGCCGAATCAGAGTTTTGTGAAGCTCCTCTGGAAGTCCTGATGTAGCATAGGACTACAGGTGATTCCCCAACTTTTTCTGGATTAAGAAGAAGAAATACAGTTGGAACATGTCTGGAGAGAGTCTTGGATTAAGCAAGGAAAGATCTTTGGTGTTGCTTGGCAGAATAGAGGGTATTAACTGTGAGAACTGTAACTCATTTCTGTGCTTGATAAAAGCATGCGTATATTACTAGACAAGAGTGATTGTAACAAGACAAGAGGAAATGTTGTCTCTTCCACTGTAATGAGAAATTAGGATGAAATACCTTTTTTATTCAGACATGCCTTATCATCCTATGTGGAGAGCATAGTTGCATGTTTAGTCTCTTGGTTTATAATGTCGTGTTTAAAATAAAATTGTTTCCTTCTCTGTATCACACAACTTAGATGTGGCTGCTGCTGAAGTCATGTCTCTAGATCCTGAAAAATAACACTGAGGAATGGGTGGGACAGCAGAGACAAGCAGCAGCATTACGTGGATTTAATGCGACATTAAGCAAATATCGAGCAAGAGTTTAATTACAGCAGTTATGGCAAATTTTCCTGCTCTGGGAGTTGTCAAAAATCCTCCTGTATTTAGTAACCTGAATACAAGAACCTCATTGCCTACTCCCTCCATCTGAGGCTGCAAGTAAATTGCAGACTAGGAGAGTTAATGGGTTGTAGTTTAATGGGAGTTCCACTAGATGATGGTATAAATCTTCATTATGAACAAGACATAAGTGGGCAGCTTAAACAGGAGTCCAGGAAAAGCAAAATGCCACACTACCAGAGGCAGTGACAGTCCCTAATCTTCCCCTTGCTGTATTACAGTGAGGCTCCCAATAATTGCATGGGCTGCACAAACACTGTCAGTGTCCAGCAACATCGCAGCTGGCTGTGGCACCACACAGGCAAACTGAATGGAGGGGTTGATTTACTGGAATTTAAAATCAAGTAAAAATTTTCTTCATTTATTTTGCAAATTAGATTGGGCTAACAACAATTTGTTTTTAAATGATACTATAAATGAAAGTAATTGTGTAATTAGCAGCAAATTAATTACAGAGTAGAAGAACCAGTTGCATGAATCTGAAATAAAAAATTAAAGCTCAGTCTTACATTTCCCCAGCTGACAGATGTCAGGATGTTATTGGGGCACAAGTCTTAGTCTGTCTGCCCCAGAAGGAGAAAAGATATATCTTTTTGAACAGCTAGGTAGTATCTCCCATAGCTCACTCAGATTCGCACTGGAGGCCACAAATGGGAGTTTCATGAAGATATTCTCCAGCAGGAGGAATATTACCAGATGAGATCTCAATTAGGAGAAAGGGCATATGGGAAAGACAATGCCATCAAGAAAATCTGCTGGGGAGAACAACCTATGAAATGTACTAGCAATAGAGAAATGCTTGCCTTGGTCTCTGGGGAGAATATGAAAGATGATGCCACTTCTGAATGCCAGTGAGAAGAATGCTGCCAAGTTTCTCCACTTTTGCCTGGGGACTGATGCATCTCTTCTAGAACATGACTGCACCATCCAGCTTGAGGAATATAAAACCCAGCTTTCATTTTCATTGCCATTTCATTGTACCGCCTCTGGCAGGATGCAGTTCATTTTCTTCAGGGCAGCCCATTGAGTGCTATGTTTTGCATTTGTGCCAAAACCAGTCCCGATATACACCAGCGTTCTGGCTGTTGGTGGATGGTGCTTGCACAGCACCAAGGCTTTCTCTGTTTCTTACGTACATCTTCCCTGTCCCCAGAGTGAACAGGCTGGGGGTGGGCAAGAGGTTGTGAGGGGACACAGCTGGAACAGCTGACCCCAACTGGACGAAGAGATAGCCCATGTCATAGAACATTGTGCTCAGCAAGAAAAGCTCAAGGACAGGAGCAGTACTGGGGGGGAACGCATTCAGGGTTACGGTGTTTGCCTTCCCAAGTCAGTGCTAGGTGTGCTGAGGCCCTGCTGTCCAGGGAGCAGCTAGACATCTGTGTGCCAGTTGGAAGTGGTTAATGAATTCCTTGCTTTGCTTTGCCTCTCAGTGCAGCTTTTGCTTCACCTGTAGACCTGTTTGTGTCTTCATTCATGAGTCTTCTCACCTTTCTTCTATTATGCTCCCACTCTGCAGGAGAAGGGAGTGAGGGAGCAGCCTCTGGGGTGCTCAGCTGCTGGACAGAGGCAACCCACCACATTCATGTAGTGGATTTGTTATCCTGTATTTAACTAACTGCTAATTGCACAAGTATTTGCATTAATAGTACGAATAAACCCCAGAAAAACAAAACCACAAAGATGACAAAGAGTAAGTTACTGACGTAAAAGGGAAACAGAGCTCAAGAATATTGATCCACAATGCCCTGGTCTAACGAGTGTGAAGAGAATGGTCTGTGATTCTGTAGTAGCTCTGCTTTTTAAATCAGTATATTCCAAAAAGAAATGGGAAATGCAGACTCTTGAATGCTAGGACTTGAAGTACTTGCTGCCACACAAATTCTGCATAAGTATAAGCACTCATCTGTTCAAAGATAGAATTATACGCTCATAAGATAGTCACTGAAAACATCACACTTCTAATAGGTATAGGTTTAAGGATCTTAAAGCAAAATATTGAAAATAAGAGTTGATTTTATAGACATACCTCACACACACTTTTGTTAGAGGATCTGGGAAAAAAGGACCACAGCCAGGAAAGGTTTGACTCTGTGCCACACATCATCTCCTTAGCCTTTCATTTTGGCTGTACATGCTTTTGAAAGTGGTGACGTTGATGATTCTTTTTACCCATGCATCTTTATAAAAGTGTCTTTTTATGTCCTGTGGGGCTGTAACTTCTAAGAGCCAAGAGCTAGCCAGAATCAGGTGTCATTGTACATGAAGCTGCTTGTTGTACAGGGCTGATTGGTTATAAATTGGACATTGAGTAGCACAGGCCTCTGTAAGTCATCTGAGTAATTATGGGCAATTTGCATCCTTTCACAGGTCTGCTCAGGAAAGCTGTGAATCTATAAGCCCACCTCAATGCACAGAGGTGGGTGCAGAGGCTGCAGAGGGGCATGAGCAAAATTAAGTGCTAAATTTGGGCTCCTTCTCTCTGGCAGTAGTGATTCAAAGCCTGAAGGTATCATGGCCCTCCCTTGCTTTGTGCATACAAGAGCAGTCAGCTGTAGTAAAAGACTCTGGTTTCCAAAGGAAGCTAGGCTGAACTGTAGTTGTTGCTGTACTAATGCTGTATTGGACCTGAGCACCCTGGTGGGAGCAACTTCTGCTTCTGCAGAAAGCCTGTACTTGTGAGAGCCCCTGGAAGGGGTCACAGCTTGACCCTTTTCCCTCTTCCTCGTTCCACTTATGTACCAATTGATGACCCTTTACTGATGCCAAACTTCAGCTTTACAAGAGTCACCGTGACCCTGGAACCCCAGAAAATCTATCTAGCTGCTCCCTTTGACAATCAGCTGTCCCACAACTGCTTTGTTATTATTAATATGAGACTGTATTTCTTTTACATGCTGAGCTGCTGATGGCTTCTCACTTGGAATTGTTGAACTTAGCAGTCACAAACTCTACTTCTGTGCTTTATATAATCGAGCCCCAAACCAGTGAGGGAAGCTGTCCGAGCCCTGTGTTTAATGTTGGGACCAGGCACTGCCAGACCAGGCAGCAGCACAAGTCACATAAGGGCATATGCTAGGACTTCTGTCAAAGTCAGAGCGCATGGGATGAAATGTTTGCTCACTGCAGGAAGACAGGGAATGGTGGCTCTGTAAAGCCTTTATGTAGAAGAGTAACCCACCAGAAAACTGGACAAACATGAAGCACTGGCTTGAGTTCATACTGGTTGGTTACTTTGCATCATGTGGCTGCAATGTTTGTGATGTGGTTTTAGCCAGACTTCCTCTGTTGCTAAACCATGACCTGTGGAGAGAGATCGTTTGACCTCAGTGGCATAAAAACAGAACTAAAAGCTTTTTACACATCTTTTGCAAACTAATGGATCTTTATTTCCCCATACCCAATAACAATAATCTAATATTCCCACAGAGGATGCATTATGGTAATTTTTATGGTTTCCCCTTCCTCCATTTACTGTAGGATTTCAAAATCAGTGCCAGGAGTTCACTGTGTATAGAGTTTTAATGCTTAATAGTTCATAGATTTTTACAAGCACAGGCAGCAGTCTAAAATAGAGAAGAAATCTTGTGACTTGACATCTGAAATATTCCCAGACTTCAAAGAAGTTTCAGCTGACCAAGCAGCCTCATTTCAATGAAGCTCAGAAGGAGGGTGTTACAAAACCTGAGAGTGGATGAGTTCCCACCAGGGATAGAGCAATGGAGAGCATGAAAGAAAAGAAATCTCTCCTGGTGGAACTGGAGTTAAAGTGTCAAGGAGCTGGAGTCCTAAAGGGGCCAGTGTGGACTTCAGACTGAAATATATACAGGATGCATTTGGCCTCAGGCGAACTCTGAAATAATACAGCAATAGTCAAAGAGTTGGGAAATAAGAAAGAATAACCTTTGAAGCTGCTGAGAATGTTTTTTTTTTTCCTTTTTTAAATTTTCTTTAATTCATTTTATGAGGGTGGGGGTAGAATCATTCATCAATCGCAAGTCATCCAAGAGCAGAAGCTTTCTTTGTCTCTGCCTCATGAGAAGACAGCACCTGCCTTCTGGGCAGAAACGAAGTATATCAGAATGCCTGGTCCCACAGGGGAATCTGACAGTGTGGCATTAGCTGCGCGTGGGCCGGGTTTGGCAGAAATGCGAGTGGTAGTGCAACTTACCCTCATCCTCCCAGAGATGGCTGCCTTCCAGAGCACACACAGGCAGGGCAAGGGGCCACGCAGAACAGTGGCAAATGACAGCTTTTCCTCCCTGTTGGAGGGCAAGGGAGGTGTGTTTCTGTATAACAGAGACGTGTAGCCAAATGCACTCTTTCAAATTCTTTGGCTAGTTAATGAAAATATCTAAACCATTTCAGCTGCGCACTGTGCAGGTGGACAGCTATGCTGCTTACTCTTTTCTGATAGAGACACTCTCTTAATTACACTATGGAGCCTCTTAAGTGAGCTGTTCTCAGTCCATGCTATAGAACAGGTTAACTGTACACCATTAAGTGTTTTCCCTGGAGAGGGACTCCACAGAAAACCTTACCGAGGGACTCTTCTACCAAAAAAAGCAACCATCTGAAACATGCGAGTGATTGCAGAAGGCTGCTGGTAGTAGCTCTGGCAGTGGCAGTCATGATAAGGGAAGGAAAAGCTGGTTAACTATCTTCCAGTAGTGCGAAAACCTGAAGGCTGTCAAGGGAATTGGAAGTAAAAAGGGACAGCCACGGCTTCACTGTTTTATAGTGTAACAGAAATGCCAGTAACTTGTGAGAACCTGAGAGCAATAGATTATCTCGTTGTTGCAATTTCCTCTCAGGTTTGGGGTTTCTGTACATGTGCCTTTCCCTGGTGCTAGTGCAGTAGACCCTTGTCTACCAGCCTGATTTGAGCTACAGCTGCCTTTCCACCTACCTGCTTGATAGCTTGAGGTCATCTAGGACTCAGGGGTTCTGAGTTTATAAAGATCTTCAGTGAAGCAGCTCATTGTGACATTAAGTGTGTTAAGACATCAGACCTGAGGAGGGATCCAGTCCTTTGAAATGATGTAGCTTTTGAATCTGTATGAATTTCTCTTCAGTAACAACTGGAGGATCTATGTACAATGTATTTTATGGCGTTTTGTACAGCTGCAGATTGCTTTGTTTCTTTGTATAAATAACAAAGATCTCCAGTACTTTTTTTTTTTCTCTTCTTTTAAGCTGCAAGAATTGCAGGAGATTCAAAATTTCTGGGTAGGTATACTTGCTATAAGTGTGTATTGTAGATTGGGAATAAGAAGGACTAACTTTTTATAGACCTCTCTCATTAAAAGTCACCTTCAGAAAACACTGCTGTACCTTGCTTATAATCAAATGACACCTCATAAGCACCTAACCATTTTTAATATCCCCTAGACTCTATTGCATTATGCCTAGGCTCAGACACTGTCTAGCTAGTCAAGGAAAAGAGTATACCACCATATTTAAAAGCAGTTATTGGGACAGGTTTTACAGGCAGTGGGCTAAGACAATTCAGAAACAATTGCTTATGTGATAGTTTGAGGATTTGTCCCTGTCAAACAGTTAATATTGCTTTAATACATGAAGTAGGCTGTATAAGACAGCAATAATGAAAAATGTCAGGAAAGACAATATCAATTGTTATTCAACATCCACATCAAAGATTACTTTTTTGTCAGTAGCTTTCAGAAAATGTATTTTCCATCAGATCTGATTGCGTTCCTCTTTGAAGTGCTCCATCCTCCCGGTAGATTTAATGTGACATCTAGGCACTTTTTAGTCCCTGGGCCTCTGAGGCGATTCAAAGAGGCACAACAAGCCATCACAGGTTTATCCTCAAAGGCCGACACTGTCTGTCTGATTTATTGTAACTTTAAGAATCATCTCCAGCAAAGCATGAGCCTTTCTACCCATCCACAGTCTCAGACTTTTATCAATTCATTTGTATGCAGCCTGTACATTCTGGAACTGAGAGCCCTATAGCCACTCATGGAAAATGCATTACCTGCTACTAATCCTTTTTATCTTTAAAGTCTGTATTTTTTATGTATAAGTCATTTTGGGTTATCATAAAATATACATAATTCTAGCCCCCAAAAAAGACAAAATGAAAAGAGAATATATAATAAGTTATGAGCTTGCCGTGTCCTTATCACCAAGGATTCTAAATAAACAGCTCTCTCTATGTAAATACTGTGGGATATAAAACTGTGATTACTTTCAATCGGGAACAAGAATGCTTCCATTTTTGTTCCTTGTTTCAAAGCAAAACAGTGAGATAAATAATTTTAAATGTGTTTGGGAGCACTCTTATTTTCTGCTTCATTGCTTTGGAGGCCTGACAGTTGTAGGGGTTGCCTGTCAAAGTTCTGTCATATGCTACAGACATCCAGAAGCACCTCATAGTTCCAACATTTTGCTTCAAATTCTGGTTAATGCAGGATGTATTCAAAGCATCTCCTGCCATATGTGAAAAATGGTGATATAGCTAGGAGGATGATACAGTTCTGGGAGCAGGACTTTATCTGCAAGTTTAGAGTCTGCTTAATACAAGTTCACAGCATTGTTTTCTTAAAATATAGTGCTCTGTGAATAGTCCTGCCAATAACTTCACTAGATGGGTGAACCATGCAAACTTTTATCATTTTGGATGCAATATTAATCGTGGATGAAACTTTTAAAAAATTAAATCTTACTTTCATCTGCTCATGCCAGTATTGCGTCTCACTTGCATATGGCATATGATAGGCCAAGGGTAAGCAACATAGTAATATAAGGCAGGCACAGCAATCCGTATTTTGACAATTCCGTGTATACATATGTGTGTACACACACACATATATACTCACACAAAAGTCTTTGTATGTGTGCATGCAAAGTTGTGCAAAATTTATTTCATCATACGTATTTAAAAGCGGTTATTGGGGCAGGTTTTACAAACAGTGGGCCAAGAGAGTTTAAGTGACGATAGTGAAAGTTTGATGCTCTTACAACTGATGTGGTCTCAGACTGTAAAAGTGGCCGATTTTGTTTAAAGGTGGCCGATTTTGTTTATAAGTGGCCAATTTTAATGGAAAACATTGGGATTTAGGAACCTAGCAGGAAGTAGAAATCTGTATGTTTTTGTAGATACTATCCTATATGTCCCTAGGGACTTACTATTTAAGTGAGTCTGGTCTCTTGTTCAAACTTATTCTGTATCTCTGAGGAAAAATTAAAGTTTAACACTATACACATACTAACAGAGATTAGATTAACTAATTAAATTAGCTGAGTTACATCAAGATAAAATATAATGGAGATTAGAACTAGGTCTATTTGTTAGATGGCATGCAAGAAAACAACACACAGGGAATGTAAATTAAGATCTGTTTTTCACACATAATATAATACTTGCAGAAACTTTTAATGAATATTATTTAATTATTTAATGAATATTTTCCCAATCTAACAGACAACATACTAAATTATTAAAATGGTAAGGACAGTTGTACAGTACTGACAAAAAACACTGCTGTAGCAAAATGACTGCATACATAACCAGAAATGATTTTTGAAATATTTTTGAAATGATAAATTATTGTTTTTTCTTCCAGTTACACGGACAATGGCATGGTTTAGTGGGAGGTGTCCCTGCCCCTGGGGTTGGAACTAGATGATCTTAAGGTCCTTTCCAACCCTAACTATTCTATGATTCTATGAGTCTATGAAAAGTAAACAATACTATGTAAGGCACTAGTGTGAGAGACTTAATGATGTATATCTTTGTGTAATTTTTTGGTCCCATTGATGTTATGGGACTATTCACAGCCTATACGAGAAAGTTTGACCCTTTGCATGTTTAGGATTGAGTTTTCCTTGAAAGTTGTTTCACCTGTGGGATTGAATTCAACAAAAGAATTTTGCCTTTCAGGAACCCGCTGATTTACTGGCAAGTGCAAAATAGGAAATGTTGGGTCAAGTCCTGTTTTTCTTTTCTGAGAAGTGTCTGAAGAACACCATCCTTGATTAAAAAGTTATTCTTTGCTAGCCATTCCCTCCATCAGGACTAGATTTTTAAACTTTAATCACAATGTGGCATCTGGTGAGAAAGGATAGATCTTTGAGGGCTCTTTTTTTGTCTTTAAAGAATGCTGAAGAATAGAAATACGTAAGTAGGAAAAGAATATTGTTGCTTTTTATTTTCCTCTTCTCATCCCCATCCCTAACATATATGCTTCTTTTTAAACATTATAAATACTACATACTGTCAGAGCCCATTTATTTCTCTGACTTGTCCTTCGAGCTTGATTTTGCTCTTTGATAAATGTATCACCTGTTTTTTCTTGCCCAGAATGAAAAGCACAACTTTTGTGCAAATTAACCATTCCCTCTTATGATCAAAATGATGAATTATAAATAGTTATTCAACTAAAATAAAATAAAATATTTATCATTGAAATCTGGGCTTCTAGGATGAATCATAGCTCTTTCAATGGGATAATTTGCTGGTGTATTGTTTCTTATCTGCAACACTGTTTTGATAATGTCCTTACCTCTGGGTTGTGTTCAGACCCTTAAGGTACACAGCGGCACCAAGAAAAGAAACCTATTCTGCTATGCAGTTTTACCATGGGGGAACACAAATGGTTGTGATTTACTATAGCATGAATTCTAGGACACACAGAAGTAGAAGGTATCCCTGTTACTCACTAGCCCCAAGTGTTTTCTTTGCCGTAGAAAGATAATTAAAATTCTGGTCCACCTACCACTGAGATAAGTGGAAAGACTGTTATCTTCATTGGAAACCAGATAGAGCAATGGGAGGGCAAGTACATGTTCAGATAGGCAGTTCATACTTAACAGCAAGCTACTTCTTTAAGCACCTCCCAGATGCAGCAGAACCAGCATGTTTATGCTCATGCCACTAAAGGACCTTCTAGAAGCACACTAGGTGGGAGCAGCAAATTAGCACAGCCAAAGCCAAACACTGCTCTTTGTGCAAGTTAATTGTGGGCAAAGTAACTTGTCATCACCAGTTTCCTCCACTGCCTTATTAAGGAACCTTGGCATTCCCTTAGAGGGAATTCTGTGAGGGTGAGAGAATAGTTCAGGTTTTATATTGTGATTTGGCTCAGCTTTTATGTCTTGTCATCTGTGCTTTGGCTTTTCTCCTTTCACATTATTGCAAACAGATCTGAATTATTGTTAGTAATAAGAAGAACTTAATTTCATAAAGTTATAATTTGTTTAGGAAGTGCTATCATCAATCTCCTAATAACACATGCCTGATTTTTCTCATACTGGGCACTGGCTGCCAGTTTGTCAGAACGAGGATATATAAAGACACCTGTATTCTTTAATAGGCAAAGTTATAATCTTAGGATTGTAAATTTGGATAGGATGGTGGAAACTCTAAAATCCTAGGCTCTTGTTACAGCAGGATTTCCTAGGCATACTGCCACTGACAGAAAATCTGGGATGTGTGGGCATGCTGGGGTGGCCATGCAATTTAATGGTTGCTTAATTACTCTAAGGTTGATCTGGCTTTTGGGACAAAGTCGGCAGAGCACAGATATGCCTCAGGACCATCAAAATTCCCTGGCACCTTTGGTGTGACATTTCTGTGCTAATTACTGAAAAGCAAGATGCAGGAAGTCAGCCATCAGACCTAGCAGGGAGAAAATGGTTTTGTTACCTAATGTACATTCTCTTTCGGTTCTTCTGCTAAGACTGCATTTAAAGGATGTCAGCATCTACTGTGTTTTTTGTATAATCTAGACATTATATATCCCTTCTCCCCACCCTCCTAACAGGAATGAGTTCAGAAAACACCATTCCTTGTAACAAAAAAAAAAAAAAAATCAAATCAACTATCTGTCCTGGAATGTGGTAAGACATGAAGTTTGTTTTGTTTTGATTTGTTTTGGTTTGGTTTTTTCCCCCTTTTTTTATATTTTTCTCTTGATGTTTTATCTCAAAATCAGAAAATGCCAAGATAAAATTAGAAACAACCAAGAAGAAAATACCAGAATGTGTTTTCAGACCTTTATGCATGTTCTCCTAGCTACCTGTATTATTTAGCTTATATGGTAAATATTTCTGTAACCTCTATCAAAAAAGTGAGTCAAAAAAAAAATATACCAGTGGGCCTCAGGGTTATTATTTAAGAGAATGTGATGCTTTAATGATATTTCTTGACATTTTGAGAATCTAACATGCACCATTTATGTGACCAGAACTGATCTTCAGTGGTCTACATTCACCTCTTATCAATTCTGTCTAATTGCTAAATTGCCATGAAGCAGAGACTGCAATATTTTGCACAATTTGGAGTCTTGTCTGAGCAACAGATTACAGCAGGTTCCATGGTCTTATCCAGAACCAACATTCATCTGCAAGTTGCCTTTTCTACTTAACAGTAGTAAGCCTGTATCACTTTCAAATTCTTTTTTCCTGGAAGTTTTGGAAGCCAGCAAATCCTGCTCCAGCTTGAGAAGACAAATGTCCTCTCTGAATAAGGCCATTTCATCTGGCCCAGGGAAAGAAACTTACTAAAAAGAGGGGAAAATCTCTGTATAGCAAGAAAGACAAAATAATTTCACTGCCCTTCATACCCCAATCAACATGAGGTGCTGATTAACAGGAAATTTCCTGTTAACCTTAGGAAGAACTGGGCTCAAATCTATAGAAAGATTTTTACCAGTCCAAACTGATGCACTTCCAATTTGGCAAGGTCCAAAGTGACACTGACAAAGAGATCCAGGCTGCCTGTGCTTGCAGGACTATTTATCGAAAACTGAGTTCAGTTCTGAGATTCCAAAGAGATCACAATGTAAGGATACAAACCAAGGAAACTTTTGAAAACCTAATACAAAAAGTGATAATGTCAGTGATTACTTAGATTATAAAACTGGTGTATTAAAGGGGTATGTTTGTTGTTGAAACATTTGTAAATCTTCTCCAAATATGTTGGAATAATTTACAACAATTTATACAGTTGGATCTAAACTGTATTTCTGGAGAGAGCTCTGAGGGTCAATGCAAAAACTGCTCAAGAGATTTAAGCAGACTAGGAAGCACTGTGGCTTGTTCGTTGATTTTGGGCAGCTGCAAAAGTTGTTCTTTCCAAGGTGCAGAGCTGCACATTGACATTTGGCCAGGGTTGGTTAAGTACATGGGACTTCCAGGGCAAACCCTATTCTCAGAGACTGACCTTATAGCTGTATTGTTCTATATGTCATGTGGGTTTTGCATACCCTTAGGGAGGGAGAAGAAACCCTCAGGGGGCTGATAAAGGTTCACTTCTAGTGAATTTGCATTGCTGGAAAGGCACAGCTCTGAATCTGACTTGAACACATGCTGCACAGCAGTGGCAGTACTGAGATTGCTACATTCAGCTGTTGATTCTCATTTAATGCAAGTGGCAGGCAGCTAATAAAGTATTCCTACACAAACAAAATCCTGTACAAAACTTTGGTATTTGGTATGTGAAGAAGCTCTGTTGAGTACCAGTTCAGGAAAGAAAATGCAGAGGGAAGGGTTAGAGTGTCAGAGCACAAGGATGCTTCAGATGAATGAGCAAGGATGGGTTTCTGGTTTGAGCAAAATTGTGAGAGTGAAATGTTTGGCTAGAAGAGGGGAATATGGGGAAAGAAGGTGTGTTGTGTAATGTCTCCTGCACCAGCAAAGGACTTTTTACGCGTAGATGAGCTGCATTCTGTCAATTACCCGTTATTCTCTTAAGATAAAATAAAGCCCACAGGGCTTTGATTTTGGCTTACTCCTTCAACAAAAGAGGTTGAAAATAATAGATAGTGACAGAGTAACTCTCACTGATTCTAGTTAACAACAGAAACATTTAGGTAAGAAAAAAAGAAGTACTCAATGAAGGCAGCATCAGAAATACACCCCAGGCTGACTTGGCAGTCCTGGGCTGACTTTATATGCACTGTGAATGGAAAACTCTTCTAGACGAGAAGAAATGCTGTAGTCAGTCTGTATATTTAATACTCAGTGGCTTTTGCAGAATTGCTGTGAAATGCCTGACATGAGCTGGAAGTTGATATTTCCTGCATGTTTTCCCATTCTGTTTTTCCTATTTACACTAATGGCTTTTATTTTAGTTCTTGCCTTTTTTTTTTTTTTTTTTTAATTTTCATCTATTTTGAGCTAGAGAAAAGAATTCCCTCCTTGGAGACACTCAGAAGGTGACAGCTTAGGTAAACATAGTATCTTTTATTCTTAAAAATGAAAACTGTGAATTTCTTTTCCCCAAGATGAAATGGGATTTCTTCCTTGTACATCTTGCTTTTATGAACTAGGGTTGAATAATTTGTATTTCTTCTGGTTACTTTTTACCGAGCATGCTGATAATTTTAAGATATTGGTTTCTGACAAGGGAAGCTTTAATAAAATACAATTTTTCAAAATATCCCAAGTCCAATTTATCTAGGATGATGTAATAAAGACAAATACTCAACCAATAATGAAAAGCTCAGTAAATGGGAATATTTAAGCTCTATTGTGTACAGGGAAGTACATTAAGGCAGATCTAAGAGGCGCTTTAATGGATTTAACATTAAATCAGACCCGGACTCAGTATAAATCAACTACCACTGCATTTCATCCTACTGCACACCCACTCATTCATTAGCACTGTTCAGTTCAGATTATAAGTATTAGTGAAGAAACCTCCAGCTGTTGAAGAATCTTTCTGCAGGCCCAGCAGTAATTGCACAATAATGATGACAGTCTTATTTTTATGCATCACTATAACTTATTGATTTCCACTTTGGACTTGAGAGAGCTTTCTTGGCCAGTATACAACAGGAAATGGTTATAAGCTGTTAAAAAGAAAAAGAGAGAGAGAGATGGAAAGAGGAGAAGAGACATTTGGTATCAGATAATTGCATATACAATCAAGATGTAATGAGGAGGGTCCCCTAACTTATCAACATGATGATACATGGTAAATTATTTACCCCACCTCACATATGCATTCATGAATATGCATGCCTTTGATAAGAAAGGAAATTATGGTATATCTTTCTTTTGCTTTCCAAAACAAAAAGAGAGGAAACATGTAAATATTGTAAGAATTGCATATGCATAAGAGTATAAACACAGAAGGAAAGTGAACGTTGTAGCTGTCTGTGATACACAACTTCAAAACAACATAAACAGTGTAAGGTTCTAGGAATACTTAATCTATTACTATGAAAAAGAAGAGAACTCTTCTGTCTTCTTTTTGCAAAAGATGTACTGGTATTCGTTAGGGAGCTTTTTCTTATCTTGCATTTCAAAATTGGTAGAAAATTTAATATCCTTTAAGGATGAAGATAATGCTGGCATACATTTGTGTTTTGAAGTAGGAGGTGCACGTGTGTGTGTGTGTGTGTGTTATTGTTCGCTTTTCTTCTTTCTTGTTTTTGGAAGACAAAAAAGATGTGAGTTTACAAATATGAAAGGTAAACTGGATTTTTTTAACCACTTATTTTATTATATTAATACTGCACTGGTATTTACTGAGCCTCAAATAGCTAAGATGCCACCAAATATTAAGTTCACTTGGACATTCTGACTTTTTCTATAACTGTTTGTTTCAAAAATAAATGTACATAATACATGTTAAGAATTCTTTATGCTAGCATTTAGTGGTGTAACAATTACTGTCTTGCAGAAGACTTTTCCTCCCTTTAATGATCTAAAATTTGCATAGCTTATCTCAATCTAATTTACTGAAATGAGTTTCTTCAAGGCCAGATTCTGAACTAGATTCAGCTGTGCAAAACAAATTTTGATATCCAGAAGATCACCATAAAGCTCCAGGCTTATGAAAATCTAGAGAATTTCATTAATAGGCATAATTACAGCTTTTTTTTTTTTTTGGATTCAGGTGTCCTGCTGGGAGCCTTGAAATATTTAAGCTTGTAACATAATCTAATGAAACACAGGCATTTAGGAATCTTTTACTGTAAGTAAAAATGTCAAAAGTATTATTTTTATATGTTTCCTAATTGTTTTATAGTATATGATTATAAAACCACGTGTTGCCAAGTGCAATTACAAAGTGCACTTGGATATGAACTACAGCCATATTGATTAGTTTTATGCAGATGGCAACACAGTTGTTATATATTACCATACAGAATGTTCATACTGTACATATGCTGAAAAAGAATGATTGTCAAGATACCGCAGATGTGGGCACTCCATCAGTGGTTTTCAGGATAACAGTGGTTATTCTCTGAGATAACAGAGAGAATTAACCCAAGGTGAGACTGGCCTCCCCCAAATGAAATAAAGCACCTGGTGAAACCACAGAAGCAGAAATCTTGTGAAGTTCTTTTAATAGGGCACTTGGGAAGCTCCCTCTCAGGTTGGATGATTTGAAGGACTAAAAAGCTAATAGGGTAAGGTAACCCAGAGGTCTGCTGCATGGGAAGATGCCAACAGCTCAGCAGCTACAGCAACTATCAATCTTATTTGCCCTCTTTTAGCAGCTTTAGGACTTCTGCTGGCTAAATCCTTAGCAAGAAGAGGAACTTAATTTTTATCAAGTACAGTTCTATCTTCTCTGAAACTCTTATGGAGAGATCTCCATGCTGAGCATCTGAGACACAGCAGCCCACCCTTGTGGTGCAGCAACGGCTCATGTAGAGATGCCCCAACTACTCTCAATAGGCTGGTAGTAGTACCTCAAATTCCATTTAAAGCATCTGCATTCCATTGCTTACATTCTTAACAGTTTAAATGTGGTTAAATACCATCCTGGGTTCAGCAGTAGCAGTCATTTTTCTCCTTCTTAGTAGCTGGTACAGCACTGTGTTTTTGACTTTCGGCCTGCAAACAGTGCTGATAACACCCACGTTTTCAGTTACTGCTTAGAATGTTTTGGTTTGACCAAGGATTTTCTGAGCCTTGTGCTCTGCCAGGGAGGAGGGGAAGCTGGGAGGAAGCAGAGACAGGACACCTGACCCAAACTAGCCAAAGAGGTATTCCATACCACAACATGTCATGCCCAGGATGTGAAAACTAAGGGCAGGGACCCAGAAGAGGGGGGTTCACTGCTGGGCCAGGCTTGGTATCAGGTGGTGAGCAGTTGTATTCTCTTCCCTTATATTTCCCTGGTCATTATTATTATTGGTGGTAGCAGCAGTGGTTTGTGTTATACCTCTGTTACTGGACTGTTCTTATCTCAACCTGTGGGAGTTGCATTCTTTCAATTCTCCTCCCCATCCCCCCAGGAGCTGCGAGAAAGAAAGAGGGAGGAGTGAGTGAGCTAACTGCATGAGAAGCTTAAACCATGACAAATACTGGCTGAGGTGAATCCGACAGTAACAAAAAAAGCAATTTTATATCAGATTTATTTGCAAAATGAACATATGTGTATGTGAAAGTTGAGTTGCAAAATACATTCACAAGACCAACTCAAAGACTGCAGACTATGTGGACATAGAAGCAGAACAGCAACACTTTTGGCAAGTTCCTCCAATAGGATGTCTGAGGTGCCTTCCCTCATGCTAGAAACCGGGATAAACTAAATTATTACCCATGGTACTTTTCCCACATTTCTTGTCAGCTGTTCCAGAACACAGATAGAATGATGAAATGTGGGAAAATTTCCCCACCCCTTTTCTTATCTGTGTCACTGCCAGAACTTGATTTGCCTTATTGATGACTTTTCTCAGCAACAAATCTACCATACTGAGATGTTTGAATAAAATATGCATACAGAAAAAAGGGTACAACTAAGCATTGCGAAAAAATGTTTCTGCCTGCGAGCAAGAGATATGTGTTTACACTTCCAATACATAAAGAAGGGTGTTAAAAGAGATGTAAAGAGATGTAAAATAATATATTGGAACCATAATGATTAACTTTGATTTATTTTAGGTTATTTCAAAAGTTGTTAAAAATTTTCCCTGAAAAAACCCAGTATCTGTGTGGTGGGTTGACTCTGTCCAGCAGCTGAGCACCCCAGCAGCTGCTCCCTCACTCCCCTCTCCTGCAGAGTGGGAGCATAATAGAAGAAAGGTGAGAAGACTCATGAATGAAGACACAAACAGGTCTACAGGTGAAGCAAAAGCTGCACTGAGAGGCAAAGCAAAGCAAGGAATTCATTAACCACTTCCAACTGGCACACAGATGTCTAGCTGCTCCCTGGACAGCAGGGCCTCAGCACACCTAGCACTGACTTGGGAAGGCAAACACCGTAACCCTGAATGCGTTCCCCCCCAGTACTGCTCCTGTCCTTGAGCTTTTCTTGCTGAGCACAATGTTCTATGACATGGGCTATCTCTTCGTCCAGTTGGGGTCAGCTGTTCCAGCTGTGTCCCCTCACAACCTCTTGCCCACCCCCAGCCTGTTCACTCTGGGGACAGGGAAGATGTACGTAAGAAACAGAGAAAGCCTTGGTGCTGTGCAAGCACCATCCACCAACAGCCAGAACGCTGGTGTATATCGGGACTGGTTTTGGCACAAATGCAAAACATAGCACTCAATGGGCTGCCCTGAAGAAAATGAACTGCATCCTGCCAGAGGCGGTACAATGAAATGGCAATGAAAATGAAAGCTGGGTTTTATATTCCTCAAGCTGGATGGTGCAGTCATGTTCTAGAAGAGATGCATCAGTCCCCAGGCAAAAGTGGAGAAACTTGACAGCATTCTTCTCACTGGCATTCAGAAGTGGAATTGTCTTTTTAAGAATATTTTTTTATGTGGTGTCATGGGTTCAGCAACAGCAGTCATTTTTCTCCTTCGTAGTAGCTGGTGCAGTGCTGTGTTTTTTCGACTTTCGGCCTGGGAACAGCACTGGTAACACCGATGTTTATAGTTACGGCTTAGAATGTTTTGGTCTGACCAAGGGCTTTCTGAGTCTCATGTTCTGCCAGGGAGGAGGGGAAGCCATGAGGAAGCAGAGGCAAGATACCTGACCCAAACTGACCAAAGAGGTATTCCATACCACAGCACGTCATGCCCAGGATGTAAAAACTGGGGGCAGGAACCTGGAAGAGTTCAGTTCACGGCTCAGTCGTTGGGTGGTAAGCAGTTGTATCCTCTTCCCTTGTATTTCCCTGGTTATTATTATTATTGGTGGTAGCAGAGGTGGTTTGTGTTATACCTTAGTTACTGGACTGTTCTTCTCTCAACCCGTGGGAGTTGCAACCTTTCAATTCTTCTCCCCATTTCCAACCCCCCCCCCCCCCCCCCTCCCGGAGTGGGGGGAAGAAAGAGGGGGGAGTGAGTGAGCGGGCTGTGTGATTTACAGCTTAGACCATGACATGTGGCATTTGCAATGTATTTTTTGCTTGAACTTTTTTGGAGTTAGGAATAAGATGATGTTTTCTAATGCATTGAGCTGTCATTATCCGCTGCTCACAACGCTCTGTTAGAGGGCTAATATAAAATACTTTAGTTCACAGATAAGGTGTTGCACTGTACTATTGCTACTGTTGTTTTCACTTGCTTCAACCAATGGTTGTGCCTAAAGTTGCTAACACAAAAAAGAAAGAGGTATAATTCCATCTGCAAACCACGATAGGCAAGAGATAGTCACTGATCAAGGAGCTCTGTAATACTATAAGCATTATGCATTAAGGCTGCACAATAATTAAATCTTTTATTGATTGAAGGCAGTTAAAAATCACTATAACCTGAAGATTGATCACTCAATGCCAGGGAGGCTGTTCCCCTGGAGGCTAAAAATTAGAAGTGATTTTTGACTCTGATGTGTTGCAGAGAGCAATTCTCAACTGCTGGCTGGCAGAGATGAAAAAGATGCATGGCTCAGAGAGCAAGCTGGCGTGTATGAAATGCGATATGTAAATTCTACAGATTATGCACCTCCAATCAGGGGTATCCTGATTAATTCAAATTGATACAATGACAGGAAAAGTTGATGTGTTGGTTTTGGTCACATTCTACTCTCAGACAGATATGCATATGTTCCAGATTTTTAAAGGGCTTTCATTACATTGTCCTAAGGACTTGACATAACCTTGATTATTTTTCCCTCCAAATAGAAGGGAATATTATACTCTAGAGGAAAGCTGGAAATCATCAAAATCAAGGGAGAGGAGGTGTCAATAGAAAATGATGCTTTTTCTGTTGGGTAGGTATGATGAATGAGAGATGACTTAAAAATGTGAATGCCAATTCATTATGCCTGTGAAACAAAATACCTAGTAAGAGAAGTAAAAAAACCCAACCCATTATGCTATCAGTCCTTCACTTCTGGAGCTCCTGACTCACTGCTCAGCAGACATTCTTCTGAAAATGAAGGGCTTCCTGTGAATAAATAGAATGAAATAGAAGCAAGAAGGTGGTTTAATTCTCATTTTCTTTTCTTTCATTGTAAGTTGGGGCTAGCCATTAACTTGAGGTCACAGCTAGCTATAGAATGGGATATTGCTCTTGAGCTTTTTTCTGGAAGACCACACATGTATAGCACTCCAGCAGCAAAAAAAGCTTCAGGTTTGGGGATGCTTGGTTCATACCTGTTGCTGTTAGAGGTATGTACTACTGTACTACTGCCTTTAGTACTATGCAGACAATATTTTACTCCAGGTGAATAGGAACTAATGTTCTTTTTGTGGAAAAGGACACTAACATTAGTTTGCTTGCTTACATTTTAAGCTTTTTAAAAAGCACCAACTGGCAAAGAAGCTTCCTACTTATTTCACTAAAATACAAGTTTTCAGTTGTCAAATATAGTTTTTAATATAAGCAGACAGGTGCTTATTATTTTTTCAATGACATTTTGGTATTTCATGGAAGACAAAGCTTTGAGATAAAGCTTTGAAAGCTCTTATTTCTGAGGTTTTCATAAAAGAGTATGGCACAGGCAAAACCAAAATAAACCTGTGTCAGCCCACTGGCATTGCTTCCAGGGTGGGAGTAATGGTCAGGAACCTATTGAGATTTTGAGTTCTTCCCTGGAAACAATAGAATGCCTGCCCATCAGTGCCAACTTTCATATGCTTTTGTGGTTGGTGGTGTGTTTTAGGGTATTTTTATTATTTTATTTTATATTATTTTTTATTATTTTATTTTATATTATTTTTTATTATTCTTGTTTTTTATTTTTTTTTTATTAAGAACACTAATTGTTTCCATGTAGGAGCTATTAAGGAAAAGGATAACATTTGGTCACTGCTGGCCTGGGACTAAAGATATAAAAATCCTACCTTATAATCAGTTGTCTCTGAGTGATACACCTTCCGTGATACCCACCGGTTAATTGCATTAAAGGTTGCTTTTTTTTAACACATATCCATCACTACCCATTTATTTAACTATTTTCTTTTATTACTGATGGGATAAAGATATCAAATAACATCTAATTTACTCTGGATAGTGCTAAAACCCTTTCACGGGTAAGTTTTATTTGCAGAGTTCATAAAATCAATTGTTGGCTTTTTTTTTTTTTTTTTTTTTCCAAAATAGCATGCTACCTGTCTTAGACCTATCCTCCCCTTTCTCTGTGTCAACAAAGTCAGTGGGCCAAAGCAGCATATTCTGGCTGTTTTGTACTATGCTGGCAATGTACAGCTGGTGTAACGTCCGTTTACATAGGTTTTTAACCTGTGGTAATGCTGCTTTGTGTCATGGCAGGAATGTGAAGCAGCCAGACCATATATAGGCTGAATATGCCTTCCATAGTATATATTATTTCCAGTAAGGGCATTCAATATATCCTGATCAAACACGCTTGGTAAGCTGAATGTGTTTATTGGAGTAGTTAAAAAATTTGTTTTTCTCTGTCACCTAGTACTTTAGTGGCAAATAATACAGAGAGTAAACTAATTTCCTCAGTATTTTAGGGTAGACAACAAGTAGAGTGGAAACTTTCCGTAACTCAAATCAAAAGGAGACAACAAATGGTATTTGTTTTTAGCCATACCACTCTGTCCCCCCTGGAGCAGAGCTCACTAGGATCCAGGGCAGGGAGTACTCTGCAGGAGCTCTCTGAAAGCACTGTCAGAGCGCAACTGCCTCTGGGCTTCATGTTTAGGATGCAGGCTCATGAATGACAGTGAAGAAAGAAAAATTTAATATTAAGCAGTTTTTCTGCAAGGTTTGACTGGCTGTGCCTGGCATGGCATGAGCAGAGGTATCTGCTGCAGCAGGCATTGACTGCTAAATTCAGTGGAGTGTTTTCCTTTTGGAAACTCACTTGCCCTGATCACTGGCTTCATTTCTGTACACATCCAACATAACCTCATAGTGGGTTAATCCAAAGTGGGTAACCTCCCCACACCCTTTTCTTTCTTCCTCCCCCCCCCCCCCCCCTTTTCTTTCTGATGTAGGCTTTTGGGGAGAGTTGGAAGTTTATTTTCTTTGCTCCTTTTATCATGAGACTGCTGACAGCAAGGTGAGCCCCTGCCAGCTTTCCTGCCTTTGCTCCTGCAGCTGGGCCTGCCTTTGCATTACTCTCTCCATGTGTGTGCACATGTACGTGGGTTTGAGCATGTGCGCGTGCCTTCCCACCTACATCCAGCTGTCCTGTCAGAGGATACTGTCCTTCAACTGAACAAAACACTCACAAGCCATGCCATGAGTTGAGTCACTTACCTGTGCCTCTGGAGGAGTTTATCTCCCTTGACAAGGTTTTGTCTGGTTTTAGTGGCACGGTTGGTGACAGGCCATGCAGGCACGAGCATGTGACCCTGGCTTCTTGCATCCATGCGGGCAGTCGTCAGAGCTGTCACACAGTCAGAACAAGTTAATTCAAATCATGGAGATAGAGGTGGGGGCTGTAATAATATCAGGCCTTTGGAGAGGGTGCTGTCAGACAGTGTGTACCGGCAGCTGCCCCAGCTGCTACCTCCTGCCTGCGAGGATGCGCGGTGACAGGCGGCAGGTTTATTTGCCTGGAGTCGATTGGGGAGCATGCATGTTAATTTTCTGTCTGTGCAACAGAGGTGGTAATATTGCTTGCTGCAGTGCTTGAGAAGCCACTTCGTGCCTCTCACCTTGGAAGATTGTTTGAGGCAGGAGCATGCGTTCCCTGGGGCTTTCGGGAGACAGCGGCAGGTCAGGGCGCTCTCCTGCTGCGGCTCTTGTGCTGGTTCTCTGTGTTTTCTTGCAGTGCTCTTCACTCACACAAAATACTCTGCACCTGTATTTTTCTTTCCTTTTTGAAGGTAGGCTCGTGCTCTTGGCATGCCACTACCTTTAAAAATTTTAGGGCTACTGACTCATTTCACTTGTGTTTGTGTATATACTGCATGTATGAATTGTACATGCATGCGTACACACACAGTTTCTTGAAGGATTTTCAGCTCTGTAAGTAATGCCATAATTAAAATAATAATAGTCTACATCAGGCAAGTGAAATTTCTTTTCACTGACAGACTTGAGAGGCCAGAACTGTCTGGTCAAGGACTCCCTGGCTATAAACATCCAGGCATGATTAAACAAAACAGCAAGATGATAACACCCAATTTAGAGACCAGAATTAGCATGTGAAAATGGTGTGATAAAATACAAAGGCGGAAGAAAAAAACCCCATGTTTTTATTTCCTCCCACTCTCTTGCCTAAAATACACTTAATAAGGAATACAGCAAGAAGACTATGCTGCCAAGAAAGTAGCAAAAATGCTACCAATGTAACAGGCTTCTGCTTGGTCGGAGCAGAAAGTCTGCTGGAGAAGGAAAAAGTGGGAACAAAACCCATAGGCAAAATCACTGTCTTTAAGTCCACTGGCCTCAGCAATGCCCGAGTTGTAAAAACAGAGGGAGAACAAAGAAATTCCTTTTAATCTCTTGACTACAGCAACTGAATCTGGATAAATCGGATTTGAAATCCACATGTCTGAGGCTGATTCTAGAATTACATTTTTAGAAATGGAGACAAAACCCCAATGTGTTAGGAAATGAAGACTGGGACTTGACTCATTACAGCTGAATTCTACTGTGGGCTAGGAACAAAGGGAAGGAAAGGCCTTTTCACACCGTGTCAATTAAAACTGCAAACTCTTTGATATAAAGATGAGGTTGAAACCAAAGTTAGTATGAAACACAAAAAAAGGTAGGACACTGATAGTTAACATGAACATCCCGAAGTGTAATTGTGAAGTAATGCATACTTCAGAAGAATTTTTAACCTGCATACTTCCAAGTTCTGATTTCAGACAACTAAAGAATAAAGCATACATTACTTTTACTACTGCTAAGAGAGAGAAGCAAGATAACACATTATTTGGGCTGCATGTTCTGACATGCAGCTGGGCAACATGGGCCCCAGATGGATCAGGGCTCTTGCTTTGTATGTGGGCATATGGGTCTTGTTTTCCTCCTGAAAGCAAACTGTTAAATTCTTGTCATTTGGTTGGACGCCAGGAGCTTTCCACTGACCTAGTTTCTAGGACTTTTGATTCTTACTCTTGAATTGGCATTTTAAGAAACCTGTTCAGAATGAGTCCAAGTGGCCTTTCCTTTTCCTAGTGAACTTGGAGTCCATCACTCTGTATATATGTATATGTTTATAGGGAGGGTTTTTCCTTATAGAGCTCTATCTTACATTTAGCAACACTGAATTTCAATTCTCTATTAACTAGTTGAACGTGATACCCTTGATATCTGTGCATTTCTTAAACAGAGCCACCAGATGTCCCATACAGGCAAACACCACTGGAGGTTAAAGTACTAGCCTTAGTTTTGCTGGTAGCTAGAGCCAAAACAGGTCACAGATTTTTAGATATGCTGAACATGGGACAAGAAAGCTGATTCTTGCTATCACAAGGGAGACAGAAGGGAGTCTCAGACAGACTTGCCTCAGAAATGGCTAGTGTACAAGCAGCTTTACAAATAGTATCATTTTAAATCTGACTCTGTGCTACTAAAAATATTTGTTGGCTGTTAGGTAAAATTAGAAATTTATGATTCCTTACCATTGTCATATGATAAAAAGCATGTGCATTAATCTGTGAAAAGTCAATCTCATCGCATGACAGTTGGAATGGATCCCAGCTGTTATTATATATTACATGTTTACAATGAGGAACAGTTTTATTGGAGTAAAGGAGTTCAACTTCTCCTTTTGTGAGATCTCTAGAAATTTCGGAGTAATCTCATGGCAGTGAAGTGTGTTCTTAGCCAATTTATCTACCTTTAGGAAAGAGAATATTGAAATAACTTTTTAAAACTATTTAAAACTTAGACTTTGCAACGCCCATTTATCAAGGGATTTGAAGTCCCTTGAAATATCTTAGCTTGGGTACAATGGTTTATGTAGTGAGACACAACTTTAAATCATGCTATCAGCAGAACACACGTAAGATGTGCTGGACTAGATGGGCATCTTATGTTGATGCTGAAGTGATGCAAATTGTAGAATCCTTCAATAAGTTGGTCTATGAATGTGGCTGTGTCTTGAGCGAAGTCTAGAAGCAAAAATGAGTTCATTGTGTGCTGGCTGCATTTCTCCTAAGTAAGGTGTGCTGGGAAGAATAAGAATATAATGAAGTACTGATTTGCTCTGGTAGTGCTTTTTTTTTTTTTTTTTTTTTTTTTAGGGTAAATTAATACAGTTGTAAATTAATACAGTTGTATTAAGTCAGTTTCCCGTGGATTTCCAATCCTTTCAACAAGGC
Source organism: Ara ararauna (assembly GCA_028858755.1). Classification (NCBI taxonomy): domain Eukaryota; kingdom Metazoa; phylum Chordata; class Aves; order Psittaciformes; family Psittacidae; genus Ara; species Ara ararauna. Next base: position 28,225,522 of record CM054410.1, read on the forward strand.
TGTTGCAGAGATTACTTGCTTTTATGGCAGGGGCTTCAGTCTTACAATTTTTTGCTCACTGACTGTAAGTACTTTCCCCTTGGTTTTATACCTGTCCCTGTACTGTCTCTATCTTTACTCCTAAAATATGGTTCAGGTTGTTTGGTGTAAAGTTGGTGCATTTATTTGCCATTTCCACACTGTTTGAGGGCATAGTCACCTGCACCAGGGATGAGATGATCTGCTGTGTGCAGATGGCAGGTTTGCCACAGCCCCCTGAGCAGCTGCCTCCACTGACAAAGAAGCTGTGTGTCTCCTAACTGAAAGAACAGGAGAGAGTTGGGGGGACCATTGAATATATCATCCAACATGAAGTGAAGAAGTGATTTTACAATTTATGGTGATTAAATAATATCAATTCCCTTCACATATATTTTATTTGTTGCTTAACCATTTCTTATTTTGGGGAGGAGCGGCAGCATAGGCTGCAGTCTGACTCTCTCCCTCTGGCTCTTGCGCACAAGCACTGCCCCCTTTGCTCCCTCCCTAGATGTATACAGAGCCTTTGCTTCAGGTCTTTCTTTCTGTGTGAGGGTAGACAGTATAATTTTAACTAATCTGATGGTATATCCTGGCTACTAGATGTTTACTCAAAGTTGGGTAAGAAGTCAGAGTATTGTGTTTTATTTTCTGGGTTGTTTTTAATCCTCCTGTAGCCCCCAGAGATGTAGGAAGCACTCTTAAGGTGTGGTGGAGATCTGAATAAAAATGCTCTGACACTTGCTCACTACTGTCTTGTCAGTGTAGATAAAGTTTCAGCTGATCAAAACACCCCTGCAGGCAAGAACAAGACATCTTTTCTCTCCAGTCTGCTGCTGAAAAGGCTTTAAAGAGTGAGATTCAGTAAATTAACACTGGCTATTACAAGGCTTAGAGTTTTGTTTAGTGCTTAGCTGATTTTGTAGTCATGTGGTTTGGACTCTGGATAGTAGAATGGTGGTGAAACCTTCCACATGGCTTGTCACTGAACTACCCTTAACCATATGCAGGATGAATCCATAGAGACATAGAAAATCAGGTTTAGCGGCATTGCACACCAACAGTGTTTCAGGTGCTGGTTTTATGGATGTAAATGGTCACATGTTATCAGAAGAGTCAACTATTAGATGTGACCCTACAGCAATCAATAAGCCAATGCCAAATGCCTAATACTCTCTCAATCTCCATATTGGGCTAGCTAAGGCTGCTCAGCATTAAGAAACACAGCTGTGTCTTTCACAGAAATGTTTCCATTGTGATTCAGGACCCTTTGAACATTTTGGTGTGTACCAGCTGTGCAGGAGGAATGCGTATAATGTTTACACTGCATGAAAGGGCAGTACTTGGGGACACTCAAAGGATGGCGGGTTGGCTAAGATCACAGCCCCTTTTCACATTCTAGCTGCAGAATGAAATGGCACCATCTGTTTTCAGGAGGAGAATTGAGGAAATGAAATAAAGATTATGATTGTGTACTGTCTCCTTCCCTGATATGGTAGAAATAATATACAATATCTCCTGTAGTATGGAAGATCACTACTTTCTTGTCTGAGATGTATTGAAGAGTATGGGGGTTTAGCAGGGAATACACTACAGTGAGGAGAAACTGAAAGGTTTCCTGAGGAAGCAAAGTCATGAAAAGTCCTGAGAAGGAGAGCTGGGAATCTCAGGAGCCAAAGTCTGATAACTTCCAAAGGAATATATGCTGGAGTGACGGGAGTGTGGAAACAGAAAAGGAATAGAAAGTAATGGCTTTCTGGAAAGACTAATAGGAAAGGGCTATTAATCTGAGACAAGATACTAGTTCTCTCCTTCTGTCCCCCGTTCCCCCCCATTCTTCATTCCCATGGAAATGTGAAAGAAGAATTAGGCTTGTCCCATAATATTGAGAAATATGATGGTTTACATTGGAGTGTGATTGCTTTATGGATAGCTGAAAGTTAGGCTTTGGGAAAAGCATTAATAGGAGAAACTCAAAGCAGAGTCAGGTACTTCTGTTGCAATCCTGCATGTTTGAAAAGAACGTAAAAGTTGTGTTTTCCTCACTACAGTAGGAGACAAACAGCAGGAGCTTAGAGCTTTGTCACCTTCCTAGCCATTGTTCAGCCCCAAAGCCTGCTTTTCACCAGCCTTTTCTCAGGGTCACGTTACTACTGCTAGTGTATCTGTGTCTAGTAATTCAGCTTTCTTACTTCTGCTGCTCCCTGTCACCCTGTTCTTTTGGCATCTTTTTTACAGACATGCAAAACCTTTTGAACATAATACCCAGTGAACCATCTTCACCCATAGAGCAATCTGGAAGTAAAAATTTCATTGTGTATCGAGATCCATCAAAACCTCTTCCATTCTGTTCAACAAAGCATAAGACTTTTTTGTAGTGCATGCTCACTTCTTAGCTCTCTTTCAGGCTTTATTTTGCAGCATCAGGCAAGATGCTTGGTGTGGCTGTCATTGTACCGCCACTTCTGAAGGCCAGGAAGGGGTGAGGTAACATAAGTTCATCAAGTCCTTTGAGAGCTTTGAGAAGTCAGGCTGGAAATTACTGCAGAATGAGAAAGCTGCTACGTAGATGAGATGAGGTTCTGGCAGTGTGAACACAAGGACCACAAGAAAAGCAGAGGCCTCTTCCGCACCAAATTACTTCAGGGAAGTGCAATGAGCATGACCTTGAAATGAGCATATGACTCCATGAAAATTGTGCTGAAAAGAGCAATCATAGACTAGCCAGTTTATTGTGTGAAATAAGTGGAAATACTGCAGAAGGGCAGTAGAGGAATTTGTAAAATGCCATCCTGATGAGCCTTGTCTCTTATAAAAGATGCAAGTTTGTGAGATTTGTTACAGTGAGTAAATTAAAGAAGATTTCCAATATTGAACAGATATGTCAGCTGCCCTTTTCTCATAAAAGTTTTGCTGATGAATCAGTTTTATGCTGGTATTTTCTTTCCTTCTTAGACATGCACCAGTCTGGTTTCCTGACTGTGTATGTAATCAAGTTTTCTCCTTTTTTCCCTTCATGAATTAAAGAAAGAAAATGATACTGCTTTGATTGTTGCTTTGAAAAGTACAATAAAGCTGATTATATCTCTTTATCTTTTTTTTTTTTTCTTCCTCCTGTATTTTCTGTATTAGAGTTGTATTACTTTACAAAAGGGTAGAAGAAGGAAGTAGAGAGAGAAAATTTGGTCCGGAATTCTCTCAGTGGTTGTGGCATTTGTCAGAGTAGGCTTGCAACTTGTACAGGCTAGATTTGTTATACCGCGGAATTGGAAGAAAACATCCACTGTGTTTCTTCTCCTACTGTTTAATCCTGGACATGATTGGGGGTGGCATCTTTTGCAATTTTCAGCAGCTCTGGCTCTCTGTGTGTACTTATGGATTTATCGGACAGCCAGCACAGGATCATTGGAGCAAAAGCAGAGATCTGGTCACGTTCCCTTTTTCTCTGCTTGCATATCTTACCTTTGAAGCTGACGGTAGAATATTAAAAAGGAAGCATTTCTCCAGCTCTGGGATACCAGAGATTTTTTCTTCTGGAAGTAATATCTATATTAATATTGTGATGTTATATTAAGCTTTTGCTATTACTGTGTTTTAAGTCTGGTCCTGAGGTACTTATAATTTTTAGGAAAATACAAAATGTTATACTGTTACATTAAAATTGTAAAGTATGCATAAAATAAATCTTCCTTGACCTGCATGATGGTATTAGGCAGTTTTCATTTGGAATCTTTGTTAACATTTTGTGATCTCATTGAAAATAGATAGGAGATAGAAATTCATATTATATCCTGAAACTTAAAAACACAATTTTAATCTGGTTGAACAGGTATATTAATGTGAAGGGAAAATACTACATGAAACTTTTACTTCCACCAAATCCTCCTTGATTTCTCCATTTGGCCACTCCAAGGCAATTTTAAAGAACACTTCCCCTTATGTGTGTGCTTATATGTAGGAAATTGCTTTTTCCTATTCACACATGGTCAGGATGGTGACCTCACTTCAGTTTTTAAAAGAAGCACTATAACTTGCCTTTCAGTCCTTCAGCCTTCAAGTCATCAAGCATTTGGCTCATTTGTAGTATGATTCTCATCTGAATATAAGGAACATCCATCCACTGATGCGCAGAAGAACTTTGAGCTAACCTTTCACTGCAAAAGCCTGCAGAAATTGAATGACTTTCATATGCATCTTTGGTAGCCTTTGTAACTCCTATTAGAAAGGTAAAGAAATGTTTGTCATGCTATACATTAGCTTAGAGCAGGAAGTTCAAGAAGTCTTATGAGAAAATTAGGATCTTCTTGTAAGCGTTCCAGACAAGGGATACACACCTGAAAGGTTGTGGTCATTTCAGTGTTTTCTTTCAGGATTTTTATTTATTTATTTATTTATTTTTAAATCCAGTTACTGACTTAAAATATGGAGAAAATTTTACAGATTTTCAAAAATTACAAAATTGAACACAATTGCTGGTGCAACCTTGGGAGCATGTAATAATGGAAGGATGTAATAATTTTCAACATAACAAAGGAAGGATGTAATAATTTTCACCCATTTTCTGGCCAAAGTCCTAATGTAGTCTTTATTAGGTTTGTCTTATTTTGTGGTGAGAGCATGGTTTTGGCTCATAGTCAGCCTAGTGTCTGGTATGTTCCAGAAGAGCAGGTTTAGTACACATAAACGTGTACTAAACACATTTACACCACATTTAGGTCATGTAAATGTGTTTAGTACTACTACTGTCATCAGGGTAAAGCCAGTAAAACCCCACTAGTCCTAGATGAGCTGGGGGGATGCCTCTGTAATATGTGGAGATTTTGTTCATCAAATAAGATGGTGTGGCTGTAATAAAACTCTGTAAGTAGTTTGCTAAGTTAAGCAAGACATGTGTGATATGTGTGCAAATGTTAAACCACAGCGTAAACCCACAAATTAACAGGTTAAGCTTTTCTGCAACTCCCAGATAAGGAAGACGATACGGGTGTTTACTGATAAGCATGCATGAGATAGAGAGGAGAAAGAGTTCAATCTAAAAAATAGGTTAAGGGTCATCGAGGAAGACTACTAGCTTCATCTTCACGACCCTCAAGACCCTCAAGAGGATGAAATCGCGCATGCTCAAGTTACGAAATCAACGGGGGATGGACTTTGCGAGAAGAGGAGTGGACTACCTGGAGAACGAAACTAAACTGTATAAAAGAACAAACAGAGAGCGAATTGGTGTGCGTGTTGGCGGAGCAGAGACTCCCCACGCACCCAGCGTTGTTTTGTCTGCTTACCGCTTGCTCACAATAAAACTTTATATTGTCACCCTTAATTGGCTCAGGGTGTCTTTAACACCTCTTTCTTTGGCTATCCCTTTTTCAGAAACTTACTTGCTTTAGGGATTTGCCTCATGTTATTTTAGTTCATTCACCACATAGTTTTCTAGAAAAACATTTTAAATGAAGGCTATATTTATAGCACCTTACTTAAAGAATGCCTCAGTAGCATTAAAAAAAAAAAAAACCCTAATGTCATTGTAACTGAAGACAGTGATGACATTATGAAGTTTCCCTGAAGCCATAGACAAGATGTACTTGATTTAATGCAGGGTTACACCTGCTGGCTATCTGCTGCTGGTCTTTCAAGTAATAAATGGGTTGTTCAATTTATATTCATGCGCATTGCAGTGTCTGTGCTGAAACTGTTCAGGAGGAGCACTAGCCATGATCTTGTTTTTACCTTGGTGGTTTATTTTTTTTGTAATTTTTTTTAATTTTTATTTGGGACCTACTTCTTTATAGGTTTTGAACCCTTAGTTCTTACTGGCTGCTAGCACCCATCCTAGTCTACATATTCTCACATTCAAACAGACTTTTCTTGGTCCTCTGCTTAGTCCCAGTAATTTAAAGGGAATTCCTAATCTTATATGATTGGTCCCTGGAGAGCTCTTCCACTTTACAGAGGTTTTCTGCTTCTGCAAAATAACCTGCAATATATGAAGAGGTTGAAAAGTGATGTAATATCTATTCCTGATTCCCATAATACACAGTGAAGATCTTGGCTTTCCAGTAATTTTTACAGAAGATTCAATGAGGGAAAACGTGATATCTGATAGTCCCCCAGAGCAAATTCTTTAATTCTGCATAAAGGAGACATGGTAGGGATGGAGAATATTTCTCTATTATTATTTTTTTTTTTTAATACTAGGAATCTGTTTTGTGTTGAGCAGCTTAAGAAAAGGTATGAAAGCTGTATCAATAATTTTGACCCAGATTCTGAAAAACTCCCTTGATGAAACAAAACCCTCTTTCTCTCAATAGTTCACTGTTTGAAATATGTTTCTGGCTGAAAACAACACCACCATAAAAATTTCACTATGAATAGGAAGCTGCTGCAGGAGTGAAACTCCCTTTCTGGCTAACAGGGCTATGTTTTCCTATGCAAATGCAGCAAAGCCCAGAAATTAGCAATGACTGCTAAATTAACACACTTGAAGAGCTTGGCTGGTTCTAATAGGCAGTCAAATGGTCTTGTTACATTGTAATGGTGCCAAGCTAATTGAAGTGATTACTGTTGCTCATGAGCAGCCCTTTTGAAGTAGAAGTCTTTTAAATTATCCATAGACATTAAATGTCAGACACTATTGTGTAATTATACTTTGTAAATGCTGAATGTCATAAGGCATCACAGGTAATTGAGGTTTACAGAGAAGAGCTTTATCTAAACCTAATTGGGCATCAACTCTCTGTCACTATTTCTAAACCTAATTGGGCATCAAATTTTTGTGCCAGGGGACACTCCAACACCTCACTGCAGCCTTCCCCCCATTGCTGTCAGCAGGGAAATACGTATCACAGCAAATCTGACCCTCCAAATCTAGGATCTCTTGCAGTACAACTTGCTCAGCCTGCCACTCCAAGAAATGAAAATTTTACCAGGGAACCGGGCCTCTACATTTCACAGATGCAGAGCATAAGCACTAACAGTGATCTCCCAATTCATCCACATCCTGGGTTCAGCTGTCACACCATGAATCCACTTTGGCAGTCAGTGGAAGCTTTGAAATTCATGAAAAGAAGAGCCTGACTTAGCAAATATTTATTTTCTTTTTTTATCTACTTTTTTAATTATTATTTCCTAGCATTGGTATTCCTAGGGGATGTAAAAATCCCCTGAACAGAAATCTGTTTATCAGTTGAACCTTTGGCTTTTAGTGCTGTCATTTTATGAGTAGGTGGCTGTTAAGTTCCATGAGACTTTCTTCCAGGTAGTGTCATGCTAGGATCATTCATATACAGTGACTGGTTGTATTGGTATGATCAAATATGACTGATTTTTTTATCTGGCTCCTTGATTTTGATTTTTTCTTTTTTTTTTTTCTCCTGAAAATCCAAGAAAGACAGTTATGCAGGCTTGGGTCCTTGGTGCACATCTCCAAAAGCATTCTCTTCTGCAGACTTGAGGCCCCCAGCCTTATTTATACAGAGTCTGATCCAAAGTTTACTGACATCATTGAGTGCTTTGCCTCTGCTTCAGTGCATTTGGTTTGCAAGCCTATTAAATCACTCCATTAAAATCAATGGTTCACTTGATGCTGAAGTCCAGAAACTGATTAGTACTACCACTTTCATGTAATTTTATGTCACAGTCTGTTTTGCATGTTTTCATCAGGTGCTAGTGGGTAGCAAGTGTTGAAAGTACTCATTACAGGTAATGATCTTACATCTGCTTTTTATTAGTTAATTTTAATAGTGTGTTGTGACTGGGGAGGAAATTCATGAAGCTGTGGGGCAAAACTCACTCTGTGAATGCATTTCAGGAGAAAGAGTGTAGTGATCTAAGACAAAATAGTTGATTTAATAATCTCAATCCATTTTCAAAGGAAGAATTCTCACTGCTTATGCTAAATATTAGCACTATTGTTTTGGCATATTATTGTTTATCCAGAAAACACTGAATCCTTATCAGAGATGGGATAAAATAGAAACAATTCACCCACTTGGGAAAAAGGTATTTATAATTTTTTTTCTTCAGCAGCTTGGACCCTTCTTTACATCATCTTCCTGCTTCCCCAGTCTGTGCACATTCTGAAGTGTAAGTCATTTTCTGATAGAAGGAGAAAATAAAAGAATGTTAATCTGACCAGTTTTGAAATGAAGCACATGCAGTTCTTTTGTTTATGCTGCATCATTTCTCTGAGATGTGTAGGTGGACTTACAAAACTGACTGACATGGGAATAGGCCACTAATTTATATGAGAATTTTTTCTTTTTTTCCTCTTTTTTTTTTCCTTCAGTAGTTGTTTTTGAGGTGATGTAATTAATTTCCTTTAGCTTTAATGTACATTTGCATTTTAGAAAGATAAAAGAATACCAATCTCACTTCTTGACAAATGCACTGTGTAAATGGCCCCATTAGAATGTGGCCAAAATGAGAAATAATAAAATAAAATACTGAAGTGTATCAAGTGCATATTCAGTTATATTTGAGATCTGTCACTTTGATGTTTGTTTTAGTCATATTGTCTAGGTGTTTGATAGCCTCAGACTTCCACTCTCTCATATAAAATGTTATACATATTCTTGCCTGGGATGTGCTGAAGACTGTTGTCAAAAAGGCGTTTCATTCTCAGTTGTCTGTAGGAGCCCTGACATGACTGCTAAAATATCAAAAAATGAAATTAAACCTGATGGCTGTGCTATCCCCAACGGGCAGAGAACCTGATTCCACTGAAGGCAGAACACACTAATCCGCAGCATTAGCAACTTGCCAAGGCTAAGTCAGTGCTTGTCTTTGTCAGGAGTGGGAAGAAAGAGAGATGTACCATGAGTTGGTGGGTAGGACAGGATTGAGCAGAAGGAAACTGGTGCTAACCATAACATACATTTGGCAAAGATTGATAATGAATGACAGAACAGGAGGAAGAGTAAAAAAAAGAGAATAAAAGAATTTTTTTTTTTTTTTAATTTAGGGATGTAGCTTTCTTTCAAGACTTTAAACAAAGTTAAAAATTGCATAATTATGCATTTTTTCAGCTGATAAGTGCTGGAAAATATCAGATATTTTATTCCACATTTCTTAACAAATTAACATCATCTGTATTTATTGTGGGGAAACAAATACGAAAAAGAGATATCTTAGTGAACAACCTTGTTAAAGACATAGAAGCACATTTCCCTGAATAAAGCTGAGTATCTTAAAATATTAATTTTGAACAGACAGCCCTCCACACCCAGCAGATTCAATAATAGCAGGGTTGTCATTTGATAGATATCCAACATGCCCAGTGCCTTCTGCTATTAATCTGGAAAAGTCTGTCCCCTTCCAGCAATGCCACATCTACACAGGATAGATGTAGAGCGCTAGGGTTTGTGCAATCTGTGAAAGGGCATTACTGTTTTCTACCAACTCATGTAAATGCATCAACAGAATTGTGATAGAGGACTTGTACTATGATCTTGTCTGTGTTTTCTTTTTTTTCTAATGGTTTGAGTATTTTTTTCACATTCGTGGTTACAGTTTTTAAGACAAACTTGAAAGAAGCTGCTAATATAAAAGAGTCCAGAAGCTGTGGATACAAGAAAGAAAATTAAACTTAGTGTGCAGCCAGCTTTTCTGTGTCAGACGGTGACCATCAAAGTGAGTAGCCATACTGGAGCTGTCCAAGACATGCTAGTAGCATGACTATGCAAGCAAAATATTTGTGTCAATTAGCCTCAGGACTTATTGATTTCCCCCAGAAATTGCACCTAACACCAACTTTTACAAAAGCAACATGCACTGCTTGGTCAGGCTACTAAGGTGATGGTCAAGAAGTATTAGTGCCTGTGGGCTGTTTTGCATTTTGTGCTGATGAGTGTAATGCCGTAGGTGTGGTAGTCTGTGTACATTTTCCTATTTTTCCCCACTGATGTGTTATTCTGCAGAGACAACCTGGAACTTGTACTTTTTTTATTTTGCCTTTATCATTTGTTGTTTTATTTGCATTTAATGATTTTTTTTATTTTATTTACTATTTTATAATTGATTTTTTTAGACAGATAAATATTTCATAAATGAATTGTATTTAAATGTTTAAAAATGTTTGGTTTGTTCTTTCAGTAAACAATTTTATCAGCACAATAACACCATCCAGAGCATGTGTTTGGTGGACAGTACATACACATGCCTAAGCTCTGTTACAGTAAAGGCTCCCAGCCATTTTCACAGGGCAGACTGCAGACCCAGATTTCACTGGGTCAGGCTGACCTCTTCTATACGAGTTATCTAGGCTTCACATGGTGCAGTCAAATACTAAACTTGCAGTGTTCCTTTGGAAACAGCACCGTTTTATTGCCTGCAAAATGAATACTAGAAACCCCTTTTTTGTTTTCTCAGCCCTTTTACCAGTGACACCTTTTTCTTGCCCTCTCCCTTTTGCAAAGCACCCTTGACATCTGTGAAGTGAAGCAATACTGGCTTGTCTTTTGGACTTCCAGACAGCTTTACAGATTTGGATGCTTTTGTCACAAGGCACTTGTGCCATTTCTGAGGCTTTGGAGGCAAAGGGTGGTGTCATACCCTAGCAGCAAGCCTGGCTTCCCTTAGGCTATCTTGCAGTTCAGCCATATGAATGATGCTCTTTGATCTCACTGGAGACTTGCTATCGCATGGTGTAAAAGAGTTGACTCCTGTCCTGGAGGGGTATGCTTGTTGTGTGTCTTACCTGAGTATAACCTGAACAGCATCCAGGTGATTTTAGTTCAGTAATAAACTGTGCTATGTTGCTAGGAACCGTTGTCTTCTGAGTGGACCTGTGGTGAATATTCAGGTGGAAATGACTGAACTTAAAACATCTTTGAAGTGGGAGAGGAGCTGTCTCTTGGCTCCTAAATATCTGATTCCAGTACTGGCTGCTGTTTCCAAGAGCTGACTCCTAATTTCTTGCTAAGTCTTATACTTGATACATAAAATATACTACATTCAGCCAAACTCTACTGCATATGAATGATTAGATTTCACCAGTAACCATAAAGCTGGGTCTACACTGAAATCAGCAATAGCTTTTCCTGAACATAGGTAAAATTACAGAATGCTCAAGCATCCTTAGGGAGTAAATATTTTGTTATTTGTATATTGTTAATTGATCCCTACCATTATCATTTGGTTGCTAATTTAAAAACCAACAGTATGGGAATTACAGAAATTGCTAGGAACTTGGGTATTTAGCTTGACTTAATACTATAAACAATGACAGGAAGAAAACAGATGGTTTACATCCACGGTTGACATCCAGCCAAGCTGGGATCAGTTTCTTGTTGAGATGAAAACAAAATAAGTTGAGGTATAAGTAGAGTAAACCATTGCCATCTGGGTCAATTCCTGTGGTAACTATAAAGCAGCCACTCCACACATCACTGGTTTATCCTTCCTGTTTTCTCACTTATCATTTATTGTCAACAATGGGCAGTTCTGTTTGCACACATTGCAATTGGATAATGAGATAGGTTTACTTCTGTTATTGATGGTGAGGGCTGATGGCATGAATAATTTCCTGTTCTTATAAATGGGAATTGAATTATTGATGCTTCATTTAGGCAGTGCTTCATTTAGTAATATATTGCCATGGCTGTAGGTTGATAGTAGTAGTAGATAAGATGATACTCAACAGGTGATAGAGCAATTCTACCCTATATCTAGAGTGTAAATTGGAAATTAATTCCCATGAATACAGTGATTATGGATTTACTGCTATACAAATACTGCAGAATTTGTCCTGATAACATTGCTGTAGCTATCATTGCTAGTAGACAAAACTCTACATTTCAAGAGCTTCAACTAGCAACATTTTGCTTATAACCCCCACCACCTGTCACAAAAAAAACCCATTTCAGAAATAAGGATAAAGGAAACAATGGTTAAGGAAATAACACTTTTTTTTCTTGCATTCAAAGGGCTTCTAAGATCTTCGAAGAGTTTATCTGAATTTTTCAGACTGACTAATTTCAGGCTTCCTGAAGCTTGAGCGCCACTGTTGTAACACAGTGATTTGAGTTTCTGCAATCCCGGCCCTGGGACTTTTCTTCCCCAATCCAAAAACACTTCATGTTTTAAAAATGTAAGCTATACAGAAATGAGTGGCATTTGCATGACATCTTTCAAAGAGAACATGTTTGAGAGAGAAAAAAACTGCTGAGATTCCCTTCTAGCACTCCAACATATGACATTAATGTCCCTTGCCAAATGTAAAAGGTTGAGTGAAACCTTCTCTAATATATTTGCATTTCTTCACTCACTGCTTGCTGTACTCTTCTTTGTCCTGTTTTTCAATTCTTCAGTAGACTCAAATTCCCTCCTGCTTTCCCTAATACCAGTAATCCCACTAGTGCATGAAGCATAGCAGAGCCTCTCCTGTCTGCAAATCTCCCCTGGCTGGACCATGAACCAAATTTCTTAGGCAAATGGCAGGACAGTGTGCTAGGAAATGAGCACAAAGCACATTTCTCTCCTCAGATCATAGTTAATAAATTTCAGAGATGTCAGGTTGCTCTTAAGTCTTCCTGCCTCCCCACCATTTTTTGAACAGTGGGGTGGTGGGTATAGCCATTGCTAGGAGTTCTGCGCACTATTTCTGATGATCAAGTACAGAATAGATCAATAATGTAAAAAGAAAAAAAATAGGGTAAAGGAGATCTCAGGCCAATTATTTTTCTACAAAATACTTTATGTGACAACAGCAGCAGCCCCCAAAGGGCAGCATGTAACAACAGAGCCTAATTAGAATGATTTCAGTGTAATCATTAACTAGCATCTAACAACTGCAAGAGTATTTCTGTTTAAACTAAAACATGACCTGCATGGTGGAGAGGCCTTGTAAACTGTCTATGAAATAAAAAATGTGACAGTAAAGGTCAGAGCTGCGCTCATTTGAATTTCAAGCAGGAAGCAGGCTCCTCAGTTGGCGTGTACAGGAAGAGTGGTGGCTCTGTACTACGCTCTCCTTGCCGACAGTAGCAGTTGGAGAAATCCTCCAGGACTAATTACTGGGGCTGCAAAACAAGTACTGTTCTTTTGCCTCTTTCCCTGACCTGGTAAAATGCAAGGGTCCTAATTATATTGTGTCAAAGACGTGGTTTTGTTTTTCACTGTTGTATGAATGAAGGTCACAAGCTAAGAAAGCTAAGTGGCACCTTACATCTCTCTCCAGCCACCTGCCAACAGCCTCCTCTCTGCTCCTGCTAATCACATCACCTTGCTGCAGAAGCAGGGGAGGGAGGGCTTGCTAATGAACTCTCCTTCCAGAAAGAGTGATGCTAACACACTGTGTTCCGCTGGGCCACATAAAAGCAGCTATCAAATCAGTGAGATTTGGTGTGATTTACAAGTCTGGTGAAATTTAAGAAGCAAAAATTGTAAAACATTCAGCGGGAAAAAAGCCTGAAAACATTTTTCAGGAAAGCATTTAAAAGTCAGGAAACAGACATCATAAAAAAAATGTTGGCAAGAAGAGTGTTATTTATTCATTTTGAAACACTGAAAAGAGCTCTGCTAGCAACACTTATTGCTCTTGAAAAAAAAATCCAAGAAAACAAGCACATTTAATTAATTTCCTATTTCTTTTTGTGATTTTTAAAGTGCTATATACACACAGAGAGCTTTTTATACTTTGGGAAATCAACAAAGCTACATTTAATACATAAGCTCTGCTACACTGACTTAATATTTCTCCTTTTTCTTCCCACCCTCCCAACCTTACAAGTTTTCTTTGCATTGCCTTGTTAAAATTTCTTTACGTACTTCTCCCTTATTTTTTGTCTGTCATTGATCGTGTGCTTTCTTTCTTAAAATTTGGGGTAGAACTAGTACTTGTGAAGAGATGTGACAGCCCAGAAAGAAATACTTGGTGAGTCCCCAGAATAACAAAAAACAGTAGCAGATCATGCGCAAGAAATTTCTTTCCTTTCTTTCATTATCCCAATTCTTTGCCATCAGAGTAATTCTGGCTTGTCTTCAAAGGGTAGATGACAGATTGTGTATATATTAATTATACATTTATTTGTATCTTAGCTAGATAGTCACAGGAAAATAGACTGTGAATTGGCAGAAAGATTATATATGACATTACACTGTGACTGGGAAACATTTCAGGTATCAAATGTCACCCAAGTGTGTAGCTGTTTGGTGGCTTCAGGTATACAAAGGACAAAACAGGAAGAGAATGCAGGCCCTCATAGTTCATTATTCAGTCTAATCACCTGTTCTTCATGGAAAACTTCTTCCTCTGAACACTGTCATAGTATGTTTCACGCCACATCCACAGGAGGCATAGATAGTAAAGTTTTTCTTGAAGTCAAAGTAAGTCTGCTGGTTTTCATTGTTGAGAGTGTGCTCCTAGCAGATGAAGTAAACTGAAATAAAAACATAAGTTAAGGTGCAGTGACAGTTCAAGACTGTTCCCATCCTCTGCATCTCCATTGTGATTGGCTGTGAAATCCTCAATAACATATTATAGTTTTGGGTGTAATATGTGTTTATGATAGATCACTGAGGAGCATGAAAGCTCATAAGGAAAAATTAAATTGTATTTCAAAATAATTTCTTTTCTGTGCATCTTGGCTGCAGCTCCATTACAGAGCTTCAGCCATGGCATGTCTTATTGCCTAGAGAAAACACTAAATTAGTGACATTTTGGTAATTGATTTTACCACAAGTATATTATTTCTACAAATAATTCCTAAGCAACTGGTAACTTTTTCTTTTTTCTGGCTTAATATTTTTTCCTTCTACTTGTGCTGGAGGACCTCATGGCTATGAAGATGTATGATGAAGTGGAACACTGGAGTACTAGTTATAACTGGATGTCTTCCCCAGCCCTGCAGTGGGTGGCTGCCCACTCCAACCCACTCCTGCCCACTCCTTACCGCTCCCTCCTGCTCCAGCCTGGTCATGCCTCCCAGTGCTCTGCCAACCAGGCTGACTTTCCAGGAGTGAGGTGAGTAGGGATCCCTGGCGGTGGCCATCACTGACGCACCACTGACCCAACACTGGTAACACTGGCAACTGTAAATGGGGAACCAGCTTTGCTAGGGGGACCACAACATCCCCAGGTACATGGCTGCAAAACAAAACTCAAGGAGCCTCTCAGTGTCGTAAATTGGACCAAACAAGAACATGTAGTTAATTGGAAAGACTAAACACACATTCCAACATCCTTAACTAATGGATTTCCATAAAAGGTAATATGAGTCAGGGGATTTCTCCCCATATGAGCACCACAATTCCCAGAGACTGCTCCCCAAATGCACAATGGCCTTATCTTCCAAATTACCACATGCATCAGTGAATGCATGGACCAGTTGGAGCTGGGGCTGGGACAATGTCTGCATGTCCCTTGGCCAGCCTGTGCTCTGTGATGGGCATAGCCCTTTCTGCTACAGGGCTGGGACTACTGGCAATGGTGGGGGTACCAGGATGGGCTCTGACAGCCCCATGGGCTATTGCTGGATGAAGGAGTTGCCCTGTCCTGCTCTGAGCCAGGGGTCCCTGTGGGAGCTGAGCGCCTCTCCTTGTGCAGGTCAGCAGTGCAGTCCATGAGAATGCTGCTCCGCAGCATGGGCCTTGAGAGCCAGGAGCTGGCCATCTAGAAGCTGGGTGGCTGGGAAGACCTGCTCCTTGTCCAACAACACCTCAAAGGAGTGCGCATTGTGGCCAGGTGAGAACCCCTTCTCCCTGCTCCTCAGGGATCAGGCACCCCACAGCACCCCCTCCCTTGAGGCTGATGGTGGGGGGGGGGGGGGTCCCTGTTGCTCAGAGAAAAGTGCAGCAGACTGGTGATGTCAATTGGGTCAATTGCTGAGGTGAGTAGCTCGAGAGAAGCCGCCTTCAACACCTGAGCGGGCAGAAGCTCAGCATCCAGAAGCCTCAATTCAGAGCAGCAACAGCCCCCGAGGCAGTCCCAGCTCCTCCACAGGCCGTGCCCAGCAGCCAGCAGCTCGGCTGAGGTGAGCAAGACCCCCATGGGGCGGCGCCAGGAGGAGCGGCACCAGGGCTGACTGCTTAAAAACCTGACCCAGTGAGTGCGGCCAACAGGGCGGGAAAACAGGGCGTGGCGTGGTGCGGCAGCTCACGCGGGCAGGCGGGCAGGCGGGCGGGGTGGTGAGCGCTCGTATTCTGACCAGGGCCCGGCCTGGGAGCTGTCCCGGCGGTGACTAGCTTAGGTACTCAGAGCCGATGAGAGGGGAGTCTCGATAACAACGCCACCTTTTTAACAGGGGTCATTGATGAGAATGTTCCAATGAGACTAAAGTGGCTGACAGAAAAACCAGTGTGGGTTGATCAATGGCCCCTAAATTTGGAAAAAACCACGCCTTAACAGAATTGATAACAGAACGATTGAAGTTGGGACACTTGGTTCTGACCACAAGCCCTTGGAACACGCCAGTATTTGTAATTAAGGAAAAATCAGGGAAATGGCATCTTTTACATGACCTCCACACAATTAATAATGTTATGGAGGACATCGGAGCTACGCAGCCAGGTTTACCTTCCCCAACCATGATACCAAAGAATTGGAACATTGTCATTATGGACCTTAAAGATTGTTCTTTCATGATTTCCTTACACCCTGAAGATGCCTCAAAGTTTGCCTTTTCTGTTCCCACTCTTAACCATCTGGAACCGGTAAAGTGTTATCATTGG
Source organism: Ara ararauna (assembly GCA_028858755.1). Classification (NCBI taxonomy): domain Eukaryota; kingdom Metazoa; phylum Chordata; class Aves; order Psittaciformes; family Psittacidae; genus Ara; species Ara ararauna. The sequence continues at coordinate 28,242,205 of CM054410.1, forward strand.
ACTGTTACTGCAGGGTATGAAAAACAGTCTGACAATATGTCAGTTATATGTGGCTAAGGCATTGTCAGAGGTAAAAGATACATGCCCAACAGCTATTTGCTATCATTATATGGATGACATTTTGTTAGCCTGTCAGGAACCACAGAAACTTATAGAAATTACCTCCAGTGCTAAATCTTGCCTTGAAAAGCACGGGTTAGTTATTGTTCCTGAAAAGGTACAACAACAGCCCCCATGGAAATATCTTGGATGGAAAATCCTCCAGCAGACTGCAGTGCCTCAACTGCTAAGGGTGGATGTCAAGGTTAACACGCTAAACGATATACAGAAATTAACTGGCACTATAAATTGGATGTGAAACATTTTAGGTATAGACAATGATACACTTCAACCTCTATTTGAGCTGTTGAAAGGAGAACCTGCCCTCAACTCGCCCCGACAGTTAACTCTGGAGGCTGAGCGCGCTATTGCACAAATTAACAGGGCTTTAACCAATCAACAAGCTGGAAGGATAGATTACCAGCTCCCAGTTACTTTGTATGTTATCCAAGGGCCTAGGTCATAGAATCATAGAATCATAGAATAGTTAGGGTTGGAAAGGACCTTAAGATCATCTAGTTCCAAGCCCCCTGCCAGGGGCAGGGACACCTCCTACTAAACCATGTCACCCAAGGCTATGTCCAATCCAGCCTTAAACACCGCCAGCAATGGAGCATTCACAACTTCCCTGGGCAACCCATTCCAATGCCTCACCACCCTTACAGGAAAGAATTTCTTCCTCATATCCAATCTAAACTTCCCCTGTTTAAGTTTGAACCCATTACCCCTTGTCCTCTCACTACAGTCCCTCATGAAGAGTCCCTCCCCAGCATCCCTATAGGCCCCCTTCAGATACTGGAAGGCTGCTATGAGGTCTCCATGCAGCCTTCTCTTCTCCAGGCTCAACAGCCCCAACTTTCTCAGCCTATCTTCATACAGGAGGTGCTCCAGTCCCCTGATCATCCTCGTGGCCCTCCTTTGGACCTGTTCCAACAGTTCCATGTCCTTTTTGTGTTGAGGACACCAGAACTGCACACAATACTCTAAGTGAGGTCTCACAAGAGCATTCTAAGACACATAGTGGATCCTTTTCCTTTGCATTCCATTGACCTATTAGTCCTTCAAAGGATTAATAGGTCAAGGGGATGCAAAGGAAAAGGATCCACTATGTGTCTTAGAATGGATCCTTTTACCACACCAATTCTCCAAAACCATAGTTACTGTTTGTGAACAGATAGCACATATAGTGTGTTGTGGCTGGCAGAGAGCGACAGAATTGACAGGACATGAACCAGGGACTATTTATCTCCCTTTAACCGAGATGTATTTTCAATGGTCTTTTCAGAATAACACAGGTTACAAATAGCAATGACAAATTTTTTGTGGACAAGTTACTCCACATCACCCACCATATAAGCTATTTTCCCTGACAACAGTAACAGAGGTAAAATCAGTTTCAAAATGTCAACATAACCCTGTAAAAGGTCTGACCTGTTTTACAGATGGTTCAGGTAAAACAGGCAGAGCAATCACAGTTTGGTTTGAGGATAACTAATGGCATCATGAAGAACAAGAAGTTGAGGGATCAGCACAAATTGTAGAATTAGATGCAGTAGTGTATGTATTTCAACACTGTCACCAAGCATTTAACCTTGTTACTGATTCAAATTATGTTGCTGGAGTTGTTACTAGAATCGAAAATTCATGGCTGAAGGAAGTTTCCAATACTACTTTATTTTATTATCTAAAAATGTTAAAAATGTCATTAGATGAGCACACGACGCCTTATTATGTTCTGCATATTTGAAACCGTACAGATTTACCTGGATTTATTATAGAGGGAAATCAAAGAGCTGATAGGTTAACTGCTCCTGTAGTAGCAAATCCTCTACCAAATCAGTTAGAACAGGCTAGATTATCACATGCGTTTTATCACCAATCAGCAAAATCACTCAGAAAACAGTTTTCTCTCTCTTGGTCAGAGGTGCGTACAATAGTACAAACATGCCCTGACTGTCAACCATTTGCAACACGCCTACATACTGGAGTGAACCCTCGTGGCACCAGTGCCTTACAACTATGGCAAAGTGGTGTTACTCAAATCCCTGAGTTTGGAAAACAAAAGTATGTCCATGTTTTCATTGATACATTTCCATACAGTCTAGGCCACAGCAATGTTATTTACCATTGGTGTGGTGCCTTCGCAGCTTTTGGTGTTCCAGAGCAAATAAAAATGGACAATGGCCCCACCTATACTAGTAATACAGTTCAAACATTTTTAAACACCGGGGGGATAGAATGTAAGACAAAGATCCCACATTCCCCACAAGGACAAGCTATTATTGAACGATGTCATCAAACATTAAAAATGTTATTAGAAAAACAAAAAGGGGGAATGAAGGGAGAATCACCACAGGCATGATTATGTAAAGCAATTTATGTATTAAATTTCTTGACGACTGGAGATAGAAACGAGACTGTGGCCATTACCAGACATATCCTGTCTCACGGCCAAATTTTGCCTAAATCCATAGGGACTCATAAGCTGAAAGTTTGGATAAAATCACCCCAAATGTTTCGCTGGGAAGGGCTGTATCCACTGATAACTTGGGGGTGAGGGTACGCTTGTGTCTCCACAGATCATGGCCTTTGGTGGATACCTGCATGGCTGGTGCAGCCTGTTTTGGACCATCCTGCTGTTACTGGCACAGAATCCAAGCAGTGAAGTTTAACTCTTGTCTTTAGTTTAACTATTCACATCTCGGTGCAGGTGCAGACCCACAGCATTGGAACAATAGGATGGGACTTCAAGATGTGACCCCGACAAACCCATTGTTCCAAAATGCTAGTTCTTGGTGTGACCACATACACCAAAACATTAAATTCTAAGTGCCTTTAATTAATGGACCAAACTAAAAAATTGCAACAAGATGACAGGTTTTTCAGCATCATATCTTGGTTTCAATCTTCATTTTTTCAACACGGTTAACGTTCATAATAAAAGGGAGTTCAGTACTGTTGTTTGTTGTAGTTTTCTTATTATTAATAATTCCATGTCTGCTGTCTTGCCTACAACGTATGATAAATAAAATGATCAAGCGTTAGTTATAGAAAAACAAAAAGGGGGAGATGTGGAGGTAGAGAATGAGCAGGCAGCCTTAGACGACCTTGTTGGCTGACCTTGAGAAAAAGGGGAGTGGAAAGTGAATTGGAGGGGAACAAAATAACCAATCGGAAACCAGTTTGAGGCGCATCGACAGCAGTCATCAACCAATCATATATTGTTATGAAGCGCGTGCACAGAATGCTTGTTATAAAAGGACGTGAGACACGTGAATAAAGGTCTTCACTTGCAACTGTATACAGAGCCTGTGCACTACATCCCCACAGCCTTGCTGTCCCCCAGGGCTGCTCTCAGCTGTGCACAGCCCCCCTTCCTCATCCCTGCCCACCCCAAGCCCTGACCTCCCAAGGGGCGAGAGGATGTCTCAGTGTCTGGGTGTCTTCTGCAGGCAGCCAGGACGATACACGAGATCCTCCAGCAGTCCCTCTGCCCGAGGGAGGTGGAGGAGGTTTACCCCGAGCTTTTCCTGGTGCTGCTGTGCCAAGTGTCATTCACAACAGAGCTGATGAACAAGGAAGTGCTCATCTTCTGTAAGGAGAGCCAGCAGCAGCAGCTCACTCCCATTAGGTGCTCCATCCCTGTCCTCTCATCCTGCCTGGCCACCCAGAGCGAAGCCAGGGGTCCCTGTGGTAGCTGAGCACCTCTCCTTGTGCAGGTCAGCAGTGCAGTCCATGAGAATGCTGGGCCTTGAGAGCCAGGAGCTGACCATTTGGAAGCTGGGTGGCTGGGAAGACCTGCTCCTTGTCCAACACAATCTCAAGGGAGTGCGCATTGTGGCCAGGTGAGAGCCCCTTCTCCCTGCTCCTTGGGTACCAGGCCCCCCATAGCACTCCCTCCCTTGGGGCTGATGGCAGGGGGTTCCTGATGCTCAGAGAAAAGTGCAGCAGACTGGTGATGTCCAGACTGGTGCAAAACCCAGAGAGATGAGCTTGCCTGGCTCAGGCCTGACACTGCCTCCTTCCCGCTGCCAGGGAGATGATGAAGACCCTGAGATGTCTACACTCCATACTGTTCAACCAACTGGTTAAGCTCCTTACTGTGGAGGACTCCACGTGGGAGATGGTCGCCATGGTCATGTTCACTGAGGTGAGGCTGATGCCACCCCCCCAAGCTCCTGCTGGTGCTTGGCTGTCTCATGCCCAGCACTGTGCTGTGAGGGGAGCTGGGGTGGTGGGTGGGATCTGGCTGGTTCTGTGGAGAAGCAGGCAACCAACCAGTGCAGTGTGCTGTGGGTCACGGGGGCTGTCTGCAGTCCCTGGCACCCTCTGTCTGAGCTTGCTTTTGCCCCAGCGTACTTGGCTTGAGATGATGGTTGGAGCCAGCACTGCACCTCGCCAGCTCCTCCTATGTGTTTCAGATGCTGAACTGCACCGACCTTGGCGATACTCTGAACTATGCTGTGGGCATCTTCCCCATGTACCTGCAGAGCTAGCCCATGGGGATGTCTGGACTGGTGCTTAGGTCTCTCTTTGCACTCTTCGAGAGGACCGACATGGTGAGCGGGGGTTGCTGGGGCAGCAGCACAGGGTGCAAAGGTGCTGCTGGGTAACACAGTGACTTTAGGGTTTCATAGAATAGAATAGAATCATAGAATAGTTAGGGTTGGAAAGGACCTTAAGATCATCTAGTTCCAAACCCCCTGCCAGGGGCAGGCACACCTCCCACTAAACCATGCCACCCAAGGCTCTGTCCAACCCTAACTATTCTATGATGAATAGTTATATTCTATGATGCCAAGCATCATGGCGTGCCTGGAGGATACTGACAGAAGTGCTGTCTACCTGGTCATGCTGGTGCTCAGCAACTTACTCCAGCTGCTGGAGGGGCAGACACTCCCCCTCAGCATCCTTGCCATTGCTTGCAAGCTCTGGCTGCTCTTTGACAATGTAAGGCTTGGGGAGAGCCATGTGCCTCCTGCACCAGGCACCTCCATTCACACCTCCCACCCCAGCCCCGTGCTCTGCAGGGGGATGTTTTGCCCCATAACCCCCAGGCCCCATTGCTGCCCTTGGTGGCTCTGTGCTGTGTCCTTTCCCCTCCTCACATGAACTAAGCCTGGCTTAGCCTCACTGTGGCAGGGGTTGATGATGGCAGGATTGCAGCAGGGCTGCTGAGCCCCAGCCTGCCCTGGCAGCACCCCTGAGCCTGCCCAGGGTCTCCTGCTCTGTCCCCCAGCCCTGCTCAGCAGACGTTCTGCATGCTGCAGCTCGCTCCCTTTTGGAGCAGGGTTGCCTGTGGCTGTTCTGGGGACATCCACCTCCACGTCAGCTCCCTGCTTGCCATGGGCTTGGGGCTGAGGTCCTTCTCCCATAGGAGTCAGACACTGTGAGGGAGCTCTCCATGTACTTCTTCCAATACGTGATGGAGCTTGTGATGGGTGCTGAGAAGAAGAGGAAGAAGGAGGTGTGGGGGAGCCTGCTGCCGCTGGTCTTTCACCTGCATGACCAGAAAGAGGACCTGGCCAAGGTGGGATTCCCAACCAGATCGGTCTGGTGGGCACTGCTGACACTGGAGCCTTCAAATGTGTATCACCATGAGGTCTAGCTTGCTGAGGTCTTAGGACCAGGCAGAGCTCCCCCTTGCCCACTGCTGCCTTTCTCCTCCTGCTGCCCAGATGAAGAGGGTGGTGGGTCCCTTTCCTACCCAGCTGCCTCTGCACAGCCCCTGCCACTGGGCATGTGGCCCTGCAGCTCCAGACACAAGGCTATTGCTCCACAGTAGCATAAGGCCACCAAGGCCAAAAGGTTGCAGCCCCAAGGGGCTTCCAGGCAGAGAGGATGACTGACCTTACCTTCCCCTGTGGGATTGAGCCTGTGCCCAGCAGCACCAGTGCCCAGCTGGTGCATCTTCCCTGCAGGGACTGGGACAGGCTCTGAGTCCTGCTGAGAGGAAGGACGCAGGGCGCTCTGCCTCCAGGGCTGGTGATGGCATCTCTTCTTCTTTCCAGGCTGCCCAGGAAGCCCTCTGCTTTGTTGGCTGTTTCCTGAAGTGTCGGGAACTGACAGAGCTGGCCCACAATGCAGAACCGTGGGAGATCAGCGAGTGCCTGGTGAGAAGAGCCCCAGCACTGCCGGGATCCACACTGGGAGAACCCTGCCCCATGCCCAGTGGGGAGGACGCAGGGCTGTGCCAGGCTGTCCTCACTCCCAGGGTTCCAAAGGGGACCCCTCACCCCCAGGGTCCCAAGGGGGACCCTGCCACCAGAGTGGAACCCTAGCACCAGTGGGGACCCTTGTGCTCCAACTGAACCACAACGCCACATGGTGGGGAACTGGGAATGTCCTGCTTGGGGGAAGAAAGGTGGCCCTGGATGGGGGGACAGCCCAACTGGGGGGCAGCTCTGCACCAACACTGCACCCTTCTCTCCCCAGCTGGAGAGGAAGAGGAACAAGACCAAGGACTTTCTGCACCAGAGTGAGGTCTACCTGCAGAGCCCACAGGAGATCCTGAGTCAGGATGCTGTCAGGTTCATCGGTGAGCCATGAGTCCTTCCCTCTGGCAGGGTCTCTGCATCTCAGCACAGGACCTGTGGAGCACCCCTTGGCCCCCTGCCAGCCACTCCTGCCTACACACATTGGGCTGGCAGGAGGCTCATCCTCTCCCCAACACAGCACCCCAGGGTCAGCCCTCCTTGGGGAGCTGTGTGGCTAGCAGGCTGGGTGCTGATGTCACCAACAAGCATCAGGTTACCCAACATACTGTGTTCCCCGAGGGTGCATCAGAGAGCACGTGCATGAGCATGAGACGAGGGCATACATTGAACAGGGTGAGTGAGGGCAGTGGGGAGGAGGAAGGACTCTGGCACAGAGCTGTCCCATGTGAGAGGGGGCTCTGCTCCCGGCACATCTATGGGGAGAGCGTGTTTGTGGAGGCGGCTGCTCCTGACCGGCAGCCTCCAGCTGAGCCACCTGCCAGCTGGCTCCTTCCTGGCCCTGAGCATCATGGGGTGCAATGTGCCCTGCCTGGAGGAAACACAGGGCTGCCACCTCACCTCTCCTGCTTTGTGCCCGCAGTCCTTGAAGGCCCAAGAAAAGTTGCCAGCCCCCTGGTCTCCTCCTTGGCAACTCAGACCATCCTCTTGCTTGAAGAAAGAAAGACAAGTTCAAGGTTTAGCCTACAGCTGCTGCTCTCATTGCTGCCGAGGGCATGGAGCAGGTGGCGCTTATCCCCCAGCAGAGACTTGTGAGAACCTGGTGAAGTTCAATAAAGCAACGTGCAACATCCTACACCTGGGTCACAGCAATCCCAGGCACAACCACAGGTTGGCTGGAGCACCCCCCATACAAAGACAGGCTAAGACAATTGGAGGTGGAGAAGAAAAGGCTGCGTGGAGACCTCATAGCAGCCTTCTAGTATCTGACGGGTCCTACAAGAGCATCCAAGTCCCTGACTCTTCATCAGGGACTGTAGCGATAGGACAAGGGGCAATGGGTTTAAACTTAAACAGGGAAAGAGACACACCCCCACCTCCCTCCAGCCTCCTTTCAGGTAGTCATAGAGGGTGAGAAGGTCCCCCCTGAGCCTTCTCTTTTCCCCCCCAGTTCCCTCAGCTGTTCCTCATCACACTTTGCTCCAGGCCCTCAATGCTGCTTCAGGCTTTGCTGCCCTTCTCTGGGCCTGCTCCAGCACCTCAATGTCTCTCTTGTAGTGAGGGTCCCAGAACTGAATGTAGTATTCGAGGTGCAGTCTTACCAATTTCCCAGTATGGTAGGACAATCATTGCTCTGGCCCTGCTGGCTACACTATTGCTGATAAAAGCCAGGATGTTGTTGGCCTTGTCTGCCTTGGGCACACGCTGTCTTATGTTCAGCTCCATCAGTTAGCATCCTGTCCTGGGTTCAGCAGTAGCAGTCATTTTTCTCCTTTTCTCCTCCTTAGTAGCTGGTGCAGTGCTGTGGCTTTGACTTTCAGCTTGGGAACAGCGCTGATAACACCAATGTTTTTAGTTATTGCTCAAATGTTTAGTCTGACCAAGGACTTTCTGAGTCTCGTGCTCTGCCAGGGAGGAGGGGAAGCCAGGAGGAAGCAGAGACAGGACACCTGACCCAAACTGACCAAAGAGGTATTCCATACCGCAACACGTCATGCCCAGGATGTACAAAAGGGGCAGGAACCCGGAAGGGTTGGATCACTGCTTGGTGGGGCTGGGTATTGGTCGTGGGCGGTGAGCGGTTGTATTCTCTTCCCTTGTTATTTCCCTTCTCATTATTATTATTGGTGGTAGCAGCAGTGGTTTGTGTTATACCTCTGTTACTGGACTGTTCTTATCTCAACCCGTGGGAGTTGCATTCTTTTGATTCTCCTCTCCATCCCCCCATGAGCTGGGGGGAAGGAAAAGGGGGAAGTGAGTGAACGAACTGCGTGAGTTACAGCTGGGCTTAAACCATGACACATCCCCAGGTCCTTTTCCACGAGCAGTTTTCCAGCCTCTCTTGCCCAACCCTGGCTCATTCCATGAGGTTGTTGTGGCCCAGATGAAGGAGCGGGTACTTTGCCTTGTTGAACTTCATACCACTGGCCGCTGCCCATCGATCCAGCTGGCCAGATCCCTCTGCAGAGCCTTCCTCTACACCAGCAGGTCAACACACCCACCCAACTTGGTGTCATCAACAAACTGACTGAGGGTGCTCTCTATTCCCTCATCCAGATCATCAGTGAAGATATTAAACAACACTGGCCTTAACACCAAGCTTTGAGGGATGACTGGTTACCAACTAGATGCGACACTGTTTACCGCCACTCTTTGGGCTCAGCCATCCAGCCAGTTTCTAACCCAGCGAAGGACACATCTATCCAGGCCATGAGCAGCCAGTGTCTCCAGGAGAACGCTGTAGGAGACACTGTCAAATGCTTTATTAAACTCCAAATTGATAATGTCTACAGTCTTTGCCTCATCAATCTGGTGGGTCCCCTTCTCATAGAAGGAGATCAGGATCATGGTCAAGCAGGACCTGCCCTTCATGAGCCCATGCTGACTGCGCCTGATCCCCCTCTTTTCCTGCTTGTGCTGTGTGATCTCACTTAGGATCATCTGCTTCATGGCCTTCCCTGGCACAGAGCTCAGGCTGACAGGCCTGGAGGTTCTGGTCCTCTGGGACCCGGCCATTAGGCAAGGACTGCTGATAGATGGTGGAGAGTGGCTAAGCAAGCTCCTCTGCCAGCTCCTTCAGCACTCTTGGGTGCAACCCATCCAGCCCCATAGACCTGTGTAGGTCTAAGTGGAGCAGGAGGTCACTAACTGTTTCTTCCTGAATCATGGGGACTTCAATCAGCTTCCTATTTGTGCCATCCAACTCAAGGAACTGGATACCCTGTTGTGACTGTTAATGGAGGATGGGACTATTAAAGACTGAGCAAAGGCAGCATGAAGTACCTCAGCCTTTTTCTCATCCTCAGTCACTAGGTTTCTCCTGGTATCCAATAGAGGATGGAGGTTCTCCTGGGCCCTCCTTTTATTGCTAATGTATTTGTAAAAGTACTTTTTATTATCTTTAATGCCAGTGGCCAGATTTAGTTCCAGCTGTGCCTTCACTTTTCTAACTTTCTCCCTACACAACCTAGCAACATCCTTGTGCTCTTCATGGGTGGCAGTCCCTTCTTCCACAAGTGATACATTCTCCTTTTCCCCTGAGCTCTGGCACTACCTCCCTGTTCAGCCAGGCTGGTCTCTTCCCTGCCAGGTTGATTTTTGGCACATGGAGACCACTTGCTCCTACACCTTGAGGAGTATATTCTTGAACAGTGCCCAGCCTTCCTGGACCTCTTTGTCCTTCAGCAACGTTTCCCAAGGAATTCTGCCAACCTGCATCCTAAACAGACCAAAGTCAGCCCTCCGGAAGTTTAAGGTGGAGGTTTTGCTGACCTTCTTCCTGACTTCTCCAAGGATTGAAAATTCAATCCTTTTGTGATCGCTTTGTCTAAGATGGCCTCCAACCATCACATTACCCACATATCCTGTTTGTGAACAGCGAAATCATCTGGGTGTCTCCCCTAACCAGCTTGGACTCCTGATCCCTGAGCCACTTGCCCGAAGGCCCTGAAGTCCTTCTTGAGTCCTGTCAGCCTTCTTGAAGACATTTCCTCATTACCTACCTGAAAGACTTAAGAAAATATGGTAGTTGCAGGGCTGTATCAGATGAGAGAGTTTTCTGGTGATGTCCCTTACCCTGCCCCAGGGAGGCAGCAGACTCCCGTGTGAGTCTGGTCAGGCTGTCCTACAGAGCCCTCTGTTCCACTTAGGGTGGAGTCGCCAGCCACTACTCTTTTTTTTGTTTAGTACTGCTGGTCATAAAATGAGGTGTTCTCTGACTTTCTGTGGGTACTCGTCTAGCCTGTATGATCTTCCTCACTTTTGTGATCCTGAAGTGCCAGGGCCTTGTATCTATTGTAAAGGGGTACTTAAGAAGGCGACAATAGCTGGAGGGTAATGCGCCATCTACTCTGGGAAGTAACCCTTTTCCAACCTCCCTTGTCTCCTAGGTTCCTTCAATCTGTCCTATGGCAAGAATGTCGGGGATAGTGAAGTTCTTTTGTTTCAGGTGTCTGCTTTGCTTCCCCAGGGATGGTAGAGCACGGATCCAATAGTCAATCTCCTCGGATTCCCTTATGCTCCTTAGCCATTCCACCTCTTCCTGTAGCTCTGCCGTGCAGAGCAGATCATCAACCTGCTTACTTCTCACACAGCTACATCACTGACAGGCTCTGGCACTGGACCCCTTCCCAGCTCAGGGTCACTCACCCTCCCAGGGGCAGTGTCTTACTGCTCAGGGCAGTGCTGTCACTCCTGGTCACTATGAGTTATTTGTTGCGTCATCAGTGCTGCCGGCTCCCAGGCAAGGCCTGACGAGGACCGAGGGCTCCACTGGTGGCGCTGGCCGTTCAGGGTGGAGGCTCCTGGATGCTGTGTTTTCCTTATGCTCTGGTACTGAATGCATCCTCTCTGGGGTTGCTCACCTCGGCAAAAATGTCCACCATGAATGTCTACCTCTGTTTATCACCTCAAAGCTTCCTACAAAACACTCTCCAAGTTTTGGAATGAAATAAGTATCTCTTCTAAATCACTAAGTTGTTTTCTGTGCTAACAGAATGTTGTTAGGAGCATTATTCCTGATTAATTTATCTCATATAAATTCTCTCTTTACTTACTAGTTGATTTAAGTTAGTAAGGCATCTTCACATTGCTTGTGATATCTTGACATTTGGCATTTGGAGTTTTATGGATTTATTTTAATAATTTTAATTTTATGGAACTTTTAGAAATGCAGGCTCTGAAGTAAATAAATGGAAACATATACCTAAGATGAATTTATTTTGCCTACCAAAAATGTAAGTTTTTATGTCCTTAATGTTCAGTATGGCTGTAGTGTTGTGACTGAACAGCTATTCTAGAGTTCTGAAAGAGATGTGACTGTGTGGTAAAGTTAAAAGTAACCTTACAGAGTGTCATGCATCCGTAAAGCATCTTCTGCAGCTTTACTATGAGTGGAAAGAGCCTCTGCAATCCTGCGTTACTTATGGAACACAAGGAGTTTGCTGTCCAAAGGAGTATTTTCACTGCCTTACACAGTTTTAGATGGTCGTGTTCTGCCTTATGATTCATACAGCAAGCAGAAGGGATTTAATAAATCCCTTAATGTTCTTATTGAGTGAAATTATATAAAATTATTGTAAAATGCTTAATATAAAATCATATATTCAAAAAAATTTAACAAATGCACATAAAAGACATGAGGACTGACCAAGATGCTGTTAGCATTTCAGTGGCTTTCTGCTTAGGCCCATAATGCTGTGGAAATTATCTATTTGTTTACGTATTGCTATTGTGTGGGAGGCCAGTGTTACACGCCTTAGACCTGTTCTTTGTGGTGGTGTTAGTAGGGGTCTGTGAACCTTGGCTTTTTGTATGTCATCTTCCATTAATAAGGTTTGATTTACCCTTCAGGCTGGTATAAGTTCATTAAACAATGGATGTTGCAGAGTAATGCAAAACCGGTTACAGAATACTGATTATTGGAGAGAGTGGAATTAGATTTGCATGAAAATAATGAAAAATCTGAAGCAAATACAGTTTAGGGAATTAGGCAATGAGTAACACATAGTAGTCTGCTTTCCTCATATGCAACATACCCTTTCGTACTAAGGGAAGAGGTCTAGCATGCCCCACTTGTGACTAGGCATTTGCTCAGTCTTCGGGATGAACACAATCGAGTTCTCCCTGGTGCAAGGCACCCAAAGGACTCACGGGTTTCAAAAGATGCAATGTCTAACCACAGAAACTTGCTGGTGCAGGTATGAGAGAGGTAAATCTTGATACTTGATGGAAGACAATCTCTGACTTGCAGAATGTGCTGCAAGCTGCAGTGATGACTGGCTCTGGAAGCTGTCTTCTGTAATGCCCAAAAAAGAGTAAGCGAGTTGTCAAACTTCAGGTGCTTTAGTGAGGATCAGTATTGCACCTTTAAAAATGGGACTGCAGCCTCACAAGTGCTGAGACAGGAATCAAATATACTAGCTTTGGGCACTGACAGTTTTGGTCTGTATTGCCATTAAAAAAGTGAGATTTAAGGTACCGTATTGAGAATCATTTTCAGTGTTACAGAAGAATATCTGTCTGATTAAGTGGGGTACATTTCTACAAGAAATGTACCACCTATAGTTTGTTAAAAAGGCAGCTTGCAAAACATTGCAAGCACACTGCTTTTAATAATACTTTCTAATGTTTTTATTTTTTTTTCCTTAATCATTGCTTTGCTTAAAGAATAATTTAGTGATAATGGCAGCAGCCTCTGTAATTAGTGATATCAAAATATAGACAGAAGAAAGAATCTGACCTATTCTTCCCTTTCCTTGTTGTCTTACGCTCCTCACTCCTGTGGTATTAACAGATTCTCCCTGTAAAAGAAATTGATTCTTCACTCTCAGGCAGGTCATTATAAAAAGAGTTTTAAATCATTTGGTCTTCCCATCTCTGAAATATAGACTTCACTTTAATCTTCTCTGCATTACCAGCAATAAAAAGCCCATAATTTGTGAAAAATGAGCTTTTTCTTCAATATGTCCTCTGATAAGTAACATTTCTACTCCTTGATCACTTTTCCCATGCCTGTTAACCTGCCAGACTAGTACTCAGTACATCATGAAGAGGCTGTATTCATCTCTGTTGCATAGCCACATGAAGATTAAAAACTATGTTAGGGGCTCAGTTACTAATAAATTCCCTTTTTGGTTAAGTTCACACTGACAGATCATTCACTGAGTGAATGGGTGCAGCTTCATGTTAGTATGTCAGAGTGCAACAGACCCACGCTCTGTGGTGTATATACACAGAGAATAGATGAACACTGACATTTTAGTATCATTCACTTAAATGTGGAAAGGAGGCATTTTCATATTCTGACAGGGTGCTTATTTGCTTAATAGAAAAAGATACCAAAAGTCTGCAAAAGTGACCAAAGGAAACCAGATAGGGGTGAAGCTGGAAGCTGGAGGTGGCACTCATGGAAAACATATGGAAAAGGACATAAATCAAGAGCTGCACAGTATGAAGCTGCCCTTGAGGTCCTCTTTGTTAGTTGTGCAAAATGAAATGGAAAGTAGTCACTATGGTGTGTTTGTCAAAGCACTGATCTGTCTGGTTAAAATGACAAGACCACTGGGATTGCCCTTGATCTGTTTTCCAGCATGGATTTCTGTAATATTTATATAATTTTCCTCTTTCCTTTAAACAGTATTATGGGATAAATAGAGTTGGAGAGGTTAAGGGAAGTCTACAGAACGTATATGTGTGAAATTTACAGCAAAGATAATGTTTTTAAATAAAGATGCATGTTAGTACTATTGAACAGGTACATAGGTATCAACTTTGTGCTGTAGATCTTTTGCAGAAAATAAATTTTTTTCAAAAGTAGTATGACTCAGATCTAGGCTTTTCTGAATAAATTCTAATGTATTTATAATTTCCAGACCTCACATGTGCTGGGCTTTTATTTCTTGGTTGCTCTTTACAATTTGCTTTCTGATTGTAATCCTTGTGTCTCTGCTTTGCTTTGCTTGCTGCTTTTTGTCTATTTTAGTACATTTTAAGGTTTGCATGTAAACGACTCTCCATCTATTCTCTAATGATATGGTGCTGGGTTTAGATTTCTCATGGAAAAACATGGAAATGCATGGTGAAACCTCTTTCTATGGAAAACCATTTTCTGGCATGCATTTGTACTATGACAACTAAAAATATTTCCAGTCATGTGTTTTCATTCAGGCACATTCTCCCATAGAAAATTAACACTCTGTAAGTCTTCTGCTCTTCAGTTAGTAAGAAAGAAAAGGCTGTATCTAAAAAGCAAAGTCCCATTTCAGTCTTGCTAATTCAAAATCTGAGCTGCCCTCTGAATTTCCAGGGTCACTGTGTACCTGTCCTGGACACTTAGTATATATTAAACATATTATGTAATAATTGTCCAGTGACAAATGGAGTCTGTGTATTGCCATGGGAGCTTTGGAAAATGCGCTGAAGAAACAGAGCAGTAATATCTGTATAAATGATAAATCTGACATTCAGAAGACTACCAGATGTCTGGATTTCCCTAGACATGTATTTTTCTTTCTGCATGGTAATTCTGTCTTGGGAGACTATAAGGAAGTTCTATTTTTTCTCAGTTTTCTACTATTCAGCATTACAGCTAGGCAACTATAAATCTGGAAAGTCTGGACATATCCACATTGTCTATGTAGTAAATTCAGTGTGCTCCAACGTGATGATTTACTTTGTGTAGGTACAGTTTCCCATGGATTGAATTTACTGTGGAAACTTTAAATGGAAAATGTGCCCATATTTTTGTCTGGAAAATCCTGGGCAAAAAGGGATTAGCCATAAATATTTGATAATGAATAAGCTTGATTTCCTGGTTTTACCACAAAGTCTTTCCCTACTTTTTCAGTTCACTACCTTTTCATTGGGTGAACTAATTTTCTGAATTAACAATTAGGTGATTGCTCACACTCCTTTTGCATATCTTTCTTCTTTCATTTGTGTTTTAGAGTTTCTAACATGACCTTGGCATGTATTTATAGATATTTTAGGGTAAATTATATATCTACTTCACTTTGAAAATCTGCTCCCATCTCTTTTGCTGATCAGCTCTCCTTTTGATCTTTCCATCTCCAAATTCCCTCTCCTTGATCATTATACCTTATCTTCAATGCCTCTCATTTTTCCTCCTCTTTTTCTGCTTCGTGAAGAAGACACTCTTCAGACTCTTCTCTTCTTGATTTGTTCCATCACTCCATTTCCAGTTCCTTGCACTAGCACTGCAGCTTTTCAGACCTGTCCTTTGCTGTAATATCTACTGCTTCAAAATGTGCTATGACTTTGTTCTTGTCATCACCTAACATTATCTTACCCTTATGCCCAGTTTCAGTCTTTGCCTTTATCTCTTTGCTCCAGCAAAGACTAGCACTAAGTCTTCCTATCACTTCCTTTCTCACTAGTTGATAGTTGATTCATGTGGTCTAGAGAAGTAACCTGGCTCTAGAAAGGGAATATGTCTTGCATAGGAATATTCCTGCATATGTAAGAAGAGCTAGAAGGAAAACAATGGATCATGAATTTCACAATCCACACCAAAAAATGCAGATAATATATAAAATTATTTTTAATTACAGATACATAGATTTCTCAGCACATTCTTTTTAACAGATTTTAATTACAGCCATTACTACCTCAATATGATGTGCTCTCTGTTTTAAGTTGGCACAGCTGGTCTGTTGGCTTTACTAGAAATCTCTTCCAAATCCAGAAGTTCAATCTTGTTTCTTGGATGCTTGCATCAAAATGGATCTTCTCTTTCTTTAAACATTTACCATGTATACATATGAAGCAACAAGAAAACCATGATGAAACCATTCTGGTCATGTCTTAGAGGTATTTCTCTTACTCTTTTAAGAACAACGTTTACTTACTCTTTAAGTAAACACTCTAAGTTTACTCTTTTTAGCAGCAATGTTTACTTAGTGGAACTAAAATAACAACAATTTTCTGCCTTAAAAAGCCCCCACCAAAACCCCACAACTTTGAAGACTTTAGAAAAATCCAATGTTCACTTTTGGGATGCTTCAATTAACAATTTTTAATCCCACTAATATTTTTAACCTATTAAATATCCAAGAAGGAAATAGGTATTATTCACTGTTGTTTGTAAGAACCCTACTGTCACTGTTTGTTGGTCTGCAGAAGAGGGGTAGCCACTCTTTCAGAGGTTTTTATCAGAAATGGAGAATGAGACGTTAATCTTTTGGCATGCCACTTGTTTTGCTGACATGAACACTGCTGAAAAAGGGCTTTTGTTGCCTGCAATTGTTTGGAATATCTGCAGATTTCTATTAAGAGAGGTGGCAGTGTCCAAAATGCTTGATGTACACCTAGGAAACATTGCTTGTATGGTGGAAATGTAGTTCAAGCTATTTTTAGTAAATATACCACCACCTGTGGAAACTGACTTTGAGGGCTTTCACATTCTGACTCAAAACTGAAGTTAGATTTTAAAACTGAAACTAGGACTATGCATCCCTTTATACTTATTAATAAAACCTTTATTGATTGAGAGTGCTGGTCTTTTGCTCTATATATTCCCTTCTTCTCCCACATATTTTATCCTTCTTCCTGATAAGCTGCTGCAATAAAATTCAAAAGACAAGATGGCTTATATTCTACTTGATTTAAGCACCTTCAAGAAAGGTCTTTTGAAAGAAATTGATAAACTGATTAATATACTCAATAGATCCCTGCATTTGTAGCACATTTTTTTTTTTGTTCTAACTTTACAAATATTTTTTCCTCTTTTAAATGAATATTAGGGGAACAAGAGTGTTTGCTTATACTTCCTTTTTAGCTGCAATCTCAGTTATTACTACCTGTCAAAGATGAAATATCAGTGCATTAAAAATTATCTCTTCTTTTTTTTAAAGGTGACCTGCTTTTTCTGTGTTTTTTCTTTTCTTTTTTTCTTCTTTAATAAGCTAATTGATGACTGTGTGCTAAATTTTCGACTCTGAGAAAAAATAGGAATGTTCATAAAAGAGGCAAGCTCAGTCATCCTTGATCATCCTTGGGGCTTTATATGAGTACATGCTTTGGGACTGTTCTGTCTTGGACTGGTGCAGCAGAGATGAACTTGTATGGGACTGTCTTGAAAGTCAGTTTGTGTTTATTTTAGTACTAAAGAGGGTTTTGATCAAGCCTACCCAGTCTTCTCTAGTATTTTCTGAACTTACTTCTTCGAACACATATTATTGCAAATTTGCCTCTATTGTCAAATACATTGTGCCAACATTTTCTTCTTCGCTGAGTCCTACTGAGCTGTTGGCTTGTTTTTCTAATCCTAAAAATCATAGATAATGCATATGTTTATCTTCATGACCATAGAAGATTGTTCCCAGCATCATACCCATGAACTTTAGTCTTGTTTTGAGTGTCAGGATATTATTCCTGGTATTCATTTGGCGATAAGCGGTGTTCCTCAGGAGTTGGTACTGGGACCAGAACAGTTCAACGTTTTTGCTGGTGACATGGACAATGGGATCAAGTGCACCCTCAGCAAGGTTCCCGATCACACCAAGCTGTGTGGTGCAGTTGTCATGCTGGAGGGAAGGGATGTCATCCAGAGGGACCTGGACAGGTTTGAGAGGTGAGCCTGTGCCAGCCTCATGAAGTTCAATAAGGCCAAATGCAAGGTACTGCACCTGGGTCAGGACAATCCCAGGCACAGCTACAGGTTGGGCAGAGAAGAGATTCAGAGCAGCCCTGCACAGAAGGGCTTGGGGGTGTTGGCTGATGAGAAAATGGACATGAGCCGACTTTGCTCCTGCAGCCCAGAAAGCCAGCCGTATCCTGGGCTGCACCAAAAGGAGTGTGGCCAGCAGGTTGAGGGAGGGGATTATCCTCCTCTGCTCTCATGACACCCTACCTGCAATACTGCATTCAGCTCTGGGGGCAGCAACACGAGAAGGACATAGACCTGTTGGAGCAAGTTCGGGGCCACAAATATGATAGGAGGTCTGGAGCAACTCTCCTATAAAGACTTAAAGGAAATCTTAGAGCAGCCTTCCAGTACCTAAAAGGGACCTGATCTATGAGAAATCTGGAGAGGGACTTTTAACAAGTGCATGTAGTGACAGGACAAGGGGGAACGGCTTTAAGCTGACAGAGGGGAGATTTAGATTAGACATTAGGAAGAAATTCTTCACTATGAGAGTGGAGAGACACTGGCACAGATTGCCCAGAGAAGTTGTGGCTGTCCCATCCCTGGAAGTGTTCAAGGCCAGTTTGGGTGAGGCTTTGAGCAACCTGGTCTAGTGAATGATGTCCCTGTCTGTGGCAGGAGGGCTGGAACTAGATGGTCATTAATGTCTTTTCCAACCCAAGCCATTCTATGATTCTGTAATTCCAATTTTCCTTAAATCAGTTACCTTTTCCCCTGTACCACCTTAAACTTTTATTTTCCCTCATCTATCTGTGTCTGTGTTCAAATGACAGTTTCATACAAAATTGCATGTGATTTTGTTTGGTTGCGTGTTACCTTCATCATTAAGAAAGCCTGGTGTTCTATGACTAACTGCTCAGCTGCTCTGTGTCCATATTACAGGGCTCCTCCCTTTCACACCAGTATTAATCGAAGGTGTTAGTATTGGTAATGCCACAGTCAGGATAAATATAATGCTTGCAGCATCCTTTCTGAATTCTTGACTACGCTTTTAGCTAATAATACGTCAACATAAATTCCATGGAAATCAATAGTCACCTATATCACCATGAATCAGGCCCAAGGTATTATGTGATTTAGAGCATGTTATTTTATTCTGCAAAAATGATTTTATGTGGCAGTGATTTTAGAGTTATACTGCTGTTTAGGTTCCTCTTCTTTTTGGTACTTGTTTTCAAGAGCAGTGTTCAAGAATGTCATGGACACCCCAGATCTTGGGAGCAAGCCATAGCTTATGCTGTACTTGTGCCAGTAGCAGCATCTGCTGTTTGCTATTTTCTTTGGACTCAGCTTTGAGCCAGCAGGAATTTACACATCTTGATCTCTTTGGATATTGGCTCTGAAAATAACGCCCCTTGGGTTTTGAATGAGGGACCTTTTAAATATGCGTTTATGTTCTGCGCTGTGATAGTTTTCTTTTGAAATGTGGGTCTTCTACATTTGAAAAGGATTTAATTCTGATATGAGCCCTTGTTCAGTTCTCTCTGCATTTAAGTTTTACATCAGCAGAGCTCCAGTGACTTCAGCAGAGGCATTACTACTCTTGTATGGCAAACCAGGATATGCAAGTCTTTCTATTTATTTATGTGTGGGCAAGCAAACATTGCACCTGTCTGGCTGTGTAGACTTGTGCAGATGAATTGGAACCACTGAACCCATGCTGATTTACAACAGTGTTAAGCATATGGCTAAGCCTGAGGATGAGAAATAAAAGCTCTGTGTTTCAGAAGTTTGGAATCCACAAAACATATACTCCAACCTGTGTAATATGGCCTGTATTCACCAGGTTATTTACCTGGTGGTAAACTGCAGACCAGCAGCTTCTGTTGGTTCAAAGGTAATTATTCGCAGTTTAAGGACACATAAACCTTCTTGACTCCTTCAAGAAACAGAACCCACTGTGAAGTAAATAAAGGGAAAAAGTATAAGATGAACCAGAAGCTGTGCAAGGAGTAATAATAGCAAAGAGCTGGTCCTGCTATGGTTTACACCTTGCCACAGATTTTCAGAAACATAGATGGAGTCATGGAGGTTATGGAAAATTTCTTTGAGCTGCTCAAAAGAAACAGCAGAAATACATGTGCATCCGTGCATGCTAAGCATAAACTTGCCAATCTCTTTGCTCTGTATTCTAAAAAAGTCATTAGGATAAATGATCTAAATTCTCTCCGTATCTCACTTCATTAATTAGACGTGTTTCTTACACCAGGATGCCTCTTCCTTTACTTTCATGCCTTTCTTGTTTTCATGCTTTCCTCATGCTGGATTACATTTCAGACTGACAACAGACTTCTATCAAACTGTGCTATAACAGTCAGTAACAAACTCTCTATTGCCTGGGTATATCTGTGTATCTTTTACAAAAGCAACTGAGAAACGGGTAAAAATGGTTTTGGAGGAGAAAAAATAGGCAAAACTAATGGATAAGAGTAGTATGCTGCTGCAGCAGTCACTTAGCCAGGGAAGATTGAGTGGAAAAAGAGAAAAGCTCTGCTGTCTTTGATTCATACCTTATGAGATGTTTCTTTAATGCTTGGTCTTTTGTGTAGCCAAAGCAATGCTCATTTATCAGCCTGTGGTTTAACGCAAATGCATCAGGGTAAAAACTGAAGAAGGAAGAAGGTTAAATGACAGGCATGCCCTGACTTAGAAACTATAGGGCTGATGAATGTCTCAGAAAGCTGACTGAAAGGAAATCTTTTTCAATAGATCCTGAAAATAACAACAAGAATGAAGTGAGCAAATTTTGGTTAATGGTACATTTAACTAATACTGAATTACTGTTGAAGACTTTGGAAGTGTTTCTTGTAGGGGCATTAATACCAAATGAATTCATTGAG
This sequence comes from Ara ararauna, assembly GCA_028858755.1. Taxonomy (NCBI): domain Eukaryota; kingdom Metazoa; phylum Chordata; class Aves; order Psittaciformes; family Psittacidae; genus Ara; species Ara ararauna. The sequence goes on from CM054410.1 coordinate 28,262,964, forward strand.
ATCAGTATTATTGCAGTGAATAATAGCAAATAAATTAATATAATTATGAGGGAATAAAAGTGTTAGCAAAATAATTTATATGTGTAATTCTTCACTGCTAAACTTCTATTTGTTCTCTCTTGCATCAAGGTCTCTCTGCTTTCTTGTGCTCTTACTGTTGAGGTAGAGTTAGTAATTCTGGTGATTCACATGTGAGATACAGTATTGTAATCCCCAGGGTTTTTAGTCATTCATACATCTCTGTGTGTATATCTCTAGACCTCCAAGGTGGTATTAGTCCCTTTGTAAATCTTAGGGGACTGATTGACTATCAGTGATTTTACTGAGTTTTACAGAGGAGAAAGAGACTGTAAAACTTGTCCAGGGTTGAATTTGAATTTGTGAATAATGATTTCAACCCAGTAGTCTTTTTTTCTGTCTCACTGCTCCACTCATTTATGCTGACATGACTCTAGAGTTACTTATCTAAGGTCAGGGGAATTGCATCAATATAAAATTAGGGTAAAGGAGAGGAGAATCAGGTCTCCATGTGTATTTCTCCTAGGAGAGCTCTTATTATTTGATAATCAAGTCAGAAAGATGAGGAATAGGTTTCTCTATTATGTAAATAATGCAATTAGAAATCAAACTAAATTTGTTCCAACTTTTCCAGTTGGATTTCTTCCAATCTAATGTGAATGAATCAGATAAAGAAAGTCCCTCTGCCTATCTGATTATTCAACTCATATTTGTAAATTTAATGGAAAAGTAGAGCAGAGGGCTTTTGGAGTCTGATGGAGAATCCATATCTGATAAAACAAGGAAAGGAATTTAACCTAGATCAATTAAAAATATTTAAAGGGTGATAGGATTAGTTCAGCTTTGCCTTCCTAAGTATGGCTATTTAAATTTAGCAGAGAAGCTACCCAGCAGTTTTGTTTGAAGAGCTTGCTGGTTTTAGAATGAAAATTTGAGGTTTCTCTGTGGGTGCTTGGGGAAACATCAAGGAAATTTGCTCTTCCAGCCTCTCCAGTTAGACGTCTTTCATGAGCAGGCTTTCTTTCTAGGAACTGGGTATTAGTGTTTAGGTGAAGTCACTGAAAAAAAAAAAACCAAAAAACCCGAGAGTGAATTCCTGAATTCACTGGTCTAGTATGGCCCAGCATGCGATGTAAAAAAGTGGGAATATTTTATCTTTGTGTCTTGATGATACCTGATCTGCCATGAGTCTGATCTGTGATGGCTGAGTGTCTGCTACCATGTGCGGGAAGAGACTCCTGCAGTTCTCGGGCAACTGCACAGGAATGGCCTGGCACATGCTCCACCACAGCAAATTTCATGAAGAACTTGCTTTTTGCTACCGTACTGATAGATTTTGTAACTGCAAATTGCAGGAGGACTATCCTGGGTCCCAGATTTCCCTGAATGGTGAGGAATGTGCTTTAAATTTCCATTCAGCTGTAATAATGAGGAATGCATAATGTTTCTAATTTTAAAGCCCTATCACAGGAGACAGTTTTGTCTTCAGAATGTAGCTTCAGAGTCTGGGGGGCTTTAACTTCACTGAAACCAGTTTACTTGTTTCTGTGTTTCTTATGAGCCTTGCTTAATCAGAAGGAAAACCTGGCCATAAGTCAGAGCTGAGAGCCTTTTGACAAAAAAAAAAAAAAAAAAAAAAAGAAAAAAAAAAAAGAAAAGATAAACAAAACCCCCAAGGCTTTCACATAGAAGCCTTTGTGACAACTTGTCCCCATTTTTAGCTTTACAGGTAGTTGGTGCCTGGCAGCTCATTCCTGATGTATTTCTTTGGCTTGGCTTTGTGTTAATTACCTAAATTTACTCATTTAGAGGCATCACTGCATGTGGTTTGGCAGGAACATGTTTTCCTAAAGGGACTTTCATGTATGCTTTTCCACCTGCACTGGAAGCTGCATTTACTGTACTTCAAAATGTTATTGTTTGCTTAACTTAGTCAGATAAACAAATATTATGGTAATGAAAAGTCCATGAACAAATGGTGACAACAGCAGAGCACTAAACATAAGAATTAATTAACAAGAGCAGTCAGCTATCCCAGATGTCTGATGTAATTTTGAAGAGAGAACTTGAAATATTGAAGATGTTCAAAGCAGCACTTAGGAGGGTGAAAAACGACCGTGCACTTTAACACGTAAATTACAAATGTGATCTCTATATCTTATCTACAGGCTTATAAATGAATGATACCAAGATTTGCATGCTTGTAACTCATCAGCTGCAATAAAAGAAGGCCTGTTTTCTGCCTATATGGTTCTTCCCAGTCTTGGATTTCTTTGTCAGGATGGGCAAGGAGCCAATGGATGTAGGAAGGATTCTCTTCATTGTCAGTAGTTCAGGCATTTGCATATTGCACCAATTTCTAATGTTTCTGACTTGTTTAGAAAAGCTGATCCAGAGCTCACTGAAGTCTCATGCTGAACCAGGAATGTTTCCATTATGTGTGTATTTTCCCCGTTTTTTTATCACAGCTTTTTCTGTGCTACGTGACTGCTGTATGCATCTGGTCTTACTCTTTGCTGAGAGTTCAAGAGCCTGTTTGAAAGTCAGTTAAAGAATGAGGTCCTGCTGGGCCTGTTAGGGCCCAGGTATCTCAAACTATGATTTCCCTCTGATATGTCCTGATCCATGCAATGATGATATTTTATTTGGCTATAAGTGGCAAGTAAAGTTGCTTAGAGGCTTCAGTTAAGCTTGGACAACCTGAATTGGTACACAACACCATTTAAGCCGGTGGACCAGTGCTGGTAGAAAACCTACTCTGTAAATAACATCTCAGCAGCCAACCTTGTCAGGAGCAGTCTCTAAGTCTTCCTGGTGGTTTAGCTCTCCCCTGAAGAAAGGGCACAAATTAGATTTCCTACTGCAGACTTCAGCATAACCATATGCAGTTGAATTACAGCTGGCAAAGGTATACTCAGGTGCTCTGGGAAGCAGGGAAGAGATGCTTGTATTTTTCCATCTTTCATTGCTATTAGGTCAAGGCTAGCAGCAATTTGCTCCCAAAGAAAAAGTGTGTTCAGAGATGCTCTGCCCACCTCAGGTATGACCCTGGGAATTAAAAAAAAAAAAAAAATACTTGCCTCTCTTAAGCAGATGACATCATGAAGGAGAGGCTGGTTCTGAACCCAAATAAAAATAAATGTGAGGTTTGACTTCACCGGAAGCAAGAATTGGCCCCATGAGCTGAACCTGATTTGCAAAATGAGGAAATACTCACTAAAGCAGAGCAGCGGCCTATTTTGAAATTAAGATCATTGTGAAAATGAATACAGTGTACTCCGATTATTTAACTTACCAGGTGGATATAAGAAATTCTACTTCCCATGACTAACACAGGCTGCCTTTTTAGCTCAGTACAATAAGAAGGGAGTCTGAGCTGCTGGATATCTTAACAATGTTGATATTTTATACTCAGTAAAAGGTTCCCAGAATTGCAAATATTTAAAGTGCATGTATGTTCTTGTATAATCATTTTTCCATGGTGATATTATCTCCATTTAGGACTCTCTCTGTTCTTGCTCCATCTCAAAACTAATCCTCTGTGTGCTATTTCTTTTCCATAGCAGCAGAAAAATTACACCTGTGCTGAGCCCTTCCTAGTCAGAACATGCAGTATAACAGTGTCAGGCTCTACCTAATGGGCTGTCTCCTAAGAAAATTTTAAGTCCACTTAAAAGGAGCTGATTCTTTCCCACTTTTATTTTGCATATTATCAGTTCATAGTCTTTTTCCCAGATATTTTATCAGCTTCCTCTGTCTTATGTCACTGGGGGATTTCTGGGAGCCTGGCTATGGTGTAAATGTGCGATAATGGTGGAGGGAAGTCCGTGCCAAACATCTGTCACCTCCATGGTGCTGAGCATCACTTCTGCAGGAGGGTCTTCTTGTGTCCTAGAGAAAGCCTGCTTTTCCAGGTTCCTGCTGTGTCTCTGGCTTAACAAGGTGTCTGGTGCCTGCCACGTCACAACATTTAGGCATAAAATTCCAGCTGGAAAAATAGTAGTTACGTTGAAGAGAAGCAAAGACAGTGCTGTAATGTAGGAAGGTGGGTACAAATGGCCAGCTGGAATAGCTTATATAGTGGCACATCACTCTCTTCACTCCATTTATTTTTCCTGCAGCCAAGAAGGGTGTGAGCTGAAGTTTTTCTTATCACTAACCTGAGACAAAGAGAGGATGAGGCAGGGTCATCAGGGAGGTATGAAATATGGCTGAAAAGCAAAGCCGGTCCTAGGAGAGGATGCTGCCGTGAATGTTATAAGCAATACTTAAGATGCTTTTTTTATTTTAGAAAGAAAAGAAGGATGAGCAATGTCCTGGGTTCAGCAGTAGCAGTCATTTTTTTCCTTCTTAGTAGCTGGTGCAGTGCTGTGGTTTTTGACTTTTGGCCTGGGAACAGCGCTGATAACGCCGATGTTTTTAGTTACTGCTCAAATGTTCAGTCTGACCAAGGACTTTCTGAGTCTCATGCTCTGCCAGGGAGGAGGGGAAGCTGGGAGGAAGCAGAGACAAGACACCTGACCCAAACTAACCAAAGAGGTATTCCATATCACAGCACATCATGCCCATGTGGTCGCGATTGGCACTTGTTGTTCTTCGACCTTCAGCAACCCCACAACAGAAAGATCCTCTGAGAGACCAGGCAAGGTGGACAGCTGCTCAATTTCCTCTGTCTCCAAAGCAGCAATACCAAAAGCCCGTCAGTACTCTTTTGGGTGTTTGAAGTACCCTCTCCTGAGGTAATCTATGCCAAGGATGCATGGAGCCTCTGGACCAGTCACAATGGGGTGTTTTTGCCATTCCTTCCCAGTCAGGCTGATTTCAGCCTCCAGTACAGTCAACTCTTGGGATCCTCCTGTCACTCCAGAAATAGAAATGGGTTTCACCCCTTGACAGCTTGATGGCATCAGGGTACACTGTGCACCGGTATCTACTAGAGCCTTATACTTCTGTGGGACTGATGTGCCAGGCCATTTGATCCACACAGTCCAGTAAATCCGATTGTCACCTACCTCCACTTGGCTGGAGGCAGAGCCCCTCTAATAGTCATCACAACATTGGACACTTAAGTCTTGTAGGAAAGGATTATTCTTCTTTATCACAGGAGCTGGAGTAAAATCAGGTCTTCCACTCCATCTGGGAACCTGCTCACCAGAGACTGAAGCTGCAGCCTTCATTTGGTGATCAGCCTTGACCTTTGTTCTCCTCTTCAATTCACGCCTCCATTCCTCCAAAACTGAAGTAGGCTTTCCATCCCACTTTGTCATTTCTTCTCCGTGATCCCGCAGGTAAAACCATAGGGTGGCCTGTGGCGTATACCTTCTATATCTTCTCTCTTAAACAGTAGGACACCTTTTGTTAATAGCTGAGACGTGTGTTTTTACATGTGAAGAACTGGATAGATCAGATAGATTGTCTCTCAATTGTTTGAGCCCCTGGGACAGTTTTTCCACAGCTGAAATGATGGAAGGGGTGAGATTGTCTTTGAACTCTCAGAGTTTTATGTACCATTTCGTCCACTGTTAGTGGTATTATGTCATTCCAGGTTACTGTTGCCAATGAATGGGCATATGATGATGGTGTATTCTGCGTAAATTTCCACCACATGGGTCGTGTATGTTTGACTTCATCTGTATCTATGGGTGCATCCCCAGCATTTGGCTTGATGTGAAAGATCATCTCTACAATGGCTGATTCCCTCAGAGACTGGATGCCCTTTTCTAGAGTAGTACACTTGGCCAAACAACTCATAATATCGTCCTTGTATGGAAACCTGTCTTTCACAGCTGCCAAGAGCTGCCTCCAAAGCCTGAGGGACCGTTTCTCTCTTGCAATTTCTTTGTCAATTCCCCCTTCCCTATCAAGTGATCCCAGCTCTTTGGCTTCCCTACCTTCTAGTTCATGACCGTCAGCCCCACTGTCCCAGCATCGGAGCAACCAGGTGATGATGTGCTCCCCTGGTTGAAGGGTAAAATCTTTTTTCATACTCCATAGCTTGTTTGAGATCCGACGTCCAGACATCACCACTTCTTCCTCTTCTTCCTCTGATTCACATACTTATAACTCCTGGTCAGATGCTGTACCAAGTGGTGAGTACATTGCTTCTTCATCTTGCTTCATCTTTCTTGCCTCTTTTTCAAAAAAAAAAGAGCTGTCTTGGTTTAAGCCCAGTCGTCAACTCAGCCATGTAACTCTCTCTCTCACTCCCCCCCCCCCCCCCCCCCCCCTTCCTCCGCCTGCTCCTGGAGGGATGGGGAAGAGAATTGAAAGAATGTAAATCCCACAGGTTGAGATAAGAAACAGTCCAGTAACTAAGGCATAACACAAACCACTGCTGCTACCACCAATAATAATGATAAGGGAAATAACTAGGGAAGAGAGTACAACCGCTCAGCGTGATCCAGCAGTGATCCCATCCTTCTGGGTAACTGCCCCCTGTTTATATACTGGGCATGATGTGCTGTGATATGGAATACCTCTTTGGTTAGTTTGGGTCAGGTGTCCTGTCTCTGCTTCCTCCCAGCTTCCCCTCCTCCCTGGCAGAGCATGAGACTCAGAAAGTCCTTGGTCAGAGTAAACATTACTGAGCAGTAACTAAAAACATCGGTGTTATCAGCGCTGTTCCCAGGCCAAAAGTCAAAAACCCCAGCACTGCACCAGCTACTAAGAAGGAGAAAAAATAACTGCTATTGCTGAACCTATGGCAAGCAAAAGATAGACAGAGTCATGAACAGAAAAATGAAAAAACTTCAGACAGTTGTGAAGGAAAAATTATGGTGATTAATACAAGGTGTATAATGAGGAATACAGAAAATCAAAATAAAGAAATCTAAGGACAGAGAAAGTTATGGACTTTAGGACTGTTTATTTTCTTTTATTTCATTGGCAGGCATTCTTAAAAGGCTTTAGGAAGGAGTTCAGGTCAGAGAGCTAGTTTCTGATTGCTAAAACCAGTTCTGCTGACTGTTTCTCTGTTGTGGAGGTTGCCCTGAAACAACTGGCATTGTTTTTTATTTGGAGTTAATATCTGAATGACGTAGAATCATAGAATCATAGAATAGTTAGGGTTGGAAAGGACCTTAAGATCATCTAGTTCCAATCCCCCTGCCATGGGCAGGGACAACTCCCACTAAACCATGCCGCCCAAGGCTATGTCCAACCCGGCCTTGAACACCGCCAGTGATGGAGCATTCACAACTTCCCTGGGCAACCCATTCCAGTGCCTCACCACCCTCACAGTAAAGAATTTCTTCCTCATATCCAATCTAAACTTCCTCTCTTTAAGTTTGAGCCTGTTACCCCTTGTTCTATCACTACAGTCCCTCATGAAGAGTCCTTCCCCAGCATCCCTATAGGCCCCCCTTCACATACTGGAAGGCTGCTATGAGGTGTCCACGCAGCCTTCTCTTCTCCAGGCTCAACAGCCCCAACTTTCTCATGCTATCTCCATACGGGAGGCTCTCCAGTCCCCTGATCATCCTCGTGGCCCTCCTTTGGACTTATTCCAACAGTTCCATGTCCTTTTTATGTTAAGGGCACCAGAACTGCACACGATACTCCAAGTGAGGTCTCACAAGAGCAGAGTAGAGGGGCAGAATCACCTCCCTTGACCTGCTGGTCACGCTCCTTTTGATGCAGCCCAGGATATGGTTGGCTTTCTGGGCTGCATAACCACTTACATATTATTCTGGTTTTCAGTGTTGGTCCTTCTTCCCTTGACAGCCCAAACAAGCCTCAAAAGTGACATTATGGAACAACGGTGTATCATGAATTACTTTTAAGATAAAAAACTTTAAACACTGCCAAGCGTAACATTTCAGACACTTGTTGGAGCAAATTCAAGGGGTAGATTCTGAATATAATGTGTATAAGAATCTATACTAGACTTAAAAATCAACACTGGAGTTGTTACTTCACAAGCCTATACCATGAGTTTCATAACTGAATAAAAAAGCTTAAAGATACGAAAGAAGTTAAACTCATCTTGCTGTGAAGCTCAGAACCTAAAAGAAAAATACCCTTCACAGTTGTTATTCACAAAAAAACCCATTATTTTTATATCCATCCCTAGATTTTTAGGGCACTTGATTTTAAACAGTTGGGCTGGCAATACAAAACAGTGGCAGAGTAAAAATAACTTACTGCGCTGTAGACAGCCTATGGCAAAGTGCAAATTTAATGTGAGCATAGTCAAATTCATTCAACAGTGTCTGAACTAATCCTACTAATCATCTACCAGGGACCTGTTGGGGCAGATTGCAGCCCCTGCTTAGTTTATGCGTACAGATTTCCTTTTTGAGTGACTGGGGGAGGTAACAAGAAAACTAGATAGAGCAATTTGGGTTGGAGTTAGTAGTTACCCAGTTCACACATTTGGGCTGTGTTCAGAGTTCAGAAGTGGTCTGAGGCTTTCCTCCACCCACCTTCCCTTGACCATTGCCTTGTGCGGAGGCCTGTGTTTTCTGCATGTCTCCCAGAGCAGAAATATCCTCACCTAAATTGTTATAGTCCACCTTCCAGTTCAGAAGAGGCTACTACTCATGCTATAAATGTAGATGAATCTTGAGAAAGCGTGTCTCAGGCCATTGAAGCTTTTTGTACTGTACTTACTGCAGAGGAGAGATGAGAGGAAGCCATGCCATTGAGATGCAAGTGTTGCTCCTACACCTCACCATTTCTGTGCTGGAAGAGGACTGCTGAGAAATGTTGCCAGGAAATACTGTGTTCCTCAAGCAGCCAATTACTTGCAGAAGCACTTGTGAGTTTCTTCAGACCAGTGGACAGCCAATGAAAGGATGCAGACCCAGTGCCCAATTTCTAAATAACTCAAACAGCTTTTAATCCCCTGAGTTTACAGCAAATAATTGTTTCATTTCATTTTGCTCTGCTACCTCTTATTATGAAAGAATAACCTTCACTTTGTCCTTCATCATTTCTCTGCCCCACAGCACATGGTACCAAAAGTAATTATAAACTCCAGTGCTACCACCAACCTCTTCTGTCTGCAATAGCATCATAAGATTCCAGTTTTGCAACCACTTTACATATAATACATTTTTTTCCTCTATTTATTTTAAATGTTTTATTACAGGAGACATGGCTTTTTGGATTTCTTTCCTTTTTTTTTTTTTTTTGTTTTTCTGATGTGAAAATGTGTCTGTAATAAACAAGGTCTAACTCTCTTCTCATGAAATCTCATTTCCACTGAAGGGCTCAGCTGTTCATTACTGAGTATTCTTCATTTTGAATATGTTTCTGACTTACATAACTTAATTATCACCCTCTCCCCCCTCTGTTTATATGGAGCAAAGTATATAAATATGGTTGGAGAAGAAAACAAGAGGCATCTTCCACCTATCATCTACCAAAATTAAAATCTGTTAAAATTCTGATTTGTTAGTAGGTAATTCAACAGAAATCTGGCTCTTTTGGTGGTGGCTATGGTGACTCCTTCACTCAGAGAAAATGATAGGTAGGAAGCAGTCAGAAACAACCGTAAGCCAAATGGGAGACCGAGAGGGGATCAAAGTGACACAACTAGCTCACAGCATAGAACGTGTCCTCTGTAACTGCTGAAGCTCTTGCTTGGAAGAAAAATTACTCCTGTTGATCCTGACACAAAACCCAACATCAGAGAAAAAAAGCCTTGGCAGATCTCTTCTGGAATTCGTGATGATTTATCTATCCAGTTTTTTCTGGGTGGCTGTTCCATTACTCAGAAACAGGGAGAATGATACTTCTCTACCCCTTGTGGCTGCAGAGCTATGAATTCACTGCTGTTTGTAAGGCACAGAGAGATCCTTAATTGGAAGGTTCAAACATTTCCTCAATTGGAAAAACCAAACATCTTGAATAAATAATTTTGTACTGGGCATTTTCTTTCTACTAAGTATGAAATAGCCTTAATGGTCTTGAATATACAGCAAGCTTTAATCTGCTCCCAGGTGGCCATTCATCTTGGAGAAACCCACTTTTTTTTTTTTCAAAAACTGGTTGCTCTTGTAATGAATATTTCTAATGAGAGTAAAAGCTGGTCACTATCAATATATAGTACAAAAGACCTACTTTTTAGGTCTTTTTAGGACCTTCTTCAGGTGGTGATGTTGGTACTGTTAATATTCATAGCTCAAAAAAGTTGGCTGCTTCTTAGCTTCTCTAATGTCATACTGGAAAATACACTCTTTAGATGAAAGCAAAGGAGGACTCTTTGGGAATCTAACAGAATGCATATGAGATCTGAGCAGGGGGGACAGAATTAGGGCTTGTTTATAGTCTGAATGACTTCGGAGAAGTAGTTTGACTTGAAATTTTGCTGGGGATAGTGAGAACAAGTTTAAGCACTGTTTACTTTATCCTAAGCACTGTTTACTTTATCCACAGGCCTCCAAGTTCCTGAAGATCTTGAGATGTTTCTATTGTTCATAACCTGTCTGACCCATCTTTGATTAGTAAATTTGTCAAAGAATGGTCGATGATATTGCAATTTTTTGGCATTTTAGGGAGGAGATAAGGTATAAATGATGTTGCCAGAAATGCAGTGGTAGTAATCTTCTACAATAAGTGCAGACTTATTATTCCCAAGCAGCTAGTCTTTTTAGTGACATCTGCCATCAATACTTGCTAGAAATACCAGACCCTTGCACTGCTTATCAAGCAAGGATTTACAAATTGAATAAGATAATCCTAAAACCTGCCACACATTTAAGTACATCCACTTGCATGAACACTCACTGCATTCACTGAAAGTCTTCCATTCTGATTGTTCTGGTGATATACTGCTGTGTTGAGGCTCCTAAAATAAATTAAGTCCCATTATCATATAACTCCTCCTATTGGAAAACACATTATTTTTATGTATGACCTCTATGGAGGGTGTCATTAAGATAGGGAAGTGCATGCTGTTCCATAAGTATATATATTTTGCAGGTTAATCATAATGGTAGTGCATAGGTTCAAATTATGTAATTTTTCAGCTTCCTTGAAGGTCAAGAATTCGAAACCCTTGAATAGGCTCAGATTATAAACAGTATTCATGTAACTTCATATCTTGCAAGTATCCTTTAGTGCTCTGTTATTAAAATATTATGAAAAATGAAAGATCTCTGATTAAATATGCCTGCATAGATAAATTTACATTAATGTGAGAGGATTAATTTTAAGTTAACACCCCATTTAGAAAAAGCATTTTAGGTGGCATAGTGAACAGGGTGGCATGATAATCCTGCAACAGTCCTCTGTTGAGGCAATCAAAAGCCAGACACAAAATGCTATTATGCATTTTGGAGTTGTGCGGATAATAATCACCGTTTTGAACTCCCACTCAGCTGTGCTCAGTTTGCACCACAAGATGTCACTGTACAATCCAGGATGATTTTTAGCTTTTTAATTTATTTTTTTTATAAGGCTTTTTAAGATAAACTGAGAATCACGTTTATTTCTTTTTATATGTCCTCAAGAAGAAAATAAAGCTCATAGGGTAACATAAAAAGAACGCTCATCATGTCTTTAAAGTAATGGATATAGACCTGCCAGAAGCTTGAGAACAACCTCCAGTTCTATTTCTTTTAAACAATAGTGCATAGATCCTGCCAGCAGTCCTTGTGAGGCTGCTGATAATCCATAAGAAATTCAGAAGCATGTTTATGGCTCTTGTTCCTAAGAGCCATTTTTAAGGGCATTATTCTACTGTTCAGCCTTCCTGTTCATCTCTCCAACAGGTACTGCTGGTTGACAGGTTTGCCTTCTTCTACTGCCACAAACAGACATCCAACTAGGTGAAAGTAAAGCATGTTAGAATATGAAGTTGTCAAAGAATTGTACCAGTTCTAAAAAATAACAGCAATTTCCTGTACTCTGAGCTACAATTAAGCAGTCATAATATGGCAGCCTATAGATGCTAGGACCAGAAATAATCAGTTGAAAAGATAATCACTGACAGAGGATATCTCATTTTCTGTATTCCTGTTTTAATGGAAAAGAGTGTCTTTAATTCTTTCTTTCTTTGATTTATTTCTTGGGACGACTGTGATCTTTCATGCTTCTATCATATTTGTCCCAGATTTGTTAACTTCTTTATTTTTTTTTCCTCAGAGATTAGATAAAGCCATGCTGTCTACACATATGCTTCTTTATGACTGCTGGCTAAATAGGTAAAGTACTGTAACTTCATGATGAGGCAAACACCCCAGCCAGAAAATATTCTCTGGGAAATCCTTGTGCAAATGAACATTTCATCTTACCTCAACTTTGAGGTGGAAAGAGAAAGTCATACCGAAATTATGGTTTAAGTGACTCTGCAGTCAAAACATGTTTCTGTCTTCTGACCTGAGGCTGGCTGAGGTGCACAGCATGGAAATTTAAGCCATCTGAAAATATTTACTTACAAGCTAAAGATAAACTCGGGAATTCTGAGAGCAAGGACCCCTGTATTCAGTTATACATGTCTTTTGCTGAATTCAAACACCTAAGAGAAAAAGGATATGATAACCTCTTTCTCTGATGCTACACATCAGCAGTATCTCTACATAAAAGCAGACCCTGATGCTCAGGTCTTGCTGATTGGGTCAGGAAAGAGGTTAAGTTCAGATGCTTCCTTTTAATTCCATAATATTAAATGTATACCAAAGTTTTGTTAGGACTGTGGTTGGCTACTCTTTCTCACTCTTACACCTTGATTTCTTGATTACTGCTCTTATACTGTTCTCTTTTGACTTTATTGAGGTAAAATTACCAAAGGAGCCTCTGAAACATTCTTGAGGGCATTCTCTTAGCACAGTACCCAAAGTGTTTCTGGGCCCCCTCCATCCTTTGGCCTCATTCATCCTTCCTCTTCACCTGATGCACATTGCCATCATATATGATATGGCCCACCCCATAGCATCCTTAGTTCACTGTGCAAATTTTCCTAAAGCCATGTGTTTAGACAAAACAGCTCTGTGATGCAGCTGGGGCACAGAGTGCTTTTCTTCCTAGCAGCCAGTCAGTTACACCCACCTCTCCAGGCATGCTGCTGGGCAGGAGCGTGTGAACGGGAAGACCTTCTTGGACAGGCCACGGCCGTACAGGGGTAATTGTCTGGCTAAGGAGGCTGTGATTGCAGATGGCTTCCAGGAGAGAGGTGTAGTGCCGAAACAGAGGCAATGAAGGAGCCAGGACAAAGACGTACCTCCTGTTACGTTAGTGGGAGAGAAGGGAAGACCTGAGGGACCTTGACACGCTTGAGAGGTGGCCAGTGTCAACTTCATGTAGTTCAATAAGGACAATAGTGCCAAGTGCAAGGTTCTGCACTTGGGTTGGGGCAATCCCAGGCACAGCTACAGACTTGGGCAGAGAAATGGTTCAGAGCAGTCCTGCAGAGAAGGACTTGGGGGTGTTGGTTGGCAAAGAGCTTAACATGAGCTGGCAGTGTGTGCTTGCAGCCCCAGAAAGCCAACCATATCCTTGGCTACATCAAAAGAAGTGTGACCAGCAGGTTGAGGGAGGTAATTCTTCCCCTCTACACTGCTTTCACAAGAAGGGTGTGGATCTCCTTGAGCGAGTCCAGAGAAGGGCCACAAGGATGTCTGAGAGCTAGAGCCACTCTCCCACGAAGCCAGGCTGAGAGAGTTGGGGTTGTTCAGCCTGAAGAAGAGAAGGCTCAGTGCAGACCTTAACGCAGCTTCCAGTATCTAAAGGGTAATTTTTATAAAGACATGTAGTGACAAGACCAAAGGGAATAGCTTTAATCTCAATGAGTGTAGATTGAGATCAGATGTTAGAATCAGATATTAGAAGTTCTTCACTATGAGCGTGGTGAGACACTGGCACAGGTTGCCCAGAGAAGCCGTTGCTGCCTTATCCCTGACTGTGTTCAAAGCCAGGTTGGAGAGGGATTTGAGCAACTTGTTCTAGTGGAAGGTGTTGTTGCCTGTGGCAGGGGGATTGGAACTAGATGATCTTTAAGGTCCCTTCCAACCCGAACCATTCTGTGATTCTAAGATACAGATGCCTCTTTTTCCCAATAGGTTTACTCTGGAGTGTCCTGGTTCTTCCCCTAAACCTTACAAGTCATCATCTCTTTTGCCATGCTTGCTACAGAGACCAGAAGAGATGGTAATCACTGTCCTTTCAGTAGAACATTGTTTTAGATACATTCCTCGCCTAAAGTTTCTCCAGGTAATGAACAGTGAAGAAATCCTAAGGGAAGTTAGGCCTGTGGTAGGGAACAGGATGGTGAATACCAGACACTTTTTGGAGCAGCCGTTGAGAATGATCTAGGGGAACAGCACAGACAAAGCTAACAGGACCTGCTTCCAGTGTCTAGGGTAAATTACTATGAAAATTGGCATAATCAGGCCCATTCAGTAGTAGAAATCTCACATGGTTTTATCTAAAGGAAGCCATTTTAGCATGTCTGACAAAACTGCAAACTACTGCTCTGAGAAGGTTAGAAAAGAAAAAAGGAAAGGTTTTAGTACAGTGAAATTATACTAATGGGACATCCTCAACCTTGAAGAGGGTTAGGTTTTTTAATATGATCATTTAAAAGAATAATACTGCTCTCAGCAAACCTTTCTATTCAAGAGTAATTACTTTGCTGGCATCTGACTGACAAAGATGTTTTTTAGTATCAGACACAACATACAGCACACAAGGACACATATATTCTCACTGGAGAGCAATAGATTATTGCCTGCATTGCTATTTTGTAGCATCACAACCTAAATGGCTTTTATGTTCTGAAAAGAGAAAGCAGGGAGGAGAAAGGAAAAGCTTTTGAAGAAAAAATAATTTTCCAATAACCTCCATTAACTACAGAGGTCATTGTGGCAAAATGAATGGGACTAGAAATCCACTAAAAGCTGCAGTATAAGGTATGCTGAGACTGACAAGCCTTTCACCAAGTAGTTACAAATAGGACTAATGGTTTAAACTTGTTAGCCATTGTCAGAGCCTCTGATCTTTGAGTCAGCTATGGAGGCTATGGCAGAAATCAATAAGGCGTCGCTTACACATTGAACTGCTAGATCATACAGATTTCCTGAAGGGAATTGCTCAGTTCCTTCACGTCTGCAAGCTGAAAGCAGACAGTTGTTTCTCCAGAAAGACTGACGACACTACCCTGGGGCAGATATTAGAATGAGATATTAAAAGTTCTTCACTAGGAGTGTGGTGAGTTTTTGCCACTTTGAGCAGTGAGGAACATAAGGGGAGGGAGGAGAAATCCAGCATGAGAGATTGCAGGCTGGACTTCTATGCTGTGGTGAAGGTCACCGTGTGTTTTCACCCAGTATCTTCATTATGAAGTGAATGGCCTGAGACTGTCAAATTTGTCTCAGTAGTCACAGAAGGTATGTCAGTTCCATTGTCTGATAGCAAACTACATAAACTGCTGCTGATACAGAGATACCTGCTAAGGCTGCCATTCTGAAACTCTCGAGGAATCCCTTCCCTTTGGCACAGTTTGAAACGTTCCTGTTGCATTGAACAGCTGCTTTCAGGTGGAGTACTGCAAGCCTTCAATTAAATTAAGCATGTTTTTGTGACAATTAGAGACAAGCTACAGATAGTCAGCAAGCTGTGAAAGAAATGGAGCTACTTTCATGCCAAGAGACTTTGAAAGACAGAGGGGTGCCATTGTTTGACCTGATTCTCTCCTCACTGTTAGCTGTAGTCTCCATTTCTGCCCAGTGTTGCACTAAGCATTGCTAGCCATGCTACAACTCTGACAAAAGTTATGAAAAGCGGGCAGTCATCTTTGTAAGACATTGTGAACTCTAGTGCTCTCTAGTTTTGCTCCCCCTCTTCCAGAGTTTTAATATGCAATACTATGTGTCATCCTCCCCTCCCCTCCCCTCCCCTCCCCTCCCCTCCCCTCCCCTCCCCTTCCCTTCCCTTCCCTCTTTCTTTTAATTCCCCCCACTCTCTCGCCCACCCCATAGTGAGCAATTCTGATCACTTTCTGTGAGTATCTTGTACAGGGATAGCCCAAATGATGTCTTTCCTGCTGGAAAATGTTCAGATAGAGCAAAGGCCAGAAATGTCAAGGCTGTGAATTGATTGTTGTCACTGTTTTGTCCTCTTGCTCTCACACACACTGCATTTTGACTTGATTGTTAGAGTTGCCTGATTGCTCATAGAGAAAAAGAAGACAACAGCTTGCTAGAGGTCACTGAGGACCTTTTTTTCTGAAAAAGGTTTGCTAAATGATACAATAACAAGCATCTGGTGTGGTCAGAGAATGATGAAGAAAGTAAGTTTCAGATACTGTTCCTTGAGCTCTTAATAGGCTGTGTAGGACATAACTGAGTTTTTCAAATTCCTCATTGGGCTGGCGATGACATACTAACAAACCTAAATGAACCTTGGAGAAAAACAACAAAGTCAGCCGGGGTAAGCTAAGAGCTATTCTCATACACAATTTGGAAGGTGTTTCCTTATCAACTGGACACCAGAGCCAAGTAGGTGGCATTATTGTTACATAGCAACATGAAACCAAAAGGTAATTTCAGATAGTTTACTATAATGGCCAATCAATGCAATAGCATGTGTGTGACAATGTACATGGCTGAAAGGTTTTGCTATGTCAAGTGGGCAGATCGTGCTAAACCTTATCTGCCATTTTGTTGTTTGTGACAGACTGTGGTATGACCACACTTCAAGAAAC
Organism: Ara ararauna; assembly: GCA_028858755.1. Classification (NCBI taxonomy): domain Eukaryota; kingdom Metazoa; phylum Chordata; class Aves; order Psittaciformes; family Psittacidae; genus Ara; species Ara ararauna. The sequence goes on from CM054410.1 coordinate 28,279,627, forward strand.
TGACGGTGTCCAGAAACACAAAGTTTTCTGAAAGAAATCTTGATTTTTTTCCTCCTCATTTGTTCCTGGAAAGATTTACTCCAGGGGAAACTGTACAGTTGCTGTGCTGTGGCAGACTATTAGCTGTAAATAAACATTCTCATCTATTGGGCTTTACATGGCTTTCAATTTCTGCAAGACATCTTTCACAGTTTTATGAAAAGTTGCTGGCAAGTGTACACAAGTTCTGAGTGGAAAAGTCCTTCAAATGCAGAAAAGCCTCCCAATGAGGTCAAGTCACTCGTAACTGCCTTGATACAGAAGCAGTTGATTATAAACGCTAGCTAAATCTATAGAAGAGAAATCAATTCATTCCACTTACGAACCATATGCCTCCTGCTTTCTTTTGCATAACCACAGTAGAGGACTTAGAAGCAAGGGAATCAGAGTGTTCAATAAAACCATTAAGCAGTAATTTTTGTATGTGTGATTCGACAGCACTTTGAATGAATACCTAACAGAGCTTTTGCAGTACTGGAGAATAATTTCTGTGAATGTGTTTTCCCATAACGCACATTCCTTACCAAACTTTTGAATAAAGCATAACACAAAATCTCAAAAAATCTGTCCACATTTATTCCACTTCTTATTAATGGTGACTGACCATTCTGACAAGTTGCTCTGACTGCATAGTGCTCCCTTCTCCTCACTTAATCCACGTCAGGACTTCTTTTCTGTTGCCTTCCACTATTAATTCATTTTGACAGACTGTGGGCAATTCTTCTTTGTGCTTTACCAGACCTTCTGGCATGAGCTTTGACTGAAGTCTTCTTCAGTCAATATTTTTTGTATTCTCTGTGTATATCTCAAGTATCAAAACATCCTGAGAACTCCTAACTTTCTGAGAATCCAGAAAGTGAGGCATAAGTGATAATGTTAGAGGAAAAGTTTAATTGTGATTCTTGTAGTGAAGAGTAACTGATAGATAGGATATGAACTTTAAAGAGTAAAGACACTGGAGCAGAAGAGACGCGGTACTATGAAGTAGGTTCCCATTGTGACTGGTCTCCACTATGAGAAAATTTGGTGATGTCATATTTTCTGCAGATAGCAGTGCTGTGATTTGTGACTGAGGGTACAGAAACAGCTCTGATAGTATGTCAGGGCTTAGGGAATGGAAAAATTAAAAAATAAGGAACAGGAATTCAAGTCTGAGCCTCCATGTATGGGAAGTTTTTATGTTTTGTAGTCTGAGGGCTACATGTAACACACACGTCACACCCTTTTTACTGGTGTGGAGCTGCTGTGTTTTCAGTCAGGTAGAGGCAATTTCCGTTGTCAGGAAGTCACAAATGTGTGAGAGTTGAGAAGTTCTGTGTGAGCACATAGGAGGGAGCACAACAATTTATCCAGCCACAGACAGAAAGAGTTGGTTTGTTTTGTTGTTTTATTTTTTTTTTTTTCAGGAGAGCAAGGTATGGACAGAGCAGTTGATAAGTTGGAACATTATGCATTTCCCACAATCCAAGTCAAGATCTATTGTCAAAGAAAACAAAGCTGCTATACAGGTGCTCAGCAGTAATCTCCAGAATCTGGGTGTACCCAACACTATTTCCTTAAGCAGATCCAGCAGTGCATTCAGGCAGGAGAGGTGGTTGTTCCACCTTGTGTAATAGCTGATATGAGTAAGTTAGTACTAAGAACTGCCTCTGGTTGAGGTAATTTCAAATTTAGTGACTTCCAGACATATAATTCGGGATAAAAACCAGCTAACAAATGTGCAAATTTTATAGCAAATCCATGAATAACTAAATTATGAACTTTGCAACAATACAGTAATTCCACATGAGAGACTCGCATTTTGGCTCTTATAGAACAGTGATAAAAAAAATCATAGAATCATAGAATAGTTAGGGTTGGAAAGGACCTTATGATCATCTAGTTCCAATCCCCCTGCCATGGGCAGGGACACCTCACACTAAACCACGCCACCCAAGGCTATGTCCAATCCAGCCTTGAACACCGCCAGCGATGGAGCATTCACAGCTTACCTGGGTAACCCATTCCAGTGCCTCACCACCCTCACAGCAAAGAATTTCTTCCTCATATCCAATCTAAACTTCCTCTCTTTAAGTTTGAACCCCTTACCCCTTGTCCTCTCACTACAGTCCCTCATGAGTCCCTCCCCAGCATCTCTATAGACCCCCTCAGATACTGGAAGGCCGCTATGAGGTCTCCACACAGCCTTCTCTCCTCCAGGCTCAACAGCCCCAACTTTCTCAGCCTGTCTTCATATGGGAGGTGCTCCAGGCCCCTGATCATTCCCGTGGCCCTCCTTTGGACTTGTTCCAACAGTTCCATGTCCTTTTTATGTTGAGGACACCAGAACTGCACACAATACTCCAAGTGAGGTCTCACAAGAGCAGAATAGAGGGGCACGATCACCTCCCTCGACCTGCTGGTTACGCTCCTTTTGATGCAGCCCAGGATATGGTTGGCTTTCTGGGCCGCAAGTGCACACTGCCGGCTCATGTTAAGTTTCTCATCGACCAACACCCCCGAGTCCTTCTGTGCAGGGGTGCTCTGAATCTCTTCTCTGCCCACCTGGCAGCTATGCCTGGGAAATTGCTCACTACCTGTATGGCTCATCATAAAAAAACTGCTTAGGGGGTGGTTTTAAAAGTAATTCTTCAGACTCATACAGGGTTTAACACATTGTGATCTGGCTAGTTGCATTTGGCTCAAAGAATTAGGAGCCTCACACTCATTTGCCAAAGTTGATGTCCCTATTAGTACTATATAAGAAGGCCTTAAACCTGGCATGTTTACCTTTTTCGGATCCCTTTGTGTAGTCTTAGAAAGGTGAAGGCATCTTTGTATAAATTGGATTGAAACCTCTGTGTCTTGGAGTGTGTTTGGAGTATATCCCATCTTTATATTAACTGATAAATGCCAAATAAAAATGCTATAGAGATCTTCACACTTTACTCTGCAAATCCCTTGTTTTATTGTGGAAATAGTACAGTTTAATTATGTAACTTGATTTAACAGAAGAATATTGGAGACTAGTAATTATAGTTCCTAGCTGAACAAGGGTAATGTTTTTGCTCTGGATAGTAAGTTTATAGTCTGAATGTATTTGTATGAATATCTAAAATGGTCTAATAGTACATGAGCAACTGGTGGGTTTAAGCTGTATGAAAACATTGTGCTTTAGCAAAAAAATTTTCACAGGTTAAAAATAAGTAAAATTATGAGTCCATTTTCAAAGAGTTAGTTCATTATAAAACAAAAATTGAATGAGGTCAGCAGAATCACACAGTGCTAAACTGCTAAGAGATTAAAAGAGTTGGCTCTTAAAAAATGTAACATCATTTATGCTGATAACCACTAGTGTGATGTCCATAAAATATATCTGTTTACTAAGGTAAACATTTCAAAACCTTTTCAGAAGCTGGCAGTTGTAATTCTTTTCTGTTGGCTAGTTTTCGCTCTGATTATACTGATTGTAGAATCCGTATTGCTTTGAACGTTGATACTCATATGTTGCACTTTATATGTTATAACTAATCCATGTTCTGTCTCCTAGTCTCTCTCCCTCTAGGAGAAGAACTATTAGAGCAATACAGGTTGGGTTTTCTTTTCTTCCCTTAGAGTGGAAAATGAGGAGATTTGGGATGTACTTTTGGTTTTATGGGAGTTTGTTTCACAGCTGGTGCTGTCCCTTATATATCTGTTCCAGAATGGCTTCTGGTAGACTTAAGTTTATTCAGTCGATTTGCAGCAAAGCAGCAGAACCCTTGCCTTCTCAACAATTTGGATACCAGAAAATCATCTGTGGAAAAAAAATGTTAAAAAAAGAGTTCAGCTGTAAGCATAAAACTGTATGTATATTTTCTTGCCTAATTTAATTCAGTTTAGAAAAAATTCACCTCCCAAAATTGAGATATTCTTAGACATAGGAGACAAAGATGTCGTCATCCCAATCTACTTAGTCCTTGTCAGGCCACACCTAGAATACTGTATTCAGTTTTGGTCCCTGCTATATGAAAAAGGTGTGGACAGAGAAGAGCCACAGAGATGATCAAAGGACTGTAAGGCCATGTGAGGAAAGGCTGAAGAACTGTTTTTTTTTCAGCCTTGAGAAGTGAAGTCTCAAGGGAGAACTTATCAACATGTTCTAGCATTTAAAGGGTGTCTACAAAGAAGATGGAGACTCCCTTTTTACAGTGAATCACATGGAAAAGAAAAGGGATAATGAACACAGGTTAGTCCTGGGGGGATTTCAACTGCACAGAAAAGGAAAATTTTTCACAATGGGAGCAATTGGCCATTGGCATGGTCTTACCAGGGAAAACATCACTGAAGTTGGATACTTTTAAGATTTGACTGGACAGGGTGCCAGGACATCTTGTCTAGGAAGGTTGAACCAGATAATCCTTGAGGTCCCTTCCAACTGGGTATTCTATGATTCCCCTGTCAGATGGCTTTCTCTGCTTTGTCTTCTTGATAAAAATCAGCAATTAGAGTCTACATTTGGTAAAAACAATGTGTTTTGCTTTAAAAGTTGTCTAAAAGGGAAGTAGTTTAAGTCATTGTCAATAATTGTCTATGGGACTTTCAGTCTTGGGTCATACGTCTAACCGTATGGTGCAAAATTTAAAAGGTATTTATTAATTCATCTCATCCTGGACTTACAAAGTTGTGTGAAAACAAGTGATTGGTAGCAGCTTTATGAAAAAGATGGAGAGACTTGAAGAACTGGGCAGAAGGTTCCAGCATTCAATAGCTTGAAAAAGATGAAAGATGTATCTTGAGATGATCCTGGTTCTTATGTTATTATTTTGATCTACTTTTTGGGGTTTTTTTGGTTTTTTTATTTTTTTTTTTTTTTAATACACTCATGTAGTTGTTTCGTTCCTGTTTGGGTCTCTTGGAATTACTCCTCTTTTCCAGTTTACCCTTGAAGAAGGGTCAGTAGGAAGTATAAACTTTTCAACAAATCTGCATTTTCTTCTTAAGGAACATATTCCTTGACAGTGTGGCTGAAATCTGGCTAACATGTCACAAAAGACTGTTAAAATTTAAATGCTGTGTTAAGATTTTGCAAAGTGGTGATGTCCAAACATTGAACAATTATAAAATATACATAGCAACATATAGCTACTAGCTACTTTGTAGAAAGGGATATAATAACTCTTTGCCGATAAAGTTTATATGCCTTTTTCTTTTTTTTTTTTTAATTTTTAGCTGAAGTAGGTAGTGTACTGTGAAATTGACAATTAAACCAAGAAACTGGACACGGAGATGCCTTTCAAGTGAACAGTTTTTGGGTCACTCTTAGATGCATTGGAACTAAGAAAGGATCCATTAGTTGAAAATACTGGGATGGGATGGACCTGATATGTGAAAACAAGGGGGATAGCAGGACAGCTGGCACATAAGCACGTAGCTGTGGACAGCTCAGAATTAAAGCATAGCAGTAAGCTGACTATTTCCATCACATTACAGCCTGTAATGTCACCAGGTGAAGATTCTGGAAGTTTAGAGCTCAGATTTCTGCATATCTTCTTGTTTAAGAAGTCAGGAAAACAAAAAAACGAAGTCAAAGAAAAACAGTACTAGGCTTGGAGGATAAGGTAATTTATCCTCACTTAAAACTCTTGATAACCAAAATATAGAGTATTGCTTTATTTCTATGTCTGACTAGTATATCCAGGGTAGCTGTGGATTATGTGGTACCTTAATAGAGATTAGATTTTATGGGACAATCTGGAGAAGAGCATAGTTCTTAAAGTTTCTATTAGCTTTCAGTGGGAGTGACAGCTGCTCGGCTGCCCTAAGAAACAAGAGTGTGATGTCTAGGAACTCCACTGTTTCATCAGGATTCAACTACACCATGAGAACTGCAAAACCTTGGTCTCCAAAAAATTTGTACTCCCTTCCAAAGTCACTAAGGATTTTGGAGCCCAAACCTAGAATCAGACAGTTGTCTCCTTGTGGATGTTAACTGTTGAGAATTTTACTTGGTTCATGTTGGTAACAACAACCCCATGCAACACTACAGGCTTGGGGAAGAGTTGATGAAAAGCTGCCTGGTAGAAAAGGACCTGGGAGTGTTGGTCTACAGCCAGGTGAATATGAGCCAGCTTGTGCCCAGGTAGCCAAGAAGATCAACAACATCCTGGGCCTGATTAAGAAACAGTGTTGTCAGCAGGACCAGGGAAGTCATTGTTCTCCTGTACTCAGCACTGGTGAAGCTGCACCTCAAATACAGTGTTCAGTTTTGAGCCCCTTGCTGGAAGAAAGACATTGAGGTGCTGGAGCATGTCCAAAGAAAAGCAACAAAGCTGGTGAAGGATCTAGAGCACAAGTCTTAAGAGGAATGGCTGAGAGGACTGGGAATGTTTAGCCTGGGGAAAAGGAGGCTCAAGGGAGGTCTTACTGCTCCCTGCAGCTACCTGAAAGGAGGTTGTAGTGGGGGGGGGGGGGGGGGGGGGGGGGGGTTGGTCTCTTCTCCCAAGTAACAAGCTCAGGCTGCACCAGGAGAAGATTAGACTGGATATGAGGAAAAATTTATTCACTGAAAGGGTTGTCAGTCATCAGAACAGGCTGCCCAGAGAAGTGGTTGAGTCCCCATCTCTGGAGGTATTTAAAAGATGTGTAGATGTGGTGCTTAGGGAAGTAGTTTAGTAGTGGACTTGGCAGTGCCAGTTAATGGTTGGACTTTATAATTTTAAAAGTTCTTTCCAACCTAAATGATTCTATGATTTATGTATGTTAAACTAGAAATTCTGGAGAATTTTGCTGGAATGTTTTAGTATTAGCATTGGCATTGAATCTGGTGGTTTGCCACTTTTGTGCTCTTCAGACAGGATGTAACAGAAAAAGCCCCAGCAGCAGGGCATTCCCAGAACAATACTTGAAAAATTTATACACATGAAAAATATGGGAAATGGGTGTCTTCACACTAACTTGCTGGGATCTATTTGCCAGTACATACTTGAATGCCTGCACATAGAAAATTATCTTGAAAAATCTAGTTTAAAATGCTGTACTGCATGATGGAGGAATGGTCTGCATGAAAGAGTAAGAAAGGGAAGGCATGCTGTGAATGGTGGAGAAAGAGGGTTGTTCCTATTAACTTGATAATCCAACTATTTGGGAAGATATGAGAAGGAGCTGTTACAAAGCTAACTGTTACATTTTGAATATGAATTATTGTGTGGTTTGACACAGAGAGAAAACTTAAAAGAAGAAATTAAATCCCAGCAATAAATAAACAGGACTTATCTAGAATGTGTTTTATTTTCCAATAACTTTTGCTAAGGAAGCTAAGAGCTCCTTTGATATTCTCATTTTTCAGCACAAATTCCCAGTAGATCAGCAAACAATGTGTACAGTATTTTTCAGACTCTACTTCCAGGGAATTATTAATTATGCATTTTTTAATTGTTTCCTTCCTCCCATCCCCCATCTTAAGTATTACCACCGGTTATTTCAAATTAGTTACTCCATATAAAAAATTACCACTTTTCTTAAAAATAAACTTGATGCTCTGCCTGTATTAGCAAGTAGTAAAATAAGATAAAATGAAATGCTGTCTCTTAATGTCTGCTACTAACCACCTCGTAGTCAAAAACAGATCTCGCACATATATTTGGATCTCAAAAACTATCATGTTTAACAAAACTTAAATGCCTAACTACCCTTGCTGGGTAGGACTTTTGACCACAAAATACAAGGGCAGGATCGTAGATCGATATTTAGACATCTAAACAAGTAACCTGGTTTTCAGTAATTTATAGACAGCTTTAAGAGGATTGAGAGATGCTTGGTACCACTGAAAAACATGAAATCATAAAAGTTTAAGTACTTAATTTTAAGCAGCTTTACTGGAGAAAGTTGTCTTTAACTTGTTTGTACCTTTCCCATGCTGTAAAAGGGATAGCAATGCATTTCCTCTTTCCTGAAATATGCAGGAAATAGCTTATGGAAAATGATGCTTTCTGCAATATCAAACTGGTCATCTGGGGAATGGGTCTCTTCTGTGAGCAGAGAATATTGGAAAAAGAAGCAGTTATAGCTGATTTAAGAGGAAAAAGCAAAAAGAACATGATAATTTAAAAAAATTTTATGTAGGAGAAACTTTGATGGAAGCAGAGAGCATTCTGATTCAGTTGTATGCAGAGCATAACTACAGGACTAGTCCAGTGCAAGCAGCAGTTAGCATGGCTCTTTTAGCATTTGCTGCTATATTAAGAAATGCCCTTTAATACTTAACCGTTCACTCAGAATGTTTTTAGCTGTGGTATTACTCTAGTAATATTTATATCTACATAAGTAGTATAATTTCCTTGCAAGCAAAAAAAAAAAAAAAAAAAACAAACCCCACCAAAAACACCAAAACCAACTTAGAAGAAATTTTTAGTAGTTTTAAAATTCCATGACTTTTGTCAAAGGACTGAGAAACCAGGTATCAAGGAATTTAGGCCTCTCAGGAGTTTCCTCCAATAAGACGGCTTCTGTCATTCACAGTTGGGCACGTTCAAGATTCCCTGTGTTACTTACCTTCATGCTGACAGCTTGAGCGTCTCAGGGGACTGTGCGATTTTCTTTCCCCTTTTCTTTCCTTTCAAAGTATTTTGAGTGTCAGAAGGAGCTGAGGAGCAAAGGGAAGGAGTGAAAATGAGATAGATTTTTTGGTGTTTCAGCTACTCTCTATTAAATTTCAAACAAAATATTGGCAATTTGTTAAGCCTTTCACCCCTAACTAATATTTAAAAGCATTCAATTAAGATTTTATAATGTGTCCAATGAGTTAAAGCACCCCATGATATTAGAAAAAATATTACATATATAAATAAAATACATCAAAGCATTAAAAAGCTATTACACACTCTGAACATAAAATGGCAGAATAATGATGGATCCTGCCATGCAGCAAACATATTCAAAAATATTATCTTCCTGGTAATGAAATGCCATCCGTTTCATTTTAAGCTAAATACGTTAGACGTATCAGTGGAGTCTGTGCTGACACAGCAGTGAGTTGAAATTGAAAATCTGAAATTATATATATGATTGGACACAGTGTTAAAGTAATTTATAGGAAAACCCACAAATGTGCTGGGTCTGCACCTTTTGGTGAGCTCATTTTAGAGAATCAGATCGAGGAAAACTCTACCATTTCTAATGTGCAGTTAGAATGGCAGCTCGCCAGGGCCCCAGTATATTCAGTATTAGGGGAAGAGAGAATAAGAGAGAGAGAAAGAAAGAAGCTAGGGAGACGATTCAAATTACAAAAATTCTGCATAAGCCATCAAGAAAATGGCATTCGTTTTCGTCGCTCTGACCTAATATGATATAGCAGCTGTAGGAACTGCATTAGCTATCAAGACAAGTGGGAGATAACGGGGAAACATTTGAGAGGGGCATCAGGATAGGGCTACTTTCAGCTTGGCTGCAGATGCTTCTCATGCTTTGCCACAGAGACCAAAGTGACAGCAGAACCATTATAATGATCATCTGATACCCAGAGTTTAGGCCAAAATTCAGGTTCTGCTGACTGCAATGGAGCCTCAGTTATTGCACACATACAGAGGCACACACATACAACCCTTCCTCTAATATGCTTTCATACAAGTATTTTTATTCTTCCTGGCTGGCTCATGTCCAGTCGACTGAAGAAGACCAAAGAAACAACAAGCATCAGGAAAAGGTTTTTTTTTTTGGGTGTGTGGGGGGAGCTCTCTATGCCTTACTTTCAAGAATCTTTTGTGCAATTTCCTATAGTTCTTTCCTGAATTCAGAATGTTTTTCATTTAGTTTGAGAAAAGAATAGGAAAAAAAGGCAGTAATTTACCATTAATATACAGATTCAGTTGTTACATTACTGTTACAGTTATTAATGTGCGAATTTCTAGAATTAAATAACATTATAATTTTTTTATTATTTGCTAATCAGAAGTAAGGTTATCAACATGATACAAAATATGAAGTTAAACAGATACTATCACAGAGCAGTTTCTAAACAGATCAGATGCACAAAGCTGTTTTGGGGTTTTATATTAATATCTTACAGATGTCTTAAATTGATCTATTTTTTAAGAGTACCTTTGTCCTGATTTTCTTCAGCCATCATAGCAGTCAGAAAAGATGAAAGGAGGTGATGACTGGGACTTCAAAAAATATGTCATATAGTTCTGTTGAATCACTATTCTTGTGAACAACAGGAAAAATATCTTTAGCTTTGGCAGCAGTGTGTAAACTGTGTGTTCATTACTTTGGATGGTGTTGTTTCTAATGCTTTGGAGTGTTATCTTTAATTTTTTTTTTATTATCTGAATGCTACAAAGAGAAGTTGATCTGTACCTTTTTAATGGTACATCTACAAGGTTCATAGAAACAACCCACTGCAATAACTGGTAAAAAACTGGTATTCTGCTCATTTGAGAACTGTGACTGGAGATATATTGCCCATAGATAAAGAGGACTGGGTATTTTGCAATCACATTTTTACCAGCTTGCCTTCTCTGCACATAGTCATGTATTCTTTTGGTGTTGGGCAAATCCATTTTGCTCTGGGCAAGTAAGAGAAGCTCTACCACACCCCCCTCCTGAAACCTTTTCCAGAGGAACCAGCTATAATCCATGAAATGTTTCTCTCTTAGCTATAGACCATCTGTGTCAGGTTCCCTGCTCATACCAAGAGCTGTTAGGACAAGACTTTCAGTCCTGATGAATTCTCACTCATGTTGGGTTGCAGGGTCATTTTTCTAGTTTGAATTTGGGGTGTTTAGACAGCTGCTTCAGAGTGTTCTTGTGAATTTCCTTTCAGTCTTCTCAGGGAAGCTCTCACAGTGGCACTTTTTATTCTTAAAAGCACCTCAGAGAATGATACAATATGAAAAGAAAACTTCATCTTAAATGGCTTTTTCTCTAGCTTTTCTGGGCTTTTTTTTTCTGTCCCATGGAAAAAGTTCATGCTCCAAATGGTAAATGATTACACTTTTAAAGTAAAACTCTCTACATTGTCCCTCTGAGTCTCTTTGCTAAGTCTTCAGGAGGGCTGATGTTGACTGGAGTATTTTCCTAATTTTACAAGACAGTTTTGAGGGCAGTTCTCACCTGAAGAAGCTATATAATAGAAGCAGGATACATATGTGGTGTTAGCTGATAGCATGGAGTTACAGGGCAGGGCTATTTTTCAGCACTTTTCTATTTATGTTTCTATTATCAACACTGACAAAAGTGTTTCCTCTTTTACTTTGGTAATATTCCCTTGGTTGTTACTGCTAAACTTATTTTGAAATCAAAAACTCAAAGAGCAAGAAGGACTTATGTTCACCAGTCCCTTTTGGTTCTCAGATTATTTAAGAATGCTAGGACTCCTAGTCACTGCTACATTTACATTACTTGGAGTTCACAATAACATGATGGGAGCCATTGCTTTCAGCAGTTCACCTGGATTCCAACACTGAGATGCTTTCTGGATATGCTATCTGATACTTGAATTAGGAAGGATTGAAAAAAAAGTGTTTCTTCCTGGTAATTACTTATGAAACAGAGCTAATCTGGAACAGCTGATGTCCGAGGAAATCAAACTGAATGAGTGATTACAAATCTGTAATCAGCATTTTACTGCATATATATGTCCTGGCTGACTTGCTTGCTAAAGATGTGGAGGACACAACTGTGAATTTTTGCTTTTTATGGATTACCAAATGAGTTCCATGCTGGGAAATGGGAGGTCTCTTATTATCTGTCAGGTGGTGTTGAGTTGTGTTTCTCCTGTTCCTTCTGTTAATACTGTCCTGTTTCATGTGTGATGTGGTCTGGAGGCTAGAGGTAAACACTGTATTTCTTTGCAAATAATGAATTTGTTCCATTCATCCGTGATGGAAAAACAAAGTTATCATTGGTTTAACAATCATAAATAGAATTGGAATGTCAGCAACAGTATGAAAAGAGATGGAAGAAACATGCTAAGATGGTCTGGTGCAATCCTATAGTAGCATATTATCAGGCAAAGAACAGAGAGAATTAATGTTGATGCTTTTAGATAGATTTACTCTGATAATCAGTATGAAGTCAGTACATTGCATTTCTTAAATAACAGTTCCATTGGATATTATTTTAATTACAACACTATAACCCAACCGGCAAAGTTATTCAGACTGCATACAATTATGGCATCGACAGACATTTTTTGAGAATGATGCTAAACTGCAGTAAATTTATCTTGTAAATGTGTCCAAGCTATTTTTATGGCTGGAGATAAAATACGAATGCTAGTAAATTATTTGAAAGCCCTGAAACAACCAAATACACTTGAGAATTGGGACAAGTTTTCAATTTTGTATTTTTCCCTTGCTGTCTTTGGAGAATTGAATAAAGTGCTAAGAATTTATGATGCCAAGACAAAATGGATATCCTCTGTGAAAAGGCAGGAAGTTAAAGAGCACCCAAATCTGGAATGGAATTTGTATAGTCCAAAAAAGAGTCAGTCTGAAACTCATGCAGATTCTTTGCAGAACATGTGCTAGAGCAGAGACATCTAGGTCTTTTTTGATTGAGGTCTTCAACAAAATAGATGTTTAGTGCAAGATGGACAGCAGAGCCACAGTGAGGCAAAAGAGGAAATCTGAGAATCCCAGTAAATTGCAACTTGTTCTGGGAAGGTTCGGAGTGCTCACATTGCCTCTAATGTTGTTGCCACACTTAGGGCTTTTATTGCAGCTGATTAAGATTGAGAATGAATGTCCATTGCTACGGAGAGTGCAGAAATTGCTGCTGTTATTGTCTGATTGGGAGTCCCAAATTTCAATTTTCCACATCTTCCTTTACTACATGTGGCATCTTCCAAGCATCTAAGGATCTTTCAAGTGTGCAACCACATGAATAATAACAATGTCATTATCTGTCCCAGGTCTAAGGAAGAAAAGCATTCAGGTTATTACATTGGTCGTAGAAGTTGGTAATCCTCTTTGCATGAGTGGCTGTGAGCAGTGGGCCCAAGAAGAAACTTGCTGCTTTTTTGCTTTCTCAGAATGGATTCCAGGTCAGTCTTATCTAATAAAAAATAAATTTAAAAAAAAAAATATATATAGAACAGGCTTCATGATAGCAACTGAGTTGTGATCAAGGTTGGGATAATAGAACCATGGCTTCTGCTGATCTTGGCTGTTTGCCTCATCTGTTTTCCATGCCATTATTGAAAAGCCTTGATGAGAGTCTTCTGTCTGAAATTTGGTTTTGGTGTCCAGGCATGATCTTACAGGGAATATTTGGAGTTTCTGCCAAAATACTGGGCCAGATCCTTGTTTCCATTACACTGTCACAAATCCAGGACTATCTTATTGACTTCAAAGCAGTTACTGCAGGTTCACGCCAGTGTGAACAGTTCAGGATGTGAGAGCCTGCTGTGAAGAACACTGTTCAATTTAGATGAAAATAGCATGATGAGATTGTATTATTTTCGTCTTGTAAGTCAGAATGTATGTGCTGTTTCTCCTGATGAAGGGGGCTACATTACTGGTGCTATTTGATGCTCTCAAATAGCTGCATGTGTACTGGATCTACTGTTGCCTTAAATCTGTATGTGAGATGAGTGATTTTCTACACTCAGCCAAAATAATAACTAACAGAATTAATTATTATTAATATTAAAATAATTATCAGCAGACTTTCACGATAATGAAGATGGGCATGGACAACATGCATACAGGTGATGGGCACTTTAGAAATTCCTGGTGACAGCTGGAAAGATAGATGTAGACTTTGTCTTCTCAGAGCCATTGCACCATTGAACAGGAATGCAGTTACTGTTTACAATCTTCCTGTATTTTACTTCAAAGCTTCTCATATGCTTGATATTTCAATTTTTTACAGTTAGGCAGTGAATGAGATAGACAATTTTCTGTGGCAAGATTTAGACTGAGGCAAGCCCCTTTTCTAAAGGTGTAAGCGCTTTGGTAGTCGTAATATGGATAGGGATCAGGGTTGTTAATCTGGATGTAATGGAGATCCCACAGGAAGTGGGGAAAAAAAAGAAAAAGGTAACTGTAGATGGTCCTCTTTAGCTGGTAGTAAACAACATCAGAATTGATGTGGTTTTCTTTACTACTGAGCTGTTGCTTAATGCACTGGAAAAAAATTCTATTTCTATGTCACATTTAATAGTCACCAAAAAACCAAAATGTGTTGCCCAGTAAGAACTGAGAGAGGGGATTTTTTTTTTTTTTTTGCAACTAAATGAATAAAATCATTTGAAGCAAACCCAAGTGTCATCACTGATGTAGAGTGTGATGTAGGGTGTAGGGTTTTCCCAATATTTTACAGCAATTTGTATAATTTGTGGCAGACCGATAATGATATTAATAGCCATCAAATAGGATATTTCAGGCCATTGAAATGCCATAAAACTTCAGGAAACATAAATTATCATTGTGGAACTTTGTGTTCAAATGGCTGTTGTGAGAAATGAATATAAACCAGTCTCAATGGTTCCCAAGTTTGCTGGGCACCCTGCCAGCCAGAAGTTACTTCATTACAGTAATTCTTTGCTGCAGCAAAAAAAGAGGAAAAAGTAGACAAGAGAAAAATTAATGTATTATATTGATAAGTGTGAATTAAAAAAATCTTATATGATCAGGGATTTAAAAAGCAAGTGAAAAAGAGAGAGAATGATATTCTTTGAACGCAGTACTACCTTTCTATAGTTTTTCTGTTGATACTTGTTTTCTGACTTTGCTGACACTTTGCAACCTTTCTATCAAGGTCTGAAATTAACTTATTTGTACAATTGAGAGAATAGAGAATGCCTTTCGCAGAATAAACTTTCTTATTTGTAAGAATCAAGCCTGACTATGCTATAATATTCTCTGACTTTACCAACATGTATTCTTTCCACCTTTTGCCCTCCCTCTTCCTTCTCCTCTCCCTCTCCCTCTCCCTCCCCCTCCACCTCTCCCTCTCCCTCTCCCTCTCCCTCTCCCTCTCCCTCTCCCTCTCCCTCTCCCTCTCCCTCTCCCTCTCCCTCCACCTCCCCTCTCTCCCTCTCCCCTCCCCTCCCCAACTCTCTGTGTCCCATTTTCTCTCTCTAGGAATAGAGCTGTTTCCCTTTCCAGAAAATGTGGTTAAAAATGTTTACTCTGCATGGATAACTAGGGAACCTGGAGGCAAATGGGGATCTTGTGGTCCTGATGATATTCATGTGTCTTGGAACAGGTAGGTGTCTAGCTGCTATTGCTAAAGCATAGAAAGGCCTGAAAGTCCTGCAAAGTCTACAAGACTTTATCCCAGTGTTACACACAGCTGAACCATGAAGCTACTACCTATACATCAAGGCCTGTTGCCATGCAAGCATATGAACCTGGAACTCCAAAGTACTTGAACAATTTCATCAGAATCTATGTAAGTAGGAAATGTTCAAACATCTTTCTTTTTCTGACAAAACCCCTGAAATCATTGCTTAATCTGAAAATACTTTTTTTATCTGTGCTTTTTATAAACACAATAGTCATTAAAGAGTAACAAAAAGAAGTCATTGTGGTCTACTTGGTGAGTAACATTTCTTAACAGAATTTTTAACACTTTTGACTTACAATTTTAATACACCAAAAAATGAGTTTAAATTAAAAAAAATGCAGAAAATATTTTATTTTCACTCTTATGAAATGTAAAACTTATTTGAATATTTATTTATTTGTATTTAAGAGCATTTTTATAGCCTTATTTCTTTCAAAGGATTACAGATTTCTTTTAGATTAGATGAAAGCTTAAAAGGATTTTGTAAAGGTTTTGTGTTCTCTACAAGGATGCTTTTTCTTGATAGGATACCTGACATGGCCTGAATATCAATATTAAAAGGAGAACTAAATTATGGACAAAGTATTGTCATATTTATAAATGGTATAGGAATTTTTCTTTTTTTTTTCCTTCAGAAAACGCCTAATTTCCCATTAGAAATAAGTGCTGGAGGCTATTACTAGGGCACAGATTTGAGAGATGTTAAGAAAATTTAGATTAATACCAAAATCCGCCATCCATTTAGCAGGTAAGATAAATACAATAGAATTTTCACATGCAAGTCAGATCATATATTACCTAATTTAATTAGAAGAAGCCTCAGCAGTTCAAAAAATCTAGTGACAAGGCAACAAGTGAAAGGCAGCCTTCTATTACTGCGCTTGAGATAGGCTTGTATTTTGCCCTTAAACACTGTCTATTACTTCTCTAAAACCTCTTTCAAATGAGATACAGATCACCAGGAAGGAACCTACTAGGTTAGTTCCACATTTCATCTTGCTTCTGTATTCCCTTGGAATTTTTTCCATGAGAACAGTTTTTTTTTTGGAGTGGTGGTAATAATAATAGGGCTTTCATTTTTTATTTAGTGACTTTAATTATGTTCTAAGGCTGTACACTTTCAAGCAGGTTTTTTATACTGTAATTTTTCTGTGTCGCAATTGCATGAAGTTACCTGTGTTTATCAGCATCTGTGGTTTTGGCTTCTACCTAGTAATTTGTTTTTACTGTGCCTTACTGAGGGCTGGTAGCATGCTCTCTATGATTAAATTCAGGTGAACTGACTGGTGAGTGCAAATTGAAGAAACACTAGGGCAGTCTCTTTTTTAACCTGCTGGTACATGCTGTTGCTTCTTTCTGACACTGAGTGTGATTCTCTTTGAAGTAGTTTCTTATTCTGGGCTCCCTGTTATTTGTATTCTTATTATTGTTATTTCGTGACACACACCCTCATGACACAAGATTCCAACTGTGTTTGCAGAATCTGTTCAAACCTCTTCAATTAACAAGCTGTTTAAAATCATGTTCCATTTGATGTTTATGGCCTTCTCATTGAGAAGGCAACTTGCTCAAGTAAAGACAGGATGGAAAAAGTGCTTTCACATAGTTAGTGAGAATGAAGGAATAGTAATTCTGGGATGTGCGTGTTCTAAAATGAGCATCTTCTAAAAATGAATTGAAGGAAATTATTTTTAGAGTGAGAGATGGCTTCTGAATCCAACTTTAGACCAGAAGAGGAGTCAAAATGGCAGGATAGAAAAATCACATTGTGTTATCGTCTGTAGTGGTAAATGAAATGTCTGTTACATCTACGTCAGAATTTGCTCTCTTTCTTTTGTTAGTGGTAGAAAGTGAAGGCAATAGCAATGGAGAAAAGCAAGGCAGAGGTATCATCACTATCAATGCAGACAAATCTTTTCATTTTATGTCACGGTTCAAGTCAATCCAGAATGAAAAGTTAGATCCAGGACTGACAGTGCCCACTGGTCTGCTCCAGCTGTTCTTTCTGCTCAGGTGATGGAGTGTCCCCATTCAGTGCACAAATGCCAGTAAGGCGTCAGAAGAATGCATACAACTGGCATTTCTTCATGCCTTCATGATCACCCTGAAGCATGAAGCAATAAAACATCTAAGAGCATGTGAACTCTATTCTGGTCTTTTCTGGGACTTCTGGGTTGCCCTGAACCCAAAAGAGTGCTGACAAAATGAATCTATGCTAAAGGCATTCCTTATATCAAGTAAGCACAATCTGGCTGAGATGCTTCTTTCTGAACACTCACATTTTCCTCTTGCATGCAGGGCTGCTGAGGGATGGAAACAATACAATTTTTTAAGGAAAATGTAATGCATGTAAAGACGTAAACACACATTTTTGTATTGTCTTCTTGAAATACCACCTTTCAGTGCTACAATTCAATTTACACAGAATAAACCACTCAGCATTCATGGTAGTTTGCATTTTGAACCAAGACTTTACCTTTTTTTTTTTAAACTGAGATTTTTCAGATTTTCATTTTCTTCTAGTTTCAAAGACAGAATCTACCTTTTTTTTTCATTGCATGTCTTTAGCACAATTGTATTCAGTGAAATAATTTCCCAGTATGCATCTAAGCATGAGACCAGAATAAAATAATTTATAATTTCACTTTTCCATGCTTCAGGAGTTTTTCATTACACTAGTTTTAATCTATGGTAAATCCCACAGGTCACAATTGAAATCAAGGCCAAATATTACCAAACACAATGCATGCTTTAAAGGCAATCTCTGCTTGGAAAAATGTACCATTTTCACTGGTAAGAATTAATAGTTAACTTCTAGAGCTGGTCATGCAGCCTGGGCAGAGGTGACTTAAGTTGTTGGGTTTCTTTTGGTTTTGCGGTAGTGTAATGTCTATGCTTAGGAGTCATTTACAAGATAATTCTTTCTGGTTTCAAGGATAATTCTTTCTGGTTTCAAGGGAGTTGGAGTCCTCATAGCTCGGTCATGACTTATATGCTGTTTTGATAACCCAATTTTTTGTATACAGGGGTGTTTCTGGCATGGTTGTGTGGGAGATGAGATGTAAGCACTTTTAATGTTTCATTTGTGCGGAGGTCTCTCTGAGGTAAAGTGATATTGCTCCTACGGTATGGTATAGAATTGGAGTATAACAACATTTAACATTCTATAACACACCAAACTATATTTAACATTCGATATCTTTTATTTTGTACTGGACTTTGTGACACTTAGAATTAAAAAAGCTTTGACAGTGATAATTTGCTTATTATTATTAATTACTATTTTACATCTTTATTATTTCACAAAATTCGCAATGGCTCACTGCAGACAGTTTTACAATGAAAGGTGCTTGCTTGTCTGTTTTTTGCATTCTGTTAAATATTTCTTATTCCTTCAGACTGCACTACAAGAGCCATTTCACTGTCCCCTTTGGCTTCTGCATCTTGCTTTCAGCGTGAACAGACAGGTAATAACCATTCAGCATGGCCATTACCTCTTCTAAAGACTATTATCAAAATGGTCATTATATATAATGGAGATTATTACAGGCAGCTTGAGAGATTTTTTAGATACATCTCTACAGTAATAGGTGGCCCTTTTTAGCCTTACACATCAGTGGGAATAATACTAGGGCACAAAACACACGGCAAATGTTGCTTTTTATAAAAACTTTTTTACCTTTGAATGTCTTCTCAGGATTGACTTGTGGATTAAAATGATATTTATACAACATCTGTGAACACTACCTGTTGATAAGGATATTAAATGGTAAGTACAACAATGAGGAATTACAAGTTTAAAAGGTAGGCAAAGTATATTTTCTTCCTAAAAAGCTATGAAGTTATGAATAAAAAAATGAAATATTATAGCAGGTTTCCAGGAACATATATACTTTATAAAAACAGCTAGAACTTGATTTTCAAATAATTTCAACCTGTTCCCCTGTGGAAAAAAAGCATAGAAAATCACCACTTGTTCTTTTTACAGCAGCATCTCTTTTCCAATTTATGATATTTTAAATTTTAAGTTTGAAATGCAAAATCTTGACCAATCCAAGAAATATCTCTGGGGATTGAGCCTAAATCTTGAAGAGATGTGTCTCTTCACTCTACTTCAGCAACTTTCCCATTCCATCCACAGTGATTATAAGAATAGCAGCATTCCAGTACCTGAGAGGGGCCTATAGGGATGCTGGGGAGGGACTCTTCATTAGGGACTGTAGAGATAGGACAAGGGGTAACAGCTTCAAACTTAAACAGGGGAAGTTTAGATTGGATATGAGGAAGAAATTCTTTACTGTAAGGGTGGTGAGGCCCTGGAATGGGTTACCAAGGGAAGTTGTGAATGCTCCATCACTGGCGGTGTTCAGGGCTGGATTGGACAGAGTCTTGGGTAGCAGGGCCTAGTGTGAGGTGTCCCTGCCCCTGGCAGGGGGGTTGGAACTAGATGATCTTAAGGTCCTTTCCAATCCTGACTATCCTATGATTCTATGAATATTGTTTTCAACTGTACTTCTATGCTAATCTGTCCTCCTGCAGAAATGCCGAACAATCTAATCTGCCTTTACATCTTGGATTTGGCACAACCGGTTTTGAAGAAATGCTGTCCAGAGGAATGAGGTGGGTGGCTAGAGGGAGGAAGTGGTGATAATTTTTTTCCTTTTTTTTATGACACTTACCCTGAGGAGACTGGCATTGTTCATACACGTCCTCTGAAATTTTCTGTGTTAGCAGTCACAGCTCCAGCGTGCCGGATTTACTGGTAACTCTGTCTCTCTTCCTCTCAATTCTACCTTGTATTTAATCAAGTTCAAAGCAACTCTCTTCTAATAAGAGCTGAATGGATATGGGTTTTTTAGGAGTATTTTCCTTGTCTTGATTATCCCTGCTCCATGCCGATTATATATATACAATTTATATTTATATTTTTTATATATATATGTCTTTCTTAATGGACATTCTCTCTGTCTTTTGGGATATGTGCTCTGCCTACTCTGTTGCTAATATTGGCAGTTATCATTTGAAGGAAATCAGAAATGGCCTCCTTAACTACCCTTTTATTTTCCTTCTTCTGCTATATAGCTCATTCATGTCCTTTTTTCATTGTGTTGCAGCTATATGGATATCTCCCAGACCCATTGTATTTCTCATCACACAGTTCTTTCTGAAGTGATTCATCCTTCTCTGAGTCTCACTGTCTCTTTCTGACACAGCCCTGGATAACAGGAGACCACTGACCTTTCAAATATATGTGAACAGACAGTGCAGAAGGAACTCAGGCAGTAACAACTGCAACCAGAAGATGTTCAGAAGAGAGATCCTGCCCTGAAATATATTTTCCAGAGTCCTGCCTAATGATGGAGGCATTCTTTCACCCCTTTGGAGCTCTTTAATCCCAATCTATTATCCTCTAACGGCCTTTTATAGCCAGACAGTTATAAAAATCTAAGTGTGCACATGGCTTGCAGAGGGGCAGAAACAAGAACACCTGATGCAACTTTTGTGGCTTGTGCAATGCATATGAATGTGAACAGGACTCTTCAGAGCAATGACAATATCTGTGCCATCTTGTGATTCGTCTGTTGCAGAAAGGCTTTTAAAAATTCCCATCCTCTGGTTTTCAACAGTTCTTCCTTTCTCTTCTCAGCCATCCTGCAGGCATCAAACACGTCTATCATCATGTATCCAGACCTCACACCCTCCAGAGTGCAGGAATTCAGGAGCTCGAATCTTTTTCTGTATTAAAATCTCACCATTTGTGGCATCAAGCCATCTGTTACCCAGACTTTTGATGTTAATAAGTTACTCTGCTGAGTGACAGCAATTGACCAAAAAGAGCTTTTTTTGGCTCAAAACACCACTGGAAATAGAAGTCTGAAGATAAACTTAATCAGAAAACATTTCCACTTTGGTTGCTTTAAATCATATGAATCTGTGAATCCCCAGACAGGATGATAGCATGTGCTGAGGATAAGATTTCAATCACATAGTATTGTTACTGGTTGTGAATTCACATTTTTTTACCTACTATGTAAGTGTCAGATATGGCAGATTTTGGACCTCATGCATAACTAGCACTGAGGAACTCTTTCTGCAAAATGAATGGCATAAAACTTCTGTAAGATTCAACTGGGCTCTTTCTGAGAGCTGTTCCTTTTAGGTACAAGGCGTTAAGTCACTGGGGCAGCTTGGAAGTCTTATTCACCCCCTGTCATGTAACACCTTTCATCATTAGCAAGGACTCAATCTAGGTCTGCAATGTCTGTCAAGCGAAAAAAATAATTGTCAACGATTAATAATACTTGTATTAATTTAGGTTAGCTGAAGGGGACTGCCACACTTAAAATCACAGCCAGAAAACAGTGGAGTTACAGCTATATCCCTCTTTGCCTCATTTGCAGCAGCAAAATGTGTGGGTGGAAATGGGACTGTAATAGGCAGTTTGTCAATAAATTTAACATTAAGACCTTTTTCCTGTTACCAGAGCCTCTGAGGGGTTTAACTTCATAAAAATCGGGAATTGTCACTTCACTTAACCAGTGGCTTGTAGATTATTTGAAAGCGAGAAATGAAATGTACAGTGGGAGGGGAATTTAAATAGAAATAAGATTCTTATTTTTTCTAATCTTATCCATTCAATCAATTTGCCAGTTTGGGTCTGCAGGTAAAAGCATTTAACTGGCTGGACAGACAAGCCTCACTGCCCCTTACACAGCAGTTAAGTTAGGAGCTGTAAATGCTTAGCAGTATGTGAATTAGTTTGCTAGTTTGCAAAATCCTTTGCCTGTGATGGAAAAAAAGGGGAGGGGGGGGAAGGGGAGAGAGAGACAGAAAGCCTGCCAGCTATTTGTGAAGTAAATGTTCCCATTTCTTTTAAAATACAATAGCTAGTGTAATTTTGTCACATGCATCTGTTGCTATCACCTCTCACTTTGTGCTGAAGTGCTCACCAGAGCATTTACAGAAGTGATTCTTCCTCCCACCCCTGACATCTGCCACAGAAAATGCTGCATTATTCATCAGTGTGCTAATGGCAGGTGATGAGATCTTTTCACGCTACATCCCTCTCAGTAGGTGTTTATTACTCTGTTCACCAGCAGCCCTGCTATTACTGTGAGGCCAGAAGAACTCTACATACTTGCTTGACAGGTAATGGGAAACGTGCTCTACTCACTTGGCTCATAAGTGCAGATGAAGGTTGTTAGTAGGGTAGCTGTAATATCATGGGTGCAAAGAAGACGGTCACTTTAAGTGAACGGCTTAATTCTGGAAATCGATACAAATCATGCCAGCACCATGATAATCCATCTTCTTTACCTTCTATCATTTCAGCCGTCATCACACAGTAATAATTTTCTCCTAGTTCACCTGTGTTGTCTATGAATAACAGAGTGGGGTGAAAAAAAAGAAGGAAAAGAAGATGAGTTTGGCTTAGTGTCTGATGATTATACTGGTGAGGAATTTATCACTGTCTAGTAAGCAATACGCTTTCTCGTGTGTGAGTGTGTGCATGCGCATGTGTGTGTGCGCACACAAATGTTTGTGTCTTGAGGAGGAAAGAACTCTGCAACCAGAACTGTGTGTTTAATTTTAGAAAACAGTTTAGCAAGAAAGGAAAATATCTACTGATTTATTTGAAGCCTTGTGACAGAAATTATAGAACATAAACATGCCAGAGCACAGGAGAAATAGAATGAGGAGAAATTATTTTTACTCCAGAGAACTCAGTTCACTAACAAGCCTTTCCCGGTTGTCTTCCTTCCAGGTTTCTCACTTAGACACATTGTGCCATCCTGAGCAATCCATAAAAAACCTCACCCCCCACCAGGAATAGGCAGACTTTTTCAGAATTTAAAGATCCAACCTCAATTTCACATAACGGCTAGAACTTCCTGAGCCTAATGTTTCTTAGCGATTTTGAGACAAGCAAATTTGGCTGCAGTTTTATATGTGTTACAACTGTTGAACTGCACCTGTTTCCCTACTGGTACAGCCTACAATAATTTAAAAAATCCTGAATGATGAAATTATTTTCTTCTCATCAGACTGCTGACCTTAAATTCCTATTTCTTACTTCTGTGCAGCAACTGTAGGGTTCTTTGTTATGCCTAACAGATGAAAAATACGTTCTAGTGAAGGACTAAAGGTAAAGGAAAAAAAAAACCCAAATCATTTCAGGTGTTTGTTTTGTCTTCCATCCCCTCTGTTCTTGGCAAGTACTTTTATTTTAATTTCTTTAGCTTCGTATCAGTCTAACCTATCAAACTTTTAGATGAGCAATATAGACTAACATATGCATTATTTGCAAATTGAAAATTGTCATAATCCAGAGATGGAAAGGAAAATGTATGTACATGGCAAGACTTGTTAGAGCTGTTAACAGTTGTCTACAAAAGAAACTGCAATAAGGAGACAACAGAGTGGTCTCAGGACAGAGAAATTCTATTGTGTAGAAGTTTGCTTGCGCCTGTGACCGAGGGGTTCTTTGTGCTGGGGAAGGAAGGTGGTGAGTGGCTGCGTGTTTTTGTCAAGTTACAGCTGCAAAGTGATGATACTTGCCTGGGGTGTAGGCAGGGAAAACAGAGACAATTCTGTGAAGGCAAAGCATTTTCTGTGAAAATAATCAGCCTGCCTTATTTACTAAAATGTTGATTTCACTACAGGATCATTCCTCATTCCAGTGGTAGTAAAAATGTAAACTTCAGGTTATTACTGCCTATAATTTCTGCTTCGGTGTGTGAATTTACTCCAATGTAGCAAAGCATTTAGTAAGATGGTGACAGTCTGAGCAAGGAAGAGATACCACTCTTCTAAGATTTAATGAGAATTCAGTTCATAACGAGATGACAACATGGATGTACTTGTTATAATTAGAAATAATTAATTTCTTTAATTTTTATATGATCAAAATGCCACGAAAGGAAATTTCTATGTGCAAGCAGAAGAGAACATCGCATGGCTTTCTTGTTGCTAAAAATACGTCATTTATGGTGATGTCAACATTGTCATTGAAATGTAATTGGGATAAAAATGTAAACGATTTCTTTGGGCCCAGCAGGTTTTCAAGAGGAATTACACTTAGGAAATCACTCTGCTTACCTTTGATATTAATAAAAATCCAGTGAAGATCAATGTTTGTGTTAGAAACACACCTAGGTTGCATAATGCTGAACTTGAGAAAGGAAAATGACCTACTTCTTACCCTAACTTATTCTTCAAAGTGGCAAACACCTCAATTTGGACCTGTGAAAGCACTGGTATTTTTTTTTTCTAGGCACATGTAAATTTTTAAGTCTACCAACAGAGATAAGAAATGAGTAGAACAGCAAAAGATTAAGAAAACTCTGAAAAAATCAATGTTTTTTTGTTATTGAGCAAAAAGTGATCTACAAAATCTAGGAGAACCCATATGGAAAGAAATATGTTTCTAATTAATATCAGCTTTAATTTCTGCCATGAAAGGATTGCAGAATTTTCTATCCAATCTAATGAAGACGACATCCAAGTTAAGAGTATTGTAAAATGCACAGTGAAAATAGAAGGAGAAAGATGGGAGAGTTTCTTTCATATACAGGTTTTAAACTTAAGGTAGCGAAGTTCACCATGTTAATTTGGGCTTATTTCAAATGGAGGAAACAGTCAACATAGCCTTATAGCTGAACCATTCTTATTCTCTCTCACTCATCAATGGTTAGGTGAATAGGGCCTGTAACATCTTCCGATACGTGGGAGTTGGAACATTCCCTTTCCCGTGATCTAACAGAATTTTTAAGAAAATTTTTCTCTAACTGCATGGTAACTATGAGTGGTCAAGGAAATTTCTTATGGAACTTTTAAAGGAAAAACCTTGTCTGTGTTACGATGCAAAAATAATAAATATAAAAATTTGGCATTTTTGATGTGCTTGATCACAGAGTGATGACATGACTTCCAAGGACTCCGATGATGAAAGAAGGACTGCAAATGCAGAATGATGAAAAGAGGAAGCAAAACACACAGGAAAATCCTCATTGCTTAAGCAGCCCAACTGATTTCCTTTAGGACAGTTCTGGGGAAGAGGAGTCCAAGTTCTAAGGAAGAGGAGAAGCAGTGTCTATTTCACAAGCTCTAATGCTATATTATTTCCTTTTAGTGTTATGCATCAGGTATCCAGATTTTCACTGTTTTATAGCAATTTATGGACTGCTGCATAGCCATGCTGGCAACTAAGAGTTGGGGTTTTTTAAAGCTGCTAATGACGTAAAGGGAAAATGAAATACATGGGAACATGTAGTTAAAAAGATGGGGACTTAGCTGTTTTCAGGTGTGAGTTATATGTGGAGTTTTGGAAAGCGGGTCTTTTTGGATTTGGGTTGGCTGTGCTCTTTTAGATTTGTGGCTTGTTTGATGAGAGTTATTAAAGTGTTTGAATGGGGTTTTTTTGGTTTTTTTTCTTTTTTTTTTTGTTTTGTTTTTTTCCTGAAAAGCAAACCCTTCTCAAATTCAAAACTCTGAAGCTGGAATGTTTCGGGTAGAAATAAAAAACAACAATGATGACAGTGCTGCTCTGGAGGAAAGAGAGCTGCTTTCTCTGTGGCATTGATCTGTACACAGGCTGTCATGTTCGCCTTGCTTGATGTCCTCGGGAGGATGGAGGTATTCTCTTCCTTGGAATGTCAGTCAGGCAAGTTGTTGAGGGATGACTGTCAATAACCATCCACCCTAGACTAAACAAAAGGAGTTGTTATGGACTATCTGCAAAAATAATGTTTTCTCATCAGGTACTGTCCGCTTTACATAGATGTGGTGTAGCATCTGTGCACTTAACTTAGGTCCCTACTACCTACACCGTTGTCTTAATAAATGACCTTGCTCCTTTTCTGGTCTGTTAACACTGAAAGCTGAGTCATTTGAAGTATTTTCTGAGGAAACATACAGGTAGCCTAAAGGCCAACATAGTTGACTACTTCTGTACGGCTACATCTGTAGTCATATGTTTCTTGTATTTTTTCACCAACCGTACTCAACCATATATTTCTTTTCTCTTTTAATGATCTAATCTCTTATATACTAAACTTGTTGCACATATACAGGGACAAATTGCTGCTACATTAATTGTCTTAATAATGATAATAGTGCGACATATATCAGTTAATCTTGAAGCCTAAGCTTGGTTTCAACTTGTGATTATTTCTGTATACGCCTAGCTTTACCTGTATCATAACAGGCTCTGGTAAATGGGTGGAAGTTGTCACAGTTCTTAAGATTAAGCACAGAGATCATTCTTTGATAGGGTAGAGTCTTTCTGTTTCTCAGTCTGACTTCTTTAAAGGGAAGGCTTTTAGACCTGGATGCAGTGTAGAAAGCAGACAACACAGGTTTTGGCCTGCAACTGAAAATGTATTCTGATTTCTTTCTGGACCACAAACATTTCCTCATCTTACCTGATGACAGCTATTTTATATCTAGTACTTTTAAAAAAGGAACAATGGAAAAGGAAGTTTTGTCCATGTTTCTCTTTTTTTTTTTTTCTTTTGGTATTATTCCTAAACTTTTTTCTGTGATAAGTAAAAGCTCTGGAGAAGCAGGCTCAAAGTGGTTGTCAAGCAGATTTTTTTCCCAAAAGTAAAAGGTGCTGACAGAGAAAATGACTATGTCATGAAAAATTTATAACCAAATTTTCCACAATAATAAAGGGGCAAAACCGCTTCACATATTAAATGCCAAATCTTCTTGCAAATCTGCTCCAGTGCTGATTCAATGGCAAAATAACTTTCAAAATGTTTTATGGTCCAAAGCAACTATAAAGTAGCTACACTTGTCATTTTTGAAGACTAAAATCAGAATTATACTAATATTCATTGGGGTGACAGCAATATATTATCTTGTCAAGCAGGAGATCTGAGTTTGCAGGAATACATTGTAGGTTAAAGAGAGGAGCTGTAAGAAGGATGCATTTAATTACATAAATAATAACAACAGTAATGATAAACTACAAGACTAGTTTTACATACTAGAATATATATAATAATATGTGGATATACATAGTTATATTCATATAAGAATATATATAAGCTTTCTGGCAAATACCAATGCATTTTCTAAGCTACAGTCTCATCTATTGCAAACCTTATGGCTCATAGTTGTATAAATGTATTTTTCAGATTAAAATAAACTGTAAAATACTTTTCTAGTTAAAATAAGCTATAAACTGATGGGCTCAGCATTGGACCCAACATAGAAGGATAAGACTTTGGATGTGCTCATTGATCTGAGGTTTAGCATGAGTCATTAATGTAGTATGTCAGTAAAAACCACTAATCTGATTTAGGGTATAGAATGCAAGACATTTTCAGTAAAAGTAGAAAAGCAGTATTAATGCTATTGTACAAGTTATTGGTGACACAAGTCACTGTGTCCAATTCTGTTTATTAGAAAGGTGTACTCAAATTGAAATGGCTTCAGAAGACAGTATCTAAAAAATTTTGGAAACAGGAGAGCTCTCATATCAGAGGACCATAGATAAGTTTGGGTTTGTTGAAAAAGAAAAAGAAGATTGTTGTGTTTAGAATGATTATTGTGTTATCCCCTGTCCTGGGTTCAGCAGTAGCAGTCATTTTTCTCCTTAGTAGCTGTGCAGTGCTGTGGTTTTGACTTTCAGCCTAGGAACAATGTTGACAACACTGATGTTTTTACCTGCTGCTAAGTAATGTTTACTCTGACCAAGGACTTTCTGAGCCTCATGCTCTGCCAGGGAGGAGAGGAAGCCGGGAGGAAGCAGAGACAGGACGCCTGACCCAAAGAAGCCAAAGGGGTATTCCATACCACAGCACGTCGTGCCCACTAGATAAATGAGGGGCAATTACCTGGAAGGGTTGGATCACTGCTTGGTTGGGATGGGTATTGCTTGGCGAGTGGTGAGCAGATGTATTCTCTTCCCTTGTTATTTCCCTTGTCATTATTATTATTGGTGGCAGCAGTAGTGGTTTGCGTTATACTTTAGTTACTGGACTGTTCTTATCTCAACCTGTGGGAGTTACATTCTTTCGATTCTCCTTCCCATCCCTCTGGGAGCAGGGGGAAGAATGTGTGTGGAATGTGGGGGGTGAGTGGGAAAGTGGCTGCCTGGTTCTGAGTTACTGGCTGGGCATAAACCACTTCACTGTATTCTCAACAATGTTTTCAGCACAAATCCAAAATGTAATCACATACAAGTTAATATGGGATGAAAAAATAAATAAAAATCACAGTCAAAACAAGCACATAGGAAAACATAGACATCCTTAGTGGAAAATGCCACATCTTTCAGCTTGTGTTAGTGGAGTTCAATAAATACATGGAGGTAGTTCATGATGGATCTTCTTGTGGGATCTACCAAGTCTCTCTAGACTAACTTCTTGTGGATGATTTCAAAGAAATGGATGTAAGAGAGGTCTGGTATTTTAACTGTCATTGGATTATTCACTAACAATTGGTGCTTCTAATTGCAGCATCTTCTTAAATTTTGATGACTGACTAACCCTTTCATATCTGCAAAAACTTTACTTTCATATAAACAACAGTCAAAAAAGATTTCTAAAATACGCATGTGCATAAGCAGTTTTTCAAAAAATAACAAGTTATAACATGGGGTGCCTCTGTTAATGTCTCCTGATAAGTCAAGGTCTAAAGAAACTAGATTTAGGTAAACAACAAATTAGCTATTTTAAGGTCTTGATTCTATAAGCATTTATACAATTTTTTTCAGTAAGCTTGCTTACGAAAGTGTATTTGTACAGGCACTGGATTTGTATTTTCTTTCTTGTGATGTAATTGTTGCAAGTTGCAGTAACATTAATATTTTTGCATTACCATCAAAACAGAACAGTTTTAAAGAAAAATGTTCGGTTTTAGTCTTTACTTTAAAAGATTTATTCAGCTTATAATAACAAAAATTAAAATTGGTAATGAAAGTCTTTTTACAATAAAAATTTGAACTGTCAGCTCTAACATAGAAAAAAATGCCATCACTCAATCTAATCATTTTTTCTCTATTTTTTAGAGAAAATTTTCAACATTGATGTATTGTTGCAGAAGACTTCATATGATCAGAAGGAACATTTTTCTACCAAGAAAATATTCCCCTGATAAAATTTTCTCCAGCTTTGAAAGTGTTTGAACTGACTAAGGAAGAGCAACAGTGAAATGATTACATATAAAATTCTGTCAACTGTGCTAAATACACCCCTCCCACAAAAGGACACAAAAATATTTGATCCTAATCTCTTCCAGATATTTAAACCTCAGATCTTACTTATAAAAAATTGTAAGTAACAAGAGGGAAGGATGGTCTTAAGTTTAGATTATCCCTTCAACAGAACTATTAAACACTAATTGCTGCATGTGATATTAGGTTTTAGGCAGAAAGCAGCAATTTGCTGAAGATTTCTAGCCCTTTATATAACGTGACAAAGGAATATGAAAATTTTCTAAAACTGCTTGGTTCCTTCCTTCTTGCCTCCATTTGATCAAATGTAACTTGTGTTAATCATCCCAAAGGAAGACACATTAATTTTATGTTTCCTGTCTTTAGAGTATAAAGCTAGTTTTCTTTTTTAATTAAGATGTAAAAGTATGAAAGTACATTTAATGTTTGATAGAATATGGTAGAGTCATTCCCTCTCAAACAGAAAATAAAATCCAGGAGACAATCCTCTCATAAAGCAGAAAACAAAATCAAACATGGAACAAATGTTTGCATTTTTATTTGTACATATGAACCTACTTAGTTACACATCCATAATGGAGTCACAGTCTACTCATTAGCTCACTGGTTTCTTGTAGCTATCAAAACAGCTGGGTTTCTTGAGGGCATACTGAATTTTGAAGAGGCCACTGGCTTTGCTGATCAGCTAACAAGGACTTTTCATACAAAGAAGAGAACTGGCAAAAGCACAGTTCGGCTCACAGAAGTACATCATCATATTAAAGTTGACAATTCTGTGGAAAAGGCATAAAAATATTTTTATTTATTAGAAGACTTACCATATCATTCACATAGACAGCTGTGCTCTTTGGAAATCAAACATTTTTGAACTTGCAAGTTTCAAGATTGAAAGTTGGTAAGAGTTTCCTTGTGAGGAAAAGGGGTTTTTGCTCTATTGCTGGACAACACTCTGCATTCATTCAAAATGGAAAACAGGTTAAGGTGATTTTAAACATCTCCTATTGATTTAAAAATCCAGCCTGGCAAAATACAGAGTAGATATTTAAAATGTTCACAGTGCATAAAATTACCTGACATTATGGGTAATGCATGCCTTGTATATAATTATGTCACTTATGCTTACACTAATTAAGTGTTGATGTGTGAGCACTAAGTTGCAATGATGCTGTTAACTAATGTACATAAATATTCCCTTTAAACTGCAATTGCACTTTCCCATAATTTGAAACAATATATCCTCAGCTAGAAGTGTACAGTTCTGTTACCTTGAGGAACAGGTTACAAACTTCAGACTGTCAGTAAATACATTGCCTGATTTCCGTATTTTAACTTAAAGGAGGAAAATTCTTTTATCATGGAGGTTACAATATACAATTCTGTCAGAAAAAAAAAATCACATTACCCATTTAAAAGGACAGCAGTGATTTGCCAGGTAAAACTGTTCAGCCCTCAGAGGCTGAAATCTCAAACCTGAAGGATACAATATGACTTAATCCACAATTTATCTGCAGTAGATGTGAAGTATACTGTTTTTCTGTCAAAAGAACAGAGCTGATCTTGGGAAAATTTGTAGTGTTCTACCCATCTGGTGAATGCAAGATTTATGGTGGCCTAAAGTTAATGTTGTTTCACTTTTAACACTACAAATCCAGTCTCTGCTGTATAACTGAGATGGAGGAAGACTCAGGAGCATGCGCTGTCCAGAATACTCTTTGTAACAAATGAAGATGCTGTGCCACAGAGCAGTACCATCCTAGGAGACATTTCTCAGGCTATTGCAAGCCTACTGGCAGCCCCTCACCCTGCAACAGGCCGTACCATTGGCAGCTGTAGCAGGGCTCCAGTGATCATTGCCTGAAGGAAAGGAAAATGACTGGATCACAAACCTTCAACTTTCTTAGAGTGGGAACTGCAATTTTCACCTGGGTTCCTCAAAATATTAACTCTACAGAGTGCCATCCCCAGGAACAGTTCTGTTACCTCTGGGAATCCAGAGTCTTTCACAAGTTTGTCTCCCCTGTTTGCCAGCATGAGACTGAGTGTCCTGGGTTCAGCAGTAGCAGTCATTTTTCTCCTTAGTAGCTGTGCAGTGCTGTGGTTTTGACTTTCTGCCTAGGAACAATGCTGACAACACCGATGTTTTTATCTGCTGCTAAGTAATGTTAACTCTGACCAAGGACTTTCTGAGTCTCATGCTCTGCCAGGGAGGAGAAGATGCTGTGAGGAAACCGAGACAAGACACCTGACCCAAAGAAGCCAAAAGGGTATTCCGTACCACAGCACATCATGCCCACTATATAAATGGAGGAGAGTTACCTGGAAGGGTTAGATCGCTGCTTGGGTCAGGCTGGGTATCGGTCAGCGGGTGGTGAGCGGTTGTATTCTCTTCCCTTGTTATTTCCCTTATCATCATTACTACTGGTGGTAGCAGTAGTGGTTTGTGTTATACCTTAGTTACTGGACTGTTCTTATCTCAACCCGTGAGAGTTACATTCTTTCGATTCTCCTTCACATCCTTCTGGGAGCAGGGGGAAGAAGGTGGGGGTGGGGAGTGAGCGAGCAGCTGCTTGATTCTGAGTTACTGGCTGGGCTTAAACCACAATAGTTCTTTTTGGCAACCAAATGGGGCACGAAGGGTTGAGATAGTGACAGATCTGACCAGGGTGTGTCAAATCGTATTTGTGGTAAGCATTCATTGTTTGGGATTAATAGTTATTTTTCACAATTCTGATTTATTGGCTCTCAAAGTTGTTGCTCTTGATCTCAGAGTTTCAGCATGTCATACCTTACTTGCAGCTGGTATTTGCTGTTTTAGTGTTTATTTGCTGGGTGGCTTGGGCTAAGGCTCTTGTTTCACTGTACTGTATGTGAATGACTTGTAATACAATAGAGTCATTGATCATGAAACTGATCTGGCTTGCGTTCCCAGTGTGGTCACCACCTCTATACTTTGGGAGGTATATAATAGAAGTGTTTAGCAATTGCACATCTTTTTTCACCTCTTTGGGTTGTCAACCTGTGAAGGAGACATTCCTTTACCTTCCCTGCCATCCCACCTGATTATTTACAGCATCCTTTGAGAGTTCTGAAGGTTTTGAATGGCCTTTGGGTACACTTGAGACCTGCCTGCTGATTGTGATGGGGATCACCATGTTGACACGCATACCGACTGTGTTTTACCCACAACCATTTCATCTGATCTCAAAAGTTAAACAGAGTTGGGTTTGGGCCTTGTCTTATCGGAGGAGCAAGAGATTTCCCCTGAGGCTGGATAGTCATGAGTGGCGGGGTGTGTGGGATAGTATGGGCAAGTATCTAGGCCAGTGGGCTCCTCCAGTGCTTTGGAACTTCACCAGTGAACAAATGCAAAATCCAGAAAAATTAGTAAAACACTTAAAGGAGGTGTGTTGTCATTCTGGTCATATCACAGAGGGACAAATCATGGCAACATGCTGGGGCTTGGCCTATGCTTACAGAGCCCTGTTCAACACCATCCAGTACCTTCAAAAGGAAAAAAATGTCTCTGGATCTGATGGCAAAGCAATAGACAACACAGCTACTCCAGCTCCAAGCACAGCAGCTACACCACCCCCAGAGACAAGTACAGCAGCTGGTCAAACTTTGGCTGCAACAGACAGTGCAGCAACTCCAGCTCCAAGCACAGCAGCTACACCACCCCCGGGGACAAGTATAGCAGCTACCCAAACCCTGACAACAGATGCTACAGCCACTCCAACCACAGTGATAATCACTGCAGCTAAACCAGAGGACCAATTCATGCCCATATCAGTTGCCCCTGTACACAAGGGGAAAAGCAAAAAAGAGGCAAGAGAGATGAAGAAGCAAGATGAAGAACCAATGCACTTGCTACATGGGACAGCATCTGATCAGGAGTTACTAGTATGTGAATCAGAAGAAGAAAAAGAAGAGGTGATGTCTCAACCCTGGACCTCAACAGAGCTACTGAATATGCAAAAATATTTTACCTGTCAACCAGGGGAGCACATCATCACCTGGTTGCTCTGATGCTGGGACAATGGGGCTGACGATTGCAAACTAGAAGGTAGGGAAGCCAAACAGCTGGGATCACTTGCTAGGGAAGGGGGAATTGACACAGCAATTGCAAAAGAGAAATGGTCCTTCATCCTTTGGAGGTGGCTCTTGGCAGCTGTGAAAGAAAAGTTTCCATACAAGGATGATGTTATGAGTTGTTTGGCCAAGTGGACTGCTCTAGAAAAAGGCATCCAGTCTCTGAGGGAATCAGCCATTGTAAAGATGATCTACCACAGGCCAGATGCCGGGAATGCATCCATAGATCCAGATGAAGTCGAATGTATATGACCCTTATAGCAGCAATTTACACAGAATGCACTTTCATCATATGCCCATTCATTGGCAGCAGTAACCTTGAAAAACAGTACCACTAACAGCGGATGAAATGATTTGTCAACTCTGAGAGTTCGAAGACAATCTCATCCCTTCCATCATTTCAGCTGTGGAAAAACTGTCCCAGGAGTTCAAACAATCTATCCGGAGAAAGGAGATCAGTTGCATCAGGATTTCTTTGATCCTGCTTGTTGTTACAGCAGAAGTATTCAAATGCTTGGCGATTAAATCATCTTTACATAGAAGGCTGGAGTATTTGGACTACCTTGTTTTGGAACCACAAAGTACCACAGAATTCTATTTAAGAGCACTCAAAGATGTTTCTGTGCGCGGCAAAGCCTGGTCCTCTGTCTGGACTCCAGTGAACAAAGTAGACTGTAAGGCACGTTATTTCCTTAACAACTCTGCTTTGTAGCTGCTATTAAAACAGCCTACATGCCTCTACACTCTGCACATTTAACAGGCACCCGGGAAATTCCATGTTTTCTGAACATTTTTCAGACCTGCTAATTTGCAAGCTGATTTAAAAGCTTGGCCAAGTAAGTTGAGGCCAAATGACAGACCTATGTGACACTGACTTCTCTGAGGCAAGTAGGGGATCCAAGTGCGTCTGTATCCAAGTGTGTGTGTGTGTGTGTGTGTAGAGGAGACCAACGAATCAATCTCTGTACTTTCTATCAAGGCTTTTGCAGATTTTCTGGTTTGTTCAGGGATACAAGGGACACAATTTTAGACACATGAATTCCTGAAAAACACCTGAAAGCTTTTAGTGCTTCACTTCACTCAGAGGTCATCCTCACACATACTCATCCCAGCCCAAGAGGTCTGCCAAAGATTTGATAAATCTGAAGGCAAAGAATCCTGTTTAATCTGACTCTAACAGTCTCACTGAACACAGCCAATCTGTCAGAACAGATCCTTCTTGTTTGACAAAAACAAAACAGAAGAAGAGCACGGTATTCGGTGGGACACAATAAGAAAAATCAAATACGGACAATTCTATGTACAACTAAAATCAGCAATCTGCTTCTCTTCCATGCTGGTTTGGGCCAGAACCAAATCAAGTTAGTTTTCAATTCAGATATTTTTCCCCTTACTTTTTTATCTCTTCTGAAGACTAAAGTGAGTGTTTACATATGAAGTAATGAAAGAAGTAAAGTTTTGTCATGGTGGAATAAGGTATTAAGTGGTACACTTTCAAATGTACAGCTATCTGCAAATTCAGCAAGATTCAAGGTCACAAGACACTGCCTCTAAACAAGCAGTGGTCATCAATAAAAAATTAGTAGCAGCTGGTAAAGACCATCTGAGATGGTACATGGTGACTCTGAATTACAAAAAGTTACCTTTGAAAATTTCTAACCATTGATAATTTCATAAATTAGAAAAGAGTAAATACCAAAGTGCCATAAATCAGTGGACAAAGCATCCTTCAATGATTCCAGAGAAAAGAAATGAGAAGGATCTTCATAATTTCAGGAAAAGATGACTTTTCTAATATAGCTACATGTGGGCCCATCAAGTATGTATCGATTAGAGATCCTTTTTGGTCTTTCAGTAAGAATTCAATTACAGCCTGAAAACAAGTATTAGAAACTTCAGCCCTAAAAAAATCTTTAGTGTGAGAAAGAGAAAGAAACATTATATATTTATGTGGACCAGAAGTTTAGTGCCTTTGTCTCTGGGGCCCCCAGTGTAAGAGGGACATAGATCTGCTAAAGCGAGTGCAGAAGAAGGCCATGAAGATGCTCAGGGGGCTGGAGCACCTCTCCTACAAAGACAGGCTAAGAGAGTTGAGCTGGTTCAGCCTGGAGAAGAGAAGGCTCTGGGGAGACCTTAAGGTGACTCCCAGTGCCTAAAGGGGACCAGAAATCTGGAGAGGGACTTTATACATTGGTCTGTAGTGATAAATGGCTTTAAACTGAAAGAGGATCGATTTAGATTAGATATAAGATATTCTTTACTGTGAGGGTGGTGAGACACTGGCATAGGTCACCCAGTGAAGCTGTGGCTGCCCCATCCCTGAAAGGGTTTGAGGCCAGGTTGGATGGGACTGTGACCAACCTGATCTAGTGGAAGGTGTCCCTGCCTAGGGCACAAGGGGTTGTAACTAAATGATCTTTAATGCTCCTTCCAACACAAACCATTTTGTGAAATTTCTCCTTATTCATATTGGTGGTACTCATAATTCTGTAATCCATTAATTTTATTTTTCTCCTGTTTCTTGAGAGTTTTTATTTATGGAAATGATTTAGCAGTTTAATTTTGGAGAAAGCATTGTTTTTGTCTTTTTCTCCTTCTGCTTCTTAAGGTGAGACATAATAAACTTTTGAGGCTTCTCAGTGTTCATGCTGCGCTTCTTTGGCAAAGGATTGAATAGTCTGGCCAGATTATATCATGATTCCTGTTTTCTACTCTGTATGTGACATCTCTTCTTTCTCTTCTGAACAAGTGTATAATAACACTCTCTTTTCAGCTTGTCATGTTGGATTACAACAGGATGACAATGACAATTCTCTTTCACACAAATGTTAAAGCCTCTCAATCTGCTTTGTTTTCTCTCATTCTTTACCTTATTTCTGTCTCTTTCTTTGTTCAGAGAGTGGATGAGTTCTGAGGGGTCATAAAGGCAGATCCAGTAAAATCTTAAGCCGTTTTTCCTTAGCTGCTACCAGCAAAAGCATGACATCTGAAGAAACTTGCCATAGATTACCACTGTTGGTAATCTAGTACCCTGAAAAATTACCATCTTGGGCAGAAAATCAACTTACTGACTGAAATGAAATAAAATATTTTTTTTACTTGTACAATAGAAGCAATTTCAGATCACACTTTAGTGAGCAGAATTTTAAACACTAAACAACAAAACCCAAGAGATCAGGAGGTATTTGGGTGAAAAACAAAGGACTCATTTCTCAAAGGAATGCCAGGAAAATTTGAGGTCAGTCTTCTGCCTGTTGGCTGTGGCATCAGTTTCTGACTTCACTGAAGGCAAAGTTCACCTTTGAATCAAAAGGAATAAAAAATCTGCTATACTTTCCTGCAGTGATGAAGAGCTGTTTGAGAAATACTTAAATAGCTCTTTACCTGGTTGGTCACTGAACACAGTTCTTAGGCGCTGCTCAATACTCTGTGGAAAAAGAGCCTGGGTCAAAGAAAAGTTATGGTGCCTGTGGTAGATAGTGTCACATTCTTTTGTCATCTACTTCCTTAAAGGACTGGGAGCTGTGAAGCAAAATAGTTACTGCTTGATGTTACCAATGTTTCTGTGCCTTTTCTGTGTTTCACTTAATTAGAAATACAAAGTAAAGTGATGAATTCTTTGCTGTACTTTCAGAAGAGGCTCTGTCTATGCTGTCATTTTCTTTTGTTGTAGTCTCTGCTGTCTTTTTCCCCTGCAGGTATTTATTTTAATATTCTGCATTGTGGCTTTTATCATTCATTCTTTTTGACATAAAACTGTGCTCAGCTGACATGAATGAGCTTATAAACTTTGTTCATGCTGTCACATTTTTCTCCTCTCATCAGAGAAAAGTGAGTAATCTCCAGTGAATAATTTGTTAAATTTTTCTTCTCAAACTATATGATTTCCTCAAATGCATCTATTATTAGACAGTGTGGCACAAACACTTTGGGCTTTACTCCATTTATTGAATATGAATATTCAAAATCTGAGCTATTTTGTTTGGTAGAAAGAGGTCAGGAAAAGGACAACATAGTATTTCTCATTATTATCTTTCAAAAGCATCTTAGTGAGTTAAAAGCTCTAGTTGTCGCTGGGGTTGTTATGGGAAAGACTGAAATTCAATTCCTTTTCAGGCAATCATTATTTATCTGCTGTTAATGTTCCTAAAGAAATTGCTTTGATGACTTTTTTCCATGAATTTCCTGAACTTAAGACTGGTTGCTATGGCTTGTATGTTTGAGCAAAGGCCAATCAAATTTTTTGAGTTTCATAACTGAACTCCTTTTACTTTGTGTGGAAGATTGACTTCTGTCACATGGTGTATGGATTCAGGATTTTTTTATTCCAAGACTCAAATTAAAGCACCATAATTACAATTATTTTATGGCAATGTTGCAAAATTTCGTAAAAAGCAAATATAAACTGATAAAGCAACTTTGTACAATGGGAAGATTCACTTTTTTTAAAAAATGCTGTCTATTCAGAAGTCTGCTGACATTTCAGGTTGTATTTGTTTCTGTATTTGTCTCAAGCAATGACTACATGGAAAACCGAGACTTGAAGAAAACTTTTCCCCAGCTGCTCACCTTGTTATATTTGAAGGGACCTAGATCTAGGGTTTGCAGTACCTATTTGAATAAATACAGTGGTTGTCTCAGTTGCTGTATTTAGTGAGAAAAATGAATGCTGTATTCATATAACTACTTGGTTTATTCTGTACCAAAAAATTGGAAACCATGTTCCTGCACTTTTCATGTCTTTGCTGTAAGATGTTCTGAAAGTAGCAACACTGATAATTACTTCCAGATTTCTTTGCTACTGCATGGGTACAAGAACATTCCCAAGGTCATAGGCATACTTTATTATGAAGAAGATGAAGTTTTGCTTTTCAACTTGTTTAACATGGGAGTTAAAAAAAAAACAAACCCAAACCACCAGCCAAGTTTTTGATTTGACCAGCTAATCAGCAAGCTCAGTATCTCTTGAATGTCTAAGCCACCTGCAAAAAAATGAAGAAATCTGATTTAAAATTTTGAAGTGAAATATTTTGAAATAAATTAACCCATTAAATTCAGTACTTACTTAGGATATTCTCCTACTGAGAAAAGCCTGTGATTGCAACTTGGTACAAACCCAAATGTTATGAACTTTAGCTAGTTCTTTAATTTTTAGGAAATGCCAAATCCCTGGAAATGAATCAAGCAATTAAAAATGAATTTTTAACAACTAATTAATTTGAAATATTCTCCAGAGCTGGAGTCCTAATTCAGTATGGTAGGCTGATTTTGGTAGCCAAGATTATTCAAAGCTATTTTTGTAAACTTAGGACTACATTTCATCACTTTTTGATTTTCTATTTTTCAAACATAAGCAAACAGAACTGAAAAAAATACTAGAGTCTTCAGCAGGATTTTGTATGATACTTTTTATCTCTATTGCAAATATATATACCTGTCAGTCTCACCTCTGTGCCTGGTGAAATCTTGGAGCAGATTCTCCTGGAAGGCATGCTAAGGCACATGAAAAGCAACAAGGTGGTTGGTGACAGCCAGCATGGCTTCACTAAGGGGAAATCCTGCCTAACCAATCTGGTGGCCTTCTATGATGGGGCTACGGAACTGATGAACAGGGGCAGAGCAGCTGAAGTCATCTACCTGGACTTGCACAAAATGTTCGACACTGTCCGCATGACACCCTTGTCTCTAAATTTCAGAGACATCAATTTGATAGATGGACCACTTGGCGGTTAAAGGACTGGCTGTATGGCCGCACACAAAGAGTTGTGCTCAATGGCTCAATGTCCAGCTGGAGACCAGTAACGAGTGGTGTCCCTCAGGGATCGGTGTTGGGACTGGTCTTGTTCAACATCTTTGTCAGTGACATGGACAGTGGGATTAAGTGCACCCTCAGCAAGTTTGCCAATGGCACCAAGCTGTGTGGTTCGGTTGATATGCTGGAGGGAAGGAATGCCACCCAGAGGGACCTTGAGACACTTGTGAGGTGGGCTGATGCCAACCTGATGAAGTTTAACCATGCCAAGTGCAAGGTCCTCCACCTGGGTCGGAGCAATCCCAGGCACACATACAGGTTGGGCAGAGAAGAGATTCAGAGCAGTCCTGCAAAGAAGGACTTTGGGGTTTTGGTTGATGAAAAAATGAACATGAGCCAGCAGTTTGCACTTGCAGCCCAGAAAGCCAACCATATCCTGGGCTGCATCAAAAGGAGCGTGACCAGCAGGTCGAGGGAGGTGATCCGGCCCCTCTACTCTGCCCTTGTGAGACCGCACTTGGAGTATTGTGTGCAGTTCTGGTGTCCTCAACATAAAAAGGACACGGAAGTGTTGGAACAAGTCCAGAGGAGGGCCACGAGGATGATCAGGGGCCTGGAGCACCTCCCATATGAAGACAGGATGAGAAAGTTAGGGCTGTTGAGCCTGGAGAAGAGAAGGCTGCACAGAGACCTCCTAGAAGCCTTCCAGTATCTGAAGGGGGCCTATAGGGATGCTGGGGAGGGCCTCTTCATGAGGAACTGTAGTGAGAGGACAAGGGGTAGTGGGTTCAAACTTAAACAGGGGAAGTTTAGATTGGATATGAGGAAGAAATTCTTTCCTGTAAGGGTGGTGAGGCACTGGAACGGGTTGCCCAGGGAAGTTGTGAATGCTCCATTGCTGGCGGTGTTCAAGGCTGGATTGGACATAGCCTTGGGTGGCATGGTTTAGTGGGAGGTGTCCCTGCCCGTGGCAAGGGGATTGGAACTAGATGATCTTAAGGTCCTTTCCAACCCTAACTATTCTATGGTTCTATGATTTTGTGTGGACTAATACAGGTAGGTCCACATTTGCCTACTTTCTTGATCAGATGTTATTGACAGTACAGCATGAGCATGTGCTAAATGCATATTTTCACCCTTTTCTTATTGCAACATTCCAAACATAAATTACTGCTATTAATCACCTTGCACTTCTGCTACTAAATTTTGTCCAGATCTTGAACACGCAACACTGTGTAGCTATATGCTGGAGGGAACCTCTAGAAAGTATGTTCCAGGCTGGAGTGCGCTGTCTGCGCTACTGGACCTTGGGTCTGCTTAGAGAATCAGTTAAAACCAGTTCCTGCTACTACATTTCTTCCCAGGTCCTTCAGGTATTTTTAATCCTTTTTCTTCTTATTTTAAACTGTGCTGTTCTATTTCCTCCAGCTGCATGAGTGACCTATACAAGAAGCAGGTGAAGCTAGTTAATATAAGGAAACCCATGAAACTAGCTGCAGAAGGAAGTACTTTCAAGTATACAAAGTAAAGAAAATTAAAGCATAATTTTTTCTTGTCTCTTTTGATTCTAGGTGCCTTTGGCATTATTTTTAACAGTAAGAGTTGAAAAGAATGTAGAGAGTGTGACCTTTAAGCTGATGATGTCTTGAAAGGTCTTGAGCCCTTTAAAGGGTCTTGCATCTGCCCAGGTACAAGATGTAGGCAAAGAATAGAGAAAGCAGAAAATCTTAAAGACAATTTAGAAAACAGGACAATTCTCTGGAGGCCAGAGAAAAAACTAGTGCAACACCACAATTACTTTTGAAAAGGATCTAAAAGAATTGCACTAAATTAGACCAGTCAGTTTGACATCAATTGTTTAAGTCTCAGAGGCTTTTTTAAAGGATCAGATGTGGAGACATTCAAAAAGCGCAGCTTGAGAATAGACAGTCAGGTGGCATAAGGGTGGGTTACGAGGTTTAAGTATTTTTGTATGGGAAAATGCATGTATTTGTTTTAAAGATATTGACATGTGAAACAGTGGATTGCAATAAACAATATGCAACAATGCAACTATGTGACAAAATCTCCCTTTGATTTAAGAACCAAGCCATGAAGTCCTCAGAACAGAGGAAAATACAGCAAGTACAGTTGATGGCTAACTAAATTAAGCAGAGAAATAAATGTCTTATCTTTGGCCCTTGCTGCATCTCCATTTCACAGATATGAGTCACCAGCACCATAAATTTCTGGCAAGCACTACATATAGCTTCAGAAGCTCCTGGTGATCTTGTGTGACAGATTTGCTCCTGTATGTCAGAGGCATTAAACACAGAGTATCAGCAAAATGGTGCCATGTTTCGAAGGACTGAGAAAAAATATCCTACTAGAGAAAAACCCCAACATTAATCATTTTTCCTGACATAAAAATGATTGCGCTTAGTCTGTGGGCTACGAGTATGATTGGGTGGGGCATGGAGAGAACTGATGGAACTCCAAGTGGTAGAGAAACAAGTACATAGGGAAAAGATAGATCTGAATCTGTGAATGATGTGATTATTTGGTGTTTGCATGAAAAGAACATGTTGCCTGACAGAATTTTTGGAAGGCATGTCCAGGTCTTAATAGGCATCGTTGTGGGCGGGGAGGAAGGGCATGATCAGAGGAATCATTTCAGTGAAATGTAAGACCCTGTCAGGGATTACAATGAGACACATATGCCTTATATAAAGTTCACTCATTTATGTTGATAGCAAAGAAGAGGTTTGTCTGCTTTCACATGTTACTGAGTTAGAAGCCACAGAACTCTGCAGGAAGATGAGAGACTAATTCTGTCAAATACATAGATGGTAAGCCCTTCAGATACTACGCAAGTCACAAAACTGGGATGAAGATCTGCATTTTAAACATCCCAAAGCTTCACTATGTAGGTAGCAAACACTTATGAAAATTCACATTTCATTTCATGTTTTTAAACCAAAAGTAAAGCTTTCCCGAAGAGCTGGGAAGCACCCAGAAACCAAGTGATTACAAATGTCATTTACCAGTAAATGTTAATTTGGTGATTTTATCCTTCTGCAGCATTTGTCATCAGAACATTGAGATCACGTTGTTTCATCATGCTGCATGTTGAATGGTAAAGCAATCTGAGTTAAATTTGGAGCCACTACTTAAAAATATCAAAAAACTTGGGCTGGACATATTCATAAAAAAGGGGTAGAGGGCAAATACAGGCAAAATGTCATGTCCTTTGTAATACGACAGAGCTACATGCAAATTCATAACAAGTGCTTGTATTGGGTTTTCCTGGCAAAGTTTTGGTAGAAGGACTACAGGGATGGCTTCTGTGAGAAGCTTGTAGAAGCTTCCCCCATGTCCAATAGGGCCAGTGCCAGCCCCCTCTGAGATGGACCTGCACTGTCCAAGGCTGAGCACTTCAGGGCAGGCAGTGCTAGTGCCCCTGGGATAACATAATTAAGAAGGGGGGAACAAAATGCACAGCACCAGTGTCATGGGTTCAGCAGCAGCAGTCATTTTTCTGCTTCTTGGTAGCTGGTGCAGCGCTGTGTTTTTGATTTTGGGCCTGGGAGCAGCGCTGATGATACCAGTGTTTTCAGTTACTGCTTGGTAATGTTTTGGTCTGACCAAGGACTTCCTG
This sequence comes from Ara ararauna, assembly GCA_028858755.1. Classification (NCBI taxonomy): domain Eukaryota; kingdom Metazoa; phylum Chordata; class Aves; order Psittaciformes; family Psittacidae; genus Ara; species Ara ararauna. The sequence goes on from CM054410.1 coordinate 28,322,581, forward strand.
AGTTTCATGCTGTGCCAGGGAGGAGGGGAAGCCAGGAGGAAGCAGGGCAGGACACCTGACCCAAACTGACCAAAGAGGTTATTCCATACCACAGCACATCATGCCCAGGGTGTAAAAGCAAAAAGGAGAGACCTGGAAGGGTGGGGGTGCACTGCGTGGTCAGGCTTGGTATTAGGTGGTGAGAATTGTATTCTTTCCTTGTATTTGCCTTGTCATTATTATTATTGGTGGTAGCAGTAGTGATTTGTGTTATACTTTAGTTACTAAACTGTTTTTAGCTCAACCTGTGAGAGTTGCATTCTTTTCGATTCTCCTTCCCATCCCTCTGGGAGAGGGGGGAAGAAAGAGGTGGAAGTGAGTGAGAGAGAGACTGCGTGAGTTAGAGAGGCTTCAACCATGACAACCAGCAACAGTCAGAAGAAATGAGTGAGAATATGTGAGAAAAACAGCTCTGCAGACACTAGGGTCAGTGCATGAGGAGGGCAGCAGGTGTTCCAGGCACCAGAGCAGATATTCTCCTGCAACACCTGATGCAGACCATGGTGAGGAAGCCTGCCTCCCTGTCTCAGCAGCTCATGCTGGTCCACAGTGGAGCAGATATCCATGTGCAGCTCACGGGGGATGCCACACTGGAGCAGACAGATGCATTCAAAGGAGGCTGTGACCCCATGGATTGCTGGATCAGGCTCCTGGCAAGACCTGAGGCCCCACGGAGAGAGTAACCCACGCTGAAGGAGGTTTGCTGCAGGACTTGTAACCCCATATGGTACCCGTCCTGGAGCAGTCTGTTCCTGAAAGACTGCACCCTGTGGAAAGGGCACGCACTGGAGCAGTTTGTGAAGAACTGCATAAAATGGGAAGGACTTACATTGGAGAAGTTCATGGAGGACTGTCTCTTGTAGAAGAGACTCCATTCTGGAGCAGGGGAAGAGTGTGGGGAATCTTCCACTGAGGAGAAAGGAGTGGCAGAGACAAAGTGTGTGATGAACTGACCCCCATTTGTATTCCCTCTCACCCTATGTTGCTTGGGAAGAAGGAGGTGGAGAATTTGTGGATGAAGTTGAACCCAGAAAGAAGGGAGAGGAAGAGGGAAGCTGTTTTTAAGTTTTAGTTTGATTTCTCATTATTTTACTCTGATTTGATTAGTAGTAAATCAATTTTTAACCCAAGTCAAGTCTGTTTTGCCTATGATGGTAATCGGTGACTGATTGGGTCCCATCTTTATTGTGACCCAGTAACTTTCCATTACGGTTTTCTGTCCACTGTCCCGCTGAGGGTCTGTCTAGCCAGGGTCAACCTACCACAGCGCTAGAGGCACTGTAATAGCTTTGTGTAGCCATCTGACTCTCAATCTCTCCCTCTCTGTCGTCATCCCCCCCAGCTCCCTCCCGATCCCGAAAAAGAATATTTTTGACTCTGTTGGCCTCAGCTGATGGAGTTGCTATTTGACTCCCTCTGCCAAAGAAGATGAGATTAGGTCATGCTTTTTTTGTACATTCACAGATGGCTCTAGTCCAAAATACCTGGAATCTTCTGTAATTGTTTTAGCTGTTCTGTAATGGTCTTCACCACTTATACAAAGTGTGAAGAGCTACACATTTAAAAGACATCTGGCAAGAGCATAATACTGACTGCCGTGTCATATAGAAGTTCACATAATCTACTGCTACACAGACACTGAAGGAAGCAGACTCTGACACTTACTTGAGCGATTTCTGAACAATTGCTATTATACTGGCAATTTTTGCCAGATCTCTGCTAGCTGAAAGCAACTGCCTTAAACAGCACAGTCTCTTGACCCCAGCACTTGGATGTGTCACTGCTGTAAAATTTGTATCTTACCAGGGTGGCAAAACAGCAGAAAGTGGCTGTAGCCAAGTACCATATTTTAACCAATTACAGTGTAAAATTTAGTATTAATTTGTCCTATTTGTGTCATGTTTTATGTCTCTCCCAGATGACTAAGGTGTGGGAAGCCATTATTAGCTGGATTTTCTGCTAGTGGTTAACTGGAATTTGTAGCTGTCTGGACTGAGAGTAGTTCACGCTGTGCGGCTTACTGAGTCCCTCTGTTTGACATCTGTCTCTGACCTGAGCCCATCTGCTAAGTCCAAAATCCCCTTGCATCCTGCTTCTTTTTTGGTCCTGGGTTGTAATGCTGCCACTTATTCAGTTAGAAAGTTGCTTCCAGGGGGAGCATCTGCTCCCTCTCTTTGCTGACCAGGAGTAGGAGAGGCAACTGTGCTATAGCTGACACAGGAGGAGGAAGGCAGTTGACCAAAATGGTCATTCCCTGCATCATAGATTCCTGACAGTCTATGACTTCTAGCATAACATCTTGTCCAAAGAAGATGTGCAATCAAGATTTTGCAAATGCTAGAGCAACTGACTGAGTTAAATACACCTAACTACTTCATTTTCTTGTCCAGTTATCATGATGAGGATGATCAGGGGACTGGAGCACCTCCTGTATGAAGATAGGCTGAGAAAGTTGGGGCTGCTCAGCCTGGAGAAGAGAAGGCTGCATGGAGACCTCATAGCAGCCTTCCAGTGTCTGAAAGGGGCCTATAGAGATGCTGGGGAGGGACTTTTCATGAGGAACTGTAGTGAGAGGACAAGGAGTAACGGGTTCAAACTTAAAGAGGGGAAGTTTAGATTGGATATGAGGAAGAAATTCTTTCCTGTAAGGGTGGTGAGGCACTGGAACGGGTTGCCCAGGGAAGTTGTGAATGCTCCATCGCTGGCGGTGTTCAAGGCTGGATTGGACATAGCCTTGAGTGGCATGGTTTAGTGTGAGGTGTCCCTGCCCCTGGCAGGGGGGTTGGAACTAGATGATCTTAAGGTCCTTTCCAACCCTAACTATTCTATGATTCTGTGATTCTATGTTCTTTTATTACATAGTAGCCAGCTGGTCAGAATAAAAAAAAGTAAAAATCAGAGTATGAACAAACAACTGTTTCCATTGCTCTAGAAACATTAAAAAATAAATGCAGGACCAGAAAGGAAACCATGAATTTTACTTTACTTGCATATACTCACTTCGGGAGAATGGTAAGAGAGAAAGTTTTCAAGATTCACATGCTACACGTATCATTTTCAAGACTACTTCTTTACCGCCTTGTCTCCTGCACAGTAATTTATCATTATAAATATTTATTTCATACTAACATCATTTGCACCACCCAGGTGATCTGCCTCACTTCATCAGCAGCCGTTGTGTATTTTGGTGACTCAAGGTTGCTATAAATTGTCCCAGTTTCACCTTTATAGTGGATAGCCTTATGCCTGAGGGACACCCTAAGGGCATTTAATACATTGACCCTTCTTCCTGCTTCCCTCTTAGAGTTATAGAATCACAGAATCATTGAATCATTTAGGTTGGAAAAGACTTTCAGGGTCATCTGCCCGTTAACATAGCACTGCCAAGTCCATCGCTAAACTGTGTCCCTAAGTGCCACCTCTACATGTCTATTAAGTACCTCCAGAGACAGGGACTTAACCACTCAGCTTGGCAGCCTGTTCCAATGATTGACAACCCTTTCAGTGAAGACCTGCTCTGTCTGCTGGGGCAGTTGGAAATGCTTGCTTGTTATTTAGACTTGTTACAACAGGGACTGTAGCATGTACTGCACCAAACCTGCATACCTGGTATGGCTGTCAGTCCTGCCCAAGAACTGCCTGACAGATGTGGAGTCAAGCACATGGCACTGCATTTCTAAATTACTTAAAAAGGTCCTGTTGAATTTTAGTCTGACCCGAGATCTTGAGAGCGACCATATGGCTGCCCTCCACAGCTGAGGTTACTGCCTTTGGATTCTGTTGACTCTTCAGATTTGAGTAGTCTAATTAAATCTGCCCTCTTCTCCACATAGATAATTATCAGTCTTTCTATTACTCATGTTACTGCACAACATCCCCTCTCAATGACTTTATTCATTTCACACAGGGACAGCAGGTGCCAGATGGCAAACTGATGCCTTGCGATACTCAGTATTTCTATCACTTGGTGCTTAGAGTTTCACCTTGCTGCTGTGCTTTAGCCTGATGGGGATGATTGCTTCAGTTTGCTCTAATAAGCTCTGGAACACTGGAAGTGATAGTGTGCCATTGCTTTAGAGGAGCAGTTTAAAGGCAATGGACATTGTTACTGTCTATATAAAAAGGGACTGGCTGTAGCCTCTTAGACTTGTAAAGAAAAGAACAGCTTTCAATTTTAACAAGTATATTAAGTGCTCTTTAGGTTGGGCTGCAATTTACTAAGAGAACCCTGACTCAAGGTTTAATTATATAAGCCACATTTTTTCCTTATAAGGAAGTTCAACACAAATAGGTTGCATTCTCTACTTACAGATGGTAGTAGCAGCTGTATAGAGGGCTGCAGTGGCCACTAGAAGGTGCATTTTGCATTTATTTTCAGCACGCTTTTCAACCAAAGAGAATGTATGGCAGTAGGACTGTTTTCCTTCTGAAATTGTACATTGCATGAAAAAAAAGAAAAAGAAAGAAATTGAAACATAAATAGACAAAGACTTTGTTTATTTATTGCCAGGAGAGACACATTAGGATTCAGTGCTGTGTTTCCATGGCATCCCAGAGGCATAAACAGAAAATACAGGCTAATGCATTCAGTTAGAGATTTTAAAGTCTAAAGCACCATCTAAATATATACCACATATGCCCACTATTTATTTATCCATTCTATATACTGCACTGAGACAGAGAACTTGCTAACTATTCCAGGGCTCTAATCCATTTACATATGTGTCTCCTGCAGATGTTCAGTACTTATGGGGGATATATGTAGGCAGTGTTATTTGGCTGCCTTTCAGATTTCTCTTATTTCTCCCCACATCATTTTCCACTTCATTACTATCCTCACATCTGTAAGTATCTCTGTAGTATTCCTGGTTAGGAAGCCTGAATCAATTTCAGAGATCCACTCCTTCAGGACGGGATCCTGCTTAATCTCTTCTTTCTAGTGGACTAAACATTCCTGCCTGTTTGTTGAGTGTTTCAATTTATGACTACAAATGTTAAGGCTTGTTCTCTTTTTCTCTCCTGTGTTTAAAAACATCGTTTCCAAAACTGAACAAAAAATCTAAGCAGGATTGTCCTTTCCTCCCTGTAACCCATACATTATCTTCAGCGCATATCAATTGCAGGAGTGCATCTCAGAACTAAAATGTTATAAATGTTGTGGAGCTGATCTCACCTTCTCTGCCATCAGATTTTCACCTGCTTAAGTAAGATACGTGTTCAGATTCTTGGGGATGCTGCAAGGCTGTGAGGGTATGCCAGGGTGAAAGATTGCCTTGGAGGGAGCATTTTTATGCTTTCTTTCCTGCGTGAAGTCTTGCGGTTTGTAAAATTACCTCCCAAGTGGTGCGGTATAGACCCATTGTTGCTTGAGTTAAACCTCTAGTAGACAGAGTGCTGGAGAATGATGCATAAGGTGCGTCTGGACTTATCAAATAGATAAATAATAAGACCTTGTTGCACAGAGATGCTTTTGAAGGGGTTTTCATTTGAATAAATGCCTTGATTCATATAAATTATCTGCAAGCATTTAGAGATGCCCTGGGTTTTGGTAAATATATTTCACTGAAAATGGGTTTACTAATCCCACAAGTTAAGAAACAAAACTCTACATGTCATTGTTTCATTTCTTGTAAAATTTTGCAACTTCTACTGAGAAAGTAGAGGCATAGATAACCTGAAGACTGCATGTAAGGTTAAGGTGTGGTCTGTGAGTAAGCCATCATCTGTGTGGTCCCCAGTCCTAAGATCAACCATGTGTCAGAGAGTGTGGAGTAATCAAAGATACCAGGTGAACTGATGCGAGGATGGGAAAGTTTCTGGTGGAAATCTGCCTAGCTTTTGGTATTAGTTCACCAAATGTTAGATTTTTTTCACCAAGCGGAAGTTTTGAATGACAAATTATCATGCTGGAAATATCTCAACCACTGTTAATTCTTGGTACCCTTCTTAAAAGCTGATTGGCTGTGCAGTGGTAAAGCTACAGGAGGAACTGGAGCTACTTTGCATAAAGTTACTTACCTTTTCTTGTGGAAGGCAAAATTTCAGCTCCTCAGATAAAATAAAGTTCGGCAAGGAGCAGAAATTAATCAGGGTACTTTCTCAGGTGGCATCTTTCCAATGAGATCAATACATTAGGGATCGGCAGTGGAACAGATAACAGAGAACAGTTACACAGAAGAGAACAAAAAGAAAAAAAAAGAAAAAAGAGGTGGATGTTCACAGTTAATGTCAGTGTAGTCCAGAGGATTTCTTCTTAAATCCCTGTCAGAAAAGCAAAGAGGTACCATTTGTAAATGCTTTTTTGGCTCTACGTTTTTGTATCAGAGAGAAAAAAAGGATTAAACTCAAAGGAAGAACAAAAGAAAGAAAAAAAAAGCACAAGTGGGGAGGTAAGAGTGATCACAAATTAAGAAAAAGCAGTGTAAAAGAAGCTTTGTAAAAGATGTGAAAAGGAGTTGAAAGAAGTAGGAAGCATCCGTACTCTTAAACAGATCTTGCAATTTTTCATCACCAATTTTTCCGTTCACATGTAGCAGAAACTGCCCTGACCAGAGATGATCTTACTTGATAATATTTAAAAAAAAAATTTGCTATGAAAAAGTTATTATTTAGTATAAATATTAAATACAATTAAAAATATTGCATTATAAATATTTATTTTAAATGACACCCCCCTTTAGAGTTTCTTCAGAAGACTGTTCTGTCTTTCCAAGAGGTAGAATTTTGCGAGAAAGCACTGAGCAACGTAAAGCATAGCTTGCACATGAGGAAAAAAAGCCTTTTTCTGTAGCAGGCTGTTTTAGAAAAAATATGCTTGAGACGTTTTGGAATCCAACTGATAATTCAGTCTGACCTTACGATTTGTACTGTAAGGTACAAACTGTCTCCTTAATGAGCTAACATGATTTAGTTTTTTCGGTCTCTATCACAATCTACTGTGGGATCAAGTGTGCTCTCATAAACATCCAAGACAATACTGCTGAAATCAATTCTATCTCTGCAACTTGTGTTGCAAGGTTAAAGTTGCACAGTAAAAATATCACAAAAGTTGATCTTGTAAAATGACTTCCACTTAGATTTGTAAATGCAAGAGTTTAGTGCTCCTTTTCAGGACAGAGTTGTCAAAAGCAGCTCAGGAGAGCTCATCCATTAAAGTATGGATGTTTAATTAAAACTAAACCTATTGAGTTTTCTTGCAAAAGAAATGGAAGACCTTCGAAAACAAGTTTCTGAGAAGGATCAAAGTTGCATTAGCATTTCCCTCTCAGCTATCTGAAATCTGAAACAGCGAACATACTGCACTCTGAAAGTTGGAGCAATCTCACAGGACTGACTGAGATGTTTCCTGTTCCCATGTTTACTGAGAGGGCTCTGGAATCAGGAGATATTAAGTTGAGTTACTTAATACTGCTAACATAGATAATGTTGCTTCTACTAACATTACAGATAATGAAAACATAACCAGTTTGCTATGGATTTAATACTTTGGGAAGGAAATAAGTCCTGGAAAAGTTTCTAGGCAGCAGCACAGGGAGGAATATCCAGGTCTGAAGAACAAATTTGAGCTGGGTATAAGACTAACAGGAAGCTCATGCAAAGCAGGCTGATGGCTTGGACGAGAGATTGCTGTGTTTGAGGTGGCCGTTGCTAGTAGTCACGCATCTCCTTGCCTGTCTCTTGCTTCACCTCTGGCAGTGAGAATCTAGGTCTGCGGGGACAACCCCAGGGATGCCATCTCTATGGTGCTGATCAACCCTGCTCAGCCCTTGGCCAATCCACTGCTGCCTGATTAGATTGGTCCTGCCCCATATTGTCTCAGATAAGGCAGATCAAATATTTGCTGACAGCTGAGGGAAGTGAGCTTTACATTTGTGTGATTTGATGTAGCCTGTGTGTCGTGGTTTAAGCCTCTCTAACTCATGCAGTTTTGCTCACTCACTTCCCCCTCTTTCTTCCCCCTGTTCCCAGAGCGATGGGAAGGAGAATCAACAGAATGCAACTCCCACAGGTTGAGATAAGAACAGTTTAGTAACTGAAGTATAACACAAACCACTACTGCTACCACCAATAATAATAATGACAAGGCAAATACAAGGAAAGAATACAGTCACTCACCACCTATACCCAGCCCGACCAAGCAGTGCACCCCCACCCTTCTGGTTCTCTGCCCTCCGTTTTACAGCCTGGGCATTATGTGCTGCGGCATGGAATACCTCTTTGGTCAGTTTGGGTCAGGTGTCCTGTCTCTCCTTCCTCCCAGCTTCCCCTCCTCTCTGGCAGAGCATGAGACTCAGAAAGTCCTTGGTGAGATCAAAACTTTCTAAGCCATAACTATAAACATCGGTGTTATCAGTGCTGTTCCCAGACCCAAAGTCGAAAACACAGTGCTGTACCAGCTGCTATGAAGGAGAAAAATGACTGCTACTGCTGAACCCATGACACTGTGCAAATCAACATTTAAGCAGTCTGGAATAAAATGAAGATATTAACATACCGCATATTGTGATACAAAGCTAACACTTTTCACGTTATTTCTGTGACTTTCTTGAAATCAACGGACAACAGAGCAGCAGATAAAATTATTTCATATCTTTATGCTGTCTTCATTGTGTTGACTATATTTTCATTGCCTTTTGAAGAGAAATGAGCCGTTACAGTTACCTTCCTATTAAGATACCTTATGTATATTGATTATCATTTCAAATTATAAGCGTTACATATTATGCATAATTAAATATTTAAAAACTCAACTACTAATACATATGAAAACAGAAATTTTTGATTTTTAATCTTTTTTTTCTTTAAAGATCATTTTATGTCACTTTTTGCTACAAAAATTGTCTTTACAATTTACTCCCTAAATCAGATATTTAAAACAGATAAATTAAGGAAGAATGTACACTACATTTAAATTTAAGGAGGACATGGAGTATCCAAGAATCTTATTTTGTGTCCTAACTTTTGCATTTCTCTTGTGTTCATATACAAGAACAGAAAGAGACATGAATGGGTCCTGATCCTCTGACTTTTCACAGTTGTACTAGTTTTGGTGTTGGGTAGTGTTGATTTTCTTCATAGTAGCTTATATTTTTTGTTATGATTTCAATTTGTAAAGAAAACAGTGTTGATAACACAGGGATGTTTTAGTTGTTGCTGAGCAGCGCTTGTACACCTTTCCTGTTATTTAGTCTGACTCACCAGTGAGCAGGCTAGGGGTGCACCAGGAGCTGGGAGGGCACACTATCAGGATGACTGACCCCAACTGACCAAGGGCATATTCCATACCATATGACACCATGCTTAGCAGTAAAACTAGGGTGTGGAGATTAGCAGGGACTGCTGTTGGTCAGGAAGTGGCTAGGCATCAGTAAATGTCTGGTGAGCAATTTCTTTCCTTTTCTTGGATTTGTTCCCCCTCTTCAACTTCTTTCCTCCCCTTTCCCTCTCCTTTTATAATTATTAATCTGTGTTCACCTCCTCCTGAGTTTTTGTACTTTTGCCCTGCTGATTCTTCTCCCATTCCACTGAGGGGGGCAGTGTCTGAGCAGCTGGATTATGCTCAGCTGCCTACTGGTGTTAAACCGCAACAGTGCATGAACGGCGCCTTCTTACTGGGTCCTCTATAGAGTGAACAGTTTCCTTATGGGACACAATAGTGATCTCTCTGAACAAGCAATAAGGATCAGATTTCACAAACAATAAGGCAGATTTCAGATCTGCCTTTATCTACCTTACAGAAGTTATACTGTCATTTGTATACTATCATACACCATATCATGCTACATTGCACTCCTAACCTGCCCTCAGGCAAGTACCCTAGACCACACACCACCTACCATCAACATGATACTACAAAAACCTAATTCTGATAACTATGCCCTACTATTTCAGGCGTAGTGAAATACTTAAAATAAAGAGTTCACTGATAAAAACCCAGTGCTGACTTAACAGCACAGAGCTGAGCACTGAGGGCAGCTGGGCCAAGACCTGTGCAGTGTGACCACCTGTATGGTCAACCACAGAGAGATTTAGGCCCTAAAAAGTCATGAGCCAGCTTCTACCATTTGGCCTGCGAATACTGCATAACATTCTCTATCAGAAAAATTCAATGGTGTAGACCCAGCCTTTGTCATTGTTGTTCAATTACAATTAAAAATAATGTTTTGTTGTATATTCTATCAGCATTTTTTCCTTATGCTGACAAACAGTTTTAATTAGAGCATGCAACTACAGACAGCACAACTGTGGTCCAACATACAAATGGGGTAATGTTTCTGTAATCACTTGACTTTGGCCATGCTGTTGGAGTACTCATTTTATTTATTCATTACAATACTAAGACATTTTGAACTCTACTCATACCTCTGCCTTGTAGCATAAACATTTGAATAACATTATTTCTTATTATCTGTAAACTTAAACTGTTTATTATATTTACCCTCAGAACAGCTTTATAAGGCAGGAAAATACTGTCTTTATTTCACCAGAGAAGACAATGTGCTCTTTGAGTTTACTGAAATCTTGCAAAAATGTAGGTTTTATGTGTAGGAGTCTGAGTTAAGACAAGATGAAACAAAGGAGTTACCACATGCTGGGGTTATTTTAGTCATCCAAATTTGGCTGCAAAGAGTATTGAGGAAAAGATGCAGGTAAGAGTGCATTGAATCCTAAACAAAATAACCCCTTAAATTTTATAATGTGGAAAGAAGCAAAAGATTGTTCAACAGTTATAGCTGTCCTTCTGGAGTTCTACTCATTGGAATTTCCTGCTCAAGGAAGTTAAGCTTCAGCTGGTGTTAGGTAGTGTAGCTTCACTGATGGCATTGGAGTTAGATGGGTTCACATGAAAATGTAAACATCCAGTACTCTTTGAATAAATCAGTGCAAAATTGAATTTGCCTTTAATGAATTTTTGGTTCTTTCTAGAACAGAGTGGGAACTTCAGAAGTTAGAAGAAAAGAAAAGAAAGGAGGCAATGAAGTAAAAATTTAAATAGATGAAAAATCCATTACTTTTGTCTAATGGCACTTGCAAACTGTGGAACAGTCCACCAATTTAAAACTTGTTTATATCACCTTGGTTTTTTTTTTTAATTGCACATTTATATATTACATCAACATTTCATGTGTGTCACACTGCCTTTCATAGTGACACTAAAAATTAAATACTACTACACTAAGCTCAGTATCAGGCAGCAAAGTGTTAGAGAAGCATTTTTAAAACTCTCCATCACATCATTAGACAGCAACACAAAGAGTTCTTTTGGTATGTAAGGTAAATGTTCGTAAAATATAAACTATTTCACTGTTTGCCACGTTCATTTTGTGTTTTAGATTAAAAATTTAAATCCAAACAAATATTTTAAAATAAATGACATTTGTAGAATGCTTGAAAGGTGCCACTTGACAGCATGCTGTTCGTTCTTCATAATGAATTTATATGTTTGAAGATATATAATAATATTATTATTACACATCTTCGGATATGGCAGCAGGCTGAGGTTATCCACCCACTGGAATACGGAGCTGGGTGACACTAACGTTGGGGGCATGAGATAGGACAGTAGCAGAGCCTCAATAAATGGCTGTGACTAAGGATGGTCCCTTTTCAAGGACTCAGATCCCATCTGTAATTCTGAATGCATGATTTGCTATATCCCTACCATGGGCTATTCTGACCAACAGAAGGGGAAGCAGCACCCTCTGCCTGAAGATGGCTGTCTGCGGCTTCCTTCTTCATGGATAAATTTTAAGGAAAACATATGCCCCCTGTGCCTTGCAATTAAGTGCAATTTGTATCTGTTTCTGGCTAAAGAGGGGAGTGAGGCCAATGATTAGGCCATCTGGACCAGTACCTGGGCAGTGGCAGTTTTTGTGTTCAAAAGAACAGCCTCCACTGTCATTTTTAACTCACTCACCAGGAAGTAAGATACAACACAGTTCTGACACTCCCCTAAGCAAAAAAAAAAAAAAAAGAAATCTTTTATCTTGAATCTCAAAATGTGCATTAGCCATAGTGCATTTGTAATTTTATGGGTTATCTCTGATTCTTCCCTACAGGATGGTGAAGAGCAGGAATATTTCTTTGGCCCTGAATAACTGTGGCTGTGTTTCTTTCCCAGATGAGTTAAAGCCCATGAGTTTCAGTCTAAAAGCTTAGATCTTTTCCAAAGGGAATGACAAATTGTTGATTTTGGCTTTCAGAAGTACAGAATTTTTGGTGGTTTTTGTATGGCTGCAGGTTAATGAATTTTTTCCATTTCTTGGTCTTCACTGCTTTTAACTCAGATTTATAAGGATCCACTGTGTTAAAAATCACCTCAGTTCTTTCATTTTAACATGTAGTTGTTTTCTGCTTTTAGTGTCATGCTTACTGTACACAGTTGTTAAAGGAACTTATCCTTTGTGAAAGGTCAGATGAGGTTTCCTGTGCTCCTGACGCTGCATAGTCAGAACTTGGTAAGCTCCTCAATTGCATCTATTCCCAGCATCTCTGCCCTAAAGTTATATGGTGGCCCCAGGTTTGTTCAGTATATTTATTGTGAAGAGAAATGTTTCTTTAAAACTGAACCTGTTGTGCCTTGTCATGTAATTTGTGTTTCATTGCATGATACTGGTACATTGCAGACATCTAACAGCCGAAATGTCTTATAGGAGTGGGTAACAATGTCACTGTCTGCAAATCCAGGTCCTGGGGGTTTTGAAATTGTACTAACATTTTCTCTTCTGAGGGAGAAATGGTCTAATCTTGTGAACTCTGCAAGTCTAAATGGACAAATGCTTTCACTTACTAAAGGTTTGACAACTTTACAGGGACCCCAGATGTCTGTGGTGCAAGGAAGAAAATAACCCTGATGCAGTAGGAAAAAAATTACCTTAACCACAATAAACCATATTAAGCTGTTTTCCAAATGAGATTTCTGAGATGCTTCTAGCTTTGTCCTATGTCAAGTTATGTTGTTTCATATGATACTGCCAGTTCCTTATTTTCCCTTTTTATCCTTGAAGAGAGATTGTTCACAAGGATTACTTCATTTTATTGTCCAGAAATATAAGCTATGATTAATACTCTGCCTTGGATAGTACATCATATTTTCCCTTTGGAGCACCAAGTGCAGTGTCCTTTCATATACCTTTCCATCCTGACAAACAGGTTCAGCTATATTGTGTTTACACAAGGACATATTTTCTGATGTCTGCTGTCTGCACGCATTATCAGATTGGACTGCACTATATAGGGCTTGAGATAAATCCAAGCTAAGCAGTACATGCTTGTATGACTATTGAAAACTGGAAATTTAGAAGCCATGTTGCATTACTCACTTTTTGCAGCTCACTACAAAGTAAAAACAAACCATGAACCAAATAAAATCAAGGTCTGAGTTCACAAGATAAAATACATTGCAGACTGCTGCTTAAGAAGCAAAGAAGTATCTGTATTCAATGAATTGAATGCAAGACACCACAGTATTTTAACTTGGCACTAAAAAGAGTGTTCTTATACTGAAGACATAAAGAAGGATTAATCACCACGAGAAAAATGAGAAAAATCATTCTTCATCAGTGTAGACTTTGCTAATTCAAGAGCTGTTTTCTCTTTCATTTTTCTGACTGTATTAAATGTCTCCTTTCCTCACTAAGTGATGCAATGTGTATGGAAACGACCAAAGAGCAAAGAAATTCTTGAGATTTTCATTCTGCTAGGAATGAAACAGTTCCAGGAGGATGAAGGTATTCCGAGTGAGAAGATAGAAAAAGAAAGAGAGAAAGACAAAGAGAGAAAAAGGATAAAGGAAGGAAGGGAGGGAGGGAGGGAGGGAGGCAGGAAGGAAGAAAGGAAGGAAGGAAGGAAGGAAGGAAGGAAGGAAGGAAGGAAAGAAGGAAGGAAGGAAGGAAGGAAGGAAAGAAGGAAGAAATAAGGAAGGAAGGAAGAAAGGGAGGGAGGGAAGGAAGGAGGGAGAGAGGGAGGGAGGGACGGAAGAAGGAAGGAAGGAAGGAAGGAAGGAAGGAAGGAAGGAAGGAAGGAAAAAAGGGCTGTATTGAAATTAAACGTAACCCGGCAATGACGATAGATTGCTGGAAATTCTGCCTGCAACTGCTGTATAACTGTTATATTGAAAATACAAATGATATGCAATAAGTTTTTCCTTTTGAAAACTGGGCATGATTCCTTGTTCAATTAGACACCTGCATCTTTGTACTTGATGAGTTGTCTGTATAGAAAGAATTTTCTATTTTAAGCAAGGCAGAATATAGGATAAAGAAATCTGGAGCTTGACCTGAAGCATTGCATCAATTTAAGACCAAAAAATGTTGTCCTGACACACTTTATGGGCAAGTAATTAGCTAGTTGTTCATTCATGTGCATTGATGTGGAAATAAAGCATTTTGAAGTTTAAGTGTTTAAAAATGAATCATTACCCTGTTTATATTTTCTTTTAAAAAAACGGTAAATTTGTTGTAGTTTCCTTTTTGCTTGTTTGCAAAACATCTTTTGAAAATCAAAAGCTTTTAATGCAGCTTAAATTTCTTATATATTTCTAGAGTTGTATCTATTTAATTTTTAAATAACCAAATCTCCTTTTAAATGCATGAAATAAATATAATAAAAAATAACTGACCTACCAACCAAAAAAATCCTAGTTTGCTCATAATTTAAGAATTTATTTGCCCAGTTGCAGGCTGGAGAGTATTTTTACAGTTGATATGAAAACTGCTGAAAATCTAGTTTTTTTAATGGAAATGCTGGCAGAACACCATCTACAATTGTATTAATGAGAGCTAATGAAAAAATTAAAGCAACAGCACATATCTCTTTAACTCTTGTAAATTATGTGTGCTTCCTTGTCCTTCAGGTATGATGTTGAACATAAAGGAGCAGCTGCAATGATATGATTAAAGTACAAAGCTCAATAAAGTTAGAAAACAAAAAGTTCATTCAGGTTTTGATCAACTTCAGGGGGACAAGATCTCTTAATGCCTCAATTACTCAATTACCTTTTCCATTCAGTAGCAAAATGGTTAATTGCCTGGCACGAAATAGGAAAAACTGTTGCTGTTCATTGAACTTTGTATTCCTGTGGCTTGCTGAGTAGACTGGAGACTTGAACCAAAACCCATGTGACCACAAGGAAAGCCTTTCCTTGGCATCATGGGGCCCTCTGAGAATGCTATTGCTCATCGTGTATGTAACATACTGCCAGTTTGGTTTGACAGCATTAGCTGAAGGAGGGACAGTTCTGGGTGGTTTGGTGCTTCCCTTGTGCACAGGATTGAAATCTCGAGTAGTTTTTCTTACATGTAGTTTGGCAGGAGCTGGCTCTCCCTGGGGAATTGGATCCTTTGAAGAACAGCAGAGGAACACAGGAACATAAGAACATGAATATATACAAGATTGTGCATCTGAGAAGCACCAGTCTAGGAAGTGTCTTTTTTTAGGAGATTCTTGGAGGGCTGTGATCTTGATGCCCCTTGCTAGGTACCAGTCTGTGCCAGCATGGTGAACAGGGTCCTGGACCTACAGTCTGCCTACTCTGCCTTTGTCACAGCCCTTAGGAAAATGACTGCAATAGCAGACTGGAGGTTTATGAGAAATTGGGATCTACACTTGCAACACTTCATGTGTGCTCCCTGCTTTGCAACACTGAAGGGAGGTCTAATATTACAGAAGTTTTATGGTATTTGCCTTTGTAATTTTAAAAGCATGTTTTTTGCAGACAGTAAATATTTTCCAACTGAATCTGCAAATCCTATATTCTGTGAGTGTTTATCTTGACAGTTCTGTTTCCCTTCAGTTTAGAAGATTACGAAGTCCTTGCTGCGATATGGAAAATAAATCTGCTTGTACTGACTTTAGTAAACTTCATTCTTACCACTTTTCTTTATGTCTCACATTTCCATAATGTATGCAAAATGCTTAGCTACTCAAAACATCTTTACAGGTCATTTTCCTCCCATAATAGCCAAATCAGCAGCAGAAGCACTTCATGGTTTAAATGTACTGACAGAAGAACTGTGACTGTAGAAATATGTACTATATAGTGACTTCCATAGTCACAAAGGCTCAGAATTTTCACATGAGCAGAGATGTCTTTCCCCAGCCCTGTTACTCTGTGCAAATATGGGCAGGAGATGTTTTTCGGCTTCACATTACCAAATGCCCTTGATCTAATGACATTATCGATTTTTCACTCTTATCTTTATTAATACTGGTCTATGAGGACAAACTGTGCTAGTGGTCTCCTTCAGCTATTGATTGTGATCTATATTAGAAATGTGTAGGAAGCCCGTTAAAAAAGAACAGCATTCAAATAAACGCTCACATACATGTAGTAATAGACACCTGAGGAGAAGGGGATGTATGTGCATATCCTCTGCAGTGCTGAGGAAATGATTTCAATACATTACCCAGTCACTTCATCTCTTTATGTATTTAGGAATAGATTTTTATTTGCACTAAGTCTCCTATATGCTCTGACAGGGAGTAGAGGGACATTTAAATGAGTATATCCCTTATGAACAGAGGTGAAAAGGATCTTACCATAAGTAAGGATTAAACTTTTAAGATAGTGCTTAATTCAGCTCAAGAAGATGCTACATAAGTCATTTGAAGCCAGAGAGCTATATAAATTTAGGTTATTTGCTATGTAACTGACAAGGCTGATGGCAGAAATTGCGTCATTTTGGATATTCAGTTATTGTGCAATCACTGATCGTGAGAACAAAGTTTGTGTGGTTTCCAGTAAAGTCAAAATTAATAGATCATTGTGGGGCAGGCTCTTGGCTACTGGAAATGGACATCTCTCCCTATTGAAATCATATAAATGTACTTATAATAGACCAAGAATGACATTTACCCAGTCTTTCTAATATTTATAGAAGAAGTCTATTAAGAACAACATTTTTGAGGGGGATACCTTGGTGAGCTGCAATATGTTAAGGTAAAGGGTCCTTGTTGTGGCCATTATTTGTATGTCAAATACCTATTTTTTATTTTTTATTTTTATTTTTTAGCCTGATGAAGTGTGCTGCAGTGCTCTTCCCTTTGAAGAAAGCATACTTTAAAAATAAATGAGATTTCAAGACCTGCAGATGAGATTTACAGTAGTGAAATGGTATGAAGTTCAAGTAAGCTGCAAAAGGGTAAGTAAGACCTTACTACACTTCTGCATGGCACTATACACTGCCAGTAGGAGCTTTGGACCCTGAAGTAGTGTAGCTATTTACACTGGGTTAATTAGTTCTGCCTCTACTTATCCTTTTCATTAGCAATTCTGTCTTACTTCTGGGATGCCAGCAAATGCCTCTGAATGGCCCTTCACTGGGCTGTGGAGAAAGATGAGATTGTTCAGAGGCAGTTCAATATCTTTACGCCACCTTTAATTGCATGATCTCTAATAGCCCCTTAGTAGGATCTGAGTTCGTTAGCTAAAAGTCAAAGAGAGTTATGTTCCTTGTAACGTATACAAGTATGCTTCTAGGTTCAGGTGTGGATGTATGCTCTGGATATTATATGAGGCATCCAGTCCTCAGGAATTCAAAAATCTTTCAGAGTCCAGTATTTAAAGTTTATTGGCATATCTAGCATCTTGATAGCGTTGCAAATCTTGGCCTTATGTGTCCAAATATTTTTTTTGTGAAAGTAACAAATCTTCGTGGTGTTTTGGACAGTTTTACAATTTGTCTTTGGATAAAAAATCTTAACAGAAATATGTTCCTTGGCAGTTGTGGTTTTAATGAATTATTCTTCTGACTAAATGTATGTTTAAAGTGGTTGATAAGTTGGATATTGGCACTGTTTTATATGACTTGTGGTAGTTATGTAAGTGCTGGGATTTTCCTTTTTGGCGCTAAACTGAACTTCATACTGCCAATGCGCTTAACTTCTTTTGTCTTTCTAGCATTCTCGTGATCAGTTTTATTTTGTGTGTCTTAATGATGTTCTATACATGCCATACAGTATAACATCACTTTAATGATCTGTTGGATCCATTCCATTTGTATTTGTCATTTTCTAGTTTATTCACTATCTTGATGCACAAATGGTTTTGTGGGCAATCAGCAAATTAAGAAAACACTGATTCTGCTTTTTTTTTTTTTTTTCATGTGTATGTGTTTTATCCTGTATTATATGTTTTTGGAATGTTTGTATACTTTTCTTATTGAAATTGAAAATTTCCTCCTGCCTCCAACATCGGTATTGGTAAACTATCTAGATTTATGCTTGTAAACAGGACAATTTTACAGAATATATCCAATGTATTGGCAAATCTACAATCTTCAATTTTATATCATTTTGTCTGTAGAACTTCTCTTCCTCCAATACATGCATTTTATTAAAGGATTGACCAGACTGATACAGGTGTGACTTCTCCGTGACAATCTGAAGTTTGCTAATCTTATGTCATGGAGGTGAGGGAAAATGGAAAATGAGATATTTTATAAGTACATATATTGGAAAACTGACCCACTTAGATGTTTTCACTTGCCAATGAACGCCATTTTATTCCTCAATTCTGCAACATATCAGTAGCTCTGATTCTTAATGATACTTATTAGATGAATGAAATTGAATTTAACAGGGGTAGTTCCAGAGGTTAGCAGAAAGGTGCTGCTACATTCCTGCTGCTTTACAATCAGCTGCGTGCTGCAGTGTTAAATTCTGATCTCTTAACACACAAAGCCTAATTCTGATCTCATTTACCTTCCCTTTTCCACTATCCTTTCTTATTTTGTTCATTGCTAACACTTTTCATGCAGCTTTTCTGCCACAATTTTCCCTTCGGCATGCCTTTCCTTTTTCAGACAGTTCACAAAGATGTCCAGTGAAATCTCCTGCAGACAATCACTTTTTTGTTACTGAGAAGAAACTAGCTAACTAAGGGATCTATTTATCTACCTATTTTAAGATCCTACTGCTGTGGGCAAAATGCATGACAGTGAAAGTGGGAACAAGCTGGGTGGTGATGTAGAATGATTCTGATACGTTGGAGGGAAGGAATGCCATCCAGAGGGACCTTGACATGCTTGTGAGGGGGGCTGATGCCAACCTTATGAAGTTTAACCATGACAAGTGCAAGGTCCTACACCTGGGTTGGAGCAATCCCAGGCACACATACAGGTTGGGCAGAGAAGAGATTCAGAGCAGCCCTGCGCAGAAGGACTTGGGGGTGTTGGTCGATGAATTAATGAACATGAGCCAACAATGTGCGCTTGCAGCCCAGAAAGCCAACCATACCCTGGGCTGCATCAAAAGGAGCATGACCAGCAGGTTGAGGGAGGTGATCCTGCCCCTCTACTCTGCCCTTGTGAGACATCACTTGGAGTATCGTGTGCAGTTCTGGGGTCCTCAACATAAAAAGGACATGGAACTGTTGGAACAAGTCCAGAGGAGGGCCACGAGGATGATCAGGGGACTGGAGCGCCTCCCATATGAAGACAGGCTGAGAAAGTTGGGGCTGTTGAGCCTGGAGAAGAGAAGGCTGCTTGGAGACCTCATAGCGGCCTTCCATTATCTGAAGGGGGCCTATAGAGATGCTGGGGAGGGACTCTTCATGAGGGACTGTAGTGAGAGGACAAGGAGTAATGGTTTCAAACTTAAACAGGGGAAGTTTAGATTGGATATGAGGAAGAAATTCTTTCCTGTAAGGGTGGTGAGGCAGTGGAATATGTTGCCCAGGGAAGTTGTGAATGCTCCATTGCTGGTGGTGTTGAATGCTGGATTGGACATAGCCTTGGTTGGCATGGTATAGCGTGAGATGCCCCTGCCCCTGGCAGGGGGCTTGGAACTAGATGATCTTAAGGTCCTTTCCAACCCTAAATATTCTATGATTCTATGATTATAGAGAAAATAAAGATTAATAAGCGCGGAGTTTTAACTTACAAGATTACAAGCAAAGAAGGATATTTCTATTAGCCATCAAACTGGTACTTTTATGTAGTGCTTACATCTTTTCTAACCTCTATATATCTCTGTTTACTTTTTTTTTAAGCAGGAGCTCTTCAGCTTTGATGCCTGAGAAACAGGTCACACTTTGAGACGTGGTGTATCCTAGATTCCTTAACTCGAAATGAAAGCAGTATCCCATCCAAAGTGACATCTCTGTCTTATCTGAAACTTTAAAGTGTAGTGGGCTCCATAGGCTTTAGGCAGTACCATCTCACAGTGTTGTTCATAACTCATGGCTGCTTTTTAATATTGTTTTGTCCAAGGAAAGGGATCTTTTGATTGTTTTTGAAAATCCAGAAGTTATATTTTGGTTTTAAATGCTTGTTTAAGCATTACTAAGAAATGGGCAATAGACTTCTGGATGGGAGATGTGATTGGCAGATCCCATTAAATGCTGAAAAACTGTAATTCTTGCTAATTCCTCTCATTTGCTCTTAGAATTGGTATAACAGCAAGTTAACTGTCTAACACCATGGGCATTTGTTTCACTTCTCAGTTTATTACATCATCTGTAAATTCTCAGTTTATTGCAGCATCTGTAAATCTGTTCTTTGTCAGACATTTGCAAAGTTTTATTTTGATCTGCTGTACTCTACAGACTTCTGAAGTAACTTGTGAAACCATCCATCTCCCTCAAGGAAAGATGTTCCAGGACTGACACTTCCAAATTCACTCAGGAACTAATAAGATGTATGTCTGTGTTTGCATTTATAATGCACTGGGACTGTTTGCCAATATTAGGTAACTGCATATATAAATGATTAGATATGTGCTTAAAGCCCAGCTAGAGAAAATGTTGATATATATATGCTAATGTTATTCTCTAAAATCCTCATTTCCCTTAGTTATGTCAAATACAATGACTTCTTTTTTGCGCCTTACTGGAGAGGTTACTGGGGATGCTGGTGACAAAAGTTGCCCAAGTGCTCTATTATGCACAGACAGCCAGCTTCTGCTGCATTTCTGGAATGGTCCTTTGACTCATGGAAGATGCTTGCTGAAGCAAAAAGAACACCTGTCATGGGTGGTTCTTACTCCTTGCCAAGGTATTGGATAATGACCTTAGAAGACAGACTGAAAATACCATCACCTTGACTGCACTTAACCATAAATTCACCAGGGAATCTTCACCCATGAGGAGAGCCTACTAAAAGAGCTTTTATTCTTTCTGGTTCCCAAAATAGGATAGTTTAACCCACTGTGGGTTCACCTAGCCCACAGTTTCCCTGATTGTCTCATCCAATGTCTCCTCCCAGGTGAACATGAGTGCTTGCAGCCTGCTATCCCTCCATCTGTAAGGGGATGTCCCTATGTTGCTAACATAATTAAAATACTCTAAGCTTTAACACTACCCCCACACAGACTTTCAGAAACCTGGAAACACTGATCATGTGTAGATCCAGTTAGTTCTTTTATCTAAACTAAGTAGAATTGTACAAGTGCAAAGAAATGCCAGAAGGTGTGATGCTAAGCAAGCATGAGCTATGATGTACTTGTGAGTTATCACCTGGCATATTTGGATAGTGCTGAGCATATGGTACTTCTGTGCCTAGTGTGAATTATGCATAGCTCTGATACATAGTATGTGCTTCTGCTGAACCCAGATATTTCCCACTGAGTATATTTGGTTATTTTATTTTTTATTAAATATCAAATTGAAACATTAACACAAATAAGAACAAAACTAATTATTCTCAGTTTCCAGCCAATCTTGATTTTAGGATGCTTTTTTAAATCAGAAAACCCAGAAAAGCTAGACATAAAAATGAGCATCTTCCTCACCAGACTAACAAATGTGCAAAATTTCGGAGAAATCCACTCTCACAGTTTCATTATGCAGAGGATTAATGTTTAATGCTGGCAGGCTGCAGGTCCACACTAATAAGAAAAGCTACAAAAGGCTATTGTACAGGGGAATAAAATTTCATCAAATATTCCAAGAACATCTAAAAGGTTTACAGAGTAAAAAGTTAGTTAGAAAATGTTCTATTTGTGTTCAAGCAATTTCCTTGATGTAAAATGAGATTTTACTCATACCATAATTTTACAGTTGCTAATTTTTGTCTTCTTTCACCATCTTTGACTTGATCATGCAGCTGTAAGATTTTGAGTTTTCTTTGACTTGTTTTGATCGTGTAAAACTCAGACCAGATAGTTTTTTTTTCTTCCTTATTACACTGAAATGAATATCGATGTCGCATTGATCAATATTCTCATACTGACTGAAACAACAGCCAGTCAACAAAATATCACTGATGAATATAGCTTTTTTGAATAAAAAAGAAATTATTCAAGTTTGTATTACAAATCTGTTGCAGATCTCTTCTATGAACACTCTTGTTTGGAAGTTTGCCACAATATTAACAAAAAACCAAAACAAAAATAGAATTCATAAACAGTCTGGAAGAAGAATCATTTAAAATCTTGGACAGATATTTCCAGAAAATTTTTGCCAGTAGTTTTCTTGTTAGTCTGATTTCTCATTCTTAATTTATTCTGCAGCACTCTAAAATGCTGAGATCAGAATCTTTCTCTATAGGGGATTTTCTGTTGAGTTCAATATGTCATGAATTTCACTTAAGATGAGCAGCTTCCTACTTAATGTTAACAAAATAATACTTTGTTAATCTAAACAAAAAAATACCCTCAAAGATATTGAATGAACATAATATGTTCAATGCAGTGGCTATAAATATGGAAGGAAGCAATATACTTTCTGCTCAGAAGAAAAAAATGTTGCAAAATGCGCTAACTTGAACAACAACAAAAAATGTCCTTTTCATAAATATTACTGAGATGTTTTGTCAATAGTCAATATATCACGAAGCCCTTATGAAGTAATTTAGTAGGCTTTTAGGTCCTTATGAGGATCTCTGAAAACTCCTCCATATATTTTTCAGGATATATTAGAAAAGAAAAGCTTAGTTGAGAATTTTACCTCTGTAAATCTACAGAAAGAGTGTTGTAAGGACAATCTCAGAAACAAAGTTTAAGACTTGCTGGTTAGCTGCTCAGTGCTGCCATCTTAGCTGTTTCTGTATGAATTCATAGACTCTAAGACGAATTTCCAGCACTTTATTTTTTCCTGTAAGTCACCAGTGGACAGTGTTTATTCAAAACTAATTTTATTTAATCTCTTGCAAAAGTTAGTGATCACGTGAGGAACTCAAATCTCTTGAACATGGTGGTCAACTGTCTGGGTTCTGAAGGTCTTTGCAATGGCTTCTTCAGCTGGATCAGATGAGATTCCCTGAAGTGTTGTTCTGATGAATTCTTGTAATCTACTTACTTAGTGGTCCTGCGTAAGCGCTCAGAAATATGCACAATCCATCCTTTGTTATTGGTCATCTTCAACTGTACAACACAGACATGCGCAAATAAGTGGTAGAAAAGGTGGTCCTACATGACAATTTCTCCTGCAGGACTAATTTCTGAAATTAATTAGGATCTCACGTGAGCACAATTTGTCAGATTTGCAGCTGGAATTGTTTGGGAGCATTTCTAGGATGACCTTAGTCTCCACGCAGGATATTAGTCCACACATCGAGTGTACAAATAGTGACCTTCAGCTGATCTATGCACAGCATTAACTGCCTAAGGAGATCTTCCAGATTCAAAAATTCTCCTGGAGAGTCCTGTAGCATCTAGTTAAAAGCCTTGCCACAGAGATGGCTAGAAGCAGAGTCCATCATCATGCCTTAGGTCAGTCTGCTTCCACACCTATGCAGAAACTGGTTCCAGCATTCCTGGATGACATGGGAGCTTGAGGCAGGTTACACTGGGTTTTCACACAAGCACAACTGTGACACCTAGCTAGAACACAACTGTGGCTTGAATTTCCTCCTTGCATCACAGCTGTAACTCAGATTCCTTAGATTTTCCTCCAATACTTGCCAAAGAAAATATTAATTTTTATAATCTTAATTCTTTAAACTAAAGCTTTGTGACTGCTGTATACGCGCAGCAAGCTGTTCCTAGATCTTCATCTGTTTACGTACAGAAGACGACAAGCATGTGAGCATATGAAATATCAAAACTCTCTGGGAAATGAAAGCAGTTTATACCCCAGACACTATCACCTGTCACTATTTCCAGCATATGGTTCCGCAAATTTATTTGAATTGCATGTATGAATGTTCATTCATTGTTCATTGTGTTTACTTTTAATATGTAGGCAAAGCATATTTATAGTAAAGAACAGGAAAAGAAAGAAGGAGAGCAAAGGGAATAACAGAAAAACAGAAGAAAGAAAAAAATTGGAAACAAGTTGCAGCTTGAACTGCTACTAAAAGAGTTTTTTCTAAGAGAAGATGGTTTTGGACTTTGTTCTGGCTGAAAGGAGGTGGACAGAGGGGAAAAAATGACTCTGCTGGATTTTTTGATGTTCTGAGAAACAGAAATTTACTTTTTAGTCCCAGTGATTAATAACCTTAATCCACACAGGCAGACTTTTTCCCAGACCTAGGACTTAACTGATTTCAATATTAGATACGACACAAAAACCTTAACACAACTAAATAAAACCACAGCTGATAGACTGACGAATCATGCTGTGGTGGGTGTTAATGTTATTTTAGGTACAGCTAGAGTTACAAATGAGCTCTAAGAAGTTAATTTATCCTTTCATTTTCAATCAAAGGGCAGCACCTATTTTAGTAGCCATTTTATTCTGACAAAAATAAAGACGAGCATCAACCAGCATTGCACCATATGAGTGACGGAGAAAATAAATGTTTCTGTAATGATGATAACATGTTGTAAAAACCCAGTGCCAGAGGCTAATAAAGAAATGTTCAGATTTTTAATCTTTGTTGCTTTTTAAAAAACAGCACAAAAAGTGTTTTATTTTGAATCCGCATTTTTGTAGCTGGTATATCTTGTACAATGATACAAAACCGTTTGGTTTTCTTTGAAGAAGTTCCTTCATAAAGTATGTGAGCTTTTTTCCATTTACAAAAATGCCTGAAAAAATGTAAGGGGGTGGAAAAAACCCAACACAAACCCCAACATAATTAGAATGCTTTAAACCCATTGTTGTCACTCTGGATATTTTCATACTAATAAATCTAGTTTTCGAAAAAGAAGTTATGGTGCTTTGTTGGTGTAATGTGTGCATTGAAATCTCTGTTAAAATTGTGATAATATTCTGACATGCACAACACCAAATACTACCTCATAAACTGTAGTGATGGGAAATTAAGTGAACTGGAAGAAAGTTAAGAGTATGATGTTAACAGAGGAAGACAGGGTGAGAAAAATGTCGCAGGAAAATGTTACCATTGTTAATAGGGTCTTATAAAATTAATTAACAAATGTTACCATTGTTAATTTCAATGTAGAAACTGTGTATAATGCAACACCAAGTCAGTGCGCTAACATTATTTCCCTGTCTTGAGACACCTTGGCATTTACTTCAGTATCTTTTAGTGCAATTCATCGTATTTGTCCCCTTCCTCAAAATGCATGGTTCCTGAGCATTTGCAACAGGACATTCAAAAGTTGTTAAAACAAGAGGACTGACAGAAAGAATTTTTTGACACTTATTTCTTCAGTCTAAAACCAGATTATAGTTCCAGAAATTTTCATTGAGCTTAGTAATAGTTTTAGGGTCTAACAGATTAGATTAATCTTGATTTTCTCAAAATGATAATTTCCATTGTACCTGAATGGGATCAGACATGGAAGGCTTAGCGGAAAGCTTTGCTACAATTATTGTGGGTGCTGACATTCAAGCATATGGATCACCACCTCCTCCAATTCTGAAAAGGACCTAAAAGCTCTAGTGTTGTCTTGACAGTAGCCCTCCACTGTAGGGCTTCTGGCTTTATTAAGTATTCATTATGAGAAATATTTATGATATATAGTAAAAACTGACTTCATTTGAAAGTAGGGATAAGATAGCTGAAGATGTAAGGCATACCACTCAATTATAAAGCATTGTATAAAAAGAAAAGGCTGATAACCTTTCATTTGAAAACAAAAAGCTCTAGCACTAAGTACAATATATTTTATGGATAAAATTTGTCACTACAGTTATTATATAAAGAAATGAAAACCACTATATGTAAGAAATGTTATCTAGTAAATTCTGAACTGGAGGTAGATGACTCTCTCAGCATGTTCAGTGACTTGGAATAATTCACTAATGAATGCTCTTCACCTGGAGAAATCCTAGCCTGAATTTCATGGCAACCTTAAATAGATCATATTTGATTTCATGCTCACTTCAAAAGCAGGCAACAAAAATAGTGAGAAGGGTAAAATGAAGTGGCAAAATTCTTCATAGGAGTTGTCATCTCTCACCTGTCAAGTTTTGAGATTGTTTTATGATTTTTGGTGTATGTATGTACCCTCCGTTTAACAGTTATATTGTTATTTCAGAATCAATTGTGAGAGTTTCAGGTGATGCATACTGCATTTACACATTTACACGGAAATGTATAGCATGCTAACAGCACTAGAGCAGCATTACTGGCAGGGTCTTATAAAAGAAACAAGGGTGCTACACGCTCGTATACAAACACATGTAGACCATGCAAATGCAGGTCCATTTATTCCAGCTGAAGTGGATTTAGTAACTATGAACTGCTGAAGAATGATGGTGTACTGTGTGTTGTACTTTATTCAGGGAATAGGTATGAGACAGATAATGAAAGACAACTGTAGAAATATAAACTGATCCTTCACCTGGAAGATATAGTTCTGACAGACAAAAACTATAATTAATTTTAAATAAATTTTGCATGCTGAGGTTTAGAAATTTGATGAAAAGTCTTTCACTTTGATTTTCAATATAGACAGTTGTCCATTATGCTCAGCAATTCATTCATTTCTTTGAAAATATCTCTTTGATGTAATACTCTTTAGCCTGTCGCCTGATCAGGATATAATGCTCCTGGTCCTATACTTTTAAATTCTTGTTTATCTAATTTCCCTTTATTTAGTCTTTTAAAAGGGCTCTGTTAATTTTTTGCTGTTCAATCAATTTCATTTGTATCTTTGTATGAGTTTTGGTTAATTTTTGATTTATTGCTATCTAAGTGCAAGCATCAGAAACTTTTTAGGAAGCCTTAAAAAAAGGCTTATTTGCTATTTTATTGAGGATTCATTTTACTGTTCTTTTCATTAAAATTTCTGGGCTGGACTGTGACCTGTGCACCCTATGTAATTGTAATGCTGAAATGAAAGGCCGTATAAAGAACAAAAAAAAAAAAAAAAAAAAAAATCCAAACACCCACAAGCATGAGATTTCTTCTGCTTTATTGCCACCTATACATTTTTAATTCTCATACATTCCCAGGGTAGAAATTTAAATTGTAGGCAAAGGCCAGTAGAGTTTTTGATAGGAATCTCTGAAAGCTGATTTTTAGAATCCCTCAAGACAGGGAACTTTTAAATACACCAAGTACTCACAATAGCTTTATTGCCACATTGCTACTTCACTCTGTAGATTGCACGAAAGCCTGGAGACTAATTTCAACAACAGCCACAATTTACTAGCTATAGTAGCCCTCAGATGAATAGTTTCTTGTAAAATCAGTGGCAGCTTTATCCTACTGGAGCACAAATAAATCAGCTCTTATTATTCCACATTCATTTAATCTGAGACATTAGTCAGTGAGACCTTTCTGCAGCCTAATAAACAGCAACAGCAGCAGTTTTTCTTTATGAGAGTAGTTGTTCATCCTAAATTAGAGCCAGCATTAGGGGAAGGCAGAAACTTTTGCAGCATGATTTAAAGATATATAATATGAGACTATAATAGTGTATGAAAACTACACCCTTGTGTATAAATATAGTCAGGTCATAATTTTGCTATATGTGGGTTACTTTAGAACATGTGGGTTATTTTATCTTGAAAATGTATATTTTGTTGTGGTGAGTAATATTCATGTTATTTGGATATTTCCGAGGATTTGGCAGTGGCTTTTAACATTGTACTTTAGCTACCTTGTTCCGGGGTAAAAAATGTGACATGAACACAGTGATTCAAAAAGATTATTTAACTCCATGCTATTTCGATTTTACAACCCAAAAACCAAGAGAGCATCTCCTTAGCTCATATTTACAAACAAACATTCTTTCTGTTTAAATGTTTGGTGGCTATGAAATGGACAATATCCAGGGTTTTGAATGTGTGCTCTCCTAATTACTGCAATATATGAAAAAATCGGCTTTTGTTCCTTTCAAAAGCTTTTATTTTGAGCAATGTTTTTCTTTATGGATATCAATGTTAGTCTTTCTTATAGACCTACGTGGTCTATCTTTGAAAGACAGGCAGAAAGTGGGTAATATTCAGATTGAAACAGAAAACTTCACAAATTTAGTTTTCAAGAAAGAAAGCCATTTGTCTGAAAGCTGTTCAAGAGCTGCCAAATTCTTCAGAGTTTGTGCTAGAACCTTTAGGGCTTTTCCTGGTTGAGAACTGCAGTTTGAATTAAACTGCTTGAGGTTATGTATTTGCTTGAATGATAAATTCAGAATGAAATTCTAGAGCTGTGGAAGTGAAAATCTGGTGGAGTGGCTCAGGATCACATGGCTTGTAATGAGTAATTTTGAATTAAGGTTTTTTGAAAAGTTTAAGTATTTAATTTTTTCTGGTGAGTGCGCTGTGTCTATCCTACTGCCACAGTACATTAATGACTGTTTTTGTTATTTATTGGATCTGGCTATTAGTCCATTACTAAGAATCTTTCAGCTGAAAAATGGTGTCCCTTGAAGCACTTGTTTTACTTCAGTTTGGATCCTTAAGTAAGAAAAATAGAGGATGAGTCTCTGACCCTTTGAAAGTGATTTATATCCATCAAAAATTAATTTGCTTTTGGTTGATAATTTTTGGTTCCACTGTTACATGAAGTCATACTTATGTCTGCATAAACATATATGCAAACATTATAGGGGCACACAAGAAAGTGGATGTACATACGTTTATTAATTCGTATAATTTTGTCATCAGCTATAGACAGAATCTTCACAATACTGGAAATGATTTACTATTGCTTCATGTTCCCCATGTAATCTGGATATTTTCTTTTATTTTTAATTGGATTTTGTCTGTAGCTCTTAATTTCATTCAGTTATATTATTGAAATAAAAAATAAAGACTGAAATGCTAAAGTCTGGAGTCTGCAGTATCTTGTTGCCATGTGGCATTGCTGTGTTTTTTTAATTGTAAACATCATTGCAGCTTCTTCTCCCTCTTTGTACCACTGATACACTATAAAAATGAAAACAAATCTAATATGAGCCCTGCTTTAAGGGTTAATTATCTATTTGTGACTGAGTGGTTCTAGGAATCATATAATTGCTGCCAAATATCTGGATGAGTCTTTTAATGAAAATTACAGCTTTCATGCTTGCCAACAGCTCCAGGAAGACAGAGCAATTGGAGCAAAACCATAATTTAGTACCATACGTCCACTCATTTCTACCAAACAGAGCACATTTAGTGCCTCTGTTTCTACGTAGCCAACATACAGTATGGGAAGATGTTGATGTAAAATAGCTGCTGTCCAAAACAGTAGCAATTGTCAGGCTACTGCTCTCATATAGATAGCATTTTTCAGGATTCTTCATTTTCTTTCATTCATACACACTGTCAGCCTCGTAACAGTCCAGGAGAACAGGTTATATTTTTCCTCATTAATATTCTTTGAATAATCTTGAATTGATCAAGAAAGAGTCATCACAAATCTGTTCCTGAGAAAAAAACCACCTGCACCCATTTTTAGTGCTTACATTCAAGATTCATCCTTCCTGCCCTTAAAATCTTTTTTGCTTCTTTTTTTGAGATATGCGCTATATATGTCCTGCCTGCAGAATATGTTATTGACTAGAAGCACAAGAAGCACAGCAGAAATCTGAAGGTTTCTTCTCAAGAACATGGCTGCTGGGTTTTGCAGAGGTGCTGAGGGCAGAATTCAGCAAACCTCTGCTTCCATGGGGTTGATGTCCCTTGCAGGGTAGCACAAAGCCTGGGTCTTTATGCACTGGCCTGGTTGAATGCTGTTCACAGCTCACCCAGGAACACAGGCAGCATGGGATGAAAAATGCCCCCCTTCATATATCACACCTGGACAGCTGGGAAGAAAATGTAGAAGAACTCAGCCTTTCTGGAAACTAAGTGACCTTTCAGTAGCACGCAGACTACTACAGTCCCAGGCAAATACTGTATCTGACTACATTTAATTAATGCACTTAGGCTTTCCTTTTATAAATAGTATACCTGAATTCAAAGGATCAGGTTTGAAATTAATGTGGCTAGGCACATGTACTCTCATATTCATACCTCCAATATCCCCCTTTAAATTGTAAGCCTAAATCATTTTGAGTTTGTCTCATGGTTTATCATAGCATGGGCTGCTTAGTGACAAGTGAACTGTTTTCCTGGAGGAGCTGATACACTGAAGAAGAACAGTGCTTGATGTCCTCCCTGCTGCAGCAGAAAAGATCAAGAAGTCCTTATTATCTAGGATTGTAGTGCATGGTTGAAACATGGGCTGAGTCATAGTCTGGAATCCCCACATTCTCCTGGGAGAATGTGGTATAGGGAATGTCCTCATACAGAAAAGGCTCTGCATTTTATGACTCTAGAGTTTTTAAAGGTCTGATGATATTTCCTTTACTGCACTGTAATAGCTAGATAAGAATCTGACATGGGCAAAGTATGCCCTTGACAGGGTCTTCGCACCTTCTCAAGCAGCTGGCAGTAACCTCCATCAGAGAGGGAAAACTGAGGTAGGCTGGCAGGCTGGCCATAGCCAGGAAAAGGATTTTAGCATAACCAATGTAAAGAGGATATTCTTGATTTTTATTTTATTTTTCACTTTCTCTCCAGCTCATTTGGATTCTCTCTATGGAGAAGAACAGTCTCTTATGCTATCCAGGGTTGAATTTCCAGCATGATATGAGGATTAGTTGCATTCTTGTCCCCATACCAGTAATGAGTTGTTCAGCTCGATGCTGCATACTGCGCTGAACATTTATCCCTAGGGTCTCAAGTATCAGCTAGGAGGGAGGTGAGAGCTCAGGAGACTTCTTCAGCTTGAGAGATCCCAGGACAGGAGAATGGAAAATGGTAATTATTGCATATGATAGAGAGAAAAGTTTGGGACTGAAATAGCAGGGGGATTGCAGTTCAGGATTAAAGCCACATTGCCAAAGCGGTATAGGGGTGGCATAATACAATGTTTTCTCTAACTGTGCCCGGCTATAGCCGCTGTAGGTTGTGACCCTCTGATCCTGTAAGTTGGACAAGGGCAAAACCAGCAACATCATGGTAAATTAAACAAATTAGGTGAGTCCAGTTTTCATCACTTATTTGTATATGCATTGCTCACCAGGGAACCCTTCACGGGCAAAGGCAACGATCTGATTTGCACACTCAGATTTTGCCTTCATATTTTGCATTGGCTCATCACATGCAAATGTATGCATTCAGTTGCATGCACCAAGGTTTGAAAATCATTCCTCTGGTTTCAAGGAAGAAAAAGACAGAATAATAATCACTCCCTCTCCCTCCCCCCTGCCCGGCCTATTGTCAACAAATTTCAATTCATCACTGTTGATTTTGCTGAAACCTACTTTGGAACGTTACAGCTAGGATTGATGTTATCCAATGCCATTTTTATCAGGATTTCACTGCGCAATACCGAGTATTCAGGGGAGTCACTGCAGGCTGCTGGTGCCCATGATTGCCTCTGACATGTACAGCTGAAAGGACTCTTATTCCAAGAATGATCTTTTTTTTTAGGCTGTATTGAGTTGGGACTGATTTTGATAGCCAGTTTCAGTCAAGAATCATAAAGTTATTGCACATTTAAGACCGTCAGTATGAGAATCATTCTCTATCTCTCTCTCCCTTCCCCTCTCACTGTTCCTCCCCCTCCCTTTCTCACTCTCATCATTTCACAGGACTGCAAGGTTACAGAAAGGTCTAATCAATTGTCAAACTCTCCTTTATCTCTGAGAAGGTGGTAAAAAAATCTAACTGCCCTGCTGTAGGGGGTTCTTCTGACTACACAGCACCCTTTTTCACATACAATGCTACCATGATTAATGTCCTCCCACCTCAGACCTTGTTAAAACCTGTTCTTTAAAGCAGGCTGGTGCACCACAGTGAGAGCAAGAGCAAGGTTGCATAAATCAACGTGTTCTCACAGCCCCCAGGATATCCATTATAGATGCCAGCTGGATGACTGGAAGATAGAGAAAAATGAATATTGTATCCTGTGGCCTTTTGCCTCTAATGACCACTTTTCAACATTTTTGAAGGCATGATTAAATTTTGATAACTGGGGAAGTCACTCTGAGCAGGCTGAAATAGAGATAAATTGACTGAGGGTCTGACATCCCAGTGGAGAGCAGGCAACTAATTAGTGTGTGAATCGCACTCTGAAAGAGATGTAAAAGGGAGGCTGGTTTAATCAGAGGAGCTGCTGAGGTACAGGAATAGTCAGGGATAATAGCAGCCTAGGTAGAAATCACAGGCTCAACGAGCAGCTCTTTCTGTCTGCTTGATTGGCAGCCGCTGACCTAGTGTCCAAAACCTTTGAACTCTTACAACAGTAATAGCCTTGTCAAAGCAATTTGCTTGCAGTTTTCTATGACCAGTTATTTCAGCCGTGGAGCTGGGACATCCAATTTGAAAGGGCACTTTGCTCCTCTGCTGCAGTGGAAGCTGAGCGGAACAGCCTCATTATTTCTGATGACTTTACTTTTGAACCCTTTAACTCCCCTCCCCTTTCCTCTCTTCCCCAATGCACTCCACACATTGCATATGTACCCTCTCCCTGGGGACCTTGCTGTATGGACGAAGTGTCAGATCAATTTAGCTGTTGATTGCAGCAAGGGAAATGAGGGCAGGGGAAGGGAAAACCCCCACCACTCCGTGTAATGCCGCGGTTTTATTGCAGGAACTGAGCCTCCTTGATGTCTGAACTAGCAATGCTGTTGGACATATGAAACACAATCATATCTGGAGTTCCTCTTGCTGCGTTTAGGGGAATTAAAGGCAACATTTAATCCCTTTAAAGAGCAGCTGGGATAACACCTCCTTTAGTTGGAAATGAAGGATAGTACACCTATGCAAGAGATGACTAAGATAATGCCTTTCCTGTAGTGCTTCCCATTTACCCAGCATACATATGTAAAATTTTCTTTGTGGTAGCAAGAATGTTCTCACTTAAACTTAAACTGTTGTTTAGGGGACTAATAATAATTCCCTAATAAGCTGCAGGAGCTGGTGAGCACATTTTTTTTCCTTGTAGGGAGGAAGGGTAGCAGAAGAGAGAGAAAGAAGATAGACCAGAAAGCTTGCTGTCTTATTCCATTTGGTAGCGTGAATGAGTGTTGCTCAGAATTATTTTTTTGCCTGGACCAGACTAGTTTCTCTTTTTAAGCTGATCAGTCCCCCTGGGTCTCGTATTATATCAAGGACTAGGAAACCTTATGTGGCTGGGTTTTGATGTGACAGCGTACTGTTTCTGCAAAGCCTTCAGCTAAGATTTTCAAAAGCACAATTTTTCACATGAAAATGAGGGCCGGTTGTAACTTCGGCACATAATTAGGCACCTGCTGTATATTAATACTCTTATGAGGTGGCTTAGTCTAGTGGTAGCTCAGGGCATGAGTACATGAATAAAGTATGCTCAGCTGCTGATTGATAACATGCTTGCTACTCCACAGTCCTTGCCTGTGTCCATGGTACTATCTGCAGTACATGACTGGAACTGCGTTTGTGCTCACACATATATCCAGTGAGCAGTATGCAGACTGTCAAGGCAGGATGGCTCCTGACCCTTCAGGGCTGTGATTATGTCTCTTACCATTTATTTCTGAGTAGAGGAGTGTTACTTTATCAAACACATGGAAACACTTTGGGTCCATTTACAGGTCACTTTTCTACTTCATGAGTCTGTCTTCTCACTATGGACTTATACACTGGGAGGCACATGAACATCCATTTCTTAAATATTCTTAAAATCTGGAGTGACAACATGGAGGTTCTCATCAGAAATATGTGATTGTAATAACTTTCCTGAGAAGTCACAAAATTCCTGGGGGGATTAGGAAAACCTTGATATATGTTTAATTTTGTATAGCTGGGAAAACCATATAGGTGTTTTGCTAAACTATGGTCAAAAGGCTAACTTCCTTGGTCATTACTAGAATTATTTCTCAAAACAACCTGGGAAAACAAGGCACAGAAAAGTTAAGAGTTTTGTCTAAGGCTATGCTTAAGGTCAGTCGTAAAGAAAATAGTTATGGCTTAATTGTTGGCTTCCTTTCCTGATCATTTTAGGGCTATTAAAAAGAAATAACAAAATCTTCTAATTGCTAACTAGACTGGAGGGAAAGAATTTGACTACTGTGTATGCTAAATATGAGGCTTCTGCTAAAAGCCACCTCATGACTCCTTGCTGACCTGCTGAAAAGTAGCGACAAGCACTTTGCTTCAGAATTGGGAGCAGCAGACTGTCGTGGTTTAAGCCTCTATAACTCACGCAGTTTTGCTCACTCACTCCCCCCTCTTTCCTCCCCCCGCTCCCTGAGGGATGGGAAGGAGAATCGAAAAGAATGCAAATCCCACAGGTTGAGATAAGAACAGTTTAGTAACTAAAGTATAACACAAATCACTGCTGCTACCACCAATAATAATAATGACAAGGGAAATACAAGGAAAGAATACAATTTCTCACCACCTAAAACCAAACCCGACCATGCAGTGCACCCCCACCCTTCCGGGTCTCTGCTCTCTGCTCTCCATCTTGGGCATGACGTGCTGTGGTATGGAATAACCTCTTTGGTCAGTTTGGGTCAGGTGTCCTGTCTCTGCTTCCTCCTGACTCCCCTCCTCCCTGGCAGAGCATGAAACTCAGAAAGTTCTTGGCCAGACCAAAACATCACTAAGCAGTAACCGAAACACTGGTGTTATCAGTGCTGTTCCCAGGCCCAAAATCAAAAACACAGCGCTGCACCAGCTACCGAGGAGGAGAAAAATGACTGCTCCTGCTGAACCCATGACACAGACATAGCAATGAAATTAAAAGGAAAAAAACCCAACAAATCCACCCTAAGTAGAACAACAGTTTGTAGCAAAAGTTATTCTATGCATCAGGACATTGGCTTCTATGAAAAAACAAGAGGCTGGCATGTCAGAAATATGGAAATCTTGTATAAATATTGCTCATAAAAAAGCCAAGAACTAAAAGGTGAGGTATACAGCTGAGGCATCTTAAAAATAGATGGGTCTGTTGATGTGTTTCTGTGCATATTCCTGGTTTAAAATGACAAATATGCCTGCAGCAATGATGATTACATGAAGAAACTTCATGTTTGAGATGCAAAGCCACTTAGAACTGTGTTAATATCAGTGGAACATAATAAAAAATATGTTTCAATTAATGACCTTCCCTTTCCTACCAGTCCCTACATGATTTCTGACTTTGGTGTCAGATTGTGTGGCAAAATGATTCTGAAGTTATGAGCAATAAAATCAGACACGATAAATTTGTGTAGGCCAGG
This sequence comes from Ara ararauna, assembly GCA_028858755.1. Lineage (NCBI taxonomy): Eukaryota > Metazoa > Chordata > Aves > Psittaciformes > Psittacidae > Ara > Ara ararauna. Next base: position 28,358,092 of record CM054410.1, read on the forward strand.
CAAATATGATGGCTTAATTGCTACTTTAGTGAAAAGGCTGCAGCCATTATGTTAAATTATTAAAAATAACACCCACTGTAATTTATCAGCATTTTAGCCATTACTGCATTTTTAAAAAAAAATGTTGGCAATTTTGACATTACGATATTTGGGATAATAAAAGTCAGCAGGGATAGTTTGCAGTACAGTACAAGGTAGAGATAGGAGTAGGTATTTATGTGAGTCTTACCAGCTTGCACAACTTTAGCTCTTGTGGCTGGAAGACTTAGGAGGAATACACCCTCTGTGCTCATTTGAGAGGAAAGGAAAAGGGAGGGATTGTCGTGGCTAGGGATGAGGCTTTGAAGCCAGGCACTGCAGTATTCCACTCTCAGACTCTATTGCTAATAGTTCTGCTTTTTGCTTTTGATGTATAACATTTTTGTTAAGGTTAAGACCATGTGAAGGCAGTGACAGCTGCTCAGTTGCCAAGCAAGATAATTGCAAATTTAAGCTTTATCAGGGTGTGGGCAATCTCTGTCTATGTATTTCAGTTTTTAGGACTTTGTCTACCCAAATCTATTCAAACTCTGAAAGTAGCAGCCTTTACCTTTAAGGGGGTCTTTCAGAAAGCAAGCCTTATGGTAAAAGACTCATGTCTTGCCGTTATGGGTATCTGGATATTTCAAAGATTGCAAATGAGATTTTGAGAGGCATCTCAGAGACACAGGTGAGTCTTGAGAGATGCTTTTTCACAGAGGAGGAAGAACATGGATGATCCTGCTTTGCGCTCCTTTAAAACCTCTGCTTTGACTAACTGAAATGTTTTCACGGGTGAAATGAGAGTAGGTAGATCTGCCAGTCTCTCAGTGCTCCCTTGGTTAGCACAACATGAGGAACGTGCTCCTTTTATTTCTATGCAGACCAGAGGTTTTCAAACAACAACACAAGTCAAGTCAAGGAACTGAGGCATGCAGAAAATTGCCAGAGAAAGAAATGCTGAGGAAAGAAAAGGCTGGAGTTGTTAGAGTCAGATATAACTGCACAAAGAGCCTTAAACATTTATTTCACTATGTGTGCCAGTTATGATGCAAGTATCTCACAGTCCTTCTACTCATGCTTTAAGAAAGGATGGGGAAGTAGAAAAAGTAGAAGAAAATCTATGACACAATTTAACATTGCTATCTAGGATCTGTAATATTATAAAGCAGGATTATAAAGCAAAATCTTGCAGTGGCTGTATCTCCTTTGTGCAGATATGTGTTTCCACATGCATGTGTATACAAACATCTGTTTCAGTACATGGGCATCTTCACATGGAGATACATAATTGAAGTAATTAATTCCATTTAATAGCAATCTACAAAATGGCGTGCCTTAAATGGCTTATTGTAAAGCTTGTCATTATGGCAATTCAGTTAAATGATATTGTAGTATTATTCCTCATCCTATGTGCAAAATCCAGTGAAAACATCACTAAAATTTGGAGAAACCATTCTAAACATCAGCAGAAAAGAGTGTTTGATTAGAATCAAAACAGTGCCTTCCAAAATCTCTGACAGGTAAATTATGGATATTTTCTTTTGTTATATAATGTTAATTTGAAGAAAGAAGTTCAGGCTGTCAATGGGGTTTTAAAAATACCATAATATGCATTCAAAGACTAAGATAATTGGGACATATATTTCTCAAAATATAGACAGAAGAACTTCAACTGATTTTTGATGTCTCTTTTTCAAACACCTAAAATCATTCTGTAATTTGTCCCAACTCCACTTTTCTGAATTAATACAGAGAATGATGAAAAGTATCTTTATTTCCCTTCATACTCAATCTTAACTTAGAAATTCTTTTTTTTTTTTTTTAAGTGCAACTTGTGCTAGAATTATGGCAGTTTTTGAATCCTGTTTTCTTGTAGATTTACAACTATCACGATCTCCAACTGTGCTCTATCTACTGAGTTAACTCTTCCATGTGATAGGCCAACACATTTTTACAAATGTGATACTCAGTCACTGGGCGAAAAATAGAAGGCCTCTTTTAAAGGGCTACACGGATGAAGATAATTACAGAGTGGAGCTCTTAAACATTTTTCACTGAGTGAGTAACATACTAGCTGGAAAACATAGCACAGAGAAACAGTTGACAAGTGCAATCAAATTTACAATCACGCTTAGGGTGTTACGTGGCATACTCACATTCACACATACATCCAATAAATATTCAATTAGTGACTGTACCCTACAATCTTTAAAGCTAAAGACCTTATGCGCAGTTTTGAACTAAAAATCAGTGTTGTTAACCTGGTGGCAGATCTTGATCCATACTTGGAATCATGTGTGCCTCTCTGCGTCTTTGAAGCATAGAGCTTTTTCAGTCAGATCAGGTTTTTAGTTTGAAAACGCAGCTGAGTTGAAGCATGCTGGTTAAACAGTTGAACAGGGACTTAGCTCAGCAGACTATGGAGCCAATTTCTGAGGAGAAATCACACTCACCTGTGGTGTGAGGGGACATAAACTAGTACAGCTCATGTAAAAATTGTTATGTCCAGAGTTGATATATCCTCAGGAGTGAACTATGTGGTGCTCTTTTTCAGGGGATAGTGGCAGAGAATCATAGAATCATAGAATAGTTAGGGATGGAAAGGACCTTAAGATCATCTAGTTCCAAGCCCCTTGCCAGGGGCAGGGACACCTCCCACTAAACCATGCCAACCAAGGCTATGTCCAATCCAGCCTTCAACACCGCCAGCAATGGAGCATTCACAGCTTCCCTGGGCAACATATTCCACTGCCTCACCACCCTTACAGGAAAGAATTTCTGCCTCATATCCAATCTAAACTTCCTCTAAGTTTGAACCCATTACCCCTTGTCCTCTCACTACAGTCCCTCATGAAGAGTCCCTCCCCAGCATCTCTATAGGCCCCGCTCAGATACTGGAAGGCTGCTATGAGGTCTCCACGCAGCCTTCTCTTCTCCAGGCTCAACAGCCCCAACTTTCTCAGCCTATCTTCCTATGGGAGGCACTCCAGTCCCTCGATCATCCTCGTGGTCCTCCCCTGGACTTGTTCCAACAGTTCCATGTCCTTTTTATGTTGAGGACCCCAGAACTGCACACAATACTCCAAGTGAGGTCTCACAAGAGCAGAGTAGAGGGGCAGATCAACTCCCCCGACCTGCTGGTCACGCTCCTTTTGATGCAGCCCAGGATATGGTTGGCTTTCTGGGCTGCAAGCACACACTGCCAGCTCATATTCATTTTCTCATCAACCAACACCCCCAAGTCCTTCTGCGCAGGGCTGTTCTGAATCTCTTCTCTGCCCAACCTGTAGCTGTGCCTGGGATTGCTCCAACCCAGGTGGAGGACCTTGCACTTGGCATGGTTAAACTTCATAAGGTTGGCATCAGCCCCCCTCACAAGCATGTCAAGGTCCCTCTGGATGGCATTGCTTCCCTCCAGTGTACCAACCGAACCACACAGCTTGGTGTCATTGGCAAACTTGCTGAGGGCGTGCTCAATCCCACTGTCCATGTCACTGACAAAGATGTTGAACAAGACCGGTCCCAGCACCGATTCCTGAGGCACACCACCTGTTACTGGTCTCCAGCTGGACATTGAGCCATTGAGCACAACTCTTTGTGTGCGGCCATACAGCCAGTCCTTTAACCGCCAAGTGGTCCAACTATCAAATTGATGTATCTCCAACTTAGAGACAAGGAGCACCTCCTGTATGAAGATAGGCTGAGAAAGTTGGGGCTATTCATCCTGGAGAAGAGAAGGCTGCGTGGAGACCTCATAGTGGCCTTCCAATATCTGAAGGGCGCCTATAGGGATGCTGGGGAGGGACTCTTCACTAGGGACTGTAGCTATAGGACAAGGGGTAATGGGCTCAAACTTAAACAGGGAAAGTATAAATTTGATATAAGGAAGAAATTCTTTACTGTGAGGTTGGTGAGGCAGTGGAATGGGATGCCCAGGGAAGCTGTGATTGCTCCATCACTGGTGGTGTTGAAGGCTGGATTGGACATAGGCTTGGGTGGCATGTTTTAGTAGGAGGTGTCCCTGCCCGTGGCAGGGGGGTTTGAACTAGATGATCTTAAGGTCCTTTCCAACCCCAACTGTTCTATGATTCTATGATTCTATGTCATGTGGGACAGTGTCAAACGCTTTACACAAGTCCAGGTAGACGACATCAACTGCTCTACCCCTGTCCATCAGTTCCATAGCCCCATCATAGAAAGCCACCAGATTGGTCAGGCAGGATTTCCCCTTACTGAAGCCATGCTTGTTGTCACCATCCAACTTGTTTTTCATGTGCCTTAGCATGCCTTCCAGGAGAATCCACTCCACGATTTTGCCAGGCACAGAGGTGAGACTGAGTGGTCTGTAGTTCCCTGGCTCATCCATCTTCCCCTTCTTGAAAATGAGGGTTATATTTCCCTTTTTCCAGTCATCGGGAACTTCACCTGACTGCCATGATTTTTCAAATATGATGGACAGTGGCTTAACAACTTCATTTGCCAGCTCCTTCAGGACCCGCAGATGGATTTCATCAGGTCCCATGGACTTGTAGACGTCCAGGTTCTTAAGATGGTCTTGAACCAGATCCTCTCCTACAATGGGCCCAGGGTCTTCATTCTCACTGTCCCTGTGTCTGCCTTCCGAGACTTGGGTGGTACGGTCAGAGCATTTTCCGGTGAAGACAGAGACAAAGAAGTCATTAAGAACCTCAGCCTTCTCCAAATCCAGGGTAGCCAGTTCTCTCGATAGCTTCTGGAGAGTGTCCATGTTGTCCCTAGCCTGTCTTTTATTCGCAGTGTACCTATAGAAACCCTTCCTGTTATCCTTAAAATCCCTAGCCAAGTTTAATTCTAACTGGGCCTTAGCTTTCCTAACCTGGTCCCTAGCTTCCCAGACAACATCACTGTATTCTCCCCAGGCCGCCTGACCTTACTTCAACCTTTTATAAGCCTCTTTTTTCCTTCGAATTTTCCTCAGCAGGTCCTTATCCATCCAAGGAGGTCTCCTGGCCCTCCTGCAGCACTTCCTTCTAGTAAGGTGAATCACTCCTGAGCTTGAATAATGTACAACTTGCAAAACATTGAATACAGGAATGTACTGCCAGGTTGGCCATGAGAAAATGGTTGCCAAAAAAGTTGAACTGATTTTTCATTTCCCATAGAGATATGGGTGTTCAACTGATGTAATAACACTGCTTTTCAGAGACATCACCCAGCTAAGTCATGTCCATCAAACTAATGCCCTTCAATGTATAGGATTGCTTCCAAAATTTCAAATGTTATTCTGTACCCTCATTTTTTTCCACCTTTCATATCGAAATAATCATTATTAAATGCTTCACAGTGGCCTTGTAAGGATATCTTATATGAATAATATTTTATCATCACACCTGTCAGAATGCACAATCCCAACAGCACAGCAGTTAATAATTTTTTTTTTTTTTTTTTTAATTTGGACACCATGAAACCACAACTTGTTATTCTGCTGTCATATCAATCTTTGGATGATATTTAAGTCTAACCTGTGTTCCTTTAACTCCTTATTTCAGTATCGACAGAAGTGGCTCCCAGCCAAACTGCCCTATATCTCATAATTTTTCATTATGGTATTCTTTTTTTATTACTTATTTGGCTACACACGGTGCATTTTGGTATTTTCTATGCTGTGAATACTTACAGTATAAAGTAAATCAGACCAAGTTGCAAAAAAACATAGGTGGAACATTTAATAGGCTTACGTTTGAAGGGTTAACACTGAAACCTTAAGCAAAATAATTAGTGGAGTATCCTTGCCCTTGGAAATGTGACTGGGCTCAGCTGGGCAGAATTATGCTGTTGAGAAAGGGACAATGAGAAGAGCTTTAATTCCTTCTACTATCTTATTTCTGTGTTGACCTGGGAAGTGAAGAGGAGAGGAACTTGGCTGTGAAAAGTCCTTTTGACTCCATTTAGTGGGCTGTTACTTTTTTCTAACCTTAGCTTTCCATAGAAAACTGCTAGATTGATGGTAGTGGAAGGTAAATATTCTTAGACCTAGCAGCTGAATAAAGATAATTTTAGGCAATTATAATAAAATTCTGATATGATGCAAGCCAGGAGAAAACTGGATTTTTTGTACATAATTTAAGAATACAGAATAGTGGAAAGACAGAAAATCTGTTTATTTCTAGGGCTGGTTAATTGAGGTCACATAATTAAACATTTCAGCTATCAAGGGGGACAGCAAATTATATTGCTTTTGATATGGAGATGCCAGTGGCTACTACAGATAACTCTAACCTTTTGGATTGTCAGGGAATTGTTTTAATACATATGAAATTATAAATAGACAGGTGCAATCAGATTTTAGCCATTGAAATTTACACCCATTTTGTGCAAATTTCTACTAGAGAAACACTGAGGACGGGAGGTCCACACTCCAAGACACAATCAACCAGTGCTCATTAGTTCATTATGTATGTGCATAATGTGACAAGAAATACTGGGAGTGGTTTGTTTCTGAAGTTGACAGGAGCTATTAAAAATTTTACTGACTACTTAAAATGTGTTTTTAATTTTTTAAGGCATATCTTGGAGGGAAATGATTGGACTTCTTTACTTGTGACTGCAATGCTACTTCAGCTGAGGATGAGCAAAGAGGTTTAGGCAGTACCAAAACTCAGCACTGCAGTGGAGAAAATAGGCACTCTGCCCTCAACTGTGAGATGAGAGCCCTTCTGCAAATAGTTTCCTTGTGGCCAGCTATTCTAAAAGGAAGAGAGTGAAGAAAGCACAATCGTGTTCCTCCTAAAAAACCTGTTTACCTCCTGTCTTCTCAGGAAAGAAGACAGTATTTTCATGGGACTGGGAACTACTCAACTCTACTGGGGGAGACATAGAAGAAGATAGAAATACAGCCAATATATTGACTTCTTTTTTTCAAGTGCAAGGTAACTTTGAGCTGTTTTAATTCTTTAATGCATTTCAAATATGACCATTGTTAGTGAAGGATTTTGTTCTTACCTTGTGAAATGCTCATGATTCACTCCTAAAACAACTTCATGATTTAGACAGAGTTTTGGGGCAGTTTACCCACAGTCTGGTTTCTTTTTGAGTGCAAGATAGACAGAAGAAAACAGGGGCTACATTTTCAATATTAATTCAATTGACTGTCCTGGGATAAGAAATATTTTATTTCCCCTAAGAATCAGGTTCACATAGATGAAGTTATCGAATTATTAAAAAACAGGCTGTCATAAAGCCAAACACTGCATTTGGGTTTCTAGCTTGGAATCCTTCGCAATGTTTTGAGGAAAAATCCCTTCCTGCACACACACTGTTTGGTAAGTTTTAAGCCACTAACAGAATGTAAGGCAGTGGGCCATCTTCACCATATGCTATTACAAAAGACAGAAAGACAGCAAATATCCAGGGTGGATGAGGAGAGCATGTTATGCATGCTACAGCCATCAGCCTGCTGTCTCCTGGCAGATACATCTAAATGCTGTGTCTGCTGTGGTAAACTGCAGTGGTACATCCAAACTGAAAATATAACCTAGAATCCTGTACTGACTGCTGCTGATAATGCCTCCCTTTTATGTATGGTAATGCGGGAATTGTAGCTGCCTTTCCCAGCACTCTGCTTTTCACTCTATCTTGTTTCTTTACTGTTTGCAGGATGTACAGATGGAGAAGCAGTATTGGGTCATCTGGTCTTAGCTTTGCTATCACCAGGCTCTAAATACTTCTGCTACAGGATTGTGGATATAGCAGTTCACAAAAATAAGTTGAAAAAGTGAAAGAAGTAGTAAAACATCTACTTTCTGTTGCAGACTTTATTTCTTTTGCTATAAAATGTCAAACATGACAACAGCTTTTTTCTATTTCTGGTATTTTATTAGCATATTTTCCATTTACTGTGAAGGAAAACCTTCAACAAAAGGGCAGAAGGCAGAAGGAAAGGGATACTCAGAATGTTATTTCTGCATTGAGAAAACCAAGCCAAATAATCCCTTCTAACAGCCTTTACTCCTACTGCCACCTTTGATAAGAAGAGAATGAATAAACTCTGCCAGAAGCTGTTGCAGCTAATGCTATGACAAAAGGACAGGAAGGTTTCTGAGAAAGGTGAGTAGCTCAAGTGACCATGTTTAATTCAATACACAGAATATAATTATGGACACAAAATTTAACAATAGAATGTAAAAGAGTATGTGTAGTTTGAATGTACCCAAGACTGATACGCTCAGAGTATGAGAATACTCTCAGTCATATCAGGCATCTATGCCATCTGGTAAGTGCTTCAGGAAGCTAGCTTGAAGAGCAAAAAATGGCCCCAAGGAGATAAGCATATATATTGAGTAAACGTGAAGATAGATCACCTTCTATTACTTTATTACTTACTAGGGGAAGTGGTTCTAGTGTGAGCATGAAACCTGGTTGTGAGACAAGCTAGGAAAAAAACCCACTTTTGACAATTGCAGACCTCCTTCTCTTACCAACTAACAAGTATTATATGAAGACTCCTTGCAAGTCCCAAGATGACTAAGGCAATGGGAATTGTGCTACTCCCTGGAAATACCATTGCAGAATCAAGCCATCACATCTATAGGACTGCTTTCACACAGCTGCGCACAGGGAGAGGGGGGGACATGGAGACAAAATTCTAGCACTGGTCTTGATCACTGAGTGAAACCAGTTGCTGCATATTTCTTCTGCCCATTTAACCCCTGGGCTCCAGATACCTTATAGCAATATATAACATCTACATATATGCTGTACATACACATAAATATTCACTAGAAGAATGTAAGGCATTTGGAAATAAGAGATAGCTTTTTACAAAACAGGTAGAAGTTTGTAAAAAAACCCTTCATCCAATGAGAATAACTGACAACTTATTTTATTTGAATAATACTTCAAGCTCTGAGACCAAATTCATGATGATTACTCATGTGGATGTTTTCCTGGGTGACAAAACCCCACAAATTGTGGGATATGTGGTATCTGCTGTGGTTACCATGGCTATTAAAATATTGTTAGGCAAATGACAGTAGAATTGACCCCTCAAAAAACATCAAAGGTAAAGAAATAAGGAGAACTATTTCAGAGAATGCTTGTCTTCTGGGTGTCCTCTCTTTCCTTGGGTGGATGTTTGTGTTTATCCGTTTACCTATTTAGACCATCCTGCGTTCATGGGCAGAACATTCTTTAGAATAAGAAATTGTCACCTCATTGCTCTTGATGGATTATAGTTCCTGTAAGGACTACCCATTATGAACAGTTTTTTCCTAAAATAGAAGTCTTCTGTTCAGACATGTGTGACCTTTTATAATCTGAGCTAGACTGATAGATCTCCCTGCAGAAACTTCTATGGGCATTAACATGCTGCTTCCTGTGAGTGCCTCTGAAACAGAAGCAACACAATAGGTAATTTCTGACAGTATTTCAACATCTCCTTGGCATGATTTAAACTACTGTTGACTCAAATCCTCTGGTACTGAGCTTTCTGGCCTCCTTCCAGATATCCTTATAAAGAGGGACAGATAGTGATGGATGAGAGCTTAGGCACTATGGGAATCTCCACTTCTACCCTTGGCCTTGGGTACGTACCTTTAGATCTGTGTAGCTTGGTTTTTGTTATTCACCTAACTTTTCTTGAGGGTAGTCATTCTTTTATACCTAAAGCATAGGCAGGGTCAGGAATGGTTTGGCTTGCATATGAGTTTCCCCAAGAAGCACTATTCTGTCAATTGTTCTGTTTATGATGATCCTCAGACTACATAAAAATCCTCTGTGAGTGCCTGGTTCCTTGAACTTGTCTAATAAAATTCTGGAAACAGAAGGGTATTTTTGGTGGGACACTAATTCTTTGACTCTACCAGGTGCATTCATATTATCAAGATACCCAAGACTGCATAGATTTTGCAGTCACAAAATTATGGAGTATGCTCCATATGAGGTCATCTGATCTGATGTCCTGTTCAAAGGAAAAACAACTTCAAGGGCAGTTCAGGTTACTCCAGTGGCATAGTGTAATTTGGCGTATCTCCAAAGATATTTCACAGCTGCTTCAAATAACCTGTTCTGATGTCCCGTCATCTTCACTGAATTTTTTTCTTGTATCTAATCAGAATTTCTGTTGGTGCAGCTTCTGTCCATGCCCTTTTATCCTTTCACTGTGTACCTCTGAGAAGAGTCTGGCTCTCTCAAAGTCATCAGTTAACTTATCTCTCACTAGCCTTCTCTCCCTTCTTCATTCAGGCTAAAGAACATAATGGATAATTATATTGCTTCTGGTCTGCACCAAAGTTTGTAAAAGAGATATGAATTCAGTGCTTCACTGACTCTTTTTCTTCGCCTTACTGTAACCCATACAATGATACTGCTGACAATGGAAACCTGTTAGATTGAATATTTATTACTGTGTCAGCTTCCTTAGTTTCAGATGAAAGCAAATGAGTGCTGTACCTTTAGACAAGTTTCATTCTTTTGCAGTGTTTGTGTAGGGGTGGGCAGCTTTCTCTGAGACTGTCATGCTGTGTACCTACCTACTGTGTTCAGTCCTGGGCCCCTCACTGCAAGAGAAAAACACTGAGGCGCTGGAGCACATCCAAAGAAGGGCAACAAAGCTAGTGACGGGTCTAGAGAACAAGTCTGATGAGGAGCAGCTGAGGGAACTGGGGGATTTTGTCTGGAGAAAAGGAAGTTCAGGGGGAACCTTATTGTTCTCCACAATTACCAGAAAAGAGGATGCATCAAGGTGGGTGTCAGTCTCTTCTTCTAAATAACAAATGATAGGAGAAGAGGAAATGGCTTCAGTTTACTCCAGGGAGGGTTTAGACTGGATATTGGGAAAAATTTCTGCACTGAAAGGGTGGTCAAATCTTAGAATGGGGTGCCCAAGGAATGATTGAGTCACTATCCCTGGAAAGACTTAAAGGATGTGTCGATGCAGCACCTAGAGACACGGTTTAGCGGTGGACGTGGCAGTCCTGGGTTGATGGTTGGAGCTGGGGATCTAAAAGGCCTTTTCCAATTTAAATGATTCTATTCATTAAGAAGTAATAGGCAAAGTGTGTTCATTCGCATAAATGAAAGAAGTAGAGAGTATTCAGTTAGCTATATAGAATGTAATATGGCAATGAAATTACTAATTACTTTTGTTTCTGAAACAAATTCCATGCTGAACTGCCTAGATGCCTGCACAATTCACTTGATTGTCATGTCTCAAAGTAAATTTTATTAATTCCTTTTTTTAAAATATCCTTTAAAAGATTTTCGAACATGCTCAGTTTTAACTGCGCATCTTCAGAACTCTTATGTAATGAAAGTTTATTTTCAGTTTATTTTCTCACCAATGTTACCATATTTGCCAAGCATAAAGGAAAACTTGGCTAGTAAATCCTTTGGTATTCTCCACAGAGAATTAGGATTAGCTGGATACAAAGAATACATACTAGGGTTTAATGTCTTACTTTTCATCAATGCCATCACTGTTTAATTTTGTGCCAAAAAAAATAAGAAAGATAAAAAAATCTTTCTAGTATCCCTAATCACAGAGAAAACTTGGAAGTGCAATGTTAATTCAGTATGTATCCAGTTCTGCATGTTTCTAGTCCACTTCCTGAAGGAAATATATCACACTTTCCATAAAATTTTGTGCTCTGAAATAAATGGTGATAGCAACATGGAGCTCCAGAGGCCTTCATGCAGTTTAAACATTACTAAAAAAAGTGTTATAGTTCTACAGACAAATATAAGAAGGGCGCTTAATAGCTACAGGTGAAATGTTTCTCTCCAAGTATTCTCTACCCTGACTTTTTTTTTTTCTGCATGGGAGACCAAGTAGGTAGAAATCAACAGTAAAACCCAAAGGTATGGTCACTTAAGCAATCCTCACTGGGATATTCAGATATTTTACAGTATTACTGCCTGTTTAAAAATGGTTGGTTTGTTGGTTTTTTTTTTTTTGTTTTCTTTTTACTCTGGCAACTATCTAATTAATTAAATGAAATGATCCTGTCTTTGCTGGGTTTTTATGACATTGATACAAAGTTGCCAAATGAATAAAATGCTTCTACTCACTGTCATTTTGCATCTTGAAACAAAACAATAGAACATATGTTGTTGATCTCTGTGATTTTTTTACTGTAGCTGAATGGTACCACAGAATCATAGAATCATAGAATAGTTAGGGTTGGAAAGGACCTTAAGATCACCTAGTTCCAACCCCCCTGCTATGGGCAGAGACACCTCTCACTTAATCATGTCACTCAAGGCTCTGTCCAACCTGGCCTTGAACACTGCCAGGGATGGAGCTTCTACCACTTCCCTGGGCAACCTGTTCCAGTGCCTCACCACCCTCACAGTCACATCACAGAATTGATGACAAAACCTGGTACTCTTTTTGACAACTCCTACAAAAAGGTTGCACGCTCACCTCTTGGAGACGAAGTTGTCTGTTGCTGTGTTAGGCTATAGTTTCCCTGCAGCAAGGCTGAGGCTCAGCAGCAAGTAGCTTCCCTCAAAAGCTGTGTTTATGCTCACGCAGAAGGGAGGTACTGCAGCCACCTGTGCTGCATCTTTTCTATGTATAGTGAGTTTCAAAAGGTATCAATACAGCCATGTTGTGAGCTTTAAATTAGAAAAATAGAGGAGGAAAGGAAGTGGCCACAGAAAAACATGAGGCCCTACATCATGAATGTCAAAGGACTGTTGCTTGGCAAGTATGCAGCCGAGGTGTTGCTACAGCGGAGGAAAAAATCTAATCTCTGATATACAGTGCAAATTACAGCCTCCTAGTAACTTGAAAAACAGACTAGTATGAATAGCACACCAACGGCTTCCCTATTTTTCTTCCTTATCCATCTCTTCCTGTATGTTCATGTCTCAAACACCAAGTAAATCTTCTGAAAAGGCCTGTTTGGGAAAGTGGGAATATTCCCATTTTCCTGAGGGATTATTCAGCTTCCCTTGAACTTTCAGAATTACCAGCTGCTGCTAGGAGTACCCTTATAGTATTGTAACTTCTGACACTGTGAAACACAAAACTGGCACAATTACAAGATACAGAGATATTTCAATAGCTTCAGCCACCTATAAGGACAAGTGCAAACCCAGGACACAAGCCTCTTGAGAAAACACCCTTTCTTTTGATTGAATGTCTTTTGAAATTGCCCTCATTATGGTACAAGGTAACATGCAGTGGGGTTGCCTCTCAAAGGGGCCCTGTTAGAGATTGCCACTTGTGAGAAAATCCGTTCAAAAGCGGAGGCTGGATTAAACTGTATATCAGGTCAAATGGCACTAGTTAGAGAAATGAAGAGAGGTGCTTCAATCCAATGATTCTCTGGGAAGTTAGGCAACAATAATAAATTCCATGAATACAAATGCACAAAGATCAGAAAAACTGCCAGAGGCCGGTAAGAAATATCCTCCTTCCAGGTTCCACCAGGCAGAAGCTGTTTTTCAGTCCTGGGAAGAATGATGAAATCTAAGAGAATAAACATACCGTGTGGTCTGGAAAAGCCTAGATGGAGATCTTTATGGAGTTTCTTTCGTCTGGAGTGTCCCTAGATTATCCCACTGTTGTCAAGGTTGTTCTGAAGCCTAGAAGTACAGCTTTTGAGTCCTCTGTCAATAGTGAGGTCTGACCGGTACAGCGGAGAGTTCAGAAGAAGCCCCGTTTGCTCCGTTCTCTCAAAGTCCTTTATGGACAAAAAAATGATAGATGAAGACAACACAAGACTCTAGCATTATTGACTCCAATCACACATGAATGGACAGTCATTTTAGTGTGTCTCCTCACTCTGCAGAGATCACAGAGTTCAACAATCAGCTTTCTTTTAAATACAAGGCAGTTGTCCTCATTGACCTATGACAAGGACAAGGCACAGAGAGCACAAAAGCTATTTGCAGTAGTCAGGTGAAAATGTAGGGATGATGCACTGGTTTGAAATTGGCTTCTTTTCTTAGGTTTTCTGTGATGACTTTCTGCTCATCATCATTCATTTCAGGGTATGAGGAACAATCAGTCAGCTGTGTGCATTTCCTTTCTGCTGAACAGTACTTGGGAGTCAACACTCACCGCAGGTTACAGAATGAAACAAAAAATGGAAACAGTATGCTGCAGGTTATTTACAGATTGCTGCTGAGCAAATTTAATCATAAACCTCTGAAACTCTATCATCATTTCTCTTGATGAGAACATCACAGACTTAAATTTTGTAAAGAAGGGGAAAAATAGACATAATCCATGTATAACAGTAACAGCCAATTCTGCTGTGATGGGAAGAGGCCAATACATTAGAACAAGTTTTGCATTGCAGCTGGGACTCTTAATGGCTATTAAAATTCCCCAGGCATTTCCCTGAGAAGATAACTAAGCCCCTCAAGGAAGCTTTCATTTTTAGCCCTATTGAGAAGGCAAGACACATCATAATCATCTTGCTTAGGTGTCTCCTTATGAATTCTTCACATGTAACAAATGTTTGAAGTACACTGATATATATTTTGGAGTTCAGTGCAAGTACTAGGTTACTTGTATGCGTCGTGGATAATAAGGAGATTTCCAATTATCTGGGAGTCCCAGTGTATCTTCTCTCTTTTTAAAATTTACCTTCAGGTTTAGATAAGAAACATGCCATTCATTCTATTATAATTTCTTTCTAATTGACAGAGGTAAATTAATAATTGCTAGAAAAGTTGGAACATGAATGTTGTATAGCTGAGGAACAAGCTATTGCAGGCTGCAGTTTGTGGTTAACAGGGTCCTGGAGCACATGTATATCATTCAGTTTGTTGGTGTTATAAAACACGAAGTTGGAAACCTATTCCTTCTTTCCTACTCATATCACCCACTCTGTTCTTGCCTTGATCTTCCAGTTAAAACTTAATCATAGAACAGTTAGGGTTGGAAAGGACCTTAAGATCATCTAGTTCCACCCCCCATGCCGTGGGCAGGGACCCCTCACACTAAACCATGCCAACCAAGGCTATGTCCAACCTGGCCTTGAACACCGCCAGGGGTGGAGCATTCACAGCTTCCCTGGGCAACCCATTCCAGTGCCTCACCACCCTCACAGTAAAAAACTTCTTCCTTATATCTAACCTGAACTTCCCCTGTTTAAGTTTGAACCCATTACCCCTTGTCCTATCTCTATAGCCCCTGATGAAGAGTTCCTCTCCAGCATCCTTATAGGCCCCCTTCAGATACTGGAAGGCTGCTATGAGGTCTCCACACAGCCTTCTCTTCTCCAGGCTGAACAGCCCAAACTTTCTCAGCCTGTTATCATATGGGATCTGCTCCAGTCCCCTAATCATCCTCCTTGTCCTTCTTTGGACTTGCTCTGACAGCTACAAGTCCTTCTTATACTGGGAGACACCAGAACTGTATGCAGTATTCCAAGTGGGATTTCACAAGAGGAGAATAGAGGGGCAGAATTAACAGTGGATTTGGTATTTAGCTTCCTAATTATATTTATCTCTTGTGCTTTGCTGTCATAACATCTCATCTTTCAAAACCCCAATGCTGTTGCATTGTATATTGGACAAGGTTTTGGTGCCAGGGGCTCTACAGGAGTGGCTTCTGTGAAAAACTCTTAGAAGCTTCCCCAATGTGCAATAGAGTCAATGTCAGACAGCTGCAAGATGAACCCATCACTGGCCAAGACCGAGCACATCAGTGCTAGTGATAGCACCCCTGGGAAAACGTGTAAGAAGAATTAAAAAACCTGCTGCACAACAGCAGCCAGAGAGAAAGAAGAGAGAATATGTGAGAAGCAGCTCTGCAGACACCAGTGTCAGTGCAGAAAGAGGGGAGGAGGTGCTTCAGGTGCCAGAGCAGAGATTCCTACAGCCGGTGGTAAGGCAGGCTATGCCCCTACAGCCAGTGGAGATACATGGTGGAGCAGATATCCACCTGCAGCCCATGGAGGACCTCATGCTGAAGCCCATGGAGAGCTCCAGGAGGCTTCTGGCAGGACCTGTGAACCTATGGATAGAGGAGCCCACACTGGAGCAGATTTGGTGGCAGGAGTTGTGACCATATGTGGGAACCATGCTGGAGCAGTCTGCTCCTGAAGGACTGCACCCCTTGGGAAAGAGCACACTGGAGCAGTTGGTGCAGAAGTGAAGTCCATGGGAAGGACTCATGTAGAAGAAGCTCATGAAAGACTGTCTCCTGTGGCAGAAACCTCATGCTGGGGCAGCAGAAGTGTGTGAGGAGGAAGGAGCAGCAGAGACAAGACGTGATGAACTGATTGCAACCTCTGTTTCCCTGTGCCAAACAGGGGAAGCAGGTAGAGAATTTGGCAGTGAAATTGAGCCCAGGAAGAAGTGAGGGGTGGGGGGAAGGTGGTTTAGCATTCAGGTCTTTTGTTTCTTATTATCCTACTCTGATCTGATTAGCAATAAATTAAATTAATTTCCTCAAGCTGAGTCTGTTTTGCCAATGATGGTAATTGGTGAATGATCTCATCCTGCCCTTATCTCAGCCCATGAGCTTTTTGTTATATTTTCTCTCCCCTCTGCAGTTGAGGAGAAGAATGATAGAGGGGCTTTGATGCGCACCTGGTGTCCAGCTGGGTTGAACCCACCACACTGCTTCTGTGAGGATGCATGGTTTCCTAGGTATTTGTATGTAGAGCTATCCACCATTGCATTAAGGCCATTAAATATGTTCTCTATGTTTATGTGTTTTGCTCACTTTTATAAAGTCTTTTTGCTAGTCTGTGCTTTTTCTGTCCCCTGCTATTGCTACCTGTATTTCTATTCTTTCTTTCTTGTTTCAAAACATCTCTCCACGCCTGCAACAGATTCTAACAAGCCAAAAATGCTTTTTGTAACATTCGTACCTCATGTTAGCTCTAGCATTTTCTTCTAACCCTTTGTATTCTGATTCCCTTAGTGTTGCTGTCTGCTTACCCAAAGAAGAAATTCCTCAGGTTTCAGCAGAAAAAAGGAACCTTTCTCTAGGTTCTGTAGGATTTGAGAAAGATCATCTCTCCAAGGGTAGCTTTTTAGGCTGAGGTAACTAATCCATAATACTCCAGATATCCTCCAGAATTTATTTTTTTCTTACTGCTTATGTCCCTCAGCAGGGAAAGTGAACCACTGGAGTGGAAATTTGAGTAATTGTCCCCTGGAATTTTGTCTCCTTCCAGCTCATGAATACTGAAAATGGCAATCACAACTCACTCATTTTAAGACAATTTGGTCTTTGACAGTGGAAGTTTTCAGTGTGTTATTGTCAAGACCATTGTAGTTGCCTAAACTACTATGATTTTTTTTTCCACTGTTATTTAAGTAAGTCCATCTACCAGGCTGTCAACTCATGTGAATAACAAACCAAAACCTAACCTGTAAAATTCCACATATGGCTTCCTAAGTGTTAGCCATGTGTATCATAACAGCTAATTTCAAAGAAAGGGCCTTTGATGTCCAATGTGACTCATTGCAGAGTGCCTTGAAGAGAATGGTGAGTGAAAATTTGCACCAAATGTGAGCCTGCAAGAATAATTATTGAATAAAAATATCTTATTCCACTCAGTTGTATTGGAATAGAAAATTATATTAGCTTTGTCATGCAGTGGGTTTCCTTTTGACCTTGATTTTAATATTTGTTTTGGTGTGATAACTCTCTTACCTCTATATTCTAAGCGCAGTTACATGTGGGTGCAACTCGTTCTCTGAAAATTCCAATTATTTCTATCGAGTACTTGAGCAAGACTTAAACAGAGTTATCTCTACATCTAAATGTAAGAAAGAAATGAAGAAACTATGATTTTCAAAACGATTTATGTTGTTAGTCATTGCAACATTTTGGTTTCTTTTCTGCCTAATTCTCTGCCAACTAAAAAGATTTGTATGTAACAGTAGGAGGCTGTATCCATCAGAAAGTAGATAAAGGGACTTGGATTTGAAGCAGCTTACTGCACACCTGCAAGTAGTAACAGGGATCTAACGCAATGACAGCTACGCACTTGGCACATTGCACCATGATTATCCATTTAAACCCAGTCAGCAGGCTCAGTCTGGAAAAATCCCTCCTCATAAGAGTTACTGTCCTGGTTCAGCTGTAGCAGCTATTTTTCTCCTTCTTAGTAGCGGGTGCAGTGCTGAGTTTTCGACTTCAGTCTGAGAATGATGCTGAAAACACAACTGTGTTTTCAGTTGTTGCCCAATAGTGTTTACCCTGATCAAGGACTTTTCAGTCTCATGCTCTGCCTGTGAGGAGGGGCATAGGAAGCCCGGAGAAAGCAGAGACAGGACACCTGACCCAAACTAGCTAAAGAGGTATTCCATGCCATGGCATATCATGCCCAGTATATAAACCAAGGGGAGTCATCCAGAAGGGACCGATCGTTGCTCAGATCAGGCTGGGTATCAGTCAGCGTGTGGTGAGCAATTGTATTGTGCATCAGTTGTGTTTATTGTTTTTTTCCCTTTCCTCTTTTAGTTTTATATTATCTCCCCTTGTTATTTCCTTTATCACTATTATCAGTGGTGGTAGCAGTATTAATTTTGTATTATACCTTAGTTAATGGACTGCTCTTGTCTCAGCTTGTGGGATTTACATTCTTTCGATTCATTTTTTCGAATGAAAAAAAAAAAACAAACCAAAAAAAACCCTCTATGCCACAGTTTCTGGATTTCACCCTGAGAATAACAAGTATGACAAGAGTATGACAAGAGTATGACAAGTGGTTTCCCCTTCACACTTCACAACAGTTTAGGGAGCTTGGACATGGGAGGAAATGGTAGTCTGGGAGAGCAGAACAGTCCCAGCGCTGCACCAAAGCACTAGCTTAGGTTGCAGAATCACTGGGTACTTCCTATAAGGATGACATGGCTATTACTCCAGCCCTCTGGTGTTATATATTCACTGGTGTCAGGAGGTAGTTTTTCTGTCTCTGGAAATGTATGCAAATTAAGTTATTTAATTACTTAGTGGAATTACTTATAGGTGAAATTGCCAGTTACCAAGGATCGTGCTCTGCCGGGACTGTCTGTGAGCTCTCTGGGAAGGTCACAATTGTCATTGTACCACAGCAGAGCAGAAATTGTGCTGAGCATCCCTCCAACAGACACAAGGATTTTTATCTTTCCTTTCTTTTGAGGAAAGGAAAGCCTCAATCCACTTTTCAATTGCTTTCAGAGACTCTGAAAGTCTTATGTATATCACCACTCCTTCTTTAGGCAAAGAACTTATTCCTTTGAAAAAAATCAGGCTATTATGCAAAGAGAGACATTAATTTGATGCATGTATGGATAAAGAACTGTCTGGATGACCACACAGAGAGAGTTGCAGTCAATGGCTCCAACTGGAGATGGGTAATGAGTGTTGTTCCTCAGGGTTTGGTGTTGGGACCAATTCTGTTCAACCTATTTGTCAAATACATGGACAGTGGGATTGCGTGCACCCTCAGCAAGCTTGCCAATGACACCAAATTATGTTGTTTGGTTGATACGCTGGAGGAAATGGGTACCATTCAGAGGGACCTTGACATGGTTGAAAGGTGGGCCAGTGCCAGCCTCATGAAGTTCTACAATGCAAAGTGTAAGGTCCTAAACATGGGTTGGGGCAATCCCAGGCACAGCTACAGGGCATTGATGTCCCAAGCCTCTCAGTGTTTAAAAAGCATTTGAACAATGCTCTTAATAACATTCTTTAAATTTTGGTCAGCCCTGAAGAAGACAGACAGCTGGACTAGATGATTGTTATAGGTCTCATCTCTTCTCTTCAAATTATACTGGGTTTTATTTTTGCCTGCTTTTACTTTTTTCTTCATTACGAAGTTTTTAGAACTTAGTTGACTTAGAGAATATAGCTGAAGAATAAATGCAATCCTTTTTCAATTAAAAAAGACAACACACATAAACATGCAAAAAAATAAATTAAGAGATACATTTTTTTTCTAAAAAATATGGAAATGGATAGAAAATTTGTTACAAATTTTGGAGTCTGACCAGCAGAAAAAAAAAACCTAAAAGATTTTATACCTCAAGGCATAGAATAATTTTTTTAATCAAGAACATTTCATGAGTCATGTACAAGTTTATAAGAAATAAAAGTTGAAGGCAGCTTTTAAACATGGAATAAATAGAATGAGTATCCCAGTTCTCTTATCCAGTACTGTTTAACAGAATATCATTGATGACAATATATGATATGTGATATGAAAATATTTGTGTCCTGAAATAAAGAAGGTTCATGTGGTTTCAAATAATCTTAGAGGGAAGAAGCAACATCAAGTTGTCACACTATTTCAAAGATGTAAATGTACTTATAAATATACTATATTTAATGTTTCTAGATTGATTTCTAATGATTTCTAGGCATATCTTTAATGTGAAATTTACAGTGTTATGTCTTCCTCCCTCCCTCCCAAATACTTGGATGCAGTTTATTCTGAAAGTTATTCAGCTAAAAAAATACTGTTCTATTTGATCAGAAGAAAACATGGACTCATAATTTTAAACTTATTTTTGTCTTTTTTTTGAGGGCGGTAATTCCAGCTATGAATTGAATTTGGGGAACTCAGTGGAGTTGCTTAGTATTTATGCAGGAACATAGAAACATAAGCTGGAATCACTAGTAGAAGAAAGAAAAAGAGTTTGTTTATATACTGAATATTTCCTTTTCTGAAGCCTTATTGAGATCAACAGTGTTTATGTTTAGATGTGAAAGTCATTGCTAGAAAATAAATGGTTAAAATGCTATTCTAAATCTGGCTGTAACAGTTTTGGGGTAAGAAATTGTAATAATTTTTCTGCAATGTGTAACCAATAAAGAGGGAGGCCTCATTTTTTCATGCCCTACCTCAACAATATGAAGTAATATTGCTCACTTTATCACCTGTCATGCACTAGGTGTTTTAGATGGGCCGTTTCTCAATGAACTATGATAAAAGACAGCAACATATGTAGGAAAGAAGTGTACTTTTTGTTTTCTTACTACCTTCTGGTGGTATTACATATATTATAGTTTCTGCTATTGTAAAAAATGAAAACTTGAAAAAAAATTCCATCAATTCATGTAAAAAAGTTTTTCATCCTTACTCCCAGTGAATATTATTTACTGATCTCCTACAACCCAAGAGTGAAGAATTATCTCAGCCATCACCTGGAAACCATATGCACCAGAAAAAAACAAGAGTGATCCAATCTCTAGGAGATGAAATTTCATATATATTTTTAAGTGTGTGTGTATATATATATATGCACATATATTTAACTGAGAAAAAATATTTGGTTTTTTTGTCAAGTCAGCTGTGCCTGAAAGTAGAGAAAATCGTGCTTACTTTAATTTGTACACAACAAAAGATTGATCTGCTTGAATAAAATGGAACAAGCCCATTATTATTCTAGTAGGCTTAAATGTTATTATTATAGTAGGATGAAAATTTGTTTACTTTTTTAAAAGCCAGGGTACCTGCAAAAATCATATTTCATCTTACTTTAGTGTTGACTTAAGCTGAGATCCTCTCTGGAGTTTTATATTTTGTATTCCATTACTGATTATTCTTTAACTATCTGTGCTTGATTGCTGTTCATTGAAATTTCACTAGGAGTCACTTTACACTCATATCAGTTTATTCGGGTTTAGTATTGAGGGTACTGTATAGTAGCTAAGATCAGAATCAGTCTCAGAATATATCTCAGCAAAGGGAGAAAAATATCAGCTCCATAAAGACGATTTTGGAATATTTTCATTCAAACACAGTCTAATGTAGTCTTAACAAGTACTGTATCCTGCTGCTTTCTATCAGATCCAAAATTAGTATGTCTATGGTAGTTTATTTTTCTTTCTGTCTGTCAATCTCTCCCTGCCACCACTAAATAAAACAAGGCATGTTCTATTTTTTGGCCCCTAGTACAAGTGCATGGCAAAGCTTTCACCAATGTAAGTACATTTTTACCCCTGTTGACAGGTTTGTCACACCTGCGTGGTTTGAAACAATCCACACTATATGTGTCAGCCACACCTGAAAGTTATTTGAAAAGAGAATGATGGGGAGGCTACAGAGAGATGCCAACAATTAAATACTATGGATGTTTCCTTCTGTACAAAACCAGCCTAAGACCCCAGGCTGGGGTATTGGCTCTGCCACAGCACTGCCTCCCGTCTCATAAGAAACTGAGACTCAAGCGTGTTTCTTATGAAAGAAAATCATGGACCTACTTTCCAAATTCCTGTGCAATATTTAGTGATTCACATTGGTATTTTACATCCATGTTTCAATGTAGCACATACAGGAACCAGTAGACATGTAGTACATTTACATGAGGTATGTTTACCCTCTTCCACACTTAGATTTGCATTTGGTTTACATTTTTTCATTCCTCTGCTATCTTTTTATGTGTATTAATTGCCTTTTGGGACATGAAATTTGGTGAAAACTGAATATAACTGCTCAGAAAAGGAAAAAAAGTAACCAAAATACTTTCAGACATGTTTATAGCATCTGCAGGTGTGCATAACAATATTATAATTAACTGTTAATGTCAAACAATATAGGCAGGGAAACACTGTAAATGTTGAGGAAGAATTTAAAGTACATTAATCTATAATGACAGCTTTTAATACTAGAGCTTTGGAAATTAATCAGTGAGCTAAAATTCAGGAATTTTAGTAGAGGCATGATAAAGTGGCTATCATTAGAAGAATATAATAAAATATGCATTAACTATAGTCCATACTGAATATTCAAGAAAAAATCTGAAATGACTGAAGAGAGTTTTGACTAAGAACTGCCAGATTTGATCTACATACAGCAGTAACTTTCAGCAAGAAACACAAACTTCAGCTTGTGGCTTAAAAATATACTTACATATATTATTACTACTTTGTAGGTAAGTATGTGTGTACAGCAGAGAATCCTGGAAACAGCAGGCAAACAGATGCAGGTTAGAAGCAGGGACATTTTTCATGAAGTAACAGGCTGTATTCTCATTTTCTTTCTGTAATAGGTGTCTTCACCCATTACTGGTATTTCATTGAAAGCAACTCATCCTCAATTCAGAGCACACGTTTTACAAAGAAAATTCAAGACAGAGAAGACATATGAAATCTCATTCTTTCCCTTTCTTACTGGTGAGAGCTTTTAATGTTTGCAAGGTCAACAGTGTATTTTCCTAACACAGGTAATTCTTGAAAATATTTTCTTAGAAATAAAGAATTAGATTATTAGATACTAATTAGATCTATTTTTTGAGATAAACATGCAGATACACAATTCGGACACTGACTGGATATCTCCACACAAAAAACCCAAAAAGTGAACATCAGGAATAAGCAATGTGTGTTATGTATTAAGAAAATACGAAGATTGTAACTGCATATTAGCAACTGTGGTTGTTGGTGAAGGAAAAAAAATCAGATGCCTTTCAGAGGGAAAGGAAATGGACCACAAAATTCCACTGATGTCAATGTGAGTTTCATAAACAGGTGCAGAAACTTAGAGGCGAAGGTTAAGCCAAATTCTGGCTATAATTCAGTAGAAGAAGGAATCTGTGCAAATTTTACATGTGATATAGAGTAATTAAAGGGCTAAATGACTATGATTTAGTTGCACTCCATGCATTTAAACTGGTGTTTACATTTCTGTTGACATGTCGGTGTTGTTGATGTTTCAGTTAGTGCTTTAATATATGTGAAATTTGAGATCTGATCTTGAGTTTCATCGCAGAAACTTCATCTCTGCAACCAGACCATTCATGGATCTGCTCTACAGGGCATTCCCTACCACCTAAGCTTTTTGACATCTCCTGACCCAGTAGAGCAAGTATTTTGGCCCATGCTTGGAGTACAGTGTATATTTCATTATGTTTGTGTAGTTATTATGGGCATAACCTCAGCGGGAAGAGCAGACCTTAGGAAACAAAACCCGTACCTTTTTCAGGAGATGATTTTAAAGCTGTCTCTGGAAGTTAGCTGGCCAACTCCTGCACATTTTAACAAGGTCATTTGTGCTTTTTGAATATTTTCCCCTCAATTTACATTTTGTAAAAACCTACAGCTAAAAATGTGAGAAGTGTGAGTAGTATGCAATGAGCCAATTCTCTGCAGGATGAATGTCCATAGACAACAGGCTACCATTGCTAATTTATTTCATTCCTAGAAGGAAAGAAACGGTACCATCAAATCATTAAAAAATATTCCACTAATACAGAGCCATGTGTTATACCAAACCTGATATCAATTACTGATGGGGGATATTAATTTCTAGGAATAAATGGTTTAAGTATGAAGAACAAATGGCTATTTTCTGAAGTAAATAAAGCATTTTTAAGATTAATAATAAACATACTGACAAGGATGTAGGAGGTATAGTAACAATATTTTACTGACCTGTGGAATGAAGCACTGTGATACTAGCATGGTTAGAGTCACTTGACAAACTACTGTAAGAATTAATATTTCTCTTCTTGTACCACCAGCTGTTTATGGGGTCAACAGTGTAAGCCATGCTTTTTGTGCTGTTACTCGTCAATGTACTGAATCTTGAATGCAACACATCTAGAAATAGAATTTCAGCACAAAACCCCCTTGATTGACTAGAGCCAGAATGTCATTTTTGTAAGTACTCCACTCCTGTGAATGCACAAAGAGTGCATATTTTTACTTGCAAATTGCTTCAGCAGTGTACCCAAGTTTTATATAACCCTGAGCATACCCTGTCATGTTTTGCTGCTCATTCTGTTGTTATATTCTTAACAAAGAAAGAGAATGTGAATTGCAAATCCTCTAGTTGATTTGACAGAAATCAACTCTGAATAGGACTTAGAATATAAGTTAGAGGAACCACACCTAAAATTTATAATAGAATGCTTTAAGTACAGTTCTGAGAAAGAGTATTTTTAATAAATTTTGCAGACCAAATGAAGTATATGGCGCACACCCATCTCTCCAGATTAATTCTCAGGATACAGTTAGCTTGGAAAATTGTCATTTCTTGACCTAAAAGGAGGTTAAAACACTTTCATAGGAAATCAATTCACTTTAATGTATTTAGCACTGCTCATATTTAGTACAAGTATATATGACAGGGCTGGTTTCAATTGGTTCTTTATGTGGCAGTTGTGAGAGTCCTGTCATACACAGAAAGAAGTCCGAATGAGTGTTTAATAAGATGGGCCATTTCATTATTTTTCTTCTAAAATGCTACCTGAAAGAGGAGCTGAAAAGTACAGATGTTGTATATGTCTTTTATTTGGTGTACCTGACTGCTCCACATGCCAAAGGAAAGTGATCGTTACAAAATTCCTTTCCTATTAACTCTGCTCTTTAAAAAAACACAACATTAAACATCATCAAATGCTATTGCATACTGCAGAAAACAGAATGCGTCTTTATTCTTCATGCTATAGTTCCAGTGAAACCATGGTTGGATATGGGCAATTCTGAGTTGAACTGATGTATCACAGACTCAGAATGAATCTATCATGGGTTCAGCAGCAGCAGTCATTTTTCTGCTTCTTGGTAGCTGGTGCAGCGCTGTGTTTTTGATTTTGGGCCTGGGAACAGCGCTGATAACACCGCTGTTTTCAGTTACTGCTTGGTAATGTTTTGGTCTGGCCAAGGACTTTCTGAGTCTCATGCTGTGCCAGGGAGGAAGGGGAGCTGGGAGGAAGCAGAGATAGGACACCTGACCCAAACTGACCAAAGAGGTTATTCCATACCACAGCACGTCATGTCCAGGATGAAAAGACAGAGAGCAGAGACCCAGAAGGGTGGGGGTGCACTGCGTGGTCAGGCTTGGTATTAGGTGGTGAGAATTGTATTCTTTCCTTGTATTTGCCTTGTCATTATTATTATTGGTGGTAGCAGTAGTGATTTGTGTTATACTTTAGTTACTAAACTGTTCTTATCTCAACCTGTGGGAGTTGCATTCTTTTCGATTCTCCTTCCCATCCCTCCGGGAGTGGGGGGAAAGAAAGAGGGGGAAGTGAGTGAGAGAACGGGCTGCGTGAGGTACAGAGGCTTAAACCACGACAGAATCCCAGAGAAAACAAATGAAAATTTTATACCACTTATTTTCTTGAGGCAGGAATACTAAAAATATAACATTCTTGACAAATATTTCCCGAATCTTAACCTCCACTGATAGAATGACCATTTGTGTTGTGGCATTATCAATGGAATTATTCAAAGGTGCAGAGAAAATTAACTCTCACAACTAGAAGCAGAACTGGACTATATAAATCCTCTGCAATGTTGTACCTCATTTAAAAGAAGGTGGTACACAAACAAAACAAAGTGCTGTTTCACATCCCTTGACTTGCAAAAACCAGTACCCATTGCTATTTTACAGGGAGGGTAAAGGTAATGGAAAAAGGGCGCTACAATACAAAATTTTTCATGTCATGGGCAGTTCTAATCCCTGTCTGCTTCAGTGGCTATGTTTACATGAAGAACTAATTTAGTGCAATAGGAAAAGATCAAAGGTATAGGACAAGAGGTAACAGCCTCAAGCTGAGTCAGGGGATATTGGAGGATATCACAAAAAATTTCTTCACCAGAAGGGTGGTCAGGCATTGGTTGCCTGACATGCTGCTCAGGGAAGTGGTGGAATCACCACCCCTGGAAGTGCTCAAAACCTGTATAGAAGAGGCCTTCAATGACATGATCTTAAAGGTCTTTTCTAACCTATTTGATTCTATGAAAATTGGATTAGGTTGCCCAGAAAGTCTGTGAAGTCACAGTCTCTGAAGGCTTTCAAGCCTTGATGTGAATAGGGCAAAGCCCAGAGACACTTGCTCTTAATTCATTGCTGAATCTCATCTGGACAGCCAGCTAGATTTAGAGACCTCCCTTCTTACCTGAATGTTTATCTGATCAGGAGACTAGAGCAGATTGTGCTGAGAAGCTGGCTCCTATACTGTATGCTGGTTGGAGGTCTTCCTTCAGAACATATTTAGTCCTGTCTGCTGGACCAAATGTTTCTATCAGAGATATGGTTTGTGGCTGTGTAAGGTTCAGTTACATCTCTAGACCTGTGCAAGAAGCTTTGTGCATTTGATGAATGTCTGGAGCAGAGGGTTCAGTGTTAGTGTCCTCCAAATGGAAGATTTTTCACATATAGCAAAAAATGAACCAATGTGCAGTCACCAATTGCATAAAGAGAATCACTTCAGAACAACATTTTTCCTCCAAAATAAAACACTAAAGTAGACACATTCCAAGAATATCAAAATGAATTTAAAAATTTGGCACTGAGTACCCTGCTGAGCTTGAGCTGTCTGTCTTTGTCACAAGTGATCTTGAGGAAGTCTTCCTTTCAGTTTAAAGAGCACTGTGTAAGCTGAGACAGACTCTTTGATAAAACACGGAGTTTACTAAACTTTCGGTTTCATCAATAACAAGATTTGACTGCAAAATGGTGCAATACTTATGATTCAATTTTACCTGTGAATTTATTGAGGTGTTTTTGTTATTTATTATCAAGAAGAGAAAGAAGAGACTTAAAATTGTGCTGTTGAACTCTATTTTATTGTAGCTTTTACTGTTCTTCTGTTTGGACCTGTAATTTCCTTGTCATTCTTCCTCAGCCCCTGCGCATTGACTGACAGGGAGATTTTTGTTACTCTAGTATCACTTAAATAATTTTCTGAAGATTTAGAAATGAATTGATAATCATCCATCCTTCTCATGTACTCCTGAAATATCAGAAGCGTAATCAAAGTATGGAAGAAAGTATTCCCTACACTAGAAACAGAGAGTCAGGAAGTTTTTTCCTGCAAACAAGGACTTTTTCAAAGCAATGCTGCTTAGAAATGGAGAAGAAGAAAGGCAGATATACAGCTGTTCCTTGGTAGAAGAGCCATAGTCTGGAGCAGCAGAGATTTGATAGGATCTTGTAGCAGAGAAGGTTTGCAACAAGACATCATGCATCTGTTCTGTAAAATTTGACCCACCTTTTTTTCTCTTTCCTTTGTATTCCTGATCAAGTTTTTTAATATGAGCCAGTTTCTAACATCGGCTGGGGACATTGCAGTAATTTAATTTAGCCTCCTGTCTCACATAAACTGTCAAACCTCACCTGATAATTTCTGTGGCAGATAAAAATACACAAGAATGCTCCATGTCTGCCCTAAAGCTGTTCATTTGGGAAACAAAATAATACAAGGAACATTAAGAGTGAGGTGAAAAGGGCACTACGGTGGCAGAGAAATTCAGCTATGCTCACTACCTGCTAGTCCTAGGTCAAACAATTTACTCCAGTGAGAAAGAATGTTTACGAATTCTAAAAAATTTAGTAGTCAAGACTTCGTAAGACTGCATTTTGTCCCATGAGCTTGAATACTTGTAAATACATGACAGTCTAAGCAAAGAATGACTAGAAATGAAAGATCAATAGCAATACTTTCTATGGTGGATTGACCCCAGCTTGATACTGGGTGCACACCAAAGGCACTCTATCATTCTTCTCCTCAACTGCAGAGGGGAGAGAAAATATAACAAAAAGCTCATGGGCTGAGATAAGAGCAGGATGAGATCATTCACCAATTACCATCATTGGCAAAACAGACTCAGCTTGAGGAAATTAATTTAATTTATTGCTAATCAGATCAGAGTAGGATAATAAGAAACAAAAGACCTGAATGCTAAACCACCTTCCCCCCACCCCTCACTTCTTCCTGGGCTCAATTTCACTGCCAAATTCTCTACCTGCTTCCCCTGTTTGGCACAGGGAAACAGAGAATGGAGGTTGCAATCAGTTCATCACATCTTGTCTCTGCTGCTCCTTCCTCCTCACACACTTCCGCTGCCCCAGCATGAGGTTTCTGCCACAGGAGACAGTCTTTCATGAGCTTCTTCTACATGAGTCCTTCCCATGGACTTCAGTTCTGCACCAGCTGCTTCAGTGTGGGTCCCTCTGTGTATCCCTCTGACCTTGTGTTTTCAAACGCATCTATTAACTTCAGTGAGATGTATATGCACTTGAAATAGGGAAGACCGATGATGAACAGGATCCTAAATCATAGAATCATAGAACAGTTAGGGTTGGAAAGGACCATAAGATCATCTAGTTCCAATCCCACTGCCAGGGGCAGGGACACCTCCCACTAAACCATGCCAACCAAGGCTATGTCCAATCCAGCCTTCAACACTGCCAGCAATGGAGCATTCACAACTTCCCTGGGCAACATATTCCACTGCCTCACCACCCTTACAGGAAAGAATTTCTGCCTCATATACAATCTAAACTTCCTCTAAGTTTGAACCCGTTACCCCTTGTCCTCTCACTACAGTCCCTCATGAAGAGTCCCTCCCCAGCATCTCTATAGGACCCTTCAGGTACTGGAAGGTTGCTATGAGGTCTCCACGCAGCCTTCTCCAGGCTCAACAGCCCCAACTTTCTCAGCCTATCTTCCTATGGGAGGCGCTCCAGTCCCTCGATCATCCTCGTGGTCCTCCTCTGGACTTGTTCCAACAGTTCCATGTCCTTTTTATGTTGAGGACACCCGAACTGCACACAATACTCCAAGTGAGGTCTCACAAGAGCAGAGTAGAGGGGCATGATCACCTCCCTGGACCTGCTGGTCACGCTCCTTTTGATGCAGCCCAGGATACAGTTGGCTTTCTGGGCTGCAAGCACACACTGCCGGCTCATATTCATTTTCTCATCAACCAACACCCCCAAGTCCTTCTGCGCAGGGCTGTTCTGAATCTCTTCTCTGCCCAACCTGTATGTGTGCCTGGGATTGCTCCGACCCAGGTGGAGGACCTTGCACTTGGCATGGTTGAACTTCATCAGTTTGGCATCAGCCCACCTCACAAGCGTGTCAAGGTCCCTCTGGATGGCATTGCTTCCCTCCAGTGTACCAACCGAACCACACAGCTTGGTGTCATTGGCAAACTTGCTGAGGGCGTGCTCAATCCCACTGTCCATGTCACCGACAAAGATGTTGAACAAGACTGGTCCCAAGACTGGTCCCTGAGGGACACCACTCGTAACTGGTCTCCAGCTGGACATTGAGCCATTGACCACAACTCTTTGAGTGCAGCAATCCTGCTAGTTCTTTATCCACAGAGAGGTCCTTCTATAAAATTGATGTCTCTGAAATTTAGAGACAAGGATGTCATGTGAGACATCAACTGCTCTACCCCTGTCCATCAGTTCCATAGCCCCATCATAGAAAGCCACCAGATTGGTCAGGCAGGATTTCCCCTTACTGAAGCCATGCTTGTTGTCACCATCCAACTTGTTTTTCATGTGCCTTAGCATGCCTTCCAGGAGAATCCACTCCACGATTTTGCCAGGCACAGAGGTGAGGCTGACTGGTCTGTAGTTCCCCAGCTCATCCATTTCCCCCTTCTTGAAAATAAGGGTTTTATTTCCCTTTTTCCAGTCATGGGGAACTTCACCTGACTGCCATGATTTTTCAAATATGATGGACAGTGGCTTAGCAACTTCATTTGCCAGCTCCTTCAGGACCCGTAGATGGATTTCATCAGGTCCCATGGACTTGTAGACGTCCAGGTTCTTAAGATGGTCTTGAACCAGATCCTCTCCTACAATGGGCCCAGGGTCTTCATTCTCACTGTCCCTGTGTCTGCCTTCCAAGACTTGGGTGGTACGGTCAGAGCATTTTCTGGTGAAGACAGAGGCAAAGAAGTCTTTAAGAACCTCAGCCTTCTCCAAATCCAGGGTAGCCAGTTCTCCCGATAGCTTCTGGAGACGGCCCACGTTGTCCCTAGTCTGCCTTTTATTTGCAATGTACCTATAGAATCCCTTCCTGTTATCCTTAACATCTCTAGACAAGTTTAATTCTAAGTGGGCCTTAGCTTTCCTAACCTGATCCCTAGCTTCCCGTACAACATCACTGTATTCTTCCTAGGCCACCTGTCCTTGCTTCCACCTTTTATAAGCCTCTTTTTTTCTTCGAAGTTTCCTCAGCAGGTTCTTATCCATCCAAGGAGGTCTCCTGGCCCTCCTGCAGCACTTCCTTCTAGTAGGGATGTGTCGCTCCTGAGCTTGCAGCAGGTGAGCCTTGAATATCAACCAAGAGTCTTGATGCCCCCTGCCCTCTAGGGCTATATCCCATGGAACCTTACTGAGCAGGTTCCTGAAGAGGCCAAATCTGCTTTCTTGAAGTCCAGGGCAGTGAGCTTGCTGCACACTCTTCTCACTGTCCTGAGGATCTCAAATTCAACCATCTCATGATCGCTGCAATCAAGGCTGCCCTGGAGCATCACATTTCCAACCAGCCCTTCCCTGTTGGTGAGCATGAGGTCAAGCATGGCACCTGTCCTTGTCGGCTCTTCTATCACTTGCAGAAGGAAGCTGTCTTCCACATAGTTGAGGAACTTCCTGGATTGTTTGTGCCGGGCCGTACCATCCCTCCAAGAGATATCAGGGTGATTGAAGTCCCCTATGAGAACAAGGGCCTGCGAGTGTGAGGCTGTTCCTGTCTGTCTATAGAGAGCTTCATCCACAGAGTCCTCTTGGTCAGGCGGTCTGTAACAGATCCCCACAATGATGTCTCCCATCGCTATTCTCCCTTTGACCGTGACCCACAAACTGTCGACTGCTCACCTGTCCCCAGGCACAGTTCCATACACTGCAGCCTATCCCTAACATAAATAGCAACTCCCCCTCCCCGCCTGCTGGGCCTGTCTTTCCTAAAAAGCCTGTAACCTTCCATTCCAACACACCAGTCATGGGAGCCATCCCACCATGTTTCTGTGATGCCTATGATATCATATCCCCGTAGATGTGCACACATCTCTAATCCCTCTTGTTTGTTCCCTATGCTATGAGCATTTGTATAGAGACATCTGAGCCAAGCTCCAAATGAAGCCGACTTGTTGGCTGGAGCAGCTGCAATATCTCTACATTGCTCTGAATTTTTACTAGAGGTGCTGGCAACTGACTGGGATGTGTTGGGATGGAATGATGCCCCCCTCCCCCAACACTTCTACTTTAAAGCATCCTTGACCAGTCTGGCAAGCGTCCTACCAAATCCACTCTTCTCTTTCTTTCTCAGACCATCTCCATCAGCCCCCAGTAGACCTGGCCTACTAAATTGAGTCCCATGTTCAAGGTACCCAAACCCCTGACTATAGCACCACCATTCTAACCATTTATTAACCTGGCCAATCCTCCTAGCCTTTTTAAGGTCCTGCCCTGTATCCTGGAGAATTGACGAAAAGACAATCTGAGCTCCAGAGCCCCTAACCACCTCTCCCAGAGCTCTGTAGTCCTTCTTTATGTTCTCTGGGCTACTGCTATCTATATCAGTAGCACCCACATGGATCACTAGAAGTGGGTAATAGTCAGTGGGACCAACTAGAGCTTCTCTGCAACATCCCTGGTCTGAGCCCCTGGTAGGCAACACACCTCCCTTGAGCCTGGGTCAGGCTGACAGATGGGTGCCTCTGTTCCTCTCAGAGTAGAGTCCCCTACTACTACGGCCCGCTGCTTTTTCCTGGCAGCACCAGTAGAGATCTTCTTTATCAGTGGATCAGCCAGTTGTTCCTGGTGGGAGTGTGGTTCCTCATCCGCCCCCTGCAGGACAGCAAAGTGGTTCTGTATGGGAACAACAGATTTAGGAGGAAGCCCCTTGCTTTTAATTGTTCTCTTCCTCCTTTTTTTGTTGTTTTTTTCAGTTACTGTTTCCCAGCTTCCTTGGTTAGCGGCCTCATTTCCCGCATGAACGACAGCAGATGCTTGAGGCCCCTGCACAGTCTGGTCCTGGAGCAAGCAGTGCTGTTTCCCCTCAGCTTCTCTGACACCTTTCAGCCTAGTAACAGCGTCCCGCAGCTCAGCCACCTGCTGCAGGAGGACCTCCGCCAGGGAGCACAGAGTGCAGCCCTGCCCATTGTGCACTCTCCCCTTAGGAGAGCAGTGCAGGCGCTCTCTACACCCCGAGGTCTGCACTGCAGCCTCCCCTCTCATCAGCGCTGCCTGGGTGCCTACACTGGCCTCCGCCAGGGCAGCCAGAGCAGAGCTCCCAGACCGGAGCCTGGTCATATTGCGAGTGTTCACCATTCCGGTCACCACCCCGCTCGCCTGCCTGCGTGAACTGCCGCACGAACTGCTGTGCAAACTGCCTCGAACCCACCCTGTTTGCCCGCCTTGTTCACTCACACCCCCTGGGGCAGGTTTTTAACCACTCAGGGCTGCCGCCGCTCCTCCTGGCACCTCCCCTTCTGAGTCAGCTGCTCGCGTCTGCAGAGCTGCCGGCTCCCGGGTAAGCCCTGTCGAGGACTTGAGGCTCCCTTGGTGCCTGTTGCTGCTCGGAGTTGAAGCTCCTGGACGCCGAGCCTTCCCCCTATCAGGCGCTGCAGGCGTCCCCTCTCGAGACAGTCACCTCAGCAATGGGCCGGAAATGGCCGATGGATTAATGATGCATTTTTTTTTACTTTTTTAACAATAATTTTCTGAGACAATGATTACTTAAGATATTTGATGTTATCCGATAGTATTTATTACATCTGTTCTAAAGTCAGTGAAAAATGCTCTGGGTCAGCCACTTTACCCTGGATGATTTAGGGTGCGATCTTGTGTTTAAATGATCCAGGTAATTATGCACCTTAACATCTGACTTTAAAGAGATTTAATCTCTTTTAATTTGTACCATATTCTTTGTGACTGGCAAAATTGTGGTAAATGTTCAAAATGCGTTGGGAAGCACTAGATGGTGTAGACGTAGTACCAGCTTTAGCAGTTTCGGAAGGTACTCAAAACTACACACAAGGGATTACATTTGGGATTACATTTAGGATTTCATTTAAGATATGGTTTTGATTGGATTTGATTTACCAAAATTACTCTTCAGCTCAGTTGGTTTATTACTGATTCAGACTTGCAAAAGTGAAAGAAGAAATCAGATTCTTAATAGATCACTAAATGTTGGTATTGTTGATTTCATGGAGCATAAGAAAATACTATTTCTTAGGCTGATGTGTTGCTGGACTCTGACTTTTAATACCACTCGGAGTTTTCATTGGAAATTTAGGAATGTAAACAAGAAAAAAAATCTGTAAATGTATAAGAAAAAAAATAGATATATTGTTCCATTTAATCAAGAATACACAAACAAGTCAAAAGTTAGTATGGAGTTTCTGATAAATTAATGTTCTTTTTTAAGTGGTCTGATACCTTACTTACTTTTATCCTTGTAAACAACGGCTGTGTCTTTTGATTTATTTCTCATAAATAAGTGTCATGAAACAAAGATATGTGAAATGCTTTTCCTTCAAAAGACATTTCTTAAAATGTTTCACACAGTGCTCAGCCATGTTACAATTAATTTCTTCAGCCAGTACAGAGAATTACTGTAGTGTCACTCAGAATATTTTGCAGGTTTTGGGAATGTTGTCTGTCAAAAAATTCTGACTTTTTAAGGGCAGACTCTGTATTAACATCATAGCAAAATATTTAAAATGTACACAAAGAATTTAGGGGCTTTTCTCCCAGTCTTAAAATACTAGCTCTTAAACAGCTATTTCTTATTGGCTTTTGACTACTTTTAACTTCTGAATGTTTCAGTCTGAACTGAAACAGAAACTAGATTCGTGTCCAGACAAAAAACTTTCTTTCTAAACAATTAATATTCAAATCCTTACAGCAGTTTAAAGCTTTGTTTAGATTTGATTATTAAACATTTTCACATTGTCTGGTAAGATTAAGAAAAATATTTTACCCTTGACCCTTTTCACTGATTTACCGTTCTGTTCTATTGGGTGGCAACACCTTTGATTAAAGTCAAAGGGTTTCAACCATTTAAGTGTTGGGTTGAAAAGTGATAAGTCAAATGATTTGTCATGGTTCAGACTCAGCCTGTAACTCAGAACCATGCATCAGCCCACTCACTCTCCCATTCCCCCTCCTCTCTCAGGAAAATCGAAAGAATGTAAAACCCATGAGTTGAGATGAGAACAACTTAATAAATAAAATAAAGCACAAAATGATACTGCTACTACTAGCAATACTAATGATAAGGGAAATAACAAGGGGAGAGAACATAAAATTAAAAAGGGAAAGGAAAGAAATGCACAATACAATTGCTGACCACCTGACAACTGATGCCAAGCCTGATCCAAGCAGTGATCTGCCACTTCCAGGTGACTCCCCCTGGTTTATATACTGGGCATGATGTGCTGTGGTATGGATTAACCCTTTGGCTATTTTGGGTCAGGTTTCCTGTCTTTGCTTCCTCCTGACTTCTTGTGCCCCTCCTTACTGCCAGAGCCTGAGAGACTGATAAGTCCTTGACCAGGGTAGGTGCTACTGGACAACTAAAACATCAGTGTGTTATCAGCATTGTTCTCAGACTAAAGCAAAAACACAGCACTGCACCAGCTACTAGGAAGAAGATTGACTCTATCCCAGCCAGAACCAGGACAAGCTTCCACAAGATTTTATTTTGAAAAAAATTATTTCTTCAGAAGGAACAAAAAAACCATGAGTCAATCAGTAACCTCAAAGATAGGCTACCTAGACAAAGTCAGCACAAAACTTCACATATTTGAGGTCCTTCTCTCCAGTGACAGGTTACAGTTAGCATGTAACTCCATTGACTACAGTAGTACATCTGATTTATAACAATATTAATGAGAAAAAGAATCAGGCCTATTTTTTTTTTTTATTCTTGGAAAAGGGAAGCAGCATCTAAACTCATATGGATGCCTACACACGCAAAAACACATATACGCACACTCACACGCGCAGAAGTTGCCTGAATGAAATTGAAATTTCATTCATGAACATAAGACTTTTGTCAAGTGCCATGAATTTAATGTGGGAAAATATTTATAGATTGATGTATCAATTTATAATAAAACATACAAGAAATGTACAAGAAAGGGATGTCTTCCTAAAGACACTAGGTTGTTTCTACTTTCTTATTTGTGTTTTCTTCATAATGATCTGAGACATTAATGATGGCTCAAATATGTGAGGCATTTGCATCCTGTTATGTTCTCCTGAAAGCATTTGCTATTCCTTTATTTTATATAAAAAGCATGAAGATTCACAATTAATGGTACTGTATGGGAATCGTGGCTTTCCTATGAAAACAGAACAATAAAAAAAGAAGTCAAAGGACCTTGTTCCTTAGAGTATGATGTAGGAAAGATCAGAGAGATATGAAATCACAGAATCACCGAATGGTTCAGATTGGAAGGGACCCCTGGAGATCATCTTGTCCAGCCCTCTGGGCCTCCCAGAGCTGGTTGCCAAGAACTGTGTCCAGATGACTTTCGAATACTCACAACCTCCCCTGAGAATCTGTGGCAATGTCTGATCACCCTCAGAGTGAAAAAAAGTTTTAGTTTTTGCCTCTTGTTCTGCCATTGGACACCACTGGAAAAAGTCTGGCTTCATCCTCTGCGCACCCTCCCTTTGGGTATGTACACACATTGATAAGGTCCCCCCTGAGCCTTCTCTTTTCCAGACTCAATAGTTTCTGCTATCTCAGTCTTTCTTCAGTGTCTTAAGCCTCCTTGTGTCTCTTTGACTCTCTCCAATATGTCATGTCTCACACTGAGGAGCTCAGAACCAGGCCCAGTATTTAAGGTGTGGCCCCACTGGTGCTGAGGACAGGTGAAGGATTACTTCTGGCACACTGCTGGCAACATTACCCTCCTAACGCAGCCGAGGATGTTGCTGTTTTTTTCACGTAAGGGCACATTTCTGAGTTGTGTTCAACTGGGTGTCCACCAGGGCACACAGCTCTTTTTTCGGGGGGTAAGAATCAGTGTCTGTAAACAATCTGTGTGTTTATTGGATGAAATTGAAGGTAGAAAGCCAAGCTCATGATACCAAACTCGTAGGCTGCAGTTGCTTGTAGGTTGACTTGGCATGCCCTTGCCCTCAGGAGGGTTCGCTCCTGAGAAGCACTGGGTGTGGAGACTGCTGGGAGAAGACCTTTGAGGGCCCCAAAGTGTACTGTACCTCTGTGCTTCATGGCTTGACACAGGCTCCCTTCTGCCAGTGGGTATGGCAAAGTTGTTGAATGAGCTGTGTGGGTCATCATGTAGCTGTGGGCATCTGTTCCAGACTCTCTCTCTGACTATCTTCCTCTGGTGGCAGTTGGACAAAGTACAGAAGTGGGCACAGTATGCCAGTGATGACCTTACCAGTGATAAGGAGAAGAGAAGAATCACCTCCCCCAACCTACAAATGTATAAGATACTGCAGAGAAAAGTTTAAATTAGCTCTTGGAAAACTTTAAAATAAACAGTTTTGTGTCTTCTTACTACTTGCTCATGTTCTATTTCATCATATAATTGGTATGATAATTGAAATTTTGATGTTGTAATCCAACCAAGTACTTAAAATTAGGGTTAAAATGTTGTTAAGGTGAGAGGGTGCCAAATTTAGTGTTCTCCGAAAATCTCCAGTGTGTTACATTTGCCTAGAGGACCAGATAAAGATCCATTCAATAATAGCTTATGGAATGATATCAGCTAGCTTACATGCAATATTTGGGATTAAATGTTCCATGAAAAAATGGTATTTAATTTAAAAATAGGGCTCTTTTTTAATTCACTTACCAAGTGCATAAAACTACACTATTGATTTTTTTAAGACATACTTTTCCTGCGAACAACAATTTTGGAAGCCAACAAAGCACCAAAGCTTCCCTTTTTATAAGGTTTCAGTGAAAACATAGGAAAAGATGACAATAAAGAAAGAGTTGTTCCTAAAATTGAGAAATCTTAGTTTAAATTTGCATAAAGAAATACATCAGGAACCTAAAGAACTGAAATATAACCCTACAAAGTATTTCACAAAGTCCTAACAGAACAAGATCAAGAGCAATTTTAACAGTGTTCCAAAACAGACAGAAAAGGGATACACAGATGAGTTTTAATTAAACGCATCTATTTTCAGACTGATTTATCTTGCTGTCTGTAGATTTCAAAAAAAGACAGTGTTCAGGCACTATTTCCTATAATTTTGTGTCTGTCAAAAGACTTGTCATTTTGTTCTGTTCTGCAATTTTATGATCCTGTCCGAAGTTAGAACAGTCTGGAGGTTTAGACTTTAGATTAAGACAAAATCATTCATCTTTTCCTGTATGAATGGTTCATAGGAGACATTGTAAAATTGAGGATTATGCTGTGTAAGAAGGCAACATGCTTCAGAATGAGTACTTGAACTAAAACATCATCTACATTATATTGTTCAAACTACTTACATAATTACAGATTGGAAGTGGTATTAAGGTTCCTATTTATATGACTGATTTACAGTTACATATTAGTCAAATGTTCTTGGTGATTTGTTAATCCTTAAGTGGAGTTTTCAATTAGAGAGTCACCAAATTTTCTAGTAGCTCACATGAATTTGAACATGAGGTTACTGTAAGTAATGAGGTGGTGGCAGTATATATTAAAATCCACCAGTGGAACAACTCTGCTGGTATTTAAGCATATATAGAAACTTCTGTCTAAGTGTCACTTTGGATATACACTGTTTATCTGCTGACAGCATCATAGCTTATAAAAGATTCTGATCCTAAGGCACTTGAAGGCTGTTTTTCAGTGTATCATTCAGTGTTCAATTATTATCTTTCATTAGGTTGAATAAACATGATTTGTTGTCTGCTCAAATGAGTTTTAAAAGAGCTCAACTCAGCTGCTAGTACAAATAACTTTCTAAAGAGCCTCCACTGAGTGATTGTTTCTATATTTTTCTCTGATTTTGAGCAAATTTACACTTCACAGCCTACTTTGAATTAAAGGATACAAAATGTATCCCAAAGACAACCTGCTAAAACCTTTCAAGTTTTGGGGGGTTTTTAGTCAAAATTGGGAAAATGTTACTACATTTTTCAAAATACAAAACATCTGCAGTACAAACTGAGCAATAAATAGGGTCAATGCCAGAAACGGACAGCTCTGGAACTGCAAATGGTGATGGGAGGTAGCAGTGTGCACTCGGTCTTTTTCAGGAATCTATTTAGGCTCCAGGATTCAACCCCTGGTGATTACAGTACAGCTGAGATGGTTATCTGACTGTAAGTCTGGAGTGTCGCAGTTTATCTTATATGGCTTGCTGAACATAAATAATGAAGAAGAAGCTTGCAAACCAGCAGAAGTGCAGCATTGGTTTTTTTGAGTGTCATATGACTGCTCCCAT
The DNA here is from genome assembly GCA_028858755.1 of Ara ararauna. Classification (NCBI taxonomy): domain Eukaryota; kingdom Metazoa; phylum Chordata; class Aves; order Psittaciformes; family Psittacidae; genus Ara; species Ara ararauna. Next base: position 28,397,175 of record CM054410.1, read on the forward strand.
TGCTTGTGCCTGGAGAAATGAAGGATACTGATAGGAGAGAGGGTATTTTGTCACAAACCATTTCTGGAACATGGAGCATTTACTGGGATGCTGAAACGTGGAAGTATTCCTAGCTTACATTTGCTTGATTGTGGTGTGTGTAGCTTTCAGGTGACTGATGGATAAAACACTGCTGATGCTACTGGTCTTCTTGCCATGAGTTAGGGTACTTTGTGGTCCTGTAATCTTGTAACTTGCAGAAAAAAATGAAGTTGGCTTTTTATTGTTGAGCAAAAGAAAAGAATCTGCACCATTTTTATTAACCACAGGTAAAATGACCCACTTTGAGGAATATCAGAAACACAGGAAGTTCTCATTGGAAATATAAAACTTTAATCCTCAAAAACATGGAGCATTTTGGAGTATTCCCAACCATAACTGCTCCTCTGACTGAAAAAGAAGCACAGAAAGGTGCAGTATTCCCTAGTCCCCAAATGCAGCTCTTGTCTCTGCCAGTCTATCATGAGTCAGCTAACACAAACTGCCACCCTGATCCAGAGCAGCTGTCTAATTACAATTTTGTTATTATTAATTACTGAGTAGAAAATCATTCGTAATTAGCTCAGACTAAATCATAGTTTAAACAACCAAAAATTGCATTACAAACTAAAGTGTAATTAAAGCACTACACTAAAGTGTTTATTTAAACCCAGTTTAGTTACTGCAGATTTTTCAATCAGGTTTTCAGGCTCATACACAGATGTAATTAGTCTCCAGTACTGACAGCATGCTGCATTTATTCATTAAGCATCAATATTGCTGAACAAATGTAAATAAAATTTAGACAGGAATTCTTTAATGGGACAGTCATAGTAACATCTGGGTGAGATAATGAGGCTGGGAATGATGTGAATGTTAATGAGCTTTCAGCGCTGCTCTGGTACCCATAGAATTTTTGAAAGCACACACTTTGAACTCCCACTATTTGCTCTGGGGTTTGCAAGCTCCATTGATGTTGCTTTTAATGGTGTGTGGTTGCTTATCTAGAGTGCTTTAGTAGATCTACACACTCAGCATCCAGGCAGATTCCCACCAAGCGTGCAGGATAGAGTTTCAGGTGCTTTGTACTTGAGCATTGGGAAGGAAAATGACACGCAGCACCATCACTGATTTCTCTTAACACCATTCACTTAATATAACGTAAACTTGAGGATCTTAAAATATACAGTAAGAATATTGTGGGCAAAATTTGTCTCTTTCAGTTGTTTTGTGGAATTAAATTGACAACTTCAGAGTATGTCACAGTTATTTCAGAAATCTGACATCAGCTACACATTGCAGGCAGTACCTTCTTTCAGAGTTCATGGTTGAGAAAACAGCTATTACTCTTGAAACAGTGGCAAAAAAAGCCACCTTGCTAGAGAGGTGAGTATACTCTGATATCAGGCTTTGGCTTCTGAATCCTCAAGTTTCCGCAAGTTCCTGGATAGGGTTTCGTGGAAGGCAATGGTGAGGAATGAGATGTACCACATTTACTATGGATAGAACAAATGTGATTTCCCATACAGAGATATGGAGACTGCTCTGGAATAAATATCAGTGTTGATGTAAAAGAGCTGTACCAGACTGGAAAGTCATCTGTTATAAGCATGGTAGTGTTGTGTTCTCTGTTTTCCATGCTGTTTCAGTTCAGCTACTGACATCATAGCACAAACTTCTGAACAGAGTGAGTGAGTTAACAGTGATGTTATAGAACAAGGCAAACTCTTGCTATCACACTTCAGCTGACCAAACTGTTAACTTTGGGGGACTAAAAAACAGAAATATTTTTTTCCAGTCTTATTTAATATCTGTACGCTAATATTCATGGAACTTCTCAGGAATCGTGCTCAGGGGAATAAAAGTTGCAAGAGCTTTAACATACATACTCATTCCACCAAGAAAGAACTCTTCTTCGGTTAATTTATTTCTTGTTGCAGTTAAGCCTGTGCTTTAAGACCAATAGGAAAAGCTTGCTGCTTACAACATTGGAACAATGATGCTGGTCTATAGTTTTGCTTCTTGAGCACATCAGAGCTGTCCATCTCCATCACTTCATTGCAGCTGGAGGAACCTGGAGGTCTGATTTGAGTTTTGAGCCTCCAGAGGTATTAATGACAAATGGTTTACATTTTGTTTCTGGTGCAGAGTATACCTCTTCCTACTGGCAAAACACATGGCAGTGTAAACATATATAATAAAATTGCATACACTCAAACTAAAATGAAACAGGATGAGAATATAAGTTATGGCGCTTAACACTTTCCTGGAAAGGGCTCAAGTAAAGTGCACACAGTCATGCAGCAACATTTGCAGGAATGCCACCCAGAAGGACCTTGAGACACTTGTGAGGTGGGCTGATGCCAACCTGATGAAGTTTAACCATGACAAGTGCAAGGTCCTCCACCTGTATCCAGCAATAGCCGGCACAGCTACAGGTTGGGCAGAAAAGAGATACAGAGCAGTCCTGCAGAGATGGTCTTCGGGGTGTTGGTCGACGAAAATATGAACATGAGCTGGAAGTGTGCGCTTGCAGCCAAGAAAGCCAACCGTATCCTGGGCTGCATCAAAAGGAGCATGACCAGCAGGTTGAGGGAGGTGATCATGCCCCTCTACTCTGCTCTCGTGAGACCTCACTTGGAGTATCGTGTGCAGTTCTGGTGTCCTCAACACAAAAAGGACATGGAACTGTTGGAACAAGTCCAGAGGAGGGCCACGGGAATGATCAGGGGACTGGAGCACCTCCCGTATGAAGATAGGCTGAGAAAGTTAGGGCTGTTGAGCCTGGAGAAGAGAAGGCTGTGTGGAGACCTTATAGCAGCCTTCCAGTATCTGAAGGGGGCCTATAGGGATGCTGGGGAGGGACTCTTCATGAGGGACTGTAGTGAGAGGACAAGGGGTAATGGGTTCAAACTTAAACAGGGGAAATTTAGATTGGATATGAGGAAAAAATTCTTTCCTGTAAGGGTGGTGAGGCAGTGGAATGGGTTACCCAGGGAAGTTGTGAATGCTCCATCGCTGGTCGTGTTCAATGCTGTATTGGACATAGCCTTGGGTGGCTGCTTTAGTGTGAGGTGTCCCTGCCTGTGGCAAGGGGGTTGGAACTAGATGATCTTAAGGTCCTTTCCAACCCTAACTATTCTATGATTCTATGATTATGACAACACCACACACAGTCTGAAGAAAATACTTAGATAAGAAAAGTATTTAGAAAAATACCATTTTTATAACATCATGTCATGGTTTAAGCCTCTCTAACTCAAGCAGTCTCTCTCTCACTCACTTCTCCCTCTTTTTTACCCCTGCTCCCGGAGGGATGGGAAGGAGAATCAAAAAGAATGCAACTCCCACAGGTTGAGATAAGAACAGTTTAGTAACTCAGGTATAACACAAATCACTACTGCTACCACCAATAATAATAATAATGACAAGAGAAATACAAGGGAAAAGGATATCGCTCACCACCCAATACCAAGCCTGACCACGCAGTGCACCCCCACCCTTCTGGATCTCTGCTCTCTGCTCTCCATCCTGGACATGACGTGCTGTGGGATGGAATGACTCTTTGGTCAGTTTGGGTCAGGTGTCCTGTCTCTCCTTCCTCCTGGCTTCCCCTCCTCTCTGGCACAGCATGAAACTCAGAAAGTCCTTGGCCAGACCAAAACATCACTAAGGAGTAGTCGAAACACTGGTGTTATCAGCGCTGTTCCCAGGCCCAAAATCAAAAACACAGTGCTGCACCAGCTACCAAGAAGGAGAAAAATGATTGCTACTGCTGAACCCAGGACAGTATCCACCCCTTATTCCATACCATTCACGTCATGCTCAGATCCCACATTTTCAATGTACCATCACATGTATATGTATACATACACACACACAGAGAAAGTGAGAGAGATCACCCTTTAGTGCATGGACCAATCCCTATAAAGCTGCTGAGTCCATTCCATCCATGATATCAGGCTCCATCTCTTGTAACAGCCTTTCAGAGCAGGAGAGGCTGTGTGCAGTGTTCACACTCGTGAATAACCTGGGCAATAGTGTCTACTGCTAAGTCCACACCTCGATCATAAGTCCATCTGTATGTTGTATCTCTGTCCTGATAGTCTGAAGGGTCATGGGGCCACCAGGCTCAAAATAATTCACTCTCCCCTCCAGCAGTTTCTGCAGCTTGTCACTGGGGACTCCATACAGCTGCCTTCCATCTCCGATGCTTCCAAAGCACTGGAGGGGCCCAGTAAACTTGATACTCACCCATATTGTCCCACACACCCTGCCACTCATGGCTGCCCAGGCTTGGGGAAAATCTCTTGGTCATCCTGGATTGTAGTCTAACACCGGACAAGGCCCACACCCCACTCTGCTTAACTCTTGGGACCACACAAAATGGTTGTGGGTAAAACACACTGTGTATGCATGCCAACATGCTGATCCCCATCACAATCAGCAGGCAGGTCTCAAGGGTACCCAAAGGTCATTCAAACCCTTCAGAACTCTCAAATGAGGCTGCTGTGCTTGTCACTGAGGCAGGTGTAGCTGCTGTGCTTGCCGGCTCTCTCACCACCAGCTGTTCTTTGTCTGAGTCTAGATCTCCCTCCTCTGCCTTGCTGGGAAGTGCTGCGTGGTCTCCTGCATCCTCCTGGGGCTCGGGCTCACGGGGCTCTGTGGGCGGCTGCTGGGGAATGCTCCCTACCACCGCTGGGCTGGGCTCAGCTGCGGGGCTCGGCTTCTCCACCATCATCTCCTCCCCCTGCGCTGCAGCCGCACGGCTCGGCTCCTGTGAGCAGAGCTCCCGGGCCGTTTCGGCCACCGGCAGCTCCCGGGGCCGCCCCCCCCTCGGCTCCCCACAGCCTCATGAAGACGGAGGCGAGGACGAAGGCCAGGACGGTGAAGAGCAGCTGAACTGCCATTTACATGTCCGCCCCCCCTGCTTCCAGAGCCCGCCCATATTACAAGCCATTCCAATAAAGTACAATGAAACAAGAACCTTAACCCAAAACCCATACCCAAAAAATGCTAAGATAACAGGTACCGGCTGTAAGTAAGGTACAACAGGCTGAAACCAGGAACTCAAGAGAATCAAAAGCAACAACTTTGAGAGCCAATAAATCAGCATTGTGATGAGTGGCTATTAATCCTGTCATTATCTCAACCCTCCATGCCCCACGTTGGGCTCCAAAAAAAGAACTGTCGTGGTTTAAGCCTCTATAACTCACGCAGTCTCTCTCTCACTCACTTCCCCCCCTTTCTTACCCCCGCTCCCGGAGGGATGGGAAGGAGAATCAAAAAGATTGCAACTCCCACAGGTTGAGGTAAGAACAGTTTAGTAACTAAAGTATAACACAAACCACTGCGGCTACCACCACCAATAATAATGACAGGGCAAACACAAGGAAAGAATACAATTGCTCACCTCCTAAAACCCAGCCTGACCATGCAGTGCACCCCCACCCTTCTGGGTCTCTGCTCTCTGCTCTCCGTCCTGGACATGACGTGCTGTGGGATGGAATAACCTCTTTGGTCAGTTTGGGTCAGGTGTCCTGTCTCTCCTTCCTCCTGGCTTCCCCTCCTCTCTGGCACAGCATGAAACTCAGAAAGTCCTTGGCCAGACCAAAACATCACTAAGGAGTAGCCGAAACACTGGTGTTATCAGCGCTGTTCCCAGGCCCAAAATCAAAAACACAGTGCTGCACCAGCTACTAAGGAGGAGAAAAATGACTGCTGCTGCTGAACCCATGACACATCATCATGTAAGATACCTTCCCTTTTGCAAAATGGCAAGTTACAATTTTAAATTAAGCAATAACATTATTAGATTTTTTAGGGTAAAATGGAGACTGAAACTGAAGGATACTTAGAATGTTAATTTTATTTGCTACTGAAATGTTGTCACATTTTCTTTGCATGTTTGTTTTATTTCAAAAGAGTCAGATCTGTTATTAAAACCTGCAGCAGCTTGCAACAAGTCAGATGCTTCATGGCTATTGCTCTTCATCTTACCAGCAGACTGTCTGAAGCTGCCTTAGCTTGGAGGGAATCCAGTTAAAAAAAAAATAAAAATAAAAATCCAGAAGTTTTAAAAGCTTGTTCAGTTTTCCTTTAAGGTTAGAAGCATCCAAAGCTTGGCTTCCCTGAAAACGGGCTTTAAAAAAAGTGTTCAAAATAATGTCCAAGTCTAGCTGGGGCTGTTCAAAAGCTTTTACTGGCATCCTCAACCTTTGTAGGTGGCCTGAAGATATCAGTTTATAAGGGAGTTCTGTTGACCTGGTTTGTGTGAGTACACACTGGTTTCATAATGCACTGAAGTGTAAGCAAAAGAATTGCTGTCTGAACTAGTGTTCTTTTGCTGTTTTGCTAAAATATTTCTTATGTCAGCATTGCAATCTCTAAAGTGTGTTTATAATATGTTAGACATGATGGTGCTCTAATTCTGTGGTTCACAATCATGTCCTCAGCTCTGTCCTGCAAACAATCTCTGGCTGTACTTTGAGAAGCAATGTACATTCTTTACATTTAATATCTGAACCTCCAAACAGTTTGATCTAGCATAAAATTCCTTTCTTCTTTCCTCTGTGTATTGAAACTGGTTATGTGACAGCCTTGAGTTCCACACTAACAAATTCATTGATCATCCGTTAATAAGATTGAATGAAAAGTGGTTTTTACCTGTATCACCATAACTACTGCAGAAGTTGGTTCCCTTGATAAAATTTTGAGCACCATAAGAAAAAAACTAGCAAGGAAAGCTTTGCATCTGGAGGTGTTAAAAGCATCTTGGACTTAAAAAAATCTCAACAGAAGTTGAATAGGTAGTTATATTATCTCAAGAATGTGTGAGGCACCAAGTTAGGAGTCTAATATCCTAAGTACCTGAGAAAATGATCTGTTTGACTCTGCCTATGAGTGAGTTGAGATGTTCTGGCTGAAATGTTAACAGTACAGAGCTAAGACCGTTCAATGCAGAAATGGGCTTCTTTTCCCTCAGTGTGTTGGCAAATCTGAACTCTTGTTAGGAAGCTTAGAAAAGCAGCATAAAAAAAGTTTGAAGGTATCCTTGTAGGTAAATCACAGAATGGTTTTGGTTGTAAGGGACTCTAAAGATCACCTAGTTCTACCACTCCTGAAAATCTGTTGTCTTAAATGCAGGTGTGTCCCTTTTTCATCTATGTGCCAATAATGTTGATCTTGTTTCTGCTTCTGTATCTCATATTTTCTTTCTTACTACCTAAAAAGGTAATAAACACTGTCTCAGATGAACACAGTAGGTTAAACTAGAGTCTTGGTTGTCAGGTTGTATAACTATAATAACCCCTTTCTTTATGCAAGCCTGTATGAATTATAACATGTAATGGACTCCTCAGTTTGTAGCAAATGCAAGCCATTTGTGAACCTTATGTGAAGAAATTGGTCTCAGTTTTAGTAGACCACGATACTCATCTTTCAAGATGAAATCAATTACAAACTTATTTCGAGCCTTCGTTGCAACACAGTACTTTAAATGAATGTTTAATTTCATCTCTGTTCAACCTTATGTGCATGTTTAAAGACATGTTGAATTTATCTTTTCAAGAGTAAATTGTATTTTCTTCAAGGAAACTAGCCATCAGATAAGTATTTGGTGGTGTTTTTCAAGGTTGGGGATGACTGATGAAACTCTCATTTCAGGTTCCTTCTGGTCTCTTGACAGAAATAATTCCCACAGAGAAGGATGCTCTAAAAATTATAAATAATACATATGGGAGTGATTAAAGAAAATAAAAATTTATGCCTAAAAATTTTACTGGGCTTCTGTCTAATTCAAACTGGAAAAAAATACTTGGTCCATCAACTGTTTAAGGGTTAAATAAAAACCTTGTTATTGAATTATAAAGACTTAGTTGATTATAAAAATCTATACAATTTTAGGCTTTTAAATGCAAACAGTAGAAATAGTGCTTCTCTCAATATTCGTTTTACGGTGTGTCTGTTTGCTGATGCTAAAGTGAATTTGACATAATGGTAAGTAGTTCAAACAATCTATATTGCTGGAAGCTTTCCCTCACAAACTATTGATTTTCCTACTCCATTTGTGGCATGCTCAGAAACACTTCCCATTCTGTTTACCATTCTGTACAGCTAGAATGGATCATTTCACACTGTCTAATGGAATTAAGCAAACCTTGGAAGGCATTTTACTGGAAAACTTGATATATCCATTTGTAGTTCTGCATAACAGGGAGAGAGGCCTTGCTAATTTAGCACCAAAACCACAAGAAGTTTTTATCTTTGTAACCTCCTGTTTTGTCTGGGGGCGGCACTGGTGTTACCGAGCAAGGATGATATCCTGAGGGAAGCTCAAAGTACCTTCACTGCAGATTCAAATTGGCTGAGATCATCCTTTCTGTGTCATGAACTGTCAGGGTGAGTGGTGAGCCTCAGTAGGTCAGTGCATTATGGTTCTACAGGGAGAATTGTGCAGGATGGGTGTCCTATCCATCATTTTTAATTACTGTGGGGTAGGGAAGTAGCTGGCCTAGGACCGTTGAGAAATTTCACAGGGAGTGTGAGCTCTGCTGTGAGAGAGGGAAAACCCTGGAATCACTTGAGGAACACATTTGGGACCATCCACTCTGCAGGTGAGATGAATTTGAAGAGAGGTTCCACAGTGACTTTTGATGTCTGTTATTGTAAAATATGGAAGTATAAATGTAGGAGGAGTGCACAGCATGAGAGAATGCAAAAAACCCATATAATTTGCAATAAGTACAGTTGTCTCATGGCTGAGTTGAAAGTGGGATTTGGTTGGAAGAACTATTATCTCTGCTAATTTGCTACACCTCTTAGAGAGTAGTTCAGTTGTTTTGGAGGCCTAGTTTCTTTCACACCCTCTTGCAGAGGCTCGGTGTTCATAAAATATTCTAATAAATATGGAGCACTACATTTTTGGTTATGAACAGATTGTCATCACACTGAGATGGAGCATTACCTATTGTGAGTCTGTTTTGGTTTTTTCTTACCTCACCTTGATGCATTGAGATTTTGTTCACAAACTGATATGAATCTCACTTTCTCTGAGCATCTCACTCAACCTCAAACGTGGATGTGTGATTTATCCTATTGATATATTTTCAGGAAATGGAAAAAAAACTTTATCCTACACATGACACATTAAAACTCCTCAGAAGTTAAAGCAGAGAGAGGCTTTTATCCTGGTCAGAAAAACAAACCAATGAACAGGGCTTTTAGAGCCAGATGCCCCAGACATGTCTGAAATGCTACCTATATGATCAGTCCTGCTTTGTTCAGTATATGATGACACAGGCTGATGAGAGGGCATGAGAGTGCTGCAAAATAACGATGAAGAAGATAGCGGCTAAAGCACTTTAAAACATTAAAGAATACTTTCAAAAAGATCTCCTGTCAACTTTTCTAAATGCTTTTGGACGATATAATAATTTTCTAATGTTGCTAGTATACTGCAATTTTTTTACAAGGGCAAAGGAAGGGTGTCTGGACAAAAAACTGAAGTACTTTTTACATTTTCCTTGTGTTTAGGGCATGAAGAAAAGAGCATGTTATAGTGCAATTTCCTTTAGGGAGGTGGGCTGATGCCAACCTTATGAAGTTTAACCATGACAAGTGCAAGGTCCTCCACCTGTATCCAGCAATAGCCGGCACAGCTACAGGTTGGGCAGAAAAGAGACACAGAGCAGTCCTGCAGAGATGGACTTGGGGGTGCTGGTCGACGAAAAAATGAACATGAGCTGGCAGTGTGCGCTTGCAGCCCAGAAAGCCAACTGTATTCTGGGCTGCATCAAAAGGAGCGTGACCAGCAGGTTGAGGGAGGTGATCCTGCCCCTCTACTCTGCTCTCGTGAGACCTCACTTGGAGTATTGTGTGCAGTTCTGGTGTCCTCAACATAAAAAGGACATGGAAGTGTTGGAACAAGTCCAAAGGAGGGCCACGAGGAGGATCAGGGGACTGGAGCACCTCCCGTATGAAGGTAAGCTGAGAAAGTTAGGGCTGTTGAGCCTGGAGAAGAGAAGGCTGCATGGAGACCTCATAGCAGCCTTCCAGTATCTGAAGGGGGCCTATAGGGATGCTGGGGAGGGACTCTTCATGAGGGACTGTAGTGAGAGGACAAGGGGTAATGGGTTCAAACTTAAAGAGGGGAAATTTAGATTGGATATGAGGAAGAAGTTCTTTACTGTGAGGGTGGTGAGGCAGTGGGATATGTTGCCCAGGGAAGTTGTGAATGCTCCATCGCTGGCGGTGTTGAATGCTGGATTGGACATAGCCTTGGTTGGCATGGTTTAGTGGGAGGTGTCCCTTCCCATGGGAGGTGTCCCTGCCCGTGGCAGGGGGATTGGAAGTAGATGATCTTAAGGTCCTTTCCAACCCTAACTGTTCTATGATTCTATATTAATAGTAATATTGTATATCTATGTTATTTATATAAATTCATTTGTTTATATTTTCCATAGCTGTATGATTTATTGTACTGTTGCAAATTAATCCTGATCTACAAATAGTAATATATGTGCATGTATTATTCTTGTTGAGGTTTACAGTGGGAAAAAAAGTAATTGCATTCTGGGTTGTGAAGAGGACCATTAAGTAGTATTATTGCCCACTAGAGATCACTATTTTAACCAAAGAGAGCAATGGTTTTACCTATAAACCAGAAACTGTAGTCTGTATATGTTTTATTACACCTTTTAAAAATGTGTTTTCCGCTAGCTTCAGCTACTTTCTATTTAGGCTTTTTCCTTTTAGCTTGCTCACAGCCCTCAGTTTTACAGGCTGGCAAATGTTTTTCATCCTTTACACTTGAATGGGGATTATAGGTAATAGTAGCCATTTCTTTTTTTTTTTTTTAATTTATTTTTTTAGCATTTATTTTAGCTGCTCTTTCAGATTAAATATTTTAAAGATGAAAGTAAAATCCTGATGAAGTATAATGTTAAAATTATTGCGTACTCTTTTTCATTATATAATTTTTCCTAGAGTCATAGAAATACTGGTTGGAAAATACCTAAAGGTTCTTCCGCTTAAACTCCTGCAGGATTGTCACCAATACTAAACGAGAACAGTCACGGTGTTGTCTAGCCGAATGTGGAAAACCTCTGAGATACCCTAGTGTCATGGGCTCAGCAGCAGCAGCTATTTGTCTCCTTCGTAGTAGCTCCTGCAGTGCTGTGTTTTTGACTTTTGGCCTGGGAACTGCGCTGATAACACCAATGTTTATAGTTACGGCTTAGAATGTTTTGGCCTGACCAAGGAGTTTCTGAGTCTCATGCTCTGCCAGTGAGCAGGGGAAGCCCCGAGGAAGCAGAAACAGGACACCTGACCCAAACTGGCCAAAGAGGTATTCCATACCACAGTATGTCATGCCCAGGATGTAAAAACTGGGGGCAGGAGCCCAGAAGAGTTCAGTTCACGGCTCAGTCGTTCGGTGGTGAGCAGTTGTATCCTCTTCCCTTGTATTTGCCTTGTCATTATTATTATTGGTGGTAGCAGTAGTGGTTTGTGTTATACCTTAGTTACTGGTCTGTTCTTATCTCAGCCTGTGGGAGACACATTCTTTTGATTCTTCTCCCCATTCCCCTCCCCCTCGAAGTGGGCGGGGAAGAAAAAGGGGGGAGTGAGTGAGCAGGCTGCATGATTTATGGCTTAAACCACAATACCTAGCCTCTGCAGGTAGATTCTTCCTGTGTTCTGCTACCCTCTAAGTGAAATGCTTTTTCCTGATGCTTAACCTATATGTTTTTACTTCCCCTTGTCAGATTGTCTAAGGCTACCATTTTCTGCACAAATAAGTAAATATTGTAGGAATAAATCATAAGGTGTGTAGAAGAGCAATTAGCAGAAAACGTAGATAGTCATCCATGTAAATATCATTTTTCAGCAAACTCACTATATGATCTTGAAATTCAGCAGGGTACTGAGAACTGTTGAAGCAGGGAGCTGAGAATGTCGTGTCATATGTTATGTGATGTTAGAAAATTATACAGTCCTTACCTTTGCTATTTGCATGACATCCTTTTGCACAGACATGTTGTTCCTTATTTCTCAGCTATTTGATGTGTGTTCACAAATAATGTTGCTGGCAAATATAGTGATCCTACCACTCCATCACAATGAGTTGCTGGCAAACTGGGAAATGTGAATATTGTCTTCTCTCACCTAGATACAGAATAAACTGCAGTAGCAGAAATCGTTAGTATTACCAGTAGCAAGATTTGTGGTTTATTTAGTGTGCATTTCTGGGACATGTGAAATAATAACTCTGATTAAACAAACATTTATGAATATAAATAATGGGACTAGCTGTTATGAAATGTGGGTATATTTTTGATCACAAGTCTGGGCCCATGTACGGAATGAACTTTCACCAGAGAGTCTTGAAGTTGCATATCCTTATAATGAATAAGTGGTTCAATTAGTATATTTGGATCTATCACTTCCTGGTGTGTTTTGATTTATTTTAGCATGCATATTATGTCTCTCTTAAATAAGATAGTTACCAGTTTTACACAACAGTTATATTTAGCAACCAGTGTCAGTAGTAAGTCATAAAATTAATTTTGCTTAATATGATTTGTCTTACTCCTGAGAATTAGCTGTAATTATATTCATTATCCTCATTGGATGGTGTCTTATTCAGAATAGAATATTTCATCATTCATACTAGGAGAAAGTTGCTTCCCTGGTCTGATCAGCAGCAAGGCAACTTTTTTATGTGGACATTTTTTCTTTTTACCCTTAAATTTAAAGAGCCAATGTTTTTGATGAGTGTTCTGGGTTCAGCAGTAGCAGTTTATTTTTCTCCTTCTTAGTAGCTAGTGCAGTGCTGTGTTTTTTGACTTTTTGCCTGGGAACATGTGGTTTAAGTCCAGTCAGCCACATAGCTCGCTCACTCACTCCCGACCCACCTTTCTCCCCCAGCTCCTGGAGGGATGGGGAGAAGAATCGAAAGAAGGTAACTCCCACAGCTTGATATATGTCGTGGTTTAAGCCTCTATAACTCACGCAGTTTTGCTCACTCACTCCCCCCTCTTTCTTGCCCCCCACTCCCGGAGGGATGGGAAGGAGAATCGAAAAGAATGCAGCTCTCACAGGTTGAGATAAGAACAGTTTAGTAACTAAAGTATAACACAGACCACTACTGCTACCACCAATAATAATAATAACAAGGCAAATACAAGGAAAGAATACAATTTCTCACCACCTAAAACCAAGCCTGACCACGCAGTGCACCCCCCACCCTTCTGGGTCTCTCTTCTCCGTCCTCCATCTTGGGCATGACGTGCTGTGGTATGGAATAACCTCTTTGGTCAGTTTGGGTCAGGTGTCCTGTCTCTGCTTCCTCCCGGCTCCCCTCCTCCCTGGCAGAGCATGAAGCTCAGAAAGTCCTTGGCCAGACCAAAACATCACTAAGCAGTAACCGAAACACTGGTGTTATCAGCGCTGTTCCCAGGCCCAAAATCAAAAAACACAGCGCTGCACCAGCTACCAAGGAGGAGAAAAATGACTGCTGCTGCTGAACCCATGACAATATAAGAGCAGTCCACTCACTAAGGTATAACACAAACCACAGCTGCTACCACCACTACTACTAATAATAAGGGAAATAGCAAGAGAAGAGAATACAACCACTCACCACCCACCAACTGATACCCAGCCTGACCAAGCAGTGATCCCACCTTCCGGGTTACTGCCCCCAGGTTATATACTGGACATGAAGTGCTGTGGTATGGAATACTTCTTTGGTCAGTTTGGGTCAGGTGTCCTGCCTCTGCTTCCTCCCGGCTTCCGCTCCTCCCTAGCAGACCATGAGGCTCAGAAACTCTTTGGTCAGACTAAACATTACTAAGCAGCAGATAAAAACATCGGTGTTATCAGCACTGTTCCCAGGCCGAAAGTCAAAACCACCGCACTGGGCCAGCTACCAAGAAGGAGAAAAATGACTGCTACTGCTGAAGCCAGGACAGAAGAGCGCTGATAACCCTGATCTTTTTAGTTGCTGCTCAGTAATGTTTACTCTGACCAAGGACTTTCTGAGTCTCATGCTCTGCCAGGGCCGAGAGGAAGCTGAGAGGAAGCAGAGACACGATACCTGACTCAAACTAACTGTCCTGTGTTCGCCAGTAGCAGTCATTTTTCTCCTTCTTAGTAGCTGGTGCAGTGCTGTGGTTTTGACTTTCAGCTTGGGAACAGCACTGATAACACCAATGGTTTTAGTTGCTGCTTAGTAATGTTTCGTCTGACCAAGGACTTTCTGAGTCTCATGCTCTGCCAGAGAGGAGGGGAAGCTGGGAGGAAGCAAAGATAGGACACCTTGCCCAAACTAGCCAAAGAAGTATCCCATACCATAGCACGTCATGACCACTATATAACCTGGGGGCAGTTACCCAAAAGTGTTAGATCTCTGCTCAGGTTGGGCTGGGTATTGATCAGCGGGTGGTGAGTGGCTATATTCTCTTCTCTTGCTATTTCCCTTATCATTATAATTATTGGTGGTAGCAGTAGTGGTGTGTGTTATACCTTAGTGAGTGGACTGTTCTTATCTCAACCTGTGGGAGTTACATTCTTTCGATTCTCTTCCCCATCCCTCTGGGAGTGGGGGAGAGGAAGAGGGAGAATGTGAGATCGGCTGTGTGGTTCTGAGTTACGGCTGGGCTTAAACCACGACAATGAGAAAGGGAAATATAGGACAAACACTTCAGTAAAACGAACTAACGAAAAAGCAATTTTAATGTATCTTTCATTAACAAAAACCTTTATGAAAACTATTGTTAGGAAGACAAACTGTAATAGTCTTCTAAATCTTGATCAGAGAATAATGAAAATAAGAACTAAAGGTAAAAATGAGTAAATTTTGTCACTTAACCTGCAGGCACTGTTAAAAATAACAAAGCAGTAGAAAAATATATTAAAAATGATTTGTCACAACCAGGCTTCAGAAGGACAAGTGCCATATGTCTGTTGTATGTCACAGCTCGTATTTTTTTTGCCTGCAGTTGAAAGTACCATTCTACACTTGTTCTCAGAGTAAGCTTAGAACAGATGGATGTCTTTATGGTGGGAATTCACTGTTACAGAACTAAGAGGACTAGGGTAAATTTACTAAAATATACTCAGTGCTGCGGAGCAAATGTAGGAAGTGAATAAATTAGCTGAGGAAACCATACACTACCAACAGGCATGCCATACACAGCAAGTGAATAGAGGAACTATACAGCTGTGGTTATAGTTTTGCTTTAAACCCTCTATTAGGTTTTGTTTTATGGACACTTTTGTGGAGAAGGGACTCAGCTTGAGTTTGAAAGTTAGTACTTTAGACCAGCTGATTTGCATTCTAAGAAACCCTAGATTTGTCTAGAAGACATAAAAGGTGATGTATAAAAAAATATTCTACATATCCAAATACAACTTCATGCTTACACCTAGATTTTTAAACATTTTTTTTTACAAACTAACCAGTCTCTTACATAGCCATATGCAAGTGAATAAATACATTTCTGTTTTATCGCTGGATCACATATTCAGTTCAATTACTTTTCATTCTTTCTGTCTGCAAAAATATAATTAAGGTCCAATGTCAGATTGAAGCTTAGTTCTCATCAATTCTCTCCCCTTAACCACTTTAAGAAAGACAGCCTTATGGCTATAACAATAAACATACAGTTCACAGACCAATGTGTTAGTAGTACCTTAAAAAACAAATAGCAAATAATCTTCTGATACTGTTGAAATCCAAATTTACTTTGGGGTCATGCCAGCAATCTATACACATAGACTTCTCTTCAAAATATAGAACAGCAAAACATAGCCACTAGATGAGCATTATCAGATATAACAGTAAGATCAGATTTAATAAAGTAGGTCTATTTTGCAGAATAAGCATTTTTGCTTTGAAGTTCAACAAGTCAGTGAGAAACATGACAGGAACAGATTTAATTTGATGTCAGCAGATACAGGACTTATCTGAAGCAGTTACCCTGCTATTTGAAAGGAATAAGCCATTACCATAGCAACTCTGTGTCACCTAAACCCCATACACAGACTGGACCAGATTCTGATCACAGTCTTGTCAATGTAAATCGGAAATAAACCCCATATGAATGATGAAAGAGTGTGCATTACATGGAACATTGTAGCTAGAGACAGCTTAGGACATTACATTCAGTAAGTGTGCTGCCCTATAGAATGAACGCACATGATATATTTCAACTAACCAATGTGTAAGGCCTATTCTTTTCCAGGAAAATATGAGAGAGGATTTTAGTTATTCTGCTAAAGTTTGTTATGAAAGTATTATTATTATAACAGATCCCAGGATCTACTGGAGTTTTCCTCAAATAAATAAAACACATGAGTTACACAACAAGGGATTTGCAAACAAAGGCTCTGATCCTGCAGAGATATTTCTACATGTTTAAAATGAGGCGCTTGTATATCTCCTTGGATGAATTCTTCTAAACTTTACAGAAAAGAATCTACGAATCTTTGTAGGACTGGGTCCTAACTTAAGATGTGACATAATAAAAGAGAGTACCATGACTAGAGGAAGAAGTAAAGAAAATAGGAACACTTCAGCACATGTTTCTTGTCTCTTGTGGTGTCATGTAATGTGATTCACAGGAAGAGGAGCTCAGTGGTTTGCACAATCTGTATTGTAAGTTAGGGTGGTGCAGGGTGGTGCAGAGTGGTTATGGACCTGAGGGAAGGACACCCTGCTAAGAGTGGGCCGTGCAGTGTCGTAAAGCACAGCCCATGAACGCAGCACCCAGCATGTAAGAGGGGTGTATGCATGGATCTACTATTGTTCTTACAGTAAGTGGCTGCTCAGCTTGGCTGGTAATGAAGTCCTCTGCTGTAATCCTGAGGAGCTGCTGTGGTGCCCACTGATTGCCCATTCTAGGCACACCTGAGCTTCAATTGCACAGTAAGAGAGGCATGGAAGAGAGAAGCTTGAATATGAACTTTGTTCAGTCCCTACATTTGCAAACTTTCCATCTCTGACAACCTGACAGCACAATACTTCACTGCAAACCTGAACAGCAGGTTTCCAGTCTTCCCTGGAAAAGCTTGGCTGTGCATGACAGGCACAAAAGCAGCTAGGTTCTGTGAGGAGCCTGAGTTTGGGCTGCTTTTAATATTTTGGTACAAGAGTCTGAATCCCAGAAATCCTTCATATATAAAATGAACAAGACTCAATCATTGAAGCTTAGTTCACTCCCTTTCTTGGGCTCTTATAGAGCGCAGTCACAGCAAATAGTACTTAGGTGCTAAACACTTAAGTATATTTTGAAGGCCTGTAGCTTTTAGAGTGCAGAGTAAACTGCTAGAAGACAGAAATGACCAAGTAGTAGTAATGAGATTGGGTGACAGAGTAGGATTGAATGCCAGAGAGAGATGAAAGAAAGGTTATGAGATATCAGACCCCAAATAGAGTCTGGTCTGGCATCTGTCCCATGAATAGTGCCATTAACTACCTCCAGAACCACATCCAGGAATGAGAGATCAGTAAAATATCTGATTCCAAGTTTGTGTGCCTGCAGTAATAGAGAGCTGTCAACACTGTTTTTCTTTAAAAAGAGGGACTTCATATTTAGCTCCCTTTATGGCAACAGAAGTTGCTGAGAAGCTTCCTTTTGACAGTTGTCTTGAAATGTTCATGTCTGTATACATATTTATAGTACAGAAAGAGGAAATAACTATCCTTTTATTCACTTTGCTCAAAAGAATTTAGATACCTTAGACCTTTGGCTCTTCATGCATGTGTGAGTGCAGGCAACCTTAGCAGCACATCTGGAGCAGTGGGCGCAGACCGGCAGCTTCCAGCATTTACATCAACCTGTACACACTTGGAGAATGAATCATCACATCTGGTTTCTCTGTAGGTAATGGTGCATTCCACACTGCATTTTTCTCCTAAAAATAAGGTCCACTCTAGTTAGTGCTGCACTAACTAGATAAAAAATGTTGCTGGATGATTAAAAATATGTTGACTTCTCTTCACTGCGCATATGTACAGTCAGTGGCTCCCTTTAATATTCAGCGTGTTCTGGAAATATGATTGATAAACATTTGCTGTGTGGCTTAGGTGCTTTAACTATAATGGTTTTTTCATATTGGGGTGGGGCAAAGTCCTCAATCTTTTATTTTATTTGCTTCCTTTTCAATCCTACCACACACAAAAGCACATCAGGCTTCAATGATTAACTCTTCTGACTTTAATTTAAGGTGGGTAAAATGTGCTGGTGAGTGTGCCTTTGAGAACCATGTGAGGCACAAACATTTAAAGAGCTTTTATTTCCAACCCATCATCTCAAATTATCTTGTTTACCCCCTGAATTCTGAGCAGGTACCATTACTGCACTCAGTTGTCCACATCACTCTTTTGAAGGGAAAATTAATTCTGAATTACTGGCCCTATAACTGCCTATTTCTTCACATCATCTGTCAGCAAAATAAGCAGACAAAAGCTGGCTAAGTGGATTTCTGTTAGCTGCCATTCAAAAGGAAAGGGACAGGTGCTGAATGAAGCTTCTTTTTCCAACTGCTACTTAACAATACATATAGGAGAAGTTTAATTGCTTGCATCCACCTGCACCCTTGTCATTTCTTGGTTTTATTGATTTTAATGAAAATATTAAGTGCACTTCAAGAGCAGCAGCTAAGTGACATGTTGATTGAAATATACAGGAAAATGTATAATGGAAGCACATTATCACAGTTTTAATAGAATCTGAAAGAAGTAACATCTAGAACAGCTTTTTCCCCTGCTATTCTCATGCCTATAGCAAGTTCTGAGATGAGTAATAGCAAGCTGAATAAATGTTTGGTTGTTGTTAAAGAAGCCTTTCATCTTAATAACCTAATTTGTGTTGAATAAAGTGACCCATGATTTTTGGTATATTTTATTCCATTAGGTACTTTTCAGGGTGCCCCATAAACACAACTAAAAATGTGTATGAACACCATCCAAATCATGATAGCTCAGCATTACAAACAATGACAACTTTGTTGTGGAAACATGAACTGTAACCTCTCTGTTTCAGTAAAAGTCTGTTTGAATGGCTTGGAATTTGCCAGAAGCTACATTCGTAGTTCTTATTTTTAACTTAACAGAGATAATAATATGAAAGCAACCACATCAGCTTTGGTTCAGGAATCCTATTCAATGAAAATTGTATTTTTAGATCTCCATATTCTAGTTTCTTCCTGGTTATATTTGGTATATCTAAGGCTGGCAAAGAATTAAGATACTCAAACCCTTTTGACTGAAGAAAAATTTGGTGCCTTTTGTATAATAGAAGTTTCTCAATAAAACCTCTATTATGGGTTCCTTGAAGAACTTCTGTAATGCTAGTGCATGTTTATCATGGAGGAAGCTGCTCAGCTTCTCACTCACAGTTTAATAAATCTTACATGTTTTGAAACTGCAAGTCTCACACAGCTGCAAATTTCAAACTATAGTATTCTACACATTTAAAAATATATTTCTGGTATTCTTCATCAAATTAATTACTGCAATTTTCATACATTTAGAATCCCTAGTCAGAAAACGATGTCCCTTATTGCTTGGTGATACACAAGCACAGATCAGAAAATGCTGCTACTCAAAAAGGGCTCACAATCTAAGCATAAGACAAGGCAGTGAAGTAAGCAGAAGACAAAGGAACAGATCATCATAATGGGCAAAGGCCAGCATATAAAGTGTATTCTTGTCTGTCAAGTTCTTTTGTAATACTTGTGGAACAGCATAGATTCAGTATCTGGAGATGGCCTTATCAGCGTTCATGGGCACGTATTCCCCAAAGCGAGGAATAGGGTGATAGAAAAAGAACTTTCCTGAACACTTAATAATGCAGGAATAATCATACTTCTCAGATTCTGTGAAGTAATTTTCCTAGAGAGATCTTATCTGGGCATGCCTTAAATGATATTTCTTTGTTAAACCTGTTTAATGACTATCTAAACACCTGTATATTTTGAGCCCTCACAATGTTTCCACAGCTTAGCTACTGGATGAAGGAGCTCCTTAAGTTAGCTTTGAACATGCTGATATCATTTATTGTGCCTCAT
The DNA here is from genome assembly GCA_028858755.1 of Ara ararauna. NCBI lineage: Eukaryota > Metazoa > Chordata > Aves > Psittaciformes > Psittacidae > Ara > Ara ararauna. Next base: position 28,417,269 of record CM054410.1, read on the forward strand.
TCTTGTACTGGAAGAGACATTCCTTATGAGGCTTTCTAGACTTTGCAGTCATCTTCTATAGTTGAAGGGTTCTTATATAAAAAACATCTTGCCTGTAACTTTGACTGCCTTTGTTACTTTTCGGTACTACTTTTCCAGCTCTAACTTAGCTCTTTCAGTATGGGGAAGCTAGGCCTATGGACAGCATTTATACTTATTATTGCAACAAAGATTTATGGATTAGCATAAAGACGCTTTTTATTTGTCCTCTGTGCATTTTATTAATAACAGACTTCAAGCATTCTAGTTGCCCTTTTAATGACTACTAAGTCATTGAGTCAACAGTTTAAAAAAATTGCTTTTATAAGTTTTAAGACTTTTTTTCCCAGCACTAATAATTCTATTCCAATCCCGTTTCATAAGATTTGGACTTTTTCTCTGTACATAATTACAGTTTTCTGCTCTGACTTTCATTCACCATTTCACAACATTACTCAGGCTTGCATCCAGCTCTTAATAAGTAGGCCTTATCCTTGCCAGCCTGGAAAGCATAGCATCATTGCTGTCTCTTCCAGATCACTTTCAAATACGCTGAGAAATAGTGTCTTGTGGGATTCCACTAATAAGCTACTTCTGACTTTTGTTTTCCATCTTTTATTTTGTTATCCATATATTTTGTTATGCATATGTATATATAGCGGAATATTTACTTTTATTCCAAGATTACCTTAGTTCCTTTATCAGATGTCAGTGACGGATTTTATGAAATGTGTTTTGAATATGCACTGATTTATCTTGTCCTTATGCTCAGTGCCTATTTTAAGAAATTGCAACAGATTTGTGAGACAATATTTCTCTGTGCAGATGCAACATCGATCCTTCCTTTATACATCATATTTAGTCAGGTAGCTTATAATTATTCTTTAAAATAATTGCTTTTGGTCTGTCTGATATTCACATCAGGCTTCCTAGCGTGTAATTCCCAAGATCTTCTCTAAGATTTCTCTAAACACTTTTTGTCAGGCTGGTCGTCATCTATTCCTATGACACTGACAGAGTTTTAAGTGAGAGATTACATGTTGCAGTTAGTAGCTTGGCTATTTCATCTTTGAGTTTCTGCAGAGCTTTCGGTTGAACACTATCTGGTCCTGGTGATGTGTTATTGTTCTTTACAAGCAAGTAGAATGTGTAGGCTGGACTGAATATCTCAACAGTGAAGATGATAGAAGGGGAATAAGTTGAGTAAGAGAAATATCTTCAAAGTAAAGGTAAGCAGTTTATGGTTAACATAAAAGGCAATAGAGGAGGATTCAGTGAGAAGGGTATGGCCAATGAGGTGGTTTCAGAGGATGACCTTTGCTGGAAAACAGTGAAGAGGCCTGACTGGGCAAAATTTGCCAATGGTACAGAAAAGGACATGGTCAAATAAAAACTAAATGTTAGCAGAAGCTGGGCAATGAACTGCAAAGGCGTACTAAAAAGACTGTTTATAAAAGCTGTAGGGGAGAACTGTGCATATGAGAGCTTTATTGACCAAATTAATTTGTGAGAGTTTAGTGTTGGAACCTGACCCAGAGGGAGAATGGGATAGCTGTGAGGGTATGGCCTTGGTAATGTAGTCTGGCTGCCATTTGCTGAGATTGACAGAAAAAAGGAATATTGTAAAAGAATAGGGGCTGAGGTACAATAGCTTAAAATGAGGGAGAGCTGTCTGCGTGCAGAATCATACAGAATAAAGAAAGCTCGTGACTGAACATGGGTGGGATCTCCAGGGAGTCCTGAAGAAAAGTTAATTGAATGTAATGGACATTGCATTTAGTAGTGCTGACGTTGTGCTTTATTTGTCAAGTAAAATACTATTATACTTAGAAATGCTTTGCAAAGGCAGTTTGCTCATGTCAGTCATGTCTTTTTGAAAAGCTGAATTACAAAAGAGGAGCTTCACCCATTTTATGTAGTTCTGGGTAATGTGATTTAAGCTATATAAGAAAACTGAGAAATAGGCCCAGGACAGCTGTACTGTATATTATAGTTGTTGAAAGGGGCAACCAAGATATATAAGAATATCTTCCTATGCTTTAAAATACAAATTACTCCTTATACCCTTTTGGCAAGTGGACACTTACATGTATTCAGCCAGATTTTGACACAAAATGTGATCTTTTTTTTATTCTTTAACTGAATTTAATAAGGAAGTGCTTCATCTTAGTTCACAAGTAACTGTACTTCAGTACATGTTGCGGGCGGGGCCCACAGGCTCCTCTTGCCTGTGCGGTGGGCAAGGACCCTCCAGTGGTGGGAGAATGAAGACAATCAATATGATCGTTCATCAGACAGTTTATTTCATCTGAGGGTTCCAGTTATATACTCTATGCAGGCACACTCGCTACTATGTGATTGGCTACCTATATCTACTAATTGATACATGATTGGTTACATGATTGGTAGGTGCTTGGTCACAGCTCAAAGGTTACATTCACATTCCCCCCCCCCCTTTGTGGTTTTCTTCTTGGTTATATTCCAGGGGGTTTCCAGCTTGCAGCTGTGCTTCAAGGTTACCGTTATCAGTTCCTCCCTACATATCCTGACTTCTCAGGCTCCTCTGCCATCTCCCTCAAACTCTTCTCACACACACGCTCTCTAGTAACCTTCAACCAAGGCCTCAAAGCCTTTGGTTCACTACTGCTGGGCCTATGGTCTCATTGTATCCGTTCTCCAGCAGCCATTCCCCAACAAGTATAGAAAAAAATATTTTACAGACTTGGTAGACATTGTTATTTCTACTCACCTGCCTCCCACACATGCTAAAAATCCAACTATGCATGCATGGGAAAGAAGAGGACTCCAAAAGCTTTACAACAGTAAATAAGGCAATCAGGAAGTGCAATATGAACAAACAAGAGTTTTCATGATTGTTCCATGAAACCCAAACTTGAATAAGAAAGTAGGAGAAAAGTAGAGGGGAAATACCGGCCTAAACAAGATAATTCTTACAAAATTACATGAAAAAATTATTCTGTTTTCCATACATATGAGTTTGGAAACATTCAAATCCATACACTGTAACCTTTTCACATAGGTATTGGAGGAAGAATGAAGAATTTGTTTGCATGCAACTAAACCTCTTTGGAATACTACATGCTCTTAGTTTTCTTCCCACAGCTAGGTTCTTCTGCCTACACAGGCAAGTCCCATATAAGTGAACTCTTTAAAAAAGCATGAAGCCCTTAATCTTTTCATTGTGTAATTTCTTAAACATCACTTTCCCTTATTATATGGCCAGCATATTACAGGTATTCACATAATCAGAGTCTAGCTGAGTTTCCTGGCAAGCTTAAATAGAAAAGGAAGCAGATTTGAGATGAGAGTAGTGCTTTTACAAATGACATTAACACTTCTCTTGTGTGTAGAGGCTACTGTATTTGAAATAATAATGTGCAAAAGAGGGTTTGCTATTTAGAATAGTAGCAGCTGGAAGCATACCAAGCATGGCAACTTTGGAGATAGCAGATGACTAATTTTGTAAAGAATATTTATTTGGTAAATCTTGAAACAAAATCCATTCTATTATAAGTATTAAAGACATTAAAGTTAACATATTATTCTGAATAAATTTTTTGGTCAGTATTCAGAAATTTGGATGGACTTTTCTACAAAATTATTGGGTGAATCTGCTTTTCTGCTTTCATCTTCCCTTTTGTAAATGTTACTTTTTCAAGTGACATTTATTTCAGAACCAAGTCAAAAAGTTTTTGCATGCATATTGTTAAACAAAGTAATAAAGTATGTTCCAAAAAGAAAAGAGGCAGCTATATAAAAGGAAAACCACGTAATAATATAATTTATTGAGGGGGAGAAATATTTCTGACATTCTAATTGCAATGAATGGCAAGAACTGTATCTTGGTTTTAGTAGTAAGTATGATATTATGGTCTCTACTGTTTTTGCATTTTAGTGACTTCATTAGCATTCAAGGACTGTGGTAATTAGGTGAGATGTGAAAAAAAAAAAAGAAAAGCTAACATTTTACAAATTCTGGTATTTTTCTGGTCTTTTTTATGGTTTTCATTGGTAGGATAGCTGACAAGACTATGTTTGAATATCTGAGTCATTGACTACTCTCAAATACTCAGTTTTCTCTATCATTTGGTGGTGCAGTGTCCTTGATAATTATTTCTTACAAGCTTATAGTTGTCCCTTTGCAAATTCAGACCACTTTCTTAGTGTGTTTCATTATTAAATCAGTCCATGCAACAGATGCTTAAATATTTGATCAGGATTTGGAGGACTTGACTTATTTTAATGTATATTTTCTTTCTCCATCTATTACAGTAACTTTTCTTTCTTTCTTTTTTTTTTTTTTTTTCTGTTCAGTTTGGTTTGTTTCTTTGCTTTAATCTGGAACAAATTTTGTTTCTTAGGGAAGTCCAAAATAGTAATTTTGACTCAAATAGTTTCATGTATTGACTCATGCATTTTTAGTTCTGTCTGTGCTATTATTTTGTTACATTCAAGGCAGCTAATGGGTTAGCTAGCAAGACAGGTAGAGGGGATTTGCTGTCCATTTGGACTGACAACTGGCATTCTGAAAAGAGTAGGGGACCTGAGTTCTCATTTTTAATTTCATTGACAAATGTGCCCAGCAATGTCTGGTGTCATCCATGGTGTGAACCAAATACTTTACTCACCCCTATATTAGCAATGATCTGCCTCCATAATGGGGTAACAAGATGCTTCTACTTGTTCAGGGTGTGATGCTGCAGTCAGCATCAAACTCTCAAAGCCTAGCCACAAGCCATCAAATGATTTACTGTGGACAACAAAATGTCCTATGAACCTAAGTGAGTTCATCAGTTTGGAAATTATAGGAAAAGAAATATCAAAATCAAAACCTTGAACCTGCCTGTACTTCCAGCAGAAAAACTCTGAGCTCGGTTCATTATATTATGGCAGGATGTTATTTAAGCTCATGTAAAATACCTTCTGTAATTCTGTGTACTAAAACAAGGCTTGGTATTTTGATTTATAGATCTATCTCACTTGGAAAAATCCCACTGCTGACTGTGCCCCCAAATTTAAAAACGGTGTACAAATATGAAGAAGATGAATGTCTGTAAATTTTGTATATTGCGTTATAAATTCTAAATATTCTTACATGTTCTTTAACTCCTTAACTCAGAATAGAAACTGATATTTAGCCAGTTTTAATTACATGTGAGTTTTTCACTGATGGATTTATCTACAGAAATCTTTGGAAAGCAGAAAAATGATATTCTTAAACAATTGAATATATTGTCATACAGCTGCATGTATGGCTGATACAGCTGTATTGGTTTGCAAGTTTTTTCAGTAGAATATTTGCAAATAGTAATTACACTAAACCTCTTTATTGTAAAACCTGATGTTTCCAAAAAAAAAAAAAGAAAAAAAGGTGATGTCTGATTTTTAGCCCTGAAAACCAAAGAGTTACCAGCTTTATCTACCAGCTTCACTGCTGATTCACAAAGATTTAGCATATACATTTTATAGGTAGGCATGCATGAAAAAGATGGGATTTTGGGCCTTTTTAATGACTCTTATGTTGTCTAATATTAATTAGTAATAACTTACAATTCTATCAGACATCTGGTGTCTAATCTACTGTGCCTTAATCATGCAAGAATATACATGTGCAAAAATTTTGACACTATTAACGAGTTAACAATTAACACAGTACAAATGATTTTGTTAATTTCAATGCATAACATTAGAGAAGGAATAGTTAGTCTTAGCAAATACCTTTTTACTAGCTCTGGAGACCAACTATAAGCCAAGCACCTTCATGCTGAAGAAAATAAAACAACCCTTGAAGTGTCCAATGAATATTTCATATCATTTGTGACTTGCAGAGTGTTCTAACATGTCTCTTTGTACTGTAGTCAGCACTGAGCTAGAGAACGCCATCTTTACTCATATCAGTAAACATCAGTTGCATACAAAAGACTAAATTTGAAATTGAAATGTAGGCTACACTTGAACCCTATAAATTCTCTTTACCTTCTGGAAAACAGCAGGGACTATAGCTACCAGCTTTACTGAAATGCCTTGTCTGTCATTTTTAAGATAAAAATGCAATCATTAAAGAAGTGTTTTGCTCTGTTTTGGTTTTGGTGTGGGTTTTTTATTATTATTGTTTGCTTCCATTATAAATTAAATCAAATCTTATTTAAGGCACTGTACCCCACCTCTCTTGGTGTTTTGTAATTTCCCTACCTTTCCAGACTGCCTCTTTTCAATGTGTGCTCCACGTATTAATACCCTCTTAAATTGAAGTAAAGTAAGATGCCACTACTACAAATAAAATTAATGTTACAGAGAATTTATAATCATAATATCTTTAAAGGGAAAGAAAAAATCTGGCAAGTGTTAATAGAAGCTTATGAAAGATAAGTTATAATAGCCACAATTAATGGAAGATAGAGACCTTTCATCCTCCAATCAATGATTGTGTAATAGTACTAATACAAAATAGGAGCTGTAACTTCAAATTAGATGAAACTGATTTTTAAAGGCTAGTAAGATTAAAAAATTCTATGGCTGTCTAATTTTAAAGAATTGCAGAGTTAGGAAAAATTCTTTGTTATGAGTTTTGTGAAAAAAAATCACTAGTTTTGAAATAGGCCTCCAGGGGATGTGCAGCAGATCATGTTTAAAAAGTAATAGAGTCAAAGAATACGAGGTCACATGGAATATAATTTCATTTCCTCTGCATTAGATGCTGCTACATTTCATTCAGGTGTTTCTTTTCTAAAGTACCTTGACTGTGATTAATGAGTAACTTTTGTACCATCCAGTTCCTCAGCGTTGCTAGCATCTGTGACTGGGAGGGATATTTACTTTCTCATAAAGGAAAAAACCGAACTATTCAGTTACTATGCTATGAATTTCTGAAGTTATGATGGAAGAGTTGTGATGGAGATTCAGCTGTTATATTGATAGACACAAGCTTAGATTTTATTTACAGTTAATTTTTTTTTAATATTGTTTACTTGTGAAGATGAAACCTGTCTGACAAAAGCTGCTAACATCAGCTAATACAATAAGAAAAAATATTCAAGTAGTTTAGTATTCAGTTCTGCCAGACAGATGAATTTTTAAACCTTATTGTATTGAATGAAACACAGCCATGCTGCAATTTTAGTTATGGAGAAATGCTGTTGGAAATCAATAAAACAGCATGTTTTCACCAACACAACAGCTTTCTAGTCAATAAAAGTATCAAGTTATGTGATGTAAAAATGTGGTATTTAGGTGGATCTCTTGAGAATGAAAGGTATTTTTGTTTCAGGCAGAGTTTATGGATAATACTTTTCCAACTTGTTTCCCAATATGTCTTTGATAACACTTAAACGACAATCTCAGTCAAGAATACAGATGTTCCAGGCCAAAACTACCCATATTTCCCCCAACAGTTCCTAATGACAGATCTCTACATAGCACTTGGTATTCTTAAGAAGATTCAGTGTGCTGCAAATTTAGCTTTCTTCAACATTCTGAAAATTTAGTTTTCTTGATCATTATGCAAAAATTGTCAGCTCTGGGTGTGAGTTATACGCTGCTTTACATCAAAAAAAAACCCCAAAATAAAAAAAAAAACCACACCAAAACCCACTTTTGAAACTCCTAAGTTACAACTTATTTGTGTATCGACATTGATAGGATGCTGTTTCCCAGCAATTTTTTGAGTTTTTGAAATATGAAATTGTTTCACAACAGCAAGCAGATTATTCACTGACAGACCTCAGAGGATCATCCTGCACTAAATGGGAGCAAGCACTGTTGCAGTATTGGACAGCCCAAACAGCATATTTCTTTTTTGAGTCCTCTATGTGTGGCTGAGCATCCCTTATTCTTGACTGTTCTTGTTTATGTGTGTGCATTGCAATATAGCACCACAGATGGGAAGTAAAGGGAACAAAAACACTCAAGTTGATTTAAATTTGCCAGTTAAATAAGAAGTGTATTGGATTGGGTAATGCCACCTTTGAATGTTATAGACTAGATTGGTGCTGGCTGCTGCCATAAAAATTAGATACCTCATAAACACTGTGTCTTGCAACAAGCAATAATGATTCTTCCAGTGCTTGCCCTTCACAGAGAAAGTTGAGAAAAACAAGGACTGACTGTGCATTACACTCATTTGCAGCCTTGGCTGTCCATTACTGTTGTGAGAAGGAAGGCTCCTTCCCCACCCCACCTTGCTGCAATATTCTCTTGAGAAAATACTGCCTTCAGTGTGGGTCTGTGATTCTATATATTATCTATGTGTACGCTCACCTGCTTACATGTACCTATATTTACATTTATGTAAATTCGCTGTGCATGTTCACACTCACGCACACACACGCATTATCTGCACACAGACACTCTGTATAAATAACAGAACATAGGTAAGGGTAGAGCCTGTAAATCATAAATAAGACAACTGCTGACACACAGTGGCAATGGTGAATGAGCTGAGCCATTAAAAGGAGCAAGTCTGAGCCTGCTGAAAATACTGCCCAGGGAAAGCAACACAGAGACAGTGATATTCCCAGTCATGCAGAGAAAATATGAAGGAAAGAAGTGACCTTGCACATATTGGTTCTGCCTGAGAAACTTTAAGTGTGTGGGAAGAGCTGAAGGGAAGAAAATAAAAGATAGGTTATCTGTATGTAGCTGCAGTAAGATCCACTGGATCAATACAGTGGGTCCCAATGATCATTAGCTGGGCCTAGAAAGAGGTCTGTAAGATATTAGTTGCACTAATAAAAATGTGTGCTCCCTTGTAATGGGGATGGTTTTCAAGGATGCTTTCATTTCTGCTTTCGTGCTTTCTCAGAGCATCTTGTCCCCGCAGAGGAAGGTGGTTATTCCTTGCGCTCCTTGTAATACCCGGGCTGTGCTCAGCCCCACCTCTCATGAGCAACTGGATATTCAAAATTCACACTTTTCTGGAAGTTACAACAGGATCTAAAACTCCTGTGGATCACATCCACAGTGAAGATTGCACTGAGCTTAATCTCCAGGAAATCCTTCCAGCTATAAAGTCATTAAGCACCTTCAAAACTGCAGAATCACAGAGCCTCAAGGTATAATTATTTGTATTGTATGCAATGAGTGCAGCAGAGGTAGGGTTCAAGGAATAGAGTGTTATTAGCATGGGATAGAAAGCACACATTCTAACAAAAAAGAGACTTGATAATTTAGGAAGTCTGTGTACTCTAAATACAAATCTACTAGATGTTTGAGGTGTTTCTTAGACTTCAGCTGGGGAAGTACTCATTCCTGGAGACTGGTGCACCTTGTGAGCTTCCTGAACAGCTTTGCTCTTTTCTGAGCACATTTTCACTTTGGTAGTGAAGATGTCAGAGCCAATCCTCTGGGAATTCAAAGTCTACATCAAAGCTCATTTTTGAGATTTCTGTGAGCAGCTGGTTTGCTTAGCCTTTTTCCCTCCAAAGCTTACTCCACTGCACTCTCTCACGCAAATAACCGAATGAAAGAAAAATCACTCTGGAAGTGAAAACAGCAGATACAGATACTCCTCATCAAAATGCACACTGAAGGAGATACAGATAACATTTAGAGTTCACCTGGTAATGCTTCAAATAGCTGGGTGCATTGGTTGCTAGTGATTAGCATGTTGGGGTAAATAAGATGGTGCTACTTTGTTTTTTTCCAAAGCTGTTTTTCCCACTCTACGCTCAAACATAAACCTTCTCTAATGAATCTGTGAAGATAATAATCCCAGAATTTTTTTTTCCTAAGCAACTCTAATTTGAGTTTGCTCGAAGGGTATTTCCTGCTAAAACAGCAAGCTACACTATTTCTGGCATACATATTGTTTCTGGTAACATATCACATACTTTTCCCAGTTATACATAGGTGACCTCGTTGTCTTTACACTTTCTTCATTTAATGGAGTAACTGTGGACAGAATTGTTTCCACTGTGGAATCCCTAGGAACAGTTCTGTTGAGGACGGGCCATACGCACTACATTTGTGTTTTCTTTCCCAGAAATAAATGGACTCTATCATGATAATGCAAGTAAAAGTATAGTAGAGGAAATGAAAGAAGCCATTCTGACTTTAAATCTGTACATGCAGAAACAAAAATAGGTCCTAAGGAGCGGAGGAATTTTTTTTTTTTTTTTTTTTTTTTTTTTTTTAAGAGCAGAAGAACATTTAAGTATTTGCTATTCTGCTCAGGCTTCAGAAAAGAGGAGCAATCTCTGTAATTCGTGAAATATAAAATGTACCAGGAAGACTTGCACTGTGATTTTCAACGGTATGTGAGATCTAGGTATTTCCCTTTAGCAATTCCTGTGCCTTCTCTGATCTGTTTGTGAAATCCACCCTCTTATATATATGCCAGAACCTGGAGAAATCAAAACAGACTGTACTTAGTTTAAAAAGTATCAGGCGCTTATTAAAGAAGATGGTAATTCTTGAGAGTGTCAGATATGGCTATGGGAACTAATAAGAAAAATGTTTCTGTGACAGCAGTGACGTGCAGGAAGATCACAGAAGTGCAAGCATCAACATTTGGATCCTGACTTTTCACTTTTGCTGTCTCTGTCTAGAAGGCAAAAACAAAAAAACTTAGTTTTATGTGTTATTATGTTGCAACACAGAGATGTTATTTTGAGTTACTCTTGTTCACTCTAATATGCTTTGGCCCATAACTTGTATGGTTAAAAAGATTGTAGTGGATGATCCTGTGAGATTTGGTCTTGGTAGAGATTACAATTCGCAGGAAGGAGTGAATGCATGAAGCACTTATGGAGAGCATGAATGATGTTCTGTCCTATTACTTCCATCAGCTAATCTGATTGTTGTAGTGTTGGCTAGGTGACTCATAAGGGGCAATCCCAGAGGAATCTGTCTTAATCACATAGCTTCTACTTGTTTCTACTCACATCCCTGAATAGGCTTTTCTCATCACTTTGAGACTCTACTGTAAAATAAAATTCACTGATGGCCAGTATTTCAAATTTCAGATATTTATCATGAACTTTTTCTATATTGCATAAACACTTCCTGGTTTTATCATGACATTTCATGTGATATGCCTTAGCATTCCATTTACTTTTTTTGTAACTGCATTATGGGAGTGTGATTCAAAGAAGCATCCAGGTTTTTCACTTGTTACAGTTAACAGAATCTTTTCTAATTAGTTCCAGAGTGCACGTAGTAAGAGAATACTACAAAGTACAGTTGCTGTTACTCCAGTATTCAGAGTGCCTTGAAAGCAAGTATATTGGGCAAGGAAACAGATAATCAATACTCATACTGATGAAATCTTCCAGTATTGTCATCAACAAAAGTCACTAGGAGTCTTCTCTCTGCACTGAAATTAATGAAGCTAATTTTGGTTTCAAAGCAAGTAACTCCTCTGGTCAGCTGCCTCTTATAAAATAATTATTCATCAAACAGGAATATTACTTTAACTTAAGACAATGTATGTTTGATCATATGAGGTTGTATTCTCATTCTGCATTGCATTTCATCCCCTTTTTTTTTTTTTCCAAAACCATTAGCTGGTTATGTCAGTGTGAGAGATACATATCTGCTGTCCACTCTGTTCCCAGTTTATTAAGGAAAGTGCTATTTTAACATGTTGTATAGTTATAAAAAATACCACACTTCCTCTTCCCTTAATAATAGTCTTCCCTCTGTTAAATCCTCAATACGGAACAATGTGAGACATCCCTTTAGAGATCTTTGCCTATGCAACACCTGAAGATGTGCACCAACACCATGTCTTTTTTAATTATTATTTCTTTCCAACTTTATCAGTTAATATGAAGTATTATTTCCTGCAATTATGGCCAAGTGCACTGGTTTTGATGCATTTGAGTTAGTTTTTCTTCATATTAGCCAGTATAGGACAATGTTTTAGATTTGTGCTGGAAACACTGATGAGTCAGGGATATTTTAGCTGTTGCTGAGCAGTGCTTGCACAGCATCCTTTTTCTGTTCCTCACCCCACCAACAAACAGGCTGGAGGTGCACAAGGAGATGGGAAGGAACACAGCTGGAACAGCCGACCTCAGGTGACCAAAAGGATATCCCAGATCATATGATGTCATACACAACAATAAAAGCTGTGGGAAGAGGAAGGAAGTGGGGAGGGACTTCTGGAGTTACAGTGTTTTGCCTTCCCAAGTATCCACTACATGTGATGGAGCCCTGATTCCCTGCATATGATTGAGCACCTCCCTGCCCATGAGAAAAGTTGAATGAACTCCTTGTTTTGTTTTGCTTTCATGTGTGGCTTTTAATTTACCTATAAAACTGTCTTTAGCTTAATCCATGAGTTCTCCCACTGTTACCCTTCTGATTCTACCTCGGATCCTCCTGGGGGGGTGGGGATGAGGTGTGGGGTGTGAATGAGTGGCTTCATGGCGCTTTAGTTGCTGCTGGGGTTAAACTAAGACACAAGACTACATCCAAAACCTGTGGAGATCATCTTTTAGAAGAGATAAATGACCTCAATCCTGGAAGAAGGAGGTGTTTTATATAGCAGAAACCTTACTACCATCAAACTTTTTTATCATAAGTGGTTTTTTTCCTGCCGTTAATCATTATAGCAAACTTTTATAATACTCTATAGTACAATACATTAGAGTACATTACTGTTCCATAGGCTATTTTATGTTACCATACAAGTTCAGTGGTGAGGACACAGAGTCCTGTGGTAAGACTTACATGCAGCAGAACCCAAAGTGTGTCTATTGGGGAGTTAGTGCATGGGATTCCATGAAGCACAGCAGCATCATTGGTGGCTCCAGTGCAGAGGCTGTAAAAAGGAATGACTGAACTCCAGAGGGTGATCTATCACTGAAATTGAATTAAGGGGTTAAAAGCTTTCCCATCTCTCTTGAGTTCTGTAAAATAAGCCTTTAATTTGAGAACTTGCTGTTCCATCCTGTATTCTTTGACACACTCTTATTTTTAACCCTTTACCACGTGATGCAGCATATTGTCCAGCAGCCACTTAGCAAGATTGTTGAACTCCTTTTATGTGTGGTCTTCACTGGATGATGCACCTCGGATTTCTTTAGAAGTAAAAAAAAAAAAAAAACTTGAGTGATTTACAATGACCTGAAGTTCCCGTATATATTATAAGTGCTAGCAAGGGCAAGTTTTATCATTGTATAAAACTGGAATAAAGTTCTTCCCAGAAGATTGCAGGAGGCTGAAAAGAATCAGAATGCATTATGTTTGACATTACAAGGGCTCGGGGAGAGAGTACTTCAAGTTGTCTAGGAATGGTGTCTCAACTGGAGAGCTGCCCTTGTATTAAATTTCCTGTTCCCTGCTGTCATTCGCTGTGCATATGTGTCAGGGACAACAGATAATGGTCCGTGGTGAAACACACAAAGATAGAAAAGTACTGTTTGTCTGCTTTGGCTCCTCTACAGAGAGTCCTGCTTTGGCTGCTCCCTGGAAAGTCCAGCTTTGGTTCCTCCCTGGAAAGTTCTGCTTTAGAACTCCCTGGAAGAGTCCTGACCCTTTGAGAACTTTCTAGATATTGTTGGCCACTTCTTCCAAAGTAGGCTGACCCCCTGTGTCAGAATGAGTGTGCATTTTTGTTCGTATAAAGCCCTGAGCTGCATGAGATGCAGAGAGGCAGAACCCTACCACCCAGGTCAACTTTGCCTCTGAGGAGAAGACCACTAAGGTTGAGCCTGCCACCTGACACTGCGATGATGTTTCTAGAAGCTGGTTTCCCGATTGTCATTATATGGTCCTTGGGGTTGGTAAGACAACCAAACATCAGAGATATCCTTTACTGTATCTTTTGTTACCTCTATATTTTCCCTGTATTAATAAACTAGTTATGATTCTTTATTGTGTTGCACTTTTCTCAACCTGGAATCCTCAAACTCCGGAACGGCACATATGATAGGGAAACAAAAACACTGCTTATGAACACTACATTATATTCGCCCAAGCTACTGTATTCTGTTTATACTTTTAATATTTATACATTCATGTTATATATTTTTATTATGTAGATTTGCATAGACTGTATTTATGCAGATAATCATGCCAGACTGTAAATAAAAGTTTTCTGTTATTCTTTATCCACAGCACTTTGCAGAAAATAAAATAAAATAAAATATATATATATCTGTGTGTGCTCAGGCAGCCACACTCTTGGAAGTTACTAATACTGACATGAAAACATTTTTAGGTATAAAAAAGATGAATCTTTTTTCACTAGTTTTTTTTAGAGCAGAGACTAAAATAGACTTACTCCATACCAAAACCTAGTTCTGTTTCCTCTTACTCTGTGCCTTCTTTTTTTTCTTTTATTTTTGTGACAATCATTCCCTGGGAATAAGTACCTAAATGCTTTAATTGAAGACTATTGAAATAGATGAGAGTCTTTCCACTGACTTTCTTTGCACGAGATCATGGATTTGGTAGAGTTTACAGGAAGACCTGAAAGATGTCTGAAATGAAAGCACACCATTCACTATGTAAGGAACCCACTGTACAGGCAGAAGGCTTGCTCCAGCTTCTGCCTGTAAACCTTTCTGTAACTCCCAGGAGAACAACCTAAACACAATAGCATGTTCTTTTGCCTGGTCTAGCAACTTGTATAACATTTACATCTCTACCCTGTGGAAACTGATTCATAAACCACTCCTGTTGCTGTTGGCAATGTGAATTATTATGGAGTGTTTCATTGTGCCCACAGAAAAGGTGCAGAAATAATTGCACGATACCAGTAGTAAAAACCAGAACACCCCCCCCAAAAAAAAAAAAAAAAAAATTAAGAAACTTTCTGTCTTGTTCAACTCTTTCTTTCAAGTAAACATTCTGAAAAACAACATCGGAAATGTAAATGTTTAGAATTAGATTCGTGTTAACTGCACAGGTACTGATTTAAAAAAGTTGTTCCTTGAAATATTCCCCTTTGTATACAGTTTATATTGCAGAGCAACAGAGAAGGAAGCTCAGTATCTGTAAAATGTTGATGACTACACGAAACTTAGCTATTGAGATTGTAATTATTTCACAAGGAAGGTTCAGTGATTTGTTTGGTCTCATGTCACTACTTTATGCAGCTCCTACATGAGAAGTAGGCATTGTTTGTTTTGTTTCATTTGTTTTTGATTGCTGCATAAAAAATTTGGTAAATTCAGCTTTATTCTTTTGAGTTCATAGCAAACCGATCCAAAATAGATGTATTAAGCAATAGCTTCATCATGAAGTGTTTTACATAACTCAGAACAGAAGAACTGGAAAATAAATATGGTTATTTGTGCATTGTTTGTCATTCACAATCAAAGCAAAACACATCATCCTCTGAGAGTCCTTTAGTTTCCTAAACAATTGAAATCACTGGACACTGCAACAGTTATCTGCAGTAAGAGTTATCTGCAGTAACAATTACCTACAGTAAGTGGTATTAACAGAGGCATTATTATTTATACAAGGAGTGGGCTTTGTAGGATCACTAAGATTATCAAAACAGTAGGTGTTACTTCTCATGGCACGGAAGGCTAATAATTCAGAATTAACATAGCAGCCTCCGAGGGTTGAACACATAAGTTTTCAGAGAAATGTTAAAGAATTTCTTTACCTGTTTTCAGATGTCCATCAGATATACTCCTGACATAAGGCTGAAACCTTATCAAGTGGATTCTCTCTCGGTATCAGTATTTACTCATTAAAGAGATTGCCACCAATATCTTGGGAAAGTGAGACTGAAATTTTCTACCAAAACTATGATGAAAAGTGATGTAAGTAAGAGAGGATAAAAACTGAAATGATCTGAGGTTTGTTTTAAAGTTGTCAGGATGCAATTTCTGAGGTGGAATCAAGGATCAGAAGGAGAACCTGGATCCTAATGCTCATGGAACTAAAACATCATCCAAATGCTCCTTTATACCCAAGAGTCTGTTACAAGATCTGACTTGCCCCCAGTGTCTCTGTGCTCCTTAGGGATGTCTGCAGTTCTCTCCCTCTCCACTTCTGCACTCACACTGTGCTTGCTCAGATTTGCTCAAGCAAGTTTGCCACAAAAATATTTGTTTTTTCTTTTTTTTTCATTTTTGCCCACTGAACAGTTCATTCCATTTAGACATCTTTTTTTCTGGAAGAGTTGCAATGACTGCCATTTTTGAACAGTACTTTTGTGCAATATTTTGATACTATAGGTCATATTCTATTCTCATTATGCGTTTCAATATTTTTTCCTCTTGGCAATTGGTTATACTAACCCAAGTCCTGATCTGTAGCATGTCCTAAGTCTTTGTTATAAGTTCTTGTTGTCTAGATGATGTTAAAAAAACCTGCCTTTAAAGAGAAAAAAGAAAACAAACCAGGATGGATAGAAATTTTAAGTAGGTAACAAAACCAGAAAAAGAGCAGTTCTTGCCATTCTGAATCTGAGTTGTTTGTTTATTTTACATTTGTTTTTCAGTTTAAAAGCATATCAGGTACATACATCACTGTGACTTGCTATTATCACTCTTAATCTTCTCCCCCGTGATTTTTGTTAGTCTGAAGATCTTTGGAGAGACATGTTAAAGTCCATTCATGTCTATTAGAATTTGAAATTCATCTTTTCTGTCATCTCTGTGGGTTTCGCTGTTTCTGTCGGAGAGATTGAGCATTATATCCAAAGCATCATACAGGATTCTCTGTTTTTTTGTGCCCAAATGGGTTGCAGAAAGAATAGAACTCTTTATTTAGTTTCTTCCATAAGGAAAGGGTATTTTATTATAATTTTGTACTGTAGTATTCCTTATTGCTCCACTGAGCCAAGTTTTTAAATAATTTAAAAGACAGCTGTTGTTACAAAGAGCTCTTTCTAAAACAGAGGAAATAGTGATGATTCTCAGTGTGTTTATTAATTGCTACAAGTCTATCCTGTACTAGCCCATGAGCATCAATGCAACCTTCCCATTAGGATCAGGCTCTGCATACTTTACTGCTGATGTGCTCTCTTTATATTTCTGCATATTTTTTGCTATTGCTATAGAAGAAGCCTTTTTCTTTCTTTCGACAACAAGTTGCTGCGGAAGCAACAGGGTTACTGAGGTGGGTGCGAAGCGCAGATTCTCATGCAAACAGCAGAAAACTAATTTCTAACACTGCTGAATCACAGAGAATTTGTGGGAGGATTACAGTCAGAAGGAAATGTGTGTGTACTAGAGAGTAGTGTTTTCTGGGTTTTCTGCCAAGTACAAAAGAGATACATATGAAAATATTTCATTATTACGTTGTAACATTTTAGTCTATGTCTCTTCAGATTCCAATAGTTTTCTGACTATAGAAGCTGGAGTGCTCTGAAGACATTAAAGAGTAAATTCAGCTGCTTACCGTTTATTGTGAGGAAAAATGTGTGCTCTCTAGATCCTGTGGGATTTGTATTCTGTAGTCCAGATGTTCCATATGTTTGTTTATTTTTATTTTCTTCCCCATGGTATATGTATGTTTTGGCTTCTTCTCCCGGATGTCCTGTCTTGAGCACACACAATGCAATTATGTCCACAGAAGAATTTCTGAAAAGAAGTTAAGACAAGTATAGAACACCCACACAATGCAGTATGAATCTCTTGATAAACACACACAGATGTGTCCCGTGTCCCCCCCTGTCCCCGTCCCTGTCCCCCTTACTGCAGCCTGCTGACACAGGTTGTCTCTGGGTCCCTTGGGAATGCTTTCACACTGTTGGAACATTGCTCTCTTTGCTCCAATTGACTTATCCCTCAAGAAGTTACCCCTTGTTTCAGTGCTGTGTCTTTAAAAAAATGTTCTGAGGAGGTTAAATATTCTTAAATACCCTACTGGAGTCAAGGAGGTTGCTATCATATGGTGACTTTTGTGCAAACAAGTTCAAAAGAGATGTAAAAACAGTCAGATCAGAAATGCTTAATTTTGCTTCTGCTTTGCTTACCACTTAAAGTGATCCATAAGACTCTGATTACATAAAACAACCTCAGATTTCAGGATGAAATGTAGTTAGAACTTTGTTTAAGCACCACTTTCAAAAAGTGTTGATGTTTATCAAATTCCCTTGTGGGGAAATAAGAAAGCGTTTAGCACAGGCAAGGCACCTGTAAAAGCTGTGCCACGTATTAACAAAGGATAGTGATGCACGGGTAGTTAGAAAAGAGGTGAGACCTCCCACCCTCCCACTGCCTCTGTGCAATTGTTTTACTTTATTTCTTCCTTCTGGTCAAGTAGAGGCTATTATAATACCAGAGTCTATTACATAC
This sequence comes from Ara ararauna, assembly GCA_028858755.1. Classification (NCBI taxonomy): domain Eukaryota; kingdom Metazoa; phylum Chordata; class Aves; order Psittaciformes; family Psittacidae; genus Ara; species Ara ararauna. The sequence continues at coordinate 28,435,514 of CM054410.1, forward strand.
TAATAAGTTGGCACAAAGTGATATGCTTTCTTGGGAGACAGACACAGAGACAAATATGTTAGGCACAAGCTATAAAGTTTGAGGCTTTTTTTAGCTGATGTTCAATTACAACACAGTCCTGTGTTTCAGAGTACTGTTTAAAAGTTTTTTTCCACACATAAGTTTTAGGATTTCAGGACAGGGATACCTGGTGACTCCATATAAAAAGTTTATAATAATGGTCTAGATCTCTTTAAAGTTTAGTTAGTAGTGTAATTTTAAAGGGCGAGATGCACACTGCTGTCCTTTGAGACTGGTGCACCATTAGATAATTCAACAAGACCCTAAAGAAAAATGAAGTTATTCAACAAATCTTGAGAGATTACATTTTATGTGGTGACTCTGGAAATGCTTCTGATCTCCTGGGTCTGGGTGCGCACTCATGCTGATGGCAACTGCATATGAAGACTGCATATAAGGGCGACATATGGGCATTTGCTGCCTGTGCCGACCAGTTCACAAATTCAGGTCCTGTGGTGAGCAGGATCCTAGGATAAGGGCACACCAGTAAGATCAACTAGCATTAGAAATAGGTAACAGCACAATTTCAGTGAATGGGAGCACTGTGGTAAATGACCTCTCTGACAAACAGTGTGTAATTCAAAGTAAATTTGAAGAAAATAAAACAAGGAAAAACATCTTTCTGCTCATTTCTGTTCTAAATTAACTGCAATAGCTCAGTAACATGACCTCAAGTGTCATCAAGGAAAATTCTATGAAATTATCCCTGTTACGTGCAGTGACAGATGAGAGAAATAACTAAAGAGAAAAGAGCAAACCCAACAATGTATAACTGAATATATGTGGGATGGAACTGAATTAAGACAGATACAAATAGTTACATAACATATATGGTCATAATATTAACATAAATTCTTGAACTCACAAATCAAATCAACACCAAATTGTTTTGCATGAATAATCACCCTGTGGAATTCATTGACACATGTTATAACTGAGACAAAAAAAGTGGGCAAATAAAAGAAGCAGTGTGGGAGTTTTAGTTTTAATATTGGTTATTCTCTTTAAAAGGACCAATAATTAGTTCTGGTATTTGGCTCATCCAATAATGCTATACCAATTACTCACTCTGAAAAAACTCACAAAGTTTTGTTTTCTTTTTTTTTAAGGTTTAAAAAGAAAATCTTACTAGTGATGAACAGAAGGTTAAAATTTAGCATATTTTGAAATTGGTGTTTTAGAGAAGTAAAGGTGAAGAATGATGATACAACTCACACTGATAAATCCTGTGGTTCATAAGTTACCTATAAAGTGATAAAATAGAAGGTTTAGATATAAAGTGTTAAATCACATGTTGTTTCAGTGCTTTTTTGGTCACAAAGATGCTATTTCTGCAGTCTCTACGTTAGTCGCTTGTCTCAAGCTGAATAATCTTTATGGACAGTGTTTCTTTTTGAATGTTCTTTACTGCCTGTCACTAGAAGAATTACAAATGAACATGAACAGTTTCAAGATTACCTGCATTATTTCATGTCAAATTTATGTTAAGATATGCAAATCTGTTCATCAACAGAAAAGTTTTTAAACTACTCTCATTCTGATTGTTAAATGGGTTTGCTGCAAATCTGGACAGAACATCCTTAGAGTTTCTTATAAATATCTGTTCAATCACATAAGTCCAGAATGAATGACCACAACCTAATATTCGAGTTCTTTCAAAAAAAAAAAAAAAAAAAAAAAAGACCAGATTTTAAGTTTTAAATGATCATTTAAATTTTAGGTAACCGTTTAGCATCTGTGGCCTCCTCAAGGGGACTGTATACTTCTTAAGAGACAGCTACAGTCAAGATACACAGAAGTAGCTAAGGCAAAGAAATCCCACTCAGGAAACAGAAATTATATATCGCAATATATGCTATCAACTGCAGCTTAAGGAAGAACCAGAAAGAGTATGGCGGATGCATTCATAGCATGAGGCAGACTAAAGCCTGTACAGCAACCCTTAAGATCACCTAGAATGGCAGAATCATAGAATAGTTAGGGTTGGAAAGGACCTTAAGATCATCTAGTTCCAACACCCCTGCCATGGGCAGGGACACCTCACACTAAGCAATGCCACCCAAGGCTATGTCCAATCCAGCCTTGAACACTGCCAGCGATGGAGCATTCACAACTTCCCTGGGCAACCTATTCCAGTGCCTCACCACCCTTACAATAAAGAATTTCTTCCTCATATCCAATCTAAACTTCCCCTGTTTAAGTTTGAGCCCATTACCCCTTGTCCTCTCACTACAGTCCCTCATGAAGAGTCCCTCCCCAGCATCCCTATAGGCCCCCTTCAGATACTGGAAGGCTGCTATGAGGTGTCCACGCAGCCTTCTCTTCTCCAGGCTCAACAGCCCCAACTTTCTCATCCTATCTTCATACGGGAGGTGCTCCAGTCCCCTGATCATCCTCGTGGCCCTCCTTTGGACCTGTTCCAAGAGTTCCATGTAATGAGTGGCATCCCTCAGGGACTGGTGTTGGGACCGGTCTTGTTCAACATCTTTGTCAGTGACATGGACAGTGGGATTGAGTGTGCCCTTAGCAAGTTTGCCGATGACACCAAGCTGTGTAGTTCGGTTGATACGTTGGAGGGAAGCAATGCCATCCAGAGGCACCTTGACATGCTTGTGAGGTGGGCTGATGCCAACCTTATGAAGTTTAACCATGCCAAGTGCAAGGTCCTCCCCCTGGGTCGGAGCAATCACAGCTACAGGCTGTGCAGAGAAGAGATTCAGAGCAGCCCTGTGCAGAAGGACTTGGGGGTGTTGGTAGATGAGAAAATGAACATGAGCCGGCAGTGTGCACTTGCAGCCCAGAAAGCCAGCCATATCCTGGGCTGCATCAAAAGGAGCGTGACCAGCAGGTTGAGTCTACTGTTCTAGTGTAACTTTCTATGTGCCTTCTCTACTGAACAAGGTATGTAACAGCTGCCCATGCTTCCAAATACAGCGCAACTGATAAAGAATCCTGTGGGATATGGAAACTTAAGAAAGTGCATAATTCTTCTTGCTGCTTTCTAAACTTTGGCAAAAAAACCCTCAGGGCCAACATTCTTTGTGAACTTTGCCATCTGTTTTTAGCATTTATTCATTTGGACTTTTATTTAAGAGCTCAGTTAACCCATTTAATTTGTGAAAGCATTGTGGAGGTCTATATTTGGAGAATTTAGTGTGTGAGAAATCTGTCAGTTACCAGCACTTCTGAGGACCAATTTGCATATACGAAAATGGACTCTAACTTCGGGCGTTGCTTCTCAGACAAGAGCAGGTTTCTATGTGCATTCAATTCACTTTGGCTGTACAATTAAAAACCAAATAGAAGTAGCAGCTTCATTTTGATTTGCTTTCTCCTTTGAAAGCTTTGATTACATTGCATTCTCACTGTTTTCAAATACAAAACTTGACAACTTCACATACCTACTAACAATAATATGCAACCCTATCTCTTTGTTCTCCATCTACCATAGAGTGCTTCTCTATCTTGGTGAGAGAGACTATAAAAAGCGCAGAGAAATTGATTCCTTGATTGCAACAAACTTTTCAATTCAACAGTTTCTAATGCTCAGGGAATTGAACACCAAAACAAAAATGAAAGGAGCATGCATTGATTCCAGTGACTGTCTCCAAGCAGTCTCTGCTGCCTGCTGCAGGGTAAAACTTCAGAGCTCTTACCCCTAGCACGCTGTCCATCAATTGAACACCTCATCAGCTTAGTATCACATGGCTGTTTATCAAGGACATCTTTATGTACAGGGAATTCACCCCATCGCCCCACTCCCAAAGCTTTTTGAATTGCTATGTGATAAGTGTACTAACCTTCATCTGATGTCTGTTAGTCTGCCTTTGTTCCCATGTGAAACCACTAGCATTTTGCTAAAAGCAGTCCAGCAGTGGTAGGTGTATCCAAACCATTTTATTTGAGGCATGTACTGCCCAGGGGTCTGGTAAGAGCAGGGCATGGTGCAGTCCAGCTTCCCATGCCTCTGCATTCAGGGGGCCATCTCACTTGCGTGGGGCTGCCACTCAGTAACAAGATAAAATGGCTAGTGGTTCAACAGTGTTTGAAAAGCCAGACAAAATATCTGTCTGAGAAGTACATTCATCTGATCAGCATTTTCTCTCTGAACCAGTAAAAGGATAGGCTGTTTTGCATTGGCAGATGTCATGATATGTGGCAGGCGGTAAAAGGAGTACGACACTGACTTCCGAGTGCAGTGATCAAACACGTTCTTCTAATTCCTAGCCTTGGTTGTAAAATATGAGCAAGAGTGTTTAAGCACAAATACTGAAAATTAATGATGCATGGGATTTGATTTGTTTTGGGAGAGTATTCTAAGCTCTGTCACTTTTTAAATTTCAGGTATTTCTTTCCTATAAATCTTATTTTTCTTGTGATTCCTCTGTCCTCCTTGTGATCTGTAACAGCTCCTATTATTATGCCGCCATCTTTCTGCACCAGGACCCTTTAAATGTATCATCAGTGGATCTAACAAGAAAATCTGTGATTTGTCTGAATGCTAAGCTATGTAGAAGTTCAAATTATTCTTATTGTGATGCTTCTTTAAGAGCTGTCACTGTGAGAGAACTGTCAAGAAAAATTTGAGCTGAATGGTTGATTCAAAGCATGGAGAAGAGGACAAAGATCTTTTTGCTTGAAACCTGCCTCTGTGCTTTAAAGTTGCGTATGCAACTCAGAGAAGGAGAAGATGGGCTGGAACAGCTGTAAGACACTACCTGTAAAATGCAGTACTGAAATATTAAAAGGAATAAGGGAGGAGAAATTAAGGAGGGTTACAAAGCTTGACTAAATAAATTAGAATGAAAGTCTGAAATATGAGCTAAACAGCTGATGTGGACAGCTTGCTCTTTGATGACGGAACAGGCCAAATTAACTGTAGTAGGAAAAATAAAGATGAAGGCAAAGCTAAGGCAGATGTTAGGGTCATAAGTCCAATGAGGAACACAAGCTCTCAGAAAGCAGAGGTGACACTGAAAAAAGAAAAAAGTCTTTTCACTATTTAATCAGAGCCCTTGTGACGTGACTGTACTGTGCATACCATGTGCAAGTCCTCAGGACACACGTAGTAGAACATGACTTGCTGGTGCTCTCTGCTTTGTTGTGCTAGTGCCTCCCGGGGTATGAAGCGTGAGGGAAACCTCCTGGTGTCTTTCAACTATTAATCTGTAGCCTGTTGGCTTGCCCAAATATTAAATGCCCTTTTTCGCCTATGCCAGTCACACACACTTCTGTATTTGCCGTCTGGGCAATTTTGCATAGCTGTGACTTGATCCTTTGCAGAAACACAAGTTCTGCTGGGAATACCTCATTTACATTTTATGAACTATGTTCATCAACATAAAAATGAATGGCATATTCTATAGGTTAAAGGAAGCTCATCTTTCTAATGAATTAAAATATCATTAGATGTCTGCAAAAAATAGAAATAGAAAATACTTAATAATTTTTCATTAAGTAGGCACAATTAGGATTATCTGTGATATATTTTGCTTCCATTAGTTTGCTGCTATACATCTTGTGTTTATTTGCCAACAAATTGTTTGAGATAATGGCAATTATGTCATCCACTTCTCTGCTTCCTGTGAACGAAAACATAACGCCAGTTTTCTTTCAGCCTTTTCTCTAAAGAAATGTAAACAAGACAAGGTGAAACTTCTTAAAGAAATACTCTCTCTATGTTGACTGTTCATTTTCAAGTGGATTCTTAGCCCCCACAAAGATGTATTTTTTTAATTTAGTAAACCAAACCGTAGCTGGACTGAGTCAAATGGAGCATGACTATCAGGTCAAATGAGCTGAGCCTCCGCCTCCTGTCTGCTCTCATTAGACCCCACCTGGGGCCCCGAACACAAGAAGGACGTGGACCTGCTGGAGTGAGTCCAAAGGAAGGCCACAAAGATGATTAAAGGGCTAGAGCACCTCTCCTATGGAGACAGGCTGAGAGAGCTGGGCTTTTTCAACCTGGAGAAGAGAAGGCTCCAGGGAGACTTCAGAGCAGCCTTCCAGTACCTAAAGGGTACCTACAAGAAACCTGGAGAGAGACTTTATGTAAGGGCGTGTAGTGACAGGATAAGGGGAAATGGCTTTAAGATGACAGAGGGTAGATTTAGATTAGACATTAGTTAAAAGATCTTCACTATGAGGGTGGTGAGGCACCCGAACAGGTTGTCCAGAGAAGTTTTGGCTGCCATAGCACTGTCAGTGCTCAAGGCCAGGTTGGATGGGGCTTTGTGGAACCTGGTCTAGTGGGAAGTGTCCGTGCCTATGGCAGAAGGGTCAGAACTAGATGATCTTTAAAGTCCCTTCTGACTCTAACTGTTCTATGAGTTTATGGTTTTAATTATATGGGAGAAAATCCTAAATTAAAGTTTGCATTTTCCTTCTTAGGCCTTTTGATCTGTCTTTTTATGCAAATGAACATGTTTTGACAAATAACGGTCCTCTCTAACTCATGGTATTTCCATCTTCTGGTCTTTAATCCCCATTTATTTGAAACTTTGCCTTTCTAATAATGTCATGCTCTTAAACTACCATGCTGATTTAGCTGAGAATTCATATTTTATACATTTTGTTAATGACAGTGAAAGAAAAAAAAGCAAACCACCAAACTTTGTTGTACCAGTTTGTTTTGTGGGAAAAAAGCATACAGAACACTGCAAGTGTTGTGGCCTCTTCTATAGTTGTCAGTTGTTTTTGTAGCCTGCTCTAAATTGCTACTTATTTAGCAAGCACACCAATGAAGTGCCAAGTAACTAAGGCTTCAAAACCAGATGAACGAAAAATGAACATGAGCTGGCAGTGTACGCTTGCAGCCCAGAAAGCCAACCATATCCTGGGCTGCATCAAAAGGAGCGTGACCAGCAGGTTGAGGGAGGTGATCCTGCCCCTCTACTCTGCTCTTGTGAGACCTCACTTGGAGTACTGTGTGCAGTTCTGGTGTCCTCAACATAAAAAGGACATGGAACTGTTGGAACAAGTCCAGAGAAGGGCTATGAGGATGATCAGGGGACTGGAGCACCTCCCATATGAAGACAGGTTGAGAAAGTTGGGGTTGAGCCTGGAGAAGAGAAGGCTGCGTGGAGACCTCATAGCGGCCTTCCAGTATCTGAGGGGGGCCTATAGGGATGCTGGGGAGGGACTCTTCATGAGGGACTGTAGTGAGAGGACAAGGGGTAATGGGCTCAAACTTAAACAGGGGAAGTTTAGATTGGATCTGAGGAAGAAATTCTTTACTGTGAGGGTGGTGAGGCACTGGAATGGGTTGCCCAGGGAAGTTGTGAATGCTCCATCGCAGGCAGTGTTCAAGGCTGGATTGGACATAGCCTTGGGTGGCATGGTTTAGTGGGAGGTGTCCCTACCCATGGCAGGGGGTTGGAACTAGATAATCTTTAGGTCCTTTCCAACCCTAACTATTCTATGATTCTATGATTCTATAATAGTTCCATCTAGCTCAGTATCCTATATCTGGCAATAGTTACTAGCAGATATTTTGGGGGAAAATGTTGTTTTTCTTCCAGTTGTTTCGAATTCTTAAACATTTTGGTATCTGCATTTTATGACAGCAAGTTCCACAAATTAATTTTCATTTCATATGCAATAGTTGTTCTTTGATGCAGTTTTAGGCTCATGTCATAGAAAGCCCACAGGTTTTAAACCACAAAAAAAACAACAATATGAAGTAACACTTAGAATTTAATTCACTTAGAGTCTTATTCATGACTCTATAAGTTGCTATCACATCTACTCTCAATTGTCTCTTTTCACAATGAATTTAAACTTCCTTTCCACCAGGCAAATTTTCTTGCTTATATCTTTTCCAGCTTCCCTATACTCAGTCAGTCTGTCTGTCCATCTGTCTGCCTTTCTTGTACCATGGTAGTGTCTCCACTTTTTGCACTGTATGGTACAATTGTTTTTTAGTACATCCGGCCTCCTCTGATGACACAACTAACCACAAGCCCTCACGATATCCCACTTGTTTGCTTTTCATTGTTTGTATTGACCATACTAGGTGTTTTTTGTTCTTCTTTCATCCATTAAAATTAAGTTTGCATCCACACATACAAGTGTTCGATTGATCAATTCTTTTTCTTTTTAATGCATATGGAAATTTACAGCTAGGATAGAGAAAAGAAATTATATATATATATTTGTATATATATAATACAAATACATAAAATCTGTGTGATTGTATGTTTTGACTTTATATAACAACCAAATTCAGTCAAAATCAGTTGTAATGAATAGTGCTTTTTAAAAAATTCTCATTCTTTACACAGGTTAGGGACTTTAGGGACTGTAGTGACAGGACAAAGGGGAACAGGCTAAAACTTAAACAAGGGAAGTTTAGATTGGATATAAGGAAGAAATTCTTTACTGTAAGGGTGGTGAGGCACTGGAATGGGCTGCCCAGGGAAGCTGTGAATGCTCCATCCCTGGCAGTGTTCAAGGCTGAATTGGACATAGCCTTGGGTAGCATGGTTTAGTGTGAGGTGTCCCTACCCATGGCAGGGGGGTTGGTACTAGATGATCTTAAGGTCCTTTCCAACCCTAACTATTCTATGATTCTATGATTATAAGTTGACCTTTCAGTTCCAGTTCTGCCAAAACTGTCACTTCCATTCTAGTTCCTATTAAGAAAATGTGTAGCTTTCTGCTTTTGTTCTGGTTCTCAGTCACCAAAATAAAGTTCCAAAACTGCTCTGCTTCTGAGGGGTTAAGCAATGATTGAGTCTGTCATTCCTGCCTCTGATGTTCAAGATCCAATGTACATGCAGGGGTTGGCTCTCCTGCTTAAAAATGAGGTTCAACAAGGGTAAGTGCAAGGTGCTGCACCTGGGCAGAAATAACCTCAGATGCCAGTACAGGTTGGGGCCTGACCTACTAGCGGCAGTTCAGCTGAGAAGGACCTGGGAGTATTGGTAGATGACAAGTTGACCATGTACATGGCAGTGTACCCTTGCAGCCAGGAGGGCAAATAGTACCCTGGGGTGCATCGGGAGGACTGTGGCCAGCATGTCAAGGGAGGTGCTTCCCTCTACTCAACCCTGGTGAGACCACATTTGGAGTACTGAGTCCTGTGCTGGCCTCCTCAGTACAAGAAACACAAGGAGCTACTGGAAGAGCGTCCAGTGGAGGCCACAAGATTGATCAGGGGTCTGGAGCATATCTCTTATGAGGAGAGACTGTGGAAGCTGGGCCTGTTCAGTCTAGAGAAGAGGAGACTAAGAGGGGATCTCATTAATGCATATCAATATCTCAAAGGCAGGTGCGAAGAGGATGATGCCAGATGCTTTCCAGTGGTGCTCAGTGACAGGATGAAGAGCAATGGCCATAACCTAAAACACAAGAAGTTTCACCTCAGCATCAGCAAGAACTTCTTTACACTGGTGTTGGCAGAACACAGGAACAGGCTGCCCAGGACAGCTGTGAAGTATCCCTCTCTGCAAACATTCAAAACCCACCTGGACACATTCCTGTGTAACCTGCTCTGAGTGTCCCTGCCTTGGCAGAGGGGTTGGACTAGATGATCTCCAGAGGTCCCTGCCAACCCTAATGGTTCTGTGATTCTGTGATTCTATGACCCCTCACCATAGAAATGTCGACAAGACAGCCACCATTTCTGTTCACAGCAGCCAGAGCTGGCAAACTTCCTGCAATGTTAGAAGCATGACACAAGGATAAACAACCTGGAAGCACAGAAAATGGAGTGGGAGTGCACAGTGGAAATGTGAAAAATTTTCAAAAGTATGATTTTTCTCAAGCACTTCACTAGTAAATAACGATATCAGGCTGATCATAGATCAACATACACTCAAATATTGACATGGATTCTGTATATTTTTTTCAAGACAGACAGATTTTGTGCAGTACGTTTTTGTGTGGAAATTTCAGTAACCTCTTATTGCACTTCTTAATTTCATTCCTTCTCTAGCTGTGAAATTAATTATGCCTATTCCACCGCATATTTTAGCCCCAGCCAGGATTATACCCAGGAGGCTGCTTTAAGGGAAACTTTCCTCACTTCATGTTCAGAGCAGGCTTTTCTGTTTCTTTATTGCGCAATGTTCTGTTACACAATTCATTTGCCAAAGCATCACCTTCCCTTTCACAGGAAAAGGACAAGCAAAAAGCAAACACCAGAGCTGATTTGTAATGATGCCAGAGTCCCTTTATGTGACGCTGAGAGTAGAAGTGTCTTGTGTTTAAAATAAAAATGAGGTCAGTATTTTGACGTATTCTTGTGGCAGCTCATGAAGCTAATACAGTCCTTAAAATTTGACTTCCAAGCCCCCAGACTCTGAGGAATGTATGTGTCCATATTTTCTGCTGGAAGTGCATTGCACACTCTGTAAGAATGGACATAAGAACTAAATGCTAGTCTTTAAATGTCAAGCTGAAGATAACGAATCTCAATACATTTTCACACAATGGAACTGAGCATCACCAGTTTCTTTCTGGCTCTGAAACTTTGACTCACTCTCCCATCAAAAACTAAATTTAAAAAATGAAGTTTCCTTTCCAGTGACTATGGTGTGCTTTCCAGACCAAACTAAATAGGTACCAATGAATAATGAAATCATGATTAGTTTCACGTGTTGAGGACAATATTAGTAAAGCATATTGCATGCATATTTTTTCTTTAAAATGCCTTTGGCAATAAGAACTTGTGAACCTTAAGGTTTTAGGTTTCTTGCTGAATACTATATTTATCTTTTCCCAAAGTGGTGTCCACTTTAAGAAAATAATTAAAATTATCTATTTTTTTTCTACTTCTCTCTACTGCTTATTTGTTTTTAACTGTGTAAGTCTGATTACTGCCCATGCACCTTGCCTTACCATAGCCAAGTGTCCTGGCTTCAGCAGTAGTAGTCATTTTTCTCCTTCTTAGTAGCTGGCCCAGTGTTGTGGTTTTGACTTTCAGCCTGGGAGCAGTGCTGATAGCGCCAATGTTTTTAGTTGCTGCTCAGTAATGTTTACTCTGATCAAGGACTTTCTGAGCCTCATGCTCTGCCAAGGAGGAGGGGAAGTCGAGAGGAAGCAGCAACAAAACACCTGACCCAAACTAACCAAAGAAGTATTCCATACCACAGCACGTCATGCCCACTATATAAACTGGGGGTGCTTACTCAGAAGGGCTAGATTATTGCTCGGGTTAGGCTGGGTATCAGTCGACGGGTGGTGAGTGGTTGTATTCTCTCCCCTTGTTCTTTCTCTTATCATTATTATTATTGGTGGTAGCAGTAGTGGTTTTGTGTTATACCTTAGTTACTGGACTGTTCTTATCTCAACCCATGGGAGTTACATTCTTTCGATTCTCCTCCCCACCCCTTTGGGGGGGGGGGAAGGGGGGAGAGTGAGCATGGTTCTGGTTTGCTGGCTTTACACAAACCATGACACCAAGGCTCATCTGAAAATTTCTAAGTGTTCTGTAAACAGTCATCCATGAAAATCTGCAATATTCTTGTCAGGTATGTGGGTTGTGCTAGATGTCATTGCAATACCCATTTTTCAGCTGAAAAGCTTTAAAATATTGTCTCAGAAACTATGCTGGTAAAAATGCATTCATGTTGTTAGGATCAATTTATTTTCCCGTGCTTGGTTTGAAAGGAGCTTATGAAAGGGTACTAACATACATAACGGCTTGAGTGTGGTATAAAAACACATAATCTCATAATTTCTGGATGTAATTACATGCCCATATCAGAAAAATGTGCAATTTAGTAGTTAACTTAATATCAACTGAAAAGCCAAGAACATAATGTAAGAGACACAACTTGCAGCCATTTTCTGTGCTATTACCTCCAGATCATGTTGACTAACCTGTAGCTATTCTTTTTTGTCCTACTTCTTCTGTATTCTAAGTCTCCTGCAGACTTGAAAGTTTGTCATGATGTGGTCAGACCCTTCTCTATCTAAAAAAAAAAGTCTAAGAAACAAATTAGAAAAGTACAAATTTGATCTGAGTCCAGAGAATCAACCCAAGTATGTCTTGAAGTATATACTTTTGCTGAAAAGCAGAGATATTTTTTATACCACTAGAATTCTCTAACATTGGCAAAATTTACCATTGTTTCATTTCTTAGCAAATCTTTATAAGTCACTCTTCATCTGCTAAACATTGCATCTTCCAAAATATGACAGTTTTGCCATGAAGAAAGAGAAAAATAGATGGATAAGGGTCAAGAAAATCAGTTTCTTATTCATCATCTCTATAGAATATAAGCAAAATATGATCTACAAGGTGTAGGCTTAAAAATTTCCTTTGATTCTGATGGCTGGATATAGTAGATTTCCAGTAGTTAAAACAAGTAATACTTCTAAGACTTCTGCTGCAACTGAAAATAAAAAAGCTTTAAAAGTATAGCAAATAATAGTTGCAATGAAATAGCTGAAAGCAAGACTCCGGAACTGTTAATCTACACAGAGAAATTTTCTGTATGTCTCTCAAATCGTTGCTGTATTTTGGTTCAATACTTCTGCTACATTTGCCATATTATTATATCCATACTTTGTGCACTGTCTTCTTTCCTCTAATACTATATTGTGGATTTCATTTAATCTCTTTGAAAATTGTTATTATGTTCCAAATCAGCTAAAATTCTTTAACAATGCACTAATTAAAATATATGTAACTTTGTATATTTGAAGTGAGACCATCTCAGATGTGTGTCTCAAGGTGGGGCAAAAGGTCACTAGCTTGTGCCATGAACAAAAATTTTAGAAACTATAAATCTGTAAGAAACTTGCCAATGATACCTTTCATATTTGTATTTGGGAAGTTGGAGAAATGTAAATCAAAGAATTGTTTTGAAATAGCCAACTTGCAGCAGAAGCCATGACAGCTGCTTTTCTCATCTATGCAAAGCATTGTTCTCAACTATCCTATAAACATGTTGTAGTATTCTCGTATTGCAAATCTACCATTGGGGAAAATCTGGAGGAGGGAGTTGTCTGGATTCGTGAATCCTGCAATTGGTTGCAACACTGATAGCTTGAGATTCTAGGGGAGCTGACAAAACAGAAAAAACAATAGATCATTGATCTTTCCCCAGGAAATAGCTCAGAGTCCAGCTGATTTGATAGACTCAGTGTTGATGGTAGAGATGCTGACCCGTAATATATGGACTACAGGTGAATTAGAAAGTGTCAGTGCATGCTTAAGAAGATTGCTCAGATAAGAGAAATTTCAGTTTACTTGGAGCAAGGGAGTCTTTGGAGGGCGGAAGGATCTGTAATATAAGGAATAGTCTCTACCATAACCAGAAGAAAACAGACTGCTGTAATGAATATTAAATAAGCTTAAACTATGATCTGGGGAAGACATACAGCAAAAAAGACAATTCAGCTAGGAATAATAGCTATACAAATGAAATTATGTAATGTAGTCAATAACTAGAATTGAGATTGAAATTCAATTGCTCGGGTGATATGAGAGCAAAGTGGAGAGAAATCCAGGAAGGCAACAGAGGTCAGTGTAAATGATCCCTCCAAATTCAATAAAATAACAGGTCAGTAGTAAAGAGGTCAATGAAAATGACCTCATGAAATTAAAACCAACAATCACGAGTGAAAGCTTGAGAACTATCACAGTGGGCATACCTCATATGAAAGGAGGAACTAAAAGGAGTGGAAGATATTTTTGATTTATAGAGAGAATACCTCTTCTCAGTGAAGACTCTAATACAAAACAAAGTGTTCATTTTTTCTCCCAGCCTCTTTCACTTTGTTTCCTTACCCCTCACCCCACTTTTCTCTCTCCTTTTCCACTTCCCTCCTTCCCTCTTTCTTCTCCCCCCTTCCTTGCCCCTTCTCCCCCTCCTTTCCCCTTCTCCCCCTCCTTTCTGTTTTTCCTTCTTTCCTTCTTTCCTTCCTTCCTTCCTTCCTTCCTTCCTTCCTTCCTTCCTTCCTTCCTTCCTTCCTTCCTTCCTTCCTTCCTTCCTTCCTTCCTTCCTTCCTTCCTTCCTTCCTTCCTTCCTTCCCTCCCTCCCTCCTTCCTTCCTTCCTTCCTTCCTTCCTTCCTTCCTTCCTTCCTTCCTTCCTTCCTTCCTTCCTTCCTTCCTTCCTTCCTCCCTCCCTCCCTCCCTCCCTCCCTCCCTCCCTCTCTCCTTCCCTCCCTCCCTCCCTCCTTCCCTCCCTCCCTCCATCCCTCTCTCCTTCCCTCTCTCCCTCCCTCCCCTCCCCTCCATCCCCTCCATCCCCTCCTTCTTTCTTTCCTGTTTGGATCAGATGGGTTTTTTTGAAGGTGTCTCTGCATTTTATTTTTGCTATTTTACGTGATCTTTTCTTACGTGTGTTATGTATTTTGCAACATTAATTATCTACTGTACTAAGAAAACAGCCAGACAATTGCAATTTACGACTACAAACTTCAAAGCTAAAAATTTACACGTATGTTTTTGAACCCAAGCCATAATGTTTGAGTCATAGAGCTGTGTATATCAAGAAAAAAAAAGGCTGTGAATTTAAATTTTCTTTTTCATACATTGTTTGGTAAAGAAATCTATACGTCACATTACAGTTTACAAATAGAGAAGTATACATGGGAAAGCTAGCTTCAGTTTCTGGCAGTAAGTTTTGAGAATATTGCTCTTACTTTTGCTCAGGTTTTCAAATCACTAACCAAGAATACAGTATTTGGCAATCTTTATCTGATTTCACAAACATGCAGCAAAAAAACAGAAGAAAGGCAACTCTCATGCTTAGATCCACAGCAACCTTGACCTAGCGAAAATTTAAACATTACTAGTTCCAAGTGGATTTATGGAATTAATTAAACACTGGAGTAGTTTGTAAAGCAAGTTTCTAAAATCTGAGTTCTTGGAGGTTTGGAGGATGTAGCTGCACAAAGCCTTAAGCAATCTGTTCAAAATTCAGTGCTGACACCATTCTGAGAAGAATGCTGAACTGAAAGAAACATTAGATCCTGTCCAACCTGTGTGAGTTTGGGATTGTAACATGAGATGAAGTGTTTACTGTATGAGTGACAATATCTGAATGATAAATGTCATAATGAATGGCATGGAATAGGTTATACATTTATCTCTGCCTTTTTTTTATATTAACAGAATCATAAGTGGTAGTATATGTAGAAATATAATTGATTATGTGTATTGTATCATCTGAAATGATATGATCATATGAAATCATATGAAATAATTTGAAATTATATGACCATAAAAATCATATCATTGGGAATAAAAAGACTAGGGACAACGTGGGCCCTCTCCGAACCCTATCAGGGAACTGGCTACCCTGGATTTGGAGAAGGCTGAGGTTCTTAAAGACTTCTTTGCCTCAGTCTTCACTGGCAAATGCTCTGACCACACCACCCAAGTCTTGGAAGCAGACTCAGGGACTGTGAGAATGAAGACTTTGGGCCCACTGTAGGAGAGGATCTGGCTCAAGACCATCTTAAGAACCTGAATGCATACAAGCCCATGGGACCTGATGAAATCCATCTGCGGGTCCTGAAGGAGCTGGCAAATGAAGTTGCTAAGCCACTGTCCATCATATTTGAAAAATCATGGCAGTCAGGTGAAGTTCCCCATGACTGGAAAAAGGGAAATAAAACCCTTATTTTCAAGAAGGGGGAAATGGATGAGCCAGGGAACTACAGACCAGTCAGTCTCACCTCTGTGCCTGGCAAAATCTTGGAGCGGATTCTCCTGGAAGGCATTCTAAGGCGCATGAAAAACATAACAAGGTGGTTGGTGACAGCCAGCATGGCTTCAGTAAGGGGAAATCCTGCCTGACCAATCTGGTGGCTTTCTATGATGGGGCTATGGAACTGGTGGACAGGGGTAGAGCAGTTGATGTTGTCTACCTGGACTTGTGCAAAGCGTTCGACACTGTCTCACATGACATCCTTGTCTCTAAATTGGAGAGACATCAATTTGATAGATTGACTGCTCTGTGGATAAAGAACTAGCAGGATGGCTGCACTCAAAGAGTTGTGCTCAATGGCTCAGTGTCCAGCTGGAGACCAGTAACGAGTGGTGTCCCTCAGGAATCAGTATTGGTACTGGTCTTGTTCAACATCTGTGTCAGTGACATGGACAGTGTGATTTAGTGCACCCTCAGCAAGGGTTGTGCAGAGAAGAGATTCAGAGCAGCCCTGCGCAGAAGGACTTGGGGGTGTTGGTCTATTGGAAACTTAACATGAGCTGGCAGTGTGCACTTGCAGCCCAGAAAGCCAACCATATCCTGGGCTGCATCAAAAAGACCATAACCAGCAGGTCAAAGGAGGTGATCCTGCCCCTCTACTCTGCTCTCGCGACACCTCGCTTGGAGAACTGTGTGCAGTTCTGGTGTCCTCAACACAAAAAGGACATGGAACTGTTGGAACAATTCCAGAGGAGGGCCATGAGGATGATCAGGGGACTGGAGAACCTTCCATATGGAGAAAGGCTGAGAAAGTTGGGGCTGTTGAGCCTGGAGAAGAGAAGGCTGCATGGAGACCTCATAGCAGCCTTCCAATATCTGAAGGGGGCCTATAGGGATGCTGGGGAGGGACTTTTTGTTATGGAATGTAGTGACAGGACAAGGGGTAGCAGCTTCAGACTTAAACGGGGGAAGTTAAGATTGGATCTGAGGAAGAAATTATTTACTGTGAGGGTGGTGAGGCACTGGAATGGGTTGCCCAGGGAAGTTGTGAATGCTCCATTGCCGGTGATGTTCACGGCCAGGCTGGACATAGCCTTGGGTGTCATGGTTTACTGGGAGGTGTCCCTGCCTGTGGCAGGGGGTTGGAACTAGATAATCTTAAGGTCCTTTCCAACCCTAGCTATTCTATTATTTCATGATTCTATGATCTATCTATCTATCTATCTATCTAATCTACTTATCTAGACCCTCAGTAGTAGACATTTGAAAAATAATTTTTTCCTAACTTGAATAGATTCCATAGATTCACAATTTCTGTGTGTCTTTCTTTTTTTTTTTTTTTTTTTTTTTTTACTATAATAATGTTATAAACACCCTCACTTCAGAAAGTCATAGGTTAGCAGCAGGGATTAGGGAGACATACTTCGCCCTGCCCCCACATACCTCTGTCCCCTTTGCTGCAGCAAGACAAATTGCGGGGCAAGTAAAAGATGCTTTTTCTCTTCTCTCTATTGCTTCTTGTTGCTGTCAAGCTATATAGGGTCAAAAAGTAGATTCCAGAGCATTGCTAAGGAGAGGGAAAAAGAGCATCAGAGAGATGTTACTACACCTGTTGTACAGCTGCCTGCTGAAACGTCCTAAAGGAGAGGTCCAAAGAAAGGAATTATGATTCAGATTAAAGACTTTGAAGCTCTTTACAGCCGGCTTACTTTTGCAATGCAATTGTGTGTCATGGTATGTACCGTCATGTGCCGTTGTTTACCCAAAGTCAGATGCAGAATCTTTCTGTGTTCCCAGCTATTGGAATGCCAAGCATGCTTTTTGTCGTTTGCTGGTGGATCTCCTCAGGGTTGTAAAAAAAAAAAAAAAAGATGTTTTAGAGATCTAAATATAAAGGAATGCAATTTTAACGTATTGTGTCATTAAGAAATTTAGGAGCTTTCAGACATATTCTGAAGGTAGTGGAAAATGAGATGCAGTGTTGCATTAGACATGTTTTTAGTATTTTCTTCTTTTTGTAAAAGCTGTAATTTTTAGAGTTTAGAACCAATTTAATGTCCCTGGAGTTAGAGTTTTTTTGAATCCATTGTCCATTAGGTGAATTACTAAGCCAAGAATGGAATCCATTTATAATGTATAGAATACTGTAAAATGTCTTAAAAACAGTCTATGCAGGGAAGAAAGCACCAGGAGTCCATTAAATTTGAAGACAGTGAGTTCTGAGGTTCTTATAATCAGATAATGGAGGTTTGTGCTTTGATAAGAGACATTAGATATAGCAAGATTTATTTAAAAGTTTGAATTCAATAAATTTATACAGAAGTAATGCAAAATGCATTCTGTTTGACATTCAAGACAGCTTTCAAAACAGTATTTTAAAAAATCCCCATTTCTTCAGTAATATCTATTATGTTTTAATACAAATTAATAGATAACACCTGAAATGATAGTGTCACTGTTGCAGAGTTTAAAGAGATGTGTCTGAATCTGCTATAAACTTACGTTATCATGGGATCATAACTTGGACATGAAAGTATACTCTAGGCTAAACTGTTATCAGGGAAAATCACAGCTGCATATTTTTTAGCAATTAAAAGTGCATTTTCTCTGCAGAGAATTCAGATTTTAGAGAACAACTTACACTGTTGAAAAATAACTGAATATGAAGACAATGACTGATACAAAGACTGACTGAAGAAGGTTTCATGTTTCACTGTGTCTCATTTAGGCCTACCCTTAGCTGTGCTATTCTGCGCTGCTCACCCATGCTGAGCTCCTCAGCAGAGGGGTGGTGGTCAGCAGGTACAGCATTGGCCACTATCTGACTGGATCTGGTCAACATGGAAGAGGTCCTTTGAAGTCATGCTATTCTCAGGATCAATGGATTATTTGGCAGTGGAAGGATTTCCCAGATTGCAGTCTTCAAGTCAACAGCTGCAGGGGAAGGAAAGCTTCAGCAGCACATACGCAGCACAGGGGTGGGACACGGTTTCCAAATCTCATAGGAGGACTGGAAAACATAAGCACAGGCCTCAGGTATTTGGTTTCAATTTATTTTTACCCAGTGGCTAAAAACACGCTAATATGAGTTACCCTAAATAAGTTTTGCTGCACTACTGACTCTTATTTCTTTGTGATTTGGAGTGAATATTTTCAAGCTTTTAATTCTTTTTATGATATGTAGGAACTGAGACAATTCACAGAAAGCAACCAGGATGCAGGCAGTGGGCGATTTCCAGGATCCTGGGAAGAAGGTCCATCTGCCAGTAGGAATCTGTCAAATTTACAGGCAAGGTAATAGCTGATATTTTGATTGTGATAATCCCAAAGTTAAACATAAAAAATCATCTTGGGTTGAATTTAAAATTGAATTTTCCAAAATTTTTCAATGCAGCAAATGTATTTTAAGTCTCAATCAGCATATATTAAGTATGCTTCATCCCTGCTAATTACATTTTTTCCCAAAAGTTTTCTCTTTGGAAAGTGTTTGGGCCATCCAAACATATTCTTACCCTTGTTTTCTGTTTATTATTACAACTGCTTTGGCTAACCTACAGCTCTTCTCTCATTATCTTTATTTTGCTTCTACTCAGATCTGAAGGGAGATTCTGAAGGGTTAGGCTAAGATATGAGTTGAAAACAATGACTATTTCTAGGTTTTATTTTGAACTGTTAACCTGGGCATGGGGCATGTAAACAATGTAAATGGCAGCTTACACAAAGAAGTGATTTGGGATGGAGAAGGGTCAAAATCTTCTATCATGGATAGCCACCTCAAGAGACACATAGGAACTGAGACAACTCACAGAAAGCAACCAGGATGCAGGCAGTGGGTGATTTCCAGGATCCAGAAGCCTCACCCAGAGCAAGATGTTACAGCTGTTCAGTGGTCTCTTCTTCTCTGGCTCTCCCCTGGGTTTTTGTGTTAATTTACCATATTCAGCTCCTGCATTAGATGAAGTTTTGTTTCTTTTTTTGACATTATCTTCTTCATCTGTGCCTTACTCTGTACAATTTCTTTCTTTCTTTTTTTTTTTTTTAATTTCTTTACTACTGGAGTAGGTTGCTATACTAACAGTATTAATGTTACAGAATCATGCTTTCTATGAAGCTTTTTTCATACCCTTACACACATATTTACAGTTTTCTGTCTCCTTCAGAGCTCTCGTGGTACAGTGGATAAATAACACACAACAGAAAACACTCATAAATGTGGATTCACCCAAGAGGTTTAAATGACTCCTTGGGGTTAGAATGAAATGTAAGTTAATGACATTCACGTAAAGTAAAAAGTGTGGAATTTAGAAATCACTTTCTGTACATGTATATATAATCCAACAGCAGAACAAGCAATTAAATAATGTGTGCCTCCAATGAGATTTTAATTACAGACAACAGTTTGTGTTTGAATCCACCACCTTCAGGAATCTAGCTTCAACTATTTGGAATTAACTGGCATTTTATATGGTAAACTGCAACTGGGGACGTCTCAAGGACAATTGTGAAAATGGAGACACCACCAGCAGAATGAATAGTGGTGACTCCCCAGATGACTGTGACACAGCAGTATCATTATCTGTGATGCAAAGCAAATACATCACATAAGATACTTCCATTACAGGGAGAAGGATTGTGGTGACTATACACAGGCAGGGGGGAGAACTTGTTTACATTTGCATTCTTTATGTAGTAATTCATGCCCATAAAACCAAATTGAACTGGTATATCTAAGGAGGAAGATTATGGAAAAGTTCAAAACATTGTTCAGTTAAAGGTGAAAAAATAGGTTTTTCAGAAGAGAAAATTAATTTCCCCAGAAGTTTTAGGTAGGTATTTTCTGGTTTATTTGTAGCTATTTTTGAAGTTGTGACTATTTTAACTATCTATTTACATGCTGAATATAGTTTGGAGTTTTCAAGTCACAGAAGTGGAGGCAAGAGCCTTTAGAACCTTTAAAATAAACTTTAATTATTTCTGGGAGAGATCAGTTGGCACAGTTGTCCACGAGAGCAACATCCAGAGTGGATATTCTGGGAAGGCTTTTTCATGGAATCATAGAATAAGTAGGGTTGGAAAGGACCTTAAGACCATCTACTTCCAATCCCCCTGCCACGGGCAGGGACACCTCACACTAAACCATGCCACCCAAGGCTATGTCCAATCCAGCCTTGAACACCACCAGTGATGGAGCATTCACAACTTCCCTGGGCAACCCATTCCAGTGCCTCACCACCCTCACAGTAAAGAATTTCTTCCTCATATCCAGTCTAAATTTCTCCTCTTTAAGTTTGAACCCGTTATCCTCTCACTACACTTCCTCATGAAGAGTCCCTCCCCAGCATCCCTATAGGCCCCCTTCAGATAATGGAAGGCTGCTATGAGGTGTCCACGCAGCCTTCTCTTCTCCAGGCTCAACAGCCCCAACTTTCTCATCCTATCTTCATACGAGAGCTGCTCCAGTCCCCTGATCATCCTCGTGGCCCTCCTCTGGACTTGTTCCAACAGTTCCATGTCTTTTTTATGTTGAGGACACTAGAACTGCACACAGTACGCCAAGTGAGGTCTCACACGAGCAGAGTAGAGGGGCATGATCACCTCCCTCAACCTGCTGGTTATGCTCCTTTTGATGCAGCCAAGGATACGGTTGGCTTTCTGGGCTGCAAGCGCACACTGCCAGCTCATTTCTCTCTTTTGTGTCTATGTTTTCAGCACTGGGTGTAGAATAAAGTACTAAGCCAGGGTTTAGTACTTCAGCTCTCTAGCCAGAGCCCCAAAAGCAGATTATAAGAGCCTGGGGATTTACTGCCAGTTGCCCCTAAAAAAAAAAAAAAAAACAAAAGGCTAGATGACATTTAGGTACAATGTGGGTACAAACAGCGTGCTCCACCTCTTCCTGCTAGCTGTTGGAGATGCAGTAACTACCTATAGCACCTTCACATATTCTGAGATCTGCTGCACACCTTCCCATTAGGAGCTCCTTCACAGTCTGTTCTTCCCGGATAGAAAAAAATAACACCTGTCTCTTCGAACAAAGCTGTTAGGCCTCTGGCATTCTTTTTTCATTCCCCTTTCAATTATATAAGTTATGTTATGAAGAATAGAAAGCAAAGAATGGAGAAAGCCTTGGTAATTCATGCAACACTTGTGAATCATGGTTAACATTTCTTCTATAACACATGCTGTTTTCACACTAATGCTTCAACAGAACATTTTTAATTTGCTCTTATGATTGTGTTACAGTTATGCTATTTGTGCTGCAGTTTCATGTACTAAATTGGCCTGGACCAACAACCTTTCAATTAAGTGGCAAGTCTTCAATAATGCAAAATAAGGAACAATTGAGGCAGGAAAGTGTGGACTGTGCTTTTGACTCTGCTAATATAGCAAAAGGAAGATTCAAAAATTAGAACACATCTGTAAAAACATTTAATTTTAGCTTCTCATAGACACTGTGTTGGTAGCCTCACACCTTATGTCTGAGTCTGGAGAACAGGCATGTACTGTGGAGGACATCAAGACACCAGCTCATCAGTGGAGTACAAACCCCAGATGTGCCTCTGAGAGCCCCTGCCACCTCTCTCTCCCCTTCCTTCCCAGGAGAGCACCAACAGCGTAGTAAGCTACAGCTGTGAAGCTTCAGTGACAAACTGCGATATGTAGCACAGAGTGACGATTGGACACTTGGAAGGGGTAGCTGCAATGTAAATCCTTGCTCCTTGACTTTTACTGCTGTGAAGGTACAGACCTCCACATACAGGTCTGCCTCCTGGGGCAGGAAGGAGTGGGGGTAGAAAGTTTCCAAAATGTTGGTGAGAGGGAAAATAAGAGTAGGACTTCTGCCTCTTAATGTTCAATCTTTAGTAGCACAAGATTCTTAGCATTAATAAAACCAAACTTTGTAAGGCATACAAGACACTGCAAGATAATGCATATACTATTTTTGTTTTTGAGAAGCAGATGAAAAAGACAATGAACTACACACATTAGATATTCTTCATATCGTTTGGTTACTGAGTTAAGATACTAGGCTTCTGCAGTGCTGAAATGCTGTAAGAATCTCTGTACATTATTGCTCAAAAGGTTCAGTACATTTAGGTTATATTTTATCCTCAAATCTCTTTGTGAACCTCACTGTCCTGGGAAACAAAACTGCAGACCTGACAGAACTTCAGTGTCCTAGGTGGCCTTAAGCTGTCTCAAATCATTCATGAAGCTGTTTGCCAGATACTTTCTACAAAGATCTATCAAGCCCACAGACAAAACACGTGGAAACAAACATGTGAAACACAGTCTAAGTAAAATAAATAGTATTATTTTTGTATATGAAATAATAAAAACTTACACAAAGCAACATCAAGGTGGGTATACGTACAAGACTATACTTATTCTTTTAACTAGAGATTATAGGTCTCTGTGGAAATGTTTCCATTAACTTTTCTGATGGTCTTTTTCATCCCTAAGACTTTTTTCAGCAGTGCTCTTTGAAAATTCTGTCATGCTGGTAATTTTTTTCTGCTTTCCTTGTTTTCTTTCCTTTCACTGAAACAATATCCTCTTACAGGAGTAGGCTTCAGATGGAAGAAAATGAAGATTTACCAGAATCCCTGTGACATAATTGGAACAATTTCTGCCACTCAATGTGGGCTTTAGAAGATCCACACCTCTTTCTTCTTTAATGCATAGGCTACTATTACTCCCCAGTGCACAGGAAGATGTTATGCTACAAATTGAAAAATAGTACACCTACTATAGACTCAAAAGAAAATGTAATTCATTAATTTCAGAGGATATGCTGTATTTTCCTTTTTTAGGTGAAGTAGAACATAGTGCTGGATGTATGCATTTAAAGCACATGCAGAAGCAGATTCTCAGTGTTCAAGGCCTGATTTGTAGGTGTATGAAATTCTGTTCCTATCTGGTTTTCTGGCCAAGTTGTATGTAGAACAAACAAAAATGCAGTGCGGTGATCGTTATGAGTGGTACATTCTTAACACTTGCTCCAGAGGGAATTATCTAAAGAAAATGATCCTCGAAAACTAGTTACAATGGGAAACTGAGGTAAGGAAAAACTGAACAATTTGCAGCTACTTTTAATTGCAGTTTGGGTCTACCATCATTCTTCAGACATTCTTCTCTACTTGGTCATCTTTCAAAAAAATGAATTTGCTTTATCATCTTAATATGGTTACCAATGTTGTTTCACTATGTTAAGAACAGGTTGTATTTTAAAAAATAATTCAAAACGCTTTAGGAAACACATTTTTGTGGCCTTAAAGCCTGGATAAGAAGGCCAGAACTATATCATCAGGTTAGGTAAACTCCTTCCAGATATAATTAAGCAGGTTAAAACACAATTGTATAAGGTGTGAGTTTTTTGTAGGGGTCTTTTTTTATTACAGGTCATCTTTATGGCTGCTCCCATAATCTATACCAACACTTAAATGATGACAGTGGGTCAATTGTTACATGATTGCTGTTGTCAAGTAGAATAATAAACACATTTAAAATAAAAGTGACTTTTGCCCACAACAGATACAGATATAAATTTCAGTCTTTGGTTCCAATACCTAATCATGCTTTCTGTGAAGAAATTTTCCCTAATAACCAATCTAAACCTCTCCTGGCACAGCTTGAGGCAGTTAGCTCTTGCCTTATTTCTTGCTACTTGGGAAAAGAACCCGGCTCCCACCTCATTACAACCTCATTTCTTGTTGTAGTTGTAAAGAATATAAGGTCCGCCCTGAGGCTCTTCTTCTCCTTGCAAAACAATCCCAGTGCCTTCAGCCGTTCCTTGCATGACTTGTACTGTAGACCCCTCAGCAGCTTCATTGCTGGAGTCAACCCGCTGCAGCACCTCAATGTCTCTCTTGTAGTGAGGAGCCCAGAACTGAACACAGGATTTGAGGTGTGGCCTCACCAGTGCTGAGTACAGGGGGACAATCACTGCCCTGGCCCTGCTGGCCACGCTATTGCTGATATAGGCCAGAATGCTGTTGGCCTTCTTGGCTGCCTGAGCACAAACTGTTCATGTTCAGCCATCAATCAGTACCTCCAGGTCCTTTTCCACTGAGCAGCTTTCCAGCCACTCTTCCCCAAGCCTGTAGTGTTGCATGGGGTTGCTGTGATGTAAGTTCAGGACCTGGCACTTTGTCTTCTTGAACCTTATATAATTGGCCACAGCCCATTGATCCAGCCTGTCCAGATCCCTCTGCAGAGCCTTCCTACCCTCCAGCAGATCCACACTCCTGCCCAACTTGGTGTCATCTGCAAATTTACTGAAAGCGCACTTGGTCCCCTCATCCAGATCATCAATGAAGATATTAAACAACACTGGCACTAACACTGAGCTCTGAGGTACACCACTAGAGACTGGTGGCCAGCTAGTTGTGATGCCATTTACCACCACTTTTTGAGTTTGGTTATCCATCTGGTTTTCAACCTAGTGAAGAATATACCTATCTAGGCCATGAGCAGCTAATTTCTCCAGGGAAAGCTAGGAGACAGTATCAAATACTTTTCTAAAGCCAAATAAACAACATTCCCAGCTTTTCCCTCACCTTAATCTTATTAGCAGGTTACTTATTACTACAGCTACATTTTAAGGATGAGAGAATGATCAAGAATCATGTTGACTCGGTGTATTTGACTTGTCATGAAAACAAAAATCTTCTCAAACAAACATTCACACAGTTACTGCAACTATGGGAGAGATCTGCTACACAGATGAGGCACACCAACATATGTGATGAAAACTGGGGAATAGAGACAGCTATTAAAGCTTTAGGAATGAAAGAGTAGAAAAATAGTTTAGCAGTGGTAGAATTATTGTAATGAAATAGTAATAGCTGTAGCAGTACTGTGTTTTAAAAATGTCTAAATCTTGCTATAGGGTAAAACACTAAATGCAATGAGTTTTGCAGCTATGCTTTTCTGAAAACTTAAAATGTTTTTATTTCTGTAATATCAATAACTACGAACTTCAGTTATGTTAGTAGGGAGAAAAAAATTACCTTCTAGACCAACCTCTAGACTTCCTAGTTGTCTCTGCCCAGTGTCCTGTGTTCAAATATGACTAGCAGTTGATGTTTGAAGAAGAGTGTTAAAACTGGGTAAAGAGATAGTGATGTTTTATTCAGTAAATTCTACCAGATTCTGCCATACTGCAGCTTGGGGACCTCCTAAACTAAAGGTGGTATCTGCATATTTCTTTCTAATAGTGTTTTGACTTTTTTTGCATTAAATTCTTTAATCACTTTTTCACCATAATTGTATTTGAAACATCTCTTTAGGCAATGTTTGACGTCAGAATTCCACGAGTAAATTGTGTGTCATGAAAAGGTAGGTACATTTGCCGGGTTACACCATATTATTTCAAAGTTGTTTGTTTGTTTTTTTTTTTAAACACCTAAGCCGAAAACAAACCAGATTTTCCCTGGTTCTTCTATAACAAGAAGTGGTGCATAGTCATTCTTCTATTACATTCTCTATGCATTAATCTGGTCAACTTTTATAATGGAGTCCTGACAGCTGCACGCTTTCTGAAATGGCCTAATTTATGTATTTTACGTCATGAGGAGACACCTCAGGTCGCTGAACACCTTTACTTTATTTGATGTCATTTCCTGTTCTACTATGTGCTTTAAAGAAGAAATATAAGACCACTACACATTCAACTATACATTCAACATGTGACCTTGCCAAGGATTTATAAACACATTTTCTGTTCATGTCTTAATAGTCCCAACATTTTATTTGCTTATTTGTTTGCTACAGAGCACTGAATTGACATTCTTAGAGATTCACCCAGAATGACACTGAGTGCTAACAGTCAATTCAGAAGTCATCGTTGCATAAGATTTCAACATTGTCCCTGTCATTCTTTGTTACAGATGGAAATGCTTATGTAAACAACAGTGGTTGCAACTATTTTGAAATTTTTTAATTAATGATTTGATCCTTATTGAAATTAAGGTAATTAGAAAAATAGGATCATAGAATCTTAGACTATTTCAAGTTGGAAGGGACCCATAAGGATCACTGAGTACATCTCCCAAGATTCTAAATTTACAATGACTTTCTGCTTTTAAAAGCAACTTAAAATTTATTTTCTTGTAGTAGTCCAACTGGCTTTAGTGATGCTGAAAAAATACAGGCTAACCAGCTTAGAATCTGTGTTGTCCACAGCTTCTTTTCAATTTCGTGACAGTGGAAATAAAGTGTTAAATTTGTGTCGACAGTGATAACCGCAGAAAAATAATTTCTATTCAGGCATGTAAGTTTCTACTAATTTGTTTTCAGGGGCTACAGCATTTTGGCTGTGTCTATAGCAGGATCAATGTTGCTATTAGAGAACATCAGATGTAGTTTGGATAGGACAGATAAAATTCCAATTTAAGAAGAATCTGATGCAGCACAGTGATATGGAATATCCAATATGCATTAAAAGCCTATAGTCCACACCTGGTCTTAAGAAATTTTGTATCAGGTTATATCCCTTTGGTTTTCATCCTCAGTACCAGCATGAAGGTCTCTAGGACTTTCCTTGTCGTCTACAACATTTTTTTTTCAGGTAAATGATCAGTAAAATCATGCAAGATTTTCTCTTTCTGCCAACTCCTTTCATGACTGGGACCTTTGGCTCCTGCTGTGACAAAAAGTCCTTATGTTCCAGAGATCATAGGAATACTGAAACTAAATTCAGTGGGTTAATTAATCAGGACTGAATTTAAGTACATGTGCAGCATTTTTATTGGAATAGAGCCTGCATTCTGAATAACAAAAAAGATAATATGGACTAGAGAGCTACAGAGGTATCTAAAATATGAAAATATTATTTTTTTCCCTAAAAAAATCATAATTTACATGATACTTTCCACACAGTCTTGTTGCTGTGCTCTGTGATCCAAATCATGTTGTCAACTGGCCTATTTAATGCAACACAAACTTCAACACATTTGACTGTGCATGTATCCCACGCATTCAGCCTTACCAAATGAGACTTCAACATATGGTAAGACCGAAATGAAAACTAAAACTGACTATAAAGAGAATATGATGTAAATTTAAAGAAGTATGATAGAGAAATAAATTATACTGCAACTAAAATAGTTAAAATGTGAGCATGGCAGATAAAAACCTGCCTGACAATTACTGTTACATGACATCCAAAATTTTATTGTGGGCTTGGCTTTCTAAAGTCTTGGGAATTTGGGGCAAATTCTTCTAGCACTATGGATAAGTTTTCTTTGAAAGTATGAACATTTGCAAGGATTTTGGGGAAATAAACATGTATCTCATACTTTCAGATACTTAACAATTGTAGAAATAAAATAAATTAATAGACATAGTTTTATCATCCATGGATTTTTCTATAAGCTTGTTCTAGAATTATTTCTATAGGTATTCTATATAGCTTTCATTGCTTGTGCAGGCAGATATAAATTAACTTGCAGGAGCACTTTAGTGACCAACATCATCAGTGAGAAAGAGATGTGGGGCAGTACGTTTTCAAGACATGAAAATAACACACAGATAATAATTTTCTTCTATCAGGTGTTAATGTTCACTGATAGTAATTTTATAATCTCCTCCTCTCTTTCAAATGTTTACCAGTTATTGAATAGTTACCATTATATTTTCCTCATGATTGAATAAGGGCTTTCAGGACACTTACAAAGCTGCAAATTACATCAACCATAAATTTTATGTTATTTTATGAGCATAAGTATTTTTTTTTGCTAAACTCAGGTATTTCACTGGACAAGAAATCCTTCATGTTTGAAAAAAAGTACCTATGTCAGATAAACATGCAAAAAAATGTGTGTCTGCTGAATGAAGCAGTTTGTATGTGTCTATCGCAAGTCCTAGGAAATGTTACTTTGATCTTCCTCAATTACTGTCGGTTGAGATCTCACTTTGCTGCTGTCATTGAAGGTAGCACAGAAATAAGTGATGATTATTGTGACTCAGCTGATGAGTGGTAACTTGCGAAGCCAATGTAGCCTGATAGCTCAGCTGAGCTTAGTAGGCAGAATAATGCCTTTGTTTATTTTCAGAAATTTAAAACTATTTTGGATAATGTTTTTAAAACTATCTAAAAAAAAAATAAAAAGGAGGGAGGTTGTTAGGATTAGAAGGCTGGCTTTACAAATCCCTCTTACGTAGAGCTTTTATCAAAAGGAGGAAATAAGCATTTTGTATGATGCCCCCTTGATGCCTTCCTGCTCTGCCTCTTCCCCAGTAAGATTACGTAATCCTGTGGCCTGCAAGTGAACAGTGAGCTTATTTAATTTAATTAGAAATATAAACTGCATACCTGTCTTCAACTCTATCAAGAGTAAAACCACAGCATTGTCATTAGACAACAGTGCAAGCAGTACCCTCACACTAGGCACCTGTCAACAGTCCTTCCCAGGGTAATTATATGAGATCCTACATATTTCTGAACCATGTGCAGTAACACATTATGCCCTTCTTCTCTTTCTTCTTGCTCTTTCCCCTCCTCTCTTTTGTTGCCTCTTCCTTTTGTTGAAATGGCACCTCAAGGATAAATTGCCTCTTTTGTCTGAAGCCTGCTTGTTCACAGTGGGGCTCTTGATCTGAACAAACCTGGGGATGTCAGGCTGTATAAACACTTGGGGAAAGATATGTTTCATAAAGGTTCCTGCTCTGGAAAATTATATGCTACTTTCAAAATGCTTTGCTACATTTAAAAGTGTAATTATACCCTTCTCCTTAATGACTGACGTAGCATATGTTTACACATGTTTTAGCTGACTTACGACAGTACACAGAAGCACATTGTACATGTGGTAGCAACAGCTAAAAGATGATGGGAACAACATTTGAACCTGTCTGTTAACACTGTCCAAGTATTTTTGGACAAAAAGTACCCCTACTGCCAGTGCTCTTCCCCCACCTGCCATTCCTCAGCATAATAAATTATATTGTCCCTTTTAACTCCAGTCTGCAATTCATGTCGGCTTAGCCTTTCTAATCCTGTTTCATTACTTTTTATTTGCTTGTCTGTTTGTTTGATTTTTAATTTTTCCTCAGTGTTTTCTGAATGCTTATTTGGTTGTGGTGGGAGATGGTGGCAGAAATCTTAGTCAAAATGTTGTGCCTGTATAGTGGAGCTGACTTTTCAACCAATAGATTGGCTTTAAAGAACTGGATGGGACAGAGGTTTAGTAACAACATTATGGAGTATTTCAACTGGATAAAAATGATTATGCTTTAGTTTCTGCTATATGGGGTTATGAATAGATGGCCCCAACCTGACTGCCAGCAACTGAACATTGCTGTCACAGCCATTGCTACCTCCTTGGTGGTTTTGGGGTCGAATTCAAGGCCTGAATGTGGAAGGAAAAGACTTGTCCTCTTTGATCTTTCAAAGCGTGTAGGATGCTCCTTTGCTGACTGCTGCGGAGCTGCTGTCAGGTTGCTCAGCCCTGGGAATGGAAAAAACCAAGATTTTGGCACACTGGGGAGGAGCACAGAAGCAATGAATGCGGACTTGTGTAAGCCACTACTGCCAGAAAACTTTTTAGATGCAAATATAAGTGGAACAGGGCACTTGTTTCATACTTTGTCAAAAAGACACTGAGCAAATAAAAGGCCATATGGTCTCTCACTCTTCGGGCCTCCAGGGTTGGGAGATCTACTGAGAAGGGAAGTTCAGTCTCTTGAGGGAGAAATTGACTTGCTTCACTTAACAGCTGTTCTTCTGGCATTCCTGAAGCATGCACTGGAGAAAGTAGAAAAAATATACAAGTTTTTTTGTGAAGTTTTGGTCTCTTTACAGCAACACCATGGACAAAAAATACTGTACAGAAAAGTTCCTAATCACCTCTACTACTAACACACACATTCACTAAGATGTCCTTGTCAGCTAACATTCTCCCAACAGGAGGGTTTCTGTTTCTTATTAACAATTCACACACACATGGGCAACTGCTTAGGACTAGAAGAGCAAGTAAATACCTACACTGACAAATATGACAGAGCACATCTAAGTAATACAGGACATTAGTCTCCTTAGCAGAATCTATGTGTTTTTTCACCTGTGCTTTGCTGTTACATTGTGTTTCTCTGTTGAAGGTTAGTTAAAAAGCTTTGGTACTTTTTACATCCAAACCACAGGCTTTGGCATTTCTTTATAAAGTCTGCTCTATGGAAATACAAACCCCTCAGTTTCTGTCCCGGGTTCAGCAGTAGCAGTCATTTTTCTCCTTCTTAGTAGCTGGTGTAGTGCTATGGTTTTCATTTCCAGCCTGAGAACAGTTCTGATAACACCGATGCTTTTTGTTGCTGCTCAGTAATGTTTCGTCTGGCCAAGGACTTTCTGAGCCTCATGCTCTGCCAGGGAGGAGGGGAAGTTGAGCGGAAGCCGAGACAAGACACCTGACCCAAACTAACCAAAGAAGTATTCCGTACCACAGCATGTCATGCCCACTAAATAAACTGGGGGCAGTTACCCAGAAGGGTTATATCACTGCTTGGTCAGGCTGGGTATCAGTTGGTGGGTGGTGAGCGGTTGTATTCTCTTCCCTTGTTCTTTCTCTTATCATTATTATTATTGGTGGTAGCAGTAGTGGTTTGTGTTATACCTTAGTAATTGGACTGCTCTTATCTCAATCCGTGGGAGTTACATTCTTTCAGTTCTCCTCTGCATCCCTCTGGGAGCTGGGGGATGAAACAGGGGAGGAGTGAGCGAGCAGCTGTGTGGTTCTGGGTTGCCGGCTGGGCTTAAACCGTGACAGCTTCCTGGTTATAATAACTCAAATATGCAGTGCTTTTTGTGAATCTCCTTAGATCTAATAAGATATAACCTGGTATAAATTTCTTCAAGGTATAAAAACTGTTCAGCAATGCTCAAAGAAACAGACACTTGAAGATTCCCCTTCATTGGTGTATCTTTCAGGAAGCATACAATTCAGGAGCTCAAAAGATGGTGTCTGAGGAAGAGGGGTTAGATTCAGAGTTGGTGTGGGTTTATATAACTCAGCTGAATTCATTATGAAGTAACACCTTACACAAGATAAAACAAAATTATATATTGTTTATACTAGTTTTTTTCATATGCAATATGGAATCAGTGAAATCGCCTTTTACAGCCTTTAAAAACAGAAAACCAGTAACCTTGGCTGGACTAATAGTGATTATTTGCTTGGACAAGCCAATCAATCAGTGGAATGGATTTAACTCCAAAGGCAGAACTGGGATATTTTGCATTTCAGTTGTCAGTGGCCATGAACTCCTCGAGAACACCTATCTGGGGTCAATCTCATTTTGTGTCATACAAAAACCAAATTAAATCAATGCTTTCCACTAACAACGTCCAAATGCTCAGAGAGCAGCAATTCCCAAAGATGTTATTTACAGCTTTCTCTAAGCTTAGTGAAATTAAAGTAGTAGGTGTTTGAATACCTTCTATGAGCTCATAGGTAATTAAAAATGCCCCTCAGAAAATGACTTTCACTTTCAAAACCTGTATATAGCTGAAGGATTACACTGGCAAAAAAAAAAAAAAAAAAGAAAAAAAAAAAGAATGATGAGTATGGTCAAATTTAGTTAGAAAGAATCAGTACTTACTTTATTGCAGCATTAACCTCTGCACATCTTGTGATAAGATAGTGACTTCTAAGAAAAGTGCTTTATTATAAAAATTCTTCAATTGTGGATAAGAATTTAGGTCGTCTTTTACTTTTTGTATGCTTGGCATTACATCTTTTAAGCAATGTAAAACACACTGAGATAGAAACAATTGTTCCATGGGCATGTATGTAATTGGGATAAGAATAACTCATACAGAATCTGGAGCAACAGAAGTTATTTAATAAAATGAATGTGAGTAGACAGTATTTAGGGTTTTCTCTTGTGCATGCCCAAAATGCTGCATCAATTCAGCTTGTGCATGAAGTAGTGGCCTGGTAATTTTTCTAACAACTTACATCCTTCTAGCACCACAACTGTACAAGCAAAAGCATCATACATTCAATATGCAGTATTTGGCTACTTTTCTGTTACCCAGTGAGATCTGAAGGCTCTCCATGTCTAGGAAAAATTGTAGGTTGCTGTCATGGGTTCAGCAGTAGCAGTCATTTTTCTCCTTCTTTGTAGCTGGTGCAGTGCTGTGGTTTTGACTTTCACCCTGGGAACAGCGATGATAACACCAGTGTTTTCAGTTACTACTTGGTAATGTTTTGATTTGACCAAGGACTTTCTGAGTCTCATGCTCTGCCAGGGAGGAGGGGAAGCCAGGATGAAGCAGAGACAGGACACCTGACCCAAACTGACCAAAGAGGTATTCCATGTCACAGTACGTCATACCCAGGATGTAAAAACGGAAAGCAGAGACCCAGAAGGGTGGGTGTACACTGCATGGTCGGGCTTGGTATCGGGTGGTGAGCGATTGTATTCTTTTCCCTTATATTTCTCTTGTCATTATTATTATTGGTGGTAGCAGTAGTGATTTGTGTTATACCTTAGTTACTAAACTGTTCTTATCTCAACCTGTGGGAGTTGCATTCTTTTCGATTCTCCTTCCCATCCCTCGCTGAGCGGGGGGAAGAAAGAGAGGGGAGTGAGTGAGAGAATGGGCTGCGTGAATTAGACTTAAACCACGACAGTTCTTTTTGGCGCCCAGTGTGGGGCACGAAGGGTTGAGATAACGACAGGATTAATAGCCACTCGTCACAATGCTGATTTGTTGGATCTCAACGTTGTTGCTCTTGATTCTCTTGAGTTCATGGTTTCAGCCTGTTGTACCTTATTTACAGCCGGTATTTGTTACCTCGGCATTTTTCGGATATGCGTTTTGGGTTAAGGTTCTTGTTTCATGGTACTTTATTGGAATGGCTTGTAATAAGGGCAGGCTCCAGAAGCTGGGGGGGGGGGGGGCGGGGCAGATGTGGACATGGACTTGTACCTGGCAGTTCGGCTGCTCTTCACCGTCCTGTCCCTCGTCCTCACCTCCATCTTCATGAGGCTGTGGGGAGCCGAGGTGGGGGGCCCCCGGGAGCCGCCGGCAGTCGAAACGGCCCAGGAGCATGGCCCCGGGGAACAAGAGGCCACGAAGGAAGTGGAAGAAGGGGTGAGCTGCCCTGGTAACCCCAGCCTGGGAGCTGCGGAGCAGCGGAGGGGGCGGTGGTGGAGAAGCCGAGCCCCGAGGCCGAACCCAGCCCCGTGGTGGCTGAGAGCATTCCCCAGCAGCTGCCCACAGAGCCCCACGAGCCCGAGCCCCAGGAGGATGCAGGAGACCACGCAGCACTTCCCAGCAAGGCAGAGGAGGGAGATCTGGACTCAGACAAAGAACAGCTGGTGGTGAGAGAGCCGGCAAGCACAGAAGCTACACCAGCCCCAGTGACAAGTACAGCAGCCTCATTTGAGAGTTCTGAAGGGTTTGAATGACCTTTGGGTACCCTTGAGACTTGCCTGCTGATTGTGATGGGGATCAGCATGTTGGCATGCATACACAGTGTGTTTTACCCACAACCATTTTGTGTGGTCCCAAGAGTTAAGCAGAGTGGGGTGTGGGCCTTGTCTGGGGTTAGACTACAATCCAGGATGACCAAGAGATTTTCCCCGAGGCTGGACAGCCATGAGTGGCAGGGTATGCGGGAGAGTATGGGTGAGTATCTAGTCCACTGGGCCCCTCCAGTGCTTCGGTAGCATCGGAGATGGAAGGCAGCTGTATGGAGTCCCCAGTGACAAGCTGCAGAAACTGCTGGAGGGGAGAGTGAATTATTTTGAGCCTGGTGTGCCCATGACACCTCAGGCCATCAGGGCAGAGATGCAACATACAGATGGACTCATGATTGAGGGGTGGACTTTGCAATGGACACTATTGCCCAGGTTATTCATGAGTGTGAACACTGCACACAGCCTCCCCTGCTCTGAAAGACTGTTACAAGATATAGAGCCCGACATCATGGACCGAATGGACTCAGCAGCTTTATAGGGATTGGTCCATGTACTAAGGGATGATCTCTTTCTCTGTGCATGTGTGTGGATGTATATATATACATGTGATGGTATATTGAAAATGTGGGATCTGAGCATGATGTGAATGGTATGGAGTAAGTGGTGGATACTGTCATTGGTTCAGCAGTAGCAGTCATTTTTCTCCTTCTTGGTAGCTGGTGCAGTGCTGTGGTTTTGACTTTTACCCTGGGAACAGCAATGATAACACCAGTGTTTTCAGTTACTGCTTGGTAATGTTTTGATTTGACCAAGGACTTTCTGAGTCTCATGCTCTGCCAGGGAGGAGGGGAAGCCAGGATGAAGCAGAGACAGGACACCTGACCCAAACTGACCAAAGAGGTATTCCATGCCACAGTACTTCATGCCCAGGATGTAAAAACGGAGGGCAGAGACCCAGAAGGGTGGGGGTGCACTGCATGGTCAGGCTTGGTATTGGGTGGTGAGCGATATCCTTTTCCCTTATATTTCTCTTGTCATTATTATTATTGGTGGTAACAGTAGTGATTCGTGTTATACCTTAGTTACTAAACTGTTCTTATCTCAACCTGTGGGAGTTGCATTCTTTTGATTCTCCTTCTCATCCACCCAGGAGCGAGGGGAAGAAAGAGGGGGGAGTGAGTGAGAGAGCGACTGCGTGAATTATAGAGGCTTAAACCATGCAGTTTTTTGACTTAACATGGACCAAATTTTCAAATTCCAGTCAGTTAATCATATGGGGTTTTTTTTTGCCTAGGTATTTAATATATAACCAATATGTGACCTAAGCTACAAAGATCCTGAAGAATTTACTTGCAAGCGAAGCTATTTTTGTTGAAGTTATCTACCTGGACTTGTGCAAAGCATTCGACGCCGTCCCACATGACATCCTTGTCTCAATGTCCAGCTGGAGACCAGTAACGAGTAGTGCCGCTCAGGGAGCAGTGTTGGGACCGGTTTTGTTCAACATCTCTGTTGATGATATGGACAGTGGGATTGAGTGCGCCCTTAGCAGGTTTGCTGATGACACCATGCTGTATGGTTCGGTTGATAGTCTGCAGGGAAGGAAAACCATCCAGAGGGACCTTGACACGCTTGTGAGGCAGGCTAATGCCAACCTGATGAAGTTCAACCATGACAAGTGCAAGGTCCTACACCTGTATCACAGCAATGGCAGGCACAGCTACAGGTTGGGCAGAGAAGAGATTCAAAGCAACCCAGCACAGAAGGACTTGGGAGTGTTGGTAGATGAGAAAATGAACATGAGCCAGCAGTGTGCGCTTGCAGCCCAGAAAGCCAACCGTATCCTGGGCTGCATCAAAAGGAGCATAACCAGCAGGTCAAAGGAGGTGATCCTGCCCCTCTACTCTGCTCTTGTGAGACCTCACTTGGAGTATTGTGTGCAGTTCTGGTGTCCTCAACATAAAAGGACATGGAAGTGTTGGAGAAAGTCCAGAGGAGGGCCACGAGGATGATCAGGGGACTGGAGCACCTTCCATATGGAGAAAGGCTGAGAAAGTTGGGGCTGTTCAGCCTGGAGAAGAGAAGGCTGCATGGAGACATCATAGCAACCTTCCAGTATCTGAAGGGGGCCTATAGGATGCTGGAGAAGGACTTTTCATTTTGGACTGTAGTGACAGGACAAGGGGCAACAGATTCAAACTTAAGCAGGGGAAGTTTAAATTGGATATAAGGAAGAAGTTCGTTGCTGTAAGGGTGGTGAGGTACTAGAATGGGTTGCCCAGGGAAGTTGTGCATCATAGGATCATAGAATCATAGAATAGTTAGGGTTGGAAAGGACCTTAAGATCATCTAGTTCCAACCCCCCTGCCACAGGCAGGGACACCTCCCACTAAACCATGTCACTCAAGGATGCTCCATCCCTGGCAGTTTTCAAGGCCAGGCTGGACATAGCCTTGGGTGACATGGATTAGTGGGAGGTGTCCCTGCCCATGGAAGGAGATTTGGAACTAGATGATCTTAAGGTCCTTTCCAACCCTAACTATTCTATGATTCTGTTGCCTTGGAATCTTAGATATATTTGTGTGCTAAAGGAACACACTAGGTACAGTGCAGATAAGGATTTCATGCCATTTTAGCATTTTCAGTACAAAGCCAAAAATGGAGAACCTCTTGATATGTAGTAGTACACATCTGAAATGCTTTTAAGGGATAATTATTTTTCTCAATAATCTGCAGGGTGACTTCAGTATGATCCGTCCTCCCCTATCAGTGCATAAAACTGAAACAAACGCCATTTGTGTGCATTTGCTAAAGCCACATAAATATGAGCACATGTTCACATCTAATCAAAGCAGCTGGTAAACCACAGGTGCAGCAGTTATAATTATGGAAAAGGAGCCTCAGCTTACCTCATTGTGGCAGAGTTTCCATGAAGATACTTGCACATCATCTCTAGAAAGGAATATAAGCATGCGAAAATTAACAATGGACAGTCCTCAACACAATTAGCTTTAATGCATACTTTGCTATTTCAGTTGAAACAACAAAGCAAAGACTTTCAAATTATATTCTTCTGAAGGATTATTTGCTGTTTTTAACTGTGAGGTCGATCTTCAGGCATTTTGGAGGTATTTTACATCAGAAATGCTTGGAATTTCCCTGTAAAGAAGCAGGCATTGGAAACCCCCTATCATCACACCCTATCATATAATGTGTTAGATGATTCTTCATACCCAAATTCCGTTAGTTTTGAAGATTTACCTTCTTTAGCATCAGTTTACACCTGAGGCAGCTCTACCTGGAGTATCTGTGATAGAGGTGTTTTCTGTTCATCTGTCTGCTGGTTGTTTCCACCATCTCCTCCTTTTTCAATACCAAGAGTTGATACAGGGAGAAGTGAGATGGAGGAGCAAATGTCTGGTTGCATACCTCTGTCCTTTTTATCAGCCCATACATTGCATGTGTTCAAGGGGAAATATGCCCAGGATTTACCCAGGGCTACAGTACTCCATGTGCTGGTATTTATAGCAATATCTAATCGCTTCCCAGTGAAGGGTCATCCTTCTTTTGGCATATCAAAGACCACAGACAGATAGGAAAATGTTGAAGGAATATTTATCTTTTAGCAACATTTCAAAAATCACAATAAGCTGTGAAAATGTCACATACACAATTATCCCTTTGATGTTTGGGTTTTGTTTTTTAATGTTATTGTGAGCTTCTCTTCACACTTAGTCAAACCTCAGGCATCTGTCTATAGGCATATAGATTTGTAATGCAGATTCAGGCACCTAAAAGTATGTCTGACACCCTTGGGTGATAAATACTATATTAGTGTGAACTGAAGGGACTTTAGTATCACTAAAATCCAGGTTACATTCTGAGTTGCCTAAATATTGATTTAGAAGCTTCAGTTTAGACACTCAGGTCTGACAACTTGCCTTTCACTGGTACTTTCTTCTGTAAACATCCAGTGTCAGCAAGAATAATCTTTCACTTCACTTTACTCCCACTTAACTTTCTCTTCAGCTAGCTCCCTATGTCTTCCTGATGTCCTATTTTCTTCCTCTCTCACTTATCAGTTTGCACACTGAAGCATATTGCTGAACATATCAGAAGAAGATTATCCCTTATTTGAAATATATATCGTTCTCCAAACCATATAACTTTTCTCTATGACTTGTGCCACTGGTTAAGCTATATATAAATATATATAAAATACATATAAAAAAAATATATATAAATATATACATAATTCTGCTTTACTTGACATTCCTGGCTTTATTCCTGCCTCTCTGGCTGCTTAGATTGCTTGTCAATTCTGAGGGTCGCATAAGGCTTTGTGCAATTAGTTGTCTTTAAGCAGTCTGTACTGTACCAGTGTAACCAACATCAAGCATCTTTAACTGACCATTCTTCTGACATGTAAGTTCATGCACAGATTACCTCTGCCTTGCACTTACCTCATGCAGAGAAATTTCTGTTAACAGTAAATTGCCCACCTTGTACCTTCCCAGTTTTCAGGACTATAGATTTTTTAATTAACATTGAAAGTCAAGATTATGGGAGTAAATAGGATGAGACGCCAAGTTTTCAGGTAAAGGAAAGCCTGCCCACTCAAAACTGTGTTATGTTTGGTAAAAAGAGAACTTGTGCCTTATCTTTCTGGTCCTACCACATCCCATAGACCTCTACAATGCCACTGATAACCTCTTTGTGAACTCACAACCAGGCACCAATATTTTCCTTTGCTGTCCTTGCCAGATGGTATTGCACAGGACGCCGACTTAACCCAGTCTGCATGCACTACAATGTCCTCAGTTTAAATGCATTAGTGGTTAGAACCATGGCAACAGAATAGGAAAGAGGCTACATTGTGCAACAAAGCACCATACAGTGAGGATGGAGAGATCCTGGAGAGCAGTGAATTGTTGGTGATGATGACAAAAAATGAAAAGCAGGCATTTGCTTCTGTATTGTTTCCCTGTAGACCCCATACAGGGTTACATTTACCACCAATATCTGAAGATGCTATTATGGGAAAGTGAAGACAGTAAGGTGGACCCTAAATTTCACATGTTGAATTGAAACCAAGGCTCTGAATTTACAATGTTTAGCTGATTTTAGTACAAAAGAATTAACCCAACTGAAAGAAAATCCAAAAGCTAGAAAGAATAGTTCAGTTGCTGCTCTATTCTTAGGGTATTCGGATTCATCTTCTAGTTTGGCTTTGATAGTGATGAAAAGATTGTACTGCAATTTATGGGCAACTAATTTAACTTTTTTGTTCTTACGGAATAGATCTTTAATTCAGAAACAAATATAAGGTTGATCTTAGAAAACTTCTTATTAAATCTTACTTTCACGGTGTAAACAAAACAGACATTTGACACCATGAGAGTGAGACCATGTGGGATTCTCACTTTTGGGATTTTATATGTATTCACAATATGTCATTCTATCAAATGACCTAGGGCACAGGAGACAGTCCTCTGTGATGAGCTTCCTCAGTGATACTGTCTAGCCTAAAATGATTCTGCACTTTTCATTCCTCTGCTCTTTCCTTAATACTTAGAAATTATTTATTTATGCTATAAAATGGATATAAATTGAAATATTGATGACTCTTGTTGGTATATAATTAATCTGAGAGAAAAAATTTTGAATAAGTAGGAATCTATATGAACTATGTGAAAGTGTGATTTTATTTTGAATGGTATTCTCAAATCTGTAAAGACTATATACTTGGAATAATATTTTCAAACAATTACAGTCTATATTATTAATATCTATTATATAATAATATAATATAAACTATACTTCTATACTATACATAATGCATATGTATTATATATGTTTATATATATTATATAACTGGTCTCATCTATCTGGATTTCTGCAAAGCTTTTTGACACTATTCAACAACATCCTTGTCTCCACATTGGAGAAACATGGATTTGACAGATGGACAACTCAGTGGATAACAACCTGTCTGGATGGTTGCACTCAAAGTGTTGCAGTCAATGGCTCGATGTCCAAGTGGAGACTGGTGATGAGTGGTGTTCCTCAGGAGATGGTATTGAGCCTGGTCTGTTTAATATCTTTGTGAATGCCATGGACAGTGGAATTGAGTGCACCCTGAGCAAGTTTGCTGATGACACCAAGCTGTGTGGTATGTTCAACATGCTGGAGGGAAGGGATGCCATCCAGAGGGACCTTGATAGGCTTGGGAAGTGGGCTTCATGGAGTGAACCTCATGAAATTCAACAAAGTCAAATGCAAGGTCCTGGACCTGGGTCAGGGCAAGGATAAAGATAACGGTTTTAAACTGAAAATGGGGAGATTTAGATAAGATATTAGGAAAATATTTTTTACTGTGAGGGTGTTGAGACACTGGCACAGGCTGCCCAGGGAAGTTGTGAATGCCTCATTCCTGAAAGTGCTCATGGCTGGCTTATATGGGGCTGGCCTAGGGAAGATGTCCCTGTGCATGTCAGGAGTGCTGGGAATAGATGATCTTTAAGGTCTATTTCTACCCAAACCGCTCTATGATTCTATCATTCTATGAATATCAGAAACTATTTTTAAAGCAAGAAAAGTGAAAAATCTGAAGACATCTAGCTGCTCTGAATAACTAAGATGTAAAGTAGATGTTTTCAGTGTGAAATTTTCAAGTGAAAATATGTAAATACATCTTTTAAACAATATATTATTTTGAAGAATGGGAGCATGGTAGTTTTCAGATTCATTTATAATCTACTTAATTTTTGCTTTGCAAGTTTAAAGGACTGTGCAAAGATAAGGATGATAGTACTGTGAGATACTCTGCTTTTGTGGCTCTCCTGTACTTGTTGATTACAATAAAGGTCACCTAGTGTACAGAAAACAAAAGAAGTATTATTCTCAGCTGTGGAGCTTCATAAATACTGACTACCTTTTCAAATCTTGTTAAATTCAGAACTTGAGAAAATTCATAGTATACGAATGTTAGACTGTTATTGAGCTCTTTATTAAATCCCATTCTTCTTTTCAAAGAAACTGCAAACTCAGAATATGAAACTGAAGGGCAGTCTTCCATCATCATCTTCATCAGTTTATTGCACAAAGCTTATTATTGGAAGGTTTAAGAGGCATGAAGGTGAGTTACATGCCTAGCTCCTCTTATTAAGGGCCTCAATCTGCATCTAAATGTATAGGCTTGACAGGTTACGTTAATTCCTAATTACAAAATAGTTAACGTTTGGGTCGCTGAGTGTTGCATCTGCACATCTGTTGTGGTTTAAGCCCAGACGGCAATCCAGAACCATGCTGCTGCTTGCTCAAACTCCCCACTGCCCACCAACCCAGAGGGGTTTTGAGGAGAATCGAAAGAATGTAACTCCCATGGGTTGAGATAAGAACAGTCCAGTAACTAAGGTATAACACAAACCACTACTGCTACCACCAATAATAATAATGATAAGAGGAAGAACAAGGGGAGAGAATACAACCACTCATCACCTGTCAACCGATACCCAGCCTAACCTGAGCAGTGATCTAGCCCTTCTGAGTAACCACCCCCAGTTTATATAGTGGTCATGACGTGCTGTGGTATGGAATACTTATTTGGTTAGTTTGGGTCAGGTGTCCTGTCTCTGCTTCCTCTCGACTTCCCCTCCTCCCTGGCAGAGCATGAGACTCAGAAAGTCCTTGATCAGAGTAAACATTACTGAGCAGCAACTAAAAACATTGGCGTTATCAGCACTGTTCCCAGGCTGAAAGTCAAAACCACAACACTGGGCCAGCTACTAAGAAGGAGAAAAATGACTGCTACTGCTGAACTTAGGACAGTATCCACCCCTTATTCCATACCATTCACGTCATGCTCAGATCCCACATTTTTCAATATACCATCTATCTTGTCTCAGATATATATATATATGCATATACATCCACATATACACAAAGAGAGATCATTTCTTAGTGCTTGGACCGATCCTTATAAAGCCGCAGAGTTCATCCAGTCCATGATTTTGGGCTCCAGCTCTCATAACAGTCTTTCAGAGCAGGAGAGGCTGTGTGCAGTGTTGGACTGTTGCTTGCTGATGATACCACAGAACTCATCTGGTTTCATCAAAGTTCATTCTTTGCTGGGATGATGGTCGGAGGGAACTCACGGCCAGTTGCTGGCGACCTGAAGACATCTAATTGGTGGGCTATAAAAGCGCTACACAGTAGGCAATAGCATACAATTGAGTTCATAGGCTGTTTTCCCCTAAAATCAAATCCCCTTGAGGTACACATCAGACTTCACCATCTTCCTGCATTACCAACCAAGTATGTCCAGGTTCCTGAGCAAAAGCAATCTCACAAGTGGGTTTGCCTTTACC
This sequence comes from Ara ararauna, assembly GCA_028858755.1. NCBI lineage: Eukaryota > Metazoa > Chordata > Aves > Psittaciformes > Psittacidae > Ara > Ara ararauna. The sequence continues at coordinate 28,477,975 of CM054410.1, forward strand.
TGAAGCAGGAATAACCCAGACTGTCTTCTCCAGCAAATTCTTTATGTGCACCACAGGAACTTTGTCCCCTTCTACAGTATGTAAAGTTCTGACTGGGCTGGACCAGCCCTGTTGGCAGATCCTCTGGTGTTGACCAGCCAAGTGGCCTTTGGTAAATATGTATCCCAGTGCTTGAAAGTCCCACCACCCCTTGTTTTCAGTATAGCTTTTAACAGCCCATTGTACGGTTTGATTTTTCCAGAGACTGGTGCATGGTACAGGGTGTGATATACCCACTCAATGCCATGCTTTTTGGCCCAAGTGTCTATAAGGCTGTTCTGGAAATGAATCCCATTGTCTGACTCAATTCTCTCTCTGGGGTGCCATGTCACCACAAAATCTGTTTCTCAAGGCCGAGGACAGTGTTCCAGGCAGTGGTGTGGGGCACAGCATATGTTTCCAGCCATCTGATGGTTGCCTCCACCATGGTAAGCACATGGCTCTTGCCTTGGATGGTTGGTGAGAGTATCAATCTGCCAGGCCTCCCCATATTTATACTTCAGCCATTGTCCTCCATACCAAAGAGGCTTTAACTGTTTAGCTTGCTTAATTGCAGCACATATTTCACACTCATGAATAACCTGGGCAATAATGTCCATTGTTAAGTCCACCCCTTGATCACGAGCCCATCTGTATGTTGCATGTCTGCAATGATGGCCTGAACTGTCATGGGCCCACCGGGCCAAAAATAATTCACCCTTATGTTGCCAATCTAAGTCCATCTGAGCCACTTCAATCTTAGCAGTTTTATCCACTTGTTGGTTGTTCTGGTGTGCCTCAGTGGCTCGACTCTTGGGTGCATGAACATCTACATGGCGTACCTTCACCACCAGGGTCAGCACCTGGGCAGTGATATCTTGCCACAGTGCAGCAGCCCAGATGGGTTTTCCTCTGCATTGCCAGTTGCTCTGCTTCCATTGTTGCAACCACCCCCACAGGGCATTTACCACCATCCATGAGTCAGTATAGAGATAAAGTACTGGCCACTTTTCTCGTTCAGCAATGTCCAAGGCCAGCTGGATGGCTTTTACCTTGGCAAACTGACTTGATTCACTCCCTCCTTCAGCAGTTTCTGCAACTTGTTGTTGAGGACTCCATACGGCTGCCTTCCATCTACGATGCTTTCCCGCAATGTGACAGGACCCATCAATAAACAAGGCATATTGCTTTTCACTTTCTGACAGTTTATTATATGGTGGGGCCTCTTCAGCGCGCATCACATCCTCCTCTGGTGACATTCCAAAATCTTTGCCCTCTGGCCAGTCCATGATGGCTTTTAGAATTCCTGGAAGACATTGGTCATTTATGTCTTGTTGACCAGAATTAGTCTTTATCACAGGAGCTGAAATAAAATCAGTTCTTCCACTCCATCTCACCAGAGACTGAAGCCACAGCTTTCATGTGATAATCATCCTTGACCTTTGTTCTCCTCTTCAATTCACGCACCCGTTCCTCCAGAGCTGAGGTAGGTTTTCCATCCCACTTCCTGATGTCTTCTCCGTGATCCCAGGGGTAAAACCATAGGGTGGCCTATGGCGTATACCTTCTATATCTTCTCTCTAGAGCAGTAGGATGCCTTTTATAATAGCTGAGACATGGGTTGGTGCACATGGGGAGCTGGATAAGTCGGATAGATTATCTCTCAATTGTTTGAGTCCCTGGGACAGTTTTTCCACAGCTGAAATGATGGAAGGGGTGAGATTGTCTTTGAACTCTCGGAGTTGATGAATCATTTTGTCCACTGTTGGTGTTGCCATGTCATTCCAGGTTATTGCTGCCAATGAGTGGGCATATGATGATGGTGCATTCTGTGTAAATTTCTGCCATATGGGTCGTGTACTTTCAACTTCATCTGGATCTATGGGTATATCCACATTATTCGGCGTGATATTATAGATCATCTCTACAATGGCTGATTCCCTCAGAGGCTGGATACCCTTTTCTAGAGTAGTCCGTTTGGCCGAGCTACTCATAACATCTTCCTTGTATGGAAACCTATCTTTCATAGCTGCCAAGAGTCGCCTCCAAAGGCTGAGGGACCGTTTCTCTCTTGCAATTGCTTTGTCAATTCGCTCTTCCCTAGCAAGTGACCCAAGCTGTTTGGCTTCCCTACCTTCTAGTTCATGACCATCGGCCCCACTGTCCCAGCATCGAAGCAACCAGGTGATGGTGTGCTCCGCTGGTTGAAGGGTAAAGTCTTTTTGCATATTCCGTAGCACGGTTGAGATCCGCAGTTGAGAAGCCACCTCTTCTTCTTCTTCCTCTGATTCACGTACTAATAACTCCTGATCAGATGCTGTCCCATGTAGTAAATGCATTGTTTCTTCATCTTGCTTCATATTTCTTGCCTCTTTTTTGCCTTTCCCCTTGCTTACAGGGGCAACTGATATTGGTGTGAATTGGTCCTTTTGTTTAGCTGCAGTGATTATCACTGTGGTTGGAGTGGTTGCAGCATCTACAGCAGCTGTACTTATCACTGGGTTTGGTGGAGCTGCTATGCTTGGAACATGATTACCTGCGTTGTCTGTTGTAGTCAGAATTTGAGTAGCTGCTGTACTTGTCATGGGGGCTGGTGTAGCTGCTGTGTTTGGAGATGGAGTAGCTGCACTATGGCATTCGGAGTTTGAGTAGCTGCTGCACTTGTTGCTGGGGTTGGTGTAGCTGCTGTACTTGGATTGGAAGTAGCTGCATTATCTCCTCTAGTCAGAGTCTGAGTAGCTGCTGTGCTTGTCATTAAGGTTGGTGCAGTTGCTGTATTTGGAGTTGGAGTAGCTGCGCTGTCTATTCCTTTGCCATCAGATGCAGGGACATTTTTTTCCTTTTGAAGGTACTGGATAGTGTTGAACAGGGCTCTGTAAGCATAGGCCAAGCCTCAGCACATTGCCATGAATTGTCCCTCTCTGATATGACCAGAATGACAACACACCGCATTTAAGTGTTTTATTAATTTTTCTGGATTCTGTACTTGTTCAGTGGTGAAGTTCCAAAGCACTGGAGGGGCCCACTGGCCTAGATACTTGCCCATACTATCCTACACACCCTGCCACTCATGACTATCCAGCCTTGGGGAAAATCTCTTGGTCCTCCTATATCGTCGTCTAACCCTAGACAAGGCCCAAACCTGACTCTGCTTAACTTTCGAGATCAGATGAAATGATTGTGGGTAAAACACACTCTGTATGCGTGCTAACATGGTGATCCCCATCACAATCAGAAGGCAAGTCTCAAGGGTACCTAAAGGCCATTCAAAACCTTCAGAACTCTCAAAGGATGCTGTAAATAGTCTGGTGGGGGAGCTGGGAAGGTAACAGAATGTCTCCTTCACAGGTTGACCACCCAAGGACAGGAAAAAAGATGTGTAATTGCTAAACATTTCTGTTAAATACCTCCCAAATTATAGAGGTGGTGACCACCCTGAGAACACAAGCCAGATCAGTTTCATGATCAATGACTCCATTGTATTACAAGTCATTACCATAAAGTACAATGAAACAAGAACCTTAGCCCAACCCCCCCAGCAGATAAACACTAACACAGCAAATACCAGCTGCAAGTAAGGTATGACATGCTGAAACTGTAGGATCAAGGGCAACAACTTTGAGAGCCAAGAAATCAGCATTGTGACGAGTGACTATTAATCCGAAACAATGAATGCTTATCACAAATATGATTAGACACACTCTGGTCAGATCTGTCTCTATCTCAACCCCTCGTGCCCAATTTGGGCACCAAAAAGAACTGCAGTGGTTTAAGCCCAGCCAGTAACTCAGAACCACACAGCCACTTGCTCACTCTCCCTCTTTCCCCGCCCCGCTCCTGGAGGGATGGGGAGGAGAATTGAAAGAATGTAATTCCCATGGGTTGAGATAAGAACAGTCCAGTAACTAAGGTATAACACAAACCACTACTGCTACCACCAATATTAATAATGATAAGGGAAATAACAAGGGAAGAGAATACAACCGCTCACCACCTGCTGACCGATACCCAGCCTGACCGAGCAGCAATCTAACCCTTCCGGGTAACTGCCCCCAGGTTATATAGTGGTCATGACGTGCTGTGGTATGGAATACCCCTTTGGCTAGTTTGGGTCAGGTGTCCTGTCTCTGCTTCCTCATAGCTTCCCCTCCTCCCTGGCAGAGCATGAGACTCAGAAAATCCTTGGTCAGACTAAACATTACTGAGCAGCAACTGAAAACATCGGTGTTATCAGCACTGCTCCCAGGCTGAAAGTCTGAAGCACAGCACTGCACCAGCTACTAAGAAGGAGAAAAAATGACTGCTACTGCTGAACCCAGGACAACATCTGAAAGAACACGAAAATCTATTTTTATAATTGCCCTGTGGTTACTGATTACTTTGCTTTGCCCAACATCACATTGGCTAAAATTTTAATCTAATATAGACTATATGAATGTGAAACAAATTAACTGCACAACTTGTTCAAGGGTTGGAGATGCAGGAATGTCTGAAAAGACGTGCCACTGAGCATATGTCTGTGTACAAAGTTGACTATTCCATTTCAGAGCTCTTGGACAGGCACAGGCAACCTGGCATAAATGTTACAATAAGCCAGTCTATAATCAATGTACAGCCCTCTCTCATTCAAGTATTAGTGCTACCTTGGCCTGAGGCAGGGAATGCATGTGCCCTGAAAAATGTGAGAGGCCTTTGCTGGAGGGTTAAATGCTTTGTACAGAAACACAGAAGAAAGATAAGGGAGAGAGAAACAGGTGAAATAATGCTGTCAGGAGTCTAAGGTTCATAGGGCACAGATTAGCCCTGTCACACTGACAGAGAAATAAGGGTCTCAAACAGACATCTTTCAATATCAAGCTTTCCATCATCGCTGCCCAAGGTCAGAGAGGCCTTGGGCTAACCCTTAGCACAGTCCAGCTCAGCAGAACCATTCACTGTGAGTAGGAAGCAAAATTAATGCTACAGTCAGATTCCAGAGCCTGGGAGCAAAGGAAAGAAGTCAACTTTGACAGGAGATGCTTTCTGTGACCTGCAGTGAGCTAGTATGTGCTGTGCTGTCTTTTGTCAGGTGGGAAACCCAGAGATCTGTCTCTATAGTGCACACACACCTCCCTGCCCCCCTGTGACCTGTTGGGAATCCCATTACCCAGTCAGGGAGCACATATTGGCAACAATTTGGGAAGCTGGACTTCTTTCATTTTACATTTGCCAGAAAGTATTGTTTTGTAGCTTTGCTGTACACACACCAGTACACCACAGGGAGTAGTAAAGCCTAAGGACTGAAACAGAAGACAAATTAATTTCACCTAAAGTCAAGAGTTAGAGATTAACAACCAGTAAGCTGACAATTCATACAGTAACTATAGTTAGTCACTTTACATGACATAGAAAACAGAAATAAGTGTTTGCTCTAAAGTCCTGTCCATAACATCACATTTCAAGGACAGTCTCATAGAACAGTCTTCATAGCTGTGTTCTACCTCTGTAGCCAGTGTAGGCTAATCTCACCTTGTTAAATGTTTGAGCTCTGATTCTGCACAGGAAAGAGAAGCAGTTGAAAATGCAGTTCATTATCAAACCCTCAGTTACCCTAATCTCTTAATACTTAGTGGTTTCAAGGCTTGTAAATTCTGCTGCTTTCATTTCCTATTCTATGAATGTGGGACTCACTTCCTACGTTTTCCCATGCTTCATCCTCCTGTCTCTGCATGCATTTAATCTTAGGGCTGCTTCTTCTCTTCATCCTGCATATTTCTGCTTCTGTTTTTCTAATGAAGTGAATCATTTCCTCTTTTTCTTGTTATGTATTATGCTGTTCTTTTTACTATCCTCCAGGTTGAAACCTGGGCCATACTGCTCCGTCATGTTCCATAGCTGATGTCCATGATTTTCTACGATGCCCAAGGCTTGCCAGCCTTTATAGCAAGTATGTTGCCTTTCTTGTATCTACCCATACAACCAAATATTCTCTCTCATCCCTGGCCTCCTCTATGCATCTGGACTTCTCATTTTAGCTGCTAGCATATGCTGTCCTCATGCACTCAGACAAAGGTTTCTTTGAATATTACATTAATTTTTTGCCAGCTTTTCATTAGCATGTCCTTAATCTTCATCCTGTGCCATCAGCTTTGTGACCTCTTGGCGGGTGTCATCACTCCACCCTAGCGCTGATCCCTTACTTCAGAAACCAACCAGAGTCAGGTGTTTTAATGTCAATTCTCAGCCGGTCTCAGTCAGCACCAGCTCCTGGAATTACACCAGTTCCAGGGGCTATGCTACTTTTGGAGCACCTGAAATTAAAAAAGGGGATATTGATGAACTTTATTCATATCTAAAATCTAGCTCTTATGAGATTCACATGTTCATTCACAAATCCAGTAAATCCCATGCAAGATCTTGAATCCCCTTGAGAAGGAAATTGGGTCTCTTCACCCCTCATGAATTCAGTACCAGTTGTACAAGGATCTGAAATATGACCTTCATGTATATATGTCAGAAATAATTGATACATTCATTAGTAGACACATATGAAAATCAACCCATTTCATGTACCTGGCACTGGTGTGTTTGTTGGTGGCCATTTACAAACACTGCAGTGTATTTGTCTACCAAAAAAAAAAAAAAAACCCCAAAACCCAAACAAAAAAAAAAAACAAAAAACCAAAAAAACATTCCAGGTTTTAGCTAAATCAGAAAAGATTGGAAAGGAGATTTTTTTTGTTTCTACTAAACACATCTGTCTGCTTGTCTATATACACGCATGCAGAAATTTCCAGTCATTCAAGTCTCCAGGGTATTTGAAAATGTCTGAAGTCTCTTTAAAGAGCAGATTAGCGTGTATCCTAAAAGTTAGACTGTAATACTATTTAACTGCTCTATTTTTCCATTATGGGCCTGTCAGCAGGAATATGTTGCCCTATAGTACATGACAAGTGAAAACGCTAGTAACATTATTTTTCATAGACAGAAAAAATACCAAAGAAGCAATTTCTTAGCTAAAATGTCACCTGTTAGATGCATGGGGCTCACTGTATTTTGTTGCCCTGGTAACGAATGGTGTAAAATGACTCCTTTGCACAGCTCCATCAGAATGATTGCATCCTGTTTTTTCCATCATTTTACAAGAGGCTGTTTTCATTCTCCCTTCCCGACCATATTAAGTGTAACGAGATTGAATTACTGTACTGTACCCTCTCCATCCTATGTGGATTTAAGAGTTGATATTGATGTACTCAGAACTACGTTCTTCTTCAAGAAAAAAAAGCTACAAATTATAATGAATTTGACTTTTATGTATCGACCGCTCAAGTAGTGAAGTAGTGTTTCTGCACCCAGGGGACAGACATGGCATGATCAGCATTTTTCACTTGAATGAATCCAATTGATAAAGCAATATATTCAGTGTCACTTTGTTTGATCTCCAGGTTTAACAATAGTCATGCTAAAAGTAGATACATTACACCATAAATTTTACTCATAAAAAATGTGCTAGCCATTGCTTTATATAGCTGCACTCTTTCCAACTTTCCACTGAGCAGGGCAGAAAAAGATAAGCAGAAATATTGTGTTAAGAGCATGTAAGTGTGGGTAAGTGGCTGACAAGTATTGGGAATACTTATGTATTTACAGGTAGAAAACCAAACACAGCACCGTTAGGTGGGTGGTGTTCAACTCATCTTTTAGCCTATGTGCGCCTTGAGACCAAATACCACTATTTTCACGCTGACACTGCATTTCTAGGCAGCTGCAGAACCAAGTGAAGTGTGATCATGTAAGTATTAAGGGTACGCAGGAATGTTTTGAACATTTCTCAGCATTACGGTAACCTTAGGACAGTACCTAAATTTCCTGGTTATATAAACAATTACTGCACTCATCGCTAAGATACAAATACAGTACTACCACACTCTTATTGCTTGAAGAGACTGATATGTCATTCATCCAACTTACAGAGGATTAAAAGCACAAAGAAGGTTACTAGCAATGCAACTTTCTATAATAAACTACAAGGTATGGAATATCATAATTAAAATTTTAATTACTAAAATTTGTGTGTTACAGACTTTTTCTGTAAGATAAAAAATATCTTAAAAAAAAACCCGTTTAACCCTATGTATGTAATGGAATTTTTTACACAGAATGTCTTCTCTATAGGTAATATTTCATTTAGGATTACAATCCAGAAAAAGATGAAGGGAAAAAAGGTGAATGGTTAGTGAATGGTTGTCTAGCTCCTGCCTTGTTTGCTGTTGCTGCTTGCAATGGCCTTACCTGGTCATGCAGCAGCTGCAACATGACTGGTCTGAAATCACCTGTGGAAAGTTGATGTGGATGGTTGTGTTGTGTTACTACCTTTAAGGGTTTCTTAAATGACCTGAGATTTCCCACCATATCTGTAGGGAGTTTATAAATCTTTGCACCCCTTGAACACCTGTAAAACAAGAGTTGGATAGCTAAGCTTTGTTAATTTTCATTTTTTTTTTCTACATTCTGAATTGCCTAACTTCCTTTGTCATATGTTCCTACCAGTTTTCATACTTGAGAACTGGATCATGCACAACACATTTTGGCATAGCTCAGTTGTGTCTGGCAAGGATAAAAATCTCTGCTCAAAGAAAAACTCTCTTTGCAAAACTTTTGTCATCACAGGCTCTTTTTTCTTCCTTTGCTGAAAAATCATGCATCAGGAGCAGCAGACTCCAGCTGGTGAAGTTAAACTAGTTACCGAAGCAGGGTTAGCGATCACACCCGCATAGTGATTGTGGGCTCTGAGCCTATTGCCTGGCTGTGCACCCATTTATTATCAGATCTTTCAGCAGAGCCTGGAATGCCTAGGAAATCCTAGATGAAAGGCAGATGGAGATTCTGATTTACTTAGCAAAACTGGAATAATAGTAATAATAACAACAATAACAACAATGGTAATAATAGATACCTAAGATCTGACAACAGCACAATGTCCAGCTTGTGAATATCTGATGTGGTACACGTTGTTGTCTTCAGAAGCTGTACTTGGCGTACAGTACTGTCTATTTCTTTTTTTTTTTTTACTGTTCTGTAATGATGGCCTAGAGGATAATCTGCTCTCTTTGGGGGAGAGGGTATAAGAGCTTTTCCATTTTGTGTTCAATCACTGAAGCCATTCCTCATCCATATTTTAGGGAAGGTGAAGGCTGCCACACATTACTGCCCTGTGAAAATATTTCCTCTGCAGGATTACAGCAGCAGGAGGAACTAACAAGCATGGAAAGCCCTTTCTGGAGCGTGTCACACCTAGTGGGCTTGGGCGCTCATCTGAAAAATTTCAGGGTGGCCGGGAGTTCAGGAGGTAGGGCACATATCAGGGAACGAAATGCTGTGAGCAGTTGGAGAAGCAGAAAGAGCAGAGACATGGCAACAAATAAACCCAGTCTAACATCCCCTAGCTTTGAGATGTTGCTGCTGGCTCTCTCCTGGCTGAAAGAAGCTTCTTCCCTGCCTTCTGATCAGTATTATGAAGGCAGTTATTTATGTTTTGGATTCATAAGCACACTATTCTTACACCAAATTGTACTGCTGCTCTCTTCAGACACAAAAAGGCTGACAGCCTTTATGCAGCCTTTATGCAGCTCTGGGTTAAATTTCTGATTATCTTTTTTCCTGGACTAGCTGGGGAGAATGAGGTGTGGCGAGGGATGGTGGGGAGAAATATTTTTATTTTTTAGGGTAATTTGACGTCCTGCCTACGATCATCACTGACCTCCGAATGAATAGAGGACTCATCTTTGCTGAGCTCACATGGTCATTCAGTGCTCACGAGCATAAATAAGATTCATTTTAAAAAGGTAAATACCTCTGTAAGGATGATCAAATGGTGATGAGGAACCCTACCATAACAAAACTCCTCAATAGAAAATGAACTTTGCCTCCTTTATGCTTTTGTGTGTGTGTGTATGAGACTGCTGGTAAGTATTCGTCATACAAACACATTAACAAATGTAATCCTTCGTCACCGCTATTCACTGTGATCCTTTACAGTAAGGCAGTTGATTGTCTTTCTGAGACCTCAATATTCCTCTCTTTCACCCTTTTCCCCCTACAAGGTCATTTAAAAATCTCTTTTGACAGGCCTAACTGATCTTATCATAAATCATCCAACACACACACAGGCACAGCACCTAATCAGGATGTTGCTGGCTAAATTAGCCCTGCTGATTTGATATAACTGGATAGAGTTTTATGATACCCTGTGATTGTAAATATGTCTGCTCTCATTCACAGCCTGGAAAGGCTGGAGGGCCATTACATCTTAATTGGGTAATTTTTTTTTAAATCTCTGCATGCTGGGCTGCTGCTCCCACAGCAGCCAGTCCAGGGCATTGGTCTCAGTCCTTGCCCAGCTCCAGAAAATTCTGGGAATATGTCTCCCACCTACTTCTGTCATGTTGATTTTTAAGGGTCCCAAAAAGCCACAGCTGGCATTTTGGGGATATACAGATGGCAGTGGGGAGAGCAGCCTGGAAGCAGTTGACACATCCATGTTTAGACAGAAAGAGTATATGACTGCTCCCCAGTGCCAAGGGATCAGGGTGGACAAAGCAGTCTATGTAGAGTAATTATTGCAGAGTACATAATTGCAAGAGAAGGTGATTGGAATGATCTTAATTTTTTTCCATTTCCTGACTTTAAGAGGAGAAGGAATTCAGCCTTCTGTAGTGGAAAGATAGCAATATTGGAGTTGCGTTCCTGTAAAGTTTATTATTGCCTTAAAAACACAAAATCCAGTTATGTGTTCATGTACCTGCATACATACACATGTATATATATATTTTCATATAAATATTTTTATTTTACTTTATTTTTTGATGAATTTAAGATATTTTTTCTTCCCCAGAAAAAAACAGAAAAACAAAGTATTTATCACAGGTTTCATGTTTTAGGTCACTCTTATAGAAAACATTTTGCTGACATTTCTATGCTGAACACCAGCTCTGTAAAATTGTTTTTTTCTCCAAGTATAGCTGGGCAATGGTAGGAAGGCTGTTAATGAACTACATAGTATGGTTCTTTCAATTCATACACTTCTAAATTAAGCCTATGTCATCTTAACAGCCCCCACAGTCACTTGTTCTAGCAGGGGATTTTTGGTGATCTCAGTCCAGTTTCACAGAGCAACAAAAATGCTTTCTTCCAAAACACAGCCATCAGAGTTTGCACTTCAGGCTAAGGGGCTAAAGAACAAGAGGCAGCAGCAGGCTGATCAGCATCACCCTGTGATGTGATGCTCTGGGGAAAAGGGGCACACCAGTGGGTCAGGACTGGGGAAAACACCATGAATTGATTTTATGGACAATGAGAAGTCAAGCCAGTCTAACTGGCACCTGTCACTACAGTTAAATTATTTTACCTTGTCTTAATGTCAATTTGAACAAAAAAAGCCACAAAAAAAACCCAACACCAAACGTATGACTATTAACTATTATAGATTACATGACAGTATCCAGCCTTATGAATGCTCCAGGCTGTACAATGACAGTGCCAAAAGATGAGCAGGAGAGTGCATGACTGTTTTTGTAAGGAGAAAAAAGACCAGGGTGTGGGAAATCATGGGGTGTGATTCCCACAACCACTGAATCTACTCAGTAGATTATTTTTTCTTTAAAAAGAGGCAGCAATCAGTGCTGATTGAAATACCTTTGAATGCAGTTATAATGAAATTCCATTTCTCGCCCATACCAGAGTTGCAACCATTGTTGGTAATGGTCTCCTTCAGAGCAATACAGTCATTGCTGCCTTGTAAGGTACCATGGGAAGCAGAGGCAGGCAATCCCAGAATACAATTTAACAATAAGAGTTTGCTGTAGAGTTATGCCCAGGGTTTGTCTGCCTGCTTTCTGGATCTATCTTGAGAAAAAGAGAATAAGCTAAGCATATTCTGTAGGAACAATGAAGAAGTGTATTTTTACATCCAAAATGGCAATTTGGGTAATTGTACTTTGCTGTCCAGATCCTTAGCACTGTATTGTGTTTACATAATGATCCATTGTTTTAGATATTGAGTATGCTGGATTAAAACTGGTTTTGTGGCAGGTCAGATCAAACCCAGTTTTGGACGATATGATATAACACAACCCTGTGGAAAAATGAGAAAGACTGCTTCTTCAAAGGAACACTGAGTGAGAAGCTGACTCACTACTCTAATCACTCAAAATAATTTATTTGTTTTCAGTACTGCCATTGACCTGCAGTAAGTAACAGGTAATTTTTGTTGTTCATGGATAGCATGAAAAAGATTAAGTCCTTTGCCAGTAGAGTTTTTTAGTTTCCTATATGATTAGAAACACAAAAAATCTTAGGATAACACACAGTGAAATGATATATCTGGCTGTCATGTTTTCAGCCCTGATAATATGAAGTGTTTCCTGCATCAGTCCCAAGGTTCACTCCTTACTGTTATTTTCATAACGACGTTTACATGAACCAGTGGTCTTTTATCTTCCTTCAAACCTGGTTCCTAAAGAGTTAAAATATCCTGAAGACCAGATCTCTCTTCCTAGTAGGTTTTTTTCAGCAAGTAGTGAGTACATTTCAGACCTATAAAACATTCTTCCTGATCTTCCTCTTTGCTTTAAAAGGAGGCTCCCTGATAGACTCTTATAGCATCAGAGCATCCCACTCAGCTGCAGGCGCTTGGACCTCATAGTGGGCTGCTCCTAATGCCAATGAGCTGCCTGAGAAGGGCAGGTGGTCATGAAACTTTGGAAATGGCAAAAAAATCAACATCTGTGTATCAGCCATAGGACATCTCATGAAAAAGGGGCTTCTACTAGTCATTGATACATGACTGTTTTGCCTGCTACAGTGGTCTAAAAAAGTCAGATACTAGCAAGGCTAGGGCAATTCTAAGTGGGATAGAAACAGTGGGATTCATGCCATCTAAGCTTATGCAGCTGTGGCAGAGATGCCCACAACCCAGTGAGTCATTTGTAGTAAAATGGGAAGGAAGAAGCATTTGTTTGATTTCATTTTATTGAAGGCTAAAATAGGACAGAAGGATTGCTCCTTATATGTGCCACCTTCTCTACAAGGACTGCAAAAATAGTTGAGAAAACTAGGCCTGGTGTACACAAACACTTTGCAAACATTTAGAGTTACTGAGGTGAATACACCAAGGTTTTTGCTGAGTGGCTGTAGCTAAAGTCAACAGGAGTGACATGGCAGAAACTTACCTTGACAATTCATTGCTGTAAGAGCTGTCAGAGTAAATTAGTAGTAGGAGAAAGCATTTCCATAGCACTACTGCCCTGTCTAAATATATGCCCTAAAAAGCCACCACACCAAACAACAAACACCAAACAAATCCACTTGTACAGGCATATGTATATTTTAAACCAGTGCTGCTAGAGAATGATTTGACTGGACAAGCTTAAGTAATTCCAACAGAAAAGCCAGGCAAGCAAAGTTTCCTGAGCAACTTCAGAAAATCTCTTGGCAACACCTTTATATTGTAGTGGTATTTTTGATTTTCCATTTGAGTAAAAACGGTGAAATCTCTGTAAATTACATACATTAATGAATATGTCTGCATCCAGGACAGTGATTGTCCCTTGCTCATTTCAGTAACCACTCTTAAAGAGATAACCAAGGCCCTTCACTTCTGTTTGTGAGACAATGTCCTGCTTGGCCTCAGAGAAATGCAAAACAAGAACTGATGACTAGACCCTGAAGCAATTTCAAACCCAAAAGAAATCACACATTTCTCATAGTGAGGGTGATTAATGTTTTCGCCAAAGCACAAGTTATGTTTCATTTAGATGTAAATTAATGGGCTTAATATATAGATACTTGGATGATGTTTTAAAGTGTGTGATATACAGGAAGTGAGATGAGATGTAATGAGATGAGAGGAGAGGAGGTGAGATGAGAGGAGATTAGAAGAGATGATCTAGCAGTCCCTTCTGGCTATGTTTCCTCAGAGAGGTAATACCAGCCACTGGGTAATGACCACTGTGAAAATTCTGTACTTGACCTCTTTTCCTCTCTGTACACAGTGCCTTACAAAACAGTGTCTCCCACATTTTACAATAATGGATTAATCATCTGATTTTGCTTCCAATGCAGCACAGCAGTTGAAAGTGGGTGACATTTTTTTCCATATCCTTCTTTCAAAGATCCCACCATATGCCAGCCAGCCAGCCCTGTTTGATGATCCTGCCAAATTGCCTATTACTACTTTTTGGCTTTCACAATACAGAATCAGAGCTTCTAGAAGCAGCACATTGTCTCTCGGCATGCATCATTTCCCAAGACAACCAACAAATTTTAGGCCATAAGTGGGGAGAAACCTGATGGCTGCTCGCTATTACTCTGTGTTGTTTCATTAATCATGCAAAGAAGACTGAGGTCCTTGTGCCTTGCAATGCTTAACTCCTGCATTGTTTTCACATCTAAGTGATCCAGAATTCAGGTGCCCAGGGTTGATTTTCTACAAAAAAAGAGGAAATAATGGAGCCTCATAGCAGTGCATTGCATTTGATTTCTTTGTGCAAAGCAAGGAAAATAGCTAGAATTTATCTCCACCTTAAAAAAGAAAAAAAAAAAAAAAAAACAAACAAAGGAGGTAGCTCATTTATTAATGAAAAAGGTTCAAAGGCATGATGACTATCAGCATATAGGACTCTATCTGTCTCCTGCTCTCAGACTCCAACAGGGGAGGTTATGAGAAAAACACTGAGACAGAATTGAGTAACAACACTTGAAATTTTTGAGACATCATGCTGATGAATTTTCTGGACCAGCTGTCTCAAGTCTTTGAAGAAGTCACCTTCTTTGGTTTGCAATTTTAAAAGGGATGTAAAGAGCAATCTTATTTATAGTTGGCCCTAATAAAGGCCAAATTATATTTTCCCACAACAAGCAAGAAATGACAGTCAGTGAGAGGTATGCTCTAGAGTAAAGTCTTCCACCAAGATGGCAGGATTTGCATGTGCACTACTGGCCAGATTCACATTTAATTTATTGCCAAAAGATTAAGGCTATCTTCATAAAGAACTTTTTTGCCGTGATCGCTTTATGCCTCTTTGTCTCCACATGTAAAAAATAGCTTCCATGTCTACCTTTTCGTGAATACTTGGCTGAAACTGGTTATGGCTGAAAAAGGAACCACAGTTCCCAGTTTCTCATGGAATCCATCCTTCCTTACTTATGACTCCAGCCCAATGAAGACCCTGCAAGTGGGTGTGTACTTGATGTCACTGAGCTGGTTGTTTTGTTGGCTGGGAGCTAACTCTCTGTTTTCATAGGATCTCTCTCATGCAGGTCTAAAGATGCAGCCTTGTCCTGAATCTCTAGCTAGTCAGAACACAATTCTTCAAATTAATTGTTCTCATTTCCTGCCAGACTTCTGTGTCTATTAGCCAATGTGATGCCAACTGTAGTTCCTTCAGTACATCTGAAACGAAAGACTACTATTTCTGGCTAAATTCCAGTAGGCTCATTGTCTTCTGCTTCTTTTAAAATTCCCTCTGCAATTATACTGGATAAGATTATTTGTTCTTTTTTTTGTTTGTTTGTTTGGTTTTGGGTTTTTTTGTTGGTTTTTTTGTTTTTTTCTTTGAACTTGCTTGTACTGTTTTTTGTATAGCTGTGCTCTGTGTGTCATCTTCCACACCAGAAGTGGCTGCATTTCAGCAACAAAGAAAGTAATCTTTCAGAATAAAGTAATCAATCTCTGTATTCTGTGGGGCATACAGTGTTTTAAAAAATTTTGAGGTTTACCATTGATGTTAGCTGGTATTACTAATCAGTTTATAAGGTCAGACCTGCATTTTGGACTGTTTAGGTGAAAGGTGCTGTATAAATGTCATTATACACATGAGGTGCTTCTGGAGGTAGGTGTGAAAGACATCTAGAAGACAGAGCCTTTTAGATGACAGTAACAGGCAGATTCCTAGCTGACAAATTAACTTATCTGACGAGAACTGGTGGGCAGTACAGTGTGTCTCAGGACAAGATATCCCTCTCTTGTAACAGATGGATTTGTTTCTTCCTATTAAAAGACATTTTTAAGTAAAATATGATATAATGCCTGAATTAGATTTTACAAGTATGAAGCACACTGTGAGTAATCACATTGCTTCAGGCACGATAGATGCTGCTTTCTGCAACGTTATTTTTTCAAGCTTCATGGACTGTGTACAGGCACACAATGTAATCTATAATTGAACTAAACTGTGTGAAAGGGTTTGTTACAAGGCTAATATGGTAATGAGTATAATCT
This sequence comes from Ara ararauna, assembly GCA_028858755.1. Classification (NCBI taxonomy): domain Eukaryota; kingdom Metazoa; phylum Chordata; class Aves; order Psittaciformes; family Psittacidae; genus Ara; species Ara ararauna. Next base: position 28,494,251 of record CM054410.1, read on the forward strand.
ATGAGTCTGCTGGAAAAAAAAAAAAAAAAACAAATCTGAAATAAACAGCATAGGAACATATTTTTTTGCATTTTTGGTGGCTGGAAGAGAAAAAAGGAGGAGAAGAATCCTCATTAAGTGTGGTTTCAAGCTGGATAACGTTCCCCCATCTTCAGACAATTTCCATTCTTCGAGAGTAGTTGCAGATGTGGTGCCAGAGGTCTAGCTGCCCACATTGACTGCTCGGGAGACAGCAGAGGGCAGTGCAGAGCTAAGGCTGGCACCCTAACCTCAGTCCTGGCAGTGAATTTTCTTTGTTATTAAATAAAATTGTAGGGACAATTTAGCCTCAGAGGAAATTAAACTGCTAATTACTTGTAATAAAAAAAAACATACCAAAAATGGGCCCAGTTGTTGCAAAAAAAAAAAAAAAAAAAAAAATCAGACTCGCCCATCTTGGTTTCTTGTATTTAAAATAGGCAATTACGGTAGCAAAAAGGACTTTGAGGAGATTTTGTAAGAGTTTTATGTGTGTACGTGCCTCTGTGTGTGTGTTGTGCCTCTGTGCGTGGCTGTACATGCTTGTGTTTACAAGATAGTGCGCCTGTACGAGAGGGTAATCTCATCGTTTCTACAGCCCATCTCCTGCAGAGTAAACAATAGTGCTCTTTTTCTCTTTCATTTATCCAAGCCAATGTCTTTATAAATGCTGGATAATATGCCCTTGGGTAACATAAGGGCAAAGCTCTAATTGAATCAGGTCAAGACTCCACACATTATCTCTGATAGCACTTTTTAAAATGTAGCTTCCTCTGTCAGATCATCTGCTTCTGAATCACTGTATTGGAGGTTATTCTGACATTAAGAAATTAACACTGGGGATCTTATAAATACACAGTTGGAAGAATTATTGGTTGGTGATGTCAAGCTTGCACAGATCTGTTAATAATCCTGATAGTTGTTAAAAACCATCTCAGCAAAATCAATGGATGTCTTATGACTTACAAATGTATATAAACCATAAAGAAGGATAAACTTCTAGTGTTTTAGATCACTTGAAAGCCTTTAGTACCATGAAATGCTTGTTCCTTTCATATGCCTTTTCCTTTAAGACAATTGAATACTGAGCCTGACACAGAGACCAAAGGGCTGAAACAGATAATGTTTTTATGTCACGCCACAGATTTAGCAGTCTGCATGGCTAACAAATTAACATTAAAACATAATTGGGCACCCACCGTTGCATCATCATTGTGAAGCTTTGCTGATTGGCACCTGCTTTCAAACAAAATGACTTGGGATATCCTGTCCTTACAGCAGCACAGAGCTTCTGGCGCTGAAATTCTCATTTTCCTGTATGTCCCCATTAGTGCCTCTGACATTTTCATGCCTGGAAAGATCTGCTGTTTGTATCTACAGGCAGAACTGAAAAGTCACACTAAAAATGTTTAAAAGTGTGGAAATACTGTCTTTTGGTAGACTAAACAAGGCATTTCTTGGACATCCCACCTCGTGCAGTGCAGTCATGCTAGAAACAAGAGACAACCTCCATCAGAACAGTAAGATTGTCAGGGTTATTTCTTAGGTTAAAAGATTAACATTTAACACTTTTTTTGCTCTCAGGATGAGAAATTCTGTCATCTGAGAATGCAAAAATTTGACATACACCCAGATGGAATGCTGGAGGTATATCTCTCACTTCTATATGTTTTTCAGTTTATTCTTCTAAGTCTTTTAAAGATCTCTTGAAAAGATAATAATGATCCATTTTACTCATTCATAAAGAGCTTTGAACTGAAGGCTTTTTCCTGAGTATATAGTTAGAGCATTAAAGGCAGTATGGGTAGAACAGCCAATCAGAGTAATGAGTCTCCACTGCTTGAGAAAGTGAGATTAATCTAAATCAAATACTTTCCACTATGGCAATTTTAACTAATTCCCTCATGAAAGTATAAGAGAGATGTGAAACCCCTACAGTCAGCATAAACCTCCGGGTAGGCCTAGACAGGTAATACCTTTTAAGCTTGTTAATGTCTTATCCTGCTGGTTTCTACAACTGACTCAAAGAACAGCTGAGTACTTCTCAACCTGTCATTACAGAGGAAAGAAACTTTCAACATGGAGATGTAAAGGGTGATGCTGTGCTTTATACATCATGGATTGATAATACTGGTATGGCTAGTGCTGGCTGGACTGATGTAATCAATGCCTTCATTAGTTTTCTCCATGCATTTTTAATATGCAGACAGAAACATTTAGGAAGAAAATTGACTCAAAATTAGAAGTTTATTTATGTATTTATCTGTCGGTCAAAGGTTGCTGTTGAAGCTGTCCAGGCTACATGTAGGAAGGTCTCTTCACCAGGGGGCCCATAAGCACACCTGGCCTATGGAGCAACATGTTGCATGTGAAGAAGATGGAAGTGCTACCTTTCAAGATGGGCTAGTTTAGCTGCAACTCTTTTTGCTGGAATGACATTTTCTATGTGGCTACATAAATTCTTCACAGTAACAAAATTAATGTTTTGGCATTGTTTTTACAACTGTAGTATTTTATGTCTCTGTGCACCACAGTCTCAGCAGTTGTACAATACCAACAGTGGATCTATACTGTTATACATAATCTAAGAGTATGTTTTTTTTTCCCACTAAGGTTCCTCTGGTCAGTGTTAAATGAAGATTCATTTAAAAAACCAGTATTATTAACACAATAAAAAGTCTTTGCAAATCTGAATATTGCAAAGGAGGAAACAAGAGAGACAAAAGTTTAAGAAATATGTTCAGAACCATACCACCAGAAAAATTAAGAATATATTTTTGATCTCATGACTTTCCCTATTCCAGAAAATATCAATCAGAATGCCTGTTCAAAAGAAAAGCAGCACAGGACATCTGACAAACACAGAAGGTGCTGTTTTCACTTTAGTAGAAATTTTACTGACTTCCCTTCCCATTTTTATCAGTTTGTCTCCACTCCTACCACAACTGAATAATTCCCTGGTGATTATGGCTCTTCTGGTGCTGCTGCTGGGTCTTTTCTACTAGTAAAAGCTGCTGGGGTAGTATACAAAAGCCACAAAAAAGTGTAAAAATGCTTGCTTACATTTTATTTTTTATTTCTCCTAGTTTAAAACGGGGAAAAGTGCTTGCTGAGAGCTGAAATATTTGCTCCAATTAGCAATGAATGATGCAATTCACAGCCTCTCTAGTTATGGCTTGATACAAAGGTAATTAGAGTAGAACATCACAGAATTGTTATGTTTTTCTTACTGCTGTTGTTAGAGACAATGTCTCATTCTTCAAAAGAAACTCTGTTACGGGCACTTTGATAATAATAATACAAAACTTCTGTGCTAAAAGTTATTATCAAGCACCTAGCAATTTAGCACAGTAAATTCTCAGCTACTGAATATTGTATCAGTGGTTTTGTAGAAGTTTTAGCCATCAAGTTGTGAGAGATTTTTTTGTCGTTTTTTGGCTTTATCATCCAGCCTGATTCTTGCAAGGGTGTAAAAAAAATGACTGACTGTTGGAGGCCATGACTAGACAGTATATAATGTGTGAACAATTTTAAGACTTTAACCTAGTGAGATACATATATTCCAACTCCATTAAGAATTGATACCATATCTCCTTCTTTACTGAGTAAAACTATTAACAAATCCACTGTGAACATGTAAGTGCTATTTAAATACATATACATGACCAGTTTTTCCCTTTGTCTTAGAATGCTTCAAGGTGTAGTCTGCTTAAAAACCAGCCATGTTGTGGTTTGGAAACAGAATTAAACCAGGTGTTTAAATGTATAAAAAACCTGCTTTACTTGGACATCAAAACATCTGAATTTTACACAACAAAAGTATAAATAAATGGATATTGACAATTTTCAGAATAGTAATTCTCTGTTGCTTCTCTGGGTAACCTGTATTTTTGGATAACAACTCGCTGGACTCAGCGTCTCCATTTCTGTGAGTATCTTGGGTTCAGGTCTCAGAGGTCATCCAAGAAAGACTGAATCCTTCCACCTCGTCTTTTGGTCACAGTCTGATATGAAACACCTCCAACAACAATCAGTAACAAATACTTCTCCCTGGCGCCCAGGTGCACTGGTAGTCCTACAGTGGTTTTGCCTTAGGAGAGCTGAGTCAGGTGGAGCTGCCATCTGCACTTCATATGCCTCACCTATGTTGTGCTATTAACCTCCTTTGTTCCTCTCAGGCTAGTTGAAGTGAACTATTATTTAGGAACCCATTACACCTCATAAATGGCCCATTCAGTAAAAGACTGAAATATGCTCTCCCAAACAGCTATGGGCAAATCACTGTTCTGGAGAGAGGAACCAGGACAAACTCATGTGTATTTCATTTCAGTAAGAAACATAGGAAGAAAAATTAGGTGAAACCAAGTGGAAAAGGATAATTTAATATAAGAGGATATCTCCTTCTACATGTCAGACAATATTGCAGAGTAAGAGAAACAAAGGCCATCAAAATATACTCAGTTATGTCTTTTTATATAGGATCTGCTTATTTATGCTGTTAGACTTCAAGTAACTTTGCTAATGGAGAAAACTAGCTGAGGGAACTGGTTCATTGAAGAAGCTGAAGAAGCTAAAGAAGCAATGCATTTAAGATCTGTTGCTGAGAAAGTATTTTCCTTTTTTAAGCATGAAATTCAGGATGAGTCAGAGTAAATTAAGACAGTGTAAAAGGCTATTGAAAAGATTAGTTTAATATAAATATTTAAAGATAAATGTAACATATCTTGAGAAAAGTCTGCACTTCAGGAAAATAAAGATCTTCTGATTTAACTAAAATATTGCAGGCAAATTTTCTGCCAAAAGAAGTTTACAAGCTTATTAATGAAATTTGTGCTGCTTAAAATGCAAGTCTTATAATCAGAATGTAATTATTTTAAATAAAATATTACATCTTCCTATGGTATCATTACCAATAATTATACAGATTACTTACATCAGCTAGTCCTATTTGTAACATGGCATACAAAGGGGAAATGAGTTTACTGCTGGGTACTCCAGATTGTTTATTCTTCAGGCTGTATGAAAAGCCTTCTCCTGGGACATGAGTTCACAGATCCCAACCTGTGTTAAAACTCTGAGAATTTTTATGCTAACACATGAGAAACAGACTGAAATTCAAGAATGTTGAATTAAATATAAGTTTTCAATGAAACACGTTTTTTCCATCTATTTTTTACCTCTGCCTATAAGCTATTTCTTAGTTAGTGTGAGATGATTGCCAATTGGAAAACCCAGAAAGGAGGATTTCTTTCTTTTTGCATGTGTTCAAATTCCTAAACTTTTTTTTGTGTCTATTTTCTTTCTGAGGTTTTACTACATCCAAGATGGCAGAGTACTGATGACCTGGAATTTTATTACTCATAAATTTGCACTCCCAATGTGAAATTTCCATCTCACTGTCTGTGCTTGAGTTGATAGGTTAAATCATTCCTGGGGACTGTTCGTCTCTGATATTGGCCCTGGATTTTATATTCCCAAACATATACTCTCTTGAAAACTCCTGAGGTTAGGTGACTGTTGGATCCTGTTTCCTCTCTTCTGGACACTTCCCTTTCTGCGAAAACAGGATAAAAGCTCATGGTTTCATGATGGTTGCCTTGAATCACTTCAGCTTGTGAAATTTCACCAAAGGAGCAAAAATGATACTTGAATATATTGCTACGTAGGGTTGGCCTATACTGGAAAGGAACTGGAAAGATCATTTTCTCTTCTGAATCCTTACAAAGTGCACAAAACCACAGCCATGCATATTCCAACAATCATGCAGTAGCTTTGGCTTTTGTCCCAAGAAACAATGAAACCAGTTGCCCTGGCAGCACCCTGTGTAGGACAAAGAGGGCAGATGTCTGCTGTGCCTGCCCCTGCACAAGGCTTGCCTGGAGAACACTGCTCCCCTGCTTCCTGAACCTCTGACTCCAGAATCAGTTTCTGTTCTCCAGTCACCCTCAAGGCACTTATCCCAGAGAATAGACATCTATTCCATAGTGTGAAAACAAACTCTGGCAGCCAAACATAAAATTATTTTCCTGTTATCAAGTGCAAACAAGCCATCTCAGCCTCAACAAAGAATGGCTGGTGGCAATGTGTAAACTCTGAAAGCCAGCCCATGCTCAAAAGTACTAGACAGACTACTAAACAACAGAAGAGAGGAGATAATATTTGCATATATTCCAATGTTCATTACTTATAACTAGTCAAGTTAGGTTCAAACTAATAAAGAAGAAAGGTAAATTTCTCATGTCTAGTTTTACTGATAAAAAACTCAATCCCCCAAACATTTTGAATCTTAATTACTATTCTTAACTCTGATATTGCCACTGAATTTTCATCCTGTGAGGTCCTTTCTCTGCCTAACTTGAAGTACTTCTCGAGAAGTCAGCTGTCTCATGTTGCCCATTGCTGAAGTGGAGGGCTTTCATCATTTCCAAGTTTCCTCCAGACTTAAAAGCTGTGGGCCAGCTTGGCTGTGTCCATGCTGTAAGGGAGAGGGTTGCAGATGCTGTTTGTTTTGAAGTTTTTTAAGAGGTACATGTAACATAAACATGTGACAGTGTAGGCTATTGCAAGTAATTTTTTAGGTAATGTAGGCTATAGATCTTAGGGGATCCTTAGGGGATAGAAGTGTGTATGGTGTAATTGTGGTGCTCTCAGGATGCTGCAGATGGACTTCTAAAGTTAATGAAGTCAAGACAGTCAAGGGTGGGCACTGTAATTGGGGGGCTGTAACGCACAGGGTAGGCACAGAAGCAGTAGAGACGAATGCCAAAGCAGTTCACTATGAAGATAAATTCACTTCTGGTAGATCATAAATGAAAAAATTAAGCATAAAAGATGACTTTGGTAACAATTTACCTTCTGAAACCATGGCAGTATAGTTGTTTTTATATGGTTATATACTTCAAATTAAACTTCCTGGATCACAGACTGATGGAAAATGGTAGGAGGAGGGTTTACTGTCTTCAGTGAGTGGGATAGACCTGAGAAGATGCAAGGAAATAAAGTATGTATATTAAAAATGAGCACAAGGTAATTTATATTTTTTTATTTTATTCTACCCAAAAAAACCAACAACAAAAAAAACCCCAAAAAACTTTAGAGAGAGAGATAAGAAGGGAGGAGAGGGAAAGAGAGAAGAGGAAAAAAGGAGGGGAGGAGAGAGAATATTTTTCTTTGTAGATTTTAGTCTAAAGCTTAGACTATTTGGAGTAATCTAGTGTTGTGAGGGATTGAAAATAGCTGAAGAATTCCTGCTGTTTCTCATCCTGGACAGGAGAAGAGAAACAAGAGCTAGGAACTGGACAAGTGGTTCTACTTGGAGAAGGCTGGATGGATGTGTGATCAAGACGAAGAGTTTTCAGTCTGTATGTGAGGAAAGCAAACCTATCTTTTGTTCATAGATTATTACTTTTTTGTTAATGTCTTTTTTTCCATAAAAAATGACCTCTTTTTCATCAAAACCAAAGCATATATAATATTTTTAGTGTTCACAGAAGGAAATGTACGAGTCATATTTTGTATTCTTTTATAATAACTTTGAAAAAATCTATTTTTTGAAGAATAATTTTATTTTCTATGACAAAACCTCTCTCTTTAATTTTGTTTTTTTTCAACTTCTGAATTTCTTATCTGTCTGCACAGATACCAACCCAAGAAAAGTGGTGTTTTGTCTTAATATTTTTAACTTACAGAAAAATTATTGCTAATTTTTTATTGCCAGAACTGTGGTCCAGAAAAAAGAATCACTTTTCCTATGGTTACACAAGAAGCCTTTGCCAAAATCAGAAACATTAAATGACAGTTTCTGAGCCTCAGTTCATCATCTCAACCACAAAACAATCATTCCTGTCTCAAATAACATCTGTTAAAGAGCTGTAATTAACTGCTGCAGTAGTTCCCAGCTTACCAAATCTAATAAATATATAAATAAAATGCATATTTCCTGAATTACTGAAATCCCATTTTCAGTCTTAGTGGGTAAATACGATGCACGTCATCTTACTCTGAGTAGTTTTATCAGGCAAGATTGATTTGATAATAGGTGGGTTTCATTTTAATATCAGTGACAATGGAAGGAGAGGGGAATAAGACAGTGGTACAGTATATATCAGGTATTTAACAAAGACAACCAGAAAATCAATAATAATCCTTCACTGGTAGCTGAAATTTTCGGACAACTTCAGCAGACGAATGGCCCATAATGTCACTCAGTAGTATTAGTCTATTCATAGGCTCACTCTTCCAGTAAATGAGAACTGTTGTTGATTAAAAATCCATCCTAGGGACGCCCACCAACATATTAAGTAGTTTTCATCATCCCAGTGGAGTAAAAGTATTCCTCTTTTTCTTTTTTTTTTTTTGTTTTTCAGCTTTTATTCATCACTGTGGATTTCTCAATGCACCTCACTTCATTTCTCCAATCTCCAGGGATTACTCAGTGTGAAATTCTGCATGCCATGTCACACCGGTGCCATGTGGCCATCAGTCTTCACAGGAGGACTCCCCCAGTACAAAGTTGGAAGAGAGGCAGCACTCTGAGACACTGTTCAAAGCAAGTAGGTAGCATCTCATGTTCCTGAATGAAATTTTTACCTACGAGATCCAGTGAGGTAGAAACCAAACATTTTCCTTCTTTTACACATGACAAATTGATAAACAGAGCTGCAGTTGAAATTGCTCAAAAACTGATAAAAACTGAGATGGGGCAGGGATTGAAACCATAATCCCCTGTTTTACACCAGTGCCATGATCATTGTATGGGCTATTAGACTGAAGAATCTGTTAAATCATCAGAATTTCCCATACTCTTTACTGGAAAAGAAAGGAAGGAAGAAAAAGAGAAAAAGAAAACAAGGTAGATGGCTAGCAAGCACAAAGTATAAAACTTTCACAACAATCAGAGCAAGATATAATGCTGGGGTAAAAATGCACATTGACAGCAGCACATTTGAAATGAAATGTGTACTTCTCTTGACTATCACAATAGATTTTCCACTAGTAAATAAAATAGCAAATGTAGAGGATACGTTTCACAGAAGGAATTGCCAAATTTTTATCAGTTTTACCAATTATGAACAAGTTCCTCACCTAGGTTCATGATGTCTTGGAATTACAAGAGTTGGGAACATTTTACAAGACGAAATCCACTCCTGAAGAGATCATTAAGTCTTCTGTCTCTCAAGGGCATAAAAGCCATGTGTATTTTCATTAGCTGCATATAGTCTTTTTGATTTCAGTTAGATTGCTTGCATAAATGAACTTATATGAGTCATGAGCTTTTCAAGATCAGGACCACTGGGGAAAAGATGCAGAGTATAGAATGCAATGGGAAACTTAAAATGAGGTGAAGATGAGGATGGTGTGTAATGACAATAAATGGTTCTGCGCTCCAGCTATGGACAAGTAGGTTGCAAGTTCTATCTTTCCTCCAATAAATAAGTAACTAACAATGATTTTGTTTCTGATAGTTTGACTAGTACCACTCAGAAGCAAACTAAGTAAGTGCAGGTATCCTTCAGAACAGGTTATTGAGAGCTGCCGCATGAGTGAAGGATAAAACTCTACAAAAATAGATAAAGAGAGAGAAGAACCAAGCATTATAATGATGACTCTAAATTCCAGTGAAAGCAGGGATTGGTTAGTGCAATTTGGATTGTTTCATATATAATTAACTAAGTGTTGATTGAAAAATTATGCCTAGGGTAAAATGGTAGTGGGTACTTAACATCTCCAGTAGCCTGACTGCTGTAAAAATCATTGAATCATAGAATCATAGAATAGTTAGGGTTGGAAAGGACCTAAAGATTATCTAGTTCCAACCCCCTGCCATGGGTAGGGACAACTCCCACTAAGCCATGCCACCCAAGGCTATGTCCAATCCAGCCTTGAACACCGCCAGCGATGGAGCATTCACAACTTCCCTGGGCAACCCATTCCACTGCCTCACCACCCTTACAGTAAAGAATTTCTTCCTCACATCCAATCTAAACTTTCCATGTTTAACTTTGAACCCGTTACCCTTTGTCCTCTCACAACAGTCCTTAATGAAGAGTCCAACCCCAGCATCCCTGTAGGTCCCCTTCAGATACTGGAAAGCTGCTATGAGGTCTCCACGCAGCCTTCTCTTCTCCAGGCTCAACACCCCCAACTTTCTCAGCCTATCTTCATATGGGAGGTGCTCCAGTCCCCTGATCATCCTCATGGCCCTCCTCTGGACTTGTTCCAACAGTTCCATGTCCTTTTTATGTTGAGGACACCAGAACTGCACACAATACTCCAAGTAAGGTGTCACAAGAGCAGAGTAGAGGGGCAGGATTACCTCCCTCGACCTGCTGGTCATGTTCCTTTTGATGCAACCGAGGATACGCTTGGCTTTCTGGGCTGCAAGTGCACACTGCCGGCTCATGTTCATCTACCAACACCCCCAAGTCCTTCTGTGCTGAATCTCTTCTCTGCCCAACCTGTAGCTGTGCCTGGGATTGCTCCGACGCAGGCGGAGGACCTTGCACTTGTCATGGTTAAACTTCATCAGGTTGGCACCAGCTTACCTCACAAGCATGTTGAGGTACCTCTGGATGACATTCCTTCCCTCCAGCGTATCAACCAAACCACAGAGCTTGGTGTCATTGGCAAACTTGCTGAGTGTGCATTCAATCCCACTGTCCATGTCACCTGCAAAGATGTTGAACAAGACCAGTCCCAACACTGATCCCTTAGGGACACCGCTTGTTACTGGTCTCTAGCTGGACGTTGAGCCACTGAGCACAACTCTTTGCATGCGGCCATCCAGCCAGTTCTTTATCCACTGAATGGTCGACCTATCAAATTGATGTTTCTCCAGTTTAGAGACAAGGATTTCATGCAGGACAAGGATGTCATGCAGGACAGTGTGAAATGCTTTGCACAAGTCCAGGTGGATGACATCAACTGCTCTACCCCTGTCCATCAGTTCTGTAGCCCCATCATAGAAACCCACCAGATCGGTCAGGCAGTATTTCCCCTTAGTGAAGCCATGCTGGCTGTCTCCAACCACCTTGTTGTTTTTCATGTGCCTTAGCATGCCTTCCAGGAGAATCTGCTCCAGGATTTTGCCAGGTACAGAGTTGAGACTGACTGGTCTGTAGTTCCCCGGCTCATCCATTTCCCCCTTCTTGAAAATGGGGGTTATATTTCCCTTTTTCCAGTTGTCAGGAACTTCACCTGACTGCCATGATTTTTCAAATATGATGGACAGTGGCTTAGCAACTTCATTTGCCAGCTCCTTCAGGACCCGCGGATGGATTTCATCAGGTCCCATAGACCTGTGCACATTCAGGTTCTTAAGACGGTCTCGAACCAGGCCCTTCTCTTACAGTGGGCCTAAGGTCTTCATTCTCACAGGCCCTGCGTTTGCCTTCCAAGAGTTGGGTGGTGTGGTCAGAGCATTTGCCAGTGAAGACTGAGGCAAAGAAGTCACTAAGAACCTCAGCCTTCTCCAAATCCAGGGTAGCCAGTTCTGATAGCTTCTGGAGGGGGCCTACTTTGTCCCTAGTCTGTCTTTTATTTGCTACATACCTATGGAATCTCTTCCTGTTATCTTTCACATCCCTAGCCAAGTTTAATTCTAAGTGGGACTTAGCTTTCCTAACCTGGTCCCTAGCTTCCCGCACAACATCCCTGTATTCTTCCCAGGCCGCCTGTCCTTGCTTCCACCCTTTATAAGCCTCTTTTTTCCTTCGAATTTTCCTCAGCAGCTTCTTATCCATCCAAGGAGGTCTCCTGGCCCTCCTGCAGCACTTCCTTCTAGTAGGGATGTATCGCTCCTGAGCTTGCAGCAGGTGATCCTTGAATATCAACCAACAGTCTTGGGCCCCCTTGCCTTCTGGGGCTATATCCCATGGAATCTTACTGAGCAGGTTCCTGAAGAGGCCAAAGTCTGCTCTCTTGAAGTCCAGGGCAGTGAGCTTGCTGCACACTCTTCTCACTGTCCTGAGGATCTCCAATTCGACCATCTCATGATCGCTACAACCAAGGCTGCCCTGGAGCTTCACATTTCCAACCAACCCTTCCCTGTTGGTAAGGACGAGGTCAAGTATGGCACCTCTCCTTGTCGGCTCCTCTATTACTTGCAGAAGTAAGTTGCTTTCCACACAATAGAGGAACCCCCTGGATTGGTTGTGCTGGGCTGTACCGTCCCTGCAACAGATATCAGGGTGGTTGAAGTCCCCCATGAGAACAAGGGCCTGTGAGTGGGAGGCTGTTCCTCTCTGTCTATAGAGTGTTTCATCCACAGAGTCCTTTTGATCAGGTGTCTGTAACAGATCCCCACAATAATGTCTCCCGTCACTGTTCTCCCTTTAACCGTGACCCACAAACTCTCTATTGACTGCTCACCTGTCCCCAGGCACAGTTCCATACACTGCAGCCTATCCCTAACATAAATAGCAACTCCCCTAACCCTGTCTGCTGGGCCTGTCTTTTCTAAAGAGCCTGTAACGTTTCTTTCCAACACTCCAGTCGTAGGAACCATCCCACCATGTTTCTGTGATGCCTATGATATCATACCCCCGTAGATGTGTACACATCTCTAATCCTTCTTGTTTGTTCCCCATGCTACAGGCATTCGTACAGAGGCATCTGAGCCCAGCTCCAAATGAAGCCGGCTCATTGGCTGGAGCAGCTGGAATATCTCTACATAAAATAAATGCTCCAAGCATTTATTATAGGTGCTAACAACTGACTGGGTGTGTTGGGATGGAATGATACCCCCCTTCTCCAACACATCTAGTTTAAAGCATCCTTGACCAGTCTGGCAAGCCTCCTACCAAATCCACTCTTCCCCGGCTTTGTCAGACCAGCTCCACCAGCCCCCAGTAGACCTGGCCTACTAAATTGATTCCCATGTTCAAGATACCCAAACCTCTGACTACGGCACCACCCTTCTAACCATTTATTAACCTGGCCAATCCTCCTAGCCTTTTTAAGGTTCCCGCCTGTACTCTGGAGAATTGATGAAAAGACAATCTGAGCTCCAGAGCCCCTAACCACCTCTCCCAGAACTCTGTAGTCCTTCTTTATGTTCTTCTGGCTACTGCTATCTATATCACTAGCACCCACATGGATCAAAATGTCCTTATCTTTCTGAAATCAGAAAAACAAAAGAGCAATGCTTTTGTTGTTTGTTTGGTTTTTTTCCTTACAATGCTAATTATTGATCAAATTCATTATGATTTTTTCTATTGTTCACATTCTCTTGTCTTCCTTCAAAGTCGATTTGCCAGTTTCTCTTGTGATTTATCAGTAGCAGCTGCCAACCAGGAGGTTACTATAGTTCAAGTGGAATTAATGTGGCAAGGGAAGTCTATGGGCTCAATGAACAGAAAGATAGGATTGACTTATTACCCAGGAAATTTTGGTCTCACCCTCACGCAATGAATTCAGAATCAAGTTGCTCTGACAGCAAAAGGCCAGATTAGCGCTACGTCTATTTTTTGCTATCAGCTCAAAACCTTTCACAAACAATACATTCAGTATTACTGACTCAGGGGGAAAACAAAAAAGAGGTTTCAGCTGTTCATTGACCTCACCTCACTGTGTATAGAACAGGGTAGAAAAAAAGACACTTATAACATCAGTATGTTAAAAATGAGGTGTGCTGAAAGAAGTGTTGAAACAGGTCAGGTGTTTAGTGAGTTGCCAGCTTATAATATTTTAGCTATATTGGAAGGCAGGAGCAAAAAACAGATTGGTCATTACAAGAATATATAAATAAACACAGCAAGTTAAGCTCTAATAAATCTGCTTTCAAACTGAAAGCAGAACCATGTTTAGCTTAGCTTAATGAGGTTAGTACCAATTTCTAAGTTTGAAGTGTGAAAAATAAAGCAGGGGTGTTTTTCTGATAAGGGCTGGAGACCATGAATGAAAAAAGGTGAGGTACCACAGAACAAATAAATGATGAACAGCTTTTAACCTTTGCAAACGGAAGGAGACCCATGACTCTTAATAGATTTAAATAGCAGAGCTGATCATTTGGGCTAAGTTGTACTCTCACCTCTTATTTAGCAAAATAATTTGCACACTGCAGAACTTAGGTGCCTGCCTTTTCTGATTTTCAAGGGAGTCTTATCATCAGCTCATTGGTGATATCTTACACCTGTGCTCCTGAGTGAACCAGATTCATGGTACTCAGGGAAACTGAGAGGTAGCAGGTGATTACAAATATTTTTGCTAAGGTAGGTTAGATTCCTACCAAGTCAAAAAACAGTACTTGGCAAGCACCTACTGTGGCTGAGGCATCTCATACTGCCTAGGATGTGTGTATGCTGACTGCCTGGCCAAATGGAAGAAGAAAAATTTTACCTATGATTCATCATTTTCCTCAGGAGATTATATGATCTTCTGCTCTGTCCAGATGCCAATTTTCATGATATCTGTAAGAACTTAAGTGCCTTCAGAGTCAATCCTGTTGACCAGTTTCAATTATGTTTGACAGAAGGGTATAAAAGTTATTAGGAGATGGCAACTAGATAGTAGGACAGCAAATACAGTTAAAAAATATGTCATTCTAAAGAATGACACAATTCCTGCTGTAAGTACATATGAATTTTCAGGGTAAACCAGAAATTAAAATAAAGGCATAAATTTATAGATTGACAAGAAATACTGTGGTGGGTCTTTTTCTTAGGGAAATGAAGAATAGATGAGTCAGTGTGAGAAATTCTATAGCAACCAACCCTCCTCTTGATTTGTTCCTAAGAAACAGAGTATATTTCATTATGCAATTTCTAAATGATCACAAGAACAACAAATTACTCTCAGTTAAAAATCTTCCATCATTGACAGACTCAAATCTGAGGAATTAAACTGATGAGTTTAATCATGATGGCTGTCCATTCATCTCCCATCTCTGAGTCCTGAACAACTGGAACAACAAGGAATTCAAACTCCTTTCTCAAAGAGATAGATAATGGATTGTTGGCAGAAGAGGATTCCACTGGACAGACCCAAACAGTTTTAAGCATTGAAACTGAATATTCATGCCAAGTTTTCACTTAACAGTGATTAAGGAAAGGTGAAAAGTTTTAATTTTACCATTTCATTAATATTTGTAGTATGTCTATATGCTGCCATATTACCAGATTTGAAGGTAATAAAATAACAGAACAATTCATTTTAATTAAAAGGAAAAAAAAATAAGAAGAGGGAATTACAGCAGCCTACCCTGAACCATGAAGTTGTGGGAATCTTGCAGAAAACCTGTTGATTAACAACATGTGAGTTACTCGACCCATCTGAGATACGTAGCTGTAGGAGGTTGATATGACGTCAGAGGATTCTCAAAAAGTAGGTTGTAGAGAGGTTTATTGGAAAAGAAAGGAAAATGAATGCAGATGAAAGTGAACTGACCATGATGATAGCACATGTCACAAGGCATGTGATGATGACAAATAAAGTAAGTTCTTATGTGCAAAATCCTTGCAGGAAGTGTGGTATAAGAGTAAAATGGGGATTGTTGGATTAAGACTAAGAAAACTGTGGTACAACTTAAACAAAAAGTGAAGTGCAGCTACCAAGCTGCTTCTTTAATATGTAATTTAGATAAATGGTACTTTTCAGTGGCAATAAAATAATTATAGTAAAAATTAGATAACAGACTTTTGAAACTGCACATCTCAAAGGCAGCAGGACATTATCCAGTCCCTCAACATCGGCTGAAAAATTAGTCCAAGATAGTGGAGGTCCTTTAACTGACTGTTTTCACAGGGATTAATTCATCACAAATGCTTTTCCTTCACTATACATTCCCCAGCTGGCATGCTGTGATTTATGTTTACTGGATTCAGAAATGTCTTGTTTTATAATCTCCAGTCCTCATGTATAATCCCCTGCTCAACTCAAATGTTTCTTGACTGTATCGGATGTTATCACATCCTATTGACCATCTGTGCATGCAGGCGTATCCAGGGGTGTTCATCTTTTTGTAATTAACAGTTTACTTGATTCAATTGTTACTAGAGGTCAGGATGTGTGGGGTTCTGTCATTTTGGTTTAGATGTTTCTTTTCTCCTTTGTTATCACTCTTTTAATTACTTCTACATATTATTAGGTATTAATAGTTTAGTCAGGTTCATCTACATTTCAGAGTGCTTGATTGACTTAAGGTTGTGATGGTTACAATGTGTATATTAATTTTGGAAGATGATAAGATAAAAGTTTTCACCTTTTTTGGACTTTCCTGATTTGCTAAGGAATGTGTTTTCTCTATTAGAATTTAATGGAATATCTTAACTAAGTTTTTAACACTTTGAAAAACAGTTGTTTCTTGTTATAGTTATCTTGAAACCGCTGATTGATTACGTTCTGTTAATTATACACTTTCTGTTACTTTGGTCTTCAGCTCCTGCTTGTGCAAATTTCTACTGCAGATACTTTCATAGTTTGCTATTTGTTACAAGAAGATCTATTCAGCTCAGACTAGCAGAGGTCTATTGTTGGGTGAAAATCCCAGTACTACAAGCAATTACAAAATCATAGAATAGTCGGGTAATTGATAGGAAAAGTAATGGATCAGTTCCTTAAGCACCTTATGTTTTACCAAAAAAAATATAGGTATTTGCTTTTGAGTTTTGACTCTTCAGGAAATACCTCATGCAATTGACACAAGCCATGTGCTGATAGCGCTAGTTCCTTTTCCTTTCCTCTCCCCTTCCCGGAATGCTAATGGAGCCTTTCATAAACTCGGGATTCCAGACCTGGTATCTTAAGAAAACCACCACATGTTACAAGACAAAAAAATTGGAAACATTGCTAAAACATAAAAGGTTTGGGTTTTCCATGTTTTATCATCATTTCTATGTTCATTCATTTCTGCACAGTGTCTGTCAATAGCATAGGCAGACAAAATGCTTTCGGTAGTCACACAGGCCAGTCCAAACTGGTGTCTGAGGAAATGGCAAAGTTTATACCAGCTCTATCACTTCCAAATAAATACTTCTGGCCATCATTTACATTGATTTAATTTTCTCAATGTCTACAAAAAAACCTTTGTAAAAATGTGGTAAAGTAAAAAGAAGTTCTACTTTTAACTCCAGCAATATGAATTTTGAGAATGCCCCAGGAGAATAAATTACATCAGAATAGATTGACTTTTCTTCGGAAATATACCTATAAAACATCAGGATGGGCCATAACACTGCATGAATGCAAGTAATTGACATCAGTGCAAAAAGGATCTTGTTCAAGAGGTTTTAAATATAATGATCATATTGTCAACTTTTATAATGTAAATTTCATGACAATTTGAGCATTGCAGCAAATGCTGTCTTGTCAAATCCATTTTTTGAAATATATATTAAGGAAATGTGTTTTTGTGTAGAAGGAGCATTCAAGGAATTAATGAAACTTTTCTTTCTCTGTTGCTTTTGATTTAAGGCACTAGCTTTTGCTGCTGTTGGGATGGTAACTGAAGAGCATACTGCAGATAATGGGCTAAATAACACAAGCTGGTATCATCCTGAAAAAGTCTGAACACTTTGACATTTAGGAAGGCAAAACACTGACCTAATGACCTCATCCATCAGCAATGGGGCAGATTCACAACTTCCTTTTGCTGAATAGCAAATATTAATCTTTCTCTGAATCACAAGCCAGCTGCTGAAATGAAAAACCATGACTTCTCATTGACTCCTAAACTCCTCGTATGTTCCTTTCACTCCTTGATTTTTTTTTCTTTCTTTTTCCTGAGACTGGATATGAGCACTTTGTTTTCCTAGCTCACTTGTAAAATACTAATAGTCATGTTTGTAGCTTGACATTTGTAGTTTGGCATGCCTATTTTATCTTTTTTCTTTTCTTATTATAATTTTTCAATAGTTTTGGCCACTTGGCTGGTAAACTGTGATTGGTCACATGCAGAAATTTTTCTCTTTTATGAGTGTGGAGTGGGTTTCGGTGACTTTTTTTTTTTTTTATTGCAGCCTATCTTTCTGGTTCTGATTGT
This sequence comes from Ara ararauna, assembly GCA_028858755.1. Lineage (NCBI taxonomy): Eukaryota > Metazoa > Chordata > Aves > Psittaciformes > Psittacidae > Ara > Ara ararauna. The sequence continues at coordinate 28,512,246 of CM054410.1, forward strand.
GCTCATGAGGTATTGAATGTGTTGTGGTTTAAGCCCAGCCAGTAACTCAGAACTACGCAGCCACTTGCTCACTCCTCTCCTCCTTACCCCCAGCTGCCGGAGTGGCAGGAAGGAGGATAGAAACAATGTAAATCCCATGGGCTGAGGTAAGAACAGTCCAGTAACTGATGTATAACACAAAACCACGACTACTATGACCAATAACAATAATGATAAGGGAAATAACAAGGGGAGAGAATACAAAACTGAAGGGGGAAAAGGAAAAGAAACAATAAACACAAGCGATGCACAATACAACTGCTCACCACCCACCGACCAATACCCAGCCTGACCTGAGCAGTGACCAGGGACTTCCAGGTAAGCCCCCTCAGTGTATACACTGGGCATGATGTGCTGTGCTATGGAACACCCCTTTGGGTAGTTTCGGTGAGGCGTCCTGTCTCTGCTTCCTCCCGGCTTCTTGTGCCCCTCCTCACTGGCAAACAATGAGAATGAAAAAGTCGGTCGGAGTAAGGATTACTTAGAACAACTAAAACATCAGTGTTATCAGCTTTGTTCTCAAACTAAAGTAAAAAACACAGCTTTGCACCACCTACTAAGAAGGTGGAAAATAACTGTTATAGCTGAACCTAAGACAGGCTGTTATTACACCATTGCCTTCACAAAGAGGGTGAGACAGCAACCTGTGCTTTGATTTTCACATATTCTCTTTTGATCTGCTGACCATGTTGTACCCTTGCTTTCCTTTAGAAGTGGATGTCCTTAGAAGCATATCAGAGCAAGAATTAGCTCAGAGTTCATGCACCATACAGCATGCTGTGCCTGAATAATGTTAATCTTTAAAACATTTTTTCTTGTTCTTTAATAAAAATAACTCCCACATGTAACTGAATATTCAAATTTTCTACTGTTTCAGCTCTTGCTCGTACAGAGATTGAAGTAATAACAAAAAAGATATTGACTTCACCTGAGCAACATTAGGCATTTAGTAATGATACTTTGGCTGGGCAGGTTCTGCTAAGGGGTTAAGTAGTTTGGAATTAAGAGGTAAGCAAATATAAAGCAGAAGAGTAATATTCAGGTGCCCACAAATTGTAGTCTTTTAGCTTTGGCTGCTGTAAAGCTAATACTTATTCTACTGTTATTCACAGTGTGTGGCACATGCTATATTCAGATGTTAGTGTTTCTTCTAATTTGTGCTGTACACTTCAAATACATTCCAGCATTATTTTATGTTGCTGCCTAATATACTATGGTTCTTTATTTTTAGTTTTTAGGATACATTTAAGAAGCTAAGATAAATTTTCATGAGAATTCAAATCTATGCATTTTTTTATAATAACCCAATTTTCAAACACTAATTAACAGAATTAAAGCTTTAACCCTGATTGAGTAAAGCACAGAAAACAGACTTGTGAGTTGTTCTATTATTTATGTTGATTAGGCTTGCTTAAGAGTTTTATAGGGTTGTGTAGCTTAAAAGTCACCCCTTTTCCTTTCACTTATAGGTTTCTTTCTTTCAAAATGCTAATAAGAATAATAACACCTTATACACTCACACTGAGTAACACAGAGCATAAAATATTAACCAAAAAAATGGACAAAGCACAGGTGTACTTGACTTCACAGGCCAGTCACAACTTCTTTGCTGCATGTCACCACTATTATGTTTATTCCAGTGAGAAGTCCTTTGGAACAAGCTCTTAACTTCCTGCAGAAATTAATTGTCTAATATATTGATATAAATCAATAGATCAAGTATGATAATAGACATTTAAATGATACATTAAACTGCTGTTTAGTGCTAAAGCAGCTGGCAGAAGTGGGTGAGTGAAATCATAAACCTCATGCTAGAGAGCAGGGATTAGGCCTAGAGAGATCATGACTTCATGAAAGACAGGTTCTGCTTTACCAACCTGACCTTCTTCTGTAGTAAAGTGACCCACCTGGATGATGAGGGAAAGGCTGTGGACATGGTGTATTTGGATTTAACTACAGCATTTGATACTGTCTCCCAAAGCATTCTCCTGAAGAAACTGGCTGCTCATTGCCTTGGGTGGGGGATTCTTTACTGGCTGAAAACTGTCTCGATTGTCAAACCCAAAGAGTGGTAAATCGTTTCATGTCTAATTGGCAACCAGTCGCTACTGGTGTCCCTCAGGGCTCAGTGTTTGGGCCAGTGTTGTTTAATATTGTCACTGATGATCTAGATGAGGGGATTGAGTGCACCATCAGTAAATTTGCAGATGACACCAAGTTGGGCAGGAGTGTGGATCTGCTGGAGGGTAGGAAGGCTCTGCAGAGGGATCTGGATAGGTTGGATCAATGGGCTGTGGCCAATTATATAAGGTTCAAGAAGACAAAGTGCCAGGTCCTGAACTTACATCACAGCAACCCCATGCAACACTACAGGCTTGGGGAAGAGTGGCTGGAAAGCTGCTCAGTGGAAAAGGACCTGGAGGTACTGATTGATGGCTGGACATGAGCAGTTTGTGCTCAGGCAGCCAAGAAGGCCAACAGAATCCTGGCCTATATCAGCAATAGTGTGTCCAGCAGGGCCAGGGCAGTGATCATTCCCCTGTGCTTAGCATTGGTGAGGCTGCATCTCAAATCCTGTGTTCAGTTCTGGGCCCCTCACTACAAGAGAGACATTGAGGTGCTGGAGCAGTTCCAGAAAAGGGCAACAAAGCTGGTAAAGGCCCTGGAGCACAAGTCTGATGAGGAATGGCTGACAGAAGTGGGGCTGTTTAGTGAGGAGAAGAGAAGGCTCAGGGGTGACCTTATCATTCTCTATAACTACCTGAAAGGAAGTTGTAGTGAGGTGGGGGCTGGTCTCTTCTCCCAGGTAATAAGAGATAGGGCAAGAGGTAACGGCCTCAAGATGTGTGTCTTTGTTCAAGCCCAGCCATAACTCAGAACCATGCAGCCACTCTCTCACTCCCCCCTTTCTTCCTCCCTGCTCCCAGAGGGATGGGGAAGAGAATCAAAAGAATGTGTTGATATAAGAACAGTCCAGTAACTAAGGTATAACTGAAAACCACTACTGCTACCACCAATAATAATAATGACAAGGGAAAAAACAATGGAAGAGAATACAGCCGCTCACCACCCACCAACCAATGCCCAGCCCAACTAAGCAGTGATCTAACCCTTCCGGGTAACTGCTCCCAGTTTATATACTGGGCATGACATGCCTAGTGGTATGGAATACCTCTTTGGTTAGTTTGGGTCAGGTGTCCTGTCTCTGCTTCCTCCTGGCTTCCCCTCCTCCCCGACAGAGCACGAGACTCAGAAAGTCCTTGATCAGACTAAACATTACTGAGCAGCAACTAAAAACATTGGCATTATCAGCACTGTTCCCAGGCTGAAAGTCAAAACCACAGCACTGCACCAGCTCCTAAGAAGGAGAATAATGACTGCTACTGGTGAACCCAGGACAATGTGTCAGGGGAGGTTTAGATTGGATATTAGGAAAAATTTCTTTGCAGAGAGGGTAATCAGGCATTGGAACAGGCTGCTAGGGAATCACTGCCCCTGGAAGTGCCCAAAAACCATGTAGATGAGGCCTTCAGTAATATGGTTTAGCAGTGGTCTTGGCAGTCCTAGGGTCATGGTTGGACTTGATATTAAAGGTCTTTTCCAATGTAGCTGATTCTGTGATTCTAAATGTCAATGTCATATCTAACACTTGGTTTCCTATTTAGCTAATTCTTTTTAGATCCTATAGGAAACCAGTTGATTTTTAAACAAACTGCAGTGTTTTAAATGCTCTGCAAGAAATCTGCTGTTATGAAAGCTAACTTTCTTGTAACTGATCTTAAAGCCAGGTTCAATTTTAATGTTAGAGTGATTAAAATATGACCCTAGATGTTTGAGACATGGAATGCATGGTATGAACTTAGAACAAGACGCAAGATGTCCTTGTCATGTGGTGATGATAAAAAAGTAAAGCAGTGGTCAGGCATTGTCGTGGTTTAAGCTGTAAATCACGCAGCCCACTCACTCACTCCCCCCTCTTTCTTCCCCCCCACTCCAAGGGGAGCAGGAAATGGGGAGAAGAATCAAAAGAATGTAACTCCCATGGGTTGAGATAAGAACAGTCCAGTAACTAAGGTACAACATAAATCACTACTGCTACAACCAATAATAATAATGACCAGGGAAATACAAGCGAAGAGGATACAACTGCTCACCACCCAATGACTGAGCCGTGAACTGAACTCTCCCGGGTTCCTGCCCCCAGTTTTACATCCTGGGCATGACGTGCTGTGGTATGGAATACCTCTTTGGTCAGTTTGGGTCAGGTATCTTGTCTCTGCTTCCTCATGGCTTCCCCTCCTCCCTGGCAGAGCATGAGACTCAGAAAGGCCTTGGTCAGGCCAAAACATTCTAAGCCGTAACTATAAACATCAGTGTTATCAGCGCTGTTCCCAGGGTGAAAGTCAAAAACGCAGTGCTGCACCAGCTACTACGAAGGAGAAAAATGACTGCTGCTGCTGAACCCATGACAGTATCCACCCCTTATTCCATACCGTTCACTTCATGCTCAGATCTCATATTTTCCAATATACCATCATATATATATATATACATACATATATATATGTATATATACACACACAGCGAGAGAGAGAGATATCATCCTTCAGTGCATAGACCAATCCCTACAAAGCTGCTGAGTCCATTCGGTCTGTGATGTCTGGCTCCATCTCATGAACAGTTTTTCAGAGCAGGGGAGGCCGTGTGCAGTGTTGGATCATTGCCTGCTGAGGCTGATCGTTCCTTTACTGCAGAACTTGTCCGGTTTCATTAAAGTTCATTCTCTGTTGGGATGACGGTCAGAAGGCCTGTCGCTGATGACTTGAAGACATCTAGTTGGTGGGCTATAAAAGTATTACATAGCAGGCAACAGCATACAATTGAGTTCATTGGCTGTTTTCCCCTAAAATCAAATCCCCTTGAGGTACACATCGGACTTCCCCATCTTCCTGCATTACCAACCAAGTATATCTGGGTCCCTGAGCAAACGCAATCCCATGAGTGGGTTTGCCTTTACCTGAAGCAAGAATAACCCAGATTATCTTCCCCAGCAAATTTTTTATATGCACCACAGGAACTTTGTCCCCCTCCACAGAATGTAGAAGTTCTGACTGGTCTGGACCAGCCCTGTTGGCAGATCCTCTGATGTTGACCAGCCAAGTGGCCTTTGGTAAATATGTATCCCAGTGCTTGAAAGTCCCACCACCCCTTGTTCTCAGTGTAGTTTTTAATAGCCCATTGTACTGTTTGATTTTTCCAGAGACTGGTGCATGGTAGGGGATGTGATATACCCACTCAATGCCATGCTTTTTGGCCCAAGTGTCTATAAGGCTGTTCTGGAAATGAATCCCATTGTCTGACTCAATTCTCTCTGGGGTGCCGTGTCGCCACAAAATCTGTTTCTCAAGGCCTAGGGTAGTGTTCCGGGCAGTGGCGTGGAGCACAGCATATGTTTCCAGCCATCCGGTGGTTGCTTCCACCATGGCAAGCACATGGCGCTTGCCTTGGCGGGTTGGTGGGAGTGTGATATAATCAATCTGCCAGGCCTCCCCATATTTATATTTCAGCCATCATCCTCCATACCAAAGAGGCTTTAACTGTTTAGCTTGCTTAATTGCAGCACATATTTCACACTCATGAATAACCTGGGCAATAATGTCCATTGTTAAGTCCACCCCTTGATCACGAGCCCATCTGTATGTTGCATGTCTGCAATGATGGCCTGAACTGTCATGGGCCCACCGGGCCAAAAATAATTCACCCTTATGTTGCCAATCTAAGTCCATCTGAGCCACTTCAATTTTAGCAGCTTTATCCACTTGTTGGTTGTTCTGGTGTGCCTCAGTGGCTCGACTCTTGGGTACATGAACATCTACATGGCGTACCTTCACCACCAGGGTCAGCACCTGGGCAGTGATATCTTGCCACAGTGCAGCAGCCCAGATGGGTTTACCTCTGCGTTGCCAGTTGCTCTGCTTCTATTTTTGCAACCACTCCCACAGGGCATTTACCACCACCCATGAGTCAGTATAGAGATAAAGTACTGGCCACTTTTCTCGTTCAGCAATGTCCAAGGCCAGCTGGATGGCTTTTACTTTGGCAAACTGACTTGATTCACCCCCTCCTTCAGCAGTTTCTGCAACTTGTTGTTGAGGACTCCATACGGCTGCCTTCCATCTATGATGCTTTCCCACAATGCGACAGAATCCATCAGTAAACAAGGCATATTGCTTTTCACTTTCTGAAAGTTCATTATATGATGGGGCCTCTTCAGCACACATCACCTCCTCCTCCTCTGGTGACATTCCAAAATCTTTGCCCTCTGGCCAGTCCATGATGGCTTCTAGAATTCCTGGATGACTCGGATTTTCTGCTCTAGCTCATTGTGTAATTAGTGCAGCTCACTTACTCCATGTAGCATCAGTTGCATGATGTGTAGAGGAGACCCTTCCTTTGAACATCCAGCCCAGCACAGCCAAATGGGCTGCTAGGAGGAGCTGTGCTTCAGTGCCAGTCACTTCTGAAGCAGCTCAAACCCCTTCATAGGCTGCCAGTACCTCTTTTTCAGTTGGGGTATAGCTGGCCTCAGATCCTCTGTATCCCCGACTCCAAAAGCCAAGGGGTCCACCTCGAGTCTCCCCTGGAGCTTTCTGCCAGAGGCTCCAGGTAGGACCATTCTCCCTGGCTGCGGTGTACAGCACATTTCTAACATCTGGCCTGGTCAGGGCTGGTCCGAGGGCTACTGCATGAACTATCTCGGGTTTAATTTGCTCAAAGTCTTGTTGTTGCTCAAGGCCCCATTTAAAATCATTCTTCTTCCAGGTCACGTGATAAAGAGGGCTTACAATCAAACTGTAATTGGGGATGTGCATCCTCCAGAACAGCACAACACCCAAAAAAGCTTGTGTTTCTTTCTTATTAGTTGGTGGAGACATTGCTGTTATCTTGTTGATCACATCTGTGGGGAGCTGGCAATGTCCGTCTTGCCATTTTATTCCCCAAAATTGAATGTCCTGTGCAGGTCCCTTGACCTTACTCTGCTTTATGGCAAAACCGGCTTTCAGCAGGATTTGGATTATTTTCCTCCCTTTATCAAAGACTTCTTCCATTGTATCATCCCACACAACAATGTCATCAATGTATTGCAGATGCTCTGGAGCTTGCCCCTGTTCCAGTGCAGTCTGGATCAGTCCATGGCAGATGATACGGCTGTGTTTCCAATCCTGGGGCAGTCGATTCCAAGTGTACTGGACGCCCCTCCAAGTAAAAGCGAACTGTGGCCTGCACTCTGCTGCCAGAGGAATTGAGGAAAATGCATTGGCAATATCAGTTGTGGTATACCATCCGGCTGCCTTTGACTCCAGTTCATACTGAAGTTCTAGCATGTCTGGTTCGGCAGCACTCAAGGGTGGTGTAACTTTGTTGAGGCCACGATAGTCTACTGTTAGTCTCTGCTCTCCGTTAGACTTTCGCACTGGCCATATGGGGCTATTGAAGGGTGAGTGGGTGCTACTGATCACTCCTTGACTCTCCAGTCTACAGATCAGCTTATGGATGGGAATCAGAGAGTCTCGGTTGGTGCGATATTGCCACCGGTGCACTGTTGTTTTCGCAATTGGCACTTGTTCTTTGACCTTCAGCAACCACACAGCAGAAGGATCCTCTGAGAGACCAGGCAAGGTGGACAGCTGCTAAATTTACTCTGTCTCCAAAGCAGCAATACCAAAAGCCCATCAGTACCCTTTTCGGTCTTTGAAGTACCCTCTCCTGTAGTCTATGCCAAGGATGCATGGAGCCTTTGGGCCAGTCACAATGGGGTGTTTTTGCCATTCCCTCCCAGTCAGGCTGATTTCAGCCTCCAGTACAGTCAACTCTTGGGATCCTCTTGTCACTCCAGAAATAGAAATGGGTTCCACCCCTCGACAGCTTGATGGCATCAGGATACACTGTGCACTGGTATCTACTAGAGCCTTATACTTCTGTGGGACTGATGTGCCAGGCCATTTGATCCACACAGTCCAGTAAATCCGATTGTCCCCTACCTCCACCTGGCTGGAGGCAGTGCCCCTCTAATAGTCATCACATTGGTCACTCACGTCTTGTTGACAGGAATTATTCCTTATCACAGGAGCTGAAGTAAAATCAGCTCTTCCACTCCATCTGGGAACCTGCTCACCAGAGACTGAAGCCGCAGCCTTCATGGGGTGATCAGCCTTGACCTTTGTTCTCCTCTTCAATTCTCGCACCCGTTCCTCCAAAACTGAAGTAGGCTTTCCATCCCACTTTGTCATATCTTCTCCATGATCCCGCAGATAAAACCATAGGGTGGCCTGCGGTGTATGCCTTCTGTATCTTCTCTCTCGAACAGTAGGATGCCTTTTGTAATAGCTGAGACATGGGTTGGTGCACGTGGGGAGCTGGATAAGTCGGATAGATTATCTCTCAATTGTTTGAGTCCCTGGGACAGTTTTTCCACAGCTGAAATGATGGAAGGGGTGAGATTGTCTTTGAACTCTCGGAGTTGATGAATCATTTTGTCCACTGTTGGTGTTGCCATGTCATTCCAGGTTATTGCTGCCAATGAATGGGCATATGATGATGGTGCATTCTGTGTAAATTTCTGCCATATGGGTCGTGTACTTTCAACTTCATCTGGATCTATGGGTATATCCACATTATTCGGCGTGATATTATAGATCATCTCTACAATGGCTGATTCCCTCAGAGACTGGATACCCTTTTCTAGAGTAGTCCGTTTGGCCGAGCTACTCATAACATCTTCCTTGTATGGAAACCTATCTTTCATAGCTGCCAAGAGTCGCCTCCAAAGGCTGAGGGACCGTTTCTCTCTTGCAATTGCTTTGTCAATTCGCTCTTCCCTAGCAAGTGATCCCAGCTGTTTGGCTTCACTACCTTCTAGTTCACGACCTTCGGCCCTATTGTCCCAGCATCGGAGCAACCAGGTGACGATGTGCTCCCCTGGCTGACAGGTAAAGGCTTTTTGCATATTTCGTAGCTCAGTTGAGGTCCGAGATCAGGAAGTCACTTCTTCTTCTTCGTCATGTGATGATGACTCCTGGTCAGATGCTGTCGAAGGTGGTGAGTACGTTCTTTCTTCATCTTGCTTTATCTTTCTTGCTTCTTTTTTGCTTTTCCTCTTGTGTACAGGGGCAACCGGTATTGGTATGAGTTGGTCCTCTGGTTTAGCTGCGGTGATTATCACTGTGGTTTGGGTAGCTGCTGTACATGTCATTGGGGTTTGAGTAGCAGCTGTACTTGTCGCTGGTGGTGGTGTAGCTGCTGTACTTGGATTTGGAGTAGCTGCACTGTCCGTTACAGTCGAAGTTTGAGTAGCTGCTGTACTTGTCCCTGGGGTTGGTGTAGCTGCTGTGCTTGGAGCTGGAGTAGCTGCACTTCCCATTACTCCACCCTCAGATCCAGGGACATTTTTTTCCTTTTGAAGGTGCTGGATGGTGTTGAACAGGGCTCTGTAAGCATAGGCCAAGCCCTAGCGTGTTGCCATGATTTGTCCATCTCTGGTGTGACCAGAATGACAACACACCGCATTTAAGTGTTTTACTAATTTTTCTGGATTCTGCACTTGTTCAGTGGTGAAGTTCCAAAGCACTGGAGGGGCCCACTGGCCTAGATATTTACCCATACTATCCAACACACTCTGAAACTTATGACTATCCAGCCTCGGGGAAAATCTCTTGGACCTCCTATATCGTTGTGTAACCCTAGACAATGCCCAAACCCGACTCTGCATAACTCGTGGGACCAGATGAAATGGTAATGGGTAAATCACACTTGGTATGCTCGCCAACATGGCGATCCCCATCACAATCAACAGGCAGGTCTCAAGGGTATCTAAATGCCATTCAAAACCTTCAAAATTCTCGAACGATGCTGTAAACGGTCTGGTGGGGAAGCTGGGAGCATAAAAGAATGTCTCCTTCCTAGTTTGACCACCTGAGGAGGTGAAAAGAGATATGTAAGTGCTAAACACTTCTATTACATACCTCACAAAATATAGAGTTGGTGACCACACTGGGAACAAAAGCCGGGTCAGTTTCATCATCACTGAGCCTATTGTATTAAAAATCAGTGCAATAAAGTACAATGTAACAAGAACCTTAACCCAAAACCCATGTCTGTGTCATGGGTTCAGCAGCAGCAGTCATTTTTCTCCTCCTCGGTAGCTGGTGTAGCACTGTGTTTTTGATTTTGGGCCTGGGAACAGTGCTGATAACACCAGTGTTTTCAGTTACTGCTTAGTGATGCTTTGGTCTGGCCAAGGACTTTCTGAGTTTCATGCGGTGCCAGGGAGGAGGGGAAGCTGGGAGGAAGCAGAGACAGGACACCTGACCCAAACTGACCAAAGAGGTTATTCCATACCACAGCACGTCATGCCCAGGATGGAAGGCAGAGAGCAGAGACCCGGAAGGGTGGGGGTGCACTGCGTGGTCGGGCTTGGTATTAGGTGGTGAGAATTGTATTCTTTCCTTGTATTTCTCTTCTCATTATTATTATTGGTGGTAGCAGTAGTGATTTGTGTTATACTTTAGTTACTAAACTGTTCTTATCTCAACCTGTGGGAGTTGCATTCTTTTCGATTCTCCTTCCCATCCTTCGCTGAGCGGGGGGAAGAAAGAGGGGGAAGTGAGTGAGAGAGAGAGAGTCTGCGTGAGTTAGTCTTAAACCACGACAGTCTGAAAAATATTAAGCTAAGAAATACCGGCTGTAAGTAAAGTATCATACGCTGAACCTGTGAGAACCAGAGGAAGATCTTTGAGAGCAAATAAACCAGCATTGTGACGAGTGGCTATTAATCCTGTTGTTATCTCAACCCTTCGTGCCCCACGTTGGGCGCCAAAAAGAACTGTTGTGCTTTAAGCTATAAATCATGCATCCCAATCACTCACTCCTCCCTCTTTCTTCCCCCCCACTCCAAGGGTGGGGAGGAACGGGGAGAAGAATCAAAAGAATATAGCTCCCATGGGTTGAGATAAGAACAGTCCAGTAAGTAAGGTATACCACAAATCACTACTGCTACCACCAATAATAATAATGACCAGTGAAATACAAGCGAAGAGGATAAAACTGTTCATCACCTGATGACCGAGCTGTGAACTAAACTCTTCTGGGTTCCTGCCCCCAGTTTTACATCCTGGGCATGACATGCTGTGGTATGGAATACCTCTTTGGTCAGTTTGGGTCAGGTGTCCTGTTTCTGCTTCCTCATGGCTTCCCCTCCTCACTGGCAGAGCATGAGACTCAGAAAGTCCTTGGTCAGACCAAAACATTACCAAGCAGTAACTGAAAACATTGGTGTTATCAGTGCTGTTCCCAGGCCGAAAGTCAAAAACGCAGTGCTGCACCAGCTACTACGAAGGAGAAAAATCAGTACTGCTGAACCCAGGACAAATGTGTATGGAGATTTCATGAGGTATAATTTCACTCTTCTATAAAATGATCTAAAGACTAAGAAAATACAATTTTGTATTTTACAATGAAGCTGTAAAATAGAAAAACTGTAAAACACAAAAACTGTTTTTGATAGAAAAGGTGTAAACCTCCAATTATTGGATGCAATATATAAACAATTAGAATATCAGTCTCTTCAGTTCATGCTTCTATAAAGCTTATTTATATAGTCAGGCTCTTTTTTTGTACTTTAAAGTTTCACCTTCTCTCTACGGAGGCTAAGTTAATTAAAATTGCTGTGATAACATCTCAGACACCGAACCATGGATTTTCTGGGCAGAACCATCAATAGATAATAGGGTGTGGCTGTTATGATTTAGAAACTCCCATGCCGGCTTCCAAAATTAGACTAAATGTTGTTTATTCATTCTCAGGAAGAAGTGCACATAGCTAAGTGATAGCCTAGTGTTCAAATAAGAGTGTCTTAAAGCAAAACTTTGTATCTGGTTTTCACATGAGGAAGAGCCTGGTACACGACTGGGGCTATTTCATCATTTGCTCTAACGCAAGCTTTGCCTACATCTACATCTTCTTGATTACTCACCTGACCTGTGAGCATCTTGTGAAAATACCAGTAAGCTGTTTAAAAATGTACAACCTCACCCCCTGTCAGTCTTTGCCTTAAAGTTGCTGTCCAGGGAAATTTTCTTCTGCTATCAAGGGCAAAAATGATGAGGCTTTACGTGTGGGGATCTCCTGCCCTGTACATTTGTGATGTCATAAGGACAACCACTACCAAAATAGTTGAATCTGTTCTCCTTGTCCCCTGAGGCCCTTTGTTCCTCTCAACTCTATATGCTGTGGATCCCGACTGATACATAGTCCAGTCTTGCCCTCCCATTGTTTAGGGATGAATTTCCACAATAAGGACTGACCACTGAGGGATGTGAAGCATGGTAAGGCAGAGCCTGTCCAAGGCTCTTCACCATGAGCCACTCACCTTCTGCACCAGTATGTCATCTCCTTGCAGTGCCTTCTTTGGGGTAGCTGTCACGGATCTGACCGCGTACTTAGTTTTCCCTGGAGCTACTGCAGATCTGTCAGACATCCTCTGTTCTGGAGTGCCAATTTCCTGGTGGCCTTACCAAATACTGTGCCTGTTCCTTTCAGAGAAGAGATCATCCTCTGTTATCCTACATGTATGTGTCTTTCTATAGCTTTTTGTGGTAACGCATACGATTACAGAGCCGGAGGCTGCCAGGGACAGCCACTGAGTAGTCTCTGAGAGAGGCTGATCTGAAATCAAGATTCCACTGTCCATTGTCTCTGAGGAACTGAAATGGGACTCCATCAACCATTGTCTCAGAGATGGGTAGGAATTGAGATAAGACTCTTCCATCCCTTGCCTGGGAGAATGGAGTGAGGAGCTGATTTGGGACTCCACTGGCCATTACTTCAAGGGCTGATGTGAGGAATTGCTACCCATTAAGCTGAGAATTGCTGCAGACACCTGTATGTGCAGACACACGTGCAATTGAAGAGCTGTCTGCAAGACCAGGGAAACTGGTCCACCAGGAACGTGTAATACGTGACATGAAGAACAGAGGTACTCCCCCCAACTCATTATAAAGCAGGAAAAGGTAATCACCAAGGTACATCACCAGGGAGTGTTGTCATGAGGATGACTCCAGAAGGACAACTCCGTGAGGACACTCTCCACCAATGACTACTACAGACCCTGAGGGACACCCTCTACAAGACATCGCCATGAGGGCAACTCCACAAGACTGACTCCATTGGGTACCTTCAAGGGGACTCCAGAAGGACACCTCCAAGAGGACACCCACCTCTGATGGACTCTTGGGGGGTGCTCTGCCCCGATACTGACTACGAACCCTGAAGAAATCCCACCACCAACCACAATGACAACGGATCCTTGGGACATCGCTGAATCCACGCTGATGACTCTCTCTCTCTCTCTGCACCCCAAATTCTTGCTTCATTTTCTGCCTTTTTTCCAATCTGTCCTATCTGTATCACCTTTATTACAATAATTTCCCTTTTTTATAATAACTGTCTTTTTGTATTTGTAATAAACAAAGTGTCCGATTGCAGTAATTGACCTTGTTTGTGTCTTAATTTCACTCTCAGGTTCATGAACTGAAACAGGGTCCGGCACTGGGGTTTTTCTCCAATCAGATCTTGACAGTATCACAAAACAAAATAAAAAGTTATATTATTTTCACATTATAACACCTTTTGGCGTAAATATGTTGCTGTCCAGCTACTGGGAGATGAACAAGAGACTATTATCTTAAAAACTGTAAATAAAGCTCTTTTCACTACTTCCAAGTCAATCAAAAGTAATATTTTATCTGAATTCACAAAAAAAAGAAAAATATTTTTTCCATTAAAGCTTTAGTCCTATCTTTGCCCTGAGAATTTTTAAACACTTGCAGTTTTGTACATGTTGTCATCTGGAAGTGAAAGTGTAAGTGTAAGTGTACTTAGTCAGCTACATGACCACACAATGTGGTAATTAAAAGTTTTATTTCATAGAATCATAGAATCATAGAATGATTTGGGTTGGAAAGGACCTTAAGATCATCTAGCTCCAACTCCCCTGCCATTGGCAGGGACACCACGCACTAAACCATGTCACCCAAGACTCCATCCAACGTGGCCTTGAACACTGCAAGGGATGGAGCATTCACAACTTCCTTGGACAGCCTGTTCCAGTGCTGCACCACCCTCACAGTAAAGAACTTCCTCCTTATATCCAATCTAAACTTCCCTTGTTTAAGTTTTAACCGTTACCCCTTGTCCTATCACTACAGCCCCTCATGAAGAGTGCGCACTCATATTCCTAGAAGAAAAAAAGTACACTTATGCCCATTTTAGAAGTAAAAGGCTTTAGTGCAGAAAGAGATGAGAACTATGAACCAATATTGGCTTTATTATGTCAAATGGAATTTAGGTAAAATTTAAGTATCGAAGAATCAGTGTCTTAAAACTTATCTCCTTACCTTAAAATTTCTCAAACACCTCCTTTTCTTGAAAAGATTCAAATATCTCTGCTATTGACAAGGTTGTCACAATTATTATGATGGCCTTCACACACATATAATTGTAGATATTATGGCATTTTTGGGAATGAGAGAAGAAGACTCTGTTCAGGCAGAAGACAGGAATCATAGCTCTCCAATTTGGAATTACAACATTTTTCTCTTAAAGAGAAGTCTGCATAAATATTTCGTAACTAGTGAAGTATTTCCACACCATATCATCATATTGTGAACTCAGTCCTTAATGACTTGTGATTTGTTTCCAGACAAGACATGAAACTGTCAGATACAGCATTAATTTCTTCAAATATGTTAAATCAACATAGGAAGAACACCTACAGATAGCTCTTTGCAGCAGTTTGTGAAGATCTTACACATTTCCTGCTTTGTTCACTGAAGTTGGTCTTACTGATCCTCATTTTGTAATGAATGTGATGACACTTGGCAAACATCCATACAAAGTGTTAGGAGTAACTTTTCTAATATCCTATTCCTTCACATTAATGAAAATATCATTCATCTATGTTGTAAACAGGACTTTAAATTAGTTAAGAAAATCTTGGCAGTGCATGCTGAAGTGGCTGAACCCATAGCAAAAACCTTTGGCTTGTTAATTGCTTTACCTTTTCCATTATGGGCAAGAAATTCAATACTTATACTAAAGTCAGTAAATACTGCATGCCAATCCCTTCATTAGCAATTTCTGAAGGCTTCATTCACTCCTTCGTTCCTCTCTTCTCACATTTACTAATAAAGGTGCAAACTCTATACTTTCAAATGCCATAGCTATTATTTTGCTGCCACTGGCAATAAGATTTTCATGTTAAAATGAAGATTGATGAGGATCTAATGCTGGAAGAAAATTAATTCAGTTAGTCAGCCAGGAAAAACTGCAGGTGCAAAGCAATACTTAAAGAGGTAGGCAGTACTTTCAGCATGAGGACACTAATGTCAGCTTTCACAAACACAACTAATTTAAATACTGCAAAATACTGTTTTCATGTTTTAGTAAATTCCATTCCTCCATAGCCATGATGCCTCATTTTGCTGTGTCATATGTTTCTTCCCAGTCTAAGAAATTTAGGATCTAAATACATCTCAAAGTTCACATACGATTTCACACTTTTATCATTCTGTTCAGTTTTTAGTAATCTAACCAGGAACTATGCTTGCGAACAGAGAATAAGATGGTCAATAACAGGCACTTTGATAATATTTCACGTATCAGCCAGTGTGAATTGCCAGCCTATGCATGTCATGGGTTCAGCAGCAGCAGTCATTTTTCTTCTTTGTAGTAGCTGGTGCAGTGCTATGTTTTCAACTCTCTGCCTAGGAACAGTGCTGATAACACTGGTGTTTATAGTTACACTCTATCCATAAAACCTCCATATGATAAAACCAATAAATAATATGCACCCAGAAATAGCTCTTTACCATCCATTTTTTCCAGTGATTTCTCTAGGAGCTGATGAGTAGCACTTTTGAATATCAAAGCAACAACCAAAGTCCCCAGATGAAGGTTTTGAAGTCTTGCTATTTGATATGCAGTTTTTAAAACATTCCTCAGACTTTTTAGACATTTTAAATTGATATACAATTCAAGATCACTCGTATTTAGCCATTTTTGAGATTTCATTGCAAAACTCAGAACAGTGTTCTTCCTAAAATCAGGACGCACAATACTTTTTTTGTGAGAAAGAGATGTTTAAAAGCCATTGCATGGGTGAGAGAATACAAATTAAAATGCATCAGTCAAAGTTACAACTGCATGCGGGATAGCCTTAGCTGAAATAATGAAGTTCAGACTGCTTTAAATAATTTAAAAATATTAAACCCTGTTTCTTGAGTCTGCATTTTATGGATAAGTGGTCTGCAGAAATCAAGTTGTAACTTCATGAATGCGTTTATCAAGCTAAGCTGATGCTGTCTCTTAAACCCCAACGTCTTCCTCACCTCAGCTGCTTACTCTCGTCCTGGATGTGGGCAGGAAACTAACTTATTAAAAACAAATCAATATTTTTCAGCTAGTGATCTGGCTCACTACATAGTGAGACAAGGATGAGCAGCCAAGAAAAGGGAGTATTTTTGACTACTTCTTTTAGCAGTAATGATGACTTATGTTGTTGGTCTGATTATTGCCTTAGCAAATTCTGGGGTAGCTGCAGCTCACTCTGAACTGATGCAGAGCTAGTGTTTCATTAAGGATTTGGCTGCTTCTTCTATGCTTCACTGAAGGAACTCTGAACCCGAATGCTCATCCACTTCCTTAAGTGATAACAACTGGTCTCCTGTCACATGTTTCACAATTTTGGTTTGTTATAGCAAAGGAAAGTACAGTTCCAAACTCTAGGCAAGTCTCAGGTTTCAAACTTCAGGCATCAAACCTGTGGGTTTTTTTGTCCATATTAATGAGACTGTGTATTATATGTCAACCATATTCAACTAAAAAATATCTGCAGGGGGCTTTAAAAGGTACTTACTTACAGGCAGAGATAAAAAACATAAAAAATTGTAGGCCCCAAAAATGAATGTTCCAGGAAGTCAAATTTGCAAAGACAAGTATATTGCAAACTGTTTTGCAACATGAAATGTAGCTACCCATAAGCTTTCTATAATAATGTAAGAATGTCAAAGAAGAAAAGAATATGACCAGGTTTTTTAGAAAGCTTAATGGCAAAAATATTTGTGAAGATTTCTATCTTACTCAGGTTTGTAGTGCTCTTTAACACTCATCCAAGTTTACCTCAGCTGCTGCTGTCTGTTCTCTGTTCTATCACCTGTCTTTCCAGCATTTGATAGTTGTGTGGAAAGTTTATTTTTATTGCCCTTTCGCACAACCTGCCATTTATTCTTTTGTATGTGACATTCAAGGATACCTTTTTTTTTCATTTTCAATATTAAAACAGCTTATTTCAAAAGTTTATAAAAATAAAACCCAAAACGTAAACCAGATTTTTTTTTTTCTGTCTTAGAAATTTGGGTAAAGTTTTTTTGCCCTATAAATCCATCATTGTCTGAAGAGTAGTGAACTAGTTGTGCTGAAGAATTGCTGTAGAAGAGCTCTTGGGCCAGTGTAAAGGTGGGAATAAGTCTCTTTTTCCAGGCAGTGAGCTGCCAGTGGGGGCCAGGAGAGAAGCAGTCCCTGATCTGTGAGTGAATACTGTGCAGATACGAGAAAGGTACGATCGCAAATTGAGGAAGGGTCTTGGTGTTGAAGAAGGTCAGACCTGTGGTTCTCTTGGGACTGGGGGTGGAAATTACTTGCTGTGGAAAGAAAAGGGGTTAGCTATGCAAAATCTACAGCTGGAAGAGGCTGAGGTCTGTTACCAGCCAGGTGGGCCAGGTTCCTTCTCTGAAAGCATCTGTCTCCTAAATGCAAGCTGATGAGGAGACTTCTGTAGAGGGGCTGCTGTGCTGAGATGATCAGAGAGGTTTGAGATGTTTCCTTAAAAAAACACCTTTGCACTGACAACTCTTTCATAATAAACTGAAGTTAATAACTATGTCTGGTGTTCAAATTTTATTCTGGACTGCTAAGCTGAACTCCTCCTTGATTTCCAGACTTTTGTCCTATTGCAGATACTGCAGCTGCAGCTACATTTGAGTGAATTTGTTGAAGCACAGACATTCACAAGGCCTGAATTAGGTATTTGTAGACCATGCAGGGAGACAGCTGCTGTTTTCTTTCAGTGCTTTAAAATCAATGAGGCACTGTTATTTCATGAAGTTAAATGAGAACTGTCTATATTTTACTTACATAAAATATATTTGAGAATCTAAGTTTATATATTTACTGTGTATTGGTAGAATAACTTTTTTAATAGTAACATCAAATAAAAATATCATCAGTGATTTGTTATAAAAAAATCCTTTAAGGAGACCAATCCAGATGATAAGAAAAATTATTATCATCTTTACTTTGAATGTGCTGTGTAGTATGCCTTTCTCTGCAGGAAAGCAAGAATGAAGTCTTGTTCTGCTTCAGTCTGGCCCACATTCTGCACTTGTGTATAGCTGGTTATCACTGCACTCCAGCTGGCTGCTTCATGCTGATTTAGATGACCCAAGATGAGTTTCTGCTCCCCAGGTATTAACGGTGGCTCATGCTTGACCTCAACAGCATCCCGTAAAATACTGCAAAGGCATCAATAAAATTTGGTACCTACTCATGAAACAGCAATCAATGGCCTTGTCAAAGTTTATACATGGTCACTGTACTCTAACCACAGATGTAATTTTGAGAATACTTTAACAAAAAGGCAAGGCTGATATGGAGAATTGTACTGTATTAATCTTTTCTTTCCTTTTCTGCTGGAACAAGTTTTCCAGTGAAAGTATTTCCTTATAATAAGAGTAAGCATGAACATACGGAACATATGGTAAATCTATAGGACACTATTTAGGATTTTATTTCTAATTAAATTTTAGCAGTGTTTGAGCCTAAATCTCATTATTATTTAACAAGATTTCCTACTTAAACCTCTGTACTTTAGAAATATTTCTCCCATTTTAAATGATAGTCTTTGTCCATTCTTAATTTATTCTTGTATCTTGAATTTTTTAGGGAGTGGGGCTAACCAACCATATTTTTAGCAACCTTGTAAATTCATGCATTAAATTTATTCAATTAATGTTTATTTTAATGGGTTGGACAATTCTATTATTAACTTGAGTTTCATTTGGTTTTGTTTTTGTTCCCTCATTAAACATTTTTAAGAGGATTTCACTTGAGTTAGAATATTTAAATTACTATGTAATAAATCTATTCTTTTAATGAGTTTATATCTGTTTCAAAGTATTAATTAAAGCAGGTTTTAGAAGTGATAGATACAGTAAATGGAAAAAGTAGTGTCCAGGCAAAAGGTTAAGGATTTGCTGTCATTATATGAAATGAAGTTCTTTCTGGAGACACCTCATTAATGGAAAAACCTTCCTCTCTTACATGCACCAACAAGAAGTTCATTACTCAGTTAACCTCTGCTTATCAGGGATTATCAGTTTTTTTCCTTCTAGGACAGACTTTATCCTCTAGTAACTAGCATATCCATGCCTGTTGCATAAGCTTGGCTTAACGGCGTGAAATAGTCATGGATTCAGATTGTTTAGCCAACTGATTTCCTCACTGGACAGAGTGGGAGGGTGGAAAAGTATAGGACAACATCAGTGAATAGACAGATGAACTTTCAAAGTGAAAAAATCTTGTAAATTTAATTCACAGGCAGGGAATGGAAATGTCATTGCCTCACTCAGAGGGTTAATCACTTTCTAATTTAAGCTGGCAAATTTTATAATGACACTGTGAAATTAGCAGCATTTTAGTGTGTTAATTATCTGCAGGACACTACATCATTACTTCTAATAAATGTAAATGAGATTGCCTTTCCTAGGACAATACAGAGGCAAGGTGAATTTTTATTGGCTATTTACTGAATTTGAGACAAATTGTTTCTCCTCCCTCAATGTAAAGCATATTCAATTTAGTTTATTGTACGACCTTGTTTTCTATACATTTTAGTCAATAAATACAGGAGGATTTTAAAGGTCATTACAGCTCCTTGCTCATATGAGCTAATTTTCACTTAAGGCAAGGCTGATGGTAAAAATCACATCAGGTATATCAGAATTAGAATGTAGGATTGTAGAATCTAAGTACATCAGTCATTAAATATTCAACATTTTTGACAGACTCAAAATGCCTACTAGCATGTGCCTTTGTCAAAACAGACAAGAGAGTTCTTTTCCAGTAGGCTTGTCATTCAGCATGCGTGATGCTGCAATGTTAGGCAATGCAATGAATGACATAAGAGGCATTTGCAAAACTTTATTAAGAAGCAAATGAGTGGAATAATCCACTTTGGTAGAAAACTCTTTTTGGCCAAAGATATATTAAACTATCAAACAACAGAAAATATAGGTTTTGCACCTATAATGTGCAAAATTCACAAATGTGAAGCAAGTTGGAGTCCATTTCTTGTTATACACTTTTCTCCAGCAAATATATATATATATATATTAATTCAGTAGTTAGGTGATCTGTGGTGCCTTTTTTTTTCTTTTTTTAATTAGTATGATATTTTGGCTATTATATCAAGATCCACACTTCAATCTTGTGTAAGGACTTAGAATGTCAAAGGAAAAGCTAATATTTCTCAAGGTAAGATTTGTGAAGATGTTCCTGGACTTTTGAATGTTCATCTGGTTCTTTTGGCTACCCTTATTTTTAATTTGTGTTGAGAGTGGCAGGGTGAAAGAAGTAAAATCCAAACCAAGAAATGTACCAATCAGAGAATGAGAGAGTGCATGCTTTAATAGTGCCACCCTGATAGAGTTTGGTGTATTTCTGGACTACAGTCATTTCCCTCCTAATAGGCATCTTAACATGATGACACTTAAATATGACTCCATAGGTTTGCATGATTACTTCATAATCTTGCCTTGACACTCTCTGCACTCTGAGCGGACACCTCTAAACATAGATGCTAAACAGGCTAAGACTTGAATCTGCTGTTTGCTTATGATATTCCCGTATGAAGATAGGCTGAGAAAGTTGGGGCTGTTCAGCCTGGAGAAGAGAAGGCTGCGTGGAGACCTCACAGCAGCCTTCCGATATCTGAAGGGGGCCTATAGGGATGCTGGGGAGGGACTCTCCGTGAGGAACTGTAGTGAGAGGACAAGGGGTAATGGGTTCAAACTTAAACAGGGGAAGTTTAGATTGGATATGAGGAAGAAATTCTTTACTGTAAGGGTGGTGAGGCACTGGAATGGGTTGCCCAGGAAAGTTGTGAATGCTCCATTGCTGGCAGTGTTCAAGGCCGGGTTGGACATAGCCTTGGTTGGCATGGTTTAGTGGGAGGTGTCCCTGACCCCGGCAGGGGGGTTGGAACTAGATGATCTTAAGGTCCTTTCCAACCCTAACTATTCTATGATTCTATGATTCTATGATTGCTTTATTTATTACCTGTGATAACAACTAGCCATGAATCTTTTGTGATCTCTCTTTTTTCAGGTATTAATACATAGGTAAGCATTTTCCAAGTTTCCACACTGTTTAGGATGGCCTCTCTGCACCCATCCAGGTGGGTCGTGGCTCACTGTACCCAGTTGCTCAGGAATAACTCCTTAAGCCTTTTCCCCTTGAAAGCGTCTGTAAGCAGTTGAAGGTCATGACTGCTCACTTGCAAGATCAATATACCATTAAATTGTGACAAAAAGCACTACCAAACTAGTTAGTCTTCAGTCATACCCTCAATAATCCTCATAAAATGATGAGCTATTTTAACCTCATAGTGGCTTTTAACAATTGCTTGAAAACCCATCCTAGTGAGAGATGACTGAGATAAACTTTGTGGAAATTAAGTCTTCCAGATATTTTTGCTCTAACCAATCCACATTATTTGTTTTGCGTGGTTATATGTATTGAATTAGAGCCACACAGTACCACCCAAAACTGAGGTTCAGTAAGAAGTTAAACAGAAGCCATTTTGATGTCTCCTAGTCCTGGGGTAATTTCCTGTTTGTTTGATGCGTTCTGTGACTAAACTAGCCTCTTCTTACTAGAGAAGTGGTAATGTGTGTAGCTAACACCTGAAGATGTCTTAGAATACAGAAGGTTTGAGGTGAAGAAGAGTCTGCTAAGGAGAAAAATGCTGTTACTTTACTAGCATGAAGATCCTATCGTGGCTGGCACAAAAGGAAATGCAAATAAGTTCCATTCATTATCTTTCCCCTATACACCCCACCAAAATGCATCATATTGGACAAGATATTCGACAGCCCACTGTCAATACTTTTTTACTAAATCAGACCTTAAAAGAGAAAAAAAACACCTGAAAACTGTCTGATATTCTGGCAGCTGAGGAAAAGCCCCATACCTTATCAGCTTTAACATCAGCCCCTGCTAGCCAGATCTCCCTTGATATGTTAATAGCCTAAATGTAGGAAAAGATACAAAACAACAAAGCTGCAGGTCAATTAAGGCTTACACTGATCTACTGTGCATCATATGTAATGAAGGAGTCTAAAGTCTCCTGGCTGTATCCTAGATACTGTCTTAGGTACCTTAATTAGGAAAAAAGACCTTATTTTAACCATACTAATAAACTCATCTAATTAATCCTCAGTTTTTTTAAAGGATAGGAAGAGGCAGAATTTAATTTCATTTGCACTTCCCTGACATTTTTACTATTTCAAATCATCAGTCTTTTACTTTCTACCATGCTAAGGCTTCCAGGAGCATGCAAACCCTCCTGTTAGGTAGGCTATAGTTTCTGAGGAAGAGAGGAGAAGGAAGTCTAACATAGCCTTTTGCAATTCAGTAATCTGAAATACAACACTGAATTAAGAGATGGAATAAATACACTTTCCACTAATGTGGAAAGTCACAGAAGGCACTGGAGCTGACCACAGGCAGAAGGTATGCACCTTGTAAACTCATACTTTGGGGAAGAGATTGATAAAATATAGTAGTCTGAGCTGTAACTAACATTGCAGCTCAATCTTATTTATTTTTTAATTTTAATACACAATGGTATATTTAGAACTCAAATTGACAAATGAAGCCAAAATGAAACAACACACATGCCAAAATTTGAAATATTTATGATACCTATTAAGCCCTACCATTGGGTTGATATGCTCAATGTAACTGTTGGGCTCTGAGTTCACCATACAAGTCTGGTACTTAAAATTATTTAACCATATAAAAGAACTAATACTAAGGATACTTTATTTCTGTATGCACAGTAGCATACTCATTTCTGTTATTCTCAATTACGTTCTGTTTTGCAAAATCCTCTTGAAATCCCTGAGTAGGATGTCAAGTCAAGTGTCTGGCACTGGTTTATTTTTACAAGGAAAGCTTTGTTGACAAATATTAGCAAGCAAATCACATAATAGTTTACAGCATTAGCCAGTACTGCTTTGATGCATGCATGAAATAGTTCTAAAAGACATTACTTGTTTACTTGTCCTTTCTGTCAATGAGCACAAGCAGCCAATTGTGAATGAGAACTTAAAAGTGTAAATTTATGCCAGCCTTTATTTACAAGAGTATGTTAAAACTTGCCTAAAAAGAGAAAAATAATTTTGCTTGTATTTGGAGACCTAACACCAATTTATCCAAACAATTTTTTTTCATAAGGAAACAAATAAACCATAATCTTTGTCCTTAGAGGATATTCCTTTAGGTCACAAGTAATGCAGTGTAATCTTAATCTTGGCTAATGTAGGAAAAAATTACTGCTTTGCATTCCTCAAAATTTAAAGCTTCTTTTACAGGATGTCTTATTGTACTGATGTTGGCTAATCAGGGAATGAAAATGTCCTCCTATATCAGTAGTCTATGAATACACACAGCAATACTACTTTGTACCATGCAGCTAAACTGTAAAACAATAAAGTCAGTGCACTTAAAGCCATACTGCCAGCACTTATTTTTCTGCAGTCATGGGTCTTCCCTCATACTTTATTGTTTATTTCTACACCTGAGTCTTTGTCTCAAAAAAGATTACACTTTAAATTAGGGTCTAAATTAAAAATGGAGACATGAAATAAAAATTGATGACTTACACTGAACTGATAAACCTTTCTTTTGCTCAGAACGCATTTCTCTCACTATCATTTCAAACCATATGGTGTTATGATACAAATGTACTTTTGGTACAAGCAGCCCACCTGGAGTACTGCATCCAGCTCTGGAGTCCTCATTACAAAGACATGGACTTGTTCGAGTAGGTCTAGAAGAAGGCCACAGAAATGATCAGAGGGATGAAATGCTTAGCCTGGAGAAGAGAATGCCCTGGGGATACCCTACTGAGTCCTTTCAATACTTAAAGGGAAATAAGTATAAGAATTTATGAGAAAGATGGGGACAGACCTTCTAGTATGGCCTGTATCAATAGGACAAGGGATAATGGTTTTAAACTAAAAGACAGGAGATTCAGACTAGATACAAGGAAGAATTTTTTTCAGATGAGGGTGGTGAAACAATGCAGCAAGTTGCCCAAAGAGGTGGTATATCCATTCCTGGAAAAAATCAAGGTCAGACTGGATGGAGCTCTGAGCAACCTGATCTATCTGAGGATGATTCAGCTTATTGCAGGGGAGTTGGACTAGATGATGATTAAAGGTCCCTTTCAACCCAAACCGGTCTATGATTCAGCGATTCTATAATTCTACAAATCTACATATAACATGCTAAAGCAGAATGAAATGATGCTTTGAATATATATTTTGCTAGATCCGTTATAACAAAGTACTTTGTGTAACAACCAAGCAAACTAATCTCCATGTCCTCAAATAGGAGACTGGATGTTTGCATTATTTTTACTGCTTAGGTTAAGGATTTCACTTGAGCTCTAGCATAGCAAGGCTGCTTGAGCTGTGTTATTTGTTTAGTGCTGCTGAACTATAATCATAGAATCATAGAAGAGTTAGGGTTGGAAAGGACCTTAAGATCATCTAGTTCCAACCCCCCTGCCGGGGTCAGGGACACCTCCCACTAAACCATGCCAACCAAGGCTATGTCCAGCCCAGCCTTGAACACTGCCAGCAATGGAGCATTCACAACTTTCCTGGGCAACCCATTCCAGTGCCTCACCACCCTTACAGTAAAGAATTTCTTCCTCATATCCAATCTAAACTTCCCCTGTTTAAGTTTGAACCTGTTACCCCTTGTCCTCTCACTACAGTTCCTCACGGAGAGTCCCTCCCCAGCATCCCTATAGGCCCCAATGATAGAGTTGGCCATGTCACAAAACGCAAACTCTGTCTTGTCCAATCAAAACTTCTTTGCTGAAAGCACACCATCACCCCACAGGTCTCTTTCTTTTCTCTTTTTTTAATGGAGCTCAGGGTCATAGGTCGGGAGAAAGAGTATTTGCTGCTGGTTCCCTTTCCTTGGTGTCCTGGGTTCAGCAGTCATTTTTCTCCTTCTTAGTAGCTGGTGCAGCGCTGTGGTTTTGACTTTCTGCCTGGGGACAGCGCTGATAGCACTGATGATTTAAGTTACTGCTGAAATGTTTAGTCTGACTTTGGACTTTCTGAGTCTCAGGCTCTGCCAGGGAGGAGGGGAAGCCAGGAGGAAGCAGAGACAGGACACCTGACCCAAACTGACTAAAGAGGTATTCCATGCCACAGCACGTCATGCCCAGGATGTA
This sequence comes from Ara ararauna, assembly GCA_028858755.1. Lineage (NCBI taxonomy): Eukaryota > Metazoa > Chordata > Aves > Psittaciformes > Psittacidae > Ara > Ara ararauna. The sequence goes on from CM054410.1 coordinate 28,537,933, forward strand.
AAAACTAGAGGAGTTACCCGTAAGGCTGGGTTCACTGCTTGGTAGGGCTGGGTATCGGTGGTGAGCAGTTGTATTCTCTTCCCTTGTATTTGCCTTGTCATTATTATTATTGGTGGTAGCAGTAGTGATTTGTATTATACCTTAGTTACTAAACTGTTCTTTTCTCAACCTGTGGGAGTTGCATTCTTTTGATTCGTCTTCCCATCCCTCCGGGATCAGGGCGAAAAAAGAGGGGGGAGTGAGTGAGCAAACTGCTTGAGTTACGGCTTAAACCACGACACTTGGTGAAAGATCACAGGTCACCAGCGTTGTTCCTGTTGTTCTGCAATGGACAAGTAAAATTTAGGGAAAGATGCATAGAGTGCAATGGTTCTCTTCTATGTCCTTTACCCCTCCTTCTAATGCAGAATAAGAAGACACATAACTGGGGCATCTTTCTCTTCCTCCAAAGAAAAACAGGAGTAGTGGCAACTAGAAAAAGTGAAAAAGCATGAATTGCATAGCAAACCTTTTTTTTTCTATCAAATTCTCACCTAGACAAATGGCCAGGTATAGAGATAACATGCTATCACTAGTGGATATATGAATGGAGATGAGAAGAAGGGTTTCTGGGACTATTTCTGTTAGATATGGTTTTATTCAATGATGTTGCTTTTTGGCTGAAAAAATTCTCCTTGAGCATCTTATTAGTAGCAGGCAAACCCCATAGTCTTTGAGATTTTATAGTACTTCTGAAAACATCTGATGCATCAGTATCACCAAGTAGAATCATAGAAAACACTACACAATTTTTTCATTGTGCATTTTGTTTCAAAAGTAAAAGGCAGACTGATTCGATGTATAAGGATAGAGGTTTCCATAGTCTATCCTTCTAAACCTCAAAAGTCTACAAGTGTCAGCTCTAGGACATGTGTCTTTGTGTGCATGGAAAAAATACAAAATTACAAGAATATACTGTATTTATTTTTATTCAAACTTTTTACAGTTTTATGTATCGTTATGTCAAGAATCTCTTGATTTTCATGTCAATATTTTTGCATAAGAAATGGTGCATGGGAGAAAAAAATTCTACTACTATCATTGGAAAACCAAACTACAGTAGCTTTCTTCCTTGGGGATAACCTCGGAAAAAAAAAAAAAAGAAAAACAATTATTCAACATCTTTTTTTAAGGCAAAATTAACATTTTACCTGGCATTGTGCTGCATCCATAACTACAGCCCTCTAAATATGTATAATTTCACAATCTCATTTGCATTGCTAAACAATATTTAGCAGAGCATAGTTCCCTTGGTATAAAATAGCACCATTAACCCCCCCCACCAAACTGTGAGCAACTCCTTGTTTCCAAAGGATTAAAATAATTATTACAGGAACCTAAAAATCTGCTGACTCAGTACTTGATTTGAATGCTGATTTGATCTCTAATGAGCTAAAAGCGCATCTTTGAAAATTGGCTAACTCTGAGGAACATAATTAATAAAAAAGACGTAGCTGTACATACATTAGCTAAATGTAGAACCCTAAATGGGTCGATATTGTAACTGGGGAAATCTGCTGTGTGATAATATCACTATGCTGCTCTCTGTTTATTTAAGACCAAGGCCTGAGTAGAAAAGTGGGTATCATTGACAAGAGGCTGTGATCTAGTTCCTAGTGGGTTAGTTCCTAGTTGGTGGAAAAAACTACAGTGCCATGTGGCAAAAATTGACATGATTAGAGCTCTCTACTCAGTGGAGTGCCACATTGGAATAATAGTGATATATTAGAGGTTATGTCCAAGATTCATTTACTGAACTGTGAAGGAAGGTTAGGCTGATGTCTGCTCTACCCTGTATTGTATAAGAGTGACTTCACTTCAGTTAAAGTAAGAAATGATCCAAATAATCACCCCTTCCTTTAAGTCAAACAAATAGCATCTGAAGGAACATCCATGTCACAGAAGAGCAATTGGCTCCTAGCTTGCTCCCTCTGGAAAGAGCAGCAGAGCTGCTGAGCATGGTAATCAATTTTATTATTATTTTTCTTTTAATAACGTACATAGTAGTCTACACAAAACCTACAGTCTTCCTATTTATGCACTTTACATAAGAACCATGTTACTTCTCTGAAATGCAGCCATTTTGGGTCTTGACTGTAATCCCAGTGCTATAGTCCATTAGTTTATCTATTAAATCTCTTCTTTTTGCTCTAGTCACTTTTTTTGCACTTTTCTGCATCTTTCCTCTTTCTGTTATTTCTTACTGGAGGTAAAGGCGACCAGATGGAACATGGTTTTAAAAGCAAGGCCATACTCTCAGTTTGTCTAATAAAGTCTTAATATTTTGCCATTTTTTTCTTTACCATTTCTCAATGCAACTTAAATGTTTCTTGGCATATTTTAAACTTCTCTCTAATTGGCTACATTCAGTTTAGAACTGCTTGATATTTAGTAGTTTAGAGTTTTTTTTCCTTTCAGTATGTGTTGCCTTGTGAGTTTCTCGATCTACTATTGTATTGACTAAACACATATGTCCAATCTAACAAAAAGGGCAGCAAACTTAAAGTGTCTCCTTCAAGTTAGGCAGATGCCTTACGCAAATGGTTTGGGAAAGACTATTAATCATTTGAATAAGAAAATATGTGTGCATAAATGGAAATGTTTATTATTTGTTGATTGCTGTTTTACTGTTTATTGAGCAAGTAAAAAAAAAGCTTTAGACAGTAAAATATCACAAATAACAATTAGTCATATTAAAGTGTTTTTTTGAATAACTTAATAAACTGGAAATTTTTCATCCAAGGTATGTAAAAATATAAATATTTATTGCAACATGCAAAATAAGGGCCTGATTACATGTTATTCATTACTTGAGGTTTTCTAAAAATCACACAAATACTTCTCAAATACATTGATGGGTTCTACTTCTATTTTTTCTTTTTCGCTTTTTTCTTTCATTTGAAGTTTTAGTCTGAAATTTAAGGATTAGAAGGGTAACAGATATAAATTTACAACTAGATGTTCCAAAAATACATGCTAATTCCCTAAACCTCTTTCTTAACTCAGTATAATTGTCAGTGCCCATAACTTCTAGAAATCACGTCTTATGTGAGTCACATGAACACTACAGAAAACTTAGGCCTTTTCAATTTCATAACCTCAATACTGGAAGAAATCTGGCAGAATCTAGGAAGAAAAGTATTAGTGTAAAACACGCCTAGTAAAGAGGAAGGTTGTTCAATGTGATCATAGAAAAGATCATAGAATAGTTAGGGTTGGAAAGGACCTGAAGATCATCTAGTTCCAACCTTCTGCTGTGGGTAGGGACACCTCACACTAAACCATGTGTATCACTAATAAAATTATTCCAACGTGCTTCTCTGAAATGCTTGAAGAAGATGGATATTCAGACCACATGAAACATGAAATTGGGAGAACTCTTTTACTTTTTTTGCTTTAATCATAGCAAAATACAACCTTAGATGTAAAATAAGACTGCAAACTACCTTAGGGAAGCACAATTAAACTGTAGCAAATCTGAAACCTAAATGCAAAACTGAAAAAAATTAGCACAAGAAGGAAGGCTCTTGGCACAGTCAAATATATTAGATGTCTCCTTGAAATACATGAGAGTGTGTTAAGCTCTGCCCAGAGAGAAATGGTTTTTCTAAAGGAGTTATTAAGGAAAGCAAGCGATGCCAAAGCCCATAGATGATGGAGTACTCAGAATAAGTCACTGTAAAGCAATGGATAAAGTTCCATAAAAGAAGTAATAGCCATAGAATCATAGAATCAGAATGATAGAATAATTGGGGCTGGAAAAGACCTTAAGATCATCTAGCTCCAATCCCCCTGCCAGGGGCAGGGACACCTCACTAAACCATGTCACCCAAGACTCCATCCAGCCTGGCCTTGACCACCCCCCGGGATACAGTCTTCATAACTTCCTTGTGCAACCCATTCCAGTGCCTCACCACCCTCACAATAAAGAACTTCCTCCCACTGTCCATGTAACCGACAAAGATGCTGCACGAGACCTGTCCCAACACTGATCCCTGGGGGCACCACTGGTTACTGGTCTCCAGATGGACATTGAGCCATTGAGCACAACTCTTTGCATGTGGCCATCCAGCCAGCTCTTTATCCACAGAGTGGTCCATCCATCAAATTGATGTCTCTCCAATTTAGAGACAAGGATGTCATGCAGGACAGTGTCGAATGCTTCACACAAGTCCAAATAGATGGCATCAACTGCTCTACCCTTGTCCATCAGTTCTGTAGCCCCATCATAGAAACCCACCAGATTGGTCAGGCAGGATTTCCCCTTAGTGAAGCTATGCTGGCTGTCTCAAACCACCTTGTTGTTTTTTATGTGCCTTAGCATACCTTTCCAGGAGAATCTGCTCCGAGATTTTGCCAGGCACAGAGGTGAGGCTGACTGGTCTGTAGTTCCCCGGCTCATCCATTTTCTCTTTCTTGAAAGTGGGGTTATATTTCCCTTTTTCCAGTCATCGGGAACTTCACCTGACTGCCATGATTTTTCAAATATGATGGACAGTGGCTTAGCAACTTCATTTGCCAGTTCCTTCAGGACCCACGGATGGATTTCATCAGGTCCCATGGACTTGTGCATGTTCAGGTTCTTAATATGGTCTTGAACCAGATCCTCACCTACAGTGGTCCTAGGGTCTTCATTCTCACAGTCCCTGCATTTGCCTTTCAAGAGTTGAGTGGTGTGGTCAGAGCATTTGCCAGTGAAGACTGAGGCTATACTGAGAGGTCTGTGTGATGAGACCAGCACAAAAGAACTTTAAAGGGTACAATGTGGGAAGGGAATTGAAGGAAAAAAAAAAAATATTACTACCAACAGTGGAATAAAAATCTACCTCACAGAGACAAAAAAAAAAAAAAAAAAAAAAAAAAAAATCATATTAAATGAAAAAGAAAGAGAGGTAAAAATCTGTGTAAGAAATAGGGATATCAGATAAGGAAAAAGACTAAGGTGTCTAAATCTGGATTTGAAAAGCATGAAAAAATAACTATTGCTAGGGGAATATGTTCAAAGAATGAAGATGGATATTCTAAATATATGAGGGAAAGTTTCATAGGCACAGAAACAGGGAAATCTCAAGTAACTACAATCTTCTATTTGCACAGCAAACTGCATTGCAATTGCAGCTAAAACATTCTTGACTTCCTTTTCCAAATCAGTGTGCCTATGTACGTGCATATGAGCGTATGGCTGCACAAATCGCTTAAATGCAGAAAGCAGTGGAGCAGAACAGAGCAGCTGTTTAGAACTGCACAGCAATGAGACATGGCATTTTAGGACAGGAAGTAAAGGAGAATGCTGTGTCCAGCTGAATCTGCAGAAGGAATTTTATGTCAACAGAATGCAATTACCAAAACTGGAGTACTTGCAGACAATTGAACTAGCATAAGGGCATAATAATTATTGCCTAAAATTGAATATAATAAAGGAATTAGTTAGACAGAGATAACTTCTTCAGAAAAATGAACAAGATGAGATGTCAAAAGAATTTGGAAAGGGTTGTAAAAGGCATGATCTCCTAGCAATGAGAGTTTGCAGATACAAGCTAAGCCATACTGGGTAAAAAGGGTGTATCAAGAAGTTTTACAGACATTAAAATGATTTGATCTTTTATGCTTCAAAGAAAGGTAAGAATTAGGGCTAAACCTTTTTCTTCTCAGTCATTCCATGAACTATGGAAAAAACAACATCTGGCTAATAAAAAAGATGTAAGTCTTGTCGTAGCTATGAGTAATGCATGGATATGTGACAGCAGACTCAGAGGCAGGATCTCTGCAAAACAGCCGCAAGCTGTTGTCATTAGATCTGGAGAGAGCCCTTGCTCACATCCTAAATTTCCCTGTTTCATGTTTCAAAGAAAGAATACACACAAGAAAAAAAAAAAAGGTTTAAGATTTGAAAGCTTAAAAGGTTAAATAATGCCGTATTCCTTTTCTTTGCAACAGAGAAGCTAGGGCTGACAACTAGAAAAGCTAGAACTGAACTCCTTTGTGTATCTCATAATTTCATTTCAATATCTTTATCAATGGGTGAAGTAGAGGTCTGATTTCTCAGCTCCTGTGACTCTCCTTAACATCTCCAGTGTTAATTTAATCCAGGCAGGACAGTTAGCTATGTGTTTCATTCCACCTGTGCAAGCAGTATTGTAAATACGCCTTTCAATAGAGTGTGTGATTAGAAAGGATTGGTAATACATGCACAGTGTTACTCTACAGTATCAGTGCATAAATGTGATAACATTTGCAAAAAAGTTGATGAGCTGTAATCTTCCTGAATCATAGTAAAAATCACCTTTTCCTAAAATATTTGTGCTATTTTGTTTTAATTTTTTGAAATCTTAAGTAACTTTTATGTAAATCATCAGAAAAAAGGAGAGGAATAAAAAAATAAAATGAGGAAGGCAATACAGAGTGACACATTTGACTTAATTAAACATAAATCAGCCTGAGCTCACGCAGTGTGGTCATGCTTAACATGTATGAATGAACTGTTTGAGTATCTGAAAGGCTTGATTGAGGAAAAGCTATAGACATATTTTACCTGGATTTTAGCAAAAGCTTTTGATGCAATGCCACATTAGGAATGTAATCCCCCAGCTAATCATTAAATTTATTATGAGGTGAGATACTTGACTGGAATAAGCCCTGGTGTGTGAGTTGATTTGGTTTAGGCTAGAAAGACTTGTGCAACTTTGCAAAGATACATGTCCACCTGGCGATGGCAGTTCCTCTCTGTTCTTGTAACTTGCATGGAGATTAAGGAGGGGGAAGAAGGTCAATTTAGGTTGAAATTTCACCTTTCTTCAGGCATATTAGGCTTCTTTCATGGAGGAATTAGAACATTTTCCTGTGAGCAAAATTAATGAACAAGTCTGATTTGTCATAAGCAGTAGTTTTGGTTACTTTCAGTAGCAAAATATACTTGTATTGAAACAGCTGGTACCTACCTACAGAGTAATGTTTTCTAGGAGGGAAAAAGTAGAGGAAAAAAAAATTGGAAGATTTTTGGGTTTTTGTTTGGATTTTTGTGGGGTTTTTTTCTTTAGTTATTATGATCAAACTAATTTATTTTTTTATTACATTTTTTAATTTTTCTCAGTGGATCTCTCACATAGTACATTCAGTGGGCATAGCTACTGTAGATATATTGCTGAGTTTTACCAATCTGCAGAAAACCATGCCTTAAAATAAGTGTACTTTCAGATCTACAAGTTTCCACTCTTAGAGCATTTATGGCTTCATTAAGCCAGTAAATATTCAAGGAGAACTTTGTGGGCTTGCAAGTGCATGGGTTCCTTCAGAAGTGAAAGTATTTACAAAGATTCCTATAGCATTATTCCTGCTCTTCACCTGTTATTTTCTGTAACACCAAAGATCACCACATACCTAGAGCTTACCATCAATTTTCTGTCAGTAGATTTTCTTTCTCTTGATGATACTTGGAGACAAAATGGCGATCCTCTGTGTAATCAACATGAATTTTCATGGATTGTTCTCTGATTCAGTGAACTGTTTAAGGTCCAGTTTACCCTAGATTTCCTCACTCATTGGCTAGCCAGGTAATGCTTTTCTATAGCATAGTTCCTATGAAGGCTGAAATGCTCTTCAGTCTCTTTTCTGACAAGTCTTGGATGATTTTTATTTTCTAACTGCATAATTTATGTCAGTCACTGTTGAAAATCACAGGTGTCTGAATGAGGCTGAAGTCTTCTGCTTCGTGTGTTAATAATATGTACTACTTTCCTTCGGGTTCATATTATAAGCACTTTGCCTAGCCAAAGTAGATTTCAGCTGTAAGTCTGTGTTTCCTACCAATTTTCAACAATCTATAATAATTAATTACGTCATGTTGTGTCAGCTCCTGGGTTAATGATAAATAGATGCTTCAAAAGTGGTAAATTATTTAAATTATCAATGCAATCTTTATTTTTATATGAAGGAGTGACATATGGAAATTGAACAGATTAAAGTATGTTTCATATCCACTGTGATTTACACACTAGATACTTATGGAGGTAATATAAAGAGAGAAATGAAAATCAGTATTTTGATGTTTGCACAGTATGTTTGAAGATCATGTTTTGGATCAAAAATAAAAATCAATTTTTGAGCCATTCTGACAACCAACCCCACTCTCAGTTAATTTGTTCTTAAAAATATGGCAGGGATTCTTTGCATGTTGTGGGATGTGGCTATCACTGACAATTCTTTTCCTCCCAAAATATAGATGTGCTTGAATCTTGCTGACATTCAAAAGATATTTTTTTTCTACTGTTGTGTTCCCTATATATTGATAGGCCATGAAAAAAAGCAAAACATGCAAAGTCTGAACAAACAAGCATGACTTACATCATGCTCTGCAACCTGCTGAAAGGTGGCCATCAACATTAACATCAAAAGGATCAGGTACTATGTCTGAGGACGTTGTCCCGCACAAGCTCAGCCATAGATCCTGCAATGGTCCTTACGTGGTGGGATTTATTTTGTGCTTATGTGTTGTCAGCATAACTCCTGCAGGAGAAACACCTTTTGATAGCAAGACTTGGCAGAAAAATCACCTCTCACTCAGCTGTAGAATAAATAAGCAATCCTCAGTTTTACTTACTTATTGCTGACACCCATGGTTCTCCTTCCTGTTTCTTGACTGGCAAATAAACCTTCCTACATAACATGAGCTTTGCAATTCCTTTTTGTAGAAGCACGTATGTTTTATTCAGTTCTTATATCTTTGCCTAGAGCACAAAGCAAGTCCTTAATAATTTAGTCTTACAGATGACTCAGAATCATCATATCCCAGGCTTAGCCTTAAACCAAAGCGATTCATGGTCTGAACTTAGTATTATAGCTTTTAAATTCATGACTTTGCAAGCAGACAGTACTTATAAAAGCACATCGTATATATTTTTTGTGCTAAATGTCAAACTATTAAGGTTTATATTTCCTAACTTTTCCAGAGATTAGGGGAAATACAACTTAGTTGCTGTACTTCACAGAGCTGAGAAAGTCTGAGAGTAGTTTTTGTGATTTCAGCATCTCTGCTGCAGTCTTCCTAATGCTGAAGAAAATCACTTCAAAGTACCCTTTTGACAGTCATTCTTGGATACACAGCAATTACTGTCATGCCTTTTATGCAATCAACCTGTAGCGCTTGGGTGTATGTCCCTACTATGTGGCACTAGGAATCAGTTTCACAGTTTCATCAGAAAGGATCACTCCTCAAGAGCTGCTCTGCTAGGAAAATCTTTGAATAGATAATTCATTTTTTTCTGGCATAAATTGCCAACCATAATCAATTCTGGAGTCATTAGGGAAAAACATAAAAAAAGTTGTGCTCAAAATGCGCAACTTCTTCAATTGAGTGACATTTCTCGCAACTGAGTGACATATCTTTTTCACCTGATGCCAGGTAGTCATCTGTGCATGCTGCAAAGCCTGAAGAATGTTCTTTTATTTCCTATCACATGTACCTGCAGATATTGCTGTCATCATGTGACCTTCTAAACACTTTTAAAAATGTCTTGAAGTGTTCATGTAGTCTCCTCAGATTAATAATAATTAATAATTATAATTATTAATAATTCAACACTTTGCAAGTATTAACAAGTGAATGAGTTCTACAGGTCAATAATGCATCTGATTTAAAAGTGTGAAAAATCCTATTAGAGAATAAGTAGTTAGTTTGATAGCAAATTCCTGGGGGATTACAGGTATTGTCTCTGATTTGCTCTTTATCATGCCATGCCTTATGGATGAACTGTAGCAAGATTACAATCATGATAATTCACCAGAGCTTGAATCTTTGGTCAACAGCTAACTATAGCTTTATATATTCATATCCTGGAGAAACTGATTCTTTTTAATGCTTCCATTGCATACTAATAGTCTTCTTGAGGTACATTATGTATTTTTTATACCAGTGCAACTTCACAAGAAGTGAATTAAGGGAATCTATTTCAAAATTAAACTCCTGTTTCGGTTGTTACTGTGTGACTTAAGGTGGATGTTTACTCTGTATAATAGTGGAAGGTGGATGTTACTGTGTGACCTAAGGTGGATGTTTACTCTGTATAACAGTGGAAGGTCCTATGTGAAGGTAGCTGAAGCAAAAGAGAAATGCAAAGAAAGTAGTTACTTTTATCAAGCTATTTTCCTCTATTTGCATAGGTGTGAAACAACCATATTTGAATAGAAGCATCTAATGGAGGGCTCTTAGCAGGTAGAACAGGATTCAAAAAATGTCTGATGGAAGCATGTAGAGTATAGGCAGCCACTGGAGTATGTGATTTTGTCTGTGCATATGACTGATATGGCTGAAACACCTGGGGCTAGAGCAAGCCCACATATTTTGTTTCACTCATAATGACCAAACCCTGCTTTTGTCAGTGCACTTCCACTTACAGTCTGGCAAAAGAGTCTTCAGGACATGGTGATGTCTTGTTTAACCGCCAGAAGTTCAACTTTCCTCCTGTTGCATAAGATTTTGTCACAAAGAGATGAAAGTGATTATTTTGTTTTGCAATGAAGGAACCATTTATTAGCTAAGTCTTGCACAAAGTTTTAGTTCGTTGCAGCAGGATTTGGTTGTGCTTCAGTAGACATCATGTCTAATCAGAGCTTTTATTCACACAGAAGGAAATCAACAGAGCAAAATAAGGCTATCTTCTCAATCAGGTCAGGCTGAGGCAAAGGAAGACTGAATGAACAGAACTAGAATCATCCAGCTCCTTGTTCTTCCTCAGAGGGGAAACAGTCACAGAAATGTCACAGAATGTGGCCTCAGAACACTCAACAGGTGTTCTAAAGAACAAAACCAGTAAATATGCACTACCAAAATTCACCAGGTTCTGCAGGTCCAAGCTGTGATAGTTGTGGTTCAGGAAACACAATTCAAGCTGACAGCGGGTTACTAAATATGCATATATTAAGGCAATGTTATAGATAAACCCCCAATATGTACATACTGCTTTGCTAAAAGCATGTTTTGCCCACTAACTAAAATTTCTTGTGAGTTGCCTTTAGCTGGTGTGGCCGAGGATTAATCTTATCTGACATCAGAGAAATTCAGTGGTAGAATCCTTGCAGAGTTGTCAGCACAGCATGATAATCAGGGATGTGAAGTGCTGTCTGTGTTGTTTGCATTCATCCAAGTGTGGAGGTGTGCAGTATGACAACCAAACACTACTCGCACAAATATATCATACCATTCAAAGCCATTTTTTTGTTAAAGGCTGGTCTGATGAGTAAATGGTAACTAATATGTGGTGACTATCATTATTTCTAGGTTGACTATCCTTATTTCGAGGTTGACTATCCTTACTTCTAGTTTGACTATCTTTACTTTTAGGTTGAATGAAAATAACAAGAAAAAAATTACCTAAGTCTTTTACTAAATCTTTGCTTAATGATCTCAAAACAGCTCATGTACTCAATTCCATTATAGCGTCTCAGTTTTGCAATGAAATTGTAATGAGACACAATTTCATGAGACCCTGCTGCTATTTCTAATTCCTTGTGTAGTACTAGGCGTGTCAATGTTTTTACTTATTTACAAAAGGAATCCAAACTATTACCATACTGTTGGAGAGTCTAAGACATTTATCTTATTGTTGCTGTTGCACCCTTAGACTGTGCTTGCAAAGGTTTGCCTATTTTACTGTGTTCTGTATAAGCACAGAGTAACAGAGGTCAGTTCTCCTGAAGAGCTGGGTGTTTTCCAACCTAAACGATTCTATCATTCTACGTTTATAAAACAAAACTGAGAATAGTTGGTGAGTACACTACGTCTTCCCCAAGTCAAGAAGCTAACCAAATGTCACCTTTCCTGTGTACAGAAACATAAATATCTTTTGAAATAACAATTTTCAATAAGACATACATACGTTTCTTAAAATGTAATCAAAATATATCTTCAAGTGATGCCAGAAGAAGGCTGGGTGACAAAATGCCTGATTTACTTCCTGTAGCTTTTCCAGGAGAAAAAGTGAAATTAATTCACCAAGTGAATTAATATATTTAATTTAATAGGTCTCTGTTTGTTAGCTTTCATTTTCTTTATATTTTCTCATAATAATCTTTTAGAATACAGTTTATACTTTGAAGGAAAAGTGAAATATGATTACTACATTTCAGACTAGAACTGAAATTATCGTATTTGTTAGTTATCCCTGGAAAAACAAAATCAAACATTTGACTTAGATGATATATACAACTGGGCTTGGTGTCAAAGATTAGAGCATGATCTAATGAGGTAATTTCAGATTAAGGCAACAAAAATCATTAATGTATAAGGTTTATTCTGAAGTCCTGATTATTCAGGAGATTGATAATTTCCTGTGACTACTGATCTCCTTCAGATATCAGAAGCATAATTTAACTGTCTAATCAAAGGTGCAGATATTGCACAGTATCCTCATCAAGGATTCAATCCCTGGTCATCACAGACAATGTGATCTGTGCCTATAAAAAGAAGAGGGTGAACCTGGAATACCTTTACTTTTTGATGGCAAGTCTTAATCTCTGAAGATGAAAAGGCAAAGGAAATGATACAAAGCAGCTGACTGCTTATGCTACCTCTAGTTCCGGTTGGAACTGTTATCAGGGTTGTTCTCTGACTGAAAATTCCAAAGTAATAACTTTTCCTGCTAGCTCTCACCCTCATGCTTTTCTGGTGGACTTTGTTTTCTTAATTTATCTAGAGTGAAAGGCTGCTGCCATTTACCATTCCATTTGTATTCTTTTTCTTTCCCCTTCCTTTTTTTGAAGCTAAACATATAACCAGCCATTTAATAACAAAAAAATCCACACAAAACCCCACCAAACCACAAAATCCCTTGAAAGTTACTATTACCTCTCTTGCTCCCTGCTTTCTAACAACTTAATGTGTTGAGTTATTTTTATGTTTTCTAGAATATACACGTTATAACTATGGCTTGATATTCTTTCATGCATCAAAGTTCATGGCTACACACGCAGTAGGGGAAAATCTCAGTGCCAGTTGTGATGTGGATGTGTATGCTTGTGTATATGCATGTGTGTAGTTGAGACTTTTCAAAATTTCTTATGTGTTAATAACTATTATTTTATATTTGCTTATGCTTACCTACTAATTCTTACTTACACCCAAATGAATATAACAGTGACCTCACTCAACTATTTTTAGTGCTTTTTTCCTTGAACCAATACATTCTAAAGTACCCCAACATTAAGCATCTGAACACAGAATGAAATAAACAATTTTCAGATTTAAACTTTCCTTCTCTTTCTTTCTTCCTTCCCTCCTTCCTTCCTTCTTTTTCTTTTTTCTTTTCTTTTCTTTCTTTTCTTTTTTTCTTTTCTTCTTTTTTTTTTCTTTTTTTTTCTTCTCTTCCCTTTCTTTTCTTCCCTTTCCTTTCTTTTCTTCCTTTTCCTTTCCTTTTTTTCCTTTTTCTTCCTTTCATTCATTTCTTTCCTTTTCTTTCTTTTCTTTTCTTCTTTTTTTCCCTTTCCTTTCTTTCTTTTTCCTTCTTTCTTCCTTTTTATTTCTTTTCTTTCCTTTTCTTTCTTTTCTTCTCTTTTTTCTTTTTTCCTTTTTTTCCCCTTTCCTTTCTTTTTTTTTTACCCCTTTCCTTTCTTTTTTTTTTTTTTCTTCTTTCTTCCCTTTTCTTTCTTTTTTTTTCCTTTTCATTTTTTTCTTTCCTTTTCTTTCTTTTCTTCTTGGAATGTATTTTATCATCTGTCAGTTTTGCCCTATCATATGTCCTCTTAAATTGGATCTGTAAGCCCTTCATAAAGTTTAATAAATCTTCAGCATTTCACCCTAAGGAAATTATATTAAAAACCTTCAAATGTGAAGTTGGGCCCGCAGACACACAGCACTGGGAATTATATCACCATAATCAGCTTGTAATGAAAGCCTCTGTCGCTGTTCTCTCCCAATCATAATCTGCCTGTCTTTATGAAAAAAAGGGGGGTTTGTCTGGGTTCATCTGCAAGCTTTAATTGGAAGATGTCTTCATTTCATTCCAGCCTACTGGGATAATAACTCAGCCCCATGTTTAAACACAGGCCCTTGCCGCTGATATTTTTTCATTTAGTAAAGCATGTCTCTTTAAATGATTTAGCAAATCACCATGAATGCCAAGGCGGGATGATTGGCAGCTCATTGCTGGTGCACCATTTGCATGACATTTGTTCTTCAGCTGGGAAAGCTGCGGCAGGTAAACAAGCAGGCCCTGTACCGACTCCCTGTGAGTCCTTCCTTGTTTATTTTCTCATAATCAAATGACATTTATGGAGAGGCAAATGCAGCTGCACATATATGGAAAAAAAATGCAATCAGGCCAAACATGATGACTTCATTCAGGTGATATTTTGATTAAAGAAAGAACATTTTTATGGCATAGGGTTTCTTGCAAGTGAAGTCAGTCAAATTCCATTTTATAATCTCTATTTTTTAATATAAATGTTAGGTTCAAATAATTGATTGCATCTAATGACACTACCAGTGCTTCAGTGCAATAAGTGGAAGTACAAATTTCTTCAAATTGTAGAGATACTCTTCTTCACCCTTCTGAGTAATACTTTTTTAAGGGTCAAATCTCTCTCTATATAATGCTGTTCCACTGTGTCACCACAGTTTTTTCCTAAAAGAGATTTCAGAAAGGAAGGTCATTTCTGAACTTAAATATTTTAGAATTATTTCATAGCATATCATAGTGTCAAGAGACTTGGCGCAGAACAAATTGAAAGATTAAAAAATGTATATAATACACAACATATATATATATTTCATCATATGGTGCTTGTACAGCAACTGATAGAATTCTGCTGTTACAGAAGTTTCACTTCTGTTTCAGAGACCCTTTGAAAACCAGAAATAAAAAACTGGAATTACTGAGCATGGAAGAACAGTACTCTGAAGGGGGATGCAGCTACCTTGAGCAACTACACTGTTTTTTGTTCTTAAGGAATATGCTCTCATCCATTTGTTTAAGGAGACAGACCTCTCTTTTTGTCATGTCGTCCAAAGAAGATTTTAAGAGTGAGAAAACATGAAATTTGGTAGTCTTTAGTGACCTGTGAAAGGAGGAAAGCAGAATTATATGGACCCCCACAGCCTGACACAGAAAAGACGGGAGTAGAAGACAGAATTTTTTAGCCACCTTCATTGCCAGTATTTTTTGAAACAGTATTAATAACAAAATGCATAGGTAAGTGTATGTGGAGGGAAGGGCTAATGGGACTATAGCAAGCTCTCTAATAAGTTGTTAGTTACTTGAAAGTCTCTCAACAAGTGTCCCACAAAAGGCTGCTGGAGGCTCAGCATGTTGTGACAATTTGGTCATAGAGTAAGAGAAAAATTTGCTTTGACACAAACAATAACAAATAGGTTCCATGGTATTGTCCTCATCTGAAATTTTCCAAGAAGAAATTCTACTTGCTTTTTTTTGTTGTCTTTTTCTCAATTTTTTTTGAAAGACATATTCTTCCAAGTCTAAAACAACACAGATGTATTATTATTTCAATATTCAGGGCTTTGTCTCCCTGGAGTTTACTGCATCAGTCTTTAAGTAGGCACAAAATAATCCATAGACAGCACCTAAATCAGCCTTGCTAATTGGGCTAATAGGGTTTCCAGAGTAACAATTCACTCAGGATCCTCATACAGATCAGGGGGAAACTGCTTAGACACATGCTGTATTTTTGAGCATCTCAGGCGTATGAGTTCCTGTGCAGAACAATTCAGTTCAGTATGAGAAAACATAATGTATGTAGTATAGCCTGAACTCGAAAGGAATCATTAATGTAGCTCAAGAAATTGCTGGACCAGGTAACTGTTGGAAAGCTGAAATAACAATTGTGCAGAGGTAATTGGCCCTGCAATTGGAACTGAGGTAAGACAAAGGAATGGGAAATATTGCCTTTTTACTTGGTAGCTGGGAAACTGTGAGGGAAAGAAGGCATGGATATACAGAGAAGCAGATCTGTCAATAAAACTGATGGATCAGTGAGTCATTTGAAGCGTCTGGATTTGTCCTACTTGGTGCTGAGAAGGTAATTCAGTCTCAGGGTTTGGAAATGTTGTGGTTTAAGCCTCTCAGCCACGCAGTTTTCTCTCTCACTCACTCCCCCCTCTTTCTTCCCCCCGATCTGGGGCGGATGGGAAGGAGAATTGAAAGAGTGTAACTCCACAGGTTAAGATAAGAACAGTTTAGTAACTAAGGTAAAACACAAACCACTGCTGCTACCACCAATAATAACAATGACAAGGGAAATACAAGGAAAGAGAATACAACTGCTCATCACCCAATACCAAGCCTGACCCCGTAGTGAACCCCCACCCCGTCCAGGTCTCTGCCCTCCGTTTTTTACATCCTGGACATGATGTGTTGTGGTATGGAATACCTCTTTGGTCAGTTAGGGTCAGGTGTCCTGTCTCTGCTTCCTCCCGGCTTCCCCTCCTCCCTGGCAGAGCATGAGACTCAGAAAGTCCTTGGTCAGACCAAAACATTGCCAAGCAGTAACTGAAAACACTGGTGTTATCAGCGCTGTTCCCAGGCTGAAAATCAAAAACACAGCCCTGCGCCAGCTACTAAGAAGGAGAAAAATGACTGCTACTGCTGAATCCATGACAGGAAAGGATAAGGGTGATGAGACTCACTAGTTGAAGGGGATGTGATTTGGGAGACCAAATGTGATGCACCTCCAGCTGGTGCCAAAGGGAGACTGAAAAATCAGAGAGCAAGGAAGGTCAGAAAAATTAACTAGAATTTCAAGTACTTGGTAGCTACAGACATTAGAAGTCAGTGGAGGTAGCTTAACAAGTGGGACTCTCATGAAACTAGGAAAACAAGACCCACCTTGCCTCATTTACACATTGAGATAAGTTGCCATGTTTCCAGATGTGTTATGTAACACAATTCTTTGAAAATCTTAGAGTAGGAGTTGGTGTATCATTAGATTTTGAATAAAAATCTCACTCCTGTTTAGGAATCTTTTAGAAAACATGATGGTGCAGTCTCCACTTTCTTTTTTTATCATTT
The DNA here is from genome assembly GCA_028858755.1 of Ara ararauna. NCBI lineage: Eukaryota > Metazoa > Chordata > Aves > Psittaciformes > Psittacidae > Ara > Ara ararauna. Next base: position 28,554,984 of record CM054410.1, read on the forward strand.
TGATTTTAAATTTTAGGCAGAAAAAACTTCAGTTGGCTCATGTAGCTACAATCAAATTAAGGTAGAGGTTGCCTAATTTACTTCTCCTGCTTTACTAGAAGCTTGATGGTGCACATAATTTTAATTGCTAATACTTTCTTCCTTTTTGTTTCATTACTCTAAGCAGAAGAATTTGGATAGTTGTGAAAAGAGATTCATCTGAAATTAGAGTAAGAGCCTACAAGTTACTACTGCTTAAGAATATTTTCAAGCTGTGGAAATATGAAATCACTTTGCAAAATGAGTAAAAGTTCCACCCCATAGCCTCTTTATGTCACTTCACCAAACACACTTGTCAGGAAAAATAATTTCTGTAAAAATTTATTAATACAAGAAATCTGTCCAGCAGTTGTCAATACGACCCTTCAAGACTTCAATACAGGGGTCAGAAGGATATTGCAGAATCTGTTCAAGTTACTTTCTTTTATTAGCCTGGACTGGCATGAGTGGAAAAGCCTTACAGGCACCTGAGTAAGCACCAACTTGGTGTTTGACAAGACTGACATGACAGCCTTTGTAAAGCTGTTTTACTCATAATGTGAATCCATTTTGCCTCCTTGGATTGACTGTAGAAAGCATCAAAATATCATTATAATCTTTGCTTGTTATGTGAATGAATGCTTTCTTCTCACAGATATTTGGAGTATGGCTGCTGCTTGTACTTATTTCTCCATTAGCATCTGCACAGCATCTACTATTATGCATTAAAAGTACAGCACCTGGCAAGAAAAAGGAAAAATACTTTTAAGCTTCAGCTATATACTCAGGGGCACTAATAAAGAATAAGTGAAAATTAAACTGTGCAAATGCCCCACAGCTTTAATCCTGTTTGTTCAGACCACATAGCAAATAGACATTCAGAAATCATTCGGTAGCTAGAAAGCTGGGAGCTAAATGTGTGTTGCCCAGTAACTGCTGGAAATCATTTGATCACTTCTTGCTGGCAAAACGTACATCTTGAGCCACTACCAAGGTGAAGTGTTTGTGATAATATATGGGACTGTTCATGTACAGGTGTCGATTAAATTCAAACATTTTCCAAATATTAGGGATAATTGGGCTAAAAAATATGTTTTAAATTCTCCTTAGGTGGTAAGATGTCCAGACTTGGTCAATACTTCTCTGGAATACGAGGCAGGGGAAAGGGGACTTGGCAAAGAAGGCTAGGGGAAAAGGATGAAGGCAGAGAAAAAAGGGAAAGGTAGAAAGAATGGGAAAAAGGAAAGGGAAAGAGAAAGGAAAAACAATAGAGGGTTCCTCAAAGCTATTCAATTTCCTGTTTGTTTCTTATGAGAACAGAGTTATCTAGCAGTTTTATGAGGAACAGCAAAAAATCCCCACCTTTCTATAAACTTTGTTAAATCTTCTGTCTCCCAGAGACTTTAAAAACCATCACTGCAAACTGAATTTTAAAGAAGATTCTTTAAGGAGTTGATTCGTAGAGAGGTAACTTTTTAAAATTTTAATACTTCATTAAAAAAAAACACCTTACTGAACTAGGTTACAGTTCTCTGCAACAGGAATAATTTTCATTCAAGGAATTCATTTTCAATAAAAAACTATGTATTGGAATAATTTTCAGCATGTTTGGTTAAAACAGCATTGACAGAGTTCAGTGTAAGCTGATTTGTATGAATTTTCAATGAGTGTAAAAAAGAAAAGGACAACCTTTCACAATATGACTGAAATAATACAAGTTTATCTTTACTGTTATACATTTTTGTAGAAGCTATGAAAATGAGATTTAATAATCAGCTATTTCTGCTTTAAATATACAAAATACCAGTAATGGATTTGCTCTAAATTTCCTTCTAAATTTTTTGCAAAATGACTGCATTCACAGCAATTTTGTATTTTATGGGAAATCTTGGCTTCTAGAGGTTTTTAGATTAAAAAAAGGCTAAAGCAGTGGATGACCATATGCAAAACGGAAAAGGATGGCAAGAAAAAATTTTAGAAGAGTCATTATTACTTTTGATAATGAAAGTATTTTATTATAAAAATGAAAGCAAAGGGTTTTGATAATGCAATCATGTAGAAAGAGTTCCTGGGGTCCAGTTTCATCTGGAATACATTGAATATTCTAGCTGGCTAAAAATCATGCTGTAATTAAAAATATTCATAGTGTGTTATTCTCTTGGTAGAGAAGTTCAGTGATGTTTTACTGAATTTTTTTTTTTTTTTTAATTGAAAGATTATCGGAGGATTCATAGTTTTTCATGCATTTTTAACCAAACTCTGTCTGAAATGTAAGAAATAGACTTTGTCAGGATAATACTTCAAGAGCTTACCATAGGATGTCTAGGAATGACATAATCTGAAAAACAGAAAATTCTGATACCAGTCTCCACATCCTAAACAGGTACGGTAAGTCATTCCTTCTTCTAAGGCGTGTTTCTCTCTGCTTCATGTAATAAAGCTATTCCACTTGGCTAACAACTCAAGACAGAAAAAAGAAGGGACTTGGTTTATTCTGTTATTTCTTTACCAACAGGTTTTACAGTCAATCTCCCTGTAATGATCCTACCCCCCTGTCCTGGTTTTGGTCTTATGGTTATTCATTTATGTAGATATTCCACTAGCTAATGAGCAAGAAAATGTGTCAAACAACTCCCTGCTGTAGCAGTTTGGAATATGCCAGTTACCTTTCTCCTTGGTGATATGTGATTGACCCTCTCCTAAATAAATACATCAAGCCCTCTGTGAAATGCAATGCATAACCTTTGCTCAGTCACTTATTTCTTCACTACAGCTTGAACCAAAGTTAGCCCATCCATTCTTCATATTGATTCAATATGAATATTTAGAAAGCAATATATGCTTTAGTATAGGCTCACTCAGTTTTATTGCTTCTGTTTGAAACCATTATGCAGATGTTGTACTCTACATATATAGAGAGGTAAAATCAAACCGGGAAGCCTGATTTGTGTTTCTTTTGACTAGGAAAACTGTCAGAATCACATTAAAGTATCTCTGTTTCCATTTGAATCTCTGTAACCATGTTCAGACAGAGAAACAGGGAAGTACTATTTATTGTTAGAACAGGATTCAATATAAAATTCAAAATATGAGCAATAAGGGAAAAAAGCCTGTAACAAACATCTGTATAGAAATAGAGACCTTTAAATTCTGGAGTGACAAGTAAGAAGACAGAAAGGGCCAAAATAAAGCTTCTAAGAGACTAGAGGGAAACATAGAAACAGAACTGGATTAGATGATGTACATATGATTAGACTATTATTTATTAAATATCATAATTTTTCACGACACCTCTCAGACAAATAGAAGATAATGGGGGTTTTCACACTGAATTAGATCAATGGCAAGACTTCAAACAACCTCAGAAGGAACAGCAACATTGTCTTTGTGCCTTTCTGAAGGATGTTCACCATGAAATATATCCAACAGTGACAGAAACTAATTTTCTTGTTCAGTTTTGGAGAGCTCAGATTTTGAAAGTAGTGGATGACCATGTGCAAAAAGGAAAAGGATGGCAAACAAAAGTTTTAGAAGAATCATTATTACTTTTGATAATTAAAGTTTTTCATTATCAAAAATGAAAGCAATGGGTTTGGTAATGCAATCATGTAGAAAAAGTACCTGGGGTCTAGTTTCATCTGGAATATTTTGAATATTCTTATTAGCTAATAATCATGCTGAAATAAAAAAATATTCATAGTCTGCAAACAATTCATATTCTTTTGATAGAGCTACTAGTTGTATTTCAGACATTCTACAGAATACAAGGTCATATATCCTTTTTAATTTATCATGGTATAATTTGAATACAAGACATAGAGCCAGGGAGACCGTAACGACACTGTCTGGTCTGATGTGTTCATAGCAATACTGCCACAGCAGAAGTAAAACAAAAGAGATAAATACACTATCACAGGCAAGCACATTCTACCTGGTTGACATCTCTGTCTGTTTGGCTTCCAAACTACTTGAGGCACCAGCTTAGACAATGGCCACCATAGCACTGGGTTTGGCAGCTGCAACTACACTGTGTTTTTCCAGGGTGTTGTTTGAATACTTGTGCCATGAACCTATGACACATGGGCCCTGGTCAAAATACTACACTTGGGCAGGGTCTTTGGCACCCTTACTTCCCCCAGCACACAGTAGCCTGCATAGGCTGTCTGCCCCTAGTCATCCAGCTAACTACTGGGCTAAGTACTGACAGCAGCTTGCAGAGGGTCCTGGTCCCTCATGTGCTGGGCAGGATCTAAGGAGATGGCAGTGCAGATATGGACAGGAATATGCCTGAAAAGGTTGGATAAGACAGCTGAGTGAGAGAAAGAAAAGAGTGCTGGAACATGGGGATGTGAGGGGGAGGACCAAGTTTGCAGAGGAATACGGATGTTGCAGTTTTACCACCTGATTGTAATTATGTACTGCTATATGGTAAAATTATTGCTGTAAATACCTGGATATTTGCAGCCTCAGAAGCAATCTGTAGCTTCATGGCGGTTGTTTATCCCCAGTGGTAGCCATAGCATGAAGCGGCTGGTCAGCAATGGCAGCTTAGCTCCATAAATAAGCAATCACTACTGATGAAGAGGACTCCTGATCAGAAGGTATAAACTGCTTCTACATCCGTGCAGCTGGATAGATAGTGACAGCTTGCTCCAAGTAGTAATCACTGCCTTGAGCTAGACAACAGTAATCCTGCCAACAGAACTTTACTCCTGATGATAAGAATCAAATACTTCTTCCTGAAATTTCCTGGAGTTTCAGTCCTTTCTGGATGGTTCCTCATTTCTGAGCACCCACTGAATGGCCCAGTAAAACACCGATGGCACTGATTTCCCAGACTAGAAGCACTTGTGCAGTTAGTTACTAGGTAACAGCTGAGAAGAAGCCAGGATCAGCTTTGCAAATAGTTTCCACATGCAAGTCTTCTGGGTAAAAGGTCTGGGCCATTCCCAAGAAAGCTGATTTAAATCCTGAGGTCTGAGTGCTGGTATACTTCATTGGTGACTGTAATTACCCTGTGCTCAAGCTCCAAGTTATCATTTTAGTTTCAAGAGCATTTGCTGTGTGCATGCTTAGAGTAGTAAGCCTTAAATTTCATCACGCTGGCATACTGTGGCCATACAAACATGCCTGAGCATTTGACCTGAAATTCCTACTGCCCAGACCAATAACTCCTTTTAGTTTCAGCATTCTAATTCAGCAGTTACTATAGCACACCACAACTCCACCTCAGAGACAAAGCCACTGGCATATGCCATCTAAAATGTCAGTCCACGCACCACGTCTCTTTCCTTGCAGTACTTTTATCCTGATTGCCTTAATGACACAGACCACTGGTTTGTACAGCTTTATGTATTCCAACTCTCTACAGCGTTAATTTACATTAATGTAAATGAAGGTATGAGTTGTGTTAAATAAAAATTTGTTTCTCTAAGCTTATACTTTTTACTCTAAAATTCATCTATGCCTAAAGGAAGGAAATGTTTCACTGAATTGCTTGTTTTGTAGGGAAATGACATTATGAAACAGAATTTGTCCTGCATGACAGGAAGAATTCTAGAGTGTCAAGACTGTAACTTCTCTATGGTGGCTCTGGGGTGAAACTAGGAGTGGCTGCTTTCAGTGAGAACTTTGATATTGCTTTACATTGACAAGACTATAAAATGAAAAGAAACAATTGGAAAATCAAGTATACAACACTAATGTTGTTTAATCACCAGTAGAGGATATAAATACAGTACAAATGAATCAATTTATTTATTAATGCAAGATGAATTAAATTTTTTGGAATTTACTTAGCTTTGTCTGTGCAGAAAAAAAAAAAGGTGAAGTATGACAGCCTGTGAAAACTTTTAAGTAACTCAATCTCTGTGTAGTTTTTATTATTTCTTCTGTTCTTGCCACAGTTGTGGCACCATACTACGAGGTTTTATCTGGCATAGGAACCCCCTGTGTAGATTTGTCAGGCTGCTGAAAAGAGGTTGATTTCCAATGCACTTACTTAATATTTATTGACAGGGAAATGACATCTACTTCCCTCTTCCTCTGCCTAAGTGATGCTCCATATCCATTTGGTTATTGCCCAGAGAATAGGTGAAACCTTGCTTGCTCCTTTTCGAACAGTTACAGGAAACTGTATATCAGGTTTGATTATCCTGACTACCAAAGGAGCTCACCCTTGTTTGCTGGGGTGGTATCATTCAGGCTCATGTGTCATTTTCTTCCAAATGAGTGTGCTGGTGAATTCCTAAAGCTTCTGCTGTTTCTTGTTAAGTATTTTCCAGCCTGAAAATGATGATATAAGTGAAAAAAATTGATCATTTTTTCTACCTGCATAACCACATCTGAATCATTTTGGCTGTGCTTAGATTAGGATCAGGTGTTTTTGAATCACAACAATGCTCAATAAGTATGCAAGTTTCCTCTTGAATTCAGTTGGTTTTTAATTTTTATAGCAATTATGTATTTAAAAATAACTCTCAGTTTAGTATTAGGCTTCTTTCAGAAACATAATTCACATCTATTATCTTCTTGTGTAATATAATGTCCCAATGAGCACTTTTGTTCTTTTCTGTCTTGTTGCCTGGCTTTCATTTCTTATTCTCTTTGAATCTCATTTTACTGTAAACAGGGAAAAATGCCTTGCTATTTAATGAAAACCTGAACAATTTGGCCAGATGGAATTTTGGAGAGGTTTGAAGTTAGATGGTAATATCTTCATTACAGAGCAAGTCAGTGCTCTTTTTCAGAAGAAAGAAGTAGCTAATGTGCTGTGGTGAACACATCATTCCTTGCTGATAAGTGCATTCTCTGGGAAAAAGAACAGGGCTAACAAAGCACCCACATGGTTCCAAGAATCAGAACACCAAGAATCAGAAGAAAGCCAAGAATTATAGAGGCACTGTGGCACAGAGGGTAGTGTCTTCTTAACCCAGCACTGTAGATATAATTTAGAAGCATGCTGCAGATCAAGTAAAAGGGAATGTTATTATAATGACATTAGTGCTTATTATGTTCTCTTCGTTCTTTTTATCTGGCTATAGAAGTAATTATCTGTGACAGTGGCTTGGCTTAATATTAGCACATTGTATAAGATATGTTTTTTAATTGAACAGCTGAATTGGATTGTTTTTGTTATTATGAAGGTAAAGAGCTAGAGCACGTTAGGTGATATGAACATTCAAGTTGCTCTGTGAGTTACCCATGGAGATAGAAATGTTAGGCTAGTTCTCAGACAAAATAATCTGAAAGTTAATCAAGCTCCTGGTATGTCTAACCCCAGTGTAACACCCCTCAGTGCAAAATTATCCCCTGGAAGAACACTCCTGTATCTGCTAATCACAGAAACTGTGTCTACAGAGACATACCAAACAGATTTTCCATTTCCAAGCAGGGCTTCTTAGCATCCATTCTGTGATATTTTGCAATTTCAGGCCACCCATGTTGGTTTATTTTCCAGTGCCTACTAGTGCTTTGGTGTGCCTAGGCAGTCTTTTGCTCAGTCAGCTTTTCTAATTTTTTGAGCAATTAGTTCTAAAGTCTTTTTAGACCATGGTGATGTGAAATGACTCCATGCATTTCAATTCTTTATATAATAGGCCAAAATGCCTTTTTGTTTGTTTGTCTAAATTGATTTTGCAGAGGTAGAATTTCTTTACATTCTTGGAGACCATGATGCATGTAGTTTGGAAAAGGCGGTTTGCTTCCAGAAGCACAGTGGGAAATTTTAGATAATGTTTTTCATTTTTCTGATTATGCTTACGTGACATGCAATAGGAATGGACAATGAACTGGTGCTCAAAATAATAAACTATCTGCCCATGGAAACAAGGCTTTGTAAGCACATAACATTAGTATTTTGGGATTGCCTTTGAATCATTAAGTCAAGCAGAAAACAGCAGCCAACACATATAAATATATATTGACAGAGAAATGAAGCTTTTAGAAAATTTTTGAAGCTCATTTGGGGATTTAGATATTTTAAAAACATTAATTTTGTACATAGGAGCGATTGGGTAAAATAACATCTTTCCATAACACCAGCATTGAGGACAATTTCATATATGACCTAAATGCAACATGACTGAGCTACTTTGTTCCCAGAAGCAGGCTGAAGAGGTACCATCCCTCCAGTATCTACCATCAGGATTCAAAAACTGGTTCATGTGTAAATGTAGCTTCTACATACAATATATAGTTTCAGGATTTCCCCATCCTTACTAAACCCAGTCATTCTGGAGAAGTAATATCCATGACTCAGAAAGAGAAGGAGTTTTTGGTTCTCATATGATGAAAAAACTTTTTCCTGGCAAATGCTTCAATCAGAGAATTCTTCGTAATAAAAAAAAAAACAAAAAAACAGACAAACAAAAACAAATTATGAACCTTTTTAAATGCAAGATTAAATATCTAAATATTCAGAGGACTTTCACCCAATTTTTTTAATTTCTTTCTTAACTATTCTTACAATTAAGACAGAGGTGTCTTTCTGGACATCTTTTCGGTAATAAAAAGGAAACTACTAAGCTCATCTTTGTTGGCAGGTCATTTTCTGCGTGTTCTGTGTGCCTGTATTTTTTAATCACAAGGTCAAGCTTTGTTTCCTCAGCTTCAGTAACCAACTAACTTTCCATACTCAGCTTCATCTGATTAAGTGGTAAAAATCCATGCTGAGCGCCTCAGCATTTTATGTGAGAAATCAGGGTAGATATTAAGAATTCTTGGAAAATTGTTTTGGGCTTTTTTAATTTAGGCAATTGCTTTTAAAATTAACACTATAAGAGTACATTGTGCAATACATATTGTATTAGAAGTAGTGTGGCCAGCAGGACCAGGGAAGCAATGGTTCCTTGTACTCAGTACTGGTGATGCCATGCCACAAATGCTGTGCTCAGTTCTGGGCTCCCCACTAGAAGAAAGACATTGAGGTGTTACAGTGTGTCCAAAGAAGACCAATGAAACTAGTGAAGGGTCTGGAGCACAAGTCCTGTGAGAAGCAGCTGAGGGAGCTGGGGTTCTTTTGCCTGGAGAAAAGGAGGCTTGGGGGGATCATATCACTCTCTACAACTACCTTAAAGGAAGTTGTAGTGAGGTGGGGATCAACATCTTCTCCCATATAATAAGAGATAGCACAAGAGGAAATGGCCTCAAGTTGCCCCAGGAGAGGTTTAGGCTGGATATTGGGAAAAATTTCTTCACCGGAAGAGTTGCCGGTCATTGGAACAGCCTGCCCATGGAAGTGGTTGAGCTACTATCCCTGTAGATATTTCAAAGGCATTTAGATGTGGTGCTTAAGGATATGGTTTAGTGGTGGACTTGTTAGTGCTACATTTGTAGTTGGACTGACGATCTGAAGCTTCTTTCCAACCTAAACAATTCTATGATTCTGTAATTCTAGATTTGAAAATTGAGTTCTCAAACAATGAGAAATGACGATAATGCTTCTTGCTTCTAGAATAATTGCATGGGTATATATTTTTATATGGTTTTAATTATACCATCATATATCAACATTATGACATGTTTTTCCTGGAGCCACTGCCCAGAAGCTAAGGATCACTGCAATTGTCAGTGCTGTCTTTTTCTCTGAAAGCAGGGCAAACTGGTTTGACTTTTTTTCTAATAGTCTGTACCAAAACCACGACAGAAAAGAAGATTCTACTAAACCTAAGTCTTTGCTGCATAAGTAATTCTATGTCTATGGGCGTACTGAAAGAATAAGCCATGCAGTATACTCAGGGACCATGCTAAGTAGGTCAATATATTAACTTCTTATATTTAATTATTCATATTATATTTAAATAGTATATTATGATTTTATATAAATATAATTTTAAAATTAATTATAAACTAAACAATCTTTTAGAAACACATGACTTTTGTACTGATTATGACCATGAATAAAGACAAATTTGCACATTACAAAACCAATTTTTTGCATTGTTTGTTACATTCAGGATATTCCACTGAATTTGTGAAAGAAAATGTTCAAAACTTCAGAAATGCCAGAACAAAAGTTAACCACAGTACTCTACATTTTCCCTATGAAAGGACACCTGCCTCATTTATTAGTGCTTCTGAAGATAAACCAGGCTTTTGTGTGCATGATGACTTCGTCTGGAAGATGAATGAGGCAAAGATTTGAAAGAAAATAAAAAATGATTCCATAGAGTGCCATGGTTGTCCTTCAGGGACCACCTCACTCTATGTTTCTCCCATGAATTCTTTGTGTGATCTTGGCCAAGACTTTTTAAATCACAGTTTCTTCAAGGCGTTAATTGAGTGTATGTTACTCATTTTCTGAAACTAATTTAAGATTCCTAGATCTTGATTTGTAGAAATGCTGAGCACTCACATCTGCAACTGAAATCAATAGATCCTGCATTTTGAAAAAGCTCTGCCCTGTGGAAAAGCAAGTAAGCCTGTTTCAAGTTGGTTACGCCACACTGATGGATACATTGATTATTTTGCCTTCTACTTTCCATGTATCTTGATTTTTCATTTGTGAAATCCATATAGTAATAATAATAACAGCTTTGGTATTCTTTTAAGAAAATGAACTAATTAGGTCAGAGTTTCAACAAGTTATAGACTAAAAAATGTAGACCAAGATGATCTTAAAAGGATTCTTTAGGTGTTTCACTTAGATTTTGAAGCTTTAAATATAACCTATAATATGAAATGTTGAAAAAATAAACTTAAATAAGAGCTTATGGGTTGTCTTTTTTTTAATATTCAAAATATTTTGTATTGAAAATATTTCTCTTAATAAAGAAAAAAATAAAGCTAGATTTTAAAGTACTAATGTGGTTTATTTTCAAAAGTATCTCAGTGGAATATTTGTCTTTCAAAATCTGAACTTTTACCAAAACCCCAAAATTTTTCCTAAAATGTAGTTCTAGCAATACAATTCTTCACAGACTGCTGTGAAGTTTATCAGTGGCTATAAATCAAGGGAACTAGACTCACAGAATCATAGAACAGTTTGGGCTGGAAGGGACCTTACAGATATCCAGTTCTAATCCCTCTGCCATGGACAGGGATACCTTCCACTTGACTAGGTAGCTTAAAGCCCCTTTCAATCTGGCCTTGAAGATTTCTAGGGATGTGGCAGCCCCAGCCTCTCTGGGCGATCTGTGCCAGTGCCTCACCACCCTCAGAGTGAAGAATTACTTCCTGCTACCTAGCCTAAATCTAACCTCTTTCAGTTTAAAGCCATTCCCCCTTGTCCTGTCACTTCATGCCCTTATATAAAGTCCCTCTTCAGGTTTCTTGTAGCCCCCCCTTTAGGTACTGCAAGGCTTCTATAATGTTTCAGTGAAATCTTCTCCAGGCTGAAAAAGCCCAACTCTCTTAACCTGTCTTTATAGGAGAGGTGCCCTCTGATCATCCTTGTGGCCCTTCTCTGGACTTGCAGGTTCACTTTGAGACCTGAAAAGATATCTAGGGCTTTTCTTTTTTATTTATTGCTCCTGCTTTTTTTCTTTTTAAGGTGCTAGGAGTGTCATCTACTGTGTGTTTCAGAACAGAAGCTGGAATGTTTTCATGTGTTTTGTCTTCTTGCATTTTACCCAGAGATAAACAGAGACCAGTGGGTACCATGGTGGCATGTTGTTTTTCCATGTTTTCCTGTTTCAGACAGCAATGTTATTTTTGATGATAAGCTTCCTAAGCACTCCTGTCAGTGACAAGTACAATTTAGGTAGCCTCCTTCTTTCCTCCCTGCCTCATTTGTGCAGGTACGTTTCCTACCAGAATGGTATTTCTAACTGGGGCAATGATCAGACAGAAACCAGATACTTCTCAGGGTCACCTGAAACCCTGTTTTTTTCTCTTATATCACACTATGCAAACGTGCTGGGGCAACTGGAAGGGCACTGGAGGGGGAACGGTGGCTGGAAAAAGCAGCTGTGCAGCGCAGAGGGAACATAGACTGACAAGCATTACCTTAAAGAAATGCCTGTGAAATCTGGGCCTAGCTTAAACCAGAGCAAATGAGATGTAGAGATGGTGTCTTTCTAGGAATAAAGTTTACCAATTCTTTTAAATAATGGATTGCTTTAATGTTACTCAGGGAAAAAAAAAAAGATATTGTTAGAGAACAGAGCTGTAAATACCCTCAGGCAATTTCATATGGAGAAATGAAACAAAAACAAAATGAGAAGTCATTGGCAATATGAACCTCTACTGATTAAATTTGATCTTATGAGCTCTGCTGGAAAACACAGAAACACTACAGAGCAAACTTACTTGACAATAAGTCACAATGCTGAATAAAGTTTACAACAGTATGAATGGTCTTATCAAGAGAATGTAAAACAGCACTTCCAAGGAACAAAAATAACACTCTCTACTGTCTTTATTCCTGTTATAAAACCAGCAAAAATTAAGGGTCCACCTGCCCACCATTTCCTCTTGTCTTAGTAAACCCTAATGGCTCATGTCACCAGGGTTAGAGTCCACAGAGATTATTTTTTTTTATGTACATTATGAAAACCATTTACCTTGCTGTTTTTCCACAATTCAATATTCAAGGCATACTTCAGCTTGATATTCAAATAATGTAATTTAAATTCTCCCCAGTAAAATATTTCTAATGGACAGTACTGAAATGCACAGCAAGCAGATAATCACTTTTCCTCTAAATGTACTAGTAGTATTGTATTATCCATAAGCAAAAGAAGAAAGTAATTTCAAGGAATTTTTGTTTCATGTGGCTTCATCATTTTCCTGTGGAATAGTACCTTTCTGAACGTCAAATTGCACTGACAATTAATTTGGGGTCTGAGGTATCAAACCTTCTTGAAATTATTGTGGTACGCTTCAGCCATCATGCTCTTTTATCACTACCTTTCTTTACGTGAAATCATTCAGCCTCTATTCCAGACAATTCTATGGTCAGTTTGCCCAAAAAAGGGGCTGATCTTAAACGAGTCTGCAGTGCATTCCACAGAATGACTATAAAAGTTGTATATAAAGTCCTAACTTGAATTGCTGTCTGTACTCAACGTAAAAGTCTTGGCTGTGCATTAGCTTCCTGAAGTGGCAGTCTGGTTTCCAGGCAGGGTAGGGCAGCCTGCACTGAGAGCATATCTTACTGTTGCTACTGCCATACAAATTAGTCACATTAAACTAGCCATAGTTACTTTACCTCTGCATTAACTACAGGCGTGCTTTCCAGCTGCAGTGTAGACAAACTTCAGCTAGAACAAAGAAATATCTGGATTTAATGCATCAGACTGTCTGAGCTGGACTGTGGGTGGCAGAGCCATTATAAAGATGCATGGGTAAGTGAAAAGACTGTGGTGAGAGCAAGATGAGATATTGTGGATGTTGTCAAAGAGGCAGTGTTGCTAGACATTGTTGTTGCTCGGATGGTTTGATCCTCCACTGCCTGCAGTAAAGTAATGTTAGAAGAAATGCATCTACAACTCTGGACAACCTGTTCCAATGTCTCACCACACATCAAAGGATTTTTTCCTAATGTCCAATCTAAATCTGCCCTCTCTGAGTTCAAAGCCATTCCCTCTTGTCTTGTCACTGCAAGCCCTTGTAAATAGTCCCTCTTCAGATTTCCTGTCAGCCCCTTTAGGTACTGGAAGGCTTCTCTAAGGTTTCCCTGGAGCCTTCTCTTCTTCAAGCTGAACAAGCCTATCTCTCTCAGCCTGTCTCTATGGGAGAGGTGCTCCTGCCCTCTGAGTATCTTCTTGGTCGTCCTCTGGATGCACTAAAGCAGGTCCACATCCCTCTTGCGTTAGGGACCCCAGAGCTGAACACAGTGCTGCAGATGGGCCCTCAAGAGAGTAGAGTAGAGGGGCAGGATCACATCCTTCAACCTGCTGGTCATGTTCCTTTTGATGCAGCCCAGAATAAAGTTGGTTTTCCGGGCTCTGAGAGCACACTGCCAGTTCATGTAGAGCTTCTCATTGATAAACACCCACAAGTCCTCCTCAGTTCATTCTCTGCCCTTCTCTACCTGTGCTTCTTGCCCCGACACAGGTGCAGGACATTGTACTTGGTCTTGTTGGACTTCATGAGGTTTGCACAGGCCCACCTCACAAGCGTGCCAAGGTCCTTGCTGTGACTGCACTCCTTCCCACTGTCCATGTCGGTAACAAAGATATTGAATAACACCAGTCAGCTGAGGAACATCACGCATCACTGGTCTCCACTTGGATATTGAACCACTGAGTGCAACTCTGTGAGTGCAACTATATAGCCCATTCCTTACCCACCAAGTTTTCCATCTGTCAAACCCACGTTACTCCAATTTAGGGACAAGAATGTCATGCAGGGCAGTGTCAAAAGTCTTGCAAAGTCCAGGTAGGTGGCATCTATCTCTCTTCTCTTATCCAGCAACACCATGGCCCCATCGTAAGATGCCACCAAATTTGTCACGCATGATTTATCTTTAGTGCAGCCATGTTGGCTGCTGCCAATCATGCCTTTGTTGTCCATGTGCTTTAGCATAGTTTCCAGCAGGATCTGTTCCATGATCTTGCCAGGCAGTAAGGTGAGACTCAATGGTCTCTAGTTCCACAGGTATTCCTTGTTCCCCTTTATAAAAATGAGAGGTATAGTCCCTTTTTCCTGTCAGCAGGAATTTCACTGGATTGCCATGACTTCTCAAATATGATGGCTAGGAGCTTGACAACTACATCCACCTGTTCCTTCAGTCAGGATCTACAGATGTATCTCATCAGGTCCCACAGACTTGTGCACCTTCAGGTTCTGTAGTTGGTCTCAAACCCGATCTTTTACAATGGGAGGTTCTTCATTCTGCCACTCCCAGCCCTTGCCTTTTGTAACTTGGGCAGTGTGGCTGCAGCTCTTGCCATGTGGGAGTTATAAGATTTTATTGCCTCACATATGCATAACACAGTTCCTATATTCTCTTTCTAATATTTAGTGATAGAATTTCAAAAGGCTTCCCTTTTGAAGGCAGCTGCTTACCTACTGTGTTTGGTGACCCTCGCTGCAAGGCATGAGGCAATCACAGAGATTATCACAATCCAAAGAAATAACATTTAATATAAATTTTCAGAGAGAAATTCAAATTGTGAGTGAGCTGAATTTCTGATCTGGACTCTTGTGTATGTATTCTAAAGGTTAAGCATGTAAACCTTAATGAATGCGTGAACAGTAACACGTAGAAAGGTAAAATTCCTATCAATACAGACAAGCAGTCCTTTTCTTCATTTCATGGAGTTGGCCATATCCAGCAGCACACCTGCCTGAGCTAGCCAAAATTCCTGAGCTCAGGAAAGACAAATCTGTAGAGAAAACATAAAGTTTCGCACACATCACTTCTGTAGGTCTTCTTCCATATAAATCTTTTCCTGATAGAAAATGTCAAACCGAGTTGCTGGATCAGCCATATCTTCAGATGTGTCTGATAGTCCCAACCCATTCTGGCATTCGACTCACTTCCTCTGTTGCAATCCTGAAGCTTCTGAAATCCTCTGTGTTGCCACCAGGCTGCTGGAGCCTTGTAGGTGTTCCAGCCCTGGGGGTTCATGGCTCACTGACTAAGTGCAAGTCTAAGTCTTCTCATTTTATCAACTTCAAAAAATAGCAAAAAAAAAAAAAAAAAAAAAAGAAAAACAAGAGAAAAGTGTCTGCTTTTCTATTACTTTGACTGAGAACACCTGTGATGCAACAATGGACTTTACTGGGTGAGAAAACAACTGAAAATACTTCTGCATGTGTGCATGAGTGTTATACTACACCTTAAGCAAGACCTCCAGAATTCTGCAAGAAAAAGCTCTCTGTGCATCTCAACCTTTATGGGTTATCTAAAGATTTTTTAAAATTCTCCAGTATCTTAACCTGTACCAGAATTAGAATAAAAACACAAATTTTCTGTAGGGGTAGTCCAAAGGAAACATTTTTCCTGCAACTAGAATTGCCTTGTGCTTACTTCAGTTCCACTTAACTGAGTATCTTACTGGCTGGGATTTTATTTTATTTCACTAATCTAAAGAATCCACTGCATTCAGAGAAGAGAAAGAAGAAGGCTTCTTAAAATTGGATACTGTTGATAAAGTACTGAAAAGTTCTCTTCCTGAAAACAATAACCTACATCTAATGATAAGAAATCACCAGCAAATTCCATTACGTTTGTGGGCTTGACATGCGGTGCTTATTAAATGTAGGAACAAAACCACTTTATACATCATAATGTTCACATTACAAATTCACTGCTTATAATGGTGCTGCAAGTGTGTATGCAATTTTTCTGAACTTATGAAATATATTTCTGACACCTCAGGTATTGATGTATGCATGTACGATATTGTCCCACTGCAGTAAGGGAGACTTAACTGATGTCTTCAAGATTTGATTTATTACAAGTAAATATGATTGCCTTCATAATCTGATTTTATTATGTTCGGGGCTCTCGCAGGTAAACTTTTAGTAGAAGGAAGAAGACCAGTTTTATTAAACCAGTCTATTTCAGCAAACCAAATAGCTTCTTGGCAAGAAAAAAAAAAAAAAAGGAAGGAAAGAAAGAAAGGAAAAAATGAAGGTCAAGAAGGAGAAGGATAAAGGAGAGGTTTTTTTTACATATTCTGGAATGTTGACAGTTACTTTCTGCCTCTGTTAGACAAGAAGGTAGAGAACTCACCTGTTCATGTCACTGAACCTCTGCAGGATCGAGGCAAATGCTGCCACAAGAACTTCTGTAGTTGCGACATTACTTCAATATTTCCTCAGAATTCCCTGCTATAAAGTGTGGTATCAACTCCTAGAGTATTTGTTTTGCACCTTATGAAACCAGAGCTGTGCAGAAGATAATATTTCATATATAATTCTGTGCAGAATTTAAGTGTTTTTTACCTCATGAAGATATGAGATTACATATATTGACCCTTCAGTAAAAAAAAAAAAAAAGTCACAGTGCCATTCTTTGTCTTCCCATGCTGGTGTGCCAATTAGTACCCAGGTTGTATGCAGTTATATTCTGCTATATGCAAGCTAAAAAGGTTTTCTTCATATTGTTCAAAAATTTTCTGTAGAGCTGAACATGCTTTGTTATCTTTTATGTTGATGTAAACACTGAGCAACCCACTAAGGTCAGTATAGTTGTGAGCACCTTATCATATGAGCAGAAAAGAAATCAGGTGGCTAACTGAAAGAGTTGTCAAGCCAGTGTTTCAGCAAGCTGGAGAGCACCCATCCAGTACGAGCAGACAGCAATTTAAAAGATGTTTGATCAAAGCAATTGTTTGATTTGAGAGAGTCAGTGATGACATGTTGGTTATTGTGGGATACCCTTTCCTGAAAAGATTTAGAAATCCTGGATATGCATTCTGTTAAACAATGCTGTCCAGTTGCATGTCTTTTCAGGCTGTTAATGTACTTTTTGGCTATAAGTTCATTATAGCTATAAGTGCATTATGTAAGTGCACTATCATGCATTATAGCTAAATTCAATAGGATCCTTTAACTTTAAAAAAAAAAAATGAATTAAGACAGCATGGAAAGAAATGTTTCAGAGAGCTAGCTACCTTATTTTTCTGTTTGCATTTAAAAATTAAATTAAAATAAAATAAGTATAAAATATAAAAACAAATCAAATCAGATCAAATAAATAAAACATATGGTCAAAACTGCAGTTTGGCTTCTTTGAAGTACTGAGCTGGGTCTTCTGTCCCACCTGATTATTTTCATTAAGTTCCTTTTCAAATGTAAAAATTGGCACAAAAACTCGGTTGAGATTCTACCTACATCCTCCAAAATCTATTTAGCTAAGCTAATGACACTTTATGGCAATTCTTGGAATGCTTATTTGCTTCAAAAGGAAATTAAGCATTCTGTTTAAATGAGGAAAATCTGAGTTGTCTCAGTAAGATCAAATAGGCATGTAGGTTTTAAAAACTGGAAAGCAGCTTCTGTTTTATTGCTGATGTGGGTAGAAGGGCAGTCAATCTGAAAGAACAGCAAGAAAGCACAGAGAAAAGAACTTTACAATTTTTTCCTGTATCTCCATATGCAACTTATTACATACTGCTATTCAACAGCATTGCATAGAGATGGCTTTTTCTCACCTATTTTGATTTTACTGTATTCATGACCATTTGCTGTCAGCAATAACACACAGACTTATTTCCAGCTGATGTATCTGTCTCAGACTTGACTTAATTATTCCTGTTACTTTTGGTGTTCTTTAAATAGGAAAAGTGGTAACTATACCTCTCCAGCTACATGGACAAAGGCTTAATTCTGTTTCACTCTAAACTTATTGCATGTGTTGTTTTTCAGGGAGTTGAGTTATTCTTACACCAAAGCAAGTCCAGAATCACATTCAGAGAATGAAAAGATGTTAAGTCCCAGATGTATAAATCTAAGGAGCAAAAATTCCATCATATCCAGGCCACAGATGAACTCATTCCACCAGCTCTCAGAGACGGACTAGGAAAAACACCACATTATTAATGTGCGTGTATGTGTGCATTTCCTTGTATGAAATACATATTTAGACCCTGTCAGTGGGAAATAAAATCAGAAATATATATTTTTATTTTTTCAATGGAATTAATTTCTTCAACAAAAGGTAAGAAAAAGTTTAGTTACCCTGTAAACATAGGTCTCTGACATGGTATAAATATAATATGTGATGGTGGTCACTATAATGGAATTTTCTTTCATCCAGTAGAGATGACTGTACATAATCCATTAGTGGCTTGGCTTTGCTCTGCCACCTGTGAGTTATGTAGTCATTCTCAACTCATGAAAATGAAATATGTTGTACTTCCTGACATCAGAAACCCTATATTTATGAATACATACAAAGCAGAATACATTAATGAGTATGGTACTGGGCTCATCTCTTGACCCAGATACACAGGAGCCTATATAGTGTGTTCATAAATAGGTCTTAATATGTGGTTATATAACTGTAATTATATAGGTTTGAGGGCACCATTTCTAGTAAATTAATGAATTATTTTTATTGAAGATATGCCAAAAGATGTGTTTTTTACAGCGAACTCAGCCAGGAAGTACTTACCAATACATGAACAAAGACAACACTTTCTGCTCTAAACACTTGAACTGAAAAACTCAGAATGTCAGCTAATGCAAATGACACACAGAGTCATAACAACACATTATTTTCATTTATATAACTTCATTTTATGACACAATCAATGATACATTGAAAGTAAAATGACAATAGCATCATGAATCTCTCTTTTTTTTCCCTCTCTCTCTCTACATTTTTTTTTTTTTGATAAATAGAATCCTGGCTAGCATTTGAAAGAATTCATCATTTCCTCATTTGGTAATTTCTTGTGGATTAAAACACCGCATGACAGGAGATTTTCTAATACCAAAACCAAACCGTTTGAATAGAAATAAATGTGTTCTCTGTAAGGTGCTCATTCCCTGTCAATCCAGTACATCTCATGTGCACTAAATTCACTTCAAAGAGTCCATGGGAATTACAATTGAATTCTTCAGGTGAGTTGCTGCGCTTGTTTTTAATTTCATTACAATATATTAAGCCCATTCAGGACACTTTACATCAGATACTTGATGAGATAGTCTTCAGGATTCTGTTACGGGATCCATATGCTGCAGTACAGTTTTCTGTAAATGCGTCTGTACCCCACATGCGCCTAACAAGCCCTGGGTTTTGTCTAAGATTTTATTCTCAATCTTTTCATAGGAAGTCGAAAACTACAAAACCATCCATCAGCTAAGGAAGGTTGCAGTACTAAAAACTAAGGGAGTGAATATTCTTAGCAAATTCTTTACCACTTGTACATGAAAACAGGAGAGGTATTCTAGGTTTTAATGACAATTTATTTCAGTGGTGTAAAGCTGGGGCATCTTGTGATGTCTTGTGTTTGGGAAGCCTGTGATAGACAATGTGACAGTAGGTAGTAAGTATGCCCAAAGACATGTGAATAGGCTCACTACAGAATTTTGCTTAGCATTCACTGATGTCTTGTAGGATTTGACAGAATGTGGAGATGTTGTGTTGACTGCTCTGTTTACAACAAGAAGAGTAGTGCAGATTTAGGACTTAAGATTTCACAAAAATGACAAACAAAAGATGACTCTTTCAATCAAAAAAAAAGTGATTTTTCAAAAAAAATTACTGTACCTTTGCTTACAAAAGATTCTTCTAAACAATATAGCTAGACTGTCTGGTCTTAGCTTTGAGAAAGTCAAGGAGAGGAATGGGTTCAAATGAGTCTGATCTACATCTGCTTGCCCTGGATGTTCCTGTGTGTTGCTTAATAATTTCCCTCTCTTCATTGGTTTGATTGAAAGTTTATAAAAAAAGATGAGGATGCTCTATTTTTTGAGTGTTTGTTTTTTTTTTTTAGTTCAGAGGAGGATTTGGTTATGGGTCAGGATTACTGGAGGATTTTTCGACAGAGACAGTAATGGAACAGTCTTTTGTTGTTTTGCTGTCTGTACAAACGAGCAGTAGCAGGGGATTATTAAAACCCAAAGTGCATTCTAAGATCTGAATTCGTCAGCTGTATACACAAAACGATACGGAATACACCTGATGGTATGTCACCCAAAACATCATTCATTCTCTCTACTGCAAAGTGCAAAACTAAATTCAGACAAAAATATAATATTTATTACATGTAAGTCTCAACACTGATCTGCTCTCCAGAGGAGCAAAAAACTTCACCTGAAACTGACTCATGTCCAACATGATGAATCATAACATAAACCAGCCATATGTAAGTAGGTGGTACACAAACAAGCAAAATGTAAAATTAACGTGGTATGTTTATAGAGTGGAATTTCCAAATAAAGAGGGAAACTATTAGTTTATTTTCAAGAGAGCGACAACTTTGAAAATGCAGTTTATCACGCAAAGGTGAGACTGAAGCTCAAAGATGCTTTCTTCAAAATGGAAGACTTGCATCCTCAAGTTCCCATAGTCAAGGCTTGATTTTAAATAAGTCCAAGGAAAATCCTGCATAGTCTTCAAGTTGGGAAAGAAATTACATCACAATATATAGCAGCCTGGCACAACAGTACCGAGAACAATGGGAGAGGAAGTTAAAAGATTAACCCTAACCACATTGTGAAGGCTGCCAAGAATAAGCTTTCCATATTGGATGTTAATCTTCAGATACATGTCAATGTCGTTTCTGGCCCTGATGTTCCATATAATGTTTTCTGAAACATTTTTTATATCAGTCAACATGTGTACAGATAATCAGGCCAACAAATTTAAGTCAAGGAAAGGTGAGTAAAAGGTGTTGGGGGAGTCAGGAGTTTGTGAAAATGTATATATAAAGACAAGAGAAAGAAGATGTATATTGTGTTTCTAGAGGAAGAACAAAGGTTTGTGACTTTTCCCTCCCTGTTTATAACAGACCTCTCCTTCTTTCATGTGTCCTGCTAAGAAAAAAATAAATGTTATTTTCTACCTTTCTCTGACAGTGTTTCTCCTTCTGCCTTTTCCCTAGTGAAACAGAAGGTTTTCTGGATCCTGGTTTCAATCTCTTACTCTTGTTTGTATGGATGTGGGTGTTTTCAGGACATCCCTGGACAGTTATTAAACCACTGACTGGTGTAGGCTCTGTTACAGATGGATTTTATTCAAGACTGGTGCTATTATATTAATGGGTTTAATTTAAACAGGACTAGCCTTGCTAGCCAAATTACTGCCATTTAAATCAATTGGCTTAGGGGAAAAAACAGTCTGACCATAGCCATTAGACTTCAATTTATTACTGTATCAGTTTTTTAAACTGGGTAGGGCATATTGCTCAGTGTCTGTCCTCCCACCCTCTGGTGCTGTTTTTCTCCCCTCCCATACAGTAATAAAAGATACACAGGAAAAAAAATATCTGAAACATCACATTAATTTAAAGTCAGTGTTTCATGAGCAAAGACCAGATATCTTGTGAAAGAGACTCTCCATAGGACCTGATACTTGTCTTTGATGTCACCTCATTAAATTGAGATTCAAATGATCTAACAGATGTGTTAGTTTAAAAAGACATTTTGCTGCATTTTTTTAAGATATAAAAAAGTCGCAATCCCTTTTTCTTTTTTTTTTTTTTTTTTTTACACATTTCAACCTGATTCAAATAAAAAAGCAAAAGGGAAGAAAATGCTTTAGATGTGCTCTTTTGATTTTTTCCAATCTTGCCTGAATAAAATGGAATGGGAGATCAAGAACACTCAATTAATTTCAACACTGGGTGTCAGAGGGAAAAGAAGAGGGAGGAGGGGGTGGAATATTATAGATGCACAACACTTAACAAATGCATAGATTGAAAGAAGGAAATATGGGGGGGGAGAGATAAAAAACCATGTCTGTGTTTTATTGCACTCGGTAAGCTTTTCACTTGTATTTATAGCTGCAATTATATCTCAATGAGGTTTGTCTACAGTGTTGGCTTCACGCTAATTTTCCCCCTCACTGCATTCTTGGAATAGGCTCGGACTGTTTATGAACCAGACATATTGACCTCATTTACAGCTAGCAGTTTAAATCCATAATTTTTCCACCCACAATCCCTCTTTGACATTCCGGCGATGTGGCCGGCTCACTGAGACTGAACTAAAAGTCTCACACTTCATTGAACACCATTATGCGGCTTTATGCTTATAAGCCTGTTTCCCTCGGCTGCCTTTCAGCTTTGCTGGAGATCCGTTTGGCCACAGGCCGGCAGTGATTAACTGGAAGAATCCAATAAATCAGCCTGTCAGCCAGCAGGCTCTCCTCACTGTGTCTACAAATCGACATTTGGATTTGCACTCTCTCCCCCTCACCTCCCTTCACTCTCCCTCCCTCTCTCAGCCCGCCTCCCTTGCCTCTCTCCTCTGCCACTAACCTCATCTCCCAGTGCTCTTTGCCTGTCTTCCCTGGGGACCACAAGCACCTCTTTTCTCCCTGCTATAAGGTGAACTTGAAGGAAGGCTATTGTTAGTATGGCTGTACCTTGCAAACAGTCATTTGGTGTTACAAGTTGCTTTTGATTTGTATGCTATGCCAGTCCCTCTCCTTTTCCCTTTTCATTTTAATTCCCCCCTGTTAACTCTTGCAATTCTCAGCAGCAGCCACAGAGGGAGGACGGTGATTAAGTGAAAGGGATGGGAAGACAGACTCTTTTACGCTGCCCTTCCCATCTGCTGTTAAAACAACAATACAGGGAGCACAAACCCAGGAAAACAGCATTGCTTGCCACTGAAGGGGTGTGCAGTGGCTCTGCAAGCTCTGTGTGACCTGACCCTTACTACTGCTTTTATATTAGAAAACTATAACTAGGTATTCTGCTTGTTTGTTTGTGTGGGGTTTTTTCCTTTGGTTTCAGCTTTTTGCTAAGTGCTGTGCTCACAGCCACTGTGCTCCCACATTGGCATGCTCGCAGATGCCTGGCTGCTGCTGCTTTGCCAGGACCCCCAACTGTCTCTCCTCTCTACCCCCTTTCTTTGGTTGTGCCTCAAAGAAAAGAAAGCCCAGAACCCAAGTGCCCACTATTCCCTAAGTTCTGGATGCCCAGATAGGGCTCTTCTTTCCTCTATATTGCCCCTGGTCTTAATTTTGGGGCAGTGCTTGGCTTTCCTCCATCAGTATTCCCTCTGTGGCCACACACTTCTTCCCTCCAGGATTACTTCTGCTCTAAGAGAACAAGCATTTTCTTGGCATTCAGAGGTCAAAAAAAGCATGCAGTCCTGCCAAATGTCTGGTAAGAAGGAGAACATAGTTTCCAAAACCTCCTGCAGCACCCCACTGAGGACTCTTCCTCAACACCACAGCACTGCTGCCTGTGGCACATGTGTGGCACAGAGAGGATAGACCTGGGTTAGAGATGATCAGTTTCCTTCTGCCACCCAAGTAGCTGCTGGGTGTGACTGCTGATGACATTCTGGATATGTTCACTGTCCCTTCAAATGCATCCAGAAAAGAAAGACACAGCTGGACAGGACTGCCTATCTCATGAAGTTGAAAAACTAGACACCACAAGTCTTGGGCTTTTAGCTTAAATTTACACTAAACAAATTGGAAAACCTGGCAGGCTTATTTCATCTCTCCAGTTCGCTAACCATGTTCACCTTTTCCTACTGATGTTGGCTGTTCACAAGCCCTATTCTGTGGTCCAAGAGAGCATCATTTGCCCTATACCCAAATACAGGGAGTGAGGGGAAAGCAGTAACTCTGCCTATCCCCACTGTCCATGGGCATGCATTCGCTGCTCATCAACTCCATTGCCCTGGTCTTTTTTTTCTCACTATGACTCTAAACTAAAGTTGCCATTTGGCTCTAAGAGAATACATTGGGCTGTGACGGTAAAATTAACTGGGACTTAGATATGGGAGTTCCATGCGTGTCCAGAAGTAACAGATTTAAAGGAAGTGGAAGAGACTGGTAGCTCCTAATTAGAAACCCCCTGCAATGGCAGCATGGCTCCTTGTGGGCGGCAGGAGCTGCACCATCTCACACAGGCAGACAGGCAGAATTACCAAATGGGTTTTAACCAGTAGGACTTTCTCCACTCTTATCTCCTTATATGGCTGCCAGAATAACTTGTTCAGCGGAAAATGCTACTATCAGTGTTTTCTCCTCCTCTCCATGGTTTTGCAGGAAGAGTGTCTGACTCCCTCCTTTCATTTAATTGCATTGCTTTATTAAAAATGGCTGAAGAGACATGTGAAATGTTTTCCTTCAGGTCAGAAGGTAATTTTATTTAGATCTCACACAAACAAAATATATGAAAGGAAAAAGTGGCATTTTCATTGAAGTTCAGAGCACCTTTATTTTCCTTCTTGCAGGAAATCCTGTACTCTCTTTGGCAATAACCTATAAAAAGTAAAAAGCATGTAGCTGCACTGAAATTTACGTCTTAATAAGAATACACTTATACCCCATACAGCTTCTGGCTAGGCTTATTAACCACTTAAGTGGCCAAGATCAAGACCTCAGTGAGCTGTTGTAGTGATGGATTCCACAAATTAGTTATAGACTGAGGGCCTTTCTGAAATTTGGTTGCTTTCAGTATCCACCTGCTCTCATGCTCTTTGGAAGAATAAATCAGAGCTGACAATTTACTTTCTCTAAATTGTTCTATGTGTCTCTGACTTCATCCTCCATGAACTAAATAATCTCATTCTGCCGTTATATAAAGGTGTCTTCCTGATTCTATTTTGTTCTTCAGCATCTTCTATTTGAAATTTGTTTCTCTCACAAGAAAATACTGTTGGCCAAATTTGCAGGCTCTGAAAAAGCTTGTGAATCAGTTTCTGTTATGGTATAAACTTTCTGGAAAGACTCATATATGAGTTTTCCTACTTTATTAAAATTATATCAACAAATTACCTGTAAATGTTATTGGCTAGCAAAACTTCTACCAATGTAAACTTTCATGTAATTCTTAACTTAGTCCACAGTAACAGGCTTTGAGCATTGAAAATTGAGAACATTCAAAATTTAGATTTTGTTTCTTCAGATTTATCTCCAATTTTACTTTTCAACAAATTCTAATTTTTGCCTATTTTTACCTGCGTGCATCAGTATGGGATTTCTGACTTTCTCTACATTCTAATTGACTTATTTTGGTTTGTATGTCAATGTGTTTTAATTCCTGGTGTCCTTGTTGTTTGGCTTTTTTTAAGTATTTCTCACTTTTCACTCTTAAGTCCAGTATATGTTCAGTTTGATACATGAAGTAAGATGATATTTACAGCTGGAGATGCTGAGGTAGAAATAAAATTATTTATTTTATATTTAATTGAAATATATAGGCACTTCTTAGAGAGTGAAGAATTGCAGTCCTGATAGATAAACCTGTTTGAGCCCGACAGGTCTCTCTGAGCAGCTGTACTAAGACATTGCATTCAATGTCTTGCCACCTGTGTTTTACCTCCCCATGTGGGAGATACATGTAATATATATATAGAATACATGGGGGGGGAGGGTGTTGATATATAAGTATATATTACCACCTTGTTAGTTGGAGACTCGAGAAAAGCAATTCTGAGAGATTTCTCAGCTAGGCTGGGGGAAATGAAACAGAAGATTGATTGCTTAGATTGTACTCGAGAAATGCAGCTGCCTTCCTGGAGTAAGAGAACAGCAGTAAAAACCAAACCTGCTGTAAACCCCGAACAGCCAGGGCTTGGGATTCTGTCTCACTCATCCGTTTGATGTATGAGTTGATCCTTAGAGGCGATCATATTTGATCAAGGTCTGCTTGCTGTGTCTGGGCAGCCCCAGGAGTGCTGTGTGTAGCAGGGGCCACCCAGGTGTGTGTTGGAGGAAATTAAGCATCTGCAGCTGAGGCAGAGGTGAGCGGAAGAAGGGCTGGATTATTTATTCTCTGCAACAGATGGGAAAATGCTGTTTTGCCTCTCTTGGTAGGGAAGTGAGGGCTGCTTGGGATGACCATGACTCCAGCACTTGTAGCTTTATTTAGTGCTACCTGGGGCTTGGCAGCAGGTAGAAAGGGATAAAGATACCAGAAAATGTCCCTGCCAAAAATGAGGACCTGCCTCTGTAATCCTTACTGTGCTCCCAATCTGCCTACTGTTCAAACAGGGTGCAAGAAGATATTTCTGAGTATTGGTATGCAAGTATTTGTGCAGTTTTAATTCAGTCAAAAAGTGATAAAACTGATTAATTAATAGCAGTCACTTTGCATTACTGAGTCTTAAAATGTCTGCCTTCTAGTATCTAATGCTTTGCTGCCTAGGAAGAGGATTCCCCTAGCCAAATGGGCATTTCCATGATTAAGATAATGAAATTCAGTCTGATTCATGTCCACCTTCTTGTTTTTAAAGCTAGATGTCATTATCCGATATAGTACTATGCTATTTCTTTCTTGCTACTGACTTCTATTATTAATTACCTTTGGTGTCTCAGTCAACAAATATGCTTTCATCCTGGGTGGTCTTTCAAGCTAGGTCTGATGGACCTAGGTTGCATTTGAAAACATGCTTAAAGAAGGAATTGGCTGCCTTTTAACTGTGCAACTGGAAAGACTTATTATTCCTGTTTAGCATCAAATTAAGCTGTTTCCAGCAGCTGCTGTTAAATTTGCAAAGCTTCAGAAGCAGCTACACATCATACTTTGGGTAGAAAGTTAAACTAAAGCCTTTTTTTTTTTTTTTTTTACAGCAGAGTGCCTTCAAGTTATCTCATTAAGTCTGTATTTCCCAGCTATGATGTTGTCACTTCCCTCCAGGCCCCAATATCTTTGATCAGAGATCCAGCCTGAGAAACAGAGGTTGGAGGCTGAGTCCCGGGGATGTTCAATAACATGTGTTCTTGGTCCCTTTTCCTGAGGCAGTTCTCTGTAGCTAACTAGGTTTTTCCCTGCCCTCTGTTGCAGGAAGAAATGTCCTTTTTTTCCATTTCCCTCCCTTTCCACCTCCCAGTTTCAATTCAGACTTGCTACTCTGCCTCCTGCTCCTGGCCACATTCTGACTCTCACGGCAAGAACTGTAGCACAAGAGTAGTAAATGCATTTCAGAGGTCCCACTGACAGCAGTGCCAACTACGACAACAAAGGAAGAGCTGTAGGTTCACAGCAGTAGGAGCAATAGCTAGAAACAGGTCATGCAGCCTATAAATAGAGGAGACCACGCTCAAGAACCCCCCTGTCTCACTAGACACTTGATGTCTACTTAGAAAACAAGAAGCCTCCTGCTTTTTTTCTGCTTAGGCCTCCTAAGTGATGTGTATTCATGCCGTAGCTATCTGACAAAATGAACACAAACTTTCACGTGCTGATTGCCTAAGCATATAATTTTGGATATTAGATGGGCTGCTGGGAAACCACAGGTTATCTTGCAACTCTGATACCTCTCAAATAACCTGATTGGAGCATGTGTACATTTTGGATATGGAGTCACGTATGGTACTTTTTTCTAATTGCTTGAAGCAAAGCACTTTCAGCTCCTGGCAAAAGGCTTCTGCTGTTGACACTAGAAAGTAGTAATATGCCTATACTGTAACCACTTAATTCTACATATTGGTGTAATCACATAATGTGTCACTACTCTGTAAAAAGATTCTGCCTGTGAAACTTGAATAGAGAAGCCCACAAAAATCTGAACAGTACTGCATTCCCCAAATGTAATTTTCAGAAGTGGCTGAAAAATCATAGCCTTCTTCCTGTGTGAACTACCCAGCATCTCAAAACTAGCTTTGTTCTGAACTGAAGTAAAGGCAGCAGAACATCAAGGACCTTTCTAGAACGGAATATTACTAAGAAAATATAAGTAATTAACGTAGTAAGATATTTTAATTTTGATCAATGTGAAACGTTGTCTCCTTAACCACCATTCAATGAATTAGCTAAAACCTCAGAAACCCCCTCCTTCTTTTCCAATGGAAAAAAACCTGATTTGGTGCTACTTGGTTTTGTCATTTGAAAATTAACTTGATTTTAAAAATAGGTGAGATGCTACAGTTTGCTTTTCTATCTTCATTTGTACTCAGATATTCCATAAATAAAACTATGTTCTTATTATTGTAATGTAAAAATCAATCCAATACATCGAACATAGAAAGCTGTTTGAATACCGTTAAGTTATTATTTTTAAGGTACCTATCCGTTTTTTAGTGTCACCTAGCAGGAAAGCAGGTTATGGTGGGAAGTATTGAAAGGAAAAATGATTTTCATTATGTGTACACAAAATTGCATCCTCATTGACCTTTATGAAGGGACAGATTGCGGTTTGAGTGATATCACCTAGTCCCGCCAAGGAATGCAGACAATTAAGCAATACTTCATGCTGTTAACAGCTTTAAAAAATAATAATGCCTGTGCTGGCACACAATTTATGTATTTATGTTTGTCCACAACTTCTGGAGCAAATAAGGCCAGCCACATGTGAGCATTAGCCTCACTGGAATGGACTGAGGGAACCTGACAGATGTCTCATTACGGTTACCTAAGTAGTACTCCATAAGAAGGAAAGAAGAGACAGGAAAGCAGATGAACCAAGATTTCTGTTGGGCTCAACTCTGGTGTTTTTTCTCCTCCAGCACGGGGCACTTCCCACTAGTGAGCTCCCCTTGAAAGAGTGATCAAGGGTCACAGTGATCAGAATTTTAATTACCTATGCCATCATATATGCATTCACAGAAAGATATACATAAATGGAAGGAAAATAATTAGTACTTCTAAGTATCATGGCGATGATGAGACACCTGCAAGATAATCATCCAAATGAAATATTTGTGTCTGCTTCTTCAGATGATCTATCTCTTCCTGTAGCCTCTGAATGGCAGCAGAGCATGTGCTGGAAAGCAAGGTTGCCAGCTTGACAATGGCAGGAATCTACCTCCTGCATGGAGCAGCAGAGCCCACTTTCCCCATCGCTATTATGCTTTGCACTCAGTAGCAGCCTGTACGTTGAAGAGAATAAGCATACTTCCACTGCATGAAAAAAGAGAATCTACTTCACTAAAAGCTTGAGCACAAAAACTCCAACATTTCAGCCATTTACACAGCTGATAAATTAGTAGAAATTATTTTTCTTCATCTATATGTAACGGATATTGGCTTACAAAGGCTCTCTCGGCATATAACATGCTATTTCCCCTCAGGTAGGAAGCCTTTTCTCCTCTGGAGCCCTGCTCAGTATTTTTAAAAGTTTAATCAAGGAAAGACTATCTTGAAGATAGGCCAGACATACAACGTGTTTCTTTTTCTCAGATACCTGGGAAAAGAGTTGAGTTGCTCTTTTTCCCTCAATCACTGAAAGGGCATATTCATTGACTGAAAGTTTCAACTGTGTCTATATTGGTCAGATGGATAGTTTCAAGAAATCAGGGGAAGTGACAGAGAGTCTTGAAATCAGACATCTGAAGAGTGTTTCTAGTGTGACCTCATAACTGCCCTCGGCACAAGATCCATGAAGATCTAAGGAAAATGCACTGAATGTAATTTATTCCTTTTTTACAAAATGTTGAATTGGCACCGTTCTGTATCAACAAGTGTTGCCACACTGGAGGAAACATTTACATTCAGCTGTGGAGGATGCTTTCAAAATCCATTTGGGGTACGCAGGAACGCCTGCTGTAAGATGCTGCCAAGGAAAGTTGCTGAACCAATATCCGAATCTGTTTCCTTTCTGCTTGCACTGCTTTGGCCATTTTCCATGGTTGTGACGGCCACCCTTCAATCTCCTGGCAGAGGCTTTGTGTGGCTACCTGGGGTCACTGAATTTTCTCACTCAGATATAATGACCTGGAATGTGCCTATTTTTAAGATATTTTTATCCATCTTACATTGTGGGATGTATAAATATCTCTTTTAACTGGCTAAGAAGAAGCATATCCTCCAGTTACACATATGTGTGGGCTAAACCTCTCAAAATCTTTTACAGTTTGGAATAAACACATAGGATTCAGCTGACTGAAAAAGTGAATAGTAAGTAATTGCAGTTTTATCAATGGAAGTGTCTCACCTGGAATATCCAAGTCCAGCTATTCTTGCAGCCTTGAAATTTCATGTCTCTGTCACTATTTCCATGTGGACAGCAATACCAAAGCATTCTGAGTTTACAGTCTTGACTGAGGCTAGACACTTGTGCATAAAATTTAAGCACTCTGAAATACAGACAATGAGTAAATTTGTCATCTTGTCACTCTACCTCCCTGTATTTTTTGCTTGTCATATAATTTAGCTGAAGACCATGAGGAGAAAACAGAACTGTATGCTCTCCCTTCCCCTCTCCTCTTTTCTGAACCCTGAATATCATGTAAATAAATACATATAAGTATGTATACATATATTTTGGTGACATTTTAGATTAAGGTTCAGAAAAAGATGGATAATTCAATTAACTTCTTGGAAACTTCTGCTGTTCTGACTTACCCCAGTCTCCAAAATTTCTAAGTTTCAGACTGTGGCTTAATCATATTAACAACTTAGGTTAACATGTCTTCAGACATAGAAGATCTTATGGGACCTTTTTTATGATTTATTTTTGTATTTTTTTTTTTTTTTGTCAGGTAGTAGTGAGATGTAAATACATAATACAAAATGAGTTCAAGGAATTATTTTTTTCTTCATTTTGTCTGATGTACCTTGCTAAAACTCCAGTGTGATGCTACAAAATTGTTTGTGATTTATCACAGACAAAATGCGTGCGAACAGCATCATTAAGCCAAGTTTTTCCATTTTCATGTGCCTCCTTCAAAGTGAAGTGAAAATAAGAGGACTTCACAAAAAGAAGCCACACTCGTGCTCGTATTTGCCTTCTTTAGAAGTCTGGTTACCCATTGATACACATTGTTAGCCGTAGGAAACGAGGCTGGGATGGTTTGCAAAAGACGTTCAAACTCCTCTGCAGGTAAGCACCTCATTCTTATCATGTATATATGGTATGAATACACATGGCTTCTTATCTTCCTCCTCCCCACAATGATGAAGTAGTGTAAAAATCTCTTTTACAGGTACGCTGCTTCTTCTTTAGCTAAAAAGCTGACATAAAAGTGTAATCTGTATATTTTTTTACCCTCTTTGCACATCATCAGTCTAGAGATAGACCAGAAGACATTATGAATTTGAGTTGGAGTGAATGTGACAACAGCCTGAAGTCATATTTCCTTTGGCTGTAATCTTGTTAAATCTTGCTAGCTAAGCAGTCAGACATTTCCTGATACTTAAATAGAAGAACTCAGGTGTATTTTGTAGGAGCGAGTGTGCTGAATTGGCTTGTTGGTATGAAGTTAATGGGTCACTGCTGCTGGCATTATCTCTCAGTCTGTGGCCTCTAAACATACTTTTAGAAGAGTGTGTCAAACTGAATCATGAACTTTAAATAGGAAATCTCATTGCATAAGAAGTACTTTAAACGTCACATCCCAACATAACTTTAGCAGTAATTTCACTTGAATTGATTATTCAGTGGAATAGCAAATTCTTTTTCCCTGTTTTTATGCCATGCTAACATTTTCAGAGGGAACTCTGCCTTTGTTCATATGATCAGCGGTTTGAGATTCGAGAGTGCATTTTTCATTGAGTCACAATAAGATATCTATCTCTGTTCTTTCCTTCCCAGACACAGAACAGGAGAATTCAAATATGGTAATAAAATAGATAATGAGAAAAAAATATGTATATGTAGACAGGAACTAAGAGAATTATGAAAATTAATTTTACATGAGATCTGCAAATGAAATCTCATTGCTTAATACTGATCAGTGTCTGCCTTGGAATTCTGATGTGTCATATCCCCAGGTTTGAAAATGTTTCCCTCATTTTGCTCATGTTCTTTCCACAAGAATCTGAAATGCCACTTTCTTAAAAGAAATCCAGAACAATTGCAGTTATCTGGCTTTTGACTCAGTTCTTAGGCTTAGTTACTCTTTAATCAGTGTTATTTCTAGAAGGATAATGTAGTTATCTGGATATATCCCTCTTCCCTATCTGTTTATTTTTTTGGGTTTTTTTTTCCTTCATCTTTTCTGATCATGTCAAGAACTTTTCATTGGGGATCTGACTCACAGAAAGCCTAGGGATAGTCTACACTGCAAATTATTACACAACATATTGTTGCAGGCCATGAAATGATAATGTTGAAGAACTTTGCTGCAGGTGATAAGATGATGCATACTGAAGGTCATAGATTTAAACTACCTTTAAAGACGTGGAGACTTACTGAAAACATAATCTGAAGATCCAGCAGGGTAGCATCTTTGTCGCTATGTGCAGAGCAGCAGCAACAACAAAGCTTTGTGATAATTGATTCTAATCCTTGAGTCTCTTGAGGCCAGGGTGCATTATTTATTCATGTGCTATATATAGACATTTCTAATAGACATACAGACGTGACCTTTGATCACTGTGTGTGTACATTATATTATAATACTCTTCAAATTGATTGATCTTAATTATTTTTAACTTTCAGTATTCCTACCATGTCTGCTGTAATTTTAAAACTCATGTCTTGTATTACATGACTGGTAGTCCATGAATCACAGGACTTAACATCTCTGACAAATATTTCTTGGATTACACCATTTCAGTTCATAGAGTAACTTGTGTTTAAACTTCAGACAAAGTAGATATTTTCTGTTAATTTCCTGGTTTGTTAATTTTCTGGCTGGCAGATTTGGTCTTCTAAGGACTACAATTTAGGTAAGAATGGATTAAAAAAAGAGTTTGGAAGCTAGAGTAGATGAGCTTTCTACAGTTTCCACCAGATTCTGGGGTTTTCGTCTCAGTGATAATCCATGGCAATGTAGTTCAGAAAGAAGGTAACTCACTCAATTTTGTATCTATTTATCTTCCACTTGATGTCAGGCACTTGAGCAATCCTCATTGTAGTTTTGGGCTAGTTGAGGTAGCCCATACCTTGGTAATCTATAGGAAGAAAAAAAAAACCAAACCACAAAAAGGAAACCAAACAGCATATTGGGAGTGTTCAAAACTCACTCTTCAGTTTGTCCTTTGGTTTTACAAGTGATTCATATCAAATAAGCACAAATTGCACACTTATTCTTCAAAACGTTAAAATGACTGCATTTTTTCACTGTTATCTTGATATAGAAAGGAATGACAAAAAAATACAATTTCTTTCCAGAAACTAAATTTTCCAGATTTAGAATGAAAAATAAAAAACCCAAATAAATTTATAAGATGTAAACTAGGTGCAATTTCAATGATTCAACATCATTAAATTAAAACACCAAAGCTGGAAATATTCTAAGTTAGAGATCTAGACATATTTTTATGCTGAATTCAGCCACTGGCAAGAAAGCTGTTGTTTCCCTGATTGTATGTACCAGACTGCTGTATAATAGCTGGAGCATCCCAGTGATCTGTTCATCCATTTGACTGAACTTTCTGAAACTAGCTAGGAGCACTTTTCCCCTATACTTCTGCCTGCATAATCTTCAAAATTTGAAAAGCCTTTAGAAGAAGGACATCTGTTTACTGGCAGTGCTTTGCTGACAGCTCTATACCACAAAGCAGGTATGTTCACCCTTCCCCTCTTTCCACTGTCATATTGAATTTTTTTTTCCTGAGCATTTCTAGCTGGCAGTGTTCAGCCTGTTTTTTTAAGGTTTAGAGACAATGGCACTGTTCTAGCAGTTGCTGATAAAAAAAATCAAAATATTCATATTTCTGTGAACAAAAGATATTTTCTTCTCGGGTACAATTCTTTGGCAAAAAACATAGCGACCTTTAATGAATGAGTTCAAAACTTTTGAAATCAAAATCTTGAGGAATTGTTAAAGCACTTGAAACAAGATGGGTGGCCTGTAGCTGTAGCTCTGTGAAGGCTGTCTGGGAATGTTATTAAGTGTTGTGCAGAACAAATACTCTAAGAGCTCTTCAGAGAGTACTCAGTGGGACAGGAAGGGAGGAACAATGTATGGAGAGCCTGCAATGACACATTCTTCAAAAGCATCTGTCATGAACATCAGAATCATGTCTGTGCAGAGTTGTGTGAACCTAAGAGATCTGGCTTGATGAACAAAGTTAATTCCTCCCTGCTCTCCTACTGTCTATAATGCTTCTCAAGCACAGTTCAAGAACTGGCGGAAACAGGAATCAGTGGACTCTGAGACTGAAGAGATACAGCTAGAGACATTTTGTGAAAACATGGGTTAAAAAAACATAGAAATAAGATAGTTCTAAAGGTGAAGACATTTAGCATTTTTTGTCTGTGGATTTGGATTCTTTCCTTAGGCTAGACTATGAATGGAAATTAATATGCTGATCTCTCCCACAGGTTTTATTCACAGCTGAGTAGGAGTGTCTATATTGACCTCAAAGACAGTTTGCCTTGGATTCTGAGTCTCATTTGGACTATTTCATATCTTAAAAACTGTGATATAGTTTGCTATATTTGAAAATTACTGTATTATAGTCATCCAGGAATAGAATTATGGGGAGAAAGGGAGTTAAGGGTTGGAAAACATGAGCAGTGTTACAGTAATATTTATACAGCACTAGGGAAATTAAAAACTTCTTTTACAATAATTCCTTTTTAACGTCTTCCACTGAATATCATACAAAGACTGGTGTTGTGTCATTAGTCTTTTAATGAACATAAATTATAAAATTTAGATTTCCCATCTTGGAATTCTTAATCTTCATCATTGATTGAACCAAGGGCATCAAAAAGATGGAAGCACAAAATACAAAGAAAATAAAATGTCTACAAACAAATCCATAGACACAAAGCCTCATGTTTCCTTTACCAACTCATACAAATAAGCAT
The DNA here is from genome assembly GCA_028858755.1 of Ara ararauna. Classification (NCBI taxonomy): domain Eukaryota; kingdom Metazoa; phylum Chordata; class Aves; order Psittaciformes; family Psittacidae; genus Ara; species Ara ararauna. The sequence goes on from CM054410.1 coordinate 28,590,180, forward strand.
GAACCTGCAAGGTGCTGAGCTCTCCTAGTTTCCACAAATTTTGCTTGAACTTTTCCATGTTGCAGGTCAATCCCAAAGATTCCCGAGCAGCCAAAATGATCAGTATCATGTTTCACTCCTGCAGTCTTCCTTGCTGTTATGCTAATGGTGCTGTAGTTGCCCTGCATCATGCAAGTGTCTGTCTTTTTTTATTCTCAAATTGGAAGATCTTCCTTTTCTCCTTACTCACATATTGATATTTTTAAGGTTCTTGTGCAATTCTGCTTGTGTTCTGCATCAATTTTTTCTGTTTTCTGTGTAATAGGTCTTCACACATAAGCAAGCTGAAGTTTACCTTCTATTAAAGGAAACAGCCATAAGCTCTAGTCTCACAAAAGCTTAGCTTTTCATTTAAGGCAGAATAAAATAAAGAATTCTAGGAGAGAGGCAAAGCACTTAGAGACTCTCCTGATGTTTTTTTTTTTTTTCTTCCATTCTTGTGCTCAAAATGCAGTCTTCTCCCTTTGATTGATCACAGAGAAATCGATAGGTGGAGGTGGAAAGGGGAGGAAGAAGGAAAGGGATTCCTTAGAAGAGCTTGGATATTTCCCCAGAATTGAAAGTATCCCAGAATCACAATGTGGGGCATCCAGTCTAGGCTGAGAGAGCAGCCGCAAACCAATTCAGTGCCTGTACCCACTTATCCTTTCTCACCCTGTTTCTATTCTCAGTAAAGGTTAAGCTGTATGTGAAGCAGAAAGAGAGCTTGGAGGGTCTATCTAGTAAATCCTTTCCATTTTGCAGCGCTGGGGGTGGGGACAGGCAGGAATAATTGGGCTGAACTAGCTTTAAATCACTATAACAGCTTTTTTCTTCTTTTCTGAATGGTTAGCATTAATAAGAATGACAATAAAAATGCTCCTGCTCTGAAGTGTTTTTGGTGCTTGATTTGTGCTCTCTCTTCTCTTAGTTTCATAGATGCTTAAGAGGCTTAAAGCCCTTAAAAGCAATGTTTAAGGACCTGAGCCATTCTCTTTCTTTCCCCAGTTGTCTTCTTTGCGGTCCTCCAAAGATGTTTCAAAAACAAAGCTCTCCAGATAGTCCTGTTTCCCTTTCTGTGTGGCAGCCTCTTCACATTTTCCTCTTTGAGTCTCTGACTCATTTGTCTCTACTAGTCTCACTCCAGCTGACTGCAGCTCTACTATTTCAAAATTTGGAGCTTGTCTGAATTTCCAAGTGAAAATTCAGAGTGATGAGGTATTTCCATACCATTTTTAGAGTTTGTCTTTGTGACTATTGCCAGCCTCGCTACCATTTGTAGGCTTTTATTGAAGAGACTGCTTACTGAAGATTTTGTGACAGTGGGAAAATATCAGTTGAGTGTGTTTTGTCTAAATGTGCTGAGATGTGGCTGGGCAGGAGTAAAGGTTGAGGGGTAACAGCTACAGACAGAGTCCTGGAGCAGCCAGGAGATGCATTGACTCCTGGTGGGCAGGTGACAATGGCAAATGCTGTAAAGTAGGTCTCAGCAACAGGCTCACTGGCTAGCTATTTCCTGGTTAGAAGTTTCTTGCTATATGCTGGTCAATACCCCAGCTCTGTCTTTGCTCACCACCTTCTCACAGCTACAATAGAACAGCCAGCATGCCTATGGGATAATTTCCCAATGAACAGTTTTCATATGGGCATTGGAGAGGTAGGCAAGTATCTCGAGGTGGAGAAGGGCACGTTCAAAGATGGTTTCAAAAACTGCTATTCAAAATGACCAGTTGGGTTTTGCTCCCTTTATCAAAATAAACGGTACAATTCCACTTTCTCTTCACACTGCTCATGCAGTTGTAGGTTGTAATTTTTTTTCTCATTATAGGATATGCTTACTCTTTCTCCTTTACAAAACTATAAATTACACTGAAACAGTTGTATTCACTGTACTCGTGCAAAAAACTCTAATAATGTCAAACGATAGATCAACTATATCTACAAATATCTATACAAGTTCTTGCAGCAGGTGTTAAGGAAATGAAGTCGTGAACACCCAGAAAAAAAAGGAAACTGAAAGGAAAGAGCATTGTTAAAGGGATAAGAGAAATCCAAACAAGCCTCATGTATACCTCATGAATATGATAAGCTTCAGTGAGTGAAAGGAGGCAGTTGAGAACAGAGCTACAGATCAACCACTTTATTTATCCTGAGGTATAAAAGATCTTGAAGCACACTTCTAGACAGTGAAAAGTGCAGGCACTATTTCATATCTTACTTGCCTTGAGTAACAAAGATGTGGTTTCTGGTTTAGGCACAAACAAGCTTTCAGATGTATTCTGAGATTTATAAAGGAGAACCCCAAACTACTTATGTTTGACATTTCTTGATCTCATGGCTTTTCAGCACAATCACTTAGGATGAAAACTGACTGTCAGTGAATGACCTGTCAGCAGTGAGCATCTGAGTTTTGGTTAGTCTTGTGATTGACAGAATGGGTACACTTTGACTCAATACCATTAATTCAGTGTTTCCATTGATGCCAATATTGTTAACAGTGAGTACTGATTGCTAAAATACTCTAGTCTGAGGTTGGAGGCAGAGTCCAGAGCAATAGCTAAAATTATTCTATATCCCAAAATCTTGGTATTATAGTAGGCTTTCTGTAGCTCATTTTTGAATTATGTTCTCAGAATAATTGTTATGGTTTTAGAGAAAACAGAGAAAGAAGAGGAATTCTATGCCAAATACTTTTCTACTATATGCTCAAAGCTTTTTCTCAAACTACTCAGTAAATTATAAATAATTTATCAGGTTTTTTAACAAGAAGCTTTTTCTAGTGGAGTTTCTCTCATTTTCTTTAAAACAGGAATTATTATTTTTAGCAGGCTCAAATGTCTGCTACAGAAAAAATAATTGTCTTCAGGTTTTCTTATCTGAGTGAAATTATAAAAACTGTTTATGGAAATAAAAATTTCTTCTAGAAGTTTCTCATCAAATTTAATTTTTTATCTAAAAAAAACCCCAACTTCCCTGAGGGAAAATGTTATGCTTTAGGTATGTTTATTTTTCACTCTTTGTCATGAAAAAGGCTAAGGAAGTTGATCTAATATCAAGAGGGGTTAATTTGTAAAGTATATCAATGTGATGCATGCAGTCACACAGTATTTTCTAAATTCTTCACAATGTCATGGAAAAGTGTGGTGATGTCCTTAAATGGTTTGCTTATTATAGGTAGAAATAGAGACTTGAAGCTTAGAGGATTGCTCAATATAATGATAATTTGTGGAAGTGTTAGGATAAGTACAACATTTCAGAATATTTTTCTTACTCCTGAAGATCACATTGCTTTTCAGAACATAGATTTGGGAAAGAAAATAGGAAATAAAATAATAATTTTTCAGTGCTTGTACCTGAGTTTATTTTTCCATTTTGATTACTGAAACATGTACAATCTTCCAGATTTGTGAGTTTTGTTTTGTTCTCTTTTTTGATGAAATTGCATTTAATCTGAGATTTTTAAATGGACCGTTCACAACTCAGGTGCTTGTTTGCATTCATTTATTGAAAAGACTGGGCATAAGTAATTCCCAGAGGTTATCCTGCATACTACTAATACATTTTTCTTGCATGTCTTTTAACATTTGGTTGCTACAGTCAGTTGTTTAGCATTTGTAGATGGGGTATCTGAGAAGCTCGGCTGTGGGTCAAAGATGCTTGGCTGGTTCTGCATAAACCAGTCTGGTAAGTAGGAGAATAGCTGTATTCAGCTAATCTGTCCTGTATACTTATCTATTTGCATGGTCACTAGCTCAAGAATCTGCGCTCCACAGTCAGCTGTCACCAATTTCATTTTATCCTTTACATCCTCCTTGTCCTTTCTTCTGATTTATATATATTTTTCATGTCATATTTGTTTAATCCAGACACTTCTTAACTTTGCTGTCTGGCTGCTTATTCAGGATAACAGATAATTTGCAATATGGAGGTGAAAAAACCTTTTGTATTTTAAAGAGAAATGTCTCCCCACGTTCACCTAATCAGGGCTCCTTTGTCCCTGGGTGATTAAGAATTTGTCCACAGAATGGAATTCACATTCATATATCAGTTGACTAAATATGAGAGTCTGTGTTTTATTTTGAACTGTTGCCTTGGGATATAACCATCACAGACACTACAGTTACCATCCAGTTATTCTTTCCCTCCTAGCTGAAAGATAGAAGGATCTATTTTTACAGTATTTTTAGGGAGGAAAAAAAAAGTAAAAAGAAAAAGAAAATCACAGTCCCCTAGCATCTTTTCAGTCTGGCCACTGTAAATTTCTATGTTCAGCACTGGACATCGTACAGCCTTGCCTCTGCACCACTTCTGAAAGGACTGCAAACCAGCACCACATCACACAGGTACCACATATTTTCTATCATCATTCCTCTCTATTTATCTCCCTCTGAAGCTACCTCTGCCTTGTAATGGGCATCTCCACTACATATGCTTGGACCGTGTTATCATAAGTAAGAAATAGTTGTTAAAATCACCTAAGTAAAGAGAGTGGGAATAGGCTTCTAGAAAAGAAAGTAAACCAAAGACAAGAAGGCTTGCACTAAAGATCTACTGGACTGCATCCTAGTGTTATTTTGAGGAAAAAAAAAGTCAACCTAAAATCTATTACCTACTGCTTATTTTTTGAAATAAGTAAGCCATTTTACCATCCTTTGCTGTGTATGAAGTAACAAATACAAATGGTGACAACCTTCAGTAAATTTCACAAGTGCTATCCATGTTTGTAGTTCTAAGTATGGGACAGAGTTAGAGTGTTTGTGGCCTATTTTGTCCTATCTTTATGGTGGAAGGAGCCTTGAACTTAATTTATTGAACATTTACTGGGTTGCTTCTACAGAAACATGTACTTGCTTCCACATCCAACCAAATGGACAAAAATGCAGTTAGGGAGGAAACTGATCTGCAGAGAGAGGAAAAGAATGACACTTTTTTGGCTCAGATGCATCCACAAACTATTACAGCAGAGCTGAGTCTAGACAACAGAAGATATCCTGCTTGTCCCTGAGAGCACAAGCTTGCCCTAACAGTTTAGTTCAGAACATCCTTTATGGCTTAGCAAACCAAATGAAAGCCATAACTAACAAGACCTTTTGTAGTTCTAATTCCAGACGGCAGTTTGTATTTTTATTATTTCTAAAACAGCTTGTGAGATGCTTATCATCTGATCCTCAAGGTTTTTTATGGCTCTTGGTCAAGCTTTGATGGAATTTCTAATTTTTAGCTGGCTTGTTCTAAAATTGTCCACAAAATAGAGGTCAGACTTCTGTCTCAGTGATATAAGGGTTAAATCTGCAATAACTTCTATGGTTTATTCTTAATCTACCCCAGCTCTAAGAAAATCAAAACCACGCTCAGAAACTCATCCTTGTTGAAACTCATTATATGAATTATATAATGACAGCATTTGTCAGTGTTATTTCTGCATTACTTTAAAGGAGAGTTACTAGCTACATGATGATGCAGTTGTCTTATATGTTAGGCAGCAAGGAAGAAGTTAATAATGATGCATTTACTATATTCCTTAGCTCATAAGCAGAGACTTCTCTGAAAATTTGCACCCTTACAAAGCTTCATATGGGTTTAGGCAATATATGTCTCTCTGTGTGCATTTCGAATAACTGAATGGGTTTATATGCTTTGTCACATGTTGAAAAATGGCATGCTTTTTTTTTCATTATGTCTGGGACTTAGTGGCAAGTCTTTGTGTTCACAACAGTGTTGGATACCAAAGGCCCTCTACTCACTCTCATTTATCATGGTGCAGGTTTTCTTTGTGTCCTCCAGATGCACTCACCCATGCTCTTGAGAGCACCCCCCTTCTGCAGGGTGAAAGGTGAATAAGATATTGCTCTGCCTTTAGGTTTTCCTCTAACGATAATCCATCAGCCGCATACACAGAGAGGCAAATATATCAATTTCTATGGTAGTTGCCCAGCTGCAAACCCTAGTTGTGCAACATCCCTTGGTGACTTTCTGTGAAGTTTCTTACATGTTCTCCTGCGGTTTCCCAGGACTCTGAAAGCTTGCCAATATTAAGCACCTGAGTGCATATTTCACTGTAGCGTCTTTCCTGTCCCACCTGCAAGGATTTAACCAGTAGACATTGCTAGGATATTGTTGCCATGTCAGGCCTAGAACTCTGACCAAATGCCCAAGAAAGGTGGTACTTCTACTAAGACTGTTGGAGGTTAGATTCTCTAATACTTGCATCATAAAATTGCATTTGAGCACAGTTCCTGGGAGATAACCCTAGCCATCACAGTCAAGAATATTCTTATGTTGCCTTGTCATGTATCAGATTCTTTGGAGCACGAATATTCAGCAGGAGGAGAGAGAATGTGTTTTCATATCTGCATGTGTAGAATTTCTATGTGGGGAGAAGAAGATAGGGATTCCAATTTCTTCTCTAAAAAGCACTTAAAAACTGAAGCCAGAGTACTTAGTCAAGTCTTTTGCCCTCCTTTTCTCTCTTTCTTTTTTTTAATTCTTTCTGTGATTTCATATTCAAATTTAAGTCCAAAGCCCTCCTCTTCTCTTTTTTTTCTTGTATTTCTTTCTTTCTGTGATTTTATATTCAAATTTACGTGTTTTGCTTTACAGCATTCAGTATTCCCAAGTGATGAGTGAAGTTAACGAGAAATTTTCATCCTACTGTGGTGCAGATGTAATGTTTGCTTAACAAGACAGAGAAGGAGTGTCCCATTTTGAGAGCACAGAAAAATGCAGGGGTTCTTCCAAAGGTAGGGGTTATAAAAATAAATTGTCAACATCTTCACCACTGTGTGTTTCTCAGGGGTCGAAGCTGCCACTAGTATATAATGCATGTTGTGTTTTTTAAAAACACTAATTATTTTACATTATGTTTATTAAGCCCTCCAAATCATTGTTGTTCACCAGCTACCCAATTTCCATGCCATCCATGGCTTTGACGTGCTTTTGATGAATATGGCCTGTATAACATTTACCACAACTCAGAACAGAAGCCATTATTGCAGCAAAGCCTGTTATTGTTCATTAGTACAAAGAGCGTGTAACAAATACAATGAAAGATTGCTTGGTTTACTATATCTTTGTCATCTAAAGCAGTTCGATGAATAACTACAGGGATTTGCCTTTGAATGACTTATTTGCTTGCTGCCTAATAAATAACATGTAATTAGGGTAATTTATTGTTTGCTAGTTATGCTAGCAATGTAGTGGAGGAAAACAGAATCATTTCAGATATAAAAGAATTGTAGATAATTTTAACACTATCCCTTAAAATACTTGGACTCATTATGTATGGCTTAAACTGCTGGGAGGTCTATGTATAAAGGAAAAGGAGGAAATAGGTTTAATGAGTTCTTTATTACTCAGGTCACAAATTATTACACAGGTAGTATAAAACTGCAGCAACTGTTCTGCATGTAAAATTTCCCTCTGTTTGAATAAGGCACTCATGGTGACCTCACGTTGGTGAATGAAAACAGGCTGTCCTGGTTCACAAGTATGGATATTTTAGTCTATCTATCAACACTTTCTCAGGAGCTACTCCAGTGTATTTCAGGATCAACAGTGAGTGGGTGTCCATTCTCATCAGCTGGCTGCACAGGCAATAAACATTTGATGAAGTGGCTTGGTAAGAGCTCATGGCACCCAGAGAAGATGCTTGTTTAGTGTCTGAATGTTGAACAGGGTGTATGTCATGATGTGTCAGAGCAGTGACAAATAAAATTTAAAAAAAAACAGAAGGCAAAAAATTTTAATTAGCTTTTTACTAGGGAAACCAGGAATTTGAAGCTACTGATAATACTTTAATGACAAAAACTTGATCAGTAATACACTTGCATACAATCATCCTGTGTTACAAGAGGGGATATAGAAAACTTAGGGATGTTTTTCAGGATTTTGACACAGTATATGTTTTCTTTATGCCAATTTTAGAATTCTCTCTAACTCCCAATTCCAAATAACCCACATTTTGCAGAGCTCAGTGCTAGCAGCAAGGAGTAACAGTGGCATCTGGACATGTGGGTAGATGAGTAGAATTTCCTTAATCACAAGCAATTTTTCTAGTGCAAATATATTATTTATTCCTTAATATCACATGATGAATGAATTAAGTATTTTTTCTAGTCCCAAACATGGACAAATGTAGAAAAAGATCAAATTCAAGCATGATTTACAGTTAAAAAGGTACTCATATAGTATCTCTAAATTTCTTTGGGCTGTCAAATGAATTACAGGTGAGGTTTAAGTAGCAGTGGTACAGATCTTCTACTGCTTTTCCTTCAGTAGCATCTTCTGAGTCCGTGTTTGCTTAGCCTGTTTGTAAAAGATGTGATGGATTCAGTCCTTGGTCTTAACAAAACTTAAAGTACTTGCCTGTGGAATCACCACCTCACACAACAAACGCTTCTCCTGACCCATACTTCTGGGACAGCGTTGCCCCTGTTGCTGGCCACGAGGACAGAAGACAGGATAATGTTGAGATAAATGATGCAGACTGCCAAGGAGATGGATTTTCCTCAATAAAAAATGAGAATGGAAGCTGCTATATCAGCTGACAGGTGGTGGGCTGGACTTGTCCATGCAAATGTTGGTTTCCGTCATCCGTGGCAGTGTCTGTCCCAGGGACATAGACTGATGTGACTGGAAGAGGCTTCATTTGTGGGCTCCAGCTTCCTCCTTCTGTGTTGGATCTGTCTGGGAAGGAGTTTATTTTCTTCATGACAGACTGTAATGTGCTGTGTTTTGGTTTTGTGGCTAAAACAACACACCAGTGTTTTCACTATTGCTGAAAAGTGCTTACACAGCTTCAAGGCCTTCTATTTTCTACCTTCTGTCCCCAGAATGAGTAGTCTCAGGGTGGGCAAGAAACCACGAAGAGACATAGCCATGACAGCTGGCTCAAACTTACCAATGAGATATCCTATACCACAGGATGTCATGCTCAGCAACAAATTTTAAAGAAAAGAGTTAAAAAAAGGAGACATTTGTGGTTCTGATGTTTGTCTTCCAAGTTAGGTGTTACCTGTGCTGAGGCCCTACTTTCCAGGAAGCGACTGGACACCTGGACTACCCATGACAAGTAGTAAATGAATTTCTTATTTTGCTTTGCTTGCATGTATGGCTTTAGCTTCACCCCTTAAACTGCCTTTGTCTTGACATATGAGCCGTCTCTCCTTCTGTTTTCTCCCTTCCCTGCAGCTCTGTAAGTGCTTAGCTGCTGGCTAGAGTCAACCAACCACAGTCTTCTTCTAAGCTTGGGATAGATAACATGCATTTTTAGAAAACTAAACTGTAATCCATAGAGATTCCTAGGATTTCTCCAGCTCCTTTTGATTCCTGGTATGTGCTTTGTACCTACATCCTATTCCCAGCAATTTGAAAGCAACTTGTGTTCCTGAAGAGTGGCTACAGGCGACAGGCACAGCACACACTACTTTGAACATCTAGCCCTAAGGCTCTGGCAAATGCTTTAAGGCAAGGAATTTTAGGCATAAAATTGTTCCTTTTGTCCTTAATTCACCCCAATGGAACTATCAGCAACTATTAATCACTGTATGGTCTGTATCACATGCTGTTCTCCCAGCCATGTGTGATGCCAGAGGTACAATGGGATGAGATAGGCAAAGGTGATCAACTCACAGTTTGAAGTGAAAAGCCAGGTCTGTTCTTCTGTGCTCTTAGAATAGGCCAGAGTGTTATTTAAAGCTGAGGGTTATTTTGGGTAAAGTTGTTACAGATTTTTAATAGGGGACTTCATCAGACCTCAGTTAAGGCATACACAGTCTGATCTTCAACAGGTATGAATTGTAATTAGTTGATATATAATTTAGTGGAACTGACCAATTATTTCTTGTCATATTGCAAATTGATTCTGCACATTTATCTGCTGTCAATGGTATTTTAAGACTTGTTTATTTAAATCCGCTAGCTGATAGTCTATCATAAATTTCACACAATATCCTTTTAGATCAGCTGTCTGCATGAACAAATTTGAAATATATGGGTGTGCACAGGAACACACACACGTCTGGATGTTCAAGGCCAAGTTTCTGGGCAAATAAGAGTTTTCAAATCTCACTTTTAAAGTCCTTTCATCACCCTCCATCTCCCCTTTATATTTTTGCACACAGTGAAGGGACCAAGATGACCCCTCTTCATAATGCCAGCTCAGGAGAGCAAGTACTACAGAACTGCTGAAGCAGAATTAACCAGAACAGGGGAGAAGCATTTGCTTAAATGTTTTGCTAAACGCTCTTTGTTGAAGAGCTTATATTTGTGCTTGTGTTAAGTCCTATTAGCTGCAAATCAACAAGGTGATAGAGTGAGGGTGTAATGTAACACTGTACAGTCCCCTACTTCATCAGCAATAGCTACTAAGCTTAGAATTAAGTATATATTTAACTGTCTTTCTGAAATGCCTGTTTAGTGAGTATGTTTTATTTCAGGTTATCAAAAATCCTAATTTGAGGGCATTTTTTTTCTCTTATTTTGAGACTAGGAAGTGCTGCATCAAAAGTCTTTTCCTGGTTATGGGTCTTCCCTTCCTTCCAGTTCATTATGAGGACGTATCCTCTGTTTGCCACTATCTATAAAATAATTGGGGGGAAAATATATATTTTCTAATTATCACAGACAATGTAAAGAGACAAATTATGTTCTTTACTGCAGTGAGACAGCTAAGTGTTTCCTCTTTACTAGTGTGTGAGAAACAGTTGCAGGGAGAGAGAGGAAAGCTTTCTCCATTGCGTTGGAGGGCGTGTGCACCATTTATCAAGCTGGCTGCTCTGTCATATCACTGGAAAGACCCTGGAGAGCCCTGACCATGAGATTGAAGGTTGGTACCAATTTACTGCAACACAAAGGCATTGAGCAGGAAAGAGAGAGCTCCTAATCTCTTCAATTTTCTTACATTACCCTGAAGGCTAGGGAATTAAATGAAACAGTAGCTGGTGACAACTTTAGAGGGTTCTGAATGCATGACAGGAAAAGTATTAAAATAGCTCAATAGTTTTATTTTATACGTGTGTGTTAATCTTACCCCTGCATGAGGAACCAGGATAGAAAAGATTGCCTCTTAGATATATGTCTCATCAAGAGAAGGAGAAAAGCCAATTGAATTCAGAATCTCTGGTTCAAACTTGGAAGCAACATCTAAAAAAAAAAAAAAAAAAAAAAAAAATGTTATTTTCAAAAACAAAGCATGTTCTGGGGTCTTGTCGTTTTCTGTTTGTTTATTGCGTTTGGCAAATTTGCATTGCACCTTTGACCTTTAGTAGTGCCAGTCTGCAAAATTATATGTACTGCAGAATTTGTGGTCCCAGACAGATCTCCTGCCTATACCTCCTCCAGAGCCCTTGCACCAGTCTCTCCAGAAAAGGGTGAAAGAGATCCCCACACTGCCCCAGCAGGAGGCAATCAATATCTTGTTGAAACACTTTAGCTAGAGAATACTTAAACATTAAAGATCCAACTTTATTTCCTGATCAGTCATTTATCAGCTTGCATTAACTATTGCAATGATGGGGTTTTATAACTATATAAATGTCTATCTCCTCATTAAATCTTGCTTATTTCTGGTATCACTGAATGCTGCATGGAATCCTCGTCTCTTCAGAGTCTGCAGTGTTACTTCACAAAAAATGTGAAAAGAAAGATTTTATGCAGCATCATCTCCTGTACACATTTAATACTTGTTCAAAACACATAGCACCTTCCTTTACAAGGCAACCCACAGAAGCAGCTGCATTCCAAGTGCCCCTGGCAAGATATAAATAATAATAATAATACATGGTTATATAAAAATGGGAATAAACTTAAGGCATCCCTATACCTTCAATTTAAAGGACTGCTAAAGGCCATCGTTTCCCATTTCCTAGTGGGCCAGGGGAGTGGGAAGTCACACAATAAAAGGACATACACAATTATTATAGCATTACCATTTGCAATCCTAGAGTTAAAGGTCAGTGTGGTTTGCTACTGTAATATTTTCAGGGATTTATAACTTGCCTGCATAAAAATTTGCTCCGGGTTAATATTTTCTACATTGAGTGTTAGACCGGATATGAATTTTATTTTTTATTTTTGTTTGTTGAATAAAAAAAGAAGAAAAAGCTTAACTATAGATACAGTCCCAGTCCTGTGTTGTTTTAAATTTATGCTGTCTTGTAAATATACACAGTTTACAATTTAGAACAGTGCTTTAGAAAATGAGATGGGAGAAAAAATGAGCAAAAATTATTTCAGAGTTTGAAAATAAAAAAAGAGAGTACTAATATTGAAATCATAATTTTTAATTTTTATAAGGCCCTAAACATTTGTGTGCCCAAATATGTACATATATCATATCCAGATTTTATTATTCACAAAAACCAGCACGTGTTTTAAGCAGGTAATTCCTCTTTCATCACTTGAAAACTAATTTTACTTGGACTGTAAGAAAGTGATACATTGTCATGGGAAAAACATCATGGCTCTGCAGGTAGCTTCTTCCTCCCAAGAGAATTGCTAAGCAGCTGGCACTGCTCAATAAGGCATTTGAGCATGCCTTTTCCTAGGGAGCCCCCTCACTGCTGGGGCAGAATTTTAGCAGACACTGCAAGTCATTGCTGTGCATTGTGAGGGCTTTTGCAGTTAGTTGGAAATGTCAGTAGGGAAACACCTGCTTCCCCAGGCCTGCAGTCCCATTCACCTTCACTTTCATGACCTGTGAGGACTTCTGAAAAGTCTCCCTGCTCTCCCTTCAAGGCCTCTCCCCCTCCAGCTGGTCACTTGCACATGGCAGTTGTTTTTGCAGCCCTCTCGTCTGTCTTAGTATCTTCTTGGCAGGCATTCACTGCAATTCAGTTTAAATTCTTAGGGTTTAAAATAGTCTTCTTTGAAGCCAGCTTCCCATGATACTGCTCTTTGCTAAGCCACTTTTCTTCACTAAGAATTAATCAAGCAGATTAAGTAGCTTTTGTCCTCCCTCTTCCCACAGTTTTAGCTTATCTCTTTCACCATATGTACCATCTAAAAGAGATGTACCCACATTGGAGTGGTGATCCTAAGGACCAGGAACATGGGGGACATCTCTTTCAAACTTTTCCTCACTTGATTTTTTTCCCCTGCTGCTTTCTCAATATTTTGAAATCAAATTCACCCTGAACTGGAAAACTGAATCTTCACCAGGTCATGTGACTTTGAAGAAAGAACCAGGGCAATGGGCTTTGTGCTTTGAATCCTGGAGAGGGACATCTCTCTGTTCAACACCCTGATCCCTCATGCTTCTTGTACTGGGGAGGTAATTTATAGACCTTTGGAGACTTAGGCCTGTGGAGGTCTCATCTTTCTTGTCTCTCTTTTCCTGCATTATTGTCAGACCCTCTTTTTGATCCATCTTGATCTTTGCTGGCTTTGCTTACTTAGATATTAACTCCTTCCCATCATGGAACCATTCTCCAGAAGCACTGTACACAGGTTTTCCCATTCTTATGCACCTCTGCAGGCAGATGTGGACAGATCTTTGGAAAGTATTTAAGTCTTTTCCTGTGATATGAAATAATTTTAGCTTTATGTTTGTTCTTATTTTCTTCTACCTCTGTGAATTATTTTTTTGTGTTTTATATCATCAAGTAATGTCATAGAGCATTTTCCAAGGGAAAAATGTATCATTTCCATTGAATCACAGTCCATGAGAATACTAGTTTATCAAATGTTTGCCCTCTGCTTAGCAATTCAGAGTCTTTCGTCATGTTAAAATGTACCCCAGACTACAAGAAATAGATTGAAATAGTACTGATTCTAGTTTTAATTCAAAAGGAAATGGATGATGGCAATCCACTAAATTAACTTGAGATAAAATTGGGTCTCACTGTACTAGGATTTTTCAGCTCTCTCTTGCTGGGTATCTGAGTTTCCTATTTTAAACTTCCATTCAACATCAGCCCAAAAGAAATGGTGTTTCCTTTTGTCCCACTGTAAATTGTAAAGCTCTGCAGTGGAGAATTATGATGGAGAAGCTAAAAACTGCTTTTCTTGCATCAGCTAAATTCTTTCCACTTTATGAGGAGACTTCTGTTTCGTGAGAGCTTGTTAAATCCCTTGTCTAGTCGTTTATTCTGTCCTTTAAAGGTAAGTGGCCTCATGGCATTTTTTTTAACTTTCCCCATCAGAGGAAATTCCTTTTCGAGTGTTTTGTATTAATCATTACACATATTCTAAGATCTAAGCCTAAGAAGCTTCCAAAACTGACAGAATCTTTTAAATGCTATATCTTTGAGCATAAATACTAAAAGAATTTATTTTAATGTGTATGCAGTTCCTGATACCCTGAGATGCAGTGCCCTTTTAGGGAAGAAATATCATGACATTTGATCTACTGTCATAGAAGCATCTGTGCAATCGAATTCAGGATGGGTGGGAGAGATGATAAAATACTTCTTTTATTAGGAAGGATAAGAATTAAATTGCTTTCTACAGAAAATGAAATCATGATAAATGAAGTAATTAGCCACTCAGCTTTCATGTTTTGGGGTGTTGAATATTTGGGTGCTGCCCATAAGAAGTGGTGGAGAGAAAGCTCTCCCAGGATCTGATCCTTCAGTGACTGAGCATCCTGATTTCCACTGATTGGTGTTTTTGCTTTTGCTTTCTTGAAGCATCTATAATTCACATGTCTGGAAGGTGTAGTTTTCAGTATTGCAGAGCAGTATCCAAGGAATGGTATATTCGCAAACTGTTTTTGGAAAACCGAGATCTGTCTGTTTGTAAAAGAATGCAACTTTGTTATTTATGATGGATCTTTAGTTAGAAATGGGCATTTAGATGTTTCAGCCTCAGTGTGGACACAGACAGGTTTGGGGTGGGTTGCATTAAGCTGGATAATGACAAGTGGCAGCGCATTGATGGTAACAGAAAACTGCTTGATTCATTTAACAGGTTCTTTCTGTGCAGTCTAACATTTGCAAATTTAATAGGCCATCAGTCTGACTAATTAGGCAGGGCAGAGCACTGTGCTGAGGCCTGTGTGGGGTTTCCAGTGCTTCGTCTCCACGTATCACTGCACTGTGCCTGGAGAGCAGAGCAGGTGGGTCGTGCATCCAGCTGCAGGTCTCAGGAATGTGCCTGTTCTCCTGGCACAGCACAGAGCTTTAGCACCATGCTGCTGCAGCCTCCGTGTGCCACCACACAGGTCTGACAGGCTATGGGGACCCAGGATTGTTTCATCTGTAATAACAGGGGTAAGAGTCCACCATGGGAACTAGATGGATTCATAGGATGGGACAAGCCCTGTCATCACTGGGTCTAATTATTTGCTACTGCTGGTGGCCTTGTCTTCTCATTGTCCTGATCAGGCTCAGGCTCTAAAGGAGCCACAGCAGGCTGGTGGTCATTCAGCTGATGCTCTCAGCTTCTTTTTGTAGCTTTTCATAACACTGCCAAAGGTAGTCTTCAGAGCCTGGGGTTTGCGGGCAGATGGCAGGTAGGTGCATCAGGGAAAGCTGATTGAGAAATGACAACTGCACATGACATAAGCATGTGGGCAAGCTACAGGAGATTATGCGAGAAAACACACTGCATTCTGAATGTATCCCTAGTTAATGAACCATAATAGGTGTTATGAGGACAGTGGCTTAAAAACACATAAGGTTTTTACCTTCACAAATGAGTTAAGATGTTTCTGCTGTGTATTATAACAAGAGATGCACTGGAAAGCAAGACACTTAAGAGCCACTAAATTAGTAGCCATGTTGTGGTTTGCAGAACAGTCTTTTGTTTATTCAAATTAACCTACAAGTACAAAATTTCACAAAATAAAAGCCAGCAGCTTTGGTAGGATGAGAAGGAGAGAAGGGGACTTTTATGCACTAAGGAAGCAGCTCTGTTACTTACCCTGAGTATTGATAATTTTAAAAAATGTGACAGCTAAAACCCACTGGCACATGCTGCAAAGAAGGATGTGATAAAATAATGCTACTCATCTTCAAGACTGTCAGTTCAGCAATCAGTACTTCTATTCATCTCTGCGGCCTGCTAACTCAGTGCTACCATGTGATAGATAAACCCTAATCCAAGTGACAGCGTTCAAATCAGAACTGATTTGATTGTTCACATATGATACCACAAGACACCAGAAGCCTAAAGAGTTTATAAAAATGCCTGGATGTCTCTTATAGGCACACTTCCCCTCAGAATATATTGCAGTGTAGGATACACCAGCTCTTAAACCTGGGGTAATTTGTAGGTCACGAAAATGCTTTGGTAACACAGTCAGTTCTTATCATAATCTAACTCTAGCTGGAGCAGGGAATGCTCAAAAATAAAATGTGGTTCAGACCTTGTAAAACCCACCTGTTCTTTCAAGTCCCTCTTACAGGAAGTGAAATCCTTTTCTTTCTCTGCAGAGACAAGACTTGCACTTGAAGTGATCAAACATGAACATACTTATTTCCATTCATAAAGAACAGTAGACAGGAGAGTGGTTTTATGGCTCATGTGTCAATACCTTGAAAGTCATCCTTGCTTCACGGGATGCAACAGAGGTCCTTTCAACAGTCACAACAGAGCTTCTATACAAACCTGAGGCAGTAATTGGAATTTTTCAGGTATTTAGTGGGAGCATTACATTTAGGTTTGGAAACCCAATTCTGAACAAGACTGATGGATGATACTTGTACTTTGTGGAGATTTCAAAGTTTAGTATGCCTTTCTTTTCTTATTTTTCACTAGCTTATCCTGAAGTTTTAAAGTAACACTTAGGAGAATAATTGTTCAAGTAGTTCAAGAAGACAATGGTGATGGAGTAATTGAAAGCAGAATGTGACCTGTAGCTGTTCAAGATCAAGAATGAAAACTGAACAACTTTTCAAGGAAATTGTGTGTCTGAATACAGAGTGAAATTATGGAACTTCTAGAGGCAATAGCTTTTCCTCTTGTGTCAGGGTCATTTTACAAAACAAAGGGGAAATTTCTCTTTGTAGTAATGTTAAGGAGAACAGATGTCTCGATTTAACAAGGTACTTAAGCTTGTGTCTAGTTTTGAGCTTATGAGAAATTCTTTAGTCCTGTGCTTTAGTCAGCTGAACTAGGATACTGAAATGAAGGCTTTCTCTGCAGACATTATACAAATTATATATATATACATTTCTCTCTCTCTGTCTGGCTGTGCGGTTCTTCTCTTTTTCAAAGGACATGAATGAAGAAGAAATGCTTTTTTTGTAGGTTTTGTACTGAAAATGGATTATTGATCTCCTGTAGAAATTACTACATTGTTTCTACTTCTTTTTAAATTGATTTAAATAAGTAACTGTCCATTTTTTTTTTCTAAGTATGGATTTAGGTGCACATTAAGTAACATTTTTCTAATGTTATCCTCAAAAGAATCCTAATCTAAACTTGTCTCAACTGCAGTATGCTTCTTTTCTTGGTGCTCAGCTTAATCTCTCTTTTGCAGGGTGAAACCTAATAGTGAAATAAAGAGAAATCACGATTAAGTCTATTTGGTACACTGAAATATCACAGGGTTGTCTTGATAAAGTAACATAAAGTCTGATAAAGCAACATGTGGAATTTACAAAAACGTATAGGCAGCCTATGTATGTACTTCTCTCTGGCTTCAGTAGAATCTCAGCACTTGTTAAATTTCTCAAGAAAAAATTTTAAACGTGTGCATGTGTATTTTAAATTTGACCTTTCAATTTTGTTATATGTGGGTTTTTTCGGTACTTTAGGCCACTGTTACAAATACTGCTACTTCTATACTACATGTAGGGTTAAATCATTAGATCAAACCAATTTTACATTGTGCTTGGAAAAGCACACTCTGTTGGCAAGTTTACTTATGTTGGTGTCATCCTCCTCATCACATCTGAGTTGTATTGGACAGCTGTGGTCTCTGTCAAGGCAGAGCATCTTCTCCCAAGCAGGTCACTTTTTTCTTGCTCTCTTGGTCTGAAAAGGTTTCTTACTGTTTCCACAAATACAGTCCTGCTCCAAATTTTGATCTGTCTGCTCCTGAGTCACTAATACTTCAGTTTCTAGCTCAGTGAAATGTGAGCTAGTTTAGCAGATGCATAATTTACTGAGGCCTGGGGACTGAAAAGCAGGCAGAGCCTTCAAATCTGTGCAAAGACTGACCCTACCTAAGCTGAATGGTTGCTCCTCATCATATCAGTATACACTGACTTGTCCCCCTGTATGGGCATGCTTGACAAGCCAGAAACATTGAATCTTGCCCTGATAGTGCTAACATACCTGAGTATACAACACCTGTTGTGGCAAGTGGTTGCTTTATCTCTAGGGAAGGGAACAGAAATTGCTCCCATAGGAGTGATTTTCTGGCCTCAAAATCAGTTACAATTAATAAACAAAAAATGAACTGTGGGTATTTGTGTTTGTGTTTTTGATAAAAACAATGCTTTTACATTGCTAGTTGAGGTTAAAAAAATAGCATTAGAGTTTCTATAATTTATTGTTTTATTTGGTAGCAAGAAGAGATCTAACCTTGCTGAGAGGGTGACAAATTCAGTTACAGACAACCAGTACTTGACAGGTTCTGTTAGAAAGCCAAACACAGGAAGAATATGTACGCCAGCTACCAGCTGTCACTATAATGAGTAATGAATGTTTGATGAACCTGACCCACAAATACACACATCCCTGTGAAAGTTAGCTTTAACTAGTGTCTGAGCTGATACAATCAACAAGAAGAGGCCTTTGTGGTAATATATAGAGGTGTATTTAAAAGACTTATTTATTTAGATCTCTCTCAATAGAACCACACCAGTAAAATTTTGAAGTATAACTTCATTTTTTGCTAAATGAGATGTGACAGAAAATTCAGCCA
The DNA here is from genome assembly GCA_028858755.1 of Ara ararauna. Classification (NCBI taxonomy): domain Eukaryota; kingdom Metazoa; phylum Chordata; class Aves; order Psittaciformes; family Psittacidae; genus Ara; species Ara ararauna. Next base: position 28,609,012 of record CM054410.1, read on the forward strand.
GGTTTAATGGCAGATAAGGCTGATGGATCTCTGTCCTTTCACAGCTGAGATTAACTTGAGCCATGCTGTTCATAGCACAAAAATTTCTTTTATTCTCAAAAAAAAAAAAAAAAAATCGCCATGAATCTTGCTGATAGGTAAAATCTGGTGAGGCTGTGAAGATCCTTTTGTTTGTTTGTTTGTTTTAATAGCTTTGTCTGAATTTTGCTGCAAAACATTAGCATGACAAGGAGCAAGAAAATGCCATTAGAATTGTCGAGCCTCAGCAAATGCTTTGTGCACCTAAAGGGTAGTAAACTCTTAGGTTAAGCAAACTTAATCAATGAAGTGAAATCCACCTTGTGAAGAGAGGTTCTTCTAAGCAGCAGATCCTGGGTGCATTATCCCCAGGTGAAGCAAGGTTCCTTACTTTCTCTCTGTTACTGCTATTTTCACCCACCTGGGGAAATGTCCTCATAAGGCTGCGTTCTTAATTTTATAATGTTCTTCAAACTAGAGAAGGTGCTAATAGTGGACTTCTTGACTTAGTCACGCCCCTCGGCAACAACCTTCTCACTCATTATCTTTTCTTTTTCACAGCTACAGCCATCATAACTGAATGTAACAACAAATAATGAAGAGTAGCACAAAAAAAAAAAAAAAAAAGAAAAAGAACATTAATGCTGTGCTGCTTTTGATTTTCCTCCACTGCCTATATTCTCACTAGGAGGTCAGAATTTGGACCAGCTGTCCTAGGTATTCTCTAGGGCATTGTCCTTCATACTAGTATTGAGACAATCTTTACCTTGTATGGAAAATGCATTTAAGGACTTAATCCTAAATAGCCACAAAAGTAGGAGAGAGAGGAAGATGCTCATGCCCCAATTCAGGGAAATCACTACACATGAATCTAGGTATTTTTATCTTTTTTTTTTTCTGACTTTTTTCTGTTTGCCAGAGGAAAGAAATTTAGACTCCCAGTGTTTAAATTACAAGTGACAGCAGCAAAGTTTATAGAACTTTTGTCTTTCACTAGATTGTCTGATGTAGTCAGAAATAACAGATGAGCCCTTTTGGAACACAGATCTGCAGCTGGTCTGCTTTTTATTTTTTGGGGTTTTTTTTACAAGCATGTCAGTTAGTCTACATAACAGATACAATCTTTCTTTACAGAACTTGTTGTGCTAATTATATTCTCAGATTGTTACAGCTATAGCAGTACTAAATCAGTGCTACAAATGATAACAGCCCATGTGATTAAAAAAAAAATCCTATAAAATATGGGTTGCCTGATCCCTTGGCTATAAAGAAAAACACTGTATTTAAAATAAGAACAATCAAAACACACAGATTCACATGTTTTATGTCACTGGAGTATTTTAGTACGATAAACTCTAAAAGATCTTATTTTTCAGTGAACCTCTGACTATCAGAGATGCCCACCCAATACCATATGATGTGATTAAAAATATACAGTTCTGTCTTGGGAAAAGCAGTAGTCAAGGACTGCTATCTTAAATTGTGTTTCAAAATTTGAAGGATATTGGTACTGCCATCTGCCTGGCATTGTCCTGTGAGATCTTTCCTCAGCTGCTGAAGCCAGCATGCAAGTGAGCTCTTTGGTGCAATTCTGCTGAAGTCAACGGTAGTACTTTACCCTCTTAGGTTGTGATTCTTTAGTATGTTATGTGAAGAGATGCATCTTTCTTTTACTTTGTCTATTTCTCATGCAAAAAACAATTTTTGTTGCTCCCCATGATGACAATGAGAAGTTACATATATGCTTGAGCATCTGGTTTGTCACTGACACAGAAAAAATTGTCCCATAACCTGCTCCCATGCGAACATGAATGGATTACAGCGTTGAGTGTCAGGGAGAAACTTGGTGTCAAAATTGTTTTACATCAATGCCTTTTTTCTATATCATAATGAAGGGATAATAAACTGAAATAATAAACTTCACGGGCTTTGATAATACAGCTTGCAGGTGGCTAGTAAGGATAAGTGAACTGGCCCACTGCCTGGCCTGGCATTTGCTTCAATAGTTCTATTTTGGCTGCTTTTCCCAATATGAGATTAACTTCTCCCCCTTCCCACCTCTGATTTAAGCTTTAAATAAACGTTTGCCAGTGAATGATCAGATATTTGAGTGAAGAACTGAAATAATTTTATTTTTTATAATAGGGCCATTCCCAGGTGACTATGACTCTTAGTGCACAGCAACACTACTTATCTCTGGCTTCAGGACCGGACTGTGCAACTTTCCAACTGTAATTTAAAAAAATTACTGAGTTTTACAGTAGTTTCAGTAATTATATCGTACCAAGAACAATGCTTTGGCTCTGTTGTTCAAACCTCAGTCTCCCTGGTACATTGGAGAACATCAGATTGGTGTAAGCGCGTGCCTGCTGTGACCTATATGTGCTGGACTATCGACAGTATTACAAGGAAAAAAACTTGAAGCACTGTCTATTTGTATGAAGTAGAGTATAGGTGTGGCTGGGTGATGTATTCTCATACTGGTTTGCTTTGTGGTTCTTCAAACTGAGACCACATATGCCATGCTTCCCTCCCCTGTGGAAAAGTAGAGAGGTACCGGTTAGCCCACAGCCATTCTCACAGTGAAGACAACAGCGTTAGCTTATAATAGAAGAGGTCTGATGCTGGTGTCTCGTGAGTAAAAATGCATCAACTCAGGCCAACATACCTGTGTTTCACCACTGTGCAAGTGAGCTATGAATCTGACTAATAGATATCTTTAATAATGCTAATAATGGTCAACATACATCTATGAACTAAGTTTTTACATATTATGAAGTATAATCAAAATATTTGCAATTATAATTAGTTACAAAGCTCAGAAGCTACCTTTTTAAGTATAATATCTAGGTAGATATACGGTTTTCGAGGAAAATACTTCTGACTGCTCGTAATGTTTTTCCTTCCTTTCTCTTACTTTTTGTGCAACTTTTAGGTATCCAATATCCTTTGAGTAAGATGTCAGCATATGTAAGCATATGCAGGTTTACATTACTCTCTAAAATCTGCCATTTATCACTTAAATCTCTTTCTTTTCTGACCCTGATACTGTCTTATTACTAGTATTTTTATCTTGCTCATGCTTTTCATTATTTTACCATTTACTCAGCATCTTCCCTATTCTGTCCACTTTCATATATTTCTCCTTCTGCCCCTGTTTTGGTCAATCCTCTTGACTAAAATGGTTCCTTTCCTCCATGTCCCTGCCCTCTCTCACTCTTCCAGAGGCCAGAGAAGCTTCGTGACATCCCTGTGACCCCATGAGATATTTGATGCTTGCATCTTTTTGCCCAGTTTGGCAACTTACGTCTTGGATAAATTCAGCAATGCTTTAGAGCTGGGCCAGCAGCCGCGTAAATGTCAGTCTATCAGCTGGCCATGCTGGCTCAGAAAATCCTGCCAAACCTCCAGTGTCAGAGGCTGAAGCACTGGTCTGATGTTACTGCTCATGCCTCAGTGCTTCATGGTGAGCAGGAAAAGCTTCCCAATGAAACCCCGGTGGGGTTATAACTGGAACTCTCTAGGATGCCCCTGCCTTCACTCAGGCTAAGTTGCATCTGAGTTTCATGTTGCCCCCTATTCGACACAAAACTGACATCCACTCATACCCCAGAAGAATTGATACTTTTCTGACCACATTATGCATTCTTCTTTTCCCTCCATGGCCCGACATGATGAAAGACTTGCCTGCAGGAGTGCTCCTGGCTGCTCCTGTAGTAGGCATGACTGCTTATGAATCTGGCTCGTGCATTCTGGGTTTCAATAACGTTCAGCAAGATGAAAAGTGGGTATCTGCAGCTTTGGAAATCCCAACACGCTGGAAGAGCCAAGTAAAGGCTACTGACAACAGCACTAGAAAAAGAATAGTGCCTGTTGAGAAATGTTTTAAGAAGGTAGTTCAAGAGAGAGTGAGATGACTGTAGCACATAAAGAGATCTCTGTAAGATGCATCTGCTCTGTACATGAGATACATCATTACTTATGTGGTTTTGAAGTGCTTATATTGGGTAAAGTGCTATGTAAACATGAAACAAAGCTTGCACCCTGCCTGGAAAAGCTAAACATTTAAATATTGTCCTTGTACAATGGAAAAACAATATCATTTACCTCCAGGTTAAATACACCTTTCAGGTCAGAATCTTCTATTGATAGCTGCATTGTCTACTTCTACCTTTACAGCTCCTGGATCAATGCTTTTATTTTATAACATATTTTTTTCTTTGACGGACACTGGCTCTTGAAATATTGACACCATTGCTGCAAGCAGTGGAAATAGGAGGCAACATCTTGTTCTCTGCCAAAAATTCTCTTCCTCAATCAGGCTCTGTCAGTGACAATAATGTTGGCAGCTCTCACTTTGGAAAGCCTGAGGTATAATGTGATTTCAGGCTATTCGTACTTTACAGGTTGAAGTTTTTTTCTCTCTTCTTTCTCTCTTCTCCTCTTCTCCCCCCCCCCCCCTTTTTTGTTTTTGTTTTTGTTTTTATTTTTTTGTTTGGGTTTTTTTAAGAGAATCTGTACTCATCGAATTCCTGTTTCCTTGACTGGGTCCTACCAGCAGTCACATCATGAAAATTTCACAGCAGACAGAGAAGACATGGTCTTTTGTGCCACAGCTTTGGCTTAGGTTCAATATGTAAAAGCAGCACTTCAGTTCAACTGATACATTTGTAGATGACATTTTTCTGTCCATGTCTGGTTTTCGGTCCTGCCCATGCATTTGGCAGGTCTAAAACTGTTTATACTGCTCACAGCTAGGAGTTAGTGTGTTCTGTTCATATCTGGCACATAGGCTGTGGGTTTGGTGCAATTTTCTGTCTTATTGTGAGTTCTCCATCCTTGTTCAGGCAGGTGTCACTAACATTTTCTGGCAAGGGAAGAATGGAGTGGGGAATGATGTAGGAAATACCACAGTGGCAGGATGTGGACTTTTGGGGTGCAGTAACTAATGTGGGTTATCCTACCTCCAGAATGGTCTGTCAAAGAGAAGGATTTCAGAGATGGCTAAAGAGAACCAAGACATCAGCCTAAAGAAAATTGCCCATATGAAAAGGGACTGAAAATAATTAGCCCTGCTTACCAAAATAATGAGACTAACAGGAAGGCATATTTAAGAGTGGAAAGAAGGGTGGATATCAACAGAAGAACAGAATGACATTCAGCAGAAAAGTATTGTGTAGGTTTATTAGTGTGGGGGGCTTACTGATACAACTATTAGTTGAGGCTCTGGTGGGGATCTTTCTCTTTCCAGAATCATAGATTCACAGAATCAACCAGGTTGTAAAAAAGACCTTTAGATCAAATCAATCCATTACCCCATGACTGCCATGTCCACCACTAAACCAGGTCACTGAGAGCCTCATCTACACAGTTTTTGAATACTTCCAAGGACGGGGATTCCAACACTTCTCTGGGCAGGCTGTTCCAATGCCTGATCACCCTCTCTGTGAAGATTTTTTTCCTAATATCCAGTCTAAACCTCCCCTGGCACATGCGTATGAGTTTTGGATGAAAGAAAAAACTTATAAGCTTCAGAGCCTATGACAACGTTAAAGAAGGAACTGCCTGTGGACAGGTTATACTAGAATTTTAGATTTTAAAAATTGTTCCTCCAAAGCATCCTTGAAGCACTGTCCATTTAGTACAGGACTTAAACAGGCAATGGTAGTTACTATATTGGCTCAGCCAAACATCTCGGTAGGAAAGTATATTTTTGGCAACATTTTTAAACCAAAATTAGTAAATTGTTTTTCAAAACATATTTGGCTTTAAGTAACAGAGCAGAGCAAAATGAGTAGAATATGTATCATACCTTTCCATCTCCCTATTTCAAATACTTGCCTGTGGAATTTGAATTAGGAAAGGAGGAACATAAGCTTCTACAGGCTTGCTCTGATTTTGGTTTTTTGCTACCTATATAACCTGCTACATGGCACTTCTTGGGGTAGTGTGGGGAGAGTTGATATTGTGGCTCTAACCTAAAATCTATGACAATCACATTGCAGCTCTTTCAAAAAATGTGTTTTCCAGGAAAGTTGCTCCCCAGTTTTCTGGAAAGGGATAGATTGACTGAGGATTAAGAATGAATTGTCTCTTTTTGAAACATTTCTTGCATCTTTTTTTTTGGCTGCAACCTGTCTACACAATAAGAAGAATTAAACACCTAGTTCTGGTTTCCCAAAAAAAAAAAAAAAAAAAAAAAAAAAATTAGAGTATTTGATGAGATAAAAATAAGTATGTGACAAGCATATTTTTTTGGGGAGTGAGACTTAGGAATTGGAAAAGAAAAGAAAGGAATTTTTGCAAAATTAAATTAACAATGCAAATTTGAAGTCAATAACACCCATGCATAGCAGATAATAACATTGACTGCCCTTGGAGAAAAACAAACAAATAAACAAACAAACCAAAACCAATAAAACCAAACCAACAACACAAAACACAAAATTACTTTTTTTTTTGGGTTTTCTTTTTTCCTAGTTTAGAATATAAGGTGAAAAATGCTTAGCATATTTGGCTAAACATTCTTTCCCTTTGAAGGGCTTTTTTTGAGCAAATCCTGATTTTTCTTTAAAGTACCTGTAGTTTGAAACTGTTTGAATTGTGTCTGTTCCTTGATGAGCAGTTAACCACCCAAGCAGTAACTTTTATTGCAATGGGACTATTCATACAAATATTTGTATGTAAGTGGGAGTAAGAATATCACATATTTCTTCCTTTGCTATTTCTGTGGATCACTTTTTTTTTTTTAATTGACTGTAAGTGAAAGCATCTCTCTTTCATGCTACAGTTCTCTTCTTACTGCCCAAGGACTGAACAGATAACACTGGCACACTCAAGATGATACCATCAGCAGCTGTCTAACTTGTTGCTCTGGTGAAGACCCGCAGTGAACGTTATCATTGAAATAATAGATATGCATACTTGTTGATCGTAGAAAGTACAAGCTCAAGATTGTGGTCCATTTGAAGCACATACTATACTCTTTCACCTGCATATGGAAGCAAAAATGTCTGGCAGTGTGACAGGGCAGACAGCACCAATGTCTTGAGGTCTTTCTCCTAAATCTGCCAGATTAATACACCATGAGCCTTAGATGTTTTAATGCACAGAGGGCAGGTTGCCAGCACTCCTGATAACATTTTTATCATATCTGGGAAACAGCACTGTTTTAACTTAATGTATTATAGGAGAAAATGCAACATTTTATATCAGTTCTCTACAAATCATGAGTGACTTCTCTGGATCTCCCTGAGACATACGGATCACAGTTTTGGAATTACTGCTACAGCCTGATCAACAAGATTTCTATAAAAGGTATATAAGTTTTCAGCTGTGATCAGCTAGTCAGTTGTGAGAATAGTTATGCGGAATGCCAGTGACATATATTTTTGCTAAGAGAACGAGAGCAGCTCTGTAGTCATCACTTGACATTCCTTTAAACCAGTATTAACACTAACCAGTAGTCCAATCCTGTACCTTCTCCTGAACATTTCTTCATAATGGGCCCTGCTTCTGTATTGTGGGGGCACAACTAACTGCACAGACTAGTAGCAAACTGCATTGAGAAAGGGATCCGCTATGAATGCCTCTCATCGTGCTCTGTTTAGTTACCTTTTCAGCGGGATCAGACTTGCAACCTTGTTACTTTGCATATGCTTTACCAGCACAATGTAGGGATTAGCATAAGACCAACAACAAGCGAGCAGCAGATCAGGGATGGGGGCAAAGAGGAGAAAAATGAGGATGAATTGAACTGTAGCCTTAAAATCAGACATCTAGTTCAAACGCATTCAGAATTCTTCTTCACAGATATTGTTCAGTTTTCATTTAATTCACTGTTTTTCTCCAACTTTGCCATCAGCTAACATTCCTACATGCTGTTTCTGAACAGAAAACAAAAAAGGGAAACAACAGAGGTACAGGGTTTTTATACTATCTTCACATTTGTAGAAATTTTTTACAACACTTACCTGGATTCCTACAGCTTTAATTAGTTCTGTGGAATGATGACTGATTGACTTACCTGAGTATAAGAGGGCATTGAATTGACAAGTACTGTTTGTGATTAGAATTTAAAACAAAGAAACAGAGAAACAAACAAACAAATATGGTTTTCCTTCTTTTTTTTTTTTTCTTTTTTTTTTTTTTTTTCACCATTCCAGTGGGCTGGGTAAGAATCTTCCAGTGGTGAAATGGCTATTCATTCTTGTTTCAAGGGGAGGAAACTGACTGGCCATTAGGAACAAATTAAAACAACCCCTTGTCATAGTTTAAGCCCAGCCAGCAATCCAGAAAGATGCAGCTGTTAGCTCACTAACCCCTTCTTACTCCCTCCATTCCCAGAGGGATGTGGAGGAGAATTGAAAGAATGTAACTCCCACAGGTTGAGATAAGAACAGTCCAGTAACTGAGGTATAACACAAACCACTGCTGCTACCACCAATAATAATAATGATAAGGGATATAACAAGGGAAGAGAATACAACTTCTCACCACCAGCCGACAAATACCCAGCCCGACTCGAGCAGTGATCTAGCCCTTCCAGGTAACTGCCCCCAGTTATATAGTGGCCATGACGTGCTGTGGTATGGAATACCTCTTTGGTTAGTCTGGGTCAGGTGTCCTGTCTCTGCTTCCTCCTTGCTTCCCCTCCTCCCTGGCAGAGCATGAGACTCAGAAAGTACTTGGTCAGAGTAAACATTACTGAGCAGCAACTAAAAGCATCAGTGCTATCAGTGCTGTTCCCAGGCCGAAAGACAAAAACACAGCATTGCACCAGCTGCTAAGGAGGAGAAAAATGAGTGCTACTGCCAAACCCAGGATGCCCCTTCCTATCAAAGTGAATACTCTGCTATTGCAAAATACTGGTAATCTAGCCATGTTCAAAAGCCATGTAAAAAACCAGTAGTTTTGCATCTCCTTTTGTCTACTTGATAAATCATGAAGCACAATGCAGTTCTCAATTCCTGAAATTTTGGCCAGACAACACGACTATTTTTAAGCACAGAATATCAAAGTTTAACCTCCATTTCCATAATATTTTTCACCAAGTGTTTCAATAGTGTAAATACATTCTTAGATTAAGTGATTAACAGAAAAAGTAGAGATATTAAAATGTTGTATTAAGTCTACAGCAAAATTCCTGCTATTCTGGACTGGGATTTCACCCAACATATCTAAAACACTTTTGGAATATAGAATGCTTCTCACTTTGAAATGTAAGTACATACACAGACACATGCATGAGACCAGATTTGCAGATAATGTAAATCAGTGCCATTTCATTGAAGTCAGTTATTTATAACAGGTGAGTTTCTGGCCCTATGCTGATACATATGCATACGTACTTGCAGCGTACACGCATGTATATGTATGTGTGCGTGACATAAAATCACTTGTGCATATAAGTATGTAATCACGTACAGTTGCTCTCTTCTGCCAGTAAGTTTTCCATTAGTCTGGGAAAATGGAAAACTCTCATGTATAGTATCATAGAATCATAGAATAGTTAGGGTTGGAAAGGACCTTAAGATCATCTAGTTCCAACCCCCCTGCCATGGGCAGGGACACCTCCCACTAAACCATGCCACCCGAGGCTACGTCCAATCCAGCCTTGAACACCGCCAGCAATGGAGCATTCACAGCTTCCCGGGGTAACCCATCCCAGCGTCTCACCACCCTTACAGTAAAAAATTTCTTCCTCATATCCAATCTAAACTTCCCCCGTTTAAGTTTGAACCCATTATCCCTTGTACTTTCGAGATTAATTATTTCTGGTTATGATGCACGCAGTGTTTCACAGCCCTCCTGTTTTTTAGGGTCTCCCTTGCTGAAAGAGTGGCAAGGTTACTTGTCTGGAAGTCATCAGTGATAGAAATAAAAGAGTTGGGGGGGGGGGGGGAGGAAAGATGGAAGTTTAATTTCACTAAATTTGTTCATTGAGAACACATTCAGTTAATATTACGACTTTTAAAATGTATTATGCTATTGAAAAACTATTTATAAAGCTTTGGTATATATGTGGTGCATTAAATCTGCAGCTCTGTGGTTTGAAAAAAGGAAAGAGAGTACAACTTTGCCACAACTAGCAGCTCTCAGAGCAGGAGAGCGCCCCATTTCCTGCACTGACTACAATTTCAAGGGACAGAAGATACTGATGGGGAGGAAACACTTGAACAACTTTACAAGGAAGGTAGTTGGCACCAGTTACAAACCCTTTGAAGGCAAAACAGCTATTTATAAAATTTCAGGAGCAAGGGATTAAAAGGAAAAGGTTGATAGTCAAATGATCAGAGAAGTATCTCAGGAAGCAGAAGCTCCTTCCTGCTATTTTGTGTATATACCCAAACCACTGCACTTCCAGATAGCTGTTCCCATTCTTGAATGTTTTCTTTCCTTTTTAATTTATTTTCTTTTTAGTTTTTACCATGTCTGGTTTTATGCTTTATAAATATACTGTGAATTATTCCCAAGTGGACAAGTAATTCTTTTTTCAGCTATACCTTCATAAAACAAATATATTTCTGTTAAAACAAATAGATAGAATCATCCTGTTAGTCTGCAGAGTGTTAGAAACTGCCCTGTTCCTGCAAATGAAGGGTGTCGTTCTTTGAGCTTCCTATTATCTATATTAAGCCTCTAGGCTACTTGTTACTTCTATTGTGATTGCTAATGCTTGTTGCTGTTAGTACTCCAATTCTCTCTTGCAAGGTCTAGGCACAGCTTGTTCTGTCTTGGTGTTAAACGTTGGTGAGATGCAATCAAATTCTGCACCTTCAGACAGGATAAATGACACAGAAGGAAATAATTAATGAACAGCAACTGCTTTAATGAACTCCCCAGATTCACAGAGTATTTGTTTTTCACCTGTGAGTCACATATTAAAATATAATCCTGAAATGTACCAGTGAAGCATGAACTGCAAAACCTAAAGGTAAAAAGAGAGGCCAAGAGAGTCAAAGAGCAATCCCAAAGCTGATTCAGACCAAAAGTTTGTTTCCAATTCAGAATCAATACCTCTCTCTTTGTGCTCCTGACTGTCTTGCTACTATTATCTGCTATATTACATATTTTTCAGTACCGCATTCCAACACCACTCAGCACTTTCTTTAATCTGTCCTTGGTGCACTTGTAAGTGCTATACTTATAAGACTGTTTTCAACATCACTGCTTCCCATAAACCTTTATTTGTTTTTCCTTCTCCTCCCATCTTCCTCTCGCTTTACTCATGAAGTGTTCCTCAAGGCTAACTTTCACTTTTGTGTCTCTCCCACTTCCAGCAGAAAGTCACCTTCTTGTTGAGATGCTCCTGGTGTAAAAGCAACCACCACTGGGATGTGATGCCTTCTGACATAACTGGGGACTGAAATCCCACAAAAGGGAGGCTGAATTCTATAGATCTTTTCAAACATTTTGCTTCTGGAAGTTTAGAGGAATAAGAAATAAAGCCTAATGGAAAACTAAAAGGATAGAGAATGAAACCGAGACACTTCCTTAAGTCTGTAAAGGGCCAGAGAGGATTCAGATTTTGTTGGTTATGGCAGTTCCCATTAGTCAATGCATATTGACATACAGCCATATGTGTTTTGCTTCCTACTACAGGATTCATACTTCTGAGGAAGCTGTCATTTAAAGGAAGCAAATAAGTAAAATTCTTTATGTTCAAAAATCTTCAGAAATCTTGAGTCTGCTGTAGCAATGCTCAAAAATCATGTGCTTACAAAAAACTGCAATGGTCTAGGTTTTGATCGTAGAAAATTTTTGTTATTTCACAGTTTTGTAGCTGTAGGTAAAAATTAAAAAGAAGGTTGGCTGTAGGTATTCATATATTCAGAGACTATCCTGAAGAGTTTTCAGACTAAGCACTGCAGAGTATATACAGATAATCACATCTTGAATGGAACAGTTCATACAAGTAGTACTTTGCAAGTTCAAATGAACAGCTAAGGTTGTTAGAGAGAGAAAATGTCATTGTACTCTCTACAAATTGGTTAATGAGGTGCCATTGGATTAAGTAACTTCCCAAAGGTCACATAAGTCTGTGGCAAAGCGATGAACTGAAATTGGCTCTCCAAGGTGCACGGTTTGACAGTGCAACACTATATTTCAGTTCCCACAGTATTGCCCTTATTTAATTGCTGCTGGCATTGGTTAAAATTTCAGTCTAAACCTACAGAATACTAAAAACCCTCTCAAAACCCCAAACCCCTTAAATAACCCTCCCAACCTGTTTTCCTGAATGCTTTCCCGTCTCTTAGGTTGCAGACACAAATTATGTTATAAACATGTTTAATTGTGTAAGCTCTATTTTCATCAAAGAAAACAAGCCTTCAGATTAGGAAACCTGAGGGAAAAATGTTTAAAAGGGAAGAAGACATTTTTCATATTGGAAAGATTTGCATTTGTTCAGCACTATACAGAGAGTTTTAGAGAAAGCTCATAAGAGTCTGAGCACTCAGGCTTTTCTGTGTTCCCCAATGGGGAGGTGATACTGCACTTGGTTAATATGCTATAAATGCAAACTGACTAACACTTGCTGTATCTACATTGCACACTAGTAGTTTGAGTTTCCACAGGGAATTCAGAATTCCTCCTCTTATGGAACTGCTTCTCTCTGGGGAGACGTTACAAGGCACTGCCATGATCACCAACAGCACAGAAACAAAAAGAGGAAGGAGGTGCAGAGAGATTCTTTCCTACACTCTTTTAACCCGTAAGCTCTGACTCTGCTCTCCGATGATCTGTGTGCAGGATGGCTGACTGTCGTTCATCAGTCTTTCTTCAGAGATCTGTAAGAAAGACCTTTTGATACAAGCCCATATCTGCCCTTTGCCATGTAGAATATGCTTTCTTATTGAAACACAAAATTCATTTTTCCTGTTTCCTCAATATGCGTTTTTAATAATAAAACCTTTCTATGTTTCTATGTCTTACTGGTTGCTTTGCTTATAGACTGATGCTTTAGACATTTCTTTTAGAATGTAGAGCATAATCCTGTCATCTTAAACCGTGTTATACAGCTGAAGAGAAAGCTGAGCTTGTAGGTGAAGCAGTGAAAACTACATTTAAGAAGGGGATCATTGGAGTGGAAGTGTGAGTATGAAAATTTACATCCCTAAATCCTATATACCAATCCTGAAAACTATTGCTTGGCTGTTGCCTGACCCTCCCCACACTCCCTTTGCAGATTGTCCACTGAAAAACTTTCTCTCAGCTGCTGGGCATTGTGCTTGCCATGCCCATCAGGATGTCACTGTCCTTGGGCACATACAGGGTGTCTCAGTGCTTACTGGTGAGCTCAGTGCAGGACACCTCAGTCAAGCTGGCAGAAACTACATGACATGGCATCTAAAACCTAGTCCAAGGTTTTCTGGCAGCTCTTGCATCATGGCTACAACAGGGTCAGCAGTACATGGCTTTCAACATGCCTCTTAGCAAAAGTCTCACCCAGTTCTAACAAAGTCAGAAAACTTGGGCTTATTTATGTCTAAGGTGAGTTTTACCCCTCATCTCCAATTCACTGATTTGTAAAGCTCCTTAAAATAGCTCAGCTGTCAAAGCCAATGTATGACCCCCCCCCCCGCCACTATAGTAATGTAAATTATAACTTATCTAAAAATTTTAAAGGTGAAAATATATGGCATTTGACAGCAAAGTGTGACTGCACTGAGTGATGTGATCTTTCAGTCTGCTGTGCTCCTTGAAACAAATTGGGGTGCTTTCGCACATCTCCTGTCTCAAGGTCTGCTTGCGGTTACTACAGTGACTTCTCTTTGTTCTGTGCCAGAGTGTTGTAAGACACAAGAGCTCATCTGTCAGGTGCTATAGATAATCTCAAAAACCTCAGCAGCCAAGGTACAAACCCCAGGGCTGTTTATATTCATGAAAACTTTTTCCCCCACAAAGTAAGATAAACCAGTGTCATCATACATGCAGCATACATTGCATGATGGCTCTGGCACTTCAGGTTTAACACCTTTTGGAAGTTGCATCAAGGACTGTTTTTGTCCTTAGCTCGATCATTTCAAATGGCTGACACTCTTGTAGTTCAGATGAAAATGAGGACATGGGTTACAACTATCCTCATTTCTCATTACTGAGATGACAAAATACATTTTCTCCTACCTGACTGCTTGGTAGCTAGAGAGCAACTGATGTACAGATATCATGGTTATAATATGGATATAATAAAATACGCCTAATAAAATAAAAGAGCTGCCAGACAGCAGCGCTGCAGAGGACTGTCTTTCTGTAGGTGTGGCCTGCAATTCATGCCTGATACAGAATCATGTCACAGGTTGTATTTGTACCCATAGTGATAATGATAATTCATAAAACCCACATAATAACTGGTCTTTCCCAAGTATTTTATGATTTGTTAAGGAGAATGCCTCCAGAAACCACTGATCCTTTACCATGTAGTAGTGCTGTTTTCAAAATTTAGCAGCTTCACCTGAGAATAAGAATCAGGAGTGTCCTGGGATCAGCAGTAGCAGTCATTTTTCTGCTTCTTGGTAGGTGGTGCAGTGCTGTGGTTTTGACTTTCGGCCTGGGAACAGAGCTGATAACGCCCATGTTTTCAGTTACTGCTTAGAATGTTTTGTCTGACCAAGGACTTTCTGAGTCTCATGCTCTGCCAGGGAGAAGGGGAAGTCGAGAGGAAGCACAGACAGGACACCTGACCCAAACTGACCAAAGATGTATTCCATACCACAGCACATCATGTCCAGGATGTAAAAACGAGGGGCAGGGACACGGAAGGGTTGGGGTTCACTTCTGGGTCGGGCTTGGTATCAGGTGGTGAGCAGTTGTATTCTCTTTCCTTGTATTTGCCTTGTCATTATTATTATTGGTGGTAGCAGCAGTGGTTTGCGTTATACCTTAGTTACTGAACTGTTCTTATCTCAACCTGTGGGAGTTGCATTCTTTCGATTCTCCTTCCCATCCCTTTGGGAGTGGAGGGAAGAAAGATTGGGGAGTGAGTGAGCGAACTGCGTGAGGGGCTTAAACCACAACAAGGGGTATGTTAATACTTGCAGTAATCTCCTACACATCCCTTGACTTCAGTGAGTTTTGGATTAGATCTTTGTTATTTAAAAACTATTTTTCAAAGCTGCTCCAGTAAATGCTCCTCACAAGTACACATATCGATATTTGTGTTTTGTCTTATACCATCACTGTAAATAACTTCACAGCTATTGCTGGCACCCTCTATTTAATTTTTAAATAGTTGGAATCCAAAATACAAGTGTACACCAATTTTCTAACAAAATTAAAAGCATCTAGTAAAAACTTGTTAGAAGAATAATAACAAAGAATTTACTGTACATGTTTTGCCTCCACACTTGTTTTATTTTGTTAAGTAGCCTATGTGGAATAAAACTTACTTCTCCATTAAAAAAAATCAAATAGAAAAAAAAACAAACCCTGTTCCATTCTGTTTTGGTTTGTGGGGTTCTGTTGTCATTTTATCCTAAAGTGCTGTTTCCTCACATTTGCATCTACCAGCCTTTTTAATGTGATATTCCATTTAAACTGCCTTTTAATTGTATGTGCTGCCTTGGCAGAACATGACTGATGTACTAGCGTTAATTAGGGCTCCAGTCAGCAGCCTATGCCAGCTGGAAACTGAGAAACAAGCGTAAATTATTCTGTCATCAATCAGCTCGAAAATGTTTGAATCACTAATTAGTTTGCAATTTGGGTGACAGTTTATCTGACGCAGGCGGTGTCAGAAACTTCAGATCTTAGATGAATAATTTGCCAGCAACAAGCACATATTCCCTGCTTTTAAATACATGAAGGTTTATCTGCATGTTGAAAGGTGGCTCAGCAGTCTTCATTAACTTCCAACTGGGACTATGTAAATCAGGAATCAGTGTGAGGCACTTCAGTCTGTGGTGGCTTAGCAGATGATATTTAGAAAAAGAAAGCCTCTTTTCTCTCTTTTTTATTAATAATTCATAAACTGATAGACGAGAATGTTTGGGCTTTAACAGCTTAAAAAAAAACCACAATGGTGTAAAAAAAAAAAAAAAAAGGCAATCACCCCCTTTTACATGAAAATTAGTTGTGCTGCATCTTGCTGTTCAACTGATTTATTCTTCTCCACTGCCACATGTCTGGAATGTTAAGCAGCAAGTGATTAGCCCTTGTCCTTTAAAGCAGGATCATTATTGGGGTTTTATTAAATGGCAGACTTGCGTTTCCATTTAAAGCATAAGGGGGGAAAACAAGAAATTGCTAACAGGAAGCAGAAAAGGTTATCCGTATTTCAAAAGGAGAAACTATTCTAAATTATAAATGCAGTCAAGAGGATCTCAATATCTGTTATTCTTACCCATAAGAAAGATAAGTTTGATATCTTGCAATGTTTACAACTGTTGTGTGGTCCACAGGTAAAACAAAACCGTAGAAGCAATTTAGGCAGATATGTAGTATTACTGAGGAGAGAGACACCAATGTCTTCTATTTATGCATCCATCCTTCTACATCTGAAAGATGAATGCTTGATGTGGAACAGTGCAATTACTGGAGCAGGGAGGAGTTCCATTAGCTGACCTCAGTGCCAAATACAAAAGGCAGATGAGGATATGTTTTTCAGGTTCTCTGTCGCTGGCAAAGGGTGTGCTCTCTTCATTCAGAGCCTCACTAAGGTGAGAGAAGCAAGAGAAATGTCATTGTGTAATTATGATTAACCACTCTGTAAGCACATCACAGCAGTAGCATAGGAGTGCTGCTTAATAGGTGTGCTTGAAAGGATTTGAAGTAACAAATCAATGACAATTTGGTGACAGTCCTTTCCCCTTCTGTGTCAAATTCCACTGCCCTCAAGTTCTATTTGTTATAGCCAGAACAAATCTTTCCCTGCTATGTCCTGTCTTAATACTTTATCCACATTGGTTTAAAACTTTACTAAATTTATGCTATTTTGGTACAGTTTTGTTATTTTGGTACAGTTTTACAATTTTTCCATATATTAAGGAGACATATAAAATAATTGCATTTTCAGAAATTTCTAGGAAAACTAGTTTACTGCTTCAGGGGAGAAAATCCCCTCACAGGGGAGATCACAACAAGGCTTCACATACTATTGCAAATGGGCTGTGACCTGTGGAAGAATTGGTGTTGTGTGGGGGGAAAAAGCTGGATGGAAGGTGGTCACCTAGGGTAACCAGCCCGCTATCCTGGTGACTGTCACCATGTCACTTGTCCAGGCTAAGTGCTTTCCATGGACGGTCCTTAATTATGCTCCTTATTTTCTGGATGCCCAAAGAGAGGTCAGAGCTGGTAAGTCCTGACTATTGACCCCTCCACCTGCAATCTAGAGGGAGGGCGCTGCAAATACAGAAAGCCATGCATAATAATAAATAGCCTATGACATTCAGTTTTCAGGATATCAGATCAAGTGCCTAACATGAATGGCACTTTTAACCTTAATCCCCCTGTTTCAACTCTCTGTCAGCACAATGCAGGAAAAATAAATTTCTGTTTGTCAAGCACTTTCATGAACTACATAAAAAACACATGAAGAAATTAATGAGTCTGGCTTTAGAGTAAAGTTTGAATAGTGGAAAATAAACAAAGCTTTGGACTGCATACTGCAGAATGAAGGTAAAGTGAAATAGTGAATAGCTGATTACTCTGCAAGCTCTGCTCTATCTTTACATTGAACAAGGCTGTGGGTTGTCTAAGGAAAAAAAAGGAACTGCACGGGACTATCTTTTGACAAAATATTTCTTTTTTTTGTTTGTTTGTTTCTTTGTTTTATCAGAAAATACCAGTTTCTTTAAACTGCAGCTTTTTATGGAAACATATTAATCTGAATGTTGCTTTTGCCAAAAGGACTTCCACAGTCCAGATAAGAATTTCTTGTCAAAAGCTAAATTGGAGAGCAATAAACCCACACAGGCAGACACACTCCAAATTGGCCACCAGTTTAGTTGTTAAGCAACATGCTGACATAGGAGAATGAAGCTGTCTAGCAGGAGTAGATGGTGGCTAGATGTCATGTGTCTACTAACAGCCTTTCTCCTTCTTCTGCATTATGTACCTTTCTTGTTATGTCCTATTTATTACATGCAGTACCATGCTACCCATGCACTTTTCTTGACACTTCCTGTATTGCTTTCTACATCCCAGAGGAGACCTGAGATCATTCACCCACTGGAAATCTGTTTCTTTTCTTACTCTTTCTCTTGCTGCTTTTATTTCAAAAGGTCCAGATTTTGTTCCTAAATGGAATCTGAAACAAGCAATGTTTTGTTAATAAACAGAACTGCTTGACCCTAGAAATCTTTCTGATGATCCCGTAAATACTGTAATGCAAATGAACACTGTGGCAACAAATGAGACAACCTTAGTTATGTCATTTTCTCACTTTTGACCGATTCTTCAACTTTAATACTGAAAATATACACACATGTACATGTTTAGTCTGTAAACACTGGCAGAGTACAAAACTAAAACTCTATGATATGTACAAGAAAAAAACACTAATAGTCAGTTCAAGATAGTGCATATGGACTAAATATTTATATAGCACAGTAGTGACAAAAGACTTCAAAAAATTCCTGTCCTATATACAGAATCCCTCTTCTTAAAAACCCTGTGAACTAAATAGATGTAACAGATGAATGATGAGAAGAGAAACTGTTTCTTCTTCAAAATGGAAAATGGCAGCTAACACTTAGAGAAAATTACTTGTATGAAGTTGCACTGGAAGCCTTTGACAGCATTGGCAGCTGAGCAGAAATATACTGAATCCTGGTTTAAGGCTTTAACCTCTTGATAGCTTTTTCTCTTTATGTGTATGAGGTGCAGGTAACTTCTACATCATCACATGAGCTCTTTTTTTAGATGGCAAGAGACCCTTTGTATGCCTGAGTTCAGCTTCTCTGAATCTAACTTTTCCTAAAAAGGAATTATGTTTGCCTTTGTTAAGGAGCTTCTTTGGACCAAGAATGGGTAGGTTTTTTGTCTTTAAGTGCTCAAACTTAGCTCTAGAAAAAGAAGAACTGGGAGAAAGGCACTTTAATTTAACCTTTTTATTTTTTTATTTTGTAAGATGAAGTCAGAAAACCCAGAATTCTGCTGTTGTCAGAAGCTGGACTCAGAGAAGTTGTCCCAGATTCGGAGGAAAGGGCTGAACTCTACCACTTTGTGGCTCAGCTGGAAAAAGTTCATTTCCAGAGACTACTCAGGACTTGCTGCTGAACAAAACCATCATGACATCAATGGGTTGGGATGAGTTAAAATAATAAAAAATTGATTTTTTGGTACCACAGAACTCAAATTCCTGTCATGGCATTTCTTGATGCCTCCTTGGTAGCTCCTTCAATTACTATGAAGTATTTCAGAATTTCTTTGGTTTTTGTTTGCATGTTTGTTGGAGGGTTTTTGTTTGTTTCATATTTTTTTTTCTCCCTTTCAAGGTGATTATCCTTTTCATAAGTAGAAATTGTGAACGGATGGAAGCTTCACTGCTGTACATCAGCTGGCATGCTTTGTCACTAATGAGGGAGAGGGGTGTTAGGAAAAGTGCATTTGTTTACCCAGTACTGACACTGATTTGCAAAAAGCACATCTCAAATATTTGAAATTACTGTTTCAGAATGGGGCAAGGGGTTAAGTTTTGTTAAATCCACTATGTTCCAATTGGAACACAATACAAGAACTTTTCCCTCCAATCATTTTCTCTTGATTTCTGACACTTCATGCTTTTTAATAGACAAAATAAATGAAGAGGAAAAATGGAGAAGAGGAAGTCCTTAATATTGAGTGAATACCCTTAATGAAAATAAGTTCAGAGAGTGTAAGGTGAACCTCATCACAGAGAGTGAGCTGCAACAGCAAATAAGGTAGAAATCCTACTAATCCTTAGCAGACTGTTACCAGTGAAAGACCAGTGAAGGCTGGGTGTGGATGAGCTGTTGCTGAATTTTAGACATTCAAGCTGAATGCCTTAGGTAGAAGCCTGCTTGATCTGGTGGTCCTTGTTAGTCAGTGGGAAAAGATAAGCATCTACAGAGTGTGATAATAGGCTGGATTGTCCACTTCTCCTAAGTGATTACAGAGCAGCTGGGATTGGTATGCTCCTAGCTTGAAAGCAAAGCCTCCTTGGAAAGCTGTGTTTCTGTGATTCCAGTTTATGGGGGAAAAAAATGTACAAAGGCTATTTCCCTCTGCATCCCAAACACTTCTCAAACAACACTAAAGAGCAGGTTGGAGGACATGTTAATCAAGAATCATATGGAAAAGAAGGTCAGTGCCCTGTTCCTTCAGAAAAGCTTGCGTACTGCTAAAACATTCCTACAGCTGTTTGGTGGTCCTGAAGCAATTACTTCCTTTACATTTTTCTTTACCTTCTTTTTAGGATTGGAAGTAACTGTTCTGTCCTTCTGCCTGGTGATGGCTTCTTTCTGGTAAAGAATGTGTCATGGCCTGAACTAGTCTGTGCTCCACGGAGTTAGGGTAGAGCATGTTCATTTCAAAGAAATCTTGATATATCTTAAAGGAGTTGAAAACTAAAAATCACAGTGGTGAAGGTACAGTTAGTTTTCTTTTGGGGATACACTGTATTTTAGAAAACATTTTCCATGTCTCACACATTCTGGTTTTCTCAAATCGGATATTTATTAGCCATAATTATAACATAATTCACTGATACTTAAAATATACTCCTGGAAAGCTATTAATCAGCTGCCAACACTTTGGGCATAGAAGTAATCAGGAGTGTGTTCAGAGGCTGGGATTTTCAAGCAGTAGTAAGGGAGCCAGTCACCTAATTAAGCTGAATGGGAATAAGGCATTTATAGCTTTCAGAGCAGCTCTAAAAATCCCAGCCTTATTTTCTTATGGGTTCAGCTCCAGATGTTATCTAATTCTGGATGTTTTCCATTTTCTTTCATTCAGGTGCCTGGGAAGGGTCAATCTTTCTGCCTGATGCTCCTGGAGTCTTTATCACCTCTATCATCACTCATTCCACACATTTTCTAAGGGATTTTCCTCACTTACCCTTATCCTCTTTAGTCAGAGTGTTTAAGGCCATGGGGGTGACTTGATCTTTGTAAACGTGCTCCTTCACTGCCCTCTTTAAATTTTAATGCACATCCATTGGATCCTGCTCAGGGAGCTGAGTATTATTGATTGTGTGATCTTGTAATGCACTTTATGTAAAAAAAAAGAGGATATCTCTGTCTTTAGTTTTCACTCTATCCCTGCTGGTTTGAAGTAATTGTAAGTTATTAAATGGGAAACGGATTTTCTCTGAACTAGAGAGGTATTTCCAGTACTCCAGTGTTAATCTAACTTACTCATATTGGTTCTTTATGACCAAGTCTTGTTTTATCTGCATGGTTATCAAAACCACCTTCTGCCAATACTTCTGATGCAGCAGAAATTGGAGTGACATTTGCAGTTGGACATTTATTTATTTGGGATGGTGGGAGGAGCTTATGTTTTTGCAATATACCAAGATTAAACCCAGAACATTTAATATTGAGAAAGATAAAATGGGGTGGGGGACTCATGTTGTTTTTTTTTTTTTTTTTTTTTTTGTCAGGAAAGTAAATATTGTTTCAGCTCCTATCCTCTGTACTTCCTTTAGAGAGAGCTAAACCTGAAAAACGTAGATTCCCCCCCCCCCCCCCCCCAAGTGAAAGCATGTTCTTAGTACTTCTCAGGAAGCCCTTGATATCTCTCAGGACTGCATCTTTCCTTGAGTTATCATGAAAATTACTAATGTCCTTTTCCTGTACTTCTCAGATGGTATCAGTGCTGATGACGCTGTCTCTTCTCTGGTTACAGCTTACATCTGCCAGGAGATGAAGTGAGACATGATCTGGAATTCAGCTTGGCAGAAATTGACTTTGTTCCCAATCCTGTGGAGTTGTATCTCATCAAGGGGTAATGAAAACCAGATTTTTCATCCCACCCACTTCTACCTTCCCTGCTTATTCAAAACTCAGTATGGACTCTTTTGGAAACTGTTATGAAGTGTTACATTCCTATGAGCCCCACTCACAATATCTTGTTGCACATGGTCTAAAATGCATCTAGGAACTACTTTTCTAGTAGTTTTTAAAGGTTTGACATCATGATATACATTATTTTTGTTGATATTCTGATGTGCTATAATGCAAAGTCTCCATTACATGGACATAATATTTTTATTTTTCTTACTACTGCTTTTATCGTTTCCAAGGTGTAAACCACCATTCCGGAAGAAGACTGTTTTTACACTGCATATTTTAAACATTCATATAATTCTGGATGCTGTACAGTAGGCTGTTGACAGGCTTTCCACAAGGCTTAGCGGAGCACCTGATGGCACAGCATTTTTAACTTATTTGATCTGGAAGTCAAAATTGTAGTCTAACGTGCTTTACCTCATGTTTTGTTGAAGGTGTCTTTAATCATTAAACTAATGATCAATACCTTCAGAAAAATGTATTCATTCTAGACTAATACATGTAATTTGGACGGTACTTTTGTTCTTACATCCTCTTCAGAAGGCATTAAAAACAGATACATAGATGCAACTTAGTCATCCTCAACAGTAAATTAGATGCCATGTGAGGATCTGATCCCCATTTTAAACATGTTTAAAAACTATAATGGAGCAAGGGGGTAGTTGCAAGAAAGTGGACTCGATAGTCAAAGAAGCCATTCAACAGCAAACTTCAGATTAATGAAAAGGAAACATGCAACATGTCATGAAGTTCTAATGTGTGTGAACAAAGCCTGATGCCATGGAGCGAGGAAGCAGGTAAAAATAGTGAAAATAATGGAAATAGCTCTGCAGTCTTTTATGAGCATTGTATGTATTGAGACATACTAGAGAACCCAGAGAACTGTAGGAAAGCCACAGAAACTGATAATAATCAAGACTGAAATTCTCAAAGTAGCACAGTGCATTTATGAAATGGATTTGGGAAAAATTTCAATGGTGCTTCTATAGATAAACAATGGCCAGAATAAAAATAAGAATAGCCTATATTCTCACGTATGATGATAAATGCTAGATGGAAACATCAAGATGGACTAAATCCATGAGGAATAAGAGGATGGCATTCAAAAAAAAAAAAAAAAGCGATGTTTTTATTTTGTATTCAAACAACAAGATATAGACCAGCCATAAAACCTTATTACACTTTCCAATGGAGCTTCAACCATTTATCATGAGATTGTTAAAAGTAGTTAGGACAAAGTATAAGAAAATACACTGGAGGGATCCTTCCTGCATTAAGGACAGGAGTGACTTATTTACTCTTTGGAGTAGCCAAAACCTCATTCGTGTACCTGGGTGTTCTTTCGAACATTGACACTTTGACTATTTCTCTGATAGAAATAAAAAAAAATGAAAAAGATAATTTAACATTCTTTCTTGATACTGTTTTATTTGCAATTATAGTAAATCCATACTAAACTCTCTTTCAGCTCTGGGTCAGATGGTCAACACCTTCACCCCCATTCCTTCTACAGCAGGTCATTAAAATCCATGATTGGATCCCACTGAAATGGAAGAGATTTTAAATGTATCTTGGAAGGTACATGTGTTTGGAGTCAGAGGCACCAACAGAGGAAACTGGATCTTGAATCAAAATACGTATCAAAGCAAAGCCATAGGAAGGTATTCTGGTCCCTAGGGTATAATTTCTTCTACTCTTGTAGGTGAGGTTGTGAACATATCAGAGTATAACCATACCTTCTTTATTCTACACTGTGTTTATCTTTCTAACCTCTCTGAAAACAACTGTGTTAAGGCTTCACAGATATATTTGCCCCCCTGTGGGAGACTTTCTTACCTCTTCTTCCTACAGGCCAGCCTGGGTATTGAACTACAGGCAGTAGCATAATGAGTACAAAAGAATGCCTCTTTAATTTCAGAAATCCACTGAAGCACTTTGCGGAGAAAATGTCCCTGCTGGACTGTGGTGTCCAATTTCCAAACTTCAAGGGGAAGCAAAATAATGAAGAACTGTACCTTTGTTTAATTGAAGAGCTGCTGCAACTTTTATCCTTAAAGCTAGAAAGAGCTTTCTGTAAATCAAGCAATTTGTTTAAAACCCCTGTCATGAGTATTTACAGACAAATTGCTATATGAAAATTACTGTGCCCCACTGAAATCCATAATTAAGTTATCAGTGAAAAATAATGGTTGTTTGGTCATACTGATGATTATTTATATTGTGATCAGGTAGGGCTTGTGTGTACAGAGCTGTATGCAGGCATTAGATTCAGGTATTGAGCACCCAATCTACTGAAACTACTGAAGGCAGATGGGTATTATCTTTTTCTCTATTTTGTGTGTGTGTGCATCTTTAAAGAATGGTATTTCTACTAGTCTTAATTTAATTCCTTAAAGATATGTTGCTTATTGGTCAGGTGGGTAGTTTCAGCACTGAAGTATTAACTAGAGAATGCCTGCATGTGTCTTCTCTCCAGTGCTACCATCTTTGCAGGCATGCAGCTCAGCTATTACTTGAAAGTAGAAAGGAACTCATTCTAACAGCAATATACTTTGACTTAATAAAACTAAAGAAGTAAAATCCAGATTTATGTATATAATTTAAAAACATTGTTGTCTTTTTCTAACAGAAAAAAAATAATTGAAGAAATGAAGATATTTGTAGGTAGCTTACAAAGAAATCATGCTTGCAGGCAGAATTAATCCATAGAATACTTTGTGATGTGCCACTATATTCAGATGCAGCAAAATGCTCCATGCTGGTAGAGTTCTGCCACATTTCCAGTGCCTTCCCTGTCTGCAAAAGGCTCTTGGTAGTATGGTGGTTTTCATTTGGTCTAATGTTTTAAAAATAAATTCATATTGAATCTCTAGAAGTGAGAGAAAATCCTTTTAGGACACGTATTTCATTTTAAGGATGAAAAAGTGAATTGTAGCTTTGAATTACATGCTATTCTACAGCAGAGGCTGTTCAGCATTTCACAGTTTTGAGCCCAGAGAATCAAAAGTTTTCAAAGCATTTTGTAGAAAAAAGGAACCTCAGTTTACTAGAGAGATAGGGCTAACACTTCTCTTCGTATACCTGCACACTCACGTTCATGGTGGCAAGTTCAGCAACTGGTTATGTAAACCACTGGTAATCAGCAAGGTAATGACCGTGGCTTTAGCTGTGTTTCGTGCAATTTGAGGCAGTTGAGAAAGCCACTCGATATAATGAGACAAGTTTTGGCTGTAGAGCAAAGGACACTGCAGAATTCAGTTGGGCGTCCCTGCCCATGCTTCTTGTTTTTTATATTATTGCAGACTTACCTTTTGAAGTAGTCATAGCAAAACTTTCTACACCACCAGGTTAACCACTTACATGCTGATTGTTTCAAAATGTCCTAAAGGGTTTAAGTGTCTGGGCTTCACTTCTGACTTCTTCATTCAGAACTGTTGGACATCATACTCAAAAGACATCCAGCTAAGGAATGGGAATCCTGTTATAAAAAGTATACTCATTTTAGGTATCACATTTAAAGCTATCTGGGTAATTTTATCAGCATAATTAACATTTTCCGTCATTTAATAGATTCAGAGGATTGGATTACTGACCTCACAGCTGTGAATGCTCAGCACTACACAGTTTATTCCATATAGTCTTAAATTGCCACCCATAAAATAGCAATGAACAGTTAGTGTTTGGCTATGAAAACTGTTGTTTACAACTTGTCTGGAACAGCAAAGATGCTGTAACAGCGACAGGACAAGTTGGAAGTACAGATCCTGCCAAAGTACTGCTTTCAGAACTAAAGCTGTCTTTAGTCCTCCACTAGCCCTATTCTTCATCCAGTGGCATCCTCAAACTCCTGCCACAGGTGAAACAGAGTCTGATCAGCATCCCCCTGGTACTTGACAACTTGAGTGATACACCCAGACAGAGCTTTTTCTTTATACTGAAGGACAATGAGATGAAAATAAGTTCATGGTCATTTAATAACCATGCTCGAGTAACCTAAACTGAAATTACTCTGGCATCCTTAATATTGGTATTTCTTTACATCTAAGTGCTCGTAATTCCACCAATTATTCTTTAAGAGAGTATTTTACATGCAATTTTCTAAAGTTTTACAAAGCATCCTGAAGCCTTGTCTCTGTCCCCTCAGCCCCTAAAGATCACCTAGTATCAAAGTGAGGCATAAAGGGCATTGCCTTCCAGGACTTGCATCAGTGTAGCCAAGTGGCAGCAACACCCGTCATGCCTGTTGCACTTGCTGGCAGTTTTGGACTTCAGAGAGGGTAAGAGAGCAGAGTTTCTTCAGCAACATGCTTGGCTTGTTGAGTCCTGCCACAGACACTCCAGCTTGTTTGTTTCAGTCCTGACACTTAACTGTCATTCATATTCTCCTTCATGGCCTAGTTTCTCTCAAATGCTGCTGACGACTCTCTTCATTGCAGACCTGAGCTGCCCCATCCTACTCAGTGTTTTAGTCACAATCTTTTCATCCAAATGGCCTCTAATGACCATCATGCCTTTTTTTCCCCAAAAAAATCTTTTGCCATTCGTACTATTGATGTCTCTTCTGCTCCACCCTGGCCAGCTAGCAGCACTGACTCCCTTTCATAGCTCTCCATAAGATTTCCATCTCTATTTTCTTTGTTTCTTAGACGGAGGAGGTTGAGCTGTGAGAGCCTCGAGCATCCTGAGTAAATGGTAAATGCTTCAAGCACCCAGGGGTTTTGAGAATGTTAACTGCTGATATTGGAAAAAATCTCTTCTGTGTACATTTAATATCAATTTTTCAAAGACTTATATGTTGACTAGATATGTTAGACATATTTCTCTGCAGATGCTAGAAAGTTTGTTTTCAGTGCAGACATACTTGCCATATTTGAAGTACTTGGCCTGAAGCATTGGTGTTTCAGAGTTTCTTAAAATAAGTATTTGTTGTACTTTTAACATAGCAAAATACTTTTCAGAAACACCTGAAGTATTTTGTCTAAACTTGCCAGTGAATTAATCCTGAGTTGGTTAATAGCAACATAGAACTTCAGCCCCAATTTGTATTTTGTATTCAGAAGTTTTAAGCAACTCTAACAATATGAAATTATAATAAGAGCCCTCTGGCTCTTTCACTTCATCCCTGTGATGCAATTCTGCCTATAGATTCACTGAAAGAAACAGAAAGGAAAAGGCAGCTGGTTAAAGGGAACCCTGTCATTCACCAGGCTGGCATTTGCTTCCTGGTGTCTGACATCACCACCAAAGGAATGCATTAGCCCATGTATTAAACTAGGGTTGCCTACTGCAGGATGCAAAGAGAATTCAACCCATATGTTCATTAAACTAAGGGCTTTAAAATATTCTCCACTTTCACTGGATATTTAGTTTATACTCTCTTTAAGGATGACCGAGTTGAACTCAGCCCCAATGTGAAAACTCTCAGTGACTCATGCTATTTCTCTGAAGCTATGCATTTTAACCTGGATTTACAATAAAATAGCTGATGGATGCATAGTAAGAATAGTTTGTTCTTCAGAGAAAACTAGAGTGCTCCACAGTCAGTATGCCAGGGTGTATATGTCATGATGCAAAACTTCTTAGTAGAAACTTTCTCTGATTCAGATAATTTCTCTTCACAGTGGAAATCAAATTCATCCATACCGCTTTTCTGTGGAGAAAGTTTGTTTTTTGTTTTTTTTTTTTTTTTTTTTTTGTGGGATAGATAATAGTGCATCATTTATCGTAAACTAAGTGTTGGGTTTCTCAGCAGTCCCAGAGCAGTTAGTTAAAGAGCATAATTGTCTGATTTTTATTGTATGATGGCAAGGAAAGTGAAGAAACAACCAGAAAAGAGAAAATAAAACTTAACAACTATGCCAATGGTGTGTTTGAATTGACTGGCAATTTATAGTTGTCTAGTACTGAAGGGTTCAACGATACCTTTTGTTTCAAAGCTAAGAAAAGTTAAATAATATTCATCTGAATTAGTCTGGTTAAGCAAGATTATCAGCCAAGACATAACATTTAATTTAACAGAAGTACCGCAGTGGCAGTAACAATATCAATTATAGATATGTTAGTAACAACAAAAACATTCCATTTCCCAAGAAAGGTCAACAGTAAATCTATCTAAAATATGTAAGGCTCATAAAAGTAATGGGTTTGCAACAGTGACTGAAACAGATGTTCACAAAATCAGCATTTAAACATGAAGACAAGATAAAATAAATGAAGACAGGATTAATTTAACAAGTTATCTCAAGAGCAGAATAAGGAAAACGAATGGTTACTCGTACCATTAAGAATTTTTTTTTTTTTTTTTTTTTTCTGGAAGGTAACTGAAAACAGAAATGAAAACACTGGACCAAATTCATTCACTAATTAAGTTTGCTGACAGCATTATAGATCTGTGTGCAACCAGGGGCAGAATTTTATGTGTTGTACCACGAAAGAGAGCGGCCATTAACAAAATTGTCTCTCCTGTTGTATAAGAATGGAGCACTGTGTCCAGTTCTGGGCTCCTCAGTACAAGAAAGACAAAGAACTACTTGAGAAGGTCCAGTGGAGGGCCACAAGGATGATCAGGGGTCTGAAGCACCTGTCATGAGGAGATATTGTGGGATCTGGGCTTGCTTTATCTAGAGAAGAGAAGGCTGAAAGGGGATTTAATTAATGCATACCAAAATCTGGAAGGTGAGTGCCAAGAGGATGGTGCCAGACTCTTTCCAGTGGTGCCCAGCAACAGGATGAGGAGCGCTGTCCATAAACTAAACCACAAGAAGTTTCACCTCATCAAGAGGAATGCTCCATACCCTGCTCTCACACAGTGGAGGAGCCAGAGCAGAAAGCTGGTGCTGAGCATCCCCAACAAGTGAGCTCTGCAACAGTGTCACCAGCATGTCAATCCACCCTAGCTTTTCTGCCTAAAACTGTAGGAGCAAGGCTCACAGAGTGTGAACAGCCAGATCTTGCTTATATAGTCAAGGAGCCAGATAAGAAAAGTGCTGCTGGGCATCATCTATTATCCTTACAGTAAAGAACTTCTTCCTTATATCTAACCTAAACTTCCCCTGTTTAAGTTTGAACCCATCACCCCTTGTCCTACCACTACAGTCCCTCATGAAGAGTCCATCCCCAGCATACTTGTAGGCACTCTCCAGATACTGGAAGGCTGTTATGAGGTCTCCACGCAGCCCTCTCTTCTCCAGGCTGAACAGCCCCAACATTCTCAGCCTGTCTTCATTTCACATTGAGCTGGCAAAGCACTTCGTCCCTTCTTTCCTTTCTTCCTTCTTCTCTTCCTCTCTCCCTGTTTCCCTTCCTCCCTTTATTTCTCCCTCTCTTCCTCCCCCCTTCCTCTCCTTTATCAAAGAAGGAAGGATGGACAGAAGGGAGAGAGAGAAAGAAATTAATAGAGAATAATTAGTAGAGGAAAAGTAAGGAAGGAAGGAAATGATTGTAGCTGCAATTGGTTCAGAATACTACACGACCCACAAAACATTAGTTTTACTAAATTAATAGTATGATATTTTTCATAATAAACAATAAACTAATAAACTGTCTAATATTAGTTTAATAAATACTTTACATATTCTACTGTCCCTTTTTTGTTTATTTTAACACCAAATTCAAAACTGAGATTACATATTTTCTAATTGACCCTTTTTCCTCTAGTCTAACAGAATTCTAACAGGAGATGGTGGTAGAACAGCTCCCTTCCTAACACCAAATTCTGCTGTTTATTTTTGCTACATGTATCATTCTGGGGATTAACAAAGGAGTCTCTGAATCACAAGCAATACTAGTACCATTGTCTGAGAACCACAGCACTCTAACCTATAGTCAATAAAATCCACTTTTCTCTCAGTGTAAAAGCAAGAGTTTTAGCTTTAACAGCCTACAAATTCATACATGCCTGACTTCTTTCCATGGGAGAATGGCTACCTGACCTGAGAAATTAACATGTCTTAGTAAGTATTGCCACAAAGTCAAATTCACAAATGACGCAAAAGAAATACAAAGGTCCTTCTTCTAGGGGAAGTTTCACCTAATCATGATATTGATCCAAACTTACGATCCCCTTTTTACTGGGGCAGAAAGTTTTGCTGGAGTATAGACTAATGACATGGCACATGGAATTTGCTTAGTACTGTATTGGGCTGTGTCTTCAGGCCTATGTTTATAATTTTGTGTCTCATATATTGAAAATTGCCAACGCTGTGAGGTATTTCTTCATCTATTGATGTTTCTCCAATTTTGAATAGTGTCTTTGGCATATTTTATCTAAGAGGACTTTTTCAAAAGTAGTTCCTGAAGTAACTGTCAGGAGAGTTTAAAGTTATTTCTTCAATAAAAGATTCTATATACAACCCAGATCTTTGAGCTTTTTTTAAAATACTTTGAAAAAGAGCTTGAGGTGGCAGAATACACAAAACCAAGCACAATATGCTAATAGAGAGAGCACAGAATTATCTCACCTCAGAAAGCAATTCACTGCTTCAGTATTCAAAGCATATACCTAATGCATATTTACTCAGTAATTGAACACTCAGTGGATGAATCCTTAATTTAACATCAGCATTGGATTCTCTTCATAGTCAACTTCTCTTATTAAGAGGTTAAGCATCCTCCTGAAGGATGTGCATCCTGTGCATATTGGCTTGACTGTGATGGTAAATTGGTGGGTAGAAAAATAACATTAAAAGTGGCACCAACTGGAAAATACAAACCTACCTGACTAAAAAACACATAGCTATTTTTTGGCCATTGACACAAAAGTTTCATAGTCTTTTTATTTTTAAATACCTTTTAAAGTATTTAAATGTGAGACTAATTTTTTAGACCAATTTGCACTAAATATATCATTCTAACAATACTGTAGCTTTCTTCAATGGATACTTTTGGCTGCCATGGATTGTTTGGATTTGTTTTTTTTTTTTTTTTAACACACAAGCGGTTTCTATTTGACATTTAAATAATTTAATTATTATGTACTTCATAACACAAAGGCAACCAGAACTTTCTGCAAAAAGCAGGTCATAGCTTTAGCCTCTAAAGTGAAGGACTGTCTTTGATGTCTTCAGACATAGCTTCACACTTCTCAGTGCCAACTGTGCTTCAGTCGTGTCCCGTTGAAGTTCTTACACATCTTGTTTTTCCTATGTGGACCTTGCAAAGCTGAAAGTTAAGTGTGCTTATGGTCACCACCAGGCTAACTGCTGGGATTTGTCAAGCTTCCTTGGCAAGCTTGGCTTATACAACCGGGCTTCTTGCACATATTGAGCACATCATGAGCCATATCTGGGTCTGTGACTGTTTCCCCCCATTTCCCATGGCTCAAAATGCATAATGTATTTCCATGTGTGCCTGGATAAAAAAAAAAAAAAAAAAGGTAGCGGAAAAGCATGAAATGGTGAAAGGAAGAAATCAGAAGCAAAGGAAGCATTTTTCTGGTGCTTTTCACAGTATCTTTCACACAGCCTGCACTTCCTAGGCAGAGAGCTGCAGTCCAGGAGGTGTTGCTGACCAGTATCTACCTGAGCTAAATGAAGGGCACCAGCCTGGAAATAGTCTTTTTCCTTCCCCTTCCAGTGAACATAAGGATGAGTTTGAGGCAGAAAAGTCTGAATAAGGAAAGAGAATTAAAAGAGGCGAAAAAAGAGGAAGTGGCATGTAAAGGCTCTGCAATGATATCTGAAACAGAAGGAAAAAAATAAATAAAAGAAGATAATTGAAAAACCAGTGGTGAAAATTTAGAGATTAAAGAGATATTTGGAGGTTGAGAGAGTATAAGATAGGTTGCTCCATAGCAAGCCTTGCATCACTGTAATTCCCTGTGCTTTTCTCTCTGGGCATTGCTTCTGGCGCTTCTTCCCCTTTGAACTACTTTAGACTACCTGGAAGGAGGCTGCTGGAAGTGCTGCATCAGTGAAGCATTCAGATCTGGGGCTAATAGTAATCCTCATCTCTCAAAACGATCCCTCTACTCAGACAGAAAGTCACCTGGTAGGTTTTTATCTTGTCTTTAGATATCACATATATTTTGGATCTTATGATATCACAGATTAAACAGGAAGGTTCTGTGTGAGAGACTTTCCAGCTTGTCAAAAGATAATAATACAGCTATTCAACAAAGTGCACTTTGTAGCCTGTGCAGCAACACAGGTATTTTAAATGAAAGCCCATTTTTTCAGAATGCATAGGTTTTATAAGCTACTGTACCTCCTCCTATGTTGTAAGAATTCCAAGCAGATTTTGACACTCTTGGCATTTTGCACCACCTCACCAGAAACAAAGGAAACAGCTAAACCTACATCAGGTTATTTTACCTTTAGTCATGTGAAAGGTTAAGTTTTCTAAATACTTTTGTCTAGTGATGTGTTTTTTCTATTAAATAGTTCCTGGCTATTCTTTTGCTACTAGTTTTAAAATGTTCATCATCTTTCTGTTTAGTGATTTTTGCCCCTAATCATAGAATCAAAGAATAGGTGGTGTTGGAAAGTACCTTAAGATCATCTAGTTTCAACCCCCCCGCCATGGGCAGGGACACCTCACACTAAACCATGCCAACCAAGACTATGTCTAACCCAGCCTTGAACACCGCCAGCGATGGAGCATTCACAACTTCCCTGGGCAACCCATTCCAGTGCCTCACCACCCTCACAGTAAAGAACTTCTTCCTCAGATCCAACCTAAACTTCCCCTGTTTAAGTTTGAACCCGTTATCCCTTGTCCTCTCACTACAGTCCCTCATGAAGAGTCAATCCCCAGCATCCACATAGGCCCCCTTCAGATACTGGAAGGTTGCTATGAAGTCTGCACGAAGCCTTCTCTTCTCCAGGCTCAACACCCCCAACTTTCTCAGCCTGTCTTCATACGGGAGGTGCTCCAGTCCCCTGATCACACTCATGGTCCTCCTCTGGCCCTGTTCCAACAGTTCCATGTCCTTTTTATGTTGAGGACACCAGAACTGCATACAACACTCCAAGTGAGGTCTCACAAGAGCAGAGTAGAGGGGCAGGATCACCTCCCTCGACCTGCTGGTCATGCTCCTTTTGTTGCAGCCCAGGATACGGTTGGCTTTCTGGGCTGCGAGTGCACACTGCTGGCTCATGCTCATTTTTTCACCCACCAACACCCCAAAGTCCTTCTGTACAGGACTGCTCTGAATCTCTTCTCTGCTCAACCTGTAGCTGTGCCTGGGATTGCTCCAACCCAGGTGTAGGACCTTGCACTTGTCATGGTTAAACTTCATCAGGTTGGCATCAGCCCACCTCACAAGCGTGTCAAGGTCCCTCTGGATGGCATTCCTTCCCTCCAACATATCGACCAAACCACACAGCTTGGTGTCATCGGCAAACTTGCTGAGGGCACACTCAATCCCACTGTCCATGTCACTGACAAAGATGTTGAACAAGACTGGTCCCAACACCGATCCCTGGGGGACACCACTCGTTACTGGTCTCCAGCTGGACATTGAGCCATTGAGCACAACTCTTTGCGTGCAGCCATCCAGACAGTTCTTTATCTACCGAGTGGTCCATCTATCAAATTGATGTCTCTCCAACTTAGAGACAAAGATGTCATGTGAGACAGTGTCCAACGCTTTGCACAAGTCCAGGTAGATGACATCAACTGCTCTACCCCTGTCCATCAGTTCCATAGCCCCATCATAGAAAGCCACCAGATTGGTCAGGCAGGATTTCCCCTTACTGAAGCCATGCTGGCTGTCACCAACCACCTTGCTGTTTTTCATGTGCCTCAGCATGCCTTCCAGGAGAATCTGCTCCAAGATTTTGCCAGGCACAGAGGTGAGGCTGACTGGTCTGTAGTTCCTTGGTTGAATATCAACCCAGAGTCTTGGGCCCCCCTGCCCCCTAGGGCTGTATCCCATGGAATCTTACTGAGCAGGTTCCTGAAGAGACCGAAGCCCTCACAAACCCTACACACACTTTTTAGCTAAAGGATAAGTCTGAATAGCTAAGAAAATGTGATGCCTGCAATCTATGGAAAACATAGTAAGTACATCAGACTGGAAAGAACTTTCCCTCCGGTGCACTTTCTGAGAGAGTAGCATTATCTTCTGTTCTTTACGGGTGTAACACTATCATCTTTGACAAATGGTCTGATTATTTCATGGAGAAGTATCCCGAAGTCAGTAAGGACATTCTGAATACACAGGACTCATGCTTATACCCTTTATCTCCCAGATTTTCCTTGATATTGGGCCACAGAATACATGCTATGCAACCATATGAATACAGGACAATTGTGACATCCAGAACTCTCAGGCTGGCTGTTGCATAGCTCTAAATCCCTTCTCTCTTTGGTTTAGATATGTACATTAAATCATGGCTAGCTCCCTGGTTTTTTTATCAAATTCTGTATCAAACCTGAGCAACTTACCTTGTAGAAAGTATAGCTGAAACCGCTGCACTCTGTTATTTGTGAGTATTGGATATTTTTCCACTGAAAATCAGTGTTTTTAATGAAATGCTTCATCATATTTGATGCTCTGTTGCTACCCTGAAATACAGTTTGGTGGGAGGATATGAGGGTAACAGCAAGAAAGAGTAGGAGGTAAAGACAGCAGTAGGTTTTTGTTAGTGTGCCCTGAGCCTTGAATGAATTGCTTGGAGCTATTTCAGGGGAACCTTTATACAGAGCCTTACATAATTTGAAATTGTAGTTTTCATCCTCACCATTAGCCATGAGCAAAGCCCAACTACTCAGGTGTTATGAAGAGAGAATGTTGTATCTCCTCCTTTACAAAAGTAGTTTGAACATTATATTTGGCATTCACTCTTAAAACTATCTGCTTTCTAATACCAATTTGTTGTTCTGTTCAGCAAGAGCTGTCACAACATTGTCAACATTATCAGCGGTAAAATGTAATTGAGGCTGTGAAGTTCTTCCAAAATAATATCATTCAAGTCAGATCATCTGCTATAACAAACAGTATTTTCAGTCTGTTGGCCATAAATGTTCTCATTCATTCTGGGATGCCTTCATTTCACCTTTGTATCCTTGTAGCACTGAACATAGCTCAGTTATTTCTATATTGAACTTCGAGTGCATGTCCGTCAGAAGTGATTCTGACAGTTCTTTTGGGGAAATGCAACAAATATATCCAACTCAGGACAGCAGAACACTGGTGGCTGATTTTTGCATTAACGATTTTCCAAGTAAAAGTTGCATGCAAGTAAAATCTCATTGTTATTCCATGACCAAAAAAACATCTTCCAGAATTTCCAAAACATTAGAATTTCATCAATAGCTGCTTTCCCTCAGTGTCAGTGCTGAATGTGTAGAGTGAATGGTTGCAATGTCAAGTTATCTAGACCTTTGTTTCAAAAAAATAGAGAAAGACATATATGCCCTGGTTTTCTAGCCATGAACAAGCATTGTTTCAACACCGTTCCTGAGTATATTGTCCATGATGAGACAATAAAAGAAGGTTTTGCTTCCTTTATTTCACAGAATCAGAGAATCACAGAAATATAGAATCATACAATCACACAGTGGTTTGGGCTTGAAGGGACCTCAAAAATCATCTAGTTTCAATCCCCTGTCATGGGCAGGGACACTTTCCACTGGACCAGGTTGCTCAAGTCCAACCTGGTCTCGAAAACTTCCAGGAATGGAACACCTGCAATTTCTCTGGTCAACATGTTCCAGTCTCACCACCCTCTCAGTGAAGAAAATTTAATTCTAAATTTGAGCTGTTGCTAATATGGCAATCATGCCCAGAAAGTGTAAAAAAGGTTGTGGAGCATTTCTGGTTGAATACAGGAAAGGTACTTTTTGATGTGGGCCTTATGTCTCTCCTAGCTTTTTATTCTGTTTTTAATCAATGGAGCAAAATTTTAAAATCTTCCCCCCTCCAACTCTGAACCACCTCCAGAACATCACGTTCTGCAAATACAAAGCTCTCATCCTCCCACTAAAAAACATTGCCAAGGGTTCTTTGTCTGACTACAGCAGCTCATTCTCACTTCTATCATACCCTCTGCCTACTTACGGAACCAGCTTCAGTTTCTGAGAATGATTACGAAGCACCTGCGCCCTCAGTGCTATGGTGCCCAAAGGAGAAAATATTATTTTCTCATCAGCCTTAAAAAAGACCAGTGCAGATAGGGTCACTTTATGTTTCACTGTTTGTCCCCACTTTGGGGTAGGCACTGTGCCCTAAGCACACTGTTCGTGCAGCTCTTGTGCAGCATCAGCTTGATCTGATGCTGTGGGAAGCTCTGTCAAACCTCCCTACCTGCTCCTTGTCCAGGAGCTCTCTTGCACTCCACTGATTCCTGATTACCAGAAGAATAAGAGGGCATCCTGCTTTCCTGTGAAAGCCATGCTTCAGTTCCTAGACACAACTTGAGTCAAAGACACATGGCACCAGCATAGTCTTCTGCCTGTATTTGCTGTATTTACAACCTGTGCTTACAGCCAACCTGCATCCATGAACACTACAGCCCTCTGCAAAGGCCCTAGACCATTGTGGCACAAGTCTGTTTCCTATAAGAAGGCAGTAGTCAACAGCCTGTAGGGGCTGTATGTCTCTTCATGGCTTTAAACCCTAATAGAGGACACCCCCTGCAAAGTGTGATCATACATCATCGGAAAGGAGCAGGAAGTATTCAGTATGATATATACTGCATGCTAGCTCTTTTTTTCACCTAAAATACTATCATGCACTCTTATCACAAGAGGGTATTTGTCCATGTGATGATAAAAGATGTTTAACTTATTTTGTCTGCAGAAGACAAGCAGTGTCTGTTGAGCTGAACCAAGGCTGATCAGGAAACATGTACAAAAATTCAGCGACAAGCAGGATTCAGAGGCTGTGAGGCTGCATTGTTCATTTTCATTCTAGTACTCGGTGTGCATTCTTCATAACTAGGGACACCAGTAGCAGAAGACCTACAACCTATTTAGACTCCTTGTAAAACTGTGCCTCTTACACAAAATGTAAAATGTTTTAGAAAATATTTTCAATAAAAATCCTTCATTCTTGCTGTGCATGTGTTTTTATGCAAACACAGGTAATGAAAAAATGTGTTACCAGCAATGCCAGTTCATCGCTTTTCAGATCTAGCCTTTAACATTCAGGTCTACATATCCAAATATCTTGTAGCAGTAGCTTTCTACACTTGTAGGGAGCCATATTTTTCCATTAGTGATTTGATTTCAAAAATACTTTAGATATGAAAAAGATGTATTATGAATTCAGCAGTTAATATGCAAGATACATCACTGAGATACAAATAGGTGAAGCCTATTTTTCTGTCATTACACAGTTCATGAACCTCCTGTTTCACAGTAGTCCCACAAACTTCTTCAAAGTTACTTACAGGTTAAAAAATGAACATCAGAATATGACCCTTTATAAACAAGTAGGCCATACTCTGATAC
Organism: Ara ararauna; assembly: GCA_028858755.1. Taxonomy (NCBI): domain Eukaryota; kingdom Metazoa; phylum Chordata; class Aves; order Psittaciformes; family Psittacidae; genus Ara; species Ara ararauna. Next base: position 28,646,400 of record CM054410.1, read on the forward strand.
ATTTAAAATGATCCTGTTGCTATGAAGAACCTTTTGTTTAATATAGGTAAGGCAAATTCTAGCAGTGCTCAGCTGGATATGGCTCAGACCAAAGGGCACATTTTCTCCATTGCACAGTCTCCAGTCCTGTTCCCACGGCTGGCAAGATGAGAGGACTGACGGTTTTGTATCACAGTTTTCTCTCTGTAAGTTTGATTTTTTTCCTACAGAAAACAAGACGAAGAAGGTGGGGGAAAAGTGGAAAGCAGGTGATGTACACCCAAGCTTTATTAGGACAAGGCTAGGGCATGTACTTGGATTTGGAAGCTGAAACATGCTTTCAGGTCTCCAGCACAAAGCACCACAAATCTCACGGCACGTTGATTAATGTCAGGCTGATGTGAAATGAAAAGCTTCTTTTCAGTTTGTCAGATTGTGACTTTTTGATTTGGGCTGAGCTGGCCTGAAACAAAACATTCTGTTCTAATTTTTCTCTTTCTAAAACAAACAATCTTTTCCCCTTCCATAGCAACCTCTGGGCTTTATGCTATGGATATTTATTAAGCCTGTTTTCTATAGCATTTAATGAGTCAGATAGAAAATACTTGTCCACTTCCAGTTTTTTAATTGTTAAAATCTTCGACTAATGTCATCATAAAACATATGTTTAGACTGCAAATACTGAAAAGCCCTCTCCTCTGCCCTCTCTGACTTCCTGATGACACAGAGCATAATCTGACCTGCACAGCTTGACCAAAAGCTCAGCAGGCCTGGGGTATAACTTTAAAATGCCACATTGAATCAAATCCGTGTACCAGAAGGTCCTCCTCAATCACACTGCTTTGTTCTTCAGAACAGGCTTCATAAAAGTGTTGCTCTTCACCAAAATTGCAGCAGGAATAAAATCATAGAGCTGAAGTACAAATGTCTTCAGCAGGATTTCCAAAATCCTTACCCTTAAGATAATTTAGGAGGATAAATTCCTTGCCATATGAAAAACACTTCTGTTCCAAAGTCACTTAGGCACTGCAAAAAAATCCCTAAATTTGTGTAATTCTGCAACACATTTTACAATATGAATAGGAATTTGCAGCCACATACTTATTGGAGAAACAGCAAGAGAATGTGCCACATGAGAGAACTGTGGCTAAATCAGCATTTTCCTAGGAACTATCATCGACTGAGCAGTATTTAAACTCCGCAAAATTTGCTTCTCTGTGTTTCACGAAGCACTTCTGAATCCAGCTTAACGTATTAAATAGATATTGTAAGAAAATTATCAGCATTCTTTATGTACTTTCTCCTATGAAGTGTCAGGTGTTGCTGTTTAGAATTCAAGTTTTGAAAGTGGTCAGAATTTGGTTTTTTTCTCTGCTGGGAAAAACAAGAGCGTATATAGATTAAATACCTTTATTTGAGAAACAAATGTGTTTGACTGTCAGACCAGGCCATCTCCAAAGACCTGTATAGGCAAAGCTGAAAACAGTCTGTATTTGAAGTTGAATAAAAGGCTTCATAGAACTACAAGTAATCGTGAAGATGTTCCTCATTTGGCAAATAGCAGATCCAAGTAATTTTTGTCTATGCAGAGTGCTTCCAGCCCTAGATTAAGTACATGAACGATGTGAAAATGCTTTACACTGTGTAAAAATGTCACTTGGGCATAACTTAATTTGTACATTTCTCTAGAACAAGGAGAAACATCAACATTGCATTAGAGTCATGACAAATCATTCAGTTCTTTTTTTGGCTAAACAGCCACAGTCTGATCAAGTTTCACTTAAAGATTAATATAGTCTATCTATGTTTTGAGCAATACCCTTAAAAATAATAGTATTATACTATAATCTCAGTCATTATCCTTTTTTTCTCCTCAATAAAATAAGCAAAGTCTCCTAGAGTGGAGACATTATATAATTGCACTGTTTAGTAATAGCAGTGCTCATTATGAGAGGCTTAATTATGGTCATCATTTAAAAAAAAACCCTCAGTCTTGTCACAGAAAGCATAATAATTAATGTCTTTTTAAAAAATATTAATGAAACATTTTTTTTTCCTGAAGGTATGAAGTCTATTAGCCCGTAGGGTGTCACCACTTTTATTTTAGTCTTTAAAAGAATAAACATTAATGATAATTATATCACAAATAATTGCAAAAAGAGGGTCTTTTCTATACCGCAATTTGAATATGTTTGTTTATTTACAAAAAAACCCATGGGAAATCAAAAAAAGGATACTAAAGACAGTCATTTGCAGTTATGGAGGAACTATTTTGGACTAAGTTGTGCTCCTATTTACACTGGTGCAAGTAACTGGAAAATTTAATTCTACTGCAATTTACAGCAGAGTGGTTAGGGGTTTTCTTACTTCCAGGGACTATACATAATGCAAGTAATCAAAATTAGAACTTACTGTGTGCTCCTCAAGGGAAGATGTGCTGTAGCACAGGAGTCCCATGCAACGCCCATGCACAGAGCTTAAGCTGTATTTATAGGTATGGGGCACAGGCTTTACAATACCTAGATTCCTTAGCATTAATTTTAGCAAGTCAGGAGGGTGGAAAGCAGATTTTAGCTTTCAGAGGAACTTATATTTTCATGTTTTGTAGAAGCCTTTAGCTGATGTGCAAATTGAATCACATTGCTTTTAAAAATAAAGCAATTTGTAGTGAGCTCACTGACATTTTACATGTCAGTTTTAATTCAGCAGTAGTAACTCTGAGTTTTGCAAAACATAGATTCTTCATTACAAGAGGCATTTTGTTCTTAGCTAACAACCTGCAAAACAGATTGGAGTGGCTTGCTTTTGAAGCTTCACAAAAGTTAGCCAGCTGTGTTTGCTTCCTGCAATCAATAAAAGAAAGAATATGGATAAAAATGTTGCTCCATCATATCAAAAACCTGTCCTGTTTGTAACCAGTTTTGTCTGTGAGGGTTGGCTGTGATCTCTTTTGGGACCAAAGTCTACAATGACTAGGCTCAGACTAGACTCAGAAATCTCTCACCCTTCCAGAATAAATTAGCTAACAAAAAAACAAACTGCTGGCAAAGAAAAGGTTTTAGAAGCTAGAGGGTTAGGATAATTAAATGCATATTTCAGCAGTATTTATTTGGCAATGATTGGCTGAGGCCACTTACTGTGAAGAGTTGAATAGTTAATTCAAGTGCTAGGCATCTCCTAAAGGAGATGACCTTCAGGTCATGTAATTGTAACAGTAATTTATTTAGTTGAAGAAACGAATATGTTCTCAACTAGCTTAGCAGGCGTTGTAATAACACTAGTGGGATTTATATTTGCTTATGTCACTCTGCTGTAAGGATAAGGTTATTGGATCTGTTTCCTTGTATTTAGTCCCCCAGTTCATGATTCTTCACAGCAGAGATGTGAAGGTTTGCTCATCCTGATTAATAGGTGTCCAATCTTAATGCTGCAGATATTGGCATAATCACTCAAGGGACCTGAGGGACACACACACAGCAGTAATACTGGCAGAAGACAGTGCTACCTACTTAAATCTTTCTCATGCTGAATTTTTCCTCTATTACCGATTCTAGTGCTTCTCAAACTTAGCCCATAAATTGCTGCCTGATCTGAGGTTATTCCACCACCGGGGCTCTTGGAGTTTTATCACAGACATGTTATTCTGCTGGGACATTCCCCCCCCCCCCCCCCCCCCCGCCGCTTTAATCTGCTGTCACTGTAAAATGGAAGAGCAGTAATTCATTTGACTGTGCTCTACCTCAATACTGCTGCAACCCTCTGATCTAAACTTCTCAATGTTCTTCTCCTAATTTTCAAATGTTGACACATTTTCACTGTTCACTAGTCAGGGTACATGTCAAGGAGTGTATAGTAGGTGTAATCTACCTATCCCACAGCATGTGATTTATGGAAGTCTGCAATCTAGAGTTGTTCATTATCAGCAGCTACCATCACAACTAAATCAAACACCGTGATTTTGTAGAAATAGCTCCACAAAAGATCCAGGAGTAAAAAAAAAAAAAAAAAAAAAAAATAGAAAAAGAGGTTTTTCAGGCTCACCTAGAGCTAGCTTGTAAAGGTTCTCCATGGCCAAGCTGAGAAGCGAGCTAGGCATGACTTCCTGAGCTCTGCCAGGAGAGGTCTCTGCAGGACTCACTACTGCAGGCGGTGCAGGGCAGACTCACTTTGGGTGATGCCATCCTTCTCCTCGGTGCTACACCAGAGGGGAAAAAAGCATAGGACACACAAAATGCATGTTTCAAATCAATGCTATCTCTAGCTTGTAGGCAGCTCAGTTGCATCACATGCTACCATTTATACAAATCAGAGGCAGGTGAAGAAATCTTTTAGTGTTTAGAAACAGACTAATCAAGTTAAGACAGGCTGGCTGAGTTGGTTTTATTCATTTCTAATAAATAACAATCATGTGCCCCATGAAACAGTGAGTGAAACTAAAAGAAGCATATCTTCCTAGGGTTCTCATTTGTACTATTTCCTAATTATATAGGGCACTTACACCTGTGCTTTAATCTCTTACTTATACACACGCTTAAATATTTTATTGAGCAGAGCTGGAGGTCACTCAGCCTGTGTGAGGAGGATTCCTTGATTAGCTAATCTCTGAGTCCTATGGAGTCTGCTGTCACTATTTCCCTGCTTGTGGGAAGGCTCCCATAGCACTCTCACAAGTCAGAGGGGTTTTGTGGGGGGTCAAGGAAAACTGTATCTTGTGAGTGTAGCTCCAGATTGCATAACCTATAAAACTACAAACTTGATATGATATAGAATAGATATTCAGAGTGTGAAATGAACATCTTTGTGTTTAATTTTCCATAATATTTTGCAATCAGTGATGGGGTTGAATTTTTCGTATAGATGCAGGTAATTTTTTAGCCTGTGTCATTTTAAAAGATTTGTTTAGGAAAAGATATTTTCAAATTAAGCTTATTTTTCTCCTTTCAAACCACAATGTTGTACAACACTCTCTGCAGAGGCTTGGGAGAGAAGATGAAAAAATCAAAGAGCTGTTCAGTTCACTTCAGTCTCAAGCTCTCTATTAACAAAGAGAATTGATAAGAGGAAAAACTCAATGAGAACTTTAAAGGCATAATAGAAAATATTTTAGCAGCACTAGCCAGCACGTCTTCTGTTAACTATTCAGTGTTTTGGAAGAAATTTATGGCAACAGTGAACAAGCAACTTTGACCAAGATACTTATGCTGGTGTTGGAACATGGATTTTAGTGGCTGTGAACACTGGTGCTTGGAAGTTGATTGTGATTTGCAAACAGGTCAAAATGTATTCTTTCTGCCTTGATTAAATTATGATATTTTATTGTAAAAAGATTACTCAGTGTTAAGGAAACAATAATCCTATAAAGTTTCTTTTCCAGTAGACTCTCATCCCCTCTTAAGCACTGCAAGGTGTTATTAATTTTCACTCTGTCTCAACTCTTACTCTACTGAGCGTGTGAGGCCTGCTGACGTTACACCAAGGCCTCTGGGCCAACATAAAGGCCTATGTGCACATTCACCTTCGAATTAACTGACTGACTTGTAATCTTAACAACAGCTGTGATAGTTATGGCTTGTTGCACAAAATGGAGGATTTTATTGGTGAAAGCACATTTTATTCAGGGTTCTACTTCTAATGGAGTAATTTTGAAGGAGAATTCTCATGTAGGTTATGAGTCCTGCTTTAAAGCAAGTGCTGTAGTATTGTACAAAAGCAGTCTAAAACACTAAGGCTTACTGTATGGGTTTTGCAGTGACTACTGTAATGTTCTGTGTGACTGCTTTATGGAAACATTTTCAGTTTATCAAGCTCAACATTAATTTAAACAATGGAGTGGTGAATCCTGCAGTACTTAGTCAGATCCAGTGTTAGTGGGTAGAGCTTGGAGGAAATTTCTTCCACTCATACCAAATTTGACCATGGTCTATTGTGGTAACAGCAAACTTCTTTATATGAGCTAATCAATAGTCAATATGTAATCCATATGTAATAGAGCATATTTATTCTATGGCAAGCCCAGTATTTTAAGTTGGAGGTGGAAAGGTTGGAAGAGCAAAGTAGAGGAACTCCCCCCTTTCCCTCACTTAACACAGGAAGAAGTACCAAAGACTAAGATGCTTCCTCACTTCTGCATTTTCATGGCCTGTCCTCCAAGGCCTCACTACCTCTGGCCACACAGTTTTGTGGAGAACATTCCAATACCAGCACTGCTGCCCTCAACCTTAGTTTCCCTCACTATAACAGCAGAATTCTTTGCTCTCTGTACTCTTCCCACTAAAACCTCTGGGCAAGCAACAGTAGAAGAGAAAGCTTTTCCGTCTGATTGTGTTGCTCATACAATCCAAAGTCAAGAGCTGCCTGGCTTGGCTGGGCTTTTTTGTCCATGCTCTGTATTTTGTGTTTATAACAATTATACTGGCTGCTGAAAAAACTGTCCTTTAGGACTGTAGGCAGCTTCAGGGACAAAAGGGACAGAACAGCAGGGAAATGATGACATGAGGGAAGAACAGCAGTGAAATGATGACATGAGGAAACTGATTTTTGTGTGGAAGCATGTATTGAGAATTCCTCAGGACTACATTTCCCCTGGTGCATGTAATCTTCTGTTAGCATTAATAGTACTTAAGCATATGTGTTTCCTAGGAAAAAATATATACCTTTGTGTCCAGGTGCATGACCAGTAACCTTATGAGGAAATTTTCACACTCTGTAGCTTAACAGTAGATCCCAAGTTTCTCTGACACAGAGCACATTCTGCCTCTTGGTGGGAAAGACACTTTTCATCTATATAGTGAAGACATGCCTGAGAGATGGGAATTCAACATGGCAGTCTTGCTGAAATGAAAGTGTAATGAATTATATCAGTACATTTTTAATAAAATTCGCTTACCTTGATCAATCTATGCCCTTCAATTTAAAGCTGAGATTAATTCTCCAAGACACATTATGGTGCTGTATTAATACTTGAAATCATCTTATAAATGCTTGCTTTCATATTTGGCATAACTATTGTACCACTATAGAAACTGCTTCTATTGACCTTTAGATTAAAAATATGTTGGATTATCATGATTGACACATTCATAATGACTCACTCTTGCCAAACACAGCATAACAACTTTTTAACATTCCCTTTCCTTTACAACTACTTCCACTTTCATTACATGAAATATGGCTGTATTATACACCACCTCTCATTGCCTAACATGCTTTTTTCAGAGTTCAAGAAGATTTACATTTGGACCTAAATGTTGCAGTGATTGCTCTGTTGGATTTCATTATACCAGTGTAGTTAATCAAAGCAAGTCTGGCCTTGCAACTATGATTCATTGTATGGTTTTTTGAACTTAAGTCATTTATACTGAATGAATATACACATTATCACCAGAGTACCAGATTCTCTTTAACAGCCTGCATGACACCACTGTAATGCCTTCGCAAACTGCTTATGCCATGTGTGCACTGCAGCAGCTTTTTTAATTTTCCTTTTTTTTTTTGTTTGTTTGTTTTTTTTTAAGGAATTCATTGAAAGCCATTCTCTCTACCAGTGGGAATGAGGGACTCACTGGGAGTGTAGTCAGTGCAACGGAAATGGTATTCTCTTGTGGTCCTAATGACAGCTATTACTCTATACGCAGGAATATTTTCAGATCTGAGCACTTTGTCTATGCAGCTGGGTGGTCTGCACAATACTTATTAACAAGAAATCCTCAAATAAGCATAACATGCTCAAGTTTGGCTGAGATTTATTCAACCACATGCTTTATAGCAGAATTCAGTTTTGGGTAAGAGAATCACTGTCTTTAGTGTGGCTGAGAAAAGATTTTGTGGTTTCTGTTTCTTTCTCCTGGACAGTCAAAAGCATGGTTTTACCACCACTATTGAGAGGGCAAATTCTTTTACCCTTCAAGAATCTCTGGAGGCAAAGATTTAAGGTAATAGCCCATGTAATTAGCCTGTGTTAGCTAATACTTCCTAACTAACTATTTTTCAGAGAATTATACAGGCTAGGATCTGTCTCTAACATGCTGGCAGAGTTGAGTTAAAGCCTCAGTAACCTCTTTAAAATGTTATAAATCAAACACACAGAGGTTTTTAGCTGCCTAGAGGTGAAGATGGGTGTTTAGTAAGATTTACCTGAATGCCTGAACAGGTCAGGTACTTAATTCCCACTGAAATTGAGTGACAGTACTTCAAATACCTCTGTAAATCAAGATGCTCGTGCTCCTGTCTATAATGGATTTTTTTAAATGTGTTAATACTAGTATCTGCTATTATCATACTTTTATTCTCTGTCTGGACTGAACATATCCAGTAGTCACACGCTTTTAGTATAATGTGGAGGAAAGTATCACTAGCAAAACCAGTTCTGATGACTCTCTAGATAAAAATCAGGCACAGTTGACTGTGGCATCTCTGCTTTCTAATCTCAGTTTATGCACAGCTGGTACATTACAGTGTACTCTGTGGGGTTCACCATTCCCATCGCAGACAAAACACACTAGCTGTTAGATGTTAGGTGTGACTGTTTGAGTGAGAAGCCAGTCTGCGTAAAAAGGAGACGACAATGCGGATTGCCTATTTTGGATCAGTTTTTTTGGAAAAAGTATGTGTGGCAGGCAGGAGGAAATTTCTAACCATGTACAGGTTTCAGTGTGTTATTGTTCTATGAAAGCAGATGCCAGTTTCTAAACTGGATTACAGATAATTTTGCACCTAATAGGTTAAATAGTTATAAATTGATTGGATCCAGTTATGGGAGATTTCCTTGTCTAGAAGGATCCTCCACTTATTTAAGGGCCCCACAACAACTCTTCTGACCCAGCTCCTTTTAGCCTTTGCCATAGAGGAAGTATATTACAAAGTGAGAAGTAATTTCTGCCTTCTCAAGAAACCCTGAGGACAATGGTTAGCCAGTGCAGTGTGGAACAAAATAAATTTTGAGGACTACTATTGGATAACTGTTGCTACTGTCACTGGCCTAGTTTGTTACTTCCTATGAACTATTTTTCATCTCAACAAAAGGTATCCAAGAGCATCAAACAATTACAAAAAGGGGAGATGAACAAATAGTATGCAAATGTCTGCCACTGGGGTTGTCTTTCTGTCTTCAGTGTCACTTATCTGCCTTACCAATAGCACATTGTTAATTCATTCCCCTGTTTAAAAACGAGGTTGTATTTTGTATTGGCTACGTGATAATCACAATCCTTTTGTGTTTGCTTTCTACAGACATTTGAATGATTGCTTTTACTGGCACAAATGGTCATAGAACACATGCTCCCCTATCACAAGCAGAGGTATTCAATGAAACTAAGCCATTTTTGCATGTGTAAATATTTCTTCCAGAAGTATACGCTTGTTGTGTTCCAGTCCATAAACAGAAAGAATTCCTTGTGACTTATCATTTGGCTCACACAACTAACCATCCCAACTGAGTTGTCAAATATTTGCAGATAACGGATTTGCATTAAGCTAGAAGGTTTTTTTAGTTTTTTTTTTTTTAATAATTTCAAATTACAAATTAATCTGAAAAAACTATGAGCTGTTTGCAGATATTCTGTTTGCAGAAAGAAGGAAATGCATCTGATGAAATATTTATTGCAAATTATTCACCAGTCTCAAACTGTAGTAAATGTTCAGATAAAAGATTTGTAAACTCATCAAGCGTTCAACAAAATTCACCAAACCTGCCACACCTTGCTTTTTTTTTTTTGTCGTGGAATTTCTGTCTGTGAAAATATATTCATGAATTTGAAAGATTCTACACACTTTACATTTACTTTCTGAATTAATAATTATTTACCAGTTAAAGCAAATCTATGTTACTGATAGATCTCTGCTGTTCTGTTTTACTACTTCACTTCAAAGACATGTTAGTGTTGCACATAGCTTAATACTTTCCAGAATACATAGCTTAATTTCTTCCTAGCACACATTCCAACACAAAAGGAGAAAACTATCCAGTGCTTCTGATTTTTAGTAAAAAAAAATCAAAGTAGAAGGAAACATAAGCATCAATTAAGTCCAATCATCCTTTTAATTTTTTGGGATGAATTTGCTCTTTTATTTGACAAAAGACAATTCTAATTACATGTAAAAGTTTTGTTTGTTAATTCTACTGAGTTGTGATTTGAGAGTATGACCTGTGCTCATCCAGGGTATTTGACTATTTGTTTTGGGTAAAACTGCACTGAAGTTGCTACGATTTACATATGTAAATATAGCTGGGAACTTTCCTACAGAATCTAATAGTGTAAAGACTCAACTACACAGATAACCCCTACTGCAAGTAACTCAGGTGCATTGTAATAAGTAGAATAGCTATTTTTGGTGATTTTTTAAAATCCAAATAGTAGAATATAAAACTGTTGACATTTCATATCTGAAACAGAACTCACAGGTTGTTTTCCACAACAGCAGTTTCACCACAAAGTATCAGCCTACATAATTTCCAGAAGTCTTTATAGGAAGTGACTGTAGTTTACGATAGGCTAGAAAAAGGTTTATGGGGGGTCAGATAGCCTTCTTTAGGGAAGAAATCCAGAAGATCAGTTTGAAGATTACTTCTTTAATAAGAAATCCTGCATATGGTGAAACACTGACAGCAAACACAGCATTAATTCAAATGAGTAATATCACACTTTTTTGTAAAACATGCAAAGAATTTTACTGTTTGTCCTCCAATATTAGTGAATAGTAAATAAAATGTGCTACGGTATACAGAAATATATTTTTTAAAATAATCCACTTTGAATACACATAGTTTTTCAAACCCCACCCTCAATTCATCAGAAACATGATTGCTGAAGTCTGCATATTAAAAGGCAGGAAAAAAAGCCACTAGCAAAATGTTTGGAAAGACACTGATAGTGTGTACGCAAACCCTAATGCAACAGTAAGTACCTTACCAGATGGGGATAATAGAAGGGGGCTTATCAGGATTGATCTATTGTGTTGGGTATTTTCTTATTGCTTCACTCGTGCCTGTCGAAGATGTTCTAACGTTTTACTTGCAATGACAACAGCATCCTGGCATCTGGGATCACTCTAGAATTGTTCGCATTTACTAGCACAGATGCAGGCCACATTCCTAGATACATTTGGGATCTCTAACTGGTAAAGGCATCTTTCCTAGCCATCACAGTTAAATGCCAGTGCCAGCCGCACTGTTTCCAGGCACTTGAGCGCAGAGTGGATTTGTCTCTTACTCACCCATGCATTCAGATGCATTTATCTGATTACAGTCATCTATAAAAAACAAGTGTTTACCAAGTGCATGCGGAGATCTCAGGTAGGATGAGCCACCTTTCTCCTTTTCACCTTCAGTGATTCTGCCATTTGACTCATGATAAGTACCAATTATCAAAATGAGGCATTTGAAAACAGGCATCTAATGATACAGAAATGCGTCTTAGTAATTTTGGATTCAAGGCACATGCACATATATGAATGATCATTTCAGCTAGACTTATTTTCACTAAGGCTGACTGCTATTAAATTAAGAAAATGTTGTTTCAAGATACAAATAAAAACCTGAATGGCACACTCAGAACTACCTGTATTCTCTGGCTCACCACATCATGTGGCAAGCACCTTGGAATACACTTCAGAGCATTACAAACAACATACCCTCCCATCAGTTGCATTTCAATGTACTACAAAAGACTTGCTGCTAAAACTACACAGGACCAAATGAACAAGAAATGCCCTAACAATTATTAGGGTGTCATGGTTTAAACACAGCCAGTAACAGTACCATGTAGTACCACACAGTAGCTCACTCCCTCTCCACCATCTCCACTCTCTCCACTCCCTGCCCTGGGTAGGATGGGGAGGAGAATCAAAAGAATGTAAACCCCATGGGTTGAGATAAGAACAGTTTAACAACTAAAAAAAGTAAAATATAATATTAATACTAATAAGGGAAATAACAAGTGGAGAGAATATAAAACTAAAAGGAGAAAGGGAAACAAAAATAAACACAGGTGATGCATGATATGATTGCTCACCACCGGTCGACTGATACTCAGCCCAACCCAAGCAGCAATCAGCTTTAAAAATGAACCAAACCCAAGAAGATATAAGCCACCTCCATGCTACAGGCTGCAAGACAGTAAGTCTCTTCATTACTACCTGCATGCGCAAAATTGTTGAGTTCCCTGTCATTTTAAAGGCCACGCTGCAGAAGTCTCGTTAATGCAGTGGGTGGGATTATAAACCAGTCTGAGGAAGTGAAGGGTAAGAAGAGATGGACCACTTTCTCTACATTTTAGAGAAAAGGGTAATTTCTGGAGCTGGAGGACTTCTTTTGGAGGCAGTGCAGTGTGAGGGCATTACCAGACAAAGACCTAAATGCAGCCGCTTCATTGAACTTGAGTGAATCAGTATGGACAACTAAGAAGACTGGCTCAGGGTGTGGCATGACAGAGTGGGAACAGGAGAATTTAATGCAAGGCCATGAGGTAGGTGCCTCCTTTGGGTGGTCTCAGAGATAAAATACCCAGCAACAGAAAAACTTTCATTAGTGTTTCATGTGAGTCAATGGGAAAATTCATCTGCTTTAATAATCAGCACTTCCTTAAATCCTCTCTTGAAATGGGTCAAGAGATACAGGGAATAAAGGACATATGAAAGAGAATAAATGGAGAAACCACAGAAGAAATTATTCAACACAATTATATGCATCAGTTATTTTATGAAAAGAAACATGCAAAACCAAAATAGCCTAAAAATACCCTATATTTAATTTTTATGTGTGAGTTTTGCTTGTTTCTTATAGAAACAGTCTGTCTTGTGTTATTATTACTACTAGTTAATTATTATTATTTTTCTTGGAATAGCACATTTATTTTGTCTGACCCAAGGGGAAGTATGCTTAGAGATAAACTATTTTTGCAATGGTTAGCCCTTTTTATTATATTCCTCTATTCTGCTGAAATTAACGTAAGTATTTAAGCTGCAAAGGGATTTTAGTAGTATGCATATAAAGGTTTCTTGGCTCACAATAAAGATTTCTACAATAAAAACTAATCTAGCTTTCAGACTTTCATAACAGCTCTTGTAAACAGAAAATTTGGAACAAAAAGCCCTCCTGCCCCAAATTTCTTATTCCTAATAAAATACAAAAGAGAAAAATGTCATAATCACCCTCCCCCTCTCTATACACCTTATTATAGACATCATCAAGCTGGTTTTACATTCTACTTACTTATTTTTCACAAAATCTCTTGGGACTTATGCATCATTGTCTTCAATGAACATATTCAGTAAACAGGACATTTAAGTGTATTTCTGTTGTTCTGGCTTGTTGCAGTTGTTTAGTTGATTGGATCACATGCTGCTTTGATCATTTGAAAGAGAAAAAGTTTTACAGCGAAATATGCTGGAATGCTTTGCAATAGCAAATTAAGGAAACATATTTATTGCGTCTGTTTTCTTGCTAATGTATCAGTTTTAAAATATCTCGGAGATTGCAGAATCCCTCCCCACACATGCACACCTTCCAATCTTCTTGACTTTGAAGGTTCAAGGTTAATCACTTCCGTTGCATAAGGAATGAATTTTTCCTTATGATGAAAAATCTTCTGAGGTTAACTTGAAAGGGCACTTGAGTTAGGGCCTGCCATGGAGTACTTCAGGTTACACCAGACGTGATCTTGAAACATAAATCTGTTGGTTTGCTGCTAGCCTAGGCTAAGGCAATTGTATTACTGATACCCACAAACAAGACCGGTGATTTCTGCTTTCTTGGTGTTTTTATGCCTTCACTCTGATCTTCTGATTTGAATGTGAATATATGGTTAATTTTATGGAGTTTGCAATAAGCACAGTAACTTGAAAACAGCCTTAGAAATGGAAAGAAATGAAGTTTTGAGCATAAATCTATGTTTACTTTAGGTAAAACAACAGATAAGGATACTGAAAGCTGTGAAGGCTGGTTATTTGCCCTGGTTTCAGCAAGAACATAGCTTTCTTCCTAGTAGCTGGTTTAGCGCTCTGTTTTGGCTTTAGTCTGAGAACAATGACAATAACACACGGATGTTTTAGTTGTTGCCAAGTAATACCTACCCTGATCAAGGACTTTTCAGTCTCCCATGCTCTGCCAGTGAGGAGGGGCACAGGAAGCTGGTAGGAAGCAGAGACAGGAGACCTGAGCCAAACTAGTCAAAGGTGAATTGCATACCACAGAACGTCATGCCCAGTATATTAAACTGGGGGGAGCGACTGACTGCTGATCGTGTCAGGCTGGACATCAGTCAGCGAGTGGTGACCAAATGTATTGTGCACCACTTGTGTTTTCTGAATTTTTGACTCTCTCTTTTTTTGTTCTGCCCTATTATCAGTATTGTTATTGTTGGAATTATTTCTATTATCACTATATTTTACTTTATTTCAATTATTATACTGCTTTTATCTTAACTCATGGGTTTTAAATTCTTCCTATTCTCCTCCTCAACCTGCACGGGGCAAGCGAGAGGGGGGCTGAGAGAGTGGCTGTTTGGTACTTAGTGTCTGTCTGAGTTTAAACCATGGCGCTGTTCTATACCATATAGGGATTTCTTTACGTCTCAACGTATAGGAGTGAAACTTGGATAAATTTGGGCTGCTCAGTCTAAAACGGCATGCCAGTAGCAAAGAGAAGAGAGCACAGACATCTTCAGTCTACCTTCCCCTCCTCATTCCAACTACTGGACATAGATATTAGCTAGTCATATCCCATAATATTGCAATCTGTAAGTAAGTGACATGATACTACATTTCCAACTTCAGTTTTCTAATGAATCACAGAATCATAGAATGGTTTGGGTTGGAAAGGACCTTAAAGATGATCTAGTTCCAAACCCTTTGCCATTGGCTGGAATACCTTCCACCACACCAGGCTGCTCAAAGCCCCATTCAACCTGGAATGAAATAATAAAAATTATATTGCTATTATTTTAGAACATTGTTCCACAATCCAGAAGTGAAGGTCAAATTTTAATAAATAGAAGTTGAAGGATCACTCTTGAGAGGCGGCCAACAAAAACCTCATGAAGTTCAACAAAGCGAAGTGCAAGGTCCTACACCTGATCTACACCTACACTAGGCACAACTATAGGTTGTGTAGAGAAGTGATCCAAAGCAGCCCTGCAGAGAATGACTTGAAGGCGTTGGTCGATGAGAAACTGAACATGAGCCAGCTTCAGTGTGTGCTCATAGCCCAGAAACCAACTGTACTGAAAAATAACAAAGTGGTTGGTGCCAGCCAGCATGGCTTCACTAAGGGGAAATCCTGCCTGATCAATTCGGTGGGTTTCTATGATGGGGCTACAGAACTGATGGATGGGGTAGAGCAGTTGACGTCATCTACCTGGATTTGTGCAAAGCGTTTGACACTGTCCCACATTTAGACTAGATCAGAGAGACATCAATTTGATAGATGGACCACTCGGTAGATAAAGAACTGGCTGGATGGCTGCACGCAAAGAGTTGTGCTCAATGGCTCAATGTCCAGCTGGAGACCAGTAACGAGTGGTGTCCCCCAGGGATCGGTGCTGGGACCAATCTTGTTCAACATCTTTGTCGGCGACATGGACAGTGGGAGTGAGTGCTCCCTCAGCAAGTTTGCTGATGACACCAAGCTGTGTGGTTCGGTTGATACTCTGGAGGGAAGGAATGTCATCCAGAGAGACCTTGACACCCTTGTGAGATGGGCTGATACCAAACTTATGAAGACAGGCTAGGGACAATGTGGGCCCTCTCCGGAAGCTATCGGGAGAACTGACTAAGCCGGATTTGGAGAAGGCTGAGGTTCTTAACAACTTCTTTGCCTCAGTGTTCACCATAAAATGCTCTGACCGTACCACCCAAGTCTTGGAAGGCAGACACAGGGATACAGAATGAAGACCCTGGGCCCATTGTGGCAGAGGATCAGGTTCGAGACCAGCTTAGGAACCTGAATGTATACAAGTCCATGGGACCTGATGAAATCCATCCGTGGGTCCTGAAGGAGCTGGCAAATGAAGATGCTAAGCCACTGTCCATCATATTTGAAAAATCATGGCGTCAGGTGAAGTTCCCGATGACTGGAAAAAGGGAAATATAACCCCCATTTTCAAGAAGGGGAAAATGGATGAACTGGGGACAGACCAGTCAGCCTCACCTCTGTGCCTGGCAAAATCTTGGAGCGGATTCTCCTGGAAGGCATGCTGAGGCACATGAAAAACAACAAGGTGGTTGGTGACAGCCAGCATGGCTTCACGAAGGGGCAATCCTGCCTGACCAATTTGGTAGCTTTCTATGATGGGGCTACAGAACTGATGGACACGTGTAGAGCAGCAGATGTCATCTACCTGGACTTGTGCAAAGCGTTGGACACTGTCTCACATGACATCCTTGTCTCTAAGTTGGAGAGACATCAATTTGATGGATGGACCACTCTGTGGATAAAGAACTCGATGGATGGCCGCACGCAAAGAGTTGTGGTCAATGGCTCAATGTCCAGTTGGAGACCAGTAACGAGTGGTGTCCCCCAGGGATTGGTGTTGGGACCGGTCTTGTTCGACATCTTTGTTGGTGACATGGACAGTAGGATTGAGTGTGCCCTCAGCAAGTTTGCCGATGACACCAAGCTGTGTGGTTTGGTTGATATGTTGGAGGGCAGGAATGCCATCCAGAGAGACCTTGACACGCTTGTGAGGTGGGCTGATGCCAACCTGATGAAGTTTAACCATGAAAAGTGCAAGGTCCGACACCTGGGTTGGAGCAATCCCAGGCACAGCTACAGGTTGAGCAGAGAAGAGATTCAGAGCAGCCCTGCACAGAAGGACTTTAGGGTGTTGGTCGATGAAAAAATGAACATGAGCCAGCAGTGTGCACTTGCAGCCCAGAAAGCCAACCGTATCCTGGGCTGCATCAAAAGGAGCATGACCAGCAGGTCGAGGGAAGTGATCCTGCCCCTCTACTCTGCTCTCGTGAGACCTCACTTGGAGTATTGTGTGCAGTTCTGGGGTCCTCAACGTAAAAAGGACATGGAACTGCTGGAACAAGTCCAGAGGAGGGCCACGAGGATGATCAGGGGACTGGAGCACCTCCCATATGAAGATAGGCTGAGAAAGTTGGGGCTGTTCAGCCTGGAGAAGAGAAGGCTGCGTGGAGACCTCATAGCAACCTTCCAGTATCTGAAGGCAGGCTGTAGGGATGCTGGATATGGACTATTCATTAAGGACTGTAGTGAGAGGACAAGGGATAACAGGTTCAAACTTAAACAGGGGAAGTTTAGATTGGATATAAGGAGAATGCTCTTTACTGTGAGGGTGGTGAGGCACTGGAATGGGCTGTCCAAAGAAATTATGAATGCCCCAATATTCCTGGAAGTGTTCAAGGCCAGGTTGGACAGGGCCCTAAGCAACCTAGTGTGAGGTATCCCTGCCCCTGGCAGGGGGGTTGGAATTAGATGATCTCATGGGCCTTTCCAACCCCAACAATTCTATGATTCTGTGATTCTCTGAGCAACGCACACTCTTTCTCTTGAATGCAAGTGGGCATATGGCCACCCGATTGGCACTTGGAGCTTCAATAACAGAGACAGGCGCTATCCAATCAGATGTCTATTTTCACATATGCTGACTCGGAGCCCCCTGCTATGAAATTCTGAATGCACAAGCATTTTTGATTGTACTCTGTGTATGTGGATATACAATTAATATTAATAATTAATCACTTGAGATTTCTCTTGGGTTTATTCTCTAGGGTGTTTTGTGTGAGCTTTATATCTAAGTGCAGCGAATCTGAACAATGCTAACAAAACCAGATGTTAGCTTTTTACACTAATTTTGCTTGGCTAGAAGAAACTACTCAAAACAGAGCCAGAGAGTGAACAGTAGTGGAATTAGGCCCTTTATATTAAGCCTTCTTTCTCAGGGAGTTTTACAGCATTAATTAATTCTCATCATCCTGCTGTGTATAGCTAAAAATTTTATTATCCCCATTTTATAGATGGATAAAATTAGTCACATAAAGGTTAAGTGATTTGTGCAAGGTCATGTAGTAACTCTGTAGCAGGGCTGAGAACAGAATTAGAAGTCATAACCTCTGTTACCTTGGGCTGATGATGAGTCCAGATGCCACGTGTTATCCTTTCATGAATGACACATATTCAGACAACAGCTGATTGTAAATTAAGTATATAAGAGATTCTTTATATGTCTCTTCATATTTTATGTATCATAAAGGGGTTCAGGTGCACCTGATGAAACACTGGATTCTGCTTTAGTGTTGAGAATTAGCCTTACCCTCTTTAGGTCTGTACTTTTCAGCTGGTAACATGCACTGCTGACCAAACGTCATGGGCAAAATTAATTCTATACTAAATGTTCAGTTTATCTCAGGGCTTGTTTAAAATGTCCATGTACAAGAGCCTTCAGAAAAACGAATCAACTGGAATAGAACAGTAAAAACAATTTCCCTGGGAGTGTATGAAATTAAGTTCTTCCTTGTGTCCTTGAGTGACTATGACTGTCCTGTGTACAACAAAAAAACAGCAGTTCTCTCAGGGTCCGCAGTAAGAAGCTTTTCCAAATCTCTGAAAGACTGCAAGTAGTCAGGGAAATTGTCCATTGCTGCAACACAGTATTTTCTGCAGTTGCCAGTGCTGCTGAAGCAAACACAACTCTCTGTTTCTGTCTCGCTTATATAATTCAGCAGCATTTGTATAGCTTTGGGATATAGATTACACTTCTTGTTGCTTCAGCCTGTCACAGAATAAAAAATGGGTCTCTGCTAAATGACATGGCCCTGACTGGGTCTGTGGTTGCAAGGTGGGGAAACCATGATATTCAAGGAATTCATTTATGAAGAAGAGAAATTATGTTTGTCAGGTATAGATAAAGCTTATTGTTTCAACCTTGAGAGAACAAAGATACAGATCCCTAATAACTTGGCAATTTAAAGTAAAACAAAACATGAAGGCAGTAAAACAGGAAGGAAAATTTCTCTGCTTTAAAATTACTTAAATTGTACATACATGCATTTTAAACTAATCATATCTAAAACTGGCTGAATTACTACTTGCAAATAAAGTGCCAGATAGTACTGCTGAGTGAGTTATTAGTCAGAAATTAATGACATGTGCTTACCTAATTTGCAGTCTGGTGGTACCCAAAAAAGCCATCAAAATAATGACTGAGCGATCTTTTTTTTTTTTTTCCTGATGTGTACTGTATCAGGCTCAACAAAAACACACAAGAAGAGCAGCCCCTGCCCAGAAGACCTTACAGTCAAAAACACCGTTAGAGATAAAATGAACAGGCAAAGTGGTATCTCATTGGTTCAATTTCCTTCACTTTTAAAATCCATTTACTGTCATTTTTATTACAGTAACAGGGAATGAAGTAAGTTGACAATGGCTGAAGGAGGTGAAGAAACAGCAGAAAATTAATTAGGAAGGAAAGAGGACACCAGAGTGGCAGTGTGGAAAGAAGACTGAAAGTCAAAGGCAGAACAGGAGAGAAAGGATGTAGTTTAGCTCAGCAGGCAGGGAGTCAGCTGCAGCTAGAGAAGTATGTGGGAGCAGGTATGGGGAGGAAGCTTCCCTTTAAAACTTAAAGAGGGCAGGAGGTCTCAGAGGGTCTATCTTTCTTTTGCCAGAGCTGCTTCATCCTAGTGACCAACACCACTGAATTTGTAACACCAATTAGCAATCCAGGAGAGAATGGTAGAAACTCTGGATTAGCTCTGGTGCTGATGTTTTTGCTCTGCTGGTTGCAAACTACTTTGACCCTTCCAGCATATATACCTATCTCCAAATCACCTGCTTCCATTATTTTAAATGATTGCAGAGATTCTCTGTTGTTGAGATGATTTTATTTTCTTAAGCGGATTTGGCCAAAAATGGTGGGGGGAGAATGGACTATGATGGAGCGGAAGGGATGTATGCATTTAATATATTGATGTGAAGCCTGTAAGATCTGAGATAAAGCACTACCATTACCTTCTCATACCTTTGCATTACTAGCCATTACTGAATGACATGGTGCAAAAAGGCTGTTAGAGAAGGCTAATGCCTATACAGCTGATGTAATGAAGAAATGGAAGGTTTAGGTACAGGAAACCACAGCTCTAACAGAAGGAGCTGAAAAGATATAGATAAGATTAGTGACATATGTAAAGGCACAGATAATGTGTGGCAGAGTCTGCCCAGCTGAATAGGCTGAAGCCAGCAGTAATAGGAAGCCCATGTTCTCCCTAATCCTCCCAGATAAGCTGTTCCATCCAGAATTATCAGCCAACAATCTTCAGGGTATCAGGCTGAAAATGAAGTTTCAGACTGCTTTGATTCCTCATCCATAAATGAGAAAGTGCCTGAAGGATCTTTATTTATTCTCGCTCCCTCCGAAACACTCTTCAAAAAGTGCCAATATACTAGCAACAGATGCATAAAGCCTTGCTTACTTTGATTGACAGAACATGATATAAAGCAACTCTCACTTGACATTTCAGTTTCATAAGGCTCCAAGCAAGTGCATGTGTATGGGGAACTTTAAAACTTCCCAAGAAAAAAAAAAAAGGGATATATGCAAACTTTATGAGAATGTTTTCTGAATAAGAATATAACTCTTCCCTTGTTTCAAGTATTATTTGACAAGTAATTTTGGTATAACATTTCCTAACTATTCTATGATTCTGTGAGTTCAGCCCTGTATTTATTAAATGCCTGAAATATTTGTACTGTTGGCTTTTGCAGACTTACAAAATAATTTATAGGTATGTCCCCAGGAAATGCGTTTAATTTGAAAAGTACTTTAGAACAAACTTTCAAAATATGAATGAGTATGAAAAGCAATATGGGTTCATAACTTCTTTCAAATAAAATTATCAGAAAGGTGCAGGAAGAAATTTTTGAGGCTTTGTATTGCTCTTCTTGACTATTATATGCAGGGATGAAGGGAAAATACTGGCACTCCCCGGCATTGTGCCTGTTCTCCTGATGTAACAACTTTAGTCTAACGCCCCTGAGGATGTTGACAGGCCAATGACCATGAGGATTATTTGCACTATGTCCTCATTAGACTTTAAGCTTTAATACATTTTTTTTATTCATACATATGGCTTGCTTTGAGCTTCCAATGACTCTGTATTCTGTATACATGAACACTCAGAATACGGACAGTGCTTGGGAACTAAACAATTCATACCTGGAGAGCAAGGAAACTGCTTGAAAGAATTTGTAACCCTCAAGCTTCTATGATAGGATGAATGACTCTTCCTAATGAGGAATGCTTTTCACCTCTGAAGGAAAGGAAAAGAAAAAACTCTTGTGTGTCAGTTTCACTGCAGGAAAGAATAGAACCATGATCAAAGGAAACTGACAGATTTCTTACTTTTTATTTGCAATGGACAAACGGGATAATTAACTAAAATACGACTAGTGGAAGAACATTAGAACAAGGAACTTGTTCCTGAATTTTAACATGAAACTTTTAAAAGAAAGAGGGAGAAATGTAGAAATTCCTACTTTTCTTTCTTCTTGTTTCACTTCCTCTACAATACACTGTAAATTACCTGCCTCCAAACCTGAAAATGTGCTGCTCACACCTGCTAATCAAATGCCAAAAAAAGCTACTGATTTTCATAAAGCTACTAATACTTCAGAATACTAGTTAAGTGAAAAAATACCAAATAGTTAGTCTTTTGAGAAATGCTCAAGACTGTAATATTTTGGAAGATCTCTTAAGGCACTAGATTTTCCAATGCTACAAGCACAATTTTCTACTTCCTTGCATTCCTACCTGACCCTGTTTAATGAAACAAAGATAAACTGATTGAAAATAGTGTGTGCTGTATATTCTTACAGGAAAAAAAGTATAGCAAAAGTTTTCTTTTAAAGACTAATTGTCAAAATAGTTACATTTTCAGAAAGCCTATGTGAATTTTGATAGCAGTAAGTACATCCCCGGTTGGTTCTTCCCAGTGTTTTGCATTTTACGTTTTATTTTGTTCTGTTAGCATGACTGCAAAGAAATTGTTTACCGTATCTATTGGTTAACATATGCTGAAGAATGGTAGCAGGTCATCTCCAAATGAGCTACAAAAATCCATACTAAAACCAACATCCACTTCCCTGAATGCAGGGACAGGGCTAACAGCAAGGAATTCTAGGAAGAATCTGGGCATTGGAGAGTGAAGTGCAGCTAGCGGGGACTTGGAAAGTGAAAGATGGAAAGGTTAAAAGACGTGTAGGCTGAGAAATGTATAGTTCATCTTCAGAGGCACACGTAATATGTCTTTCTTGTATTTTCTTCATTCCTGTTCTTAACTACTGGAACATGCATAACTTTTCCTAAAACTGATAAGCTAGGGGAGACCTGTGCCCATCTTTTTATCACAACATGTAGAAAAATGAAATGTAGTTTTGTTCCTGCATTTTTAACTATAAGAGAGTAGGACAACTCTCCTGTTACTGGACTGCTGTTTGTTGAAAAACAGTAAGAAGCAAAATAAACTAATATTTACATACTTGGAGTCATGAGACAAAGTGGGTCCTGCAACGCTAGTCCCACCAAGGTCAACGGGGCCTGCCCTTATTCAAGCAGCATTGGAACTGGATTCTTCCCATGTATCTTTAGCCATATTATCAACCCAATTAGTGGACTTGAACAGATGCCGACCTTTTTAATTCACAGGTGGCAGCACTTGTGAGTGGGCTAAAGACAAGTCTGTAGGCATCACTTCAAGTTTTCCTCAGTTGCAAAAGATCATACGTATGCTGCAGCTACATGTTCGTCTATGGAAACAGAAAAATGCCTTCAGGTACTGTATTTATTTTTAAGTGAATAAAGCCATGCTTTAGAAGAATGGTCTTTGACTGCCTTAGAGCACAACTGTGCTCTAAGCACAGTTGGAAGATGGATTTTTTGGTACCAGTGGGTCCCTGCTTTGCCTGTACATCAATGTGTTCAAGCACAATCAATGTGTGAGAGAGGGCATAACAAAAAGTGATTGAGGGGAAAATGACTTTAAGCAGCCATATCAGAGACATTATTTTGTGAACAAACAGGACATGGAAAGGATTAAGGAAACTGTTGTGTTTTTCAAAGCCTTAGGGCAAAGCTGTTTCCTTCACCCATATGGGTAAGCTAGACAACGAGGTGAAAGCTGGTAAACCTCCACCTGTTTGTACTGCCAAAATTTAGTTAATGTAACTGATGCCTCCACTGCCTTAAGTGTAGTGCAAAATGCTTACTTTCTGAAAGTGCTGAGACACTCCAGTGAAGAGCTAAAGGGTTAAAATCATTTGAAATGCCACATAAAGTGCTCCCACAGTTTTAAAATGTTAATCAGTTTTGAAAGTATAAGTCATCCCCTGCTGGCAAAGAAAATGAACACAGGAACAGAGGAAGAATTGGAGTTTCTGAATTAAGAATCTGTGTGGCTTTTCATCAACACTTGGTAGGCAATCCAAATACTCAAGCCTGTCATCCAGCAGACTGCTGTACAACTCTGCATTTTATATTATACATGCATTTAGAGCCAGGATGCCTACCTGTGTTTCTTCAGTAGCCATTTTTATTATGCATGTACAGAGAATGACAGAGGAGAGCACTGAGACATTCAGAGCCCTCTCTGAAAGTGTCTGAACTCACTGATTGCTTTCATTGCCAATTACCATGATTCTTATGTAGATATTCCCAAGGGAACTATCACCTACTCTATATCCTTTCCTCTGGCTGATATAAGTAAAGTGGATTAGGAGTGAAGAAAAATGGGAAGTTGTCACGGCTCTGTGGGTATTTGCAGAGAGAGATCCTGGCTCCCTGTCCTGCCATAGATGCTGCAGTGCAGAAGAAAAAGAGGACCCCTTAGGTTGTATGTTCTCTAAATGACACCACCTTTACCTTGCAATACAGGTGCCAAGAGAGACTTTGCCACTATTTTGTGAGAGATGGGTTTCATGTGGATTTTTTCAGGCTGACTCTGTCTTGGTATTATTTGTACCCTGGACTTAGTAGATTACAGCATGAGGACTTAAGATGCTTAATGCTGCAGTGACCAAGCTGATGACAACCATCTTCATGTAAGAAGAGCATGGCATATTCTTTGTGTTGATCAGTCATTACAATAAAGGTGGGAGGAGGGATAAGAATCGCAAAGATTCAGCACATTTTTCTTCTTTTACTGCAGTCAAGAAGATGCTTTAAACTCCTTACACATACAGTAATATACACAAACCAGAATTTTTCTCATTTTACATTGGCATTTGCCTTCTTCTTGTTTATTTTAAAACTGCTGCATTTTATAAATTCAGAACTTGTAAGCTCAGAGTGGGATGCTTCTCATGGCTCCAAGCAAATGTCTCTGATTTTAACATCCTATTATGCATGGATGAAAAGCTAAGCTAATAACTAATTTTCACCCTCACAACACAGGCATCTCTGACAAGATTAAAAGTGATTGTCTTTAAGGAATGTTTACTAACATTAGCCTAAAGTGGACAAATGGGCAAGTGAGGAAGCAAAGTATGATCCTGCATTAGAACTAGGCAATTTCGGCAGTGCAAGCAAGAAAATACAAATTCAAAAGAGAGGAAAAGACAGAGGCATAGGACACATTATATTAATGCCACATAAGATCCACTGAGGAAAATACTGTGAAGGAAATGCCTAAATGATTGAAAAAATGAGCATTTAGTTTCATGCTGTCTGTGAATATTACACAATCCTTCTTTATCTTTTATGTCCAAACCGGATGTGTTGTGCATTGCTATTGTATATGTGAGAATATATGTAACAAATACACAGCAGAGAGTAAGTGGTATACTTTTTTCTTCTTCCAGGAACACTTTAATATGAGGTCACATACAGAAGTTTACCTCTTTATAATGAAATAATGTAACCACCATTTTACATATTGATAAACATAACCCTTTAAGGAGCTATCAATAGAAACTGAAATGCTGCAGGAAATGGCACAGTTGGTCATGTAACCAGTTCCTTCAACAGCTTAACAGTTGCTTTGGGTAAACTGCCTTTGACCTGAGAGAAAAAAAAAAAAAAAAATATATATATATATATCTATATTTGCGGTCACTAAAGACATTACGGTACTTTCCAATGAGGTGTTTGTGAATGCCTGCGTCATGGCTAAATTGCAGCTTGGGTATCGAGGTCTACCTAAACTTCCCTATGTGGTTTGCCTGATGCTGTTGTCTGCTTCTTTTTGGCTCCTGGATTTCTGTGAAGTTCAACTCTGTGCAGCCTGGTAATTATCACATTTTGTCGTGTGCTATATGTGGCTGCATTTCAGTGGAGAAATTAAAGATTAATCATATAATCTCTCCCTGTTATTTCTGTTTGTTTTATTTGGTTGGATTTTGGTGGGGTTTTTTTGTTTGTTTTGTTTATTTTTATTTTTTTGGTGTGTTTTTTTTGTTTGGTTGTTTTGGGATTATTTTTTTGTTTGTTTGGGTTTTTTTTTGTTTTGTTCTTTTTTTTTTTTTTTCCTGAAGTGCTGTGCACCTTTAGAAGCCCACTGAGATAACTCGGCTATAAAAGTTCCACTTTGTTTTACTCAGTATAATTACTGGCAAAATGAAGATGCTGTTTACATATAAAGCAAGGCTAAAAATTCTAAATAAAATACACCAAGAAATTTCCCTGATAATTAGTGATGACTGCAGCAAAGATTTAATTGTAAGGCTGTCACACGAATTGACATGGGCATTACCAGCCACTATGTGAATTGTGATGTATCCCTTAGCGGCAGAATAGATAACAAGATCAATTGTGCATTTCAACTGAAAAGACAAGAGGGGTCTCACAAAAAAGAAAAAAAAAAAGGCTGGATATTGTATGACCAGTGCTGAGTCTAGACAGTACAAGATGCAACTGCAATTTGTGTCAATGTGGTTAAGCTAGATTTAAGTTAACTCTGATCTCAATGGCAGTGTAGCTTCAGCACTGTGAACATCCAACAGGTTAAATGCATTAAACAGATTCATTTGCCCATAGTTTGCACCTTTCACTGAACTCCAGAGAGCCACTGCAACTATTTGTTCCCCAAGCAAGTTTATTCAAAGCAGAACTCTATATTTCTGGAAATGCTGCTGTCACATCTGGACTGCGACATTTTTTGCCCCTCTTCAAGTGGTATAAACCATCTGGAAAACTAATCTAGCTGGTTTGCTGAGGAATCCCCATTTGTTAAAGCACCTTTCCAGAGCATGGCTCACTATACTTGACCTTCAGTTATGAATGTTCCCACAGAGTCTCAGGTAGTCAGCAACAACAGAGCAGTTTTAGATGGCTCTAATTTATTCCAAACCTAGTCGGGCTCCTGCCAGTCCCAAAGTCACAGAAGTGCAAATGCAGATTCAAGCCACATTTTTCCCACCTTTCCTGGCAGTCCAGGCAGATAAAAGGCTTATCCAGCAATTGTGTAGCTGCAGGATAACTTGGAGAAGTCTCTTCTTAAATGATTAAGAAATTGGATTTAAAACTAAAAGGAAAACATTTTATAGCTAGAATGTGGTAGCTGAGAACAGAAATCTGAAAGTCTAGGAACAGCTAAGACTTGACGACAACCTTAAATGTACCCTTTGTCCTTTGTTTATTTTTCCTATTACTGAAGGAAGAATCATTTCTCAGGGAACAAAATACACTTATTTATAACACAGTATGTAATCAGTTCAATCTATCCCCTACTCATAGCAACAACAAAACTTCTACTCAGAACACTGAACAGGAATACATTAAAAACATGACATGAGCCCTTCAGAGGTTTTCAATTATTAGTTTTCTTGCATCGCACAAAGGTACAAGCTGTCATTGTATAGTGGCTTTTTAAAATGCAGAGTGTGAAACAGATGTATTTCTTCCACATACAGCCTTTGAGCAGAACCACTGCAAAATTTAAACTCTCCTTTTCAATCTCCTTGCTTTTTTAATAGTTTCTGACTACTACTTAATCTAACAATCAAAATAAAAAATAGTTTGCATAGATGGAAAATATAACAATGAAAAGCAGCAGAGCCCACAGGGCAGGATATGGACCTTTGCAATGCTCCATTTCTTTTCCAGGCTATGCCATTAGCTCCCTGTGTTGCCACAAGCAGGTCATTCTGTTTGGCTACTGCTGGTTCCCTGCTATGCAAATAGCAACAGCCACACTTGCCCATGTTTTAAAATCTTCTGAGGAAAAAAATTGGATTTACTTGTTAAAAACTTAGATTGATTCCTAAATTCGAGACCGAAATCCATAAGAATACTTCTACTGAAAGATAATCCACCATAATAAATATCACAGCTAATAAGAATTTGAATGTGGATAATTACGTACAATTTATTTAGATCAGCACTTCTCCTTAAGTGCTGATAAAATACTTATACTACATAAGTTTATTTAAAGTTTACAGTAAAACCAAAGGAACTCATCATCTAAACTTGCTCCTGCTGTTGAAAGCTACATGTCTTTGCAATTCTGCTAGTGTGGCAATGCATTCTAGAAATTGCCTGTTAATACATCATGTTGGTGATGTTAACCCTGTACATTACTACTTACTAAGGTCTTTGGACAAGGGGGAAAAAATAAAAATGAAAAAAAAACCCTACAGCCTTTAACAGAGTCAGATACCAGGCTATCATACACAGAGTCTGGAGATTCTCACTATATCTTTCAAGCTGAACATATGAAGATGTCCTTAACCACAGCGACTGAGAACAGTCTACTTCTTCTCACTTCCACAGGAGTTCATACCTCCAGCATCGGAGTGTGAAACACCCCAGCTCATCATATGGTGTTTTTCACATGAACTTTTCCAGACATTGTATAGAAAGGAATTTATCTTGTACTTTCATAGTCAGCCATTCCTGCGAGTATGGTACAGTGCATATACCTTATTTAAAACTCATAAGCTATATTTTACAATATAGCTTCGCAATTAGCCTAGCAAGCAATTCAGTGTCAAAGAAGTTTAAAAAATTGTATGATGACAGTAGACTACTTAAAAGAATTAGTTCTTTCCAAAACTGTCACAACAGCAAATAGCAAAAATTTCAACAGTTCAATACATTTTGTAAAATAATAGTAAAAGTGCTTCAGGAAAATTCAGTAGAAATTGGTGTAAAACCAGAAGTACTATGCTGATATGCTTTCAGCCATATGTTATGTTGTTTTATTTTTCAGCACATGTCATCAACAGTTTTCCTTTGATATGATCAAAGAACCATACACATTCACTCAAATAAGGTATAAAGAAATCTGTGCTTCTATTTTTCTTTAGTTTTCAGTCCTTCATTTTTGTCTGTTCTTTAAACAAGAAACCTTGAGTGTTCTTGTGGCTAAGATATGTATCAATTAAAAGTTAACTATTTACTGTGGGAAAGCTAAAAACTTCAGAACCTTTCAGATGTGGGTATCAGTGGTAGAAATCTGATTGCACTCCAGGGAGATACCCTCAGCTATCACAGAAACACTCAGACTTAGTGCTCTAGTGATTAGTGCAGAAAAAATATATAAAACAGATAACTGGATTGAATGTAAGCAACTAGTTTTGTCCTAGGGAACTGAGCCTGTAACATACATATTCCGAGCTTTCGTTAGTGGCTAGTGGTACACATTATTATATAGGCCTGTGCTCTTCTGCTACAGGGCTGGGCTACACAATAGTACATCAAGATGAAAGGAGCTTTCATTTTTTAAAGGACTTGCAGTAATGATGCAAAAGCCCCTAGCCTCCACAAATGCCAAAGATATTTTGATACAATAAACATACAGCCAGCAGACATACTGTACCAACTTTTTCCTGATCCTGTCAACCCTCATGAGATCGGAAAACTTTTTAGGGATGTTTACTAGTGGTGATACTCTCATTATAGTCAATTTGTCCCGGAACACCCCAACCTTCTGTTCAGGAAGAAGGAACAGCCTCATAGAGATAACTTCCACATTTTGCATGCTAAGCTCTGAAAAATCATGACTTGAGCCAAAAGGTTATCTACTTGAGTTAAAAATAATCAGGCTTTTTTTTTTTTTGGCCTTTGTTTAAATGAATAATTTAGGTTCTTTTTAGACACCCTGTGAATTTTGTCCTTAAGAGGCTGCATGCAAACTTCTTCTCTGCAACTAGAAAATCAAAGCTTAATCTGTAAAAAAATTGCAGACACTTTAGCAGATCCACAGCTCTGGATCCATTCCCTAGCCTCCAGTAAGTGGAAAAGGTTAGAGGAAGGGAGCACGAGTCTCCCTACTTTTAACTGTACAAAGCACAGTTCAGAACTCTTCCAAAGTACTACCAGAGCTGGATTTGTACTGTGTTCCCTTATATGCCTAGTTCTGGCTTGGCAAAGTGGCTGTTTCTGTGCTTACAGTAGGGATGTATTTTGGTCATAAAAATGTTCACAACAGCCAATATGACAAAGCAGCCTAAAATAAGCTAGTGGGAAATGGCCCAAATGTCCTGAATATTGCTCTTCTTGGTAATTTACAGCTCCAGATACTTTAGAAACTTTCAAGTTTAGGTGGAGAGTGCATGTCAGCTTGTCTAGATCTGCTATTACAGACGTACTGTTTGGTGCATCTGGGAAAAAACTGTGAGCAAACTGAGAGTGTGTATACCATGACCAGAGCAACCTGGGGACCTAAGGCACCTCCTTGCTTTAGCTGTGCCAGTGCTCAGTTCATTGCAAGTGTGGACTTGATGACTAACGGGGGAGCAAGATACAAGGTGTGGCTGTCTAAAATCAGGATCCACAAACAGGTCTTTACAGGACAGCAAATCTTTTCATTAATCTTTAGTAGATTTGACCCTGGCACAGACTTTCTAAAGATGAAGTTGGGAGTTTCATGACAAACAAGACTCAGAGCTGAAAGTATAATAAAAATGCTAAGTACTGCAAAATTGGTGCTAAACAGCACTGACAGTGTCATGCTGAAGTCCTCCCTTCGCCAAGGTCAGTGAGAATTTTATTGAGGACCTGACAGGATAAGGACTTCATGCTAGGTTTTTACAGGCAGTATGAAACTAAACATTTCAGTCTCTCTACTAGAGCTCTGGTAACTTCTTAGTGATACTGTTTTCAAACTGGCACCACTGTTTCAATACAGGTTGCTTAAATGCTGAAGACCAAGCATACCTACATGTGTTTAAACTTTCACATCCAGCCACTGAAATTACCATTTTCCTTAACCAAAAAAAAAAAAACAAACCAAAAACCAAACCCAAAAATTTTAGAAAAAAACCCAAAACAACCCAAACAAACAAACAAACAAAACCCCCCAAAAAACCCCAAACACATCAAGGGCACAGCAAAGAACAATAATAAATGGGATCTAATACATAGCTTCTAATAAGAACACAGACGTTAACCCAAGTATCTTGGCCATCTTCCAATTCTAATAATTGCATTTTCACCCTCTAAATTCCCTCTGTAATTTCATATAGGTAGAGCATTCTTCAATTCCTGTCCTAAGATGTTGTGTAGATTTCCTATTCATTAATGAGCAATGTCATTTTCCAGTCAGGCAAAGCTGAAGTCATACATAAACTATTTGGATTTTATCAAATTTACTATTAAGAAAATGCCCTAACTCCAGTTTACCCATAGGTAACTTCTCAGGCAGTTTTGCTGGTAAAAAGATTAATGGTTCTCCGAAGTCGTACTTCTCTTCAGGCGAAATAGCCAAGATTTTAATGTTACAATACACAGCAGTAGTACCTTTGAAAGCTATACTTTGACAAGCCCTGACAGTGTTATACATTTTCTTTTGTGGTCAACTGAATAAGGTCCCTTCTTTTATTCAAAACCAGGACATGTATGTATAAAATGTGCATCACTAATGTTCAGCAACATAAATATCTACCAATGCAAAACCAGGATAACTTTTCCTGAATTTTACTCTGTCATTTGAGTACATTTTTTTTCTGATGCTCAATCTTTAGTGAGTACATTATGGACTTCTCCAGGGAGCAGAAAATGATTTTAAGTAAACATGACATGATTTGATAAATGAAAACATTCAAATGAGATTCCTATTGGAAAAAAAAACCAAACAAAAAAACCCAAAAAACCAACCAACCAACCAAACAAACAAAACCCTAACTGATATTCTATTGTTTAGTATAATAATAAGACCCTTTATTGCAAAAGACTGAAATAAATTTTTATTCATTGTGGCTATACAGCACATTTCTTAAAAACTAAATTGTCATATCAAATGTAAATAGCGTATTCGCAGAAGCTAATCAGAAAGAAGTAGAAATTGCCTACAGCATACTGAGTGATTGATATTTTAATGTGATAATTAAAAGCAGCAGCACCTTTCCTGTACAAATACTCCTGTATCATAGACATTCAGGGGTCTACACTTTTGCCTACTCAATAGGAATCAAAGCAACCCACAGTGCAAACGAATCACTCACCTTTTGAATATTGACCTGTGATAGTAAATTTCAGACCACTGCTTGGAATGGTGCTGGGTAAAACCCCAGAGGGTTATTTTTACCTAAAAAACCCCAAACACTTCTTGCTACTTATTACCTTCTATTGTTTTACATTACACCTTGGAATGTTACAGCTATGCAGAGATTTCTTTTTATGGAGATAAACCCCCAAATACCTACTTTAATGTAAAAGCCTTATATTTCAGCTTTAAAACAGCTATTACGAGCCTGATACTATAGGCCATATACACTATTCAGTAATGCCTATCGAATACAATAGGCTCCTTGTAATTAATTTGAGTCTGCTCCGTAAGTCAAAGACGCAGCATGTATTTTTACGTAATAGAGCACTGTAGGTTTTAGCCTTGCTTTGAGAGAAATAAAATTAAATATGAGCTACAAGAGTATGAGTCAGACACAGTAGCATTTGGAAAGTTTAAATTACTAAACAGAAAGTCGTCAATGTTTAGATAATTAAAAGTACCTGCGAAAACTGAGAGATCTCTTGCCCAAACTGACCTTCATAGAAATCTAAGTCTACCACTACTTTTAGATGGACCATTTTAAATCAGGAGATCTGATCTCAGCAAGGTTAAGAAACATACCTAAATCATAAACCTAATAATCTCATAAAAGTAAAGCAAGGCATTTAGGCATGAGCTTAATTTTAATCTAGTGACTATCTTCAGTGAATTAATAGCACAAATCATGGACTTCAAGTAAGCAAATGCTTAAAGCATTTTATTGACTTAGTTGCAACTATTAGATCAGTGTTTCTCGGGGCTGCTGCTCAGACACTGCCAGATTTGTAGCTTGTGTGAGATTAAAACAAGCGTTGATGTCAGAGAAACCCTTGCAATTCTGTGAAAGCCAGGGGGCATATGAATTGCATGTTTTTGCAGGGTTTCCTGGCTTTACGTGTACTAAACTTGAATCCTCTTCCTGAAATAAATAATTTACAGATTCCACAACCTTGTACGACATTAATTACAGCACATTTCTCTACCACAGTTCTCTAGCAAAAGTGAAAACAAATTGTCCAAAACCAGGCAGTGAGTGGTGGAGCTGGTAACACAATTCTAATACCCATTCACTTGCTCTCTACTTTGATTTGATATATGATTTAAAGATCTAGACACTCTGTCTGACAAATCAGTCTTTGGGCTGAGGTTACTGCATTTAAGTTAATCAATCCTAGGTGGCAGAGCTGTAAAATTCTTTTTTATCCTTTTTGAGTCTTTAGTTTCCAGGAGGGGAACACTTCTTTTTGATTTAGAAACATACTCAGTGCAAATTTATAGCTAAAAAAAATCCCTAAAGTGAAAGAATGGGTTAGAGACAGTGTGTGAGTACAAACTCCTCCCTCCCAGACCCCCAGACCCCATCCACATCTCATTTAAAGGGGAGGGTCTTCCTTTATCCAAGTACACCCCTTCTTCTCTGTTATCAAAACTGCATGTCTATCCTCATCTCTGCCTGCTCAAGATGCTGTTACTGCTGTGTTCTCATGAGTACCTACATTCTTTTCAGTACACAAGTTGTGAGCTCTGGCACTTTATGAAAAAGCAATCTAAACATTGGAATCCAAAGCACTTCTTTATGAATTAATTGGCACCACAGTACTTGACCTCTTAACTAGACTGTGGTCTGTAATTTGAGGGTTATCATTAGCAGCCCCTATAAAACTGGTACACTAGATCTCTGAACACTGTTCAGAGTAATAATCTTCCTGCAATTGTGTTTATTGTTGTTTTTTAACTGTATGTAAAAAAAGTATCAATTCAATTAAATGCATCTAGTATTTATCTCTCCTTTGCTATCTCATATTAAGAAATTACAGAGCATTGTTTATAATATCTGTTTGTTAAAGA
This sequence comes from Ara ararauna, assembly GCA_028858755.1. Lineage (NCBI taxonomy): Eukaryota > Metazoa > Chordata > Aves > Psittaciformes > Psittacidae > Ara > Ara ararauna. Next base: position 28,679,664 of record CM054410.1, read on the forward strand.
CAATAGTAAAAGGTTGGTGTAGAAAAGCACATTTTAGGTGGTGTTGATACAGCACCTTTTAACAAAAATATCCATGACATTTGGTAGGTATAAAGCTTTTATAAACTCTGTTTTTTCCTAGGCTACTGTATTAGGAGTCTTAAAGCTTCCTCCAGTTAAGGTTAATTTATTGTTTGTAATAGTGCATACCCCTTAACAATGTAAAGAGCATTTCCCACAGATTAGTTAATAAGATGCAGCACAGAGAAAGGGCCAATGAATCTGTTTGTTACAGTCTACTTAGTGAAGCTATGACTACAGTACTCAAGTGCTGAAGTCAGTGAAAAGACACCAGCACAACACAATCCAAGGAAAATGTAAGCTGATATAGCACAAAAGATTCTTTGTTTAAGCACAGCAGAAATTTCCAGCAACTATCTGTACAAAAATGCACGATAGCAGAGAATGTAATTAAATCACAAAACAAGCCCAAACTAGAAGAGAATCATTATAAACTAGGACAAGGACACTTTGTTTTTAAGTGCACACAATGAATTTTAAAGATCTTTCTTCAGAAGGGGCAATAAAGTATTATGGAGGAGTGGCACATTTGATGGATGGGTGGGTTCTGAAAAAACACATTATCAATTACTTTTTCCTGTTTGGCTCTGGTACAGTAATTTTTATTTGAACTGGCCACATGCTAGCACGGCTTTGATTGCAGGAAGTGACTGACTGCTGTAAAAGGGGGTACTGCTCATTTGCTATCTTCAGCTTTATTCCTCCTTTTTCTCATAGTGACTCTGTTATGGCAGGCACTGTTTCAAGACTTAAAAAAAAAAAAAAAAAAAGGTTTATTTAGTAAACTACTCCTTGTTTTGTTTTCATACGGCTCACATCAAGTTCAACCCAAGGTATCTTCCAGGTTGTTCAGAAAACAAGCAATTTGGTTGCTCCTTAAGTTCATTTCCCAGTCAGTTTGACCCTGTGTGTTGTATCTCTTCTCTCTCTTATATCAGTGTTCATTCAAAGCAGTGTCATTAAATATGATGGAGTCACTTGAGCTACAAGCAATTAGGGAGCAAATCCCCAGTCACTGTTCCCTTAAGTAAACTTTACAAAGGTTGGTGAGGAGATTGCCTCATCAAAAGGATTAGTTATCAGGAACAAAACCTCACTGTTTACCTTTGAGACAGGTGTTGGTTAAAGGACTGGCTGATACCTGGAATACCTGGAGTGAGGATCACTGTACGCATATGTAGTCACAAAGACAGAAACAGTCCTTCAAATAACAGTCATTTCCTCTTTACTTTCTTTAACTGTGGGTTGTGAAAGTCCATATGCCAGCATCCAGTGAAGAGAACTGCATTCTTTGCATTCAGTTTTCATGGAGACTGGGCTGTGACCCCTACTATAAGTCATACCTATAACACAGGACAGAGTCTTACCACTTCCAAAATCCATTTTGTTCCACTCCAGGAGACTCACGGTAGCTCTGCATTCAATGCAAGCTACTCTGGACTGCCAGTTGGGCTCCTCTCTGGTATGAGGGGCAGGAACAGAAAAATGTGTCAAGGACAAGAAAAGCAAGGCTGCCCTATGACGATGTAACTCATGCTAGCAGAGCATGAAGTCTCAACTCTCCAGACCCAGATGAACAGGGATAACAGAAAGGTAACCTCACATACTGCTTTGACACATCTGATGGCCTGGCACTTCTTTTCACGTCACCTCAAAAAATGCATATGATCTACAAAAGCCTAATGTTGATCATTTTCTGAAGAAAGCATTGATGACTCTATGGATATGTCTATGTATATATATAGGGTCCCTGTACATCTATACATTAAACACAGAAACAGAAGCAGAATGCATTTAGGGGTTCTCAAAATCCATTTACTGTTTAAAAGTTTCAATGCTGAATACACTAACAATTCAAAACTTCCTGGACTCCCATAAGACAGCAGGAAGTTTACAATGCAACTAATAAATTTACTTGAAGCACATAATCTTGAATACTTCCATCCTGGAGAGGAATTATTCTTCCCACTCCTTAGAAAGGAAACGTGTATTTAGAAAACAACCCTAGCTGCTCATCGGGTGGAAATACACTGCTGTCAAATAAGAGTGTTCCATTGTTTTAGAAGAATGTATCTACAGCAGCTATTTTTTTAAATCACTGTCTGCTAATCACAATCTTTTCATGTAGTAATTCCATAGCTACTAAAAAAGGTGTGTACGTCTTACTCATGAATGTTGCTCTTAAGAAAGAGTGTAAAGAAAATAAAACTGTTTCACAATATGCAGTATCTAAACTCCTGATTCCCTGTGCATGCTGAGCCTGCACTATGACAGCATGCAAGTCAATTTCAATACATAATTGGAAATTATGAAGATTATTATTATGAAATGAGACTTTGGCAATGTTAAAGAAGAATGTAAAGACTTCATTGAAAAATAGTTTGGAACATGCAAAACTCCTGCTTTATAAGACAGCTACCTATAAATTGACTAACAGATCATTGTATTATACTTAGTATCATAAATTCTCCTAATATGCTTACTAGCTGCAACATAACCCTGAGGTCACTAATGACTAATTTAGAAAGTTGTACGTAGGGAGTGTTTTAAAAACATACAGAGACAGGGTCACTTGATAGCACTTGCAAAACATGAGAACATAAACCGTGTCATGCTGTTACATTCTTCTACCAGTAAAACCTGGCTTAACACCATAATTAAAAGTTTTAAGCAGAGAGAACTTGATGCTAATTCAACTGCAAACCCCACTGAGTTTATCTTTCTGAAGGATAAGAAGTGCATTTGTCACACAGTACATTTAAATATGTGTACTGGTGTAAGATTGAGGAGTTTTGAAATGATTATTAGTTTAACACTTCATTTTTGCAAGTGAGTGTATGTGTGGAGCACACAGCTGACAAAGCATGGTGACCTAGTAACTTGGTCCCAAAATAAACTGCAATAAGTTGCAGGGCTGGGCACAACTCTCTTGGTCTTCAGCTACAGTCATTCCAGACAGGAAATCTGCGGGGTTACATACAAAATGGCCTCAGGATTGGACCCTTTATTAAAGGTCCTCTGGCACTGATAAATCTCTGTATTAAGGTTATGACTTGACTGAAGAAAAAAAAAAATAAAAAAAAATCACCGGAGTCTAGAAGTGGGTTAGAAAATCTCAGCTGGAAAAGAGTTTCTTCTTCACCTATCCTGTAAAATACATACATAAGCACACATTGTCCTGTTCATTTCAGACCTTAGACTTTGAATATAAGCAAATGCAGATTCGTTATGAATTAGTAGGACTGAAATAACCAGTTGCTTTTCTTGGTAACATGAGAAAAAGAATGGATATGATATTTTGCAATCCCTATCACATCTGTGATATTTCATACGGATTTTTTTACACCAGTCAAAACTCAGCACACTTACTGTGCATATAAAACAGCCTAAATATTTCTTGCAGTCAATTCACTTATGAGAAATCTTTAGCAAGATGTGTAAAACATTTAAAAGCTACCTTCTCTACTTGGTAGATAATAGTACAGGTTATATAACCTACCATAAAAGATTTTTCATAAAAGAAGGAAAAAACAAGGAACTTTAAATACAAAACAGCCTATATTTAAAGACCCATCAAGTCTGTGTCAGAAGTGACAGAAGACAGGAAAATAGAATGACACTGACATTCTGATCTTAATTCACATCATTTAAAAGTGGCAAGTTATAGCACACTTTCTCCTAAACTTCTGGGTTTTATGGATTTTGTCAGAATGCTGCAAAACTGTGCACACAAATTCACTGGAGACTAACGGGAAGCAAGAGTGAACAGTGCTTCAGCTTCAACGAATAAACTGCCCTTCAAATGACGAAGGCAGCCTGCTTTGACCAAAAACCCGACTGCTTTTTGCCTTCCAAGGTGTTGAATATTTTTCTCTTTGGAGCTATGCACCTCATGCCAAACTCATGCAAGGCAACAAGGAACTACAAACCCTGCTGTTATTTTTAGAATTCAATTTCTTCAGATATAGTGTCAAGTTTATAACCAGACTCATCCTTCTACAGGCTGGGGATTCCATGGTAAAATCCACTGAGTGGTGTTTTCATAATTAGGCAGGTGGTTTATCTCCAGATCTTGAAACAATATTTAGAGGTCTAAATCCCACTGGAACACTGATTAAGAACTTGGCAAAAAGAAAATTCCAGCAGAAACAAAATATGCAAGTGGGATGAAGCCTGAGTACTGCATACCCAACATGCAGACATTTTTGGTGGTATAAAAACAGAAGGTGAGAAGGACATGTTGGTGAACCTCCCACACATCATTTTAGGCAAAAAATTGTTTCAAAAGGATTCAGCATCAGTTGCCACAATCCTCTCCAGATGCTAGTGGCTACTGCACTCACCATAGAGAAAGCAGATTTTGGTTCCAAACTCTATTTCAACAAGAGGAGAGATTTCCATCCCACATCTATGCAGCTCTGTGTCTAGGTAGTACAGAAGATGTGTTTCATTACCACCTTCATCAGTACCACTGCTGCTCTTCAGTCCTGACCTCTTGACTACACTACCAATCTTCAGAGGTCATGTAAGCAAGGCAAAAGGCTCTGTGGCAAAACCTCGGAGGCATGTCCCATCAAGGCCTCAAGGTGCTCAGCAGCTGCAAGCCTTTGCCAGAGATCTGCAGGCAGCACAAAGAATTTATGATTAAAAATCTTAAGTATATCTAATTGAGCCACCATCGTCAGGGCATTAACTGCCGAGCGCAAGTTCCGGGACTGTAGATTCGGAATACAGGCATCAAAAATGACGTGACTAAACCGCCATCTATTCTGCACGCAGGTTTACACTGCAGCTCATAAGGAATACAAACTGCTTGAAGGCAAATCTAAGCATGACAGGCGCAGAGAAAAAAACACACAGCCTGAGCCTCTCTCTCCCGTGTTCGTCACGCGCGGCACTGTCTGCGGTGGGGCTTGCCAGAAGAGTTGTTGTGGGGTCTTTTTAGGACAGAGAATCAGTAGGTGCAGATGCACCTGGTTACTTATTTAAAGGCAGCCTTCCCCTCGCAGGTAAGCCGGTGGCGGTGGGGCCTGGGAAGACCCTCCGGAGACTGCTCCTCAGCCTCCAGATCAAAGAGGCGGCGGCTGTCGTCGCCTGCCCCTTCCTTTCCACGAGTAATTCCAAGGAACGTTTACCGTCCCTTCAGAAACAGGGCCCTTTGCGCCCAGCCGCCCTCCGCCAGCGCGGTGCCCGCAGAAAACGCCCGGTCAAATGCCAGCGTACCTGTACAGTACATCAGGTAAAGGTCAAGCCTTTATACCTTGCTCTGGCGAGCAGCTCACACCCTCTCCCCGCAACCGCTTCCCGCAGCAAGCGCTGCGTCCCCTAAGCAAAAGCAGCATGGAAAAAAACCCTCACGTCGCGTCGCATTAAACGGCTATAACGCAGGCACCGCTCCCCTGCCCGGGCCATGCCGCGGGGCCCAGGGCACGGCCGGGCCACGGCGGCGCAAGAGACTTCAAAGGGTCGGGGGCTGCCCTCGCTTCAGCGCCTTCCTGGTGCACGGTCGGCTGTGAAGGGAGGCCTGCATCGGCTCCGTCCGCCCGGGGCGGCCCGGCCCGGACAGGAAAGATGACGCGAGGCGAGGCGACAGGACACCTGTCTCTTTAAGCAGACATGGCCCCCTCATTAGCGCGCGCGACCGCCGGTGGCTGCGGGCGGGTCGCAATGCAGGGCAGGGCGCCCCCCAAAGCCCCCCGCTCCCTCCGCGCCACCGCCCGGCCCGGAGGAGGCGGTGGCAGCAGCAGCCGCGGCGGCAGCGACAGCCGACACCGTCCCACGTTACTTTGATTGACGGCTGAACAAATGTTTCCCCTGTTCGAACGCCGGCGCCGCGGAACGCCGGCGATCTCGAGGCTCCTCCTCGGGCGGCGGGCGAACGAGAGCAGCGAGGCAGGAGAAGCCGCTTGGTTGGCTGCGGGCCCGCGAGGCGTCAGGCCCCCACGTGGGGGCCGATCCGAGGCCGCCCTCCCCTCTGTCCCTCCGCCCCGGGCCCGCTTGCCCATTTGTCAGCGGAGAAACGATGGGCATTAATACAGAACGGCGATTAGTGTGCGGCCACCGCCCATTGGTAGCCGGCGACGCCCTCCATGGGCGGAGCGGCAGAGGGGCGCGGAAGGGGGGGGTTGCGGGAGGCGCTGCGGTGGTCGCCGGGAGTTGAAGTCCCGTACCCGGTAACGGGAGGGTGGGGCGGAGAGCGGTGCCGCCGGGAGGACTGCGGTTCCCAGGGTGCCCCGCGGCGGCGGCGGCCCTTCCGGCATCCTGAATATGTATCAGAATGTTAATGACGAGCCGCGGCTAAATTTGGTCAAAGGAGTCACCGCGCTGCAGCCGGCTGTGCGAGCGGCGCGGAGCGGCGGCGCGTAGGGCCCGGACGGAACGGACCGGGCTAGGGCTGCAGCGCACCGGACCGAAGCGGACCGAGCACAGAGCTCCGTCCTGCGTGGCGCTGCCGCCACTTACCGGAGTTTCGAAAGGCGAGGAGGGGAAAGAGAAAAAAAAGACATTAATAAAGCAGCCCGGAGCGTATCTTCTGCTTCATCTTTCCCGCTCGCTTTTTTTTTTTTTTTTTTTTTTTTTTTTTTTTTTTAATTAAACCAACAAACAAAAAACCGACAACACAAAGAACGGGAAAAGAGCGGCCCGACAGCGCTAGGGGAGATGCGGTCCGGCCGGTAGCAGCGAGGACCAGCCCGCCACACAAAAGCGCACTGCACCGCACCTCTGGGCAGCCGCCCACCCGAGCCGCCCTTCCCCGCCGGGGCGGGAGCTCCGCCCGGGGCCGGGAGAGCCGCCGGCAGCAATAAAAGTTTGCAGAACGGGAGAAAACTGCCAGCGGGGATCTCCGCCGGAGCGCGCACCGGCGCCGGCGGAGGGGCTTTCCCCTCCCTCCCTCCTCCTCCTCCTCCTCCTCCTCTTCCTCCTCCTCCTCCTCCTCCTTCTCCCGCTCCTCCTCGCCCACCACCGCACGGGGCTCGCCGCCCGCCGGAGCCCGGGGAGCGGCGGCGCTCCGGAGAGCCGGTCGGCGCCACCCGCTGACCGCCCCCGGGGGATGTGGCAGCGGCCCCTGCACGCCGCGGACGCCGCCGCCGTCGCCGCCGCGCCCCGCTGCTGTCGGCGGTGCCCCGCTAGCTCCGGGGCGGCAGGGCCGGGGCGTCCCTGCCCGCCACCGCCGCGCCTGCAGCGCTGATCCCTGCCGCTCCGGCCGCCAGCCCCCCCGAAGCGGCGTGGATGATCCGTGACCTGAGCAAGATGTACCCGCAGACCCGGCACCCGGTGAGTGGTGGCGGCGGCCCCGCGGGCAGCGCTCCAGCGCGGGCACCGCGGAGTTGTAGCCATTTTCTTATTGTTGTCCGCCGCGCCGCCGCCGCCTCGGACCGGGGTTGACTCCTCTGTGTTGCCCCCACCCGGCGGTCCCGGCTGCAGACGTGGCGCCCGCCCCTCGTCCCGCAGCTGCGGCCGGTGCGGTGGTTCCGGGCGGGCGATGCCTCCTCCCGCGCAGGCCGTGCTTCGCCGGCAGCCCCGTCGGGGCAGTAGTCTGGGGCGGTTTGGGCATCGCTTCGCTGGCCCGAGGCTGGAGGGCGGGCGGGGACCCGAGGGAAGCGGCGCCTCCAAGGAGCCGGGCGCGGCGGCGGGCGGCGACCGGGCTGGGGAAGCCACGGGCGGGCGAGAGGAGGCGATTAAAAGACCCGCTCTTGCTTGCTTGCAGGCTCCTCACCAGCCAGCGCAGCCCTTTAAATTCACCATTTCCGAGTCCTGCGATCGGATTAAGGAGGAGTTTCAGTTCTTGCAGGCTCAGTACCACAGGTAACGCAGCCTACTTTCCCCGAGCCCCGCGCGGGATCTCCGCTCGCCGCGGCGCCGGGACCCCCGGGAGGATCCCGGGCGCGAAGCTGACCCATCTGAGCCGGTCGCGGCTTCCAAAGCTCCTCCGCATTCCGCCGCCGGCCCTGGCTCCCGGGACGGTGGGCTTGCAAAGGCCTGGAGCGGCGTGGGGCGAGCGGCTTTTCTTGTTATCCTCACGCTTCAGTTTGTGATGTTTTGGTGGTTTTTTTTGTTTGTTTGGTTGGTTTTTTTAAGTTTTTTTTTTTCTGTTTTGTTTAGGTTTTTCGGATTTTTATGGCAGGGAGGGGGTGGTGTTCGGTGTTGATGGAAAAATGTGTGGATATCTGGGCTCGTCCTCCCCGCTTTCCTTCAAAATGCCGCTCAGGACGCGCATCTTTTCTTGGCTCGGCCTCCTCGCTCCTTTCATTGACATGTCAAGTGCTGATAACCTGGAAGTGAGGCGACGAGTTATTTCATTATCCTTAGGTGGAAGAGTGCTGTGTCCTCAAAGTGGCAAGTGACTTCTGGCAGGATTGCTTAGCCGGCTTCCGAAAACAAGCAAACAAAAAAACCCCAACAGCGGAGGTGTTCGTGTTTACCCACGGTATTCCATAAATTGCCTGCCGTGTTTTCCTTGCAGTTCTGTCTTCAAAAAAGAAAAAAAAAAATCCATCAACTTTTTGCTCCTTGAAGTGGTGATACGTGTTTGATTCCTCTGGGGGTTGAGTGGAAGCAAGAGGTGTCTCTAAAACTCTTTCCAATAAAAACTACAAACCCCAAATTATGGATTTGTAAGTGGCTTCTCAAGCTTAAGTGTTGTAGGTGTGAACCCCTGTGTGCTTCTTCTGTGAACTAGTGTTGGCTTTTTTTAGTTGGAGAAAAATGCTCTCCTGTGTACTGTATGCAATTTGCTTAGATGAGGATGAGGGTATTGCACAGTGTCTCTTGAAAGAGGAAAAGTACAGACCCCACCCTGAACTCCCAAGCAAGAGCTGGAATGCATATTTCTATTTGTGTGTTGGAGAAATGCTTGAAAAGGGGAGTAACCTGTGTTCAGAAGAATGTTGGGTTTGTGTTATGAAGTACCCATGCTTTTCCTTTTTATGTCTTGAACAGTTTAAAGCTAGAATGTGAAAAACTGGCCAGTGAGAAGACAGAGATGCAGCGACATTATGTCATGGTAAGCAAGCTGCATAACAAATTCAAAATGTCTATTAGCTTGGTATACTGAGACCAAAATACGTTCAGATTGCTGGAGGCAAACAGAAAGATTATAGTAGCACTGCTATAGCAGTGCTTCCATTATAAATTCTTAGTTTCAGGGCTTTTTAACTTGTTTGTTGCAGTTAGTTTCTGTGCGAAACCTGCTTCAGCCTTTCTCAGCAACTGGGGATGTTTCTTCCAAACGCTAGCAGATAACTTATCAGCCCTTCAAAGCTGTAAACAACTTCCGTAGTGTACCTGGGGACCATGTTTTACTTTTGCTGTCTTCTCCCAAGGATCGTATCTCTGTAAATCGGTTTGAGATAATATTTTTTCCTGTGAAGGGAGTAAGCCAAAATTGCACTTGTACAGATACAAACCCAAAGCCTCCTTCTTAGAAGAACTGTTGTACCTGGGCAACTGGTTCATTGTTTCCCTGAATTCAGAACGGCAGGGATTTCCTCAATGGTTGTGGTCTGCCTGGTTAAATTATGTGCATAGGAAGGTATCTCTAAATACATGATTGGATGATGGATCATGATAACTCCAGAGGCGCTCTTGCTGTCTGTTCTCCTGTACGTCTATGAGGGATTAGCCATTTTCCATGTGTACGTGTTGAATGACACTCTTTGTATTCACAAAAAGAAAGAGTAAATAACCTTGAAAAATTCTTAACCAAGAGAGCAGGCAAATGTTAAGACTCACGTTGTCTTTTTGATCCCTGATACACCTAAGTCTTGGGGATTGCTTGGTGGTAATATTGCATACTGAACAGAGTTCCCTGTGATACTCGAGCACAACAGGGCATAGTTAGATTGGTGTATCTGCTTTGGCTCTGATTTTACATGCTCTTATTTTTTTTCAGCTTTGCTATTTCATTGTAGAATTTTGTGTGCTTAATTTAAAATATTGAATAACTGGTCTGTTAGACTTTGCTGATTTAAATGTGTGTCTGGCTTCAAGCATTTCGGGTTGTTTTTTGTCATCTTTTATGTGTGCTAGGGAGTAAAATCTTGAGCGTTTTCTGTGTGGCCTTTTTTCTGCTTCTAATCCTTAACGCTGGTTGTGATTACTTTTTGTGATTTTTTTGTTGTCTAGGTGGGTTTTTTCCCTTGTTTTATGGCCGTTTTTTGCCACGACGCAATGTAGATAAGCAAAAATTAAAAAAAAAAAAAAAAAAGATACGGTGCTGTGAAATGCTCTTTTGAATTCCAGGAGCTCTTCAAGGCCAGTAAATGTTTGTAAGTCTTTATGTCCTTGTACAGATGATGTTTGATTCAAAGTGATTTTCACATAGTTTTAACAATTGCAAGGTCTAATAGAGTCATTTTCTTCTTTCTCAGTATTACGAGATGTCATATGGACTGAATATAGAGATGCATAAACAGGTAGGTAAATAGTTTTTGTGTAAGAATGCTCTCTATAATTCTCCTATCAGTCTTAAAAGATGTGTGTGTTCTGTGTGACATGCTTTAATTGCATGTTTGAGTGCAGTGGATATTTTTTTGTGCTTAACCTGGCCCTGAAGCCTCAGTCTTGTGTGTGGCATACAGGCTTTGCATAGGGTTATGGTCTTGGTTGCCAGCTGTATGTTACTTGGTTGACTTTCCACATGCAATCTCCACACCTGCAAGTGGTCCTATGCTGCATTGGGAGGGTGTATATGTGTAGGGATGGGTATGTAGGTTGTGCCCTCAGACCTGTCTGACCTCAAACTTTTGGGGTTTACTTTTTGGGATGATAGCAACATGATGAAGGCATATTAGGTGTCGAAGGATTTGTATTTGTATATAGAAAAGACTGTTCTGTTTGGTAAACCTGGGCTATTTTTAAGCTGGAGCTACAAAAGCAATTGATGCACAGCTGTGTTTTTTATTTTGCTCAGGCTGCTACTTGGACCTTTGTCCAAAACCAGTGTCTTGTCATATCAAGCACGAAAGAGTAAGTGAGCTTTCTGCAAGGACATTAGCATATCATCATAGAATGGTTTGGGTTGGAAGGGACTGTAAAGCTCATCTACTTCCAGCCCCCCTGCCGTAAGCAGAGACACCTTCCACTACCCCAGGCTGCTCCAAGCCCTGTCTAGCCTGGCCTTGAGCACTGCCAGTGATGGGACATCCAAAAGTTCTCTGGGCAACTTGTTCCAGTGTCTCACCACCATCACAATAAGGAATTTCTTCCTAATACCTTATCTAAATCTAGCTTCTTTCAGTTTAAAGCCGTTACCCCTTATCCTATCCCTACAGGCCCTTGTAAAGCAGTCACTCTCCAGCTTTCTTGTAGGACTGCTTTAGGTACTGGAAGGCTGCTATCAGTTTTGTGCCTCAAAGTCTGCCACTTAGACCAAGATTAGCAGGAGATTAATCAGATGGAACATGGTAGTGTAAATCAGAGTTTCTTATTTGATAATGTGTGTTTTTAACCTCTCTAGAGGAGAATGAATTAAATCTGACCTCTTTCCCAGTGAGGGAACTTTTTATATGGTGGAGTTTAATACTCACAACTAATTTTTGCGAACTGTTCAGCAATCTGCCAGTGTTGCTGGGGAGTGTAAACGGCAGAAATAAAGAAATGGTTGGATGGGAGAAGAAAGACCATTTGAAAATTGGTTTGTATCATTTCTGTTCAAAGTTAGGGATTTGGGACTTCTCTGGGTTGTGGAAATAGGATTTCATTATCTTGTTGAAAGCAGACATACCAGTCAAATGTGGTTTTTTTTTCATGTTATTTATTATTTCTTATATTTTGTATTCCATTAACATCCGAAATGCCAGAGTACTGATTAGGGTCATTTGTCCTAGATGGAATACAAATGTGAAGACAGTGGGATTTCCTGCCTCAAAGCATTTCGCATCTGCAGTTCCAAACTTAGGGGACCTTGTATATATATGTTATTTTACAGACTTATATGTAGACTTGTTGATTTCAGATGCCCGCCTTACAGGTACTGTGAAGGCACAACAGGAGTTTAACAAATAGTTGAGAGGAGGAGGCTGTGATTGCCGCTGATCAGATTGTACGTATGTGATGTCTCTCTGGACCTGATTCAGGTTGCGGGTGCTGGTGGACAGACTCGTTTGCTGACTCAGAGGTGTTTGGTCTGTTCTCAAATGAATAGCCAGATTGTTTCAGGTCCCATTAAAAATAAATAAATAAAATCAGTAAAGTAGGAGATACTGGAAAAGACCAGAGTCCTTACAGACCACCAGTGTAGCAAATCTCTACAGGCGTTTGAAAGCAAGCGTTGCAGTCAAATTCATTTATATTTCTAGGTAACCTGTTCTTACAGCAGTTAGATGTATGTAGACTTGCATTGTCCTCACAAAATTGCATGGGACAAAATCAGCTTGAAAATGCAATGTGGAATTAAATTGTTTTAAGCGGGAGAAAAAGTCCCACAGCAAAAGGCCTTTTTAGTTTTAATTTCTGAATACTTTGCTTCAGGAATTGCATGAAGTTATGATGATAGAGTCATCAGTGATATTCTGGAGAAATTAAATACTTAGTTACAACTAAGTGTGGGGTTTACAAAGGACTGAGTTTTAATTAAACACCCTTTTTCATTACTGTTGAGTCTTTTCAAATTAGTAGTTTCAGTTCCTACTCTCATGCAGAGCAGTTAAATATTTTGTCAGATGTTGATTCAAATTAGCTGTGGCTAAGAAACTTACTCGCCATCATTCTTAAATCTGATCTAAATTTCCTATCTCTCTACTCCCCATCTATTGCCGCAGAATTGTGGGTTTTTTTCCTTTCTCCTCTTGCTTCAGCCACTGCAAAATGTTTCCCATCTTGCTTTATGATCACAGTGTTAGGGTCCGATTTGGTATGTTATATAGGTAGTGTTGATTGCTTCATTTGATTGTGTATGAGGCTTTTGTAGTCTTCCACCTTAAATTCCCCTCTTTTTCATCCCTGAATTTTACTCAGCTGAAATTGAACAATTCACCTTTTTTTTTTTTTTTTTTCTTTTATTTCTCCTCCCTCCAGCTTTCTAAATTCAATCATATAAAAAATCCTGAGGGCAGTTTATCACATTATGAAATACAGACAGCCGTGCAAACCACCTACTTATTATATTTTCTTTCTTTTTTTCACTTTAGCACAGAGGCATATCTGTCTTTATTTGTTTTTCTGGGCAGACAGCCTTGGTTCCTCTCAGGTTCTTTTCCAGATGTACTCACTGGATGCCCTTGTAATGGAAAGCAGGCAATAATGCAGTGAAGTTGCCCTTCGGCGTAATTGGGCCTAGTTCTCGAGATCAGGTTAGGCTTATTCACTTATTAGATTTGTGTCTCAAAGGGTTCAAGAGCAGGACTCCCTGGAGTCCTTGGAAGTACCCTAGTAATTGGTGGCCCTCATATTTGAAACCTTTGTGTATTTTTCTGTTAAAGCTTCTGTTCTTCTTGGCTGCTTGCAGCTAAAGAGTATTTATTTTTAGAGAAATTTTTCACTGGAACAGAAAATGATGGCTGTGATGGAGTCATGACTCTGTGACTTAGCAAATTGATAAAAGGGTAAACGCACATAGAGCAGCGGTAGTGAGTGTAGTGTGCCTGTGTGTCTGGGAGGCGAAGAGGAGGGGAGGAAGAGCATCTTTTTTCCCACCCCTCGTGTGATGCTCATCATCAGTCATCCTGTGTTGATTTTGATAGAAGACTATTAAAGTGAAACCTATGGGGAATTTGTCATTCTGAAAGGAAAGCTAATGTAATTAGTACCAATTAAAGTACATTTAGTAAATTGGATTTAATCTTAATTAAGCCTGCATAATGTTGCCAATTTTTAACAATTATGTTTGAGAACATAATTAATTTAAATTTTGGTAACTGAGTAAATAGCATTAGACTGGTAGAATTAGTCACTTGTTTTTTTTTTTTTGTTGTTTTTTTTTTTTTTTTTTAAGTTTGGGGTATGTTATGACATGTGTTATAGCCTAAAATTCTAAGCTAATTTTTGATATTCTATACTAGGATCAATAAAGCTTCAAAACAGACACAGTCTTGAAAAAAAGGCAGAGTTGGGGGTTTTGGGGATGCAGGATGAGCAGATACTTCTCTACAGTTTCAAATTTCAATGTTAGTATTTATATGAATGTTTGAGTGTGATCTGAAGATGCCAGTTTCTTACTGAGTTGATTTTTTTAATGTTTGTTTTTAAGAGGCTCAGCCAGTAGTTTATGAATGAATACTGATGTGCTGCTTTGTGTTTCTAATATACTGTTGCTACTTGGTGGTGGCCATTTGGTTTAATTTCTGAAATAAGCCTGTGTTAATATTATAGTAAACAGTTTATTTAAATTGCTGTAATCAAACATGCTTGCTGAAGGTTTTAATTCAGCATTGTAATTATAAGCATCTGTATTTGGCTACTGAGAACAGATATTTGGGGGTGGGATTGATGGAAAGCATAAATTGGGTACAGCATTTACTTTTTACTTTGCGGTTTTTTGGAGATGGCATTATGTATATTCTGAGTTGCTCTTTTTGGTTAGGCCTCTGTCTTTGAACTACTTCACATGGTAGAATGTTGGCTTTCAGCATTTTTGAGAAAATTCAGGTATTTTGAGGAGCCGGGTATTAAAAAATAAATTAAGACTTTTAAAATCAGAGTAAAAAAAAAAATCAGTCCAATCCATGTAAATTTTATTACAAGACTTGGGCAACAACCATTTGAGTGCTGCTAAAATATTAATTGGATAGAAATGAAAGGGCTCTGCTAGCTGATAGGATATCATAATCATAGCTGCAGTAGTTGATGGTAAATGATGATAAATGGCATTAGGAACCTTTTAGCAAACTGTAATAACTACGAGGAGGGAAGCAGTATGGATTTGCATTATATCTGATACCCTCTAGCACCAAGTGGATTGCCAATACTGCTTGTTTAGCATTTTCTAAGTGCAATAGGATATTGATTTCTGACTTACAAGGAACGGCTCTATTTTCACCATTGAAAAGTATTGCAGGTTGTTAAGAAGAAATTGACTTGAAGAGGCCTGACTGCTGCCCATCATGGAGCAAATAAAGCAAAACTGCCGAAGCATGGTGGAGCAGTGAGATGGGGCCCTCAGCAATTTGTTGCTATTAATTTACCATGCTCGACAGCAAATCAATCGGTATCTACTTCATCTGCTGGGGAAAATGCTGTCCAGGGCAGATAAAAGGCCCTGCATGGTCCAGGGAATAGACTGGATTAGCCAAATGGAGGCTGCAGTTAATGTGTAAATAAGTGAAATCAAGGCCACTGTTGCCAAGAAAGCGGTTTTTAATTAGGTTGGGGCTTTATAGTGAGCTATTTAAGAAAGTAGTACGGAGAGTAAGAGCAGATTTATTGCTGAGTTAGTTAATATATGGGCTGTACGACATCGCAGCCATGAGCCTGCTTGCTGCTTAAGCCTTGGTAAATTATTTTGGTAAAGGAGTAAAGATGGGAATCAATTTGTTTAATTTAGGGCAGAGTTTTGACCGTCTATCTTCATGGCCATAAAACACATACGTCACAGAGAAGTGGTTTGTGTATACACTACCTGTGTAACAGAAAAATGCTCCTTTTTCTCACTTTTTTTTTTTTTTTGGCAATGGTCTGGGCTTGGTGTGAATGTTTGCATGCATTTGTGCACATTTGTTTGAACACATTCAGTAGTTGAGCGTATATGGGCTTCCATCTGAAGAATAGCTGGAGAGCCAGCTAGAATTATACTGGCTGAATTTGCTCTCCATTATAAACAGTATGAAAGATTTAATAGAGATACAGGCAGTGGGTAGTCAGAATTGAACTGGAAAACTTCAAAATGAGAGAGATTAGAAGTGGAATTTTGAAGACCGCAGCTCACACAGGACTATTAAGGAGGAAGAGGAAAAACAAGTGGCTTTCCCATTAAAGTCACAAAAAATGTAAAAAATAGGCCATCAAATCAGTTTGACAACTGAGGCTTGTTTGTCCCAGTTTTAGGTTATTTAGCCTGTGAAGCCAGCAGAAAAGCTTAGAAGCTTATGAATAGCTAGAAAATGTGTTATTCTGCAGTTAAACCAGAAACCTTTTACTTGGTAATAATGGCGAAGTTCTGAAACAAGATTCTGGGAGTTTTTTTTCCTCATAGTGCAGATGTTAGATAGCCTTTATGTGGAGAGGTCCTGTTAATTACTGTGGAGTTTATTGTTGACACTTCTCTGTGAGTTACTGTTGAAATAACCTTGTTCCCCCTGCAACTGCACAATAACATGCATGTGGACAAGGACTTCCATATCACCCTCCTTTTGCTGTTCTTAAGCAACGTGAAGTGTCATTTTCTCCCACTTGTTTTGGCAATTCAGACAGATGCTTAAGACACAGGAAGTAGCACAAAGCATGCTGAGCAAACTTTTAAATTAAGACATGTGCTCTGTTTTTACTGGCAAAAGTCTGTGCTCTGCAGTGCTTAAACATAAAAGCATTTCCCTGTCTTTGAAAGAGGCTAATTGCCATAATGCTGCCTCACTGACTGTGTTAGTTTATGGGCCCATTTGTAATTACAGAGGGGGCCAGAGCTGACCCTGTGGTTAGGGTTGCCTAACACCTTCCCCTATAAAAAATTCTTGCAAGTTGTTTTTTCTTTTTTCTTTTTCCTCTTTTCTTTTCGAATGCCAGAACCTCTCAGTAAGTGACACCACTGTGGTGAAAACCCTCAGCCCCTTCTGAGCAGTAATGGGGGAGAGGGAAAGCCGAGGAAGAGTGAGAGGTGATGTGGACCTCTGGGGTGGGAAGAGGCTTCCCACCCAGCTTGGCTGCTGGCTCTTTGGGTCAGCCAGCCCAGCTGGAAACTTGGCCATAAGGCTCCTGCTTAACAGTCAGAACTTAGGAGCTACCAGGAGAGGGAAGCTGTGTCACCATTTTGTATATAATAACTTATGCACCATTTTGTGATGTGAGATTTGCCTGCCTTTTGGGGGCAAAAAAAAAGTACTGATGTCATTCAGCACAGGAAAAAACTCATTAACATGTAGCTTTCAAAGTGAGGTATCAGGATGCTAGGGTGCCTGAGTCTTACAGCATTTGTGTAAGCTTGATCCTGCCCTATTGTGTATGCATCGTGGTACAGGTTTCAGTTACACACTCACTGATCTCATTACTGGTTTTCCTAGAGGACCTCTTTCAGTGCACAGAATACATTAGGAAAGTAGAATTAAGGCTGCAGAGGTGACTAAATCTAGCTTGAAAATGACTGGCTGCTTAGCTTAGGAACTGAAATAACTTTAAACATAAAAATTCAGGCGTATGAAATAATTGCCGTTGTAACTCTTGAAGGCAGGGATTCTGATTTTGGTGTATGTTACAAAGAGTGAAGGAGTTGTTCGTACATGTCAGTCACAGTGTATACTGTGGACTCTGTGCACTGAAGCTAGGAAACAGATTTTGTGACAAAAGCTGTAAAATGTTGAGAATTCAGAGTTTCCAGTTTGGTTTTACTTTTTTAGTTTTTATTTTTTTTAATGAGAAAATGTGATGTGCTACTTGTTGACATAAGAAAGAATTGGGTTTATCAGATAGGTGGGCCAGTTTGTGAGCAGTGTGATTGTAATTGTTACAGAAGTCACCTCTTTTGCTGTCTGCAGATTGAGCACATCTTGTCACTGACTTTCAGAAGACCTATTTAGCCACAAGGCACAGTAGGAGCGAAACAAAGATGATAATGTGAAACATAGGATGTATAAACTGATACTTACAGTAACTAACAGACAATATAACCAACAGACAGTACACTTGAAGCCAAACCTATCTGTACTCAAGAAATGCTATTCTATGAAAGAAACTGAATGTTTGAATTGAAAATTAATCTTTATTTTAAGATATAAAGATATTAAATGGTTTTAAGAATATGTTTGCCTCTCTTGTTCATCTATATTTTTTTACACCTTTTGTCTTTTTCAAAATGATACTTTTGCAGTTCTGCTGGTATCTTGAAGTACTACTTCTGTAATTTTTCTTCCCCTTGATATTGTTTATCTTAGTGGTGGCACAAACCCTGTAGTTCGGTGTGGCAGAAAGCATTTTGGCACAATGTCAAGAGCATGTATCCATATATTTTAATAATATTTTTTTTAAAATAGAAGTGTAATATGTCACAAATAATAAACTGATCTCTAAATAGTGCTTTCTTGCTTGCGTGAATAGGATTTTGACTTAAGGAATCATCTTTCGATGCCCAGGACAGGTACATAATGCTGTTGTATTGAACACTGTGGTGTTATGGCTGAGATGTTTAAATGTGCAAATGTCAGGCATGTCAAAGTTATAGTCCCCACAGTAAACTTGAATTGGTCTCTTTATGGCTGTGTGTTTGTATGGTATGCTGTATTGCCAACTCCAAATGGTAAATTATGCCAGTCCCCAGAAAATCATGAGATCGGCTTAAAATTAATCATTGAGATAAAAATAATAAATTTGGGGTTCTTTTTATTTCCCTTCTAATTTTAAGCTGTCAGGCTGTGCTTGGCTCATGCTTCCTAGGTTTTCACCAGTATTCTACCACAATCGTTTTTCATAAGTAAGGAGTGAAATATCCCAAGATTCATGATAAAGACAGGAAAGCTGGGTATGAGGTACAGCTGGAAACTTTTTGTCATAATTTCTTATTCTTGGGAAGTACGTGAGGTGTGCTCTCTTAAGTAAAAATAATACCAAATTAAAAATATGTACATATTCTGTCTGTAATTGCTTGTTAAGTTTTTGTGGATTATATATTGTAAGATGGCACAGATATGCTGGTGGAAGTTCTCCTTTCTGTATTAGAAGGAGAGGGAATATAGGACATAGTTTTGAATTGAGGTCTTCTAACTTGTCCTCTCTTACTTGGTCTACTTAAACGGTTACTCTGCAGGGTCTTACACTGCCAGAGGTTTCTGACATTTGCTGGATCAGATTCAACTTTTTCAAAGGAGAAAAACATTGCGGTGTTATGTTTGGGATGTGTAACATTGGCAAGGAGATTGTGTACTTTTCTTTTTTCTTGTGTTTGCTTAAAAACCTCAGCAGAACGTCTCACAGTTGAGCAGAGGTCAAAATCTGTCCCCTTCATGCCCTAAAGAATCTGCAGAACAATATGTCCTGCCACTTGGTTTTTTTGGCATGTATAGTGTACTGCGTGCATGTTGTGTATGATCATTGAGAGCATTTAGTTTTTAAAAGTACTGCTATTTCCTCCATCTTAAATGCAGTAAATTTCTCTTGTATTTACTCTGTCTGCTTAATGTGCTTGGCTTCTCTTAGTGCGTAAGTGTTTGGAGAATTTGCAAATGTGAATAAAACCCTCTGACACTGTCCTGCAGTACTCCGGAGAAAAGTGATTGCCCTTGGAGTAGGTAGCTGGTGATGGAATGGCACCGTATTGAGGGCATGATGATCCTGCTGCTGGGACTTCACCTGGGTTTCAGTTACAGGCATAGCCAGTGCTGCAGATTTACTATGACAGAAGAGTAATTTGGAAAGCAAAGGGGCCTCTTTTCCCCTGTCTTTTCCGCTTTGAACTTCAGACTGACAAATCAAAATGCAGCGGGGCCAGCATATGTGGTCTGCAAATACTTTGTGAAACATTGTGGTACCTGTAGGCAGTGACAGCAGATGCTATTGAAATTTAACACTAACAATTTTAAACCCAAGAGCAACAGCAGAAAGGTCTAGCCTGGGTCTGCTGTGTCCTCAGGGCAGTGAATTCCCTCAAAACTCACTGTGGGGTCCCCATGGGGTTGCAACAGGAGGCTGAGCAGGGAATGAGGGAGAGCAGGTAACCTGAAGCCCACTGAGCTTGCACAGTGTGATCCTCCTTGCAGCGGCTGTGGGGATCCCCTTTGCAGCGGCTGTGGGGAGGCTTGCATGATGGTGCACAGACGTCAGTGTTTGGAAAGTCTGTTTGCAGGATGTTTTTGGCAGTTGCTCCATGGCTGTAGCTGTTGCTTAGCATGTTAATCTGACAGCATTATTTAATCATAAGGGAAATTGGAGTGGGTTTCTAGCTGGGGGTTGAGGGAAAAGAGTTATTTTGATAACTCTTTTTATTTCTAATGGCTCTGCTTCTTGGTTGGAGAGGTGGAACTTCAATTTTGTATGTTCTTTATAATGCAGATAGGTAACTGAGGGCTTCTGGGTAGAAATACATGGATGTCTGGTTAAACTGTCCGTCTCAGTAACTTCTATTTGGTGGTCAACCAATTACTCCTATGTAGCATTTCATTCAAATTTTACCTCTTAAACCCATGGTGACAATGGAGAAATCACTGAGGAAAGCTTTTACCTTGGACAACCCATTTTCCTGATTTTCCACGGGGATGAGTAAGGACTTTTCAGCCGTGCCTCATAGCTGAAATGCTTCTGTGTTGTTTCCCTATTAAGCTTGCCTATTAATGAGTGTGAGGGAGACAAAATAACTGTACAGTACCCCAGCTAAAGCTTGGGAAAGGGGGCAGACGTGGACCTGGAAGTACTTTTCTATGTCTTCTCATGAAAGCCGCTTCCCTGAGGGGAGTGCAGTGCTGGGTTTCTGTTGGCATCTCTGGTAGTGTCTCTGACCACCTTTCTGTCTGCCTTGGCAGATCCTGTGTTGGGTTTGAGGTGGACAAGCCACCATCTCACTGCTTGACAGCCAAGTGGCCAATGGCAGCACGGACTCTGGACGTTTGAATCCAGCAGCCGAGCCAAACTGTGTCAATGGTTTGGCATCGAGAGGGATGTGGGGCTCTGCTGGATGTGTACAGCAGCCGCAGAATGGAGGGGTGTGAGTTAATACTCATCCTCCATGAAGCACTGTAGGTCTGTAGGGAAAAGTCAGCGTTGATATCTGTCCTGTTTTCTGCTTGGATACCTGCAGGTGCCTACCCAGGGCCCTGTCTGCGTTGGATCTGGGGAAGAGGCAGTTTTTAATTTAAAGCATGTGACAGATTACCAGTTGTGGTTTCTCTGTCTGCACGCTTATGCTCTGCAGCACTTTGTGAAAAGCCCCTTAGCATTTCTGTGTCTTTGTCTCTCTCTCTAAAGTAGTGAGGATATTTGCATGACGGGAAGTGATCTAAGATTTAATTTGTTAACATCCATTATTAGATGAGAGGCTCTAGAGAATCACAGAGTATTGACTGAGTATGTCTTTGCCATGGAGGGAAGAGGACTCCTTCCAAACCTGTGTGTGCTCTCTAACAAAGTCCAGCAGTTACTTAACTGCTGTGGAATTTCCTTCGTCCTTACACCACCGAGGTTACCAGAAGATAACACTAAAGATACTTGAGTTGTCCTTCTGCCTGCTACTCTGTTCGTTGTATTTGGAGATAAAAGTTGGAAATGGGAAGAGGGTGGTCGTGTGATAACATTTGGAGGGGGAAAGCAAAGAGAATAAGGCCAAAGCTGGCCAAAATGCTTATGCTGGAATTTTGTTTTGAGGAAGGAGACAGAGGACAAGGAATGATTGGAAGGAGCTTGTAAACTGGTTTTCTTTTCATGTCTCTTATTTCCCCGCAGTGCCATTCACTCTATATGACAACCATCTACTTTCACAGTGCCTCCTTTGAAAGATGGCACTGAGCTCATGTGTAAAAGAGAGTCAGCTACACCACCATTACTCTGCTTTCTGTAATTTTATAAAACATGTGAGAAGATACAAAGTTGGCACCTCTTCTTGAAATATCAGTCCATAGCATTTGAATAACACAAGATTGGAAAGACTTTCTGCTTAAAATACACCCTGTATGTTTGTGTCAGTGGGTTAACAAAAGATAGGATGTGTATTCTTCTACTCAATTTAACCACTAGGCTTTCTGTCCTAATTGTAGAAAGCTGTTGCAGGCTAAGCATGTTGCTTATCAACAGTTTTTATCAGTCCTTCTTAATTTCTGGGCACAAACTGTATGTTTTCTTTCTCAGTCTTGTCCTAAGCAACAACTACAACAACAAAATTTAAGCACTGGTGAGAGTTTCTTGCATATTTGTTGCTTCAAAACATCATCAGTGAAATAAGCACCAACTTCTCCAAACATCAGAGGACTTCTTATGTCAGAGTTACTTGTTATGTATTTGCCCATATGCAGATATAGAGGTATGAAAAGTAAATTGTGGTTAAGCTCTTGGTTTAATTAATTTGAGAGTGATGTCCTGCTTCTTTTGTACCTCTTCACTTCCATGTGCTTGTAGAGATAGCTATTAAGGAAAACAGAGTTAATAGTATGTGTTTAATGTGGACATGGGGAGAAAAGCATTTTCCATGCATCTCTACAGGATCCTCAGTTCTTTTCCCTCTCATAACATTCTCTGGCTTGTCTCTGCAGACTGGTGACACTAGAACATTCATCCTGTTTCATTTTTGTAGGCAAGCATAAGAAAAAAGTCTTACAGTTCTGTGCCTGTGGCCTCCTGGAAATTTCTGGGAAATGGTTTGTTTCTGACATCTCTTCTAAAACCGTATTTGACTGAGGATGACAGTTGTACTTAGGCTTGATCATACAGATAGAGATGTAAAGAGCAGCAGCTCTACAAGATTGTACAAGAAGAGAGCCACCACAAGCACATGTGCAGTGTTTTTTTCTGAGGTGGTAGGTTTCCACTTAAAGGTGGGTTTTCAAACATGTACAACAAGATGCTTTTCGAGCTAACATTAGCACCCTTGCTACTGCACACTTTAAAAACCTACCTCTGTAGAAAGACAAAAGATTTTGCTTTTCAGATACAAACATCCAGCTTCTTCGCATGTGCAACAATTTTTTCCAAATATGGCCTTCAACCTAATGGACATATAGGCTGTGTGAATGTATGAAGTGGTGATGCTTTGTACTTTTAGTTATTGTTTACTTACCTCTGTTTTCCACTTGGAACTGAGGGACGTATTTTTTTCTAAAGCATTGATTCTTAACAAGCCTTTTTGTGTGGGTGAGAAGAATCCTGGGATAATCTGAGTTTACATGTTTTTAAAGAAAAATGCCACTGTAAGTGTGCACTGTATTAAGGTTTGTTTAAGCCTGCGACAGAACCTGGAGAGTCTGAAAATCTGGAGGGGTAGGAAATACCTCTCTGTATTAATGTGAAACAAAAGCAAAAGACTCCCAGGTGGACGGGATACAACTGCCGCAGTCTGGGGTTTGGAGGGATCCAGGGGCAGGTTTTTGGGCTTCCTGTGGAACCCTGGACAAGCCGCTTTGATTGTGGTAGGCAGTGAGACAGGAGTGATGCTGCAGGGCCAGCTGAATGAGGATAGGGAGATGCTTGCGATGTATAGGCATGTTAAGGGATTCAGCATGGAGCCAAAGAAATGTAGCATGTACAGGGGACAGCACAGGGGGAAGTGTTGAGGTCATGGGTGTGTCTTGAACCTCTTGCTGCTTAAAGGCTGAGATGCCAGAGCTGGTGCAGCCAGGACATCCTGCCTTGCCTTGGTAGTCTAGGAATCAGTGGCACCTAAAGTTTATTGTAAACATAGTGCACATTTTTCTTAAACAAAAAAATGAACAAAAAAGCTGCAGAAAGTAGCACTCTTTGTCTGCTGGTGAGACCCATGCTTCTTCTCTCTCAGGAGAATGACTAGGATACCCAGCGGAAAGCTTTCTGGACTGCATGAGATCCTTAATGGTTCAGTAGAGCTGAAAGAGGAGTGATGCATGGTGTGCTGTTATCCTGGAAAGACTCTGGCCAGCTGAAGAAGCTGTGCAGGGTTCCAGTCCCTGCCCCAAACCCAGGTTACATGTTTTAGCCTGTGGTTTTATTTCATGTACAATAATAAAAGGGACTTTCTTTCTCCAGTGGAAGAACTGGGAGTATTTCTCAATCAGAGTTTACAGAGGTCTTTTTATTAGACAGGGTGTTCTTCTAGGAGGTGGGAAGGAGAAGTAGAGAAAGAATTGAAGTCGTGTATGTACTGCTGTGATTAGACTCTTTAGCCAATAACCTATTATTT
This sequence comes from Ara ararauna, assembly GCA_028858755.1. Taxonomy (NCBI): domain Eukaryota; kingdom Metazoa; phylum Chordata; class Aves; order Psittaciformes; family Psittacidae; genus Ara; species Ara ararauna. Next base: position 28,703,656 of record CM054410.1, read on the forward strand.
AGGAGTCTACCTGTTCTCCACTATTTTATTTTTTATTCTTAAATGTGGTGCTGCTGTATGTTATGTGTGAATGATTCTGGTAGTTCTCAGTTCTCTGGGGGTCATGGTTGAAGAACATCAAGTTGGGAGAGTTGCAAGGGCAGGGTGTTCGCAGGGCTGAGCTGAATGCCAAAGAGCTTGGTCTTGTGAAGCCAAAGATTCCTCTGAATATGTCTGGAAAGGGGACTCTGCAGGGTTAATGGGGGGTTTCAGTGCTGGAGATGGAGACTGCTATGCTGGTTTCTTCTGGCTTCTGCACTGCATTGTATCTGAGTGGGGAGGCAAGAGAGTGAGGGTTGTAGTTTGGGATTTTAATTCCTAAATTCTTGTGGTGCTCCAGCCCTAATATATGATGTGCCTTTTCTTTCCTGAGATGCAAAAGTACATTTATGTATCTGTGGGTATGGGTGAGTGCCCCCCTGTGCTTAGGAATTCTTGAAAGTCTTCTTGAGCGTTTGTCTGTCTCTGTCTTTCTGCTTGAATTACATGTCTAGTCTGCTTAGTTATTTTCTTAAATCCCACTGCATACCTTTTGGAGACTTCACTTCTGGCTTTCAGTGCTGCTCTGTCTGGGAAGTGGAAGTAATACTATTTCTTGAAGCATAACCCTTATCACAGAGGAGTGTTTGAAGAGCAGCATGTTAAGAAATCGGAGGTGAAATATTATTACATGGGAGTCACTTAGAAATGACTGTGTTTATCTCTTTTGATTGTACAATGCTTGCGGCAGGGTGCTCTTTCCCAAGGCAGTTTTGTCCTCGTTTTCCCTCTCATGTAAATTCTGCTGTCTTTTCCATCCCAGTAGCAATTAGCATGCTCCAGTGATGTACCTTTCAGCGGTAATGCAGTCAATGCTTTGATTTGTATTAAGGAAGTTTGCCCTTGGTAATCCATCTACTCAGCCTCTGTTCTCCATGTGGAAAATGGGATGATACTCCATTTTTACCTGGGTGGGATTTCTGGGGAAAGACGAAAACAAAATTTTGTATCTTATCATAGCGTGTCCCATTTGATATGGTTGAAAATTAGGCTTTCTGCAGCTCTACTGACTAAGCTAGACTAGACACTCAGAAATACTGTAGTCTTGCTAAATTCACAGCTGTTCTGCCTCCAAAATTGGCACCCTTCTGAGGAAGGGTAACCAAGAAACGTAGTGGCAAAGTGGCTCTCAGATAGAGATGGTGACCTACTTTACCATCTAAATCCCACTGCTTCACCAAAGGGGAAAAGCAGAGCAGTGTTTCAGTGGAGAGTACCTGCTGTCGAACCTTCCTCCTGTAATTAGGCTGAAGACAGCCCTCACACTGGTATTTCTTTTCTGAAGTCCAACTTGCATTTATGATGAAAACTACATTTACAGCTTCTCACATGTGTGGGGTATTTATATGCCCAGGAGCGAAGACTCAACCAAAGCTGTGATCCTCACTGTTGAATACTAAGCTGGTTTGCCTAATCTTGTTGATGACTTAAAAAATATTTTTTTTCATACTTCTCTTTCCTTTGCTTTCACCGATGCAGCATAGTATGTTGCAGTAGTGAACGGACTTCTTTCAATAAAGACATCAGTCCTTTTGAACTGCCTTCCCTTTATAGCAAAGGTTAATATTTTCTAACTTACCCTTTTCTCCTCACTGAAGCTCAAAGGAAACACAGTCTGAGATATCTACTAGTCATCAAACCTATTTTGCCTGCTCCTACCCAGTGTTTTCTGTTGTCTTTGTGAAAAACAGACAGTGATTTTACACAAACAGGTTTACAAACAGTCAGTAGGTAGTTCAATGACTTTAGAGTTTCCTTTCTTGTATTTTGGCAAATTTCTAATGCAGAGAGAATAGCACAACTAAGTCTGTAACTGTCATGGGAAGCTACTGTTATGAAAAGGAATAATTATAATAGCTTGTGCAAACCAGAGTCTCATAAAACAAAATAGGTATAGCTTCTGTGTATTTTTGTGGGTAAAAATGTTAAGATTTGAATGGGTATTTTTCATATAAGTGCTTGCCTGAAATCTTTTTGATTAAAAGGGTGGCAAGATTACAGACCTAGCTGACTAAACATGAAATTAATAAGCCCAGGGACTGCATTTTGGTAAACCTTAGAATTTCCCCAAGACAGAAAAACAGGCATGGAAGTGTGGTTTTGCTGTCTGTCATGCTGTCTGCTATAACTGACTAAACATGCATTGGTTTATGCATTTGTGTTTTTCACAGTTTTGACCACAGCATTTAATTTCTTCATCTGAGCACAGCCAAGCTAGTACATCCACTGTTAATGTAAACTAGCTTCTATTTATTTATTGATGTGAAGTCACTGTGCAATTGGGTATTGGTGATTAGGTTTACCAGATGACTTAACAGACCTAAAGACTAGTCAAAACTTGCAGCTAAGTCAGATTGGGATGCTAACCCAAGAAGTGAAAAGTTTAGAATGTGGTTGATAGCAGTACGTCTTGGTTGCAGGGTAGTGGAGGAAGTGAAATGGAGTTCCTTCCCATGCCCAGAGAACTATCAGTATCTGTAACAAGATGAGCAGCTAGCCAAGAGTACTAGCCAAGTGTGGTTCGCTCTCTTAGCCGTGCTCTTTTTCTGACTCACAGGGGTGTTCAGAAGAAGTCTCAGCCTAGAGATATTGTGTCTCTGGGACTGCAGTTTTCTGTGCACTTCAAGTGGATAGAAGGTAGCATTGGTAATGAACGAGGTAATCCCACATTTGGGTTAACCCCGTGGTAAAATGGGTCTGTGATGGGGAGCTGGGTTTTAACTCTGGTAAGTTAATTGTTTAATTCACCACGTACACGCAAAAATGCTATCAGCAGAAGGGTGGGGTGAGCAGGAGTAACTGGATTAGAGGAGAGCCTCTTCAGTGCCTGTTTTTATGCCAATTTAAAGTGCATGTGAAGCTACAGCAAAAGCCTTCTCTTTCTCGAGGGCAGATACAACATAATTGGTGGGTGTGTTATCTGTATTTCTAGCCCAGGCATCTTTATACCGGGTCATGGGTGCAAAATTGTACCAGCTTTATAGAGGAATCGTGTTTGACTGATGCCTTTTCTGATAGGGACATGTTTAAGGAGAAAAGTGTTGATATTATCATGTGGTTAATCTGTATACAAAGTTGGTTATTTACCCCTTTCATTTGCTTACATTTGAGGTACTTTCCATGTTCTGCATGTTTTCATTGAAGTCTGTAGGTACAGTATGATGAAGAGCACACTTAACATATGGTGGTGCATCTTGAGAATTTGCCTGGAATTAATGCAGTTCATAGTAGCTCTCTCCACAAAGTGTGATCTCTGAAGGAGTTACAGCACTGGAAAAGGTTTCATGAAATTCACATTTCCCAGCTAGAGAGTTCTCCTTTGCTCCATGCCTCCTGTTCTGCTTCTTATGGCATTTTCTTAAAAGTTTGTTTCTTTACAAAGTTACTTCGCATTGAAAAGCCAACTAACTGTATGGCTGTATGGCGAGTAGATAGAGGGAGGTGATTTTACCCCTCTTTCTGCTCTCATGAGACCCCACCTGCAGTACTGTGTTCAGCTCTGGGGCCCCCAACACATGGGGGACATGGACCTGCTGGAGCAAGTCTAGAGTAGGGCCATGAAGTTGCTTCGAGGGCTGGAACCATCTCTGCTATGGAGACAGCCTGAGAGAGTTGGGCTTGTTCAGCCTGGAGAAGAGAAGGCTCTGGGGAGACCTTAGAGCAGCTTCAAGTACCAGAAAGGAGCCAGCAAGAAACCTGGAGTGAGACATTTTCCAAGGGCCTGTAGTGATAGGATGAGAGGTAATGGCTTTAAGCTGAAAGAGGGGAGATTTAGATTAAATATTAGGAAAAAATCTTCACTATGAGGGTGGTGAGGCACTGGAACAGGTGAAGTTGTGGCTGCCCCATCCCTGGCAGTCTTCAAAGCCCAGGCTGGATAGGGCTTGGAGCAATCTGGTGTAGTGTGAGGTGTCCCTACATAGAGGGGTTAGGACTAGATGATTTTTAAGGTCCCTTCCAAGCCAAACCATTCTGGGATTCCATGAAATCCCCATTGGATGAAGAGTATTTGAAAACGTCAGTAATGCTGAAGTGATTTAATGATAAAAGTTCTTTAGTGTTGCTTGCCTCAGAGTCTGTCTTGGCAAGAGTTTTACAGGGGGAATGCTATTCAAATGAATTGAACTTCAAGATGTACTTAGTATATCCAGCTGTCTTGGACAAGTGAATTTCCTGGACATTTTAAGCATGCATGTCTTACAAATGTCTTAGCATTTGCTTTGCAAATGTGCCTTCTTAGGAAGGCTAAAATGAGAATTGTAAACTGCCTGATTATTTTAGATGTACTCTGCTAGTGAAACTACTAGTTGTTAGGTATTCACATGTGGAAGGATAAAATTACCTGTTTTCTCCTTGTCTTCCTTCACCTAGGGGAAAAATAGCCAGACATCCCAGTGAAATCCAAATAGAGGTACTTGCAGCAGTAGTAGTTATGATCCACAATGATTGAAATTATGAGCAATGACAATCCATATCAATATTTTGTCCTCAATAAAAATCAGAGGTACTGGCTTTTTTTTTTCTTGTAGTTCTCAGAAAAGCAGCATTTTGCTGCATAAAACATTGCTTCCCATTCAGCTAGTCATTGCGGCAAGTGTTTTATTTAAAAAGATATGCATATGAATCAGTAACATCTGACTGGTGGCAGAGATGTGTGAAATGCTGGAACTTCCAGTTTTCCCTTGTTGGATGAATGTGCTCAGTTCTCCTGCTCCTCAGTACTGTCCCTCTTACTCTCAGGGCAACCTGCTCCAAAGAAAAGGAATTGAGATCCTGACTGGTTGTGTCACCATATATGCAGTGTGGTATAAGCCCAAAGTGACAAGGCTGGTAACAGTTTGCCCTAGCTTGCCCATCTATAGGGTGCTACAGATAACTTTCACTGCTTAGATGTTGATTTAAAAACAAACAAACAAACAAAACATGAAAACCCGAAAACTCTCAAGGTGGAAAAGGGAGAAGGGCATGTTAAATGGCTCAGATAATCACTTAATTCTCAGATGATCACGTATTTCCAGAAACTGGGACTTGGTAAATATGACCAAGGAGTATGGAATATTTATCTTCAGAAAGAATTAACAGGTATCATACTGAAGTTGGTTTAAAGGCTGAGATAGTAGCATGCCTTATTTGAATTTGTGTCATTGCAAGGATCCAGAATTGAAGATTGAGTATAGCATTGCGGTAATATCCAGTGCACTATTCTTTAATTTCTTGCAGGTGTTGTTAAAATCATGCTTTTGTGTACTGGCTTAAAAGGGGCAAGATTTTCACCTATCATGTCAAACACAAATATCTATGGAAATTGCATCCGCTGGTGATTTTCATAGTGCAGCAGGGAAGTTGCAATGGAAGAGAAGTTAAAATGTTACTTCCGTTGTGTAGACCACTTTACCTTTAAATAAATACGAAGGGTTTTTTTTTTTCTGGATTTTTTAAGCCAATTGATGGCTATTCACCATGTGGTGTAAAATTGTAGGGTAAGAAGATCAGACAAAGGATTGAAGGTGAAACTTGACAAAGTTTTCAGACACTGTATGAATTCTTCTAACCAGCCCTAACAAATCCAAGATCAGTGGGCTGATTCCTAGGAGGGACTCTTCATGAGGAACTGTAGTGAGAGAGCAAGGGGTAATGGGTTCAAACTTAAACAGAGGAAGTTTAGATCGGATATGAGGAAGAAATTCTTTACTGTAAGGGTGGTGAGACACTGGAATGGATTGCCCAGGGAAGTTGTGAATGCTCCATCACTGGCAGTGTTCAAGGCTGAGTTGGACATAGCCTTGGGTGGCATGGTTTAGTGTGAGGTGTCCCTGCCCCTGGCAGGGGGGTTGGAACTAGGTGATCTTCAGGTCCTTTCCAACCCTAACTATTCTATGATTCTCTTTTCTGGAAGCAAACATAATCAAGTGTGATTATTAATGAGTCAGACAGGCTAAGGGCTTCACCTTCCATGACCTTCAGGGCTGAGGTGCGTAAAGAAATCAGAGGTGGAAGAGGAGCAATCCTGTTCATAATGCAGAAGGGAAGATTCCTGGCCTTCAGATGAATCTGGAGAAAAAAAACCCAAACAACCCAACACCCCCTCCCCCCCAAAAAAAATAAAATAGATAGTGTTTGTTTATCAGTCACGTTGCTGTCCCTGTTTTTATGGGAGACTTCTGCTGGCTGCTTTTGTAAGTTTATTGATCACCTTTATGTAGTTCATTAAAGCCTGGAACAGCACAATACTTGCTGGAGAAACTAATTTTCCTCCTTGTCAGATTATTACTTGTTACCTCTGCAGGTTGCAGAGTTTTCTGAAAGCTTCAAGACTGAACAGTACGACTTTATAGATCTAACTGGAAGTATGGCACAATCATCACAGTTCTCAACCAAGATAGCATATCAGAGTCTGGGTGATAAACATTTGGAACATACTGCTCTGGAGTAAGCACTGTAGCTATATAGAATGAGTGGGTGTAGGATAGTAGGTTATACGTTGCCTTTAGCTGTCCCTGGTTTTCCTGGATGTGTATTTGCAAATGAAAGGTAAGTGCTGCTGGGGATCAGAACCGAGCACTGATAGCTCTATTTTATAGAGGGAACAATTCTACTGTTTATTTTGCAGTAATATTCAAAAAGAGCATCAGAAACCTCTTTCTAATTAAAGATAAGCCATTTTTTTTCTTAATTTTTTTGCAGTGTACACATTGAAACTACTGATCTACATTGTTTCTTTTCTGATTACTTTTTTCCTGCTACCCCTGAGAAACAGAGTACAAACTTGTGATATAAATAAACAGGGGCATTCTGCATCCAATGAAATTAACACTACTCACTAAAACCACTGTGTGCATATAGTTGCAAGGACAGGCTCAGCATTCCTTGTGCTATTTCCTGCAGGCTCAGAAGAACTGTGGTCAGACACTCTGAAGGGGGATTTGTTCAAGGAAGAATAGAATAGTAAGAAGCTGGTGATTGTGGATGTACAGTTGTGTGTCAGGAAAGATTAAAGTGGGAAATTCTGACATAATTACAGCTAAGAGACATGAAAGTGACTGAACATGGAGCTGAAACTGCCTTAGTGTGATGTACAGGTTTATAAGCTTAAAAAAAAAAAAAGTTTTGTTTTGTTTTTAAACTATGAAGTCAGATTCTGTCAGTTGGTAGGGTGGTGGAAGATTCTCATCCCTATGTTATAAGGCTATATTTCACAAAACAAATATTGCTGTGAAATGCTGAGTGTTGCTGGTAGGTGAAGGGATAGTACCATATAGAGGACTGCGAAGCTCTACAGATGGAAACACCACCTCCCATTGCAGTGTCCCCTTAGATGTTTCTGTCTGCATTTTCAGCAAGAGTTTCTTGCTGCCTTCAAGAAAGGGAGATTGAAGCCAGACTCTCCCATTTCAGGTTCCACTTGCAGCCCTTTTCCTGGACGGTCTGTAGGTGCTTGTGGCAGGGCAGAATGCAGCTTGCTGCCTGGTCCCCTGCACAGCCGAAGGACTACATGGATCTGTAGTCTGTGCATTTCTGTAACTTACTGGTAAAAGTCAGTATTGACAAAAACCATTGACTTCCTGAAGTGACAGGCTTGAACCATGTTTATATATCACCTTACTTTGCTAGCTTTTTATTTTCTTAATCATGAATGATTCAGTATATATGCTTTCTTGATCAGTTGAGTTGCACATGGTTCTTGAGACATTAAATAAAAACCATGTCTTATCAGTTCACTTCAGCAGCCCACAGAGTGGGATTACATTAGAAAATTGATTTTGAAAATTTTGCCACTTCAATTTATTGCTTATGTTGCTGTCTGCAGTATTTTATGCAAAATAAGCACCGAAATTCAGTTACAGAGGGTAAGTATCGAGTTTATAGTACTTCATGTGCTTAGCTGACATGTTTGTAAAGAAGGTTGGTAGGGAAATGCAGTGAAGAACGTACCTGCATTATTTGGCACAGTCTGGTGGTCCTGCTTGCATTCAACTCATATTTGCACTGTTCAGATTTTATCTCCTAAACTTGAGTAGTTGGCCTAGTGAAGTTTTCTGTTTAGTATCCTCCTCACCAGAGAACTTTTCCCTCCGCTGTCTTTGACTACAAGACTAGACTCTTCAGCTGTTGCCAAGCACCATTCCTTTAGGGCTGAAAAGACATTTGATATTCAGGGCTTGCAGAATTTCCTCTAGTTCTGTAGAACTTGAGTAAGCACTTCTAGACAACAGTCTGTGATTAAAACAAAACACATTCTTCTTTATGAAAGAAGAGTTAATTTTCTGTGAAATACTAAGATTAGCTTTTTTGCAGAATCGTGATATGTCTCATACAGTGTAATAATGTTTTTTGTTCTTACTAATTTGTGAAATGCTTGTTTAGATGTTATGGGTGTGTGCCTGTGTTCTTGGTAAGCACTTAATAAACTAGATTGATCTTTTTGGCAAAGGCTGCATTGTGTAGAATAAATTAAACCTGAAATAACAGTTGTTTCAGATTATTTTTCTGAAAGTGTAATTGCATATATTTTTTTTCCTACTGGCTGCTGAAATAGGTTTCCCAATAATGTTTTATTTTTCTGTTTTATTTCAACAATACATATATAGTAGTTTTGCTTCCATTCTACTGACAGGCCCACAGCCTCCAGTGGTAATTCTTTACCAGCAATTTTTTATAATTGTAATAATTATGAACTTTGTGAAATGTAGTAGAAATATTTTTTTGAAGTATATATACTATAAAAAAAAAATCACAGTTCTTTTTCCACCACAAAAGAATGCAAATGGAAAATAATAAAAAAAAATTATTCTGAACTCCTTGTGTATTAGAACATTTCTAATTATTTTTATTTTTGGACTTAATTTGATTCTGCTTTCTCTTCTAGCTCCTATTTGTACTTAGAATTCAGACATCTGCCAAAATACTTACCAAGGCACTCTAAATACATTTCTATATTTTATCATATGCTTATGTCCTATTTTAGCTGTGTGTGGCAAGGGTTAATTGAATTAAACCCCTATGTGGCCATTCTCAAAGGGATTTAGGAATCTAACGGTGCATCACATGCTCCCCTTTGAGTACAGCTGGTAGCTGTGGTGGTATCCCAAAGACCAGCTTTACCGAGCCCCCTTGAGGGGTTGTGTTATCTCATGGTTCCTGAGGTGTAGCCTTGCCCACAGGGTTATCTTTGAACATTTTTCATCATGCGTTATAGGCACTTACAAACAACAAAATGAATGCTTCAGGTTTTAGGCATAGTTAGGCAATTAAGTACCATTTAACCATTGGCTTTGTTCAAAAAGATTTTTTGGCTGATCAAGTACCTAAGCTGTTGGTCTTACGTTGTATCACTGCAGTAATGCCAAGGGACTGTTAACTGATATGGGTCTGTGTTTCTTTAGTGAGATCAGATTCTGGCACAGTGATTTTTATTATTGTCTACTTGCATAACAAAACTAAAAAGTTCATAATATTGTAGTTTATAAATAATTAATCTTTCTCTTTTAAAATATGATGTCACATAAGTGGCTGTAAAAAAGATGTCAAAACTGTTAAAACAGTGTCTTTTGTAGGTGTCTCCCAAAGGATGAAAACACCATACGCTTGCGTTAGACAAGTAAAAAGATGATTCCAGCCAGAGCCTTCTCTGCCTGCCTATCCCTTATCTTTTCTGGGTCCACACTAGTGTGTTTTAAGGCAAAACCAAACACTTTCTATGTTCAGGGAAAGGAGTAGTAGAAGTGTCGGTGTTTGTTAACATACTTGACAAACTGTGGCAGCAAAAGCTATCCTTTTTATATTTTGGCATGAACAATCGCCCTTTTATTGGGCCATTAATGCTATTTCAGAGCATCATGCTGTATCCACAGGCAATAATTTAGCAGCTGTTTATCAGGAGCTTTCATAAAGCTTTGAATAGTATTACAACATTCAGTAACTCTAACAACAGCATTTCAGAATCTGTGCTGGTTTAAATGGGATATCTGTGAATGTAAGTTGTTCAGGGATGCGTGACCCACATAACCTATAAATTTGATTGGAAGTTACAGTGCTGGCATAGGCTGATGGATAGTAGATTAGAGCCCTGATTAACCATGTGATTCACAGCCTGGGAATATATTTTCCTAAGAAAGATTCATCCGATGCAATCAGAATTTCAAGTGGTCAGATGAAATTCAAATGCACTGTGGTCTTTATATCTGCCCCGTAAAACCCACCCCACTCTGACTCCTTCCTTGTGCTGTTTTTCTTGGGTTGCCCTCTGTAATTTATTTATTTATTTATTTATTTCATTTCCAGAGCTGAAAAATACTTCTTTGATGAATCTGTTCCTCACCCTAAAGCTGCCTGTCTGTTATTCATCAGAAAACAGGTCGCAGTTCAGTGAGCAGAAGAAAAGATTTTAATAGAAGCTGTGCCAAGGGCTGTAATGCATCATTTTAGGGCCCTAATTACATTGGAATGACAAATATCAATGGTGACAACAGCAATAACCGACATCCTTTAATGGCTACGGAAAAGGAGTTTGGGTGCTGCGCCATCAGATTAGACTTGGTTTCAAAACGTAGGCTGTTAGAAGCGTGTGTGTCCACAGTATTACTGGCCAATAACTGAAGCCCAGTGGAGAGGCCTGTAAATAAATGATGCTTCTCTAAAGCCTGGTCTCATGGGACAAAAGAGCCAAATGACATGACCGCGGAAGCAGCCGCGTTTCTGAGGCAACTTTGGCTTTCTATATCAGGAATTGACTGCCTGATTTTATAGAATCATACTTTTTCCTTCTCCTGGCAGTTAGGATGATCATGAAAAACCCATTGGCCTGATGTTTAAGAGAATAGAGAAGATTCTAAACTGATCTTTAAATGTAGGGTTTTAAAAATCTGTATGAGTGTAAAAATGTGAAGTGAGCTCGTGTTTTATTTTGTGTCTTTGTACCTGATGCAAAGGAGTTTCTAAGCCCCCTCTGATGGCAGTAGGAATAGGTCTTCGAGGTGTTAACCTCTGTCATCAGTACCTACACCTTCAAATTTTAGGGCAGCATCGCAAGAAGCCCACTCTAGCTAACTCCTTTGGTAAGTTCTGTGGTAAACAGCCAACCTGGTTGCTGCAGCATTATCCTGCGCTGTTAGTTGCAGAAACAGTTGCAGTGTCAAGGCAGAGGATGCTTTGTACTTGCTGTGTGAAAATGTCTGATTTAAGACATTTTTGGTACAGAATGTGTTATGTCCTTCCTATCACTGTGCATGTACAGTGTTTCCTTTTCCTTCACTCCTCCTTGCTGCCTGTGGTCTCCAAAGGCAAGCAGTCTGTGCCTTGGTCATGTTGTGCCTCTGCAGTCCCCTGCACCTCAGCTGGGCTGTTCCCTTGTTGCCCAGGTGTTGAGGGTGATAAAAATTAACTGTACACAAAACCACCCAATTGGAGACGGTCATTGTTGAGGGAAGTGAAGACCATTTTAATAAGGCAACTGTGTAAACACCTGCTGCAGTGTAGCAAGGTGTTCTCAGCTTTGTTGTGACTGGCCTAGCGGGCCCCTTGCCTAAGCTGAGAAATGCTGCTGGGGAATGTCGCGGCATTGTTTGAAGCTATTTTAGCCAGCAGTTTTTTCTTCTCTGTGGGTTGAGCTGGGTGCTGTCTCCTTCAGCTCCCTTTCCTGCATACAGCATGAAAGGACTCGCTGTTCTGCACTCCTGTGAGATTGTTATCGAGAAGTTTATTACAGTTGTGTAACCATTCATATTTAGTCACCTGCTTTTAGTTACTTACAGCTCTTTTGGAAGACGCTTTTTAGCTTAACATTTCCCAGGCGCAGGATTTGCCAGAGGTGAATTTTTGTGTAAACACTGAGCAGATAGGTTTCAACCACTTTTGTGGCCAGAAGAGCAATAGAAGAGAGACATAATTCTTCTACTGGGGAGGAGGGAGGAAAAGAGATCAAAAGAAAAACATTGTAACTGAAATAGCTTGAAATAGCTGGGATTGAGTACCTTAATTAAGAAGAAATGCCTAACGTGAGTTGAATAAAATTGTTTTTGTTGACTAAACTATCTCTAGCTGAACTAGAATTTACTGGTTTGATGGAGATGTTGGTTGAAGTTTTACAGCCTGTTTTACTTAAGAGGTGAGATAAGACAATTGTAGCAGTCCCTTTTGGCCCTAAAATCTATGGGTCTACAAGCCTTTTAAAATTACATGCCAAGCTCCTGCATGCATAACTATTCTATGACTCTGTGGTTCTGTGGCACTTTGAGCCACTTTTACTCTCAGTTCCTAAGGGGTGCAGTAGAGACATCCAGCTCACATAGCTGTGGTGGAAAAGTGGTCTGCTGAGCACAGCTATGGCACAGGCTCCCTCCAGGTGCTGCACAGGAGGTGTGTGAGGTTGTGACATGCATATTAAAGATGGGTAGGAGGAGCTGTTTTGCAGCAGAGGAAAACATCGTGTGCCTTTTCTTTACGAAGGCATCTATGTGTGTTGAACGGCAGGTCAGAGGGCTTCAGCTCAAGTCAGCATGGTGACAGTTGGAAGTTTTCTCTTGATACGAAAAAGCCTTGAAGAGCAAGACGTCTGGTTTTCTCCTTGGTTTTAAGGCACTCAGGAGATTCCTTAAAAAAAAAAAAACAAAAACAAAAACAAAAACAAAAACAAAAAAAAAAAAAAAAAAAAAAAAAAAAAAAAACAAAAAAAACCAAAAACAACGTGGCTAAGGCCTGAAATTTGGGAATTAGTAAATTAATGGTGCTTGAATCACAACAGTACAGGTACTTTGCAGCTGTGCGTTATATTACAGTCTGCAATTCCTTAATCAAATATTGTTTCTCAAGTAATGCTGCAGCCTGTCTGGCTGATGCATAGATGTACACATCTTGTCACTCACTTCTTGTACTGCTCTGTGTACAAGCAGTTCATAAATCTCTGTGTCAACTAGTATAGTAAACACTGTCTATTTAAAGGGGTATTGAAGTTTTACGTTGTGGCATATCTGACATTGTAGGCATATATAGACTTTTTAAATTAGCAGGTAATTTAGCTTTGTGGTGAACAAAACACATTCTCAAATCTCCTTTAAGGTACCTGTGCTGCAGAATAAACAGAACAGGTGTAGTAGGTGTGTTAAAATGAGTAACTAGCAATGTGTGGATTTACATAAACAGTGAAAACCAGTGAGAAGATACCGGGACATTGTAACGTAGAAATTGCTTTATAAATAACATGCACCAGTTTAAGTACATTTCAGAGAAAATGAAGAAACTGTATGCAAAGTTGCGTTAACTCAGAGTGTATCGCAGTACGCACAAGGGGGCAGAGTTAGTTTCACGTGTATGCTTACCTCTAGTGTACCATGTCTTCCAGTTACAGAGCTGTGTAATGGTAATATTCCTCAACCCAGATCCATTTTATCTGTGGTTCTGACTTTTTTACTGCTAGTTCTGAGCCTTTCTGTTCTATAGGTACTTTCTAAGCATTCACAATTTAAAAGACAGCATAGCAAAAACTATGGGAATGTTGCTGTTAAAAGAAGGAAGCATAAATTGCAGAAGTTTGTGTCTTTGTCTTATGGTTAGAGACTTTGCAAGAGGAAGAGCCTTCTGTCTTACTGTATAATGAGGAAATGATCCTGGTTACAATTCGTTGTAAGAAAGTTATGATTTATTGTAAAAAAGTCTATGTGGTGTTAAATATTCTGTTTCTGGAGCTGTAATTTTTGTGTTCTCTCTTCAAATCTCATCAATCTCTGTTGAGATTTGCAGATTAAATACACAGAACAAGAATTGATCTCCAATATGGAAATAAAACAACGTATATTACTCATTTTTGATCACCATTGCAACGTGAAAGTAACTGCTATTAACCTTGGGATTGATAACAGCATAAATATGATACAAGACTGCAGTACCTCTTTCTGAAATATGTGGTAGAATGATTATTAATGTAGTTGTATATTGTATTGCCAATGTACTCATAATATGCAGTGTTAATACTAAATAACTGTTTTGTTTGTTCCCTTTGCTTACAGTGACATTGCTGTAATATGAAATCCTTATTTTTGCCTCTTAGGAGAGAGTTTTTTTCAAAACACAGTGTTCGATGTTTCTTTATTTTGTTGCGTCTCCTGAAGATTTTTTCTTTAAATCCCTTTGATTGCATAATCAGAATTAACTTTTCTTTGTGTCAGTTCTAAGGTGTGTTTTTTAAGGAAAACTTTTTAGCTAGAAGTTATTATCTTCCTATGTATTGTTTAATTGGTGTCAAAATTCTTTTATTATTTAGATAGTACATCTTGGTCAGAGGATGACTAAAAATGAAAAATAACTCCAAAGAAATGGATCATCTATGTTCACAGGTGACAATTACATCTGAGAATTTATATAATCGAACTTCATTCTTCTTGTCACTTGCAGGCAGAAATTGTCAAGAGGCTGAATGCTATATGTGCACAAGTCATTCCCTTCCTGTCCCAAGAGGTAGGTAATCATTTGTACTGGTGCTGATCTGAACAATTGTCTCACCGTATCTATTACAAAAGTGGCACTTTGTGTTGAGATTGTTACCTTATGAAACTTTTGGTCCTTGTAGATAACTTTCCACTGTGCTGTTGTCACTGTAACTTCATTATCTTTTCCAAGTCCATTGTAATATAATTTCAGTATATTTATTAAATGGAACATATTGCAGTGTGCTAAGCTAGATTTTAGTTGTTTAAATGTACTGATGCCATGCAGAATGCAGTTTTTATAAAAATTATGACTGTTGGTCTAAAATCAGAGGGCAGCTGCAAAGATGCGTGACTTCTGCTACATTCCTGGCAGCAGGCATTAAAGTTTGGCAGAAACTTCTATTTTGGTGTGCTGAGTAGTGATGTTCAATACAGTAAGCACACAAATGCAGCTTTTCTCCTGCCTTTTTTCTCTCTACATCCCAGATTACTTAATTACCTTAAATCCTTTTATGTTTTTTACATATTTGGGAATATAGACAGAAGATTGAAACTCGCTGTGACATAATTTCTCTAAGGACTGATTTTCTCCAAATTATGATTTTCTGGTATTATCTTGAGTGCATTGTAGATGCTTTGAGGGACACTGGGATTTGGGGGAGTCAGTGGGAGCTAGTGAGGAAGCCTTGGAGCCACGGGTATGCGTGAAATAAAATGAAAGCATGGCTCATTGAGGGAGACATTGGATGCATAACTGCTTCCCCTGCCCACTCTGTTAAGGGAATGTGGTTAGAGACTGGGATCTGCTGGTGCAGGCTGGCATGCATCTTTTTAATGCATGGCTTCATTTCACTAGAATTAGTAGCTGAAAAGCCAAAGCTGGGAGGTGTATTTCTGTGCATTGCATTTGTAAAATATCATGCCCGAGAACACTCTTCAACAATTACTCCCACCTTTTCAGTTGTTCATAAAATGCCATTGCATTTCAAAGTTGCTGCTCATCTTGCAGCAAATGAGAGGCTGTGTGCTTTGTATCAGCATTCAGCTAATGTGATGCGTGTGTGCATGCACATTCATATCTCTGCATATTTGAAATGAGAATAACTATCAAAACTGGAACCTGACAATGTTTGTGATTGCTGTTCTACTCTATGCTTATAAAGACGGATTTGTGGAAACAAGATGGTGTGTAATGATCTAGTTACATTGCTGGTGGATCCGAGCTCACGTCCTGCATGGATCTGAGCTGAGTAGCTGTTGATTTTGTACTTTGGCTGCTACAGAATCTCCATATATCTAGTCACAGGGTTTCGTTTGATGCACAGGAATAGGACAGCATATAAAAATGAGGTGTAAAGCTGATTCATACGCTAAAGTGAGCACTAAACTGACATGGTTTTGAAACAAAGGCAGAGGTGAGTACTTGGCAGGCAAAGCTGTAATTTTGGCAAAGACATGGATCAGCATTTCCACAGCAGAGAAATGTGTAGAAACTATGTACCAGTATACTACTGCTACTGCGTTTAGAAACTTTGTACTGGTATATCAGGTGCTGGTACTGGTACTGCTGTTTTCAGCCAAATGCTGAACGAAACTTTATTACCATACACAAGTCACACTTCTCTCCTTGCTCAGCTTCTACAAATGCAGCCCATGTGCTTTCTTGAGTAGGTGTTTCTTGCCAGTTAGAGAAGCAAAAGGATTACATGGGCTTAGAATACATTTGAAAAACAAAAGATGTGTTTGATTAACAGTGACTGATAGAATTTGGCCTTTGAGTTTGGAAGTCGTGACCTCCACCTCCTCTACATGCTCACATGGAATCAAGGTGGGGGGGGAGGGGGGAGAAACAAAAAAGAATAGTTTTAGGACGTTGATCTTAGTGGCATCCCACTCAGGTAAGCACAGTCTGTCTCCTTTTTTTTGTGTTCCCAATACATTGTGTTCTGCTGTCCCTGGAACTGAATCACCCTGGAGTCATTCTCCTGAAAGCTGATATTGGTACATTTTAAGTCCCTGCCTTAGAGGGAGAAGGTACTGTGAAGGCTACACATTGTACGTCATTCTTTTCTTCCGTTGAGAAGAATCTCCCATGTGGTGCTCTCATGCAGTAACTTGTGAGCTATGAGCCAAGAGTCCTGATCACTGTTTAACAACCTCCTGGACATCAAGCTAGGCATGGAGAGCAATTTTAAAGTAATTCTGAACTTAGCCGTGCAGTAGCTCGTCATTAATCACTAGTTACAAGAACTGTATAAGTAGACAACTGAGATGGTCAGATTGTAAATTTAGAAAATGATGTTGTCACACTTCTGTCATGAGTACAGTACCACCCAGTGAGGGTTTAAGCACTCCAGCAGCAGTGTGCTTAATGACTGCTGTTTACTTTGTTATGCTTTAGATCAGAGCTTTGAGTTAAGCAGTTTTAGATCTGAAAAAAGACTCTCATGGCTTTCGTGTGAGCGGGCATCTGCTTTTTAAATCTGTGGCCCATAAGGTTTCCTACACCTGTTTACACATCTCATTTGCCAAGTCATACAGCTCCTCTGCTGTGCATGTTGCCTGGCATCAAAGCTCTTTGGGCTACAGAGAGGATGGAGAGGTCAAAAAATTCCCAACTTCAGCGTTTTTGCGTGCATTGACAAAGACAAAAGGGAGCACTTCCAAAAAGCCGGTGTACACATTCAGCATGTGTGGAGGCAAGGGTGCTTTTTAGGTCACCTAGCAAAGGAAGCGGCGGATGATACAGCAGAGAGGGACTGAAAGAGGAAGCACAAAAAAAATTTTCATATGTCTTCACATTGCCTCTGATCATGGTAGTTTTCATACTGGGGGTAGGAAGATCTTGGTAATTGTTTGACCTCTGTTAGCAGAAACTGTTCTTAAATGAGTTTATATTGGCATGTGCTTATAATGCAAAAGGGAACTGATTTTCAGATTTGAGTAAGCTGCTAGACTTGGTTTCTATCTAATTTGTGTCTTTTAAAAAGTGAGTGTCTTAATGGAAGTCTCTTTATTTTCATCATCTAGATTAATAGAGAATTGAATTGCAGCATGCTTTTGCTGTTTATGCATTTTGCATACAGTCTAATTGTGGAATAGTGGCTGAAAAATGTGATCAGACTCTTTTGTATTGTGCCTGAGGGAAAAATGAACAAAATACAGTGGTTACATGCACTGATGGCAACATTATTGCCTCATAATAGCACCAGGTTAACTTGTCTTATTGCTTGTTAACTTTGTAAGGAATCAATGGCTTGTGATAACTCACTTAGAAGTAAGAAATCGTGGCCAAAATCGCTAGAGATCTTGAGAAAAGAATGCAATTATAATATATCATCCTACTGTGTACTAGTGTCTGCTTTGTTATAGGGGGTAATCCAGTAAAGAATTCAGGAAATTCTGCAGGCTTCAGTCAGCTTTATTGTGCTGTACATCATCTAAGCATGCATTAAAAATAAAGTCCCTAACCTGCCTACATACACAGTCAAGTGGTACCTTGTTTTTACGTAGACTCCAACTCAGGCAGGCTGTAAAAAAACAGCACCAATAAATACAGGCTTCCCATTTTGGTAAGAAAGAGTAACTTTATGGCCAAGGCATGAGATGGACTTTGGTCCATCCTTAGGGCGGTTGTGTCAAAAGGAGCATGACCAGCAGGTTGAAGGAGGTGATCCTGCCCCTCTACTCTGCTCTTGTGAGACCTCACTTGGAGTATTGTGTGCAGTTCTGGTGTCCTCAACATAAAAAAGACATGGAACTGTTGGAACAAGTCCAGAGGAGGGCCACGAGGATGATCAGGGGACTGGAGCACCTCCTGTGTGAAGATAGGCTGAGAAAGTTGGAGCTATTCAGCCTGGAGAAGAGAAGGCTGCGTGGAGACCTCACAGCAGCCTTGCAGTATCTGAAGGGTGCCTACAAGGATGCTGGGGATTGACTCTTCATGTGGGACTGTAGTGATAGGACAAGTGGTGATGGGTTCAAACTTAAACAGGGAAAGTTTAGATTGGATATGAGGAAGAAATTCCTTACTGTGAAGGTGGTGAGGCACTGGAATGGGTTGCCCAGGGAAGTTACAAATGCTCCATCGCTGGCCATGTTCAAGGCTAGGTTGGACCGAGCCTTGAGTGGCATGGTTTAGTGTGAGGTATCCCTGCCCCTGGCAGGGGGGTTGGAACTAGATGATCCTTTCAAACCCTAACTATTCTATGATTCTGTGTGTTCAATTTCTGCTGCTGTTGCAGGCTTCCTGTGTTGCAACAGTCATTTTCCACCTGCCTGTGATGGGAGCTACCAGTGTTTTCAAAATGGTTCCTGTTGTATAAGGTGAAGGGGGTGCCTGCAACATTGTAGGTAAATACTTGGAGGTTGTTAGAACTCAGTTAACATAGTTTTGATCTCCTGCAGTGCGGTGTAGTTAGTTCAATGTTCACAACATTGAATGATATAGCCAGTAAAATGCGATTCATTTTGGGTCTAAAGCCAAAGATAATGCCTCTGCTAATTGACACTTCTTCTCATCTGAATTTACCAGCTGCAGAACAGTGTGACGCTAGCGCAACTCTGTGGCTTTCAAATTGGGCCTGGTTCCTCTCTGGTCAAAGTGGTGTTTGTGGCTGCAAGCTGTGGCCATTGAGTGGTGAATAGCAGTACTTGTTCAGTGTGGCTGGAGATATTCATGTATCATGGTTAACTTCTTTGGAGTAAAACTTGGCTGTGTCGTGGGGCACATGCAAGCTGCCTCATTTATAGCTAATGGTACAGTTGTGGCAATCTGAAGCTCAGCAAAAGCTGCAAAAGCTGCTTGAGAAGCCAGGCAAATGGCTTCTCATGTTACTTGCCCCTGTCAAATTCCACACCACATTGCAAGCATTATGTGGGCTGGAGAAGGCTGTAGTAAGCTTCTTTGGAAGGTGTGCTTTCCCTTTTAACTGCCAGTGAGTTAGCTAATAACAAGCTAGAAGGATTGCTGTTTAACAGGTGTCTTCAGTTTCCCATGCGTGATAAGGGGGTCAGATATACTTAGAAGTACAATAAAATGCCAAGCACTGGTATACATACATACCAGCAAACATACAAAAAGGAAATGTTGCATGCAGTCTTTTGCTTTCAAGCACTTTAATATTAGTTGATGGTTTTCCTTTTAGAAAGGTATGGGCCATAATAGGCTTGTTCTTCTCTGTACATTCCCTAGATGTGCTTCTAAAGTTCAGTAAATTTGGATGAAGAATGTGAGATGCATTATAGGAGCAGAGCAGGAGTCCTTCCATGCTCTTCAAAAGGAAGCAGTTGTTGGTCTGAGAAGTGAGAGGCTGAGAAGATTAAATTATTTTCCTCCATTTTAGACTTGCCTCAGACTAGAGGTGAAACAGTAAGTACAAGGAAGGTGTCAATATCTGTAATCCTACCAAGGGAGGCATCTTATTCGCAATTTCTGCAGATATTGCTAATAATGTTCTTATATTTTCATGAAGTGGCTATTACATCTTGTCTGGGTTATGGTGTCTGGATGCAGTGAATCTGCTGTTTCCTTCTGGTTTCCAAGTGTGTGCTGTACTCCACAGTAAATGTGTTTGCTGTCTGGGTCTCAGTAGTGTTTTTGGTGTGGCCTCGTCTCATTATGCTGCCTCCAGATAGAGCTTTTCAGAGTGGTACTGCTGCACTTCTTAAGCAGGAGCTGGTCTGTACTCCCTCTTAACAGATAATACAACAACAAATAAAATGAATAAAACATGGCAGAGCCTGCTTGCTTCTGCAGAGTGCATCGTTGAGTGATTTTTGCTTTGGATGTCTTTCGCAGTGCTGGAGACAGGCTGGAATTAGGTGTTTCTAACACCAGTGGCTGTGTGTGCATACCAGGGGGAATTTTGGCCACCTGTCAGTGGGAGGTGTTGGATAGCTCTGACACGATATAAGAAGCCCAGGTATCTTCCACTCTGCTTCAATGCCTGCACAGGAGCCAGAGCTAGGTGACAAGACAGTGTGGTGAAACAATGTGATGGAGGAAAAGCCTACATCCTTCTTGTGGTCTCTGTCGTTACTACCCACTGTGAGACTGAAAGGTGGTGATTTTCCAACACAAGGCAAGCGTGGACATGCTGCTCATTACAGAAGGCAAAAAGGGGTGAAGAGAAGAGACAGGGAAGAAGTTAAAAAGGAGAAATGATACTAGTCTTCATGGCAGGCGGGGCAGGGTATTGAGTTCAATGCTCTGGCCTGTTAAATGCAGTGCAGAATACTGTTTTCCCATAACTGAAGAAAGTGGGTCTGTCATTTGCTTGCATGCACAGTGGAAGACTAGCATTAAATGTGTGTGAAAGCTGCAACCCTGTCTATTTTTGGTTGGGAAAAAGTAACCCCTTATTATTGTTGCTCTTTTTACTTGGCTGCAAATTGCTGCATGATCACTTGATGGGCAGGCTAATGTGTACTGCTTGGTTTTAACATAATGCTGCTTGTTACTGGCATGCTGGCCAGGAAAGGCACTCAAGCATATTGTAGGTGCTGGAGTAGTCCATCCTTTGGTAACCCTGCGTGCTGGGCCAGCCCCACTTGGCTACACCTTGTTTTCAAATAGCAATGGGTCCCTGGGGCCCAGTCGGTCTCCTTCTCTGTGTGTAGAGGTCTGCACCCATTACTGAAGCTGCAGTTGATAATGTGGAGCTGCTTGCCAGCTGCAGGTTCAGAAACCCAAAGGGCAGCTGGTGGGCTCCTCAAACCCTGCTCATTGGTCTGCCACACCACAGCATGACTTTGCTTTCCTGTCTCTTTATCCACTGGAGTGTGTGGTTTGTGCCTGTGACTTGAAGTAGCCCCAGGGTCACTGGGGATAAGGTCCCCCATGGGGCTTCAGGGTGCTGAGCGAGAGTCTGCACTGCTGCTGCAATGAGGTGGAAGTGATGGAAAGGCTAATTACCGACCATCTATTTTGTGTCTTTTGCATACTATGCCAGGGTGATTAAATCAGTGTTGAAGCAGCTAGCTGTAGGAGAGTTTTAATTGTCTCTACTGTACCTAATTTAGGTTCAGTGTTACAAGGCCCATGGTTTTTCTCCTCTTTATGAAGACTTGATCCCAAGCCTGTGAGAATCAGTGAAAGATGCCTTGTGAGTCTGCTTAGGGAATTTTTCTTTTACAGTGTTTTTTAGCAAGAGTGTTAAAGTGAGATTTTGGTACTCAACCTCTCCACCTTCTTTCCCCTCACCTGGGAATGAAATTTCCCAAATAATCCTGAGAGCTATTGTTTGTATGGTTGCTGTAAAGAAAAGGAAAACACTCAAGCTCTTGTGGAGCTGACTTATGTTTTCCAAAACCTGGATGAGAATTGGAGTAATTTCTACAATAATTTTGATGTTTTCAGGTTGGCTTTCTTTAGGTCCCTCAGAAGATTTTTCTTCTGCCTGTGGCCCCAGGAACGGAATTTAAGTAAATGGGCATTTGAATTGAATGCTCATATATACAAATCAAAAGCTAGGTTCCTTCCTTTACCTCAGTGCAAAAAGCATTGCCTAGGAAGTGGTAGGAAAGCAGAGATGACTGTAAACAGCTAAAGAAAGGATATTTTAATAAACTTTTTTTTTTAATGAAGATTTTAAAAATCCATGTTGGTTTTCTTTTTTTTTTGGATGGCTTGATCAAAAATGCTATGACCCATTTTTAGTGTGGTTGACCTGCACCAGAAAATGGTGGTGTAATTTTCATGATCACTGTGTTGCTATATAGAGCCGCGCCTCACTGGGCTTTCAGCTACATAATCAATGAAAGCTGTATGTGTCCTTAACATGGGAATGACCTGGAGATGATAACACATCACAGAAACTTGAGGTTTGAGTGTTGTAATTTCCTTTTTACTGGTTATCTGTGATGGCAGTACACAACTTTGCGTTTTTGCATTTGTATCTTTTTTTTTTTTCCCCCTGAATGCAAGGAACACATTTGCACATGTTCAGCCTGCTTTATGATCTTTACATTGTCTGCTTAAAAGTGACACATTTGGTTTACTTTGGCACTGTAGCTTTACATAACTCTGAATGGGAATGCTGTGATTCTCTTTGCAGCATTATGTTATTTGCTCTCCTGGCATTTTCTTCATTTAATTCTTTGCTTAAAAACAAGCAAACCTTAAAATAATTTTCTTCCTTCCAGGAATGTTTATAAATTTCCTCCTTTATTATTTGTATTTATCCATTTTTTGTAGTTGAGGCCAGCATTTCTTACAGTTGCGGGTGGATTTTTAGGCTTGCTTTGCCCCATTCTAAGGGCTTCTATTGGAGAGAGTTTATAAGTAAAAGTGCCATTTTTGTTTGTGTGTTGCATTGGAAATCAGCAAATCTGAGACTGCCAAGTCCTGGAGGTAGTGGAGCCCTTCATTATGGCCCCCTTTCCCATCCGGGCTGAGAGAGTCTTTCCCAATGCTCTTCATCTACCCTTGAAGGTGTTGGGAGGAGTATTAGGAACTTGGGTCCCTACCTGATTGTATGCAGCTTTCTGCCACTGGTAAGGACGAGCAGGAGGTATTGCTGCATGGTCTGTACTTTAGCTCTGTGCTGCATGTATGCACAGGCATGAGGGCAAACTGGAGGCTTTAAAGATGCCCTTTCAGCCCTTTCCTTAAACTTTGTGCTCAAGAACATCTAAATGTTGGTTTCTGTACAGAGCTGGTGTTTCATTGTTATGTTTTCAGCACCTCTCAAGATAGACAAGAGCTCACCCTGCTCTGTGATCCACCAGTGGCTATTAATTGAGGCTGACACACTCCCAGTACAGATCATGCAGATCGCACAACCTTCCTGTAGTTCTCCCTGACACCCCTCTTGCACCAATTTGTGGTGTGTAATCCCAGTCCTCCAAGGCTGAGTGTGTATATGAATTTGCCACCAGTGGAGCTTTGAATAGGCGAGGATCTGTTTGCAAGATGAGGACTTTATTTTATCTGTAGTTGGTGTTTTCAAATAAATATCAATCAGTTTTCAGTATACAGCAATTTTGAATATACTGCAGGAATACAGTATCACTCAAACTGAAATAATATCACCACTGAAGCTTGTAAACTGTATTGTTAATTAGACCATGTGGATTTGATGGACTTTTTAAAGCTATTAAAATTTATGTGTTGGAGATTGAAATATTTAGTTCTCTTTCACATGTTTGACAGAATTGTGAATGGCATTTTAAATTTGTTTCTTACGGTTGAGCTGCTTTGAAATGTACCTAGGAGGAGAATCTTTATATTCTTCAATGATGTGGGTGCTATGTGCATGTTGAAAATACATACCTTTCTTTTTCAGTATGCTTTTACTATTTTTTTTCCTTTTTTATTTTTAATCAAGTAGTTTCGATGGCTGTCAGGAAAGTGGCTTGCCTTTTGAGTTGGTGTGTAAATTCAAAGGCACACTGAACAAAAGGTGAACAAAAAGAAAACAGTTCTCCTTTTAGCCAGGTTGTAAAATAGCTCTTTGGGGAGCAAAGGTGTAATTCCTGGCAAGTAACAGCATAAACTGATCCTCCCCTTACCTGATGTAAGTCTTGCAGATAAACACAAAACATGACTGTCTGTTAGAGAAGTTATTTCAAGCCCTGCGTGTGTTTGAAAAGTAAAGAAAATAATAACAAAAAAAAAACTCTGTACTTAATGATTTATAAAACCAATAATTTTGTTTTGTTTCTGATCTTCATTTACAGCACCAGCAACAAGTGGTGCAGGCGGTGGAGCGTGCCAAGCAAGTGACCATGGCAGAACTGAATGCAATCATTGGGGTATGTGGTCTTTCCATTTTAGCTCTAATAGCATTTGTAAATAGCTTTTTTTTCTCTCTTGTATGAACTCATTTTCATCAGGTGGGCAAAAGTTGCTGGCAGTAGTGAAGTTCAGTAGCTTGATCTTTGTAAAATGTAGTTACTACCTGAAGACTTCTGTTTGCACTGTGCTGAGAAAACTAATGGAGTGATTAATGTCTGTGTTGTATCCATTTCCTGAAGCTTGGTCTGAATCTGGTTTTTTGTTGTCCTTTTTGCTTCCTTGGCATGCCGTATGCCAGTCTGCTTCTGCAGCTGTGGTAACAGGTAGCTTTCATATGACACACTTGTGCTTTAGAAGGGTTTTTCACGTCACTACTGCCAGCATCTCTTTGGACAGCATCTGATGTGGCTCAGGACTGCAAACATTCACCACACTTTTCATTTTTACATGAAAAAATAGATGTTACTTAAAAAAAAAAAACCAAACCCATGAGCAAAAAAGAAAATAAACCAAAACAAAAACCAGACAGCCAGCCCAAATTAATGACAAAATGACTTGTCACCAGTGCACTCACAGGCGTGTCTGCTCCTACTCATCTCAGAACAAGGGTATATGGAGCCCCTGTTATGAAAGCTTTACATCCAGCCCCATTAGCGTGGTAGAGCAGTCCTGTGAGATTTTATGAGTGTGGGCAGCCACAGTGTTTACATTTTACAGCTGGAGAGGAAAGGCATAACAATGAAAGCCGTGACTGTTCACACTACATGAAATAAAGGTGAGAAGTCATAGCTTAATAGCACATTATTCACGTGTATAATTATGCAGCTGGTGCAAGCAGTTGTTTAAGTTATTCTAATGAAGACACTACAACTGTACTTCCCATCTTCTGCACCCTCCCAAATGCTTTTTCTTTTGTGTACAGATTATACATAAAAGTCTTTTTGCTTTTTTTATTCAGTGTATCAAACACACTTTGAAATGCTAATTATTCCATTTACTTTCATTAAAATTCAAATTGCTGAGTGAAGATGTGGATAAGGGTCGCCGAATAATCAATCCGAAGTGAAGATATTGCTTCAATTATGCCTCTGTCTTTTAGCAAGGAAATCAGGGCTCTCTGATCATTGCTGACGGTAGTGTAGAGCTGTGGTCTGATTTTAGCTTGGTTTTTAATAGGTTGTTTCTAACTCTGTGTTGTATCCCTTTGACCACAAGAAAACACTGGTAGTCAATTAGAAGATATAAATGGAAAAGAGTAACCTTTATTTCCTCTGAAGCGCCCATTAGAAAGATGGGGGGGGAATTGGAGCGAGTCATGTAGAATCATGAATAACATTTGTTGCACATCTTTTACGCTCCAGTGGAGAGAGTGGGAGATGAATAATTTCCCAATTAGTTTTCATTACCTAACAAAAATATTGCCTTCTATTAACATTCTTTGCATAAAGTAAGTAGCTAAATGTTAGCTTCTTTGTTAAAGAAGTTTGTATACGTGTGCTTACGTAGCGTGTGTATATTTGCACATCCCATTTTGTGTGTGTGTGTACACACTTGTGTATCAATACTTCAGAGTCTACTTGTGTTCATTTTTGCCATTCACCTTTGTAAATATTAGGTGACTGCAAAAAGCAGTTTGTTTTCTAGTAAGACTGTGTTGATTGATGTGATGTTATAGATGCTGGCTGTTGCAACGTTACTTAAGTTTATCATGCTTTCATGAACCACTAAACCACACAGAATAAATATAAGCAGGCTAGATACCTGTCTGGGAGCCTGGCATTAACTTTTGTTGATCTTCCACTACCAGACAGAAATAAATTTTCTGTTTTGTTTGTTGTTGTCTGAATTTATCTCTTCAAGTCAATTGAAATTCTGTGGCCTCAAATTTTCATAATGTCTGAGTTTGGTTTTGTGCATTAAAATTGGACAGCTCTCACCTCCCTCATAAGACTGATTTTTACCTTGCTGTACTGGCTTTTTTGACTCCTATTTTATATTGACTTAGGAAACACCCTATGGCTGTCACTTTAGTTTTAGAGAAACAGGAGCGATACAGACTGAAAACTGTGTTCATCATGTTTAAAGAGAAGTAATCTAGTCCAATCTTTAAGAAATATATTACCAAAAAAAAAAAAAAGTTAGGACAGCAACTTATAAAAAAAGCTGAAGTTCTGATTGCATGAATACATGTCTGCACTTAGATTTAAAGTCTGAAAATGTAACATGGGACTAAAAAAGGCTTTTCATACTTTGTAAAGTGAATACAAATAAAAATAAATTTACATAATTAGAAATCATTGCTTTTCTGTATCTCTAATTATGTTGTGTTATATTATTTTACTGGTTGATAAGTCTGATAGAGTTTGTGTTAACACTGTGGTATTTTACAAACTTCTGAAGTTGTTTGCTCTTTAGAGTTTTTAAAAATGTGTCTTTAGTTACCCATTGAACCGTGCATCAGAGAAAGACAGAAGAGCGTTTGGTGTTTTGAAGTGCACCTGTGTATTAAGCTGCTTCTAGCTTTGGGAGGCCCAATTCAGTTCACCTCACTCATACTAAACCCCATTTGGTTCCAACAGGGGATCCCTGGGTTTGAGTTTAAAATGGATTTTACCAGAATGGAGAAAGGCACAAGAAAAGAATTGAATGTGCACGAATCATGTCTCTCCTTGTGTTTCACATGTATATGTTTTTGTGTGAATGTGCTCCGATTTAATGGAATCTGATGGAGCACCTTTTAACTTTGCAATATTATTCTGTCTTTATTGGTAAATGAATGAAATCACTGATCCATGCAGTTTAAATGCAAAATACTGAAGTGAGCCTGGAACCCCGAGAGACTGCTTGTTCTCCTGACAATAAAGTAGTTGTGTTTAATGGAATGAAACACAGTTATAATGACTTCTTTCACAGGTCATGTTCAGTTTAAAACTGTTGATGGGCTGAAACAAGTTAAATATCATCTATCTTCTTCTAGAGAGATCCAGGAAGAAAAAATATACCAAAATTAAGCATCATAAGCGTGCTGCAGGTGGACTTTAAATCTGCAGGGATCCAGACTCTGCACCTGGTTTTGCCATGGACACTATTGTACAGAGTCCTTGCTCAGAGCAATTTGTATGGCACATCCAGGGCTCCTTTCCAGGTTGGGCATATTGGGATGAGCAGTGTGATGTTATCTACTTGGTCTTGTAATGTGTCATAACTGCCATGTTTTTAAAATTAGAATCTGCAAGATCGCATTGTTGGAACAACACACAAACTGTAGTCTTAAATCAGTAAGATGATCTAATTAGGAGTGATGTTTTCATTTCCTGTATTACTAAATTGAGTTGTCTAACTGTCTAAAAATGTTTTTGTTTTGGTTTGGGTTTTTTGTTTTGGTTTGGTTTTTTTAAACCATTATACTATATAATCAGAGCATGCTGTGTGAATGTGGTTACATTTTAATAAGGGAACCAGGGAATTAACTTGTAACTTTATAAGAATTTTTGTCAGTGTTTCCCCCCCATCCCCATTTAAAATAGTCTGTTTTTTACTGCAGTTAGGTAGTGAGGAAGAAATAGCGGCTACTGCTTGTGTCTCTGTTTATCACATGGAAAGAGATAAATGTACCAAAACCTTAAGAACAAGCATGTGATGGTGTTCAAAGAAAATGCAGTTTAGCACAAGAAATGCTGAACCTCAATTTTTAGCAGTGACATTTTAATGATAGGAAGCCTGCAAAATTATTTGCCATCAATTGTGAAGGCAATAACAAGCCTTGGTGGTTTTTCACACCCTCTGTGTTAAGTGCTTTCAGAATGACAGCGTAAACTGTGTTGGAGAACTCCAAGGAAGTAAAACTGATTAAAATGTTCATGCTTGAATGGTGCTGATGGAAGAGTTCATTTGGACTTTCTCTACCTCCTGTGGCTCAAGCTGAAATATTAAAATTCAGTGGATTTAAATCTCTCTCCCCTCAGCTCAGAAAAAAAACATTACATTTTAATAGGTTTTAAACTCATAATTCACTGGTTTGGAGCAGCACTATTAAATCTATTTAAATATTACTTGTATTGCTGAGGAAATTATTTAAATTATTTTTCCTTTGCCATTGTATACATCTGAGTGAAAAAATGGCTTTTGTTTAATTTCTAAGCATTTTGTTTTATTATGTCACTTCTTTAAAAAATAAGCAAATGGCAGTTACTGGAAGAAAGGACTCTTGTATTGTCACACATGATCATCACGCTATAAAGTTCCTTCTTAAATACACTGCTTGTCTCAATTTCTGCCATGTGTTTGAAGGTGAGGAGCTTGTTAGACCCATCTTGAAAGCTGCATTGTTTTTGATTGCTTTTAAGCGAGTGGTTCATTTTACAGTTGTGGATGACAACTCCTGCTTAAGAAATACCAGTGTGCCATCACAGGTGAGGAAACCTTTGGAGGCGGTGCGATACAGATATAAGCGCACAAGTTGTCATAAAAGCTTAGCACTAGTACATGCTGTTGCTGGCATGGCACCAGTGGTCCAGGGCTCCTGCTGCCAAACGCTGAGGTGCTTTTTTGCCTTGGTGTGTAACGTGCAGAATCATCTCCCAGTCCTCACAGGGGGTGGGTTAGGGTTTTGGTTGAGCCAGTATAGCTGAGGGGAAATGTTTTGATTCCAGTTTGCATGGCAAAGTTATTCTTGCCAAGTGTGTCCCTTCAAAAATGGGAGCTTCAATGAGTATGTGGAAGGTAGTAGAATAAGCAAGTGTGTGTAGCTCAGGGGTAACAGTTACTCATCTCTCCAGCCTTTCTGTATTACATGTTCAAAGGCTTATTTAGCTGTGATTAAAGCTTAAATGCTGTAAACCAGGTTGGTCACCTACTGTATGTTGTACACAGATTGTAACAGCAGGAAAGTGGCAGACAGGGTTGACTTAGTGGGTATGTGTTTTGAGTTGGTTTTTTTTTTTTTGTGTAGCCTAAAAAGATGTTGAAATTCGTTCCTTCCCATTTAATTGCTCTTGTTTGCTGTTTGTATATTGAGGATGTGTGATCCTAAGGTCCAGCAAATCTTCTGATGCTGCCTGTTGCCTCAAATTGAATTGCAGAAGAAATTATGCAAGGCTTTTCAGTGAGTGCCTTTTGGGTTTGAATTATTCATCTGAAATCTGGCTAGGTTAAAGACACCTTGTTCTTTGGGAGGAAAGATGTGTTTTCTAGGGATTTTTCTTCTCCTGCTATTCCTGGGTGTCAGCTTCAGAGGGAACCTTGTAGGTGAGGCCTAATTTAAATAAATCTCTTCCATATGCAGCATCAAGCTGAAAACAAGGTACAGGATCATCTTTTCTGGTATTTTTGAGGGAATCTGAATGAAAATAATTCCAGGTTCCATATTTACTGGAAAAAAAAGAACAAAAAAAAAAGCTCTGAGGATGGATTTTAAATACTGTTGCTACAGTTGGAATGAGGTGCCACTGTTTTCCTCTTTTTCACTTATTTTCAGTAGCCGTGGTAGCTACTGAATTTGTATTGGTCTATCACTATATGAGCAGTCAGTAACATTGCAGTGTGAAGTGCAGACCACTTTATTACATCTCACTGCCAATATGCTGATGCCAGAGGCCCTGCTCGTTATGCTTAAGTAAGTGCGCATGACATGAGGGTTATGGCTCATGTACTGTATGTGATCAGGCAGTTAAGCTGACTTCTGCCTCCATGTTTCTCAAGGTTTTCCAATTCGTAGCACTAAAGCTGTATGACCACTTTATCTTTTTTTGAATAACGATTAATCAGTGCAGATAGGAGAGGTCCTAATGAGAATTTTCATGTTTTGCAGCATGAATATATGCAATATTTTATTTATGACTTCTTTTTGTATGCTGTCACTAAACACACAGTAGAAAGGAGAAAACACTGTTGCCAGGGTGGTCTGTACTCAAGTGTATGGAAGCTCTCTCTAACCAAACAGATTTACCATACTCCCATCAGATTCCTGGTCCATTATATGCTATATATTACCTTAAGTGATGGCCCTATACCAGTGCTTCGGGAAAGAAGAAAAGGTGTTTAAAGGATATGTTTGGTTTTGACGTATTGTGAAGGCAGGGGGTTCCTAAAAATCCTTCATTGTGAAATCAGCATTGTTCATATAATCAGTGTACATGTACAGTCCATATAAATATGTACCCTTGCTGAACAGTGTAACCTCACTAAAGCAAGGGGTTTAGTGCTTAGCCGGGATCGACACTAAAGTACTGCACAGGGAAGGCATTACGGTGCTCTGGATGAGGCCAGAGCTGCACCAGAAATGGCAGTCTTTAAAGATGTCGAAAGACAAAGAAAGAATGGATCAATCCAGGCAACCCAAGCAAAGGCAATTTGCTGAAATCCAATGCAGTGTGTGTTTGCATGTTGTAAGCATGATGAAACGTCATATTAGCACTTACAGAGTTATGGAGCCTATGCTTCTCAGTAATTGCTATCCAGAAATTTGACTTGCTAAGAATTGGCTTTAAAAAATGCATTAAAGAAGTGCATGTGTGGCGTGCATAACATGCATCTGTTTTATGCTAAGACTGCATGGCTCTTAGACTATAATGTGAGGAAGCTTAGAAGTAAATTACAGCTGCCACATTAAAAGCTCTGGTGATAAAATTGCTTATAAATTTAGCAACGTGGGTCTCTGTGACCAGTGGTGTTGCTTAAGTTTTCTTCTAGCTTTTATTGTTTGATTCATTATACATCTCAGATAGTACTTTTTCCACTTTCCAGACATGTTTATGTAGCCCAGGGTTTCAGAAACTTTTTCATGTGAGGACCATGAAAAAGATTATTTGGGACTCTGCTGGGAAAAGTATAGGCGTCACTCTTCATTTTCTAGTTCTAAGGAAAAGGACCAAGATTCGAGCAGACACAAGAGGGACACCATTTTCCTACTGTCAGTCCATAGGAGAGAAAATCTCTTCCTAGTGTCTGTGGGTAGGATGTGTGGAACACCTGGTTAATACAGTACTTCAACCACTGTGTACATAGCTAGCCAAAAGCTGATTTTTGCCATCTATTCGTCTGTAACAGAAGACACCCAGTTGCTGCCATCCTTATTCTTTTCTCTGCATTTGTTCGTGTGAAATGGTTTTGAAGAGTGTGTATGGCACATTTCACGCCAGTGGTGCTTGGTATGGTAAGACATTGAGCTTTACTGGCATTTGGTGCTTTCTGCCTTCTCTCGCAGGAGATGTGGATTTTCTTTTCCTTAGCTAGCAATTTATGGGAGAGAAGGAAGAAGAAGGGAGCTTAAGTGTCATGATTTATGCAAGAGTTTCTGCCCTTTATTAAGTGATAATAGAAAGTGATTTTAAAAAGCCTAATTTTTTCTCCATCCTCCTCCAGAGTGAAACTGAGGTGGAGAGGAGTCCTGTGAGCAGAAGGAACTACTGAACTCCAGGATTCTGGAGGCAGGTGCACTTGGCCTTTTGTAAGGAACTAGGTTTTCCCGTTATTAAAATGCTGACCTTTTTACCACAAATCTTGTATTTGCCAGTGGGTTGTATTAATTTTTTGTTACTTTTGTTCTCTTTTTATGCTGCTTCACTGAATAAAGAGAAGTCATAAGGGGGTAAGGGAAGACAAATTGTGAAACATGTATCCTGACAGATAGATGTTCCTATATGTATGACTAAGAACGGAAATGTGCTCTGCATATATTGCCTTTCATCTCACAGTATGATTCGGGAGATGACTTTTTGTTCCTAGATCACTTAAAAGATCTGTGAGGCAATTTGTAGAGATATGGTTCTGATAGTTTCTTTTGTTATTTATGTAGGAGTTATAAATGCTTCCCTTCTGATTAATGACAGCTGTTGATTTTTTTCTTTCCCACCATAGTTTTCTCAGTGGAGCTTGCTTTCCTCCTGTAAATCTGCATCCACAAAGGCAGAAATCACTGTTCTCAGAGAGTAAGAAGCTTGGCATTTACTTTTCTTTTATTTTTAATTTTTTTTTTTTTTTTAATTATTATCATTACTTGTCTCCTTATTTTATCTCCTCTTTATTGTTTTTCATTCTTTTCCCTTGATTTTGTCGAAGCTTGTGCATTCATTCCCCTTTGTGAACAGAAACAGTGTGTTTTCCAGGAGATCAGCTGTGTCTGAGTGTTTAGAATTCTTACCAGTCTCTAATACCTTTCTTTCATACTAGGCATGTTCATTTGCAAAATGATCACTTTCCCTTAAAGGATTAAGGATAGTATGTAGCTCCACCCTACATCTGTACCACGGTCTCTTTATGGAAGCTTACCATATGCTATATATGCATATAGCTCCAGGACCATTCCACTGAAGGAACTGCTGCATGATTCTGATTCTTTGTACGCTCTTTTGCTGTGTTTTATCTTAACATCAGAAAAAAAAAAAAAAGCACTTCTGTAATGGTAAGCCAGCAGAGACAGAAATGTACAAAGGAAGTACATACAGTGCTTATCATGTCAGGAGTGCGAGTAGGCATGATAGGTAATGATGCATACCATCCCAGGCACACTCAGAACTGCGTGTGCCAAAGGACTTCCTTTTCTTGCTGGTCTCTAAACCATTGTCATTGATACTTTGTACTGTCGAGCTTTTGGTTGTATGTCTTTATTTCCTCTTCATCTTGATTCCTGTTTTGTCCATATGCTATCTTACTAAGGGTTCACTCTGAGCAATTCATCACTTAATCTAACAAATTTCAAACAAACAATGAAGTTATTTTATCCAGATTTTTTAAGATCTCTCAGCACTGGAGGTGTGGGTAGTGCATGCATGTATATAAAGTAATTTTGAGACATTAGTTTGATAACATGGCTTCAGGTTAGAGAAGAATGTTTGAATTGTTTAGATAATGCCTGAATGTCTTCAGGTTAAAGGAGTATGTTCAGGTTGTTTGGATAATGCCTACGAGTTTTCAGGGTCTGCAAAAGGAAAAGTGGTAGATTACTGTGACACAGAGCTGCTTGGAAAGTATCCAGTAAAAACTTGAACCTTTTCCAGGAAAACAGGCTTTCAATGTGCTGACTATAACAAGAGAGCATTTGAAGCTAATTTGTTAGTGGGTTTATTATCGCACTTTACTTTAAATTTGATCTCTTAAGGTGTGTTGGGAAAAGAATTAAGCTAAGCATCAATATTTAGAATTGCAGTTGTAAAAATTGGTGATTCTCAGAAAAGAAGCTTTCGCAAAGCCTTTTTGCCCATTTGTTTGGACATGGCTTTGGAGTTGTTTTACTCCTTAATGTAGGCTGTTTAGGAGAATATACAGAAAATTAGAAAAACCTAACAGATTAGTAGCAACCAGCTGTTATCTTGACTTGACATGTGTCAATATATCTTGAAAGTTTTACTTCAGTCTTTACTACTGAACTGATTTAAATAGCCATTGTCCTAAACTTACTACCAAAAAGGATTCAGTCTTCTTGTTTGACTCCTTTCTGATTGCTGTGTTCGCCCTTGCTCTTACATTTTTGTGTGTTGGATGTTTCTTAAAAACACTGCAGTCTGTTTTACAATTCTGTAGGGCATATTTCTTGGTAGCTAACTGATGCTGGTTTTATTTTTAAATAGTTCTGCAAAATGTACAACATAGTAAAGCCTGCTGTACTGCCTTTGCAAGTTTTCACCTATTATGCATTGATGCTGAAAATGTATGCTTGTCCTTATGCATACTGTAGTCAACTGTGATGGGATTGTCTAAAGTTAACCACATGCTAACAGTTCATAAATAACATGACTAAGGATGACAAATTAAAGAGGAGATGGAGGAGTGGGAAGTGAAAGCATTACAGCAACATCAAAAAAAAAATTATGTGGTTACTCAGCTGGCTCATTTTCAGGCTTTGCTTGCAAGTTTTTAAATTGTGTCAGATTTTATGATCTAAATTCATGGTATAGGCAGAAACAAATGTAAACTTTCTTCCATGGTAGAATATTTCTGTGTTTAGAATATCTGTCAGTTGTCTTACTCCTCCATATCTTCAGGATTTTGGTGACTAGAGGCGTCCACTTTTCTTTAATCACTTTGTAGTACTAAGGTGATGCCCAGTTGGTTAAGGAATTGTCTGCATTTTTGTAACTTCTGCTGTAACCAAGTGGCTGGTGACACACATGGGCAGTGGAAAAGCAAAACCAAACTGTGAATGCAGTGAGTATTTGAATATAGTAATAGAATCATAGAATAGTTAGGGTTGGAAAGGGCCTTAAGAGCATCTAGTTCCAACCCCCCTGCCAGGGGCAGGGACACCTCCCACTAAACCATGCCACCCAAGGCTATGTCAAACCCAGCCTTGAACACCGCCAATAGGTATCAGAGGTTTGGAAAAGGCTGTTAGAGATGCTGTATCACTTTGTCTGTACCTTCTTGTGTATGCCTGTTAGCAAACAGTGCTTAATTATGCGATCATGTACTTTTTTTTTTTTTCCTTTTTGCTCTATCATATTTTGAGTGTAAAAGTCTGCCCAGTGTTTGACTTGAATTTTGCCATTTGTGTTTTCGGACCAGTGCCTCCCTTTTGCCATACAGCATTGCTCATTGTGTTGGAGGAACTCATAGTCCTTTCCTGTACCAATTCCACCATCCTCCCCTTGTTGAATTTTTAGTCCCACACCAGTCTAATAACATGCACAACGCTACCCATATCAGTGTGGCACAGGCATTCAGGGCTATATACTGGAATTTTGAGTGTGAGTTTAGATTTGCTAAACAGTCTGTTTCTCATAGTGAAGTGTTTTCTTTGTGCCATTACAATGTGACCAAATTTCTGCTGTACCAGTGAATGAACCCTTCGTGACTGTGGGGGTCATGTTCCATGTTCTTTTCAGATTCCATGTTCTCATCATTTTCCATGAAAGAGCTTGGCCTCTTTAGAAAAGCTGTCCATGGCAGGAAGGTTGTGTTTTGTTTTGGTTTGTTTGTTTGTTTGTTTGTTTGTTTGTTTTCCTCCTACTCCCTCTAGTTATTTTCAGAGCTCTCTACAATTCAACTTGCAGTGAAAACACATTGGTTCTTGGCCAGAAGGGACTGGGCCAGCCATGCTGTTCAGAGTGTTCTCAAGCCTCTACACACTGAGGTTTCTTTACCCATACTACTCTTAGTGCCCGTATTTTGCCTGGGAGGCATTAATGTTGTTGAGTACATCCAAAGTGCTCTCAGATGTGCTATGTAGAGATGTTCCTAACAAACACCTGTAAAAAAGAGGATTGCATTTATAGTGCAGTTCTCTTCAAGCTCTTTAGAAACCATCCTGCATTGACAGAGGAGGTCATATAATGCAAATTGGGTAGGTCAGTAGGGAGATACGTGTGAATTGTACAGTGAGTGAACTCAGTGTGACAGTGAACTATCAGTGAGTATACCTGGTATACTTTTGTCAACAGTGTAATTAGTTAACAAGGGGAAAGCTCTGTCACTATTGATATGCTTGGGCTCTTCTCAAAGCCTTTGCTTTCACAAGCAGATTCAGGCAGACATCTTTTTGCAGTGGTTTATAGCACATTCTGTAACAGAAACAGGAAATTCCTGTTTTAAAATGAGACTCCAGAACACAGATTATTTTGTCCATTCCTTTCTTTCACTTGCTGTCCTCCTTCCCCAAATCAGGCATGCCAGATTGTTCCCTTGCTGCAAGGCAGCCGCATTCCAACCCTGAAGCTAAACAATACACTGTTGGCTCTCGCTTCATGTTCTTGTAGTTAATTAAAAAATCAGAGAAATGAAGCATCTTCCATGAAAGCATCGAGCAAGCAAAATGTGCTTGATACGTTGTACGAGAAGGAGCACCTGCTGGAATGACATGGGATCGCAAGCAGGGAATGGATTGAGGTGAAAAGGATTCTACCTGGAAAAGTATTCCAGTTTTCTATTTTTTTTTGTTGTCTGTTTTCCATTTGCCGCCCCTCCTCCCTTTCTTTTTGAGTTTTTTCACCCTCACCTTCCGTTTGGTTCATTCCCCTCCTTTCCCTGGTTCTGATCCGGGTCAGATGATTTGTTCATGCCACCACCAGTCTGATTCTGCTGCCTGGCTTGTATTTCCAAGAGTAAGAGAATGATCTGCATTTTCACAAGGGGTTGTTGAGGGAGGCGGGTGTGCAGTGTGCCGCATGAATTACCTAGCATGCTCAGTGTGACTCTCAATCTTACTTTCAGCTCACCATTACATAAAGGTTCTTGCTAGGAAGGGGAGGGGAAAAGCAAGTGAACAGCGTATTGTCTCTTGATTGAGTAAAGAGCTGGTTTGCAAGGTGGAAAGTGAATTTAGGTTCAAATGAAAACCAAACAAAAGTAGGACTTGAATCTTGTCAATTAGGAATTTAAAATGGATTTTTTTATGCAAACCAAGTTAAGGTTTTTTTTTCTTCTTCTTCCAAAGTCCTGTATGCAGACATGCAGGGAGGAGAGAACAATCCTAGAGGAC
The DNA here is from genome assembly GCA_028858755.1 of Ara ararauna. Lineage (NCBI taxonomy): Eukaryota > Metazoa > Chordata > Aves > Psittaciformes > Psittacidae > Ara > Ara ararauna. Next base: position 28,740,305 of record CM054410.1, read on the forward strand.
TTCTGATTCAGTTTACCCTGAGTCTTGAGCAGTGACTACTTGAAAACAAAAAGGAAATTTCAGAGCTAATCTAGTTACTGTATGAACACAGATTAGTTGAACAGTTAGTGAGCAACCCTTAGACCTGAACAGATCTCTCCTGGGGTATATTTAGCGTAACTTCTTTCACCCATTCGCTTTTGTTTTCCCTGCCTTTCCTGTGAGTAGCAACAAACAATCTATCTACCCCACAATGGTTAGTATAGCACAGAGCTTGATGCAGCCCTGGCTGAGGTCAAGCACTCCAATTCGAACCTCTCAAGGGCTTTCTGTATGTGTTGCCAGTGTACTGGTAAAAATGACTTTAAACTCTTGTCAGCGCGGTTACTGGTGCATGCATCACAGTCCCACTCAAATAAACCTGTCACAACACAGAGTCAGCAGCTAGAGAAGAGTATGAGGGCAGGCCTCTAGCTTTTCATTCGAGCATCACTAAACGTGCACCGAGTGCCCAATTATTTCAGCATTATTGAGCAAGCCTACAGGAAGACCCAAGCCTTGCTACATTAGATTTTCTTTAGTAATTTGCTGAAGTACCACTGAGGACACTTAAAGGGCTTAAAACGGTGGCTGCAACCAGTTTCCTTTTCTGGATTGTTAATTCAGGTTTTCTCTTTCAAATTAACTCTCACTGCATGCTGTGCAGTAGCGCTGGGAGAACTGTTTAACACTAATTTTCTCAATTTTCAGGTTTTTTTTTTTCTTCATTATTTAACTGCTTTTATATAGTTACATATGTTTTGATTAGACGTGTATGTGGTGCGCTTCAGATAGGAAGAGTAAAATGTAATAGCTCTGTCAGAGAAATAAAAATTTCACCAAAACTGTAAAATGCCTTTCCTTTATTCCTTCTTTTTGTTGTTGTTGTTGTTCCTTTTATTCATACTGAAGTTTACTGGTTGTGTTGTGTCCAAGCATATGGGCAGTTTTAAAATGCCAGGATGTTGGTGGGTGGGCTGATGCCAACCTGATGAAGTTTAACCATGACAAGTGCAAGGTCCTACACCTGGGTCAGAGCAATCGCAGGCACAGCTACAGGTTGGGCAGAGAAGGGATTCAGAGCAGCCCTATGGATAAGGACTTGGGGGTGTTGGTTGATGAAAAAATGAACGTGAGCTGGCTTCAGTGTGCACTCGCAGCCCAGAAAGCCAACCGTATCCTGGGCTGCATCAAAAGGACCGTGAACAGCAGGTCGAGGGAGGTGATGCTGCCCCTCTACTCTGCTCTTGTGAGACCCCACTTGGAGTACTGCAGTTCTGGTGTCCTCAACATAAAAAGGAGATGGAACTGTTGGAACAAGTCCAGAGGAGGGCCATGAGGATGATCAGGGGACTGGAGCACCTCCCGTATGAAGATAGGCTGAGAAAGTTGGGGCTGTTGAGCCTGGAGAAGAGAAGGCTGCATGAAGACCTCATAGCAGCCTTCCAGTATCTGAAGGGGGCCTATAGGGATGCTGGGGAGGGACTCTCCATGAGGAACTGTAGTGAGAGGACAAGGGGTAACAGGTTCAAAGTTAAACAGGAGAAGTTTAGACTGGATATGAGGAAGAAATTCTTTACTGTAAGGGTGGTGAGGCACTGGAATGGGTTGCCCTGGGAAGTTGTGAATGCTCCATCGCTGTGTTCAAAGCTGGGTTGGACATAGCCTTGGGTGGCATGGTTTAGCAGGAGGTGTCCCTGCCCCTGGCAGGGGGATTGGAACTAGATGATCTTAAGGTCCTTTCCAACCCTAACTATTCTATGATTCCGTGATACCTGGATCAATCAGCTGCATCTATTGATCTGATCCATCGTGCTTGATGTACTCCTGTACAATTGGACAGCCCCCAGCTCTCCGAACAAATTCAATATCTGTGTTTCCTTTTTCACAGCAGCAACAGCTCCAGGCCCAGCATTTGTCACATGGACATGGTCTTCCTGTGCCACTCACTCCGCACCCCTCAGGCTTGCAGCCTCCCGCCATCCCACCCATTGGCAGCAGTGCTGGTCTTCTGGCACTGTCCAGTGCGCTGGGGGGGCAGTCACACCTCCCAATTAAAGATGAGAAGAAGCACCATGATAACGATCACCAAAGAGGTGGGCATTGCCACTTGAGTGTGTGCTTTCATCCGTTCCTCTTTGCTTCTTTTTTTTTAATTTAAACTTTCCTCTTAAAAAAAATGAAGAAAACAAAAAAATGGGGATGGGGGGGTGTAAAAAAACCCCTAGTTTTCACAAAAATTCACAAGCTAATTATGTCAGTATTTATTACTTAGTAGTTGCCAGAAATTATGTTCAAATGCTGGAAATCCCGTTTTATAAATGTGGCTGTACAGTATTAATAATTACCTGTACAGAAAAGTTACCATCTGTGCAATTTATTATTTAAGAGACATCAGGATTCTTCCTTCCAAGTATGATAAATGTATAATTTTATGTAAACTAACTAGTGCTGTTCTCTTTCTCTTTGCCACCGCCTCCTTCCCTCCTCGTGCACGGGGGCTGCTCTGCATGCAGACAGAGACTCCATCAAGGTAGGACTCCATTTCATAGGTGAAGGAGGCGGCTCAGAAGAGCAGCACACCGCCGTTTTCTGAAGCATGGCCCAGGGTGGTGGAAAAAGTCACAAAGTGAAACTGGGTTGTGATGCTCGTGTTTAGTAGCAGAGCCCTGCATAGTCTGTCGCACTTAGATAGTGGCAGGTAGTGGGGCAGCTGGGATTCTAGGCAATTTGCTGGAACAGCACTAGGGGGCTATTCCTGAATATAACGAAAGGGCTGCGCAGGGTCTCTACAAAATCTTCTGAGATAAAAAGAATTAGCCAGTAGTTTTGAGTCATTTGGAGGCTGTAAACTGTAATTCTCATACATCCTTATGATGCAGTTGTGGAAGGAGAGTTCTGTTGCTCACATGGGAGCGGCGGGGTGCTGCCTGCCTGCTGTCCTTGCCAAAGCAGCTGAGAGGAGAGAGCTACTGTTCTGTGGACTGACAAAGGTGGTACTTGTGCTGAGAATTCTGCCTTCCTTTTCCAGGAATTAATTTTCAGGTTCTGAATGACTCTGCAGCGTATGTGTGTGCACCATCCTGTGCATGGTAGTATTATAAGTAGTTTTAATACACACCTTGCTGCTCACGTAGTTTTGAGCATTCAGTGATGCATGCGACTACAATTCAACATGTGTGCCTGGATGCTTGTACCTACTGGATAGCCACCAGAGCCTCTCAGAGGCTCCTATGATTTTAATGCTGGAAGTGGGGAGGTGCATCTTGGCCCTGCCCTCTCATGGATTAGTCTGCTTTCCTCAGTGCCGCTGGCAGTTTGCTAGCTCACAGAAGACCCAGTCGTTGCCACTTACACAGTTACATTCCCAGGTCTGGATAGCTGGATGTAGTTACAGAGTAGAGCATGAGTGGCTTACCCAATTTTCAGGACCCTTTTTAGGTGATGGTCAGTGTGAAATGAAAGATAAGTTTCCCTTACAAAGGGCAAGACCAGTGCCCACCTTACTGAGAACTTGTAACATATTTGTCAAGTTTTTCATGGTGTTTTTTTCAGGAAGAGGTAGAAGAGGTGTTCACAACATGAGTCTTGGGTGCATTTGACAAGATTACCCAGAACTTGCCAGTCAGATGTTAACTGGTGTGTCCTCTACAGCTCTGGGAGGAGCATGGTGCTGGACACAGGCTTTGCCCCAACCAGGTACCTGTCTGGCTGGCACTGCCACACAAGGGGCCGTGCTTTTGCTTCTCCCTCAGTTCCAGGTGGGAATGTGCCCCACAGCCTTCCCCAGCATGCCCATTCTGCCACTGGCAGCTCTGCCATGTCCCAGCCAAGTGCAACTGAGCTGATGGTTGTCAGTTTTGCTATTACCCACAGGGTTCTGCATAACAACCAGGAGCTGACAGGAGCTGTCAGGTTTTACTGTGAGCAGCAGAGGCACTGAAGCTGTCTATCTACTGACATAAGACAGCAGCACATCAGATTTCACTTCAGCTTCCTTGTCATGAGGGCTAGAAACTGGGATTATTGCTTTATGTGGCAAGGCCGGGTGCAGATTAATGATGATTTCCCTAGAACACCCTCTGTTCACTGTGAAACAGATAGGTTTAGTCCATTCCCTTTTTTTCCCTGCACTCAAACATGCAAGCACAAGTAAGGCAGATAACTAAATGTGGGAATACAAACCCACCTGGTTTCTTTAGCATGTTTTCATACCTGTACAGTTGGAACCACGAGCATTTTACTCAAGAAGGTGTATGAGGAGAACTGCTCTAGTATATGTTGATCGAGTTTTCTAATCAAAATTTGCTAGTCATGTTTCTGTAACGCCTGTGGGATGTTGGGGTGTTTATGCTGGCATGGGTATTATATGCAGTATTTATACCAAAAAGGTTGATTTTGTCTGGGAATGATTAAAAGGCGCTGTTATTCATACGTCTTCCAGAGGGAGAGGAGAGCGTCACTGCTTTGTGCCAATTTACTTCAAAATGATAAGTAGATGTTTGTCTTGCACGGTGTTCAGAATGTGAGTTGGTTTGTATGTCAGCATTATGGGGCATGCTGCCAGCTTTGCAAGGTGAAATAGTTTGCTAATTTCCTTAAATGTTTTCAATGATGCCCAGAGTAGCAGTTAGTCGCTTGTTCAATCGATCTGTCCTCCCTTAAGTGGTTCCTGGTTAAGAGAGGCTTTTTATGATTGTTGGGTCTTTGACTTGAAATGGTTTTTGTCAGCCAGAACGTGCCAGTTGCTAGCAGCTGGAGTCTGTGTGCTTGTATGAAATAATTTATTCATGCAGGATAATGCTCCTTAACATTTAACAGGTAATGAACGTGACATAAATTTTCTTCTTGCTTTTAATTTTTCCCTTTCCTCTTCCAATGTGCAAACAGGCAGCTTTGGTACTCTAAATAGTAAGTAATTTTTGGCCATCTGTCAAAAGGAAATTTCAATACAAATTTAAATTAATGGTGCCTGAAATTTTTTATACCTCCTCTAAAAGCCTCTAATGTGCAGAAAATTCTGAGTCTGCTGTAGTAATTAGTGTAGCATGTAATGAGGATATGGGCAATGTTATACAGCCCCAGTGTAACGTTTTGATATGGTAGCAAAATTTTGATTTATAGAAGGTTGTGCCTGGGTTTAATTGTGAGAGACACTTTAAAGTGTTTTCTTGCTGATACAGATTATTAAGCAGGGCAGATTTTAGAATAGCTCATAAAGTGTAAATTTACGCTTTAGTGTGCTATCAAGATGACGAAGATACCCTACCCATTTCCACAAAGAAAGGAGTTTGGCTGAAGTGTCCCACTTCTTACCCCTGCTTCTGGTGCTTTGGATTTCCTGGGTAGTTGTCTTTGTGAAACTTGCTGTCTTTTCACTGTGCTGGTCTTGATCCTCCTCCTGGTTCTGGACAGGGAAAAAGAGAATTTGCCTCACTCTTCTAAACGTGTTGTTTTCTGCCTGGTAAGCCAGACTAGGCTCACATCCTTCCAAACACCTCCCTGGAGTAGCGAGTACTTCACGGCTGAAGCCGAGTAGTCACCTTACAGATAATGCAAGTTTGTCCAGGAGCTATTCGTAAATAATAGATCAGCATCAGCACAGCAAGCTCCATGAAGAGGGGCTTTGGGAAGTCTTTGATTTTGTCTTGGATTCAATCCTCCAAATCCTTTGCAAAGTTCGAAGTGTGGGAAAACTCTAGACACGGTAAACTGGGTCATGGGAGCACTCTTTGTGCAGTGGCAAGGCTGCAGAGCAGACAAAGGAAAAGGAAGGGTGGCAAGTGCAGGGCTGTGCTCAGAGTGCAACCCTGGCTTAAGGGCTGTGAGGGGAGTATAATGTGTTTAGACAAGAGAGACAAACAGCTCTGCAGTTAACCGAACAGCTTTTCACAGGGGACTTGGGGTGTCCCCTTTTCAAAGCGGTAAAACTTCTCTGTCTAGAACGAAAAAAAAAGGTATTATTCTGCAGTGGATTCTTGCTCACTAATTGCACCCTGCAAGGATTTTTCTTCCTCCTGCAAGAACTGCCGGCGCAGGAGGCATGTCGTTCTTCCCAGCCCTGGCACCCTCTCTCAGACAGATGTGGCAGAAGTTTCTCTGGTCCCTAACAAAGTGCCTTCTGTAAAGCATACCTTGTGAAGAAGCTGAAGAACCATTTTGTGTGCAAAAGCACCACCTGGCAGAAAGTAGCCTTAGTGCTCGCGGTCGCTTCCCACGGCTCTCACTGCAGCAGCTGCAGTGAAGGAGCCTCCAGATGTCTGCCCAGGGTAGCCAGGATGATCCTGAGTGAGTTATTGAAAAATTTTGTGAATTGCTGCCACGTGTGCAGGATTCAGCTCATGTAACCTTTTTACCTCATCTGTTGTTAATCCAGATCTGTGTTCTTTATACTATTGGAGTGTTGCCTTTGTTTGTGTTTTTCGTGTGAATTGTATATGATATGTGGAAGGAGACCTTGCTCATAGTAAGACTTGCCTACACCGTGAGGATTGTTAATTTGATGCTGGGGTTACTGTTTCAGCAGCAGCAAGTGCCAGTAGTAAAAAAATGAGGCCTTGTGGCAGGAATAAAATAACCTGTTTGAGATTCCTCTGGGGGAAAAAAAATGTGTAAAGGTTCTGAAATAAGACATCAAATGCAGTTTTGTGGTGAATTTAGGTCCAACATGCTAGTGAGAAATCTGTCAGGAAAAATTCAAGGGGGTTTAGCAATAAGATTACTTTTGCCTTAATCTTTGTGAAAGTTAGTAGTTACACGTGGCAGATACAGGGAAAGTGGACATGTGTGATTCCCATATTCCATTTACATTTCTGGTGGCAGGTGCTCCAGCTCTTCTCAATTTAGCTGCTTGAGCTGCTAGCCGCTACTGTTTCTAGACCTCTGTTCATTTGGTATGTAAGTAAGAGTAAGCAGCTTACTCCTGCAGCTGTAATTTGATACTTAAATTAAAAGTAGGAGTGTAATGCTTCTGAAAAGAGCAAGGTAGTTTGAAATCAAAATGCCCAACATCTAAGACTGGGGTATTACCAAATGTGGTTACATTGCTGAGACTTTATTCTTCTCCTGGTAGAGGAACACCACATAAGCTCCAGTGGTCTACTGCTGTGGACTTTATCTTAATTGTCAGCTTTCTTTTAAATGAGACTTCCTCCAGTGTCATGAGTGTCCCACCAAATGTGTGCATTCAGTGTGTATTAAACAAGCCAAGGAAACATAGTTACTTGTTACACTCCTTAAGAAATTTACAAAATTTATTTCATTTTATTACTTTGCCACTGTAATAACATTCAGCTGAAAAGCACTTCACAGACTTGTTAAAATTCAGACGTTTCACCCTCGTGTCATGGATTCTGCCTGTGCCTTTCTCTGTTTGGAAATGAGGCATTAGATGCTTTTTGCTTTCCATAATGATGAAGTGGTAGTTTTAAACTTAGTGTATTTGAACTAAGCTTTGTTCCACAAGAGTTGTGGTTTTGATCTTCATGGGTTTTTTGGGAGTAGTGTTATCAAAATACAAATAATTTCTGTTGGCTTGTGATACACTAATTTTTTCAGTATTAATTGATATATGCCTCTGGGCGTGTAAGCTGTGCTGAATGTAACAGGTGCCCTAATTCTAGAAAATGTGTTGTAATTGTTTGTTTGTGGAACAGATGAATAAATATCTGTGGGGCATAGTTGGTCCTCAGGTGGTGAACGTGAATGGATTAATGATGTGATTGGGTGAGACATGCTTGTTTGTTGCAGTCTTGTCCAGTAACTGGCTGCTGAAGCAGAGCAAAGATTAATTAGCAGGGTCCTGTTTGCTGTCTCAGTCTATCTTATGGAGCTGATTTTTTGGCACAGCTTTTTTTTTTCTTCTTAATAACCTTTTCATGGCTAGATTTGTAGCATATCATCCAAGCGCGGTGGTTTTTAACAGACTTTCGGAACACGAAACTGAACCTGAGGTATATGAGGGCATATATCTTCCTGTTGCATTTTTTTCTTTTTTTTTCCCCTTCTCCTCCCTCCCCTGTCCCCTCCGAACTGAGTTTTACATTTCTTTCATTCAGTGTCATATAATTTGCCTTTTTAATGAGGTTGTCTGGGAATTCTAATTTAGTGTAGAGTATTCACACAAAAGTAACATCATGTACTCTGGTATCAAAGAATTAGCTGCCTCTGCCATTTTTCATGGCTTCACCTCCTTTACCCAGTAGCTTTTTTCCCACTTCTGTATATTCACTGTATGCTGGTCTCTTACCTTGCGTCCTTTTGCGAGGTACCACAGGGTGACTCTTAACTTGGTGGTGTGCCAACATTTGGACAAACTTCTGCAGTGCTTCTCACTGTCAAACTTTATTTTGCTACTTGGTGATTTAGAGTAACTCAGATGTTCTCTCTCCAGATGCTCTTTTCACTAAGGAGGCAAACACTTACATGGGCTGTAATTTCTAACCTGAGCAGAGATGTCTGATTATTCCAGTGGCAGCAGACGGTGATGTTGATAACACAGGATTATGCCTTCAAGTCGCAGAGTAGGAAGAGGAAGTTTGCTGAGGTGAGGAAGTGGGTGGAAAGGTCTTCTCCAGTGCAAAGGCTTTGACAGTGTAATAGCTGGGGAAAAAGTAGTAAAGAAGGGAATTAATTTATTATCGCTTTTGAAGTTCGCCTTATTGTAAGTCTGTGTGATTAAAATCATGCTTCGGATGCTGACATTCATGGCTTACACCGATTTACTCGCAGTGAATGTGTCTGGAATGAAGAGCATTTTTGTGGTGGGGTTAAATAGTTGGTAGTCAGAGTAGTGGGAGAAAATAAAAAATACTTACCAATTTTTGTCAAAGTGGGACACAAACTACATAGCTGCTTTTCTCCAAATTTTTTGTTGCTGTATTGAGCACTTAACATTTTGATTTTGAGTTGTCTTTCAGACCCTTAGATCCAAAGCCACTTGAAACATCCCTTATTTTTATGCAAATCAGTGGATTCTGCAGGCATGCTTATATCTGCTAAAGGGAGGGACGAAGGATAGATTACTTTCTGGAACCAGTGTCAGGGTTGATTTCTGCTGAAAGTTTCTTTCCTCTGGCTAAAGTCACTGAATGCTAGTAGCAGGTTAATATTTGTGTTAATGTTTGTATTGCTCTTCATGTCTCTTCCCTGGCACTGGGAAAGAATCATATTCCTAGTCAAAGTGTTGTCAGTCTCTAAGGCTGATTTCAGAAGAACATAAAAGAAATGAGTAGTCTGATTGTTTCCCAGGTTATTATGCAAGATTGTTTAGTGCATCATGAATTACAAAGTTTTAGCCACGCTTTGAGGGAAGAAGCAATTAGGCTGGCCAGCAGGAATCAGCCATTGAGGAGAATTTGCGGGAAAGTTAGACCATGTCTTCCACCTCTCTCTGGTACAGCTCTAATTGAGTCAAATGATTAATTAAATATCTAAAGCTCGATTAGCCTATTCTGCATGGCAATTTGAAAAGTTCTGTGTTTTCTTGAGCGACATTTGGCCTTTTGAGTAACAAAAAACTGGAAATGCTAATGTTTTCCAGTCAACTAAGAGAAGAAAAATAAAAATGTCTCCATAGCAACAAAGCTTCTTTCTAGATGGTTTCCTAAGATATGCCTGAACCAGAAGCAGATGTCTGATTTGAGAATCTCGTCTACTTCAGTGTAAACAAATAACTTCTAGGCAGGTGTTGGAAATAATATGGAAATCCTATTAAGGGGCCCTGGGTTCCTGTCACTCAGGAAGTCCCTGCCACAAAAGGGTTGGTTGTCTGAATAAAGGAGACAGAGTAAATTCTCGTTAGGCTTTAGCTTTTCCCAGGAAATGATTGTCTCTGCATGCTTTTTCTCCTGTGAGCCTGAATGCAAGCCATTTCTTCTATTGATCCCCTCTGCCACCCTTGCTTTCTCTTTCTCCTCTCCTGCTGGATTAGCACTTGATGTTGGCACTGACTGCTGCTGGTGCTTGAGGCATTGTGGCATTTGTGATTTTAACCCCCATCCATCCCCTGCCCTGCCTCGGCCAGTGAGAGGTCAGCTGGAGGAGATGCCCATTGCCTGCCTGGAGAGGGGAGAGGAGGAGAAGCAGGTGTCCGGGGGGTGGAGCTGCAGAGTCCTGGGCAGCTTATTTCTCTGGCTCGTTTGTGTGAATTTCGTAAGTGGTGTTGTAGCCAATGGTGCTGTGAGACCAAGTATCACCTGCACACAGGGCTTTCCTTTTTCACAGGGACCACAGCTTTGGATGTCTGTAGTAGAGGTTTTGGTCTGGCTGGTGTCACCTGCTGGGAGTTGAATTAAGAATGTGGTTTTTATCATAATGTGTCTAGGAAGTTGGTGGGCCGCTTTTTTTTCCTCTTTTTCTTTAATCCCTTCTCTCGAAGTTACTGAGAAAACATGTTGTGCCTGCTGTGTACATACAGTGTATTAGTCTAATGTGACACTTGTATTGCCTTTGCACTTGACAGGGTTGGTTTCGTCCCCAGGTCCCGCTGTGCTGAGCTCTGCACTACTGCAGCCTGGGGACCAGCTTACCTGCGGCCTATGGGTGAGAACTTCAGTGCTGGGCAGGCAGGAGCAGGTGCCAAGGATACATTTTCCAGGATTTCTAGGCTGGAAGCAGAGACCATGTATGTGTCCCCGCTGTCCCCATGTCTACTCTCCTCGGTGCGCCAGACGTGCATAGTGATGCTCTTAATAACACTCAGAGGGTTAAATGTGGATAAACACGAAACAAGGCTTCTGAAAAGCCTGATGATTATCGTGCAGCATTTCTCGGACTATAGCCACTGAGATGCACTTCATAAAGCCAATAAAGCGCGCGCTGGTGGTCTCCTGTTGCCTTGGCAACGGACCACAGGGCACCCTGTGTGTGAAATGCATGAACATCTGCGAATTAATCTTTTTTAGTTTGTTCTTTCCTTGGGGCCGCGCTGGCCAGCAGTGCTGGGGGCTGAGCTGAAGGGTCTCCCCACGATGCTTCGAGCGCCTGGGTCTCTTCCAGCAGCACTTCCCGCTGTGGAAAGGGTCAGCCTGATGAGGTCTCGCTGGGATGCTATTGGCCTGCTTTTTGGGTGCATGGGGGACCGGATAAAGAGATTTTCTCTTAAGTTGAGGCTTTATTGGGCTTGCCAGTCTGCTGTGAAAGAAAAGTAACGTGAGGGGAAAAGTGAAATAAGCTCTCATGTCCATACTGCAGTTTACTGGACCTCTCCACTCCCATGCTGCGCTCTCGCCGGATTGCCATGAAAGGAGAAGTCGAGGAGTAGCTGGCCTCATTCAAATCGCAAAATGGAGATGTGTGACGAGAATCAGCAGTGTGACAGACGACCTGGCCACTTGAGAGAGGCAGATCCCCTGGGACAGTAGTTTTTCCACTGTCTCCTAGAGCAATTACTGGGCGCACCAGTGTGGGGGTCATTAGCTTCCCACAATCACCCTAGCGGGTGTGCAGGGTTTCCTTTCCCTCGTCTCCACACATCTCATGCCAAGCTCCGGGAGCTGTGCCGACCTCTGGCTGCAAGCGCTGGGCTCACCCCAGCATGCTCTACCAGGTCTCTGGGAAGACTGTAGGGGGAACACCGAGTATGCCATATCACCTGAGAAGGCTGGATGCAGTCAGTGTTTTAATGGAGTATTGGAAGTGAAATGCTGCTTTAATCTGCTAATTGCATTAAGAGGATGGCAGATTGCTCTGTATCACTTCTTTCTGAGCTGCAAGCTTATCAAAAGGTACCGAGGTGCTTTTAAGTGAAGTATTGCAGCCAGTCAAATGCTATTTGTTTGCATACGAATATTAGCAGGCACAGCTGTACCTCTGTTTTTCTGGCTCTCAAGAGGCAGTGAAAGCAGCTGTGAGGGTTTCCTTAATATATACTTATGAGTAAGTGAGGTAGAGGGGAGGGAAAACAGAAGAATTTCAACACAGTTTGTTCCCTTTTTTGTTCGCAGGGTGAGCAGTGTGTTGTAGCTTCTGTATACAGAGAAGCTGGTGTATTTCAAGCCGCTCCAGTTTTTGAAAGAGGGCATACTACATTTTCTTAGATGTATTTATTTGCCAGGACAAAGTAAAAAATAACACTAATTTTGCTGGTGGTGTCCTGTTTCGTCAGACTGATATGTGCTGCAGACATGCCAGGCAGGTGTACGGAAGGGCCAGTGGAGGTGCTTCCGAGGACAACTACCCCCAGAAAAAGGGTCATCTGCAGGAGTGTGTGGTTTAAGTTTGGCACAGACTACACACAACACAAAACTCGGCTGCTAGAGCATCATATTTCTGAGTCCTTTGCTCATTTTATTTTGATAACTAAGTGGCCAGACTATATAGAAATTACTGCTTCCATTGACTTAGAAAGCCAGTGCTGACCTAAATAACATGAAATTTTGTTTTGTGATAGTGGACCAAATACTTGGTTTTGGCTTGCAGTAAATATAGCTGTGTGTTTATATTTCTTGTCCCTCTCTGATAAGTTTGCTGAAACCATACCTGTTGACGTTGTATTTCTCTCTCACCTCTCTAATTCTTTTAAAAATGCACAACTGCAATTTATTTTAGCCCTTGAGGAAATGGATGTCTTGCTTTTCGTCCCCTGCTTCAAGAAAAAAGTTTCCTGCAATGACCTGCAAATACTGTTTTGTAATGAGCTTTGCTGACCCGTCCTGCAAAATATGAAAGGAATTCAATGTCTGAATAATTTTAGAATAATCTCTTTAAAATTAATTACAGTAACCTTGTGGGGTGAGAGAAACCCTTTTTCTGCCATTCCTTGAAGTGCAGCAGGTTTCCAAGAGCCCTGTCAGGGTGCCTAATTGGCGTTAGAGTAGTGTTAAAGTAGCATAGGCAGCCCTGCTTTCAGCAAAAAGGCAGCCATGTCCAGGGTCAGTTTGGTACCTTTATGAAAAGTACTGTATGCTTGCCATCTAGGTAGCCTAAAAGCTTTATATCATGCTTCAGGTATTTGAAAACAATTACGTGCTTAACAGACCTTCTCTAGGAGTCCTGCATGTCTCTTGAAGGTTTTCTGGTAACTGTGTTGCCCTCAACCATGGTAAAGGCTGGAGGTGCCATTTTTGGACCCTTCCTGCTCCAGTGGATGACAAAGAGGAGACATTTTATTGTGGTGTTGTCTCTTCCCTGTTCTTTTTATTTTATCTAGCATCAGGCTGTGCAGGTTTTTCCCAGTTAATCTGTGCAAGTTTCAGCCCTTCTGATATCAAATGTTTTCTGTGCTATAGTACCTCTCGATGTTGCCTTTGGTCTCCAGGGACCTAAACGATTTTGCAGATACTGTTAATGACTGTAAACAGTCCCGCTCGTCTTGATCAACTTAGTGTTGCAAGTTTGAATTATAGTAGTAAATTTAAATGAAGTTTCCCACGAAGTGGAGTAGGGCTGAAATGGGTGCCAACAGCTGCGGTGATCACAAAGTGACAAAGCTGCAGCTACGTAGTAGACAAGTGTTTATAACTGGTTTAGACAGAAAGAGGAAGAAAACTATTTGATTTAAGAAGGCTCTTTATGTTGGCAACACGCAACTCCCAAGATTGAGAGATTGCTACAGAGTAATCGCTGTAAAACCACTTGTTTTACAAACAAAATATGTTACAGATTCTAATTGTAAGAATAAAAATTTGTGCTTCAATTTGACATACAGACAGAATTTCTTTTACTATTTTGCAGAGTCTTAAAACTGTCAGGAATTCTCTCTGGAATGCTAGTTATTCAGTATGCAGAACTGCTACTGTAGATGTCGAAATTAAAATATTTATAAGTGTATTAGATATTTGTGTTCTGGCTCAAGATACGTGTAAGTCCAGCACTGCACTCTGATACATATATAACTGGTCTTGGGAAAAACATTTGTTCATATTTAGGGTTGCTCTTGCCAATATGAGATTAAATCAAAACAAGTACCGGTTGTTATCTAATTTGCCTGTTTTCTTAAAGTTTTCGTAAAGTTTAAAAATAATCTGTTAATGCAATGATATGGTTGTGACAAAAGCCAACAAAAATGAGGAAGCAGACATCTGGAGGTGGCTGTTTCCCAGACTAAAGAGACAATTGAAGATGTAATGCTCAGTTCTGTGCTATATGACTAGTTTGCCCTGCTTTTTGAAAGTGTAAACATGAACCCTTGTGAAACCTCTGGAGAATAGCATGTGAACAATTCATCTTGTGACTGGAGAGAAAGAAACGTTAAAGTGAGTGATTAAGAGGAGATCAAATGAGTATAGGGGGCTTCAGGGGAGCTGGAGAGCAGAGGGGGAAAGAGGTGTGTGAATGAGTGCATGCTTCGTCTCTGCATCCATCTGACTAACTGCAGTGCTTATTTTTATCTACATTTTACATACTGTCTGGGGAGAACTCTTTTACAACTTGCACCAAAAAAGAGGACAAAAAATCATAGGCAGTAGCCTTGATTATGCTGTATACAGATCAGGCACCTGGGAGACTGAGGCATGCCTAGCTCTTGTATGCTGAAAGCAGTTTGCTCTCTATAAAGTGACACCAGAAGGAAGGTGTAGGACAGTGTTAATCCTCTGAACATTAATGTTTTCCGGGATTGTAGGCTGCCACTGTCCTCTTTTGTGTCAGAATTTGCCTAATGTTTCTTTTTCTCCTGTCGAACATCTGGTGGTTCCTCAGAAATATTTGAAGAGCCATCGTTTAGTAGTTTAAGGGGAAAGCCTTGAATAATTCACACAACAAATGATTAGGCAAGCACTTGTCTAACTGAATTATTCTGCATGTTTGCTGAAGCAGTTAAGCAGGAGAATAGCATTTCCTTCGCTGGAGGTTTTACAGTGGTAGTATTGACCCACCTAGTTATTGGGTTTCAGCTTTTTGTTGACACTCTTGTAAATGAAAGCAGCCTGGACAGGCACTGAGCAGCTGGGCTGGATAATTGTGAAGGATTCATGCTTGTTGCTGTTACCCCCAGTGTTTGTAGTGGGTTGTTTGCTTTGACTTTTGTTGAACTGTTGACAAAAGCATTAGATACAAATGGGAACGAATAAAGTGGTGAGATGCCAGGAGGGCTTGGCAGTAATGGTGGTTTTCATTCTGACTTAAATGGGAAATGTCAACACTTCTCTAGATGGGGAATGGAAGGTGTACTCAGCATTTGTGTGCTTCCCCCTCGCCTCTCCCTTCCTTTCCTTACTGCTAAATATATTTTGGCAAACAGGTGAATAAAAACAGAGCAGAGGCAATTTCACCTCTGCCTTAACTCTTTGGCACAACGTTTTTGAAGCTGTGGATGTCTTGCTGAGCAAATCCAGTTCCTGGCATGAAAGGATTAAGTATAAAAAGGGAAGGGGAGAAAGGAAAAAAAAAAAATTGAAAGAAAGAAAAGGAGGGGGAGGTTGAAGGCATAGAGTTGAGAAAAGAGAGGATTAAATAGAACAGTATACACCAAGTAGTATAGCCAGCAAAATTGAAGTCATTTACTGGAACGTTTTTAATTTGGTTTAAACAAAATACTCTTTTGTATATTCAAATGGGGAGTAGCTCAGCTGTTGTGAAGCCAGAAAATTAATGGTATTTTTAGTGAAATAGCAAAAGCATGTCAACAACATAGCTGTGGATGATAATGTTGGCATTTTATTCATGAGGAATTATCAACACAGGTTACTGGACAACATAGTGTGACTGGAATGATTGAGCACGGGGGGGAAGTGGCTGTCCTTCTGTAAGATGATTTCATTTTACATTTAGTCTTTTAGGAAGAGAAGAAGGAGAGAAGGCATTTAGAAATACATGTCTAAGATGCCTATCCTTGTGGTTTCTGGCTCCTGGAGGCTTAACCTTTTTACCTCTGTCTGACTCATGGTTTTGTCACTTGCTTCTCTTTTGCCAGCTGTCCTTTCTTTTCAAATCCATTTTGAGGAATGGCAAAGAATAGAAGCAGAAGAATAGAGTCACTTTTGGATGTCTTCCCTGAAAAGGCAGGTTTGGCCCTGGAGAAGATGCAAGTATGTTCTGGCCATCTCTGGCTCTTGAATTTTGAGCCTGAGCATTGTTTGCTTGGGACACTTAATGCATTTAATGTGTTGTGAAACGTGGTTACTTTGGCTGGTCATGGAGGAAGTTAGTGTATGATCTGGAAGGTCTTAACACTTGGCAGGAGAGATGCTTCAGATTTCTAATTCTGACTGTAGCTTTCTTGTAGCAGTCAACCTCAGAGTGCAGGTCAACTGGAAAGTGGCAAAGAGTTCACAGGGGTGAAGACACCACTGCAATGAAAGGAGAAGACATGGGGTTTTGTTGCTATGAAGGCACACAAACGTATTCCTTGCCTCTGCTGTCATGTGTGCATCTGGTGGTATCTGAGGTACCCGCAGGACTTCAGAACACTGAAGTTGTCACGTGCAAGGATTTTTTGTTGCCTGCCTTCATGTAGTTTCAGGTTGTCCTAAAACCAAACACCAAAGTAGCAAGGTAATAGTGACATTTATGTACCCACTTTGAGCAATCATCCATGTTTTCTTTATTCCCGTTTTGTTACTGTTGCCATATTGTTCCTAGTCTCCTTGCAATAAGATAAGGGAAGCACAAAAAGAGATAAGGAAGAAATTGCCTTTTACTGCTGCCATGGCTAAGGTTTCTTGTAAGATGCAGCATGTTTGTTGTGCCAGACCACAGCCCTGTGGACATCAGCAAGAAGTGTTTTGCCCAGATGTTGATTACTATGAGATCAGGGCCTGAATTTGTTATTAATCCTACAAATATTAAAAGAAAGTGAAGAAATATCAAGCTATTTCCAGCAAACATGCACTGGGAGTGGTGTTACTGTAAATATCAGCTTGTGCATGATGAATCCCCAGTTCTTTTTTGTCTCCCTCCTTGGGGAATACCCTGAACAATTCGGCAGGGGTCTAAAGAAATTATCATAGCAAATTTCAACCTTGAATGAAGGAAAAATGAGAAATCTCTGAAAAGTAGGGACTTAAAGCCCAATCAAAACAAATATTCCATAATCATGTCTGCACAGCGTTTAGGAAATCCAGTTTTGGATCCTCCAAATTGTGTGTGAATTCAGAAAAAAAAAACAACTCGTGAATGTTCTGTGTCATTGCCTGGATGCTTTTTAATCATGCTTGGATAGTTTTCTGATTTCATTTGAAATGTACCCTGTACTTGGTCACACAGAATTAGCTCTTCAGGCTAATCTGCTTTGCTTGCAGACCTGTAAGGAGGGCCCCAAGCTGTGCTTTACCAGGATAAGGCATGAGTTTCAGGAAGCCGAGACCTGGAGCAGGAAAGTGCTTCTGGAAGGAATTCGCATTGGCATAACAATAGTTTTAAATGGTTAGAGGAGCAAACAGGAGAGAGAGAAGTGGTGTACTACATAGGCTGAGATTGGGTTGGACTTCCCCAAATCACAAAGTGATTATGCATCATGGTGCAAAATTTTTTTTGCATAGTCTGCTGCCAGATAGTAGAAAATGGATTATTAAACTATCCAGGTAGGAATAAGAGTGGAGATGGGAAAGAACATTCAATAATGTAGAGTAGGAAACTGTAAAATAAAGAGACTCGAGTAGAAGCATGGTGGAGATGATGCCCTAAATCAGTGGTGCATAACCTTCAGCACAGAAGGTCTTTACTGGCAATTTGCCATGAGCCAGTGGACTGCACCTATTTTGCATGTAATTTACATCATATTTTAATCAGATCAGCACACACCCTGATTGTTTTTCTTATTTATGGACTGATCTAAGTACAAACACTGCATAGCACAAAGCAATAAACCACTGTATACTTAGTGGGCTATAGTAAAAAGAGTGATGATGGGAAGACCAGCTCTGCATTTTTATAATCAGGGAGCTTAATTTGACATCTGGCTGTGTTTGAGAAGGCCTTACACATTCCGAAGTACAGGTTTGAGTTTATTAGGCAGTTGCAACTTCGGCTTTGTTCACATTTCGAATACATAAGGTTGATTTGAGAAAAATAATTTCAAAGACAAGCTTGCAGGTAGCACATTTCCTGGCTAATTCTGTTGCCCGTGGGTAATTTGAAAAACAGCAACAACCACCAGCAGTATTTTCTTCCTGAAATTAAGAGCATTAAGTTAGTTACATCTCAGATGTAGTGGCTTTAGGGTCTTGTGAGTTTAGCTAACGACAGTTTTACATACAGTGCGGAAGTGTTTCCTCTTTTACATTTCCTGTGTCTGTGTGATACAGATTTATGCAAACAAAAAATGGGCTAAAGCTATTATTTGTTGACATACTAGTTTCTGGAGTTCAGTGTAGGCAGCCTGCTACAGTAGCTGGATTGCTCTAGTCATCTAGTTGTGTTTTTTTTTCTAATACAAGGAAGATTTGATTTTTATTTTTTATTTTTCCCTATCCCTTCCTCTCTCCCTCCCTTACTTTTCTATTTCAGTCTAGCATATTTAATGGATCCATGGCTCTGATACTGGAGTACCTCCAAATCTTAAATACATTAATCCTCGCAACAACCCTGAAAGCGAAAGAAATGCTCTCTAGGCTTCTGAAATTATCCCTATTTTATAGATAATGAACTGAGGCATGAAGGGGCTTAATTGACTTCACACAATCAGACAAAAGAGCAGAGACTACTGAACCTAGATTTCCCAAATACAAACACAGTTTTCCACCTCCCCAGTTTTTTATTTTTTTGCTCAGTCATCAGCATTACCCTGTGATCCATTTTTACTTCATTTTTCCTTTAAACACCTCTCAGTGGATTTGAGTCCCATGCATGACAAGAGCATTCATGCTTCTTTCTGGTGGTAGCTTGTGTGGGCTAGTTTGCCAGCTCGGTCTTTTTGGGCTAATTCTGGTTTCAGTTGACTACTTAATCTCTGCATGTGTTCTCAGAAGAGAAGCTTTTGTTGAATTTTCATCCTTTCTTGGCATTCAGTGGTATGTATCCCTCAATATCACAGAGGGTTGTAGATGTAGCAGAATCGGAGGAAGCCCACCACACTGTTGGGAAGGTTATGGCGAGGGGAGCGTGTATGCAATGTCCCCCCTGCACTAACCAGCCATCACACAGCATATATACACCATGCCACCAAGCAGTGCTGAACCCCTGTGGCTGATGTTACCCTCTTGGTAGCGCACCACCCACCAGCAGCGTGACTCTGGCAGCCCAGCACTGTGCCTGAGCTGTTTCCCATAGCATTACCTCTGGCCTGGAGCCACGCTAGCAGGGCTTTGACTTACATAGAGCAAGATTGTTCGGCGGTGGATCAGGATTCTCTGCATGCTGCCCTGCTGCCAGCTAGCAAGGTGCCCAGCGTGGGCTGCTGCACAGCTGGAGGAATCTCCCAGGCTTCCACCAATGCTACTGCAGAGAGAGCAGCCCCAGAAGTGGATCTGGGTATGTGATTTTTGTCAGTAGTGGAAGCACCCTGTGGGAAGAGCGTGTAGGCAGGGAACAAGGATTTCCATCTGTGGGCTGGAGTTCTGGATACAATTGTGCCTGCTGTGAAAGAGCTTGTTACACTTTCTCACTGTAAGGGCTCCATCTGGTGCTCTAGGTGTCTTTGAATGGAAATTTATGTTTACTGTCAGAACTTAAAGTCTACGCACAATGAGCTGTCTGATGGTCTTACCAGTCACGACAAAAACAGAAAGCCTGTCCTTCACCTCCTACATGTAGGACAAGGGACAGGGAAGAGAGTGTAATGAAGGGGGATGGACTAGGCAGGTTCAGAATCAGTCCCTAGCATAGTGGGAAACAGCAATGCAGACTCACTTTAAAATCAGGCTTTTTCTCTGTCTTAGGGCAGAATTTAGCTCATTAATGACAGTAAGCAAGGTGACATTGCAAGGAAGCTGAGTCAGCAGTTGGTCAAAGCAGCCCAAGGTGTTGGTTAGTAAACAGTGGTGTGACTTAAAACTCAGCCTCTTAAATTCTAGCTAGAAACTTGCTGGGAGCGGTTCGTGTATTCGACTTAAAGTCCCCACGTTCATCAGGACAAATGTGCCATGCATGGATGTCAAATTTGAAGATGATTTGAGCAGAGATCATCATAGTAGTCAAGCCTTGCATTATATAACACTTTGCTAACTATTCTGACTTCTGCCTTAAAAAGTCAAGGTCTTGGCAGCTACTAAGAAGAAATGCACTGACAAACTGCTTCAGTCTGGGATTCAGTAACCCTTACCAACAGAGAAACCTATATCACAAGTTATCCCATGCATCCCTCCCAGCATCTTTTTTTTTGCCTTCTCACCATTTAGCTGCTTCAGTCTCATCTGGATCAGTCTTTACAACCAAAATAATTCCCAACTGTGCAAAAATCACGCTGCTTGGGTAGGTGTCCATTAAAATATGGGTGTTGTAACATACTCCAAAGCAAGTTCAAAACTACTTGTCTTTGGTGTTGCACCACTTGAGTGAATGGTAGTTAGAGGAAATTTTCCGTACTGAGGAAGGTTGGAGAGGCTTTCCCTTAACCCTGTAACTCCTGGTTTTATAGTGCTGCTCAGGCCTTTGATCTCTACACTCCTAACTGGCTCACAGGGAGGTTTTTTACAGTCAACAAGAAAAGTACATTGAACTTGTCATTTTAATAAATTTGTTACTTGCCAGCTTCTCTCGATGCATTCCAAACAAAATAAGCATCTTGTATTTTGTTTCATAAGCAGATTTTTAAAATGGTTTCCTAGACAACCTTGATGAAATGTCAGCTTCTTCTCAGATCTAAACCCACACCATAGGTATTGTTATCTCCATCCCTGCTGGGTAATTTGTACATTGCAATAGTTTGTTTGGAAACATGCTTCTTGTTTGCTTGTTGTTCTTTACAATGTGCTTAATGCTAGATTAGAGAACACAAGAATTTTTGGTTAGGTTTTTTTTGTGGGGTTTTTTTTTTCTGTTTTGTTGGGTTTTTTTTTTTTTTTTGATCTCCTGTTTCCACCAGCTCATTTCTAAACCATTTAAATTAAAGAACTTGAGTATGTATGGTATTTAAACAACCTTTCAAATGATGTTTTTAAAACAGATCAATTTCAGCATTAAAGTGTTAGGAATTAGCCAAGGAAAATTCAACTAGGGATTGTATAGCTATAATGATAATGTGTTATACTCGTCTTCCTTGAAAATGATTGTAACAGTAGAGTTGAACCTAGTGAATTACATAATTTAGGAGTGCTTGCCAGAATGCTGTTTTCGGGAGATTACTGGAGTCTTCTCTTAACAAAAGCAAAGGGAAAGATGGATCGTATTATGAAGCACTTAAATGAGGGAGAACAGTCACAAATCATCTAAGATAACTCATTTGAATAGAACAGAAGGTCATGTGTGTACATGCCAGTTACCACACTTAACTGCTTGGCAGAGTGTAAGAGGGGAGTACAAGAGGGAGATTTTTGCTTTTCCTCTCCTCTACCCTGAATTAAAAATGTATTGGCTGCTCATTGCTGACATCAAAACATTTCCAGCTAGCCTGAAGTTAGTATTTGATTGTGCTTTTAATGTTTAAAAAATTAACAGCATGACCTGTTGGATATAAATAATGAAAAGTCCAGAAAAGTAAAAGCTACTGCAGCTTCTCCTGGTAAAGCTTTAGGATGTTCAGGAGTTGAAATGCATCTAAAAATCTGGCAGAAAGGACTGTGTTTTATTTTTTCAGTCTTCAAAGTAGGTGTCGTACATATAATGTGCTATTACATACTGATGTAACCGCTTTAAAGCTGACTGCGGGATCTGTGTTCCCACCACTCCTCCGTCCATTCCACTTAACCAGAATCCTTGATTTGAAGAAATAGATGGGGGACAATTATTTTTGCAGGAGGCTGAGGTCCATATTCAGGGTAGCATGCAGTAGGCATCTAAAGTTCAGTACATACGTACTTTCCTCTGATTTCTTTATCTGTCTTTTGACTTTCCTGAGATCAAAGTGTGTGCCTCAAATCTGGCATCTGCTTGAATGCTTTCCTGAATAGGAAATGGGATAATTTCCTGAACAAGGATCTTGGGAACACGAGTGAGTGTAGATGAAGTAAGGCAGATACAATGAGCTTGGATATTATTTGGGCAGAGAGGCAAACAGTAGCACTCAAAGATTTCTTTCTGGAAGACATTTTTATAGATGGTTGAGAGAATGTTTTGCTTTAGAATCAGCATCAACTGGAATTTGCAAAAATTAAATAGCGCCTTTCCATGTTTTATCCGCCTGCCCACTTAGGAAACTGGTTGGATAAAGATCTGTGTTTTCACTGGGCACTTAGCAGTGGCTCTGGCTTCCTAAATCATGCAGGATAATAGAAAAGTATGAAATATATTGTCCCTTCAGAACCCACAGAAGATCTGGCAGGGAAGAGATGAGTGAATTGCCAATTTCTTAGTTAATACCTGAGAATGAATACGTTTCTGTCGATTGAAGTGATCAGGAGATGGAGTGAATGTTTTTGTTGAATTCTAGCATGTTTTTGTAATCGTGGTAGCCTTTTGAAGACTACCTATTTTGCCATCACTTTCTTGCTTGTCAGGTCAGGAATGGATAGTATTAAAAATGGGGGTAAGGGAGGAAACAAGTCAGAAAGTGTGGAAGGAGGTCATCAGCTCTATTCATGAAGCATTCATTTGAAACAATAATTTGCTTTGTTTTCTTATCATCTCCTAGGTCATCTCTCCAGCAAAACAACTATAAAATCCTTTAGAAACAAACAGGCAGAAGAAAAGAAAATTAAAGTGGTTTTCGCTGAGGGGTTGATACATATGGATAGATTGGAAGGGAACGGAAATGTGAAAACTCAAAACTGATGCCTTTGCCATGAATATAGCCTGTATTAGATGTAACCAAAACTGAAAATAAGGTACAGTACCTGATTGAAAGTGGCTGAATGGAGTATCTTATGGGACTGTCTTCAGACACGATCTCTGTGGTTTTAAAGCAACAAAAAAAGCTAATTAGTGCTAGGTTATGTCCTTCTGGTCAAGACGAAGAATTGAGTAGGGAACACAAATCCCAGGAGAAGGTTGTTAGGACCTGTCACATGAAAGCAATCCACTTAGCTATCCCAGAAGGCGGCAGTGCTTGAAGTCCAATCAATGCTAGTTTAGCATGCAAAATCTGTGGGGTGTAGGTGTGTGTAGTTTTTACCTCCTAACCTGTGTTCCCAGTACTGACAAGATTTTTATAACCCCTGTGGCTTGAGCCACTGCAGGAAAGTGTTTGCGTTCAGCTTGGCATAATGCCATACAGTCCATTTTAATCACTGTGCAAAGTGAAAGGATAACAGTTTTACTGTGGTGCTTGGTCTGAAAAGAGGGCTCTAAGCGGAACCCAGTTGTTCTTCAGAGGGATTTTGTGATTCTCACAGGTATTTTTTTGACAAAGTGTAAAGCATACTTGACACGGCCTTTAATGGCTATCATAAAACATTCCCTTGTTAGTGTTTTCTTACTATTCTAAAACCCAAATTACTTTGCGTGTTCTCGTTCAAGTTCAGTCGCTATGAAAATGTAATTAGTATTAATATTCTGTAAATATGTGGGATGTTGGGGATTTTCTGTGTGTGTCCATCATCGCCTTTTTATGAGCGCTGGAGTGCTGCTGCTTTTCCTTGCATTGTGGC
This sequence comes from Ara ararauna, assembly GCA_028858755.1. NCBI lineage: Eukaryota > Metazoa > Chordata > Aves > Psittaciformes > Psittacidae > Ara > Ara ararauna. The sequence continues at coordinate 28,763,884 of CM054410.1, forward strand.
ACATTATTGCATCAAAAGCCTGTAATGGAGGCTGTTGGTTATCCTGCTCTCCCTCTCATGGTGGTGAGCCCACAATTAAATTGCTGCATTGAATGGTCCAGCTGGTTGAGCTTTTTCTCTTACCCTGTGATTGCATTTGTTCTCCTGCTCTTCCTAGTTAACTCCCAATACTCTCCTCTCTGTTTTTGTTTCTTGCTAGAGCTGCTCAAAATCTTTCGGGTCTCTGCTGAAGGAAATGGCATGAAAGATCAGTAATTGGAACCCCAAATAAATATTTGAGGAGAGCTGTAGTTCTGCATTTCCTTGGCACTGCTCTGTTCTTCAGATTCCTGAGGATTATATTTACCCTCAGTTCTTTTGAATTTCTGTAACTTGGTGGTCTTTGACCCCTGCATTTCAGTGTGTCTGATCTTGGTAAAAGTAACATTTAGGGGTTTGTACGTTGTGTTGACCAGCATGCAGGTTTGCCTCTGATTTTGGCTGGGTTTTTTTGTCTAAACTGCCAAAAGCATTTCTTTGGTAGCATTTCCAGGCTTGCTCTGGGAGTGCTTATCTTTTCTGGGATCATTAGGGACAGAATTCCTTTGCAGCCTGCACATACCTTGGGGCTCATCCACTGTATTTTCCATACCAGTTGCAATTTGAGCCTTAACACCTTCTTGCAAGTCATTTCATTCTGTCCAGATTACCTGCTCTGCTGTGTGCTGAAGCATGTGGTCTTAGTTTGGGGTCTGTTCAAAGGGGAAGAGATTGAAGTGCTGGGTGGTGAATGGAGAATGGATCAGGTGAATTGCTTTGTGGATTAGAGGGGAGGATGTTTGACAATGCCTGGGCTGTGTTACCATCAATTAAATTCAATATTTATGAGTTGGCAGATGTGGACAAGAGCAGACTTGATGGTAAATGTAATCTGTGAACTTTGAAGCTTCTGTAAACCTATCAGAAGTGTTAACTCCTTTTCCTGCCCATCAGTTTCTTTTTCTTATGTTCCCTGCTGAAATCAGGTCCTTTGTTCAAACTATCTAGCTTACCGAAGGGTACTTGTTATTCTTGCCACACTCCTTCATTTCACTTACTCCATGTGCCTGTGCTAAGATATACGTTAACCTAAACCTGTCTTTTTTTTTTTGCCTCACAGCTGTGTTCCTCTACTGCTTCACTGCTTGTACTTAAGATGCATTGGTTCTTCTCTCCATCCTTTGACCCTCAAAGTGTCAGTAGTGATTAGGCCTTATGTCTCTTATGTCCTTCAGCCAGCGATTACTTGAGAAGCTGTTTTTTAAAGGATTTGTTGCAAAAATCCATCTGTGAAAGGCTAGCTAGCAGCTGTCACCATTGCTTTTAAGCACCTACTTTTCTTGCCGCCACCATACACCTGTACACCAGGAGGAGAGGGAGAAACAGCAGCACATGCTAATAGGGTTGTACGTTAAGATTGCTAGGTATATCCAACTCCTGCTCTGTGGCCTGCTTAGCTCTGCCAGCAAATTGGTAAGTGAGTGTTGAAATACATGACTGGAATTAACATGTACAACTGTAGCGGCTTATTGCTCATTTTATAACCCAGTTCATAACAACTAGACTTTGATGCTTTTAATTAGCTTAGATTAAATACTGCAATAGTACCGCCAGGGCAAGCAGATTGCTAGTGTAAACAGTTACACAGATACTTTTTAAGAAATTGTGCAGATATACGTAGTGCTTGTACATACCTATACTTCTATGCATGCAAAACTTTTGAGAGCACTTGTGTTTCCAAAACTTCTGAGCCTACACATTCTTTTTATTCTGGACTTCTTTGTGGCCATGTCATTGCTCTTGCAGCAGCACTGCACATCTGGACTTTGATGTGGTTTATGACACTTTTATCCACTAATTAACTTCATTAATTTTGCAATTAGTGAAGTTAATTAGTGGGCAAAAATGCTACCTAAAACTTCAACGTGTGCATTTTAATCACAGTTTGTATTAAAAATAATTATCACAATGTTTGTCATAGAATTGCAGAATCATAGGATGGTTAGAGTTGAAAAGGACCTGAAGATCATCTAGTTCCATGGGCAGGGATGCCTCACACTTGACCATGTCTCCCAAGACTCTGTCCAGCCTGGCCTTGAACACTGCCAGGGATGAGCATTCACCACTTCTTTGGGCCACCCATTCCAGTGCTTCACCACCCTCACAGTAAAGAACTTCCTTCTTATATCCAATCTAAACTTCCCCTATTTAAGTTTGAACCCATTGCCCCTTGTTGTGAGAGCACACTCAATCCCACTGCCCATGTCACCGACAAAGATGTTGAACAGGTTTGGTCCCAACACCAACCCCTGAGGAATACCAGTTGTCACTGATTGGTCTCCAGTTGTACTTTGAGCCATTAACCAGAACTCTCTGCGTGTGACCATCCAGACAGTTCTTTATCCACAGAGTGGTCCATCTATCAAATTGATGTCTCTCCAATTTAGAGATGAGGATGTCATGCAAGACGGTGTCAAATGTTTTGCGGAAGTACAGGTAGATGACATCAACTGCTTTGCCCCTATCCATCAGTTCTGTAGCTCCATCACAGAATGCCACCAGATTGGTCAGGCAGGATTTCCTGCATGCTGGCTGTCACCAGTCACCTTGTTTTTTTTCATGTGCCTCAGCATGCCTTCCAGGAGAATCTGCTCCAAGATTTTGCCTGGCACAGAGGTGAGGCTGACTGGTCTGTAGTTCCCTGGCTCATCCATTTTCCTCTTCTTGAAAATGGGGGTTATATTTCCCTTTTTTCAGTCATCGGGAACTTCACCTGCCTGCCATGATTTTTCAAATATGATGGACAGTGGCTAGCATCTTCATTTACCAGCTCCTTCAGGACCCACGGATGGATTTCATCAGGTCCCATGGACTTGTATATGTTCAGGTTCTTAAGATGGTCTCGAACCAGATCCTCTCCTACAGTGGGCCCAGGGTCTTCATTCTCACAGTCCCTGCGTCTGCCTTCCAAGAGTTGGGTGGTATGGTCAGATCATTTGCTGGTGAAGACTGAGGCAAAGAAGTCATTGAGAACCTCAGCCTTCTCCAAATCCAGGGTAGCCAGTTCTCCCGATAGCTTCTGGAGAGGGCCCACGTTGTCCCTAGTCTGTCTTGTTAGTGACATACAGATAGAAGCCCTTCCTGTTATCTCTGACATCTCTGGCCAGACTCAATTCTAACTGGGCCTTAGCTTTCCTGACCTGATCCCTAGCTTCCTGGACAACATCCCTGTATTCCTCACATGCTGCCTCTATAACTTTCAACTTCTATAAGCTTCTTTTTAACTTCTAAGTTTCCTTAGCAGCTCCTTATCCATCCATGCATGCCTCCAGGCCCTCTTGCTCCATTTTCTTCTTGTTGGGATGCAACGCTCCTGAGCTTGGATTAGGTGATCCTTGAATCAGCATTCTTCAGCCCCTGGTCCTCTAGGGCTTATTCCATGGAACCTTACTAAGCAGGTTTAGTGGGAGGTGTCCCTGCCCCTGGCAGGGGGTTGGAACTAGATGATCTTAAGGTCCTTTCCAACCCTAGCTATTCTATGATTCTATGATTCTAGGTTCCTGAAGAGGCCAAAGTCTGCTCTCTTGAAGTCCAGGGCAGTGAGCTTGCTGCACACTCTTCTTACTGTCCTGAGGATCTCAAACTTGACCATCTCATGATTGCTTCAACCAAGGTTGCCCTAGAGAACCAAATTCCCAACCAGCTCCTCCCTGCTGGTGAGCGCAAGGTCAAGCATGGCACCTCTCCTTGTCAGCAGCTTTATCACTTGCAAAAGGAAGTTGTCTTCCACACAATCGAGGAACCTCCTGGATTGCTGGTGCTGGGCCATACCATCCCTCCAGCAGATACTGGGGTGGTTGAAATGCCCCCATGAGGACAAAGGCCTGCAAGCACGAGGCTGTTTGATTGCCAGACTCAATCCAGTTAGCTCAGAAAGGGTCATGTGTTACTAAAACCATCTTTGTTCTATTTCCTACCTGGTTAGCAGCATTTTTCGCTAACAGTTGCTGAGACTTTGTCTCATATCTGAAAATGCAGCTATAGGGCAAAAGCAGTGAATGAAACTACAAAAACTGATGATGGTATGGCTGAGTAGAAGTTGGATTTCAGCTTGTGTAAGTAGAGAAACAAGGTGGAAAGAGGGGAGGTGTCAACCCACTGTATATATAGGGAAAGTTATGGTAAGGAAAATCTGCTTGCCTAAGTACAGAAAAGGGGGGATGTTGTGAAGTCAAAGAGCACAAAATCTATGAAGCGGAAGTAGATATTGGGGTGTAGTAATAGCAATAATAGTAATGTAGTAATAATAACAAAAAGGCATAGTAGCAGTGTAGGTGTGGGTGACCTCAGGAGCACAAACACTATGCAAACACTCCATATGGTGTTTTTAGAGCAGCCCACAGCCTTTCACACCATCTCCATCAGTTTAATAAAACTAATGTACCTGTGCCTACGGGTGTATGTAAATGAATGCTTTTTTTTTTTTTTTTTTTTGACAGACGAGTATTGCCTTGTAGTTAGATCCCTGAAGAAGGTTTGCTGTGCACAGCTTTTGGTTACAGTTTTTCTCCCGGGGCACATGGTCTCAAAGGGCTGTGCTGAACTGCCCCTTCCTCTCTCCTGGGTGTTCTTATACTCTGGTCCTGTCAACTCTCTGCTTGGTTCTCCTACCTCATACCGCATGTTACTCACCAGAGGGTGTTCTCTGTTGCATCCCTGGTGTGTCAGAAGTCACAGCACTCATTTTTTGTATTTTTTGGAGCCATGCCTGTGTCCAAGCTCTGGTGCTGGAATGTCTATCTATAACATTGGCACCAGCCATCCAAGCAGCATTACTGCCTGATCGTTTCCATGCAATGCATATTGTATCCATTTTTATAGTTTCTTTTATACTTTCAACAGACTTTATAACAGCAATAATGTCATTCAGATAATTATACCATAATTGACCTTACTGTTGAGCATCCTTGGCTTTTACTGCAGTTTGCTTAATACTTCAGGACGGTCAATCGTAATTCCCACTTTGTTGGGAATTGTTTTAATTATGACACTCTAAATACATCATTTTGTCATAATAGTGAGGGTACACTTGGGAACAGTCATGTTCGTGAATGCTTTAAAGAGTTATCAGCTTTATCATGTGGGAGGGCTTTTCATCTTGTCATTTCTAGTCATTACTATTAACACTGATGTCACTTAATTATCACTTAGTCTGCTTAGGCCAGGTCTTCATCTGTAGGAGCCAGCATATGGGGATTTGGGGTTTGCAGGATTTGAGAGCAGTTGGATGGCAGCCTGACCATATTGATTCCTTTTCTGCTGTGTTACAGCGTGACTCATCTATGTTGATGCAGATAACTTCCAGCGGAAGCTCGGGGTAAAATAGTGATTTTTTTTTTATTATTTTATTATTTATCTTTTCCTAGCAGTTTGAAGCATGAATTATACAAAGTGTTACTGGTGAGGATTTTAGAGCTGCATAAAAGGCTTGTATGGCCCTCTTTTATGTTTATTTGATTTGTACCTGTGTGGCACTGGTACTCCACCTGGAGCAGCACCCTGCCAATGTTGGAGGGAAAGCAGAGTAGTCCTTGTGGTGGGAGACCTTTTCAGTTTGCACTGTGTTCAGCGTTGCCCAAAACAGAGACTGAAGTATAGCATGCCATGCTTTGCAGCCTAGTGCAAAAGATACTGTGGGTCCAGCACTGGAAACACACTGTTCCACTTCTTAAGCAAATTCTGTGAACAAGGCAATATGCTCAGCTTTTCTATAAATGTGTATGTTCAGTTGTTTTTGTCAGCATTTTGCGGTGTATTTAACATGAATAAAAATGTTCTACCTAAGCAGAATATGAAAAAGTAGTACATTTCACTAAAACAGAAATTGAACATAACCTACTTTCCTGTGTCTGGTCTAATTCTTATATGTAAGCAAACTCAAGTGTTGGTTAGTAGGAAAATGCTGCTCTCTAGTAGATTAATGCATTTTATTGAAGAAAACAGCAGTGTGAAAAGACTTTATTTCTCTATAAATTTTAATAGTTACTAAAATGAGGACTCCGGCCCATTAAGTTACAGCCTGCCAAGTCATAATGCTGAATTACTGGGTTTCTTTAAGTAGCTATCCTATTGCAGCTTCTCGAAGTCAGCTATTAGGACAGCACCAGTGTTTAAATCAAGGAACAACACAGAGTCTGACAACTAAACAGTGTGTTTCAGTGGAGGTTTTCTTCCACAGTCTGCAAATATAAGGACCTCTCTTGGAGTATGTAGACTTGCACACTCAGGAACCAAAGTGTGGGTGGTCACAGAATTATATATGTAAGGAATCTGATGTCAGTGGAAACCATGAGGACATTGTTTACATCCTGGTATTTCTCACTGAAGATAGATCTTTATAAGTGTTTATAGACTGATAAGCTATTGCAAACAATAGTGGGAATCCAGTATGGGTAATAATGTTGTTCCTTGAAAATAGTAGGTGTTAGGTCCATAGGAAGATCTAGACAATAGCTCATTGGCTATGTACATGACATATCTTTATTACTCAGCAAATAAATTTCGTCTGTTGGCACCAGTACCAGAAATTCCATGAAGTCAAAGATCCTTATGTGGCAGATGCATATACGTGTTGAAGGGAAAAGAAGCTAGTACTGCAGGGGTATTGATTGACTGGCTCCGTGCAAGGAAAGGGGTAGGACAGTTAAAAGTGAGAATGTTTAGATTTGTTCTGTAGTAATTGGCTCTTGAGGCAAAACAATGTTAGTCCTAGTACACTGGCCAAATTTCAGTTTGGGAAATGAGATTCTGACTGCTGCCCGTAGATGAGTGTCTCCATTTTTCTGCTAATACAGGTGAGATGTCACAGCAAGATCTTTCCATATGGGTATCAGGTCTGATCCATCTTTGAAGCAATAAAACCATTAAGCAGTGTGCGTTTCCCCAAAGTGGTACTCATCCTGTATATGCTAGTGATAATTAGCTACTTTATCATTCTAGTAGGGAGCTTTGATTTATTACTTTATTAAGCAGGGAAATCAAAGATTAAAATGGTATCTATAGTCCATAGCTAACTAGATTGTGAAATATGAAACTATATGGTTTCAAATTTATGAAAATAAATATTTCTATTTAAATAAGTGCAGTAGTTTAATTCTTTAGACACAGCTCTAATTTGTAGTTTACTGTGATTATTTTTCTTAATTTTAAAACAAATTACTTTCTGTAGGGTGAAGTTGAGAAATAATGGATTGAATTCATATTACAAGCTACTGCATCCCAAATTATAAATGAATATAAATGTAATAGGAACATACTATTAAAATCTTTTGCAAAATACTATGCTACATTGTTGCAGTAAACAAATATATTTTTCAAGCCTTTAGTTCATTTAATGTTGCATTTCTACTTATGACTTCTGTGCCTGCTGCCACTGCTCTCTTCCAATGTCTTAACATGTGTTGTCTCTTCAGAGCAAAAAATAACATTGTTAGTTTGGGTCATTTACTGTAATTGTTGATTAATGATCTGCTTTAAAGCTGAATCAGTGAATGTATTTTAAGATCTGTTTGCTGAGGATAGGAAATCCTTGTCTACCTATTTCGTACTGTCAGAGAGAGAGAAATAGGCAGGCCAGCAGACAAATGTGAAAGGCACAGGCTGTTTTCATCATTAGCTTTGTTGTAAAATTTTTATTTCCACTCAGTGTTCTCAGAGGGTAATTAACAATTGCCACTCATGAAAATGGAAGGTTTTTGCAAATTCCACAGTCATAAATCTGAGCTGCTGTTCACAGGACTTGGAAATTTTGAAGAAATGCAGAGGAGGATCTGAGTGTTGCAGCTGGGAGAAATGTCCTCTCACATGATTTAGGAAACAACCAGAGCTTAATTTGTGTGGTTCAGTGTTCTTAATGCTTTCCAGAAGTTTGTGGTGTAATAAGGAAAAGAGCAACTTTGGAAATAGCAATGGAACAGAAGCTGCACAATGTAAATGCTAATTTCTTGGTTTGCACTCCTGGTAATAGCTATAAAATAAACCTAGAGAGGTGTGCACTGAAAGCCCCAAAACCAATTTGCTGTGTTGTACAGTTTTATGCAGAATAATAGCTCTCTGTAGTGCATGAAGGAAGAACTCCAAACATAATGCTCTGGATGAATGGGAGATCTAAAATCTGTCAGTAAGGACTTTTTTGGTTGTTGTTCCTCCCACACCCTTATATAAGGAGGTAGAGAGATGGAAACTGTAGGGTTTCAACTGAGGATTACTTTCCTCTTCATTTCTGTCAGCTCCAATTCTGCAAAACGCCTGAACACATCCTTGCTTACATACATTCAAACATTGACTTCATTGTGAGAGAATGTTTAGTGCATGCTTAAATGCTTTCTTGAACTAGGGCCAAAAGCTGCTGCTGCTGCTAAAATCAGTCCCAGAGGGAACTTTGGATCTTTCATTACTTTCTTCGCTGTATACCAAGAGCCAGGCTCCACCAAAATTTGGAAATATGGTAGGAGTTGATAAGTATTGCCTGCCTTTTTTAAGAGAGTAGAGCAGAATTGTTGGCTGGCAGTGCATAAAACTTCATAATACGTCTGTTTCTCTCCTGTACTGTGTATGAGCTCTTTAATGATGATTACTAAGGGAGGGCTGCAGAATAGCAAGAGACTCGCTGAGCCACTGTGTTGTGTTTCCATCTACTGCAGACACAGCCTGTAATTGTAAAAGGCGCCAAAATAAAATGAGCTTAGGTGTTTCCCTTTTTCTTTCCTGCTTTGAGACTGTTTAGAAAGAAGCTTGCTTCTTTCTTTGCTAAAAATCTTCGTTCAGATGTTTGCTAAAGTCTGACTTACCTGGAGCCACTTTGTTCTACTTGATTTACACTGGCAAATGTACACACATACACACCCAGCCTCTTCTGGGAGTATTGATTTAGCTCTGCATATTTATAAAGGAAACAAGCTAAAACCAGGTTGATGTGCAGTATTCATAAAATGGTCCAAAGTAGCTCTACATTCATCCTGTTGACGCCGGCAGATAGCAACTATGATCCGTTGGCTGATCACCTTTATCTGTTTCTTGCAATGCATTGTGCACTTTTAATACAAGACACTTGCTGGGTAGCTATCACTTGATTAAAACCCAAAGTGCTATCTGTGAGAACAACTCCAAATCGTATTATGAGGTTAAGTTGTATTGAGGGATAGTGACAAATGAACCACTGTTTTGAGCAAGCATCTGATGATGTTTTCTTCCTCTCTTTCCTGACTGCAGAGCTCTTCGGTATCTCCCTCAGCCAGTTTCAGAACAGCAGAAAAGCATAGAAATTCAACAGATTATTCTACAGATAGTAAAAAACAGAAAACAGAAGAGAAAGAAATAGCAGCTCGTTATGTGAGTAAATTGTCTACATTGTGCATTGTTGAAATTAAGTAATTTCTGTAATTTCCTCTGTAATTTCACCTGATTCCTGCTGCATAACTACTTTTAGAAAGAAACATCAAATTTTTAGCAGGTTCTTACTGCCTCCCTCTTCACATCTGTGCTGTCTTGAAGGTTTCGGTATGTAGGATTGATAGTGTTTTTAATAATACAAGTACAGAGCACCTGGAAGACATGTGACAAGAGGACTGAGCATTAGTTAGGCTGGGACTTGGTGTATCTGGACTGTAGCTTGGCTCTGGTTCTCAGTGCAATGCAATTTAGGATGAGGATTTTAATCCTGTGTCCTTTCACCATTGTGAAAACTGGGAATAACCTATGGCTACCTGTTCAGCAGAAGCACTGTAGGTGACCTAAATATTATAATTGTATTACCACATAAAAGTTGGTAAAAGTGAATACTGTGTTGCATAGCTGTGAGCAGCCTTTCATTTAATTGGTTTATTTTTTTTCTAGTACTTAAAAAATGTTAGGATATTAAATAAATGGTTTTGACACATTGATTTGTCATTGCAGGACAGCGATGGTGAAAAGAGTGATGACAACTTGGTTGTTGATGTTTCCAATGAGGTATGCACAGTGGTGTTTTTTCTACCTTACTGTGTTAGTGGTAGGGGTGTCTTCAGTGGTTTCTGTGCATATGGAATATACAAGTAAGAGTACAGCCTTTGCCTCCATAAAGGAGCTTGAAATGCCTGAGGGAATTCAGTCAGGTCATCTTTCTTTAGAATGCAGATCAGATCTGTAACACTTATTTCTACAAAGGACCTTTTTGTTTCTTGCATGAACCAAAAGTCTGCTTGAGATATTTGAAGCCAGGCCAGCGCAGCAGGTAGTAGGCAGCTTGTAACGGTATCTGTGTTTTCTTTCACTCTGGCCATGACTTCATTTGTGAACTTTATCAGATCTGCGAAGTGCCTCAAACCTTTTCAGTCTGTCACCTGACAAATTACATTTACTTGACAATTTCAGTATCTATAGATTGGGCAGTGTTTTTCATGGTTAATGGCATCAAATTTTCAGACTCTCTTTAAAGAAAAAGAAAATGTAAAAAATGTTGATTGTCATTATCCATCTCGATTTCACAATTTTATCAGGTAAATCAATTAAGAATGGAAAGAAGATGTCAAATTTTTATGACACAGATTCATTCCAAAGTGAAAATTGCTCAAGACAAGCACTAGTGGCTAGTATGAAGGTTTTATACTAACCCACATTGCTGATGTTTAGGATCCTTCCTCTCCTCGGGGGAGCCCAGCACACTCTCCACGGGAGAATGGCTTGGACAAGACTCGACTGCTGAAGAAAGATGCACCAATTAGTCCGGCGTCTATTGCATCCTCCAGCAGTACTCCTTCCTCCAAATCCAAAGAACTTAGCCTTGTAAGTGCTTCAGAATGCTCCAGACCCGTGATCATATGCCAAAACACATGTTTACCGAATTTCTGACTGGTCTCAATTTGGATTTCCACAGCTAACAGTAAAGCACTGTGAAGTATCAATTTAAAATCTGTTTTATTTGTCTCTTCACTGGAATCTAGTAACAGAGTAAGGAGAAAGTCTACAGCTTTTTGTTGGGATAGGAAGAGGTTATTTTCACTGGTGGTGTAGGTAGATGATAGATGTACTGTACTGAGAGATGTTTCTCTCCTCCCCCATATGAAAAACCGTCATTCTGAGAATAAATAAAAATACACAGGGGCTTTTTGAGCTGTTTTCCTGTGCTGTGGTTTATAGCAAACTCAGTTCCCTGCTTGGATGTGATTTTGTTGTTAGCTTTGTTTGAATTATCAGGCCATATACAACAACAGTAATTTTTATTTTCTATCTAAAAAGTAATCTGTCATTTACAAGAGCCTTCCTTGACTTGCATCTCAAATCACAGTGAAAAAAAAAAAAAAAAGCTGATTGCAAGTGAGGGGTGTTCTTTCCTTTCCTTTTTGTGACCACAGTTAGTCATCTTCCTGATTTGCAAAGAGACTCCTTCTCTGTTCTTCACAGGTCAGAGTACATGATTATTTAAAGGAACAAAATAAATGAAGAGCTAATAAAATAAATAAAGTGAATGTAGTGCTCAGAAAAGGTGATGGAATGACTGGTTCAGGCTCGGGAGTTAGTGGTTTGCCTGATGAACAAGCTTGTCACAAGAGCGGCACTGCATAGTTCCTGACTTTATACCCATCACAGCCTCTGTCCTGTGTTTCCAGCACCATGTTTTGGCATGAGTTGTTGGCCTGTTGTATGCAGGGGTCTGCTCTTCTTGTCCACCTGGCAGTGGCCTTTCACAGAAACTCGTAATGGGAGCAGGTCCACTACGAGCAGAGTGAGACCACTGACAGATTTCACATATGCTGCCCGTGTTATTGTCAGCAATGATTCTCAAGTCACTGACCTCATTCTGGATCATACAGGTGCTCCCAATGAGGAAAGCTGTGAAGGCTGTAGATAATTCTCAAAGTCATTCCATCTTTTTCAGTGTCTCTGCAGCTTCTCTTCGTTGACAGGGACTGTTGAAACCCAAATCCAAAAGCTAAATACATACATAATCACATACATTCTGGCTGTCCTCACGTCTCTTTCCAACTGATAGCTAAAAAAGTAAAATAACTTTTTTTCTCTTTTTTGGTGATTAGAATGAGAAATCTACCACTCCTGTGTCTAAATCAAATACCCCAACTCCACGGACTGATGCCCCAACTCCCAGCAGCAACTCCACTCCCGGACTGAGGCCAGTGCCTGGCAAACCCCCAGGTGTGGACCCACTAGGTTAGTCTCTGTATATTTCGATGGTGTGAAACACTGCCCACTTGTCCCTAACTATGCTGCCTTTAAACTCACAGGGATGGGGCAGTATGTTACAGCTGTTTAAACTGGATGGAGAGCTGGTTCTTCAACACTTCAATACAGTGTGTTTACCAAACTCGTGTTTCATTTCATGGGTCTGGGTTAGCTGTATGACTTCTCTCTTCTTTTCCCCCTCAATAGCTTCAGGTTTAAGGACACCTATGGCAGTGCCCTGTCCTTATCCTACTCCATTTGGGATTGTGCCACATGCTGGTATGAATGGGGAGCTGACCAGCCCTGGAGCTGCCTACGCCGGTCTGCACAATATTTCCCCTCAAATGAGTGCAGCAGCTGCAGCAGCAGCAGCCGCAGCTTATGGGAGATCTCCAGTGGTAAGTGTTCGATGCTAGTGCGTTTGGTGTTGAGAGCAGCTTGTGGTAAACGTAAGACCTGCAGGGTTAAATCTAGTTCAGTCTCTGTAATTTGGGGAGTGTGCTATGGAGAACATGAATTAAACAGTCTTCCTTTGGCTAACTCTGTCTTTAATACACCTCTTTGTTTTACATGGGGACGACTATAGGTTGGTTTTGATCCACATCATCACATGCGAGTCCCAGGCATCCCTCCCAATCTCACAGGCATCCCAGGAGGAAAACCGTGAGTATCAAGCATACAACTTCAAAAGTCAGTCATCTGTTGAAGCTGTGTTCCCTTGCCAGTTGGAATTCCCCTTAGCTACTGAAAACTGTTGTGTGAATAGAAATAAATGTAGCTATTTGGCAAGGACAGGAGAAACCCTATTTAAGCTTAAAGTTGCATTTGTAAATTTGTTTGGAGACTAATAGCAGCTCTCAAGAACTGGATGATGCAGAGTAAAGGAGAGAAATAAATGAGAAAAAGAGTTGAACTTCGAGGTGTTACATGCTGAATCTGACTGGTTTGTCTTGTATGGAAATGTGAACTAGAACAGGATCTCAGCTTTCCATCTCTACTATATTCTGCTCCTCAGTTTAAAAAAATGATTTCTTTGTTCACAAAATCCTTGCAAGTTACTTGCAAACTTATCAGCTGCTATAAGCAGCAGTGTGCAGAGAAAGGAACACGGTAATGTTTTGTTTGATTGAAAGTACTGAAAAGAATTATTGTATCGTAATGTTCAGATTCATGCTTGATGGAGCTGACCGTAAAGAGTGACCTCCTCTACTAGGCACTGTTTGTTGTAAGCCTCAGAAAAAGAATTACACAGATAGGAAGAACTCTGTACTCACATCTCTCTTGAATTAGAGAGGAGAAAAAATAAAACAGCTATGCAAACCATATCGATCCAGATTTTATATAAGGGTCCTCCAGTTATACTTCTTCTGTGACGCTTATGGGAAATTGTGACCAGTTAGTACTGGATAAGAGTTTTAACAGTTTCAAGGGCAGGGGATGTTTATGCCACTCCTTCTTTCGCTTTTGTATGTATGGATATGATTGTGGAGGAGTGGCTGGGGGGTGGTCACATGCTTGCATGCATGTGAGTGAATGCATATACTTACCTGTCAATGAGCTTGCAGATGCTCAAGGTTAATAACATACCATGATGACAAGCAATCAGTCCTAGCAGCTGTAGCTCCTCTTGTACATATGTGTGTTGTGGTTTAAGAAGGAGAAAAAAATGACTGCTACTGCTGAACCCAGGACAGTGTATCACACAAATCTTAAACCATGGCCAGCTCTCTTGCACATCACACTCTGGTCACCGCCCTAAGTTGACTTTTCTGCTAGTTGCCACGCCTTTAGGTGGCTGCATAAAGCAAGTACGGGAATCCCTGTACAGCGGCTTCCACACCAGCTGCTTGCATTAAAAATCCTGCAGGGCACAGACTTACGTTCTGTACATGCAGCAGGCACAGAGAGTGTTTGCTGGGTTCAAGTTCATCCTTGGCGGTGTCGGTTGCCCAAGAGGGTTTCCAGTTCTACCTGACTTAGCAGTGGTCTGAGAAACAACAATACCAGGGTGCAGAGATCTCCCTGCTCACATCTCACTTACGTTAGAGGGAGAATAAAACATCAGGCAAACTGAAGTAAAAATAATTCAATTCTGGTGTATCTCCAAGGTTTTTGAATGTTGTTGATGTATTGATGACTGCTTTAAAGATTTAACTGTAACTGTCATTTCTCTGCTGTAGGCCTGAAACCTTTGAGATCTGTGGTCGTTTTAGCATAATTGCATTGATTCTTCTTCATCTTAAGTGTGGTGCTTTTCACAGCTATCGTCCAGGGTTTTTGCTTTCTCATTTATTCTTTCTTTTCCCTTAGAGCAAAAGTTGTGTAAATTCTCCACACTGTTGAGTGTCTGTTGAAATGCAGCAGGCAGCGCATGGCACATCAGGAATCTTGGCCCCTCATAATGCTCTTTTCACTTTAGAGATATAGTAAAACACTAAGGATTGTACAATATATAAATAGAAAAAGTAGCTAGCATGAAAAGAATTAAAAAGTGCCTGCCAGGTGTTTATAGTATCAGATATTTAGAGTACTTCAAATAAGCAACATAAGGTGTTGTCAGAGTGAAAAAAAAACAAACAAAAAACCCTCAAAAACACTCAACCACCACAAAATCAAGCTAAGCAACAAAGCAGCAGTTTAATTACATGTGCTGGTATGATGTAATGAATAGAGTGAGAATAATGTCATCACAGATCACTTCAGATCCATGCTTTGTTTCTGTAATTGTTAAATATGTTCCCTGTGTGCTCTATAAGCGTGCTAAAAATCACTTTGGCTAATAAAAATACCATACAGTCCATGCTCAACATGGCTTTGCAGAGAATGACTGCCTACAGAAATCAGAAAAGATGATAATGAAGTTCCACTTGTTTTGTTAGAGATTTCAGGAGACCATCAGCTGCTTTTTTTCAGTACCTTACTGCAGCAAGCAGGAATTAGAGAGACAATGAGGAAGATACTTCAGATTTCTGTGGTGATAATTGAACCCTAATTCTGCTCATAGAGACAGTTTGCTGCTTCTGACAACCACAAAAATGTCCTACCCTTTCCTGAATGTGTTTAATGTCAAAAAACGGACAATGCTTATACGATCTGTCATTCAGACCTGCCAGAACAAAAAACAGAGTGTAGGATGAGAAGAGCGTGTAAAGCTTTGGAAATAGGGCAGAAAGGTGGAAATACAGGTGCCTTTTGTCCCACTGAAAATTATTGTTCTAGTGTTAATGAATCTTAAATAACAAATTCAGTACTTGAATACTAAAGACTGCTTTCTTCAGTGACTTGGAATTAACAATCAGGGAAGTGAATAGCTAAGTATTCTCTTAAAATGATTTTTTTTTTGTGAGCTTTTCTCATCCCAGCATTGTGACAATGGATTTTTCATCAGTACTATGATGATTTTTTAGGTCTAAGGAAATTAAAGCCTTCTGCTAATCATACCTTGGTTTGTGTAGGTGAACCCTCTTACGAAGTTTGTGCTCTTGTAATAGATGTGATGTGTCACGTAGCATCTCAGAATAAGACAATTTCATAACCTAACTGTTCTCCCTGGAAAATATTTTGAGATGAAGCTGTTGATAGGTTATTCACAGGCGGCATAACTGGCAGTCACACAACACATTCTTTCTCAGTAAGAGCCCTAGTTCTGGCAAGAGAAATAGGGATTTGTAGCTATTGTGTTAGGTACACATGAATGCAAAAAAAAAAAAAAAAAAAGAAAAAGAAGGAAAAAAACTAAGAAAAGACAGCAAGCTCCAAAGTGGGAAAAAAATCCAGTGCATTTTTGCTGGTCTGTCATGTCAGATGTCAGCAACTGTGCCTTGAGGACTTAACTCCTTGACAGTGGAGGTTTCACTGCACTCTTAGGTACAGTGCTGGGCAGTTTGGCTTGAGGAGCATGGGACCTACAGTGAGTTTGAGCCACCTTGGCATCACACACAGCTGCAAGTGTGCACATTAGGGTCAGTAATGGAGAAACCAAATGATCCCTCGCACTCTACTATCTGCATTGTTCTGCAGTGGCCAGCCAACTATTTTTCAGGGGGCCCTGACCTGACCTTCCTTTCTTGAAATGCATGCCCTAAGTTTAAGAGTAGCATCGTGTATCCTCCTGCATGCCTGAAATCATCATTGCATGAGTTCTTAAAGCTTATTTAATTGGTAGATGGTACTTGACTTTCCCCATTAAAAGAAGAGTACCTAAGTTTATACTTTGATGGTCCTGTTATAGATAAATGAATTATTTCTTATTCACATTTTTTAAAAGACTGCAAAAGGAGCTGAGTGCACAATCTGAATGCGTGCAGTGGAAATACACATTTAATTCTGTTTTCTTAAATAGGCTTGAAGAAAAACTTCTTAAATCACCCTTTATATTTCTTCTACCCTCAGAGCATACTCATTTCATGTAAGTGCAGATGGTCAGATGCAGCCAGTTCCTTTCCCTCCTGATGCCCTCATTGGTCCAGGAATCCCTCGCCATGCCCGTCAGATCAACACTCTGAACCACGGGGAAGTTGTGTGTGCAGTTACCATCAGCAACCCCACAAGACACGTTTATACAGGTGGGAAAGGGTGCGTCAAAGTCTGGGACATCAGCCACCCTGGCAACAAGAGCCCTGTGTCCCAGCTGGACTGCCTGGTAGGTGAACAGCAGCATAGGACAGTGGGAGAACATAGCAGGTTGTGTTAGGATAGAAATGTTACCGTTAAGGTGCAGAAAACATTGGCTACTTGAGTGCTCTCATTGGTATCAAAGCTGGTATTTCATTTGTAGGTTTTTTTTTCTTTCAGAACCAAGTTTGAAATATGTTCCTTGTCGTACTTCTGGGTTTCCCCCCACCCTCAGCGAATCAAAACATCTTTAATATCCTAAAAGTGAATTGGTAGGGGGAGAGATCAAAGACAGAACAGCAGATCTTATTTATAACTTTGACGTTTGTTGGCAATCCTAAAGCTTGATATCCTATCATGCAAAAAATTGCTGTCTTGCAGCGATATTCTCCAAGAATATTTGAAGATAATGTCATGTATTTCGTGTCTGCATATGTGTGTGAATGCATTGCCCTGTCTTAATGTGACAATTAAAAATATCCCTGAGTGTTATTGACAAATTATTTGAATGTGCTAACAAGGTGAACCATTGCTAACAGCTTTTCTGATGTTATTTACCAGTTCTTGGTAAGTTGCTGCTTTTTGTTACAGAGGCAGTAAAATGAAAACTGTGCAGCACGTTTAGACATATAATGAATTGCTACACAAGCTGCTACACAAATGAAGAAAATTGCCCAAATATTTTCCTCTTACATCTAAATGATGGCAGCAAGTCTCACCGGAACAGAGTGGGGGAGTGTGCAGGGAATTTGGTACTCCCCCATGCCAAGAGGTTAATGTGCTGAAATAAACAGAGTATGAAAATACAACTTTCCACACAAGCTGTCAAGTACAGCTATCTTGAATTGTTTTGGGCTGGGTTCAGGTCTTTGCATTTTGATGCTAATTAAGATTAAATATCTTTCACTGCTGAATTTTGTAGATCAAGTTTAAGTACTTCCCTAATGTCATGTAATTTTCTGGCATTAATACACTTTATCATTGTCATAAGTATAAATGGCTCATTAAAACCAGGAGGGAATACAATACTTTTATGGATTTCTGCTCTCATGTTAATGCTGTTTTCCTTTCCTCATGAGTAATCTCTTGATGGCTTCTGTCTCCACAGAACAGAGATAACTACATCCGTTCCTGCAGATTGCTCCCTGACGGCCGCACCCTGATTGTTGGTGGGGAAGCCAGCACATTATCCATTTGGGATCTGGCAGCTCCAACTCCTCGTATCAAAGCAGAGCTGACATCTTCTGCTCCGGCTTGTTATGCACTAGCTATCAGCCCTGATTCCAAGGTCTGCTTCTCTTGCTGTAGCGATGGGAACATTGCAGTGTGGGATCTACATAACCAGACTTTAGTAAGGTAGGTCGACAGAACTGGATCATCAGGTAGTGAAGAATTAATTACACACACCTTTATGTGCTCTTCTGCATATATATGCTATTTTCTTCATGGTATCTGCCTAGCTGCTTCCAGTATTTCATTGCTAGGCAATAGCCATGGTAATACCTTGACAAAAGTCTATATAATTTTTTATAGGTTTTGCGAGTTTCATAATTCCAGACCTGTTGAGCAGGCCATAACTAATTTCCTAAGATCATCTGGTGTTGACACTGCTGTAGGTTCTTTGAACAGATGGTTTTCTTTGTCTCCATGCAATACACTGTGCTCACACTCCAATCTCTTTAATCAGTTCTTCAGCAAGTATGTCTTGGGTAAAGATACATGTAAATTGCTGTATTGCAAACTTAGCATCTTTGGAGTATGGGATGCTGCTTAACACTAAAGTACATAAAAGCTAGGAGCCAGTCATACAAAGCTGCACTGTACACTGCAGTGTGTATGTTATTTTATGTAATATATCGGTACTGCATATAAAGGCAGACTTTTACTCCCTGATATACCCTTTTATACCCATGCTCTTTGTTTTTCCACCTTTGTTGGTGGCCTAAGAATTCTTCTTAAACTCAGTTAATTTTGGTGATCATGCTACGTTCCTTTGAGGGGAGTGGGGTATTTTCAGTCAAATAGTGGATATCGCACATTCAGCGGCAAAGATCCCTAGAGCACCTGACTTGTAAAGCGTGCTTTTCAAAATCAAATTAGTGCTTGGCTGTCTGGCCTGATTGCTTCATCAATTCATCACAAAACTCACATGGTCATCCCAGAGTTTCATTAATCTCAGATTGCTATTGGAATCTACTGTTGCTGTTGTCTTTAATAGCTGTGTATCAGGGACTGAACAAAAAAGGAGATATTTTGTATACATGATCAGAACCAACTCTTTGCAGTGTGAGAATGTGTGTGTCTTGTTTCAATATTTTCAGGCAATTTCAGGGCCACACAGATGGAGCGAGCTGTATTGACATTTCTAATGATGGCACCAAACTGTGGACAGGAGGCTTGGACAATACAGTCAGATCCTGGGATCTCAGAGAAGGAAGACAGTTACAGCAGCATGACTTCACATCACAGGTTCAATCTTAGAAGCTTTGGAATGTTGAGAAAAATCTGTCATGGTTTTCTAAAGCAAGCACTTTTGGCTTTTATCTTTTTTTATATTTTTATTTTATTTTGTTTTAAGCAAAAACAGGCTCAAAAAGAACTCCAAAGAATTTTTCACTTAGTCTCACACTTTTTCTTTTCTTTCAGTGTGGCAGCTAAACATCTTTCTGGATTATGACTATTTGACAGATTAATTCTTCTCCAGTGAGAGTAGTGGAGAATCTTTTTATAAAAGAATTGCCTGGTTAAAGTTCTGTTTAAAGTTCTTTTTTAACTGATTAAAGTTCCTGTGTGTAATGTGTTCCCATTTCTGTATGTTCTTTTTCAAAAATATTTTACAAAAGTATTTGTTGATGTTGTTAGGCTAGGACGTTAACTTTGATAGCTTGATTCAGTGCGTTGCTGTTACAGCTTTAATTGAGCTTTGTTTACATGAACTGATTTATCTTGATTATTATAGTAATTGGATTATCATG
This sequence comes from Ara ararauna, assembly GCA_028858755.1. Lineage (NCBI taxonomy): Eukaryota > Metazoa > Chordata > Aves > Psittaciformes > Psittacidae > Ara > Ara ararauna. The sequence continues at coordinate 28,783,707 of CM054410.1, forward strand.
TTTTTAAAACTGTCGTAGACCAAAGTATGATTTTGTTCAGTGTTAACAGTGTAGCCAGAGTTGGTTTTGATATCTAAAGCTCATTCCTCTATTGATTTAAGCGTGTGCTGTGCTTATTCCAGATCTTCTCACTGGGCTATTGTCCCACTGGTGAGTGGTTGGCAGTAGGAATGGAGAACAGTAATGTTGAGGTGCTGCATGTTACTAAACCTGACAAGTATCAGCTGCATCTTCATGAGAGTTGTGTGTTGTCACTCAAATTTGCCCACTGTGGTAAGCAAATCTTTCTATGACAGTGTTTCCACGCCTGAGAAATTCATTCAAGATTACCTTTAAATGAAAATAAGGCTATAATGAAAAGCTAGATCTTTAAGTATTAAAATGATTTTAAAAATTCTGTATGACTGCTTTTTTGTGTGAACTGCTTATCTTGTTATCGAATATCGTAGAGCAACCAGATAAATATGTGACTCTCCTTTGGATATGTGTGAATGCATTGGTTTTTCTGATTAATCTGTTTCCTGAGGTGCATTCTTTGAAAACAAAATGCAACGATAACATTTAAACAATCTGTTGCAGGCAAATGGTTTGTAAGCACTGGAAAGGATAATCTTCTTAATGCCTGGAGGACACCTTATGGAGCCAGTATATTCCAGGTAATAATCTCCTAGAAGTTATTTTCCACATACATTACAGTGGAGTAGAGCTGCCCATCTCAGAGTCTGTCATTAGCTTAAGGAGGTTTTAAATGGAAATTCTTGCTAATTACTGTATTTCTTTAAGATTTTGTCTGTAATAAAAGAGAGATGTGCTTTTGTCCTTTCTAACATTTGAGTAATCTAGCTCTTACAATAAAGTGGCCTGTTAATCCATAATTGTTTTTAATACCCTTCTTTCTCACCTTGTAGTGCATATTGCTGTCATACAGTACGCAAGTAATGCCATTAGGTGAACATTCCTAATGTCCAATATTCAAGCTAAAACAGTGAGAGACATACTCAGCATGTGTATTTTTTTTGGATGAGATGTGTAAAGTCAGTGGATTGGGCAGTCAGACTCCTAAGCAAAAGACTGTATCCTTATGGAGGAGCCCTGTGGAGTGCAACTGGAAGTTGCAACCTTTTTATAGTCTTCAGTCCCTCTGTGCCCAATATTAATGGCACTTCAGTGTGTGCCATTAAACAAAAGTGGGATTTTTGGCATGGCATTTTCTTCTTTCACCTACAGGTACCTCTGGGGTGGGTATTTTTTAATTACCTAACTGGTGTTCAGGTTCAAATGGTCAGGTCTCACCTGTTGTGCTACCTGCTTTGTCTTTTGCTTTCAAAACAGCACAGTTTCCCTTGACATGGGAATGCTGAGGTCTGGTATTATTTAGTGGAGGCTATTCAGCTCTAGAACCACCTCACACAGAAAGCCCACATCATCCTAACAAAAACACATCTTCCTTAAAAGTGATGTTTAAACTCCAGTGTAGCTTTCTTAGTGATGGGTAGAGAAAGAAGCTTCCTGTGCAGTGCAGCAGAGGTTTCTTGACAAAAGCTTACAATGATCGGGAAGTGTTTAGCTCATGCGGTGACAGATAGAGAAGAGCATGGACATATGTTATGTGAAGAAAACATGCACTGAAATAGCAGGTATAAAGTGACAAGAACGTATACGTCATCTCAGAAAACACAGAAAAGACCTGAGAGGCAGAGCTACTGTATCTTGAAGTATTCTGTCTCCCGTTCACTTGCTGTACATTGTTGTGCATCCTATTCCACCATAATATCTTTTCATATTTGCATCATCCCTGATAATGTAAATTCCTTTGTGCAAGGCACAAAGTCTTGTAAGTTGGGGAAATAGTGAGAGGAGGTACTCTGTGGAGTCTTTTTGTCCTATGCCTGTGGATGAGCAGGGCTTTGTAGTGCTACTCCATAATGATTTCTGGTTTACAATAAAAAAGGGAAGAAGAACAACAAGAATATGGCTTTTCATTTTTTATGCAAAAGCTAATGTATAAAATATTAATAAATGCTCATTACTTGTAAAGGGTATAGAAAAGACTGCTCCCTTTTTTTTTTTTTGATTGATAGATTATTTCTAGGTTCATAACATTTGCTTCCCTTTCTGCTGCTGTTTTTTATTGCCATAGAGCTTTAGATACAACAAGTTTGGAGAAACAGTCTTGTAGCAAAAGCTGCCGCTACGGTACTGATATTTAAATAAGCTTTTGGTGTATTCCCTTTCTATAAACTCTTCCAATTAACCTTCAAGTCCTTCTGGATTGAAGGATTGGAAAACTGTATTTTTTATATTCTTTCTTTCTTTCTTGTAGTCCAAAGAGTCCTCATCTGTGCTTAGCTGTGATATCTCTGTGGATGACAAATACATTGTCACTGGCTCTGGAGACAAGAAAGCTACAGTCTACGAAGTTATTTATTAGAGACAAATCTGAATACAGACAGAACTCCTTCTCCTAGCACTTTGCTGTATATTCTGTTCTTTTTCTTTCTCAACTGAGAATTTAAATGCTTATCCATCACAGTTGTGAAATTTATTTTTACCTTCTTAACTTGCTGTTGATTTGTGAATGCTCATTAGGAACTTGTGATACCAAATTGTCAGATACCTATTTGGAAGAAGATGGAATAAGCATACTTAACAGTGAACTTGATTCTTTAATTATGTATTATAGCTGTAATGTATTTATTTTCTTGAAAAAGGCTTTCTAACAATGAACTGACTAAATAAAGCTGTCTGGCCCGGCTTTAGTTTGAAAGGTGCATTGTATACTTTGTGGTTTTGCAGGTGAATTAATTGGGGATCTTGGAGAAGGATGTTCAGGAGATAGTTAAAGTTACACTAAATAAGACTTGTAGTTTCTATTTAAAAAAATAAACTTTGTTATATTTTTTAGTCCTGTTCTTGGATGAGACCTCTAAGTGTTACTACAGTATAATTATTTCGTGGGAAGATGCTGTATCTTAACTATTTTAGACAGTCTTGGAAACTTTGGAAATTGCAAACTGTAGCCAGTGATCTACATGACTGTAATGAATGGCAGACTCAGTTCACATCTAAATTAAATTCACTTTAAGTAAGAATGTGCTAATTTATATATTTGCAATGTTAATAGAGCATCTTGTGTACAGATTTGTTCTCAATGCTTTTCTGTTGATAAACATAAAGCATTTTGGTGTCAAGCTAGGTTTTTTAATATAAACACCTCTCTTTGTTATATTGTAGAGAGTACAGTAAGTTGCCTCAAAGAATCACCTTTGTTACTTCTGGAAACTTTTTCAATGTTTCCTTGAAAATGGGGATATGTGTCTTTGGGCAATTTTTCAATTACAAGAGATTATGAAAATATTTGATATGTTCTTTGGAAACTGCACTGAAATAAGAATGGATGCCTACCAATATACAAACTACAAAAGCAATGACCTCCTAGGGTAGGATTTACAAGAGTACTCATTCCGACATTCAAAAAGGAATGGATTCTCATTGGGATAAGGACTTGCTTTGTTCGCCAGCAGTCCAATCCAAGTCTTGATTGGATGTCCCTAAAATGGACACAGACTGAGCCATTGTGCCAGAGACAATGTGTTATCTTTTTATGTTGTTGTTGTTGCTGTTAAACTATGATCTGTGACTTTTTTTTTTTTTTGAATGCTTTAAAAAAAAATCTTTTAAGTCTGTGGATCTGCTGATGTACAGTGCCTTTGCTGCTATGGATCAAAATCAAAAGACCTGTGTAGATAAATCTTATTGTATAAGTAGAAAATTACTTAATTTCATACTAGAAATGGATTGATGCTGCAAGTTAAAATGGACTGTTCATTGAAGTTCCAAATGTGGTAGCAAAAAATGGTGTCTTAAGTGCTTAGTGTTTGATGTCATTAACAGTTTCGTAATACTCTACATTGTAGAAAGATTTTGATACTAAACTGTGTCATTGTACATAGTTCTAATGCATTGTATTGACCACCAGTACTTCTATAATAGTAGACTATTGTTTGTGCATTCAGACTTTTAAGCATTAAACATAAGTAACTTCTAAGATTTATTTTTCGTTTGGTTTTAATTTCCTCCTCCCTCATTTTTTCTGCATGGGGTATCATAGAATCATGGGATCATAGAATAGTTAGGGTTGGAAAGGACCTTAAGATCATCTAGTTCCAACCACACTGCCATGGGTAGGGATACTTCCCACTAAACCATGTCACCCAAGGCTCTGTCCAACCTGGCCTGAAACACTGCCAGGGATGGAGCATTCACAACCTCCATGGGCAACTCATTCCAGTGCCTCACCACCCTCACAGTAAAGAACTTCCTCCTTATATCCAATCTAAACTTCCCCTCTAAGTTTGAACCCGTTACCCCTTGTCCTCCCACTACAGTCCCTCATGAAGAGTCCCTCTCCAGCATCCCTATAGGCCCCCTTCAGATACTGGAAGGCTGCTGTGAGGTCTCCACGCAGCCTTCTCTTCTCCAGGCTGAACAGCCCCAACTTTCTCAGCCTATCTTCACACAGGAGGTGCTCCAGTCCCCTGATCATCCTCGTGGCCCTCCTCTGGACTTGTTCCAACAGTTCCATGTCCTTTTTATGTTGAGGACCCCAGAACTGCACACAATACTCCAAGTGAGGTCTCACAAGAGCAGAGTAGAGGGGCAGGATCACCTCCTTTGACCTGCTGGTAACACTCCTTTTGATACAGCCTAGGATACGGTTGACTTTCTGAGCTGCACGCGCACACTGCTGGCTCATGCTCATTTTCTCGTTTACCGACACCCCAAGTCCTTCTCCACAGGACTGCTCTGAATCTCTTCTCTGCCCAACCTGTAGCTGTGCCTGGGATTGCTGCGACCCAGGTGTAGGACCTTGCACTTGGCATGGTTAAACTTCATCAGGTTGGCATCAGCCCACCTCACAAGTGTGTCAAGGTCCCTCTGGATGGCATTCCTTCCCTCCAGCTTACCAACCGAACCACACAGCTTGGTGTCATTGGCAAACTTGCTGACGGTGCACTCAATCCCACTGTCCATGTCACTGACAAAGATTTTGAACAAGACTGGTCCCAACACCAATCCCTGAGGGACATCGCTTGTTACTGGTCTCCAGATGGACATTGAGCCACTGACCACAACTCTGTGTGCTGCCATCCTGGCAGTTCTTTATCCACCGAGTGATCCACCTACCAGATTGATGTCTCTCCAACTTAGAGACAAGGATGTCATGTGAGACAGTGTCCAACGCTTTGCACAAGTCCAGGTAGATGACATCAACTGCTCTACCCCTGTCCATCAGTTCCATAGCCCCATCATAGAAGGCCACCAGATTGGTCAGGCAGGATTTCCCCTTAGTGAAGCCATGCTGGCTGTCACAAACCACCTTGTTGTTTTTCATGTGCCTCAGCATGCCTTCCAGGAGAATTTGCTCCAAGATTTTGCCAGGCACAGAGGTGAGGCTGACTGGTCTGTAGTTCCCCAGCTCATCCATTTTCCCCTTCTTGAAAATGGGGGTTATATTTCCCTTTTTGCAGTTGTTGGAGAGCTTTACCTGACTGCCATGATTTTTCAAATATGATGGACAGTGGCTTAGCAACTTCATTTGCCAGCTCCTTCAGGACCCGCGGATGGATTTCATCAGGTCCCATGGACTTGTATGCGTTCCGGTTCCTAAGATGGTCTTGAGCCAGATCCTCTCCTACAGTGGGCCTAGGGTCTTCATTCTCACTGTCCCTGTGTCTGCCTTCCAAGACTTGGGTGGTGTGGTCAGAGCATTTGCCGGTGAAGACTGAGGCAAAGAAGTCATTAAGAACCTCAGCCTTCTCCAAATCCAGGGTAGCCAGTTCTCCCGATAGCTTCTGGAGGAGGCCTACGTTGTCCCTAGTCTGCCTTTTATTTGCAACGTACCTATAGAATCCCTTCCTGTTATCCTTAACATCCCTAGACAAGTTTAATTCTAAGTGGACCTTAGCTTTCCTAACCTGGTCCCTAGCTTCCCGCACAACATCCCTGTATTCTTCCAGGCTGCCTGTCCTTGCTTCCACCTTTTATAAGCCTCTTTTTTCCTTCGAATTTTCCTCAGCAACTCCTTATCCATCCAAGGAGGTCTCCTGGCCCTCCTGCAGCACTTCCTTCTAGTAGGGATATATCGCTCCTGAGCTTGCAGCAGGTGATCCTTGAATATCAACCAACAGCCTTGGGCCCCCCTGCCCTCTAGGGCTATATCCCATGGAATCTTACTGAGCAGGTTCCTGAAGAGGCCAAAGTCTGCTCTCTTGAAGTCCAGGGCAGTGAGCTTGCTGCACGCTCTTCTCACTGTCCTGAGGACCTCGAATTCGACCGTCTCATGATCGCTGCAACCAAGGCTGCCCTGGAGCATCACATTTTCAACCAGCCCTTCCCTGTTGGTGAGAACGAGGTCAAGCATGGCACCTCTCCTTGTCGGCTCCTCTATTACTTGCAGAAGGAAGTTGTCTTACACACAATAGAGGAACCTCCTGGATTGGTTGTGCCAGGCTGTACCATCCCTCCAACAGATATCAGAGTGGTTGAAGTCCCCCATGAGAACCAGGGCCTGTAAGCGTGAGGCTGTTCCTCTCCGTCTGTGGAGTGTTTCATCCACAGAGTCCTCTTGATCAGGTGTCTGTAACAGATCCCCACAGTAATATCTCACATGGCTGTTCTTCCTTTAATCCTGACCCACAAACTATTGTCTGCTCACCTGTCCCCAGACAGAGTTCCATACTCTCCAGCCTATCCCTAACATAAATAGCAACTCTCCCTCCCTGTCTTTTCTAAAGTGGCTGTAACCTTCCATTCCAACATTCCAGTCATAGGAGCCATCCCACCATGTTTCTGTGATGCCTATTATATCATATCCCCGTAGATGTGCACACATCTCTAATTCCTCTTGTTTGTTCCCCATGCTACGGGCGTTTGTATAGAGGCTTCTGAGCTGAGCTCCAATTGAAGACGGCTCACTGGCTGGAGTGTCTGGAATATCTCTAATTTGCTCCAAGCATTTATTTTAGGTGCTGGCAAGTGACTGGGTGTCTTGGGATGGAATGATGCCCCCCTCCCCCAACACATCTAGTTTAAAGCTTCCTTGGCCAGTCTGGCAAGCTTCCTTTCAAAACCACTCTTCGCTTTCATTGTTAGACCAGCTCCACCAGCCCCCAGTAGACCTGGCCTACTTAAATTGACTCCCATGATCTAGATACCCAAACTCCTGACTATGGTACCACCGTTCTAACTGTTTATTAACCTGGCAAATCCGCCTAGCCTTTTTAAGGTCCTCCCCTGTATCCTGGAGAATTGATGAAAAGACAATCCGAGCTCCAGGGCTCCTAACCACCTCTCTCAGGGCTCTGTAGTCCTCCTTTATGTTCTCCAGGCTACTGCTATCTATATCACTATCACCCACATGAATCACTAGAAGTGGGTAATAGTCAGTGAGACTTATTAGACCAAGCAGCCTCTCTGCAACATCCTTGATCCGTGCCCCTGGTAGGCAGCACACCTCCCTTGAGACTGTGTCAGGCCGACAGATGGGTGCCTCTGTTCTTTTCAAAGTACAGATCTCAGGGTAATCTCAGTTACGTTTGCAGAATGCTGTCTGTAAGGATAACAGGCATGCAGTTGTCGAGCGTACTACTACAGATACTTCACAGTATTGTCACTGAGAGACAACGTAGAATTTCACAATATTTCTCCAACCTAGTAAAATCAATGAATTCATAGTTTCCCAAGTCTCCTGACCGCAGTGATTCTGAACTCTTGGAGGTATTGACCACAAGGCTTTGGCTACATCACCTAGGAGTTTGCCACCTCCTGTTTATCAAGTTTCCCTTCTGGTACAAAACTTTACATTATCCAGTTCCTGGGAGAGTGACACTGGGGACGACTCCTGTTCCTGCTCCTGCTGAAGTATGCAGAGTTCCAAAGGATGTGTGCAGTGGTGTTGCACTGCAGTATCACTCCTGGTTTTCCCCATCCAGACCTAAAACCTGTTCATGCCTGTAGAAAGGCTTCTCTTGACTGCAGTTGATTTTAGGTAGAAATTTAACCCAACTTCCATTGAGTTAAAACATAGGTTAAAGTGAACTATGAGAAATGAATTTATACATTATTGGGGGTTGGAGGTAGGAGGAGTTGTGCTTTTTGTAACAGGAGAAATAAAAATGAAAAAAAAGTCTAGGGGAAAATTGGATTTAAATCTTTCTCACATAACCCATTTCTGAAAAGTGACATCGTGCATGCTGGAAATTCCCAGTCATAGAATCATAGAATAGTTAGGGTTGGAAAGGACCTTAAAAATCATCTAATTCCAACCACACTGCCACGGGTAGGGACACCTAATGGTAGAACATGTTGGCCACAGCTCTGGCCAACCTGGTCTTGAACAGTACCAGAGATGGAGCATTTACCACTTCTTTGGGCAACCCATTCCAGTGCCTCACCACCCTCACAGTAAAGAACTTCTCCCTTATATCTAACCTGAACTTCCCCTGTTTAAAGTTGAACTCGTTGCCCCTTGTCCTATCACTACAGTCCCTAGTGAAGAGTCCCTCCCCAGCATCCTTGTAGGCCCCCTTCAGATACTGCAAGGCTGCTATGAGGTCTCCATGCAGCCTTCTCTTCTCCAGGCTGAACAGCTCCAACTTTCTCATCCTGTCTTCATACGGGAGGTGCTCCAGTCCCCTGATCATCCTCGTGGCCCTCCTCTGGACTTGTTCCAACGCTCCATGTCTTTTTTATGTTGAGACACCAGAACTGCACACAATACTCCAAGTGAGGTCTCACAAGAGCAGAGTAGAGGGGAAGGATGACCTCCTTCAACATGCTAGTCACGCTCCTTTTGATGCAGCCCAGGATATGCTTGGCTTTTTGAGCTGCAAGCACACACTGGCTTATGTTCAGTTTCTTATCAGCCAACACCCCTAAGTCTTTCTCTGCAGGGCTTCTCTGAATCTCTTCTCTGCCCAACCTGTAGCTGTGCCTGGATTGCCCCAACCCAGGTGTAGGACCTTGCAGTTGGCTTGGTTGAACTTCATAAAGTTGGCATTGGCCACCTCTCAAGCATGTCCAGGTCCCTCTGGGTGTCATCCCTTCCCTCCAGCGTATCAACCGAACCACACAGTTTGATGTCATCAGCAAACTTGCTAAGGGCGCACTCAATCCCACTGTCCATGTTGCCAGCAAAGATATTTAACAAGATTGGTCCCAACACCAACCTTGTTCAACATGTTTGTCAGCAATATGGGCAGTGGGATTGAGTGCCTGTCCTGCTATAAAGTGCCAGCCTATGGTGACTGCTGGTACCTGAAGCCAGGCCCAGAAATTTTGCTCAAAAAGTGAAAAGCAAGACTTAAGATGATGAGGTCATTTACCTATACTGTGAGTGACCAGGGAATTCTTGTTCACGGAGGAGAGAGTAGAGGCATGTTTCCCTCATAACTAGCAGTTTCCTTAGAGTGAACTATGAAGAGTTTTCCAGATTGCCCCAGAATAATATGTTTTCATTCGTATTGAGGTTATGTTCTAGTTAGTACAATAATGCTTCCTAAAGGTAAACATGGTACAGATGCTTTCTGTTAATTGTAACTCTTGTCTGAAGAAATGTAATTTACTTGTTAGAAATATTATATTGGAAACACCTTTTATTTCCAAAGACATTAAAAAATTTAAAAGGCTGGGGTGTACTCCATTTACTAACAAAGGAGAAACCACCTACTTAATGTTTGCAGAGGATGTTATATTTTAATGTAGCAGTTCAGGCATAAGTGATTACTTAGAATCCCTAAGATAAAGCCTTCCTTTAGAAAGAATAAAACATTGCTCTTGTACCTGAGCTAGTTTTGACAGCAAAGTAATATACTTTTAAAGCAACCTGCCATATATCTCCTTATTAATGTTTGTATTGACGGCTTGTAAATAATCTGGGAATTAAATGCTTTAATCCAGGATTACTGCAGTTAAATGTGTGATCATCATAATATTTTCCCCTTCAGTGTTCACTGCAAGTGAGTGATGGTACAGAGCTACTTTATGATTTTCAGTTATACATGCATAGCGTCACCTTTCTTTTTCATTCTTTCATTTCTTGCCACTGCAGAGCACAATTTTATGCAAAAGATTTCTTACAGATAGTTTTCATGTGACAAACATGTGGCCAGCATACTCCCCGTTCAAGGTATGACAATTGTTTTCCCTGTATGCTTTTTCCCCTCTCATTTGTTGCTTAGTGCAACAATACATCAAGAAAGCCATTTCTCTCTAATCTTTCTGACTGGCCACTCTAGAAATGCTTAAACGGAACACTTAACATAAAATTGTAGTTTCTAAAAATATACAGTTTATTCCTACTGCATGTTCTTAGCTGGAAGTCATTTTTCTCTCCTTCTTCTTTTTACCCTACTCAGCTACGTAAAAAAAAAAAAAAAAATTATTTTACCAATTGTAATTTTCCTCTGTGAGGGATTTTTAAGCCCGTACTGGAGTAGTTCACGTCGGATTTTGTGTTTGTTTTTACTCTGGTGTCCGAAGTACATAGGGAATTCCTTCTTCCTAAAATGTTGACGGGTGTGTAAGAGAAACAGGAAGGAAGCTATGTAAGTCTACATATGTCTAGAGTACCTTCTACAGAAACACAGGCCAGATCCTTCACACAAACAAGCTCATCTGTGCTGAAGACAATAATACTCCTATAGCCTACACAGCTGAAAATCTAGCTGAAAATATAGCTAGCACTACAGGCATAGAGGACCCAATCAACCCATTCAGATTGGGTTTTTTGATTTTTTAACAGTCTGGTCCTTCAAGCCTGTTCTGTTTTCTTACTAGCACATTTATTTGTGATCATCCCTATGAAATCCTAGTGTGACGGACTTCTACTCAAGGATTTATGCTCTGAAAGAATGAAAAGAAAAAAAAAAAGTTGAATAAAATATGCTCAAGTTTTTGTATGTGCAGGAGTCAGGAAATTCAAAGCAGTAGCTTGGGCTGCAACTGGTTCTCATTTGCATTGAATATACTGCATCTTTGTGGCACCAAATCAGCACTGAATACAGCAATACAAAAATATGCTTTAGAACATGAAGTATGGCTACTGAGAAAAATGTTGCTTTGAATTTTTCAGAGCCAATGCATCCTGAAGAGCTAAGCCAAAGAACTATTCTTATGAGGGGCATGTGGGAAGAGTGGTTGCATTCAGGACTGACAACCTTTTTTGATACTAACATCTTGTAGTGACTACAGTGGTACTGAGAAGGTTTGGGCACTATGGGCTTGATGTGCAGTCAGCCAGTTCTGCCACGTATTTACATGACAATCTCCTTCCCAGACAGCAGGAGATGAATCCTGGAGTAGTGTGCTGTAGAAGATCATCTCTGACAAGCTCTTAAATAATGCACCTGCCACATCTGCTTTTGAACCAACAGTTACTGAACATAACCCTTGAGATTTCACATTTCTTCCAGTATTTGGAGTACAGCATTTCCACCTCACAGCAAGAAATTTTTATGTCAAAACCAATAAATGTTCTTACTCTTACCAAATGATTTTCTGTCCTGGTTACAAGGAAACAGTATTAATGTGTCTTTTTTTATTATTAAAAATGGTGTAGTCTGACGTTTACAACATGTCCATGAACCTGCTGTCAAGTGCAAAGAAGCTCTTCTGGGGGGTTACTTCAACTCACATGGTTGTGTCCTAAAATGTTGTTGCAGAAATACAGCTTTCTTGTTTGAGGGGGGAGTAACGTATGTCACTGTGTGCACAGTACATAGATTAAGGGAGGGAGTGTCTACTAGTTACTTCTGCATCTGTGGTTTGGCTTTAACCAGTTACTCCAGAATGCTTAAATGCATCTGCAGGATAAAAACAGTAAGTACAAATATTTAAGGGTTTTGAAAAAAAACTGCCATTCTACAGTAATTATATTGACCCAAACTGTCTTTTAATGTCATATCAAGGTAAGCATCTGTATTACACCTTCTTTTCATATTCAGATAAAAGAAGGGGTGGAGGAATTTAAAGCTAATCTTTACCTTTCAATCTAATCTCTTTAAAAGTACCCCAACACTAGTGCTTGGAGGAGTAATTGTCTTGGCTTTGTTGTCACTATTCTTGAAGAACTTTATAACAAATGTGTTGCGGCACAATCCACAGTAATGCTATAAATGGGCACGGGTGATATGGTTGCGATTAACAGCCAGAGTTAGACAGTGCTATTGGCATAAAAAAACACGGGGTGACTTGGTGGTCAAAGCTATTGCCTCATTTCTTGAGCAAAAGCAGTACAGATTTTTGGTGGTATAATTGAATGCATTGGGATGTCTGTCCAGTATGGGAAATTTTGAGATGTTTCAAACATTCTGTCTTGATTTTTTTACTGTAATGTGGGAGGTATTTGTTGCAAGAAATGGTGCATAGGGATGAATTCGGTCCCAGGGCCATGGGCAGGAGCTGCCATGTGGAATGGGCTGCTCCAGTTCTGATTCCAGGCTCTTCTCTGTGCTGCCTGGTATGTAGTGAAATTATTTGCATGAGCCCCATGTGAAGTGTTTGTTACATTCTTTTGCATGAAAGGCATTATCTAAAGGCTAGATATATGATTTTTAGAAAAATTTGTCACAGCTGTATTGAAATATATGGAGGCATTTTCCATTGGGGAAAGAACAAAGAGGACCTCTGGAGAATCAAGTATTTCAACCCCTTATCAAGCATTATAAATGTGCAAATGATGCAGTTCCACTGCTGTGTTTAAAACTGTCAGTCTTCTGCTGGACTGGGGAGAAAACAAATACCTAAAGTACATGGTGTAAAGGTAATACACTTCCTTGTGTTTCAGCATGGCTTTAAGGTGTTAGGCATGAAGTCCAATTTAAATTCCTTTCAGAACAAATAAACATGAATCCTTTTGTTATATTAATGATGGTATAGCTAGCCATCTTAGAAAAAACAGGATGTTTTAAAAACAAGGATAGTTACCAGGCTTTCTCCTCTCCAAGACATGAAGCAATATTGTACAAAAAAAACCCTGTTCATTTTACAGCATAATCGAAGTGTTGACAGTGATGTTAGTATTTCAACAAAAATATTTTTTTCCAAAGCAACATTAATTCATTCTCCCATTTACCTATGCACACGTTTCTGCTTAATGAAAAAAATTCACACCTTCATTGCAAAGTAGCCTCGGAATAACCATCAGAATAGCTTGTCTACACCACAGCCATTTTAGGATTTTTTGGGGTTGCGTGTGACTCTACTGCTATTTTCTCATGCCTTCCTCTCTCTCTCAATGAGAACCTTCCTGAGCCTGTTGTTCAGTGCTCAAGAGATGCTGTTGCTTGTGGCATGGTCTTAATCTCAGGGGTTGTTAAGTGAATGGGAATGGAAAGTGTTCACAGGATTTGTCTGGCTGTAGCAACTGCTGTGACAGCTGTTACGGACTCATTTATGCTTCTTTCTTCCTCTGAGCAGTCTTAAATAAAGAGGTGCAGTAGGAGCAGTCTATCTAGCTGAGTCTTTTCCTTTACCAAGTTTCACAGGTGGTCATCAGCTGGAAATGACAGAGGAGGAGAAGGAGGTGGAATTCGTAGCTGGGCTCAGCATGCTAGCAGGACACAGCCATGAAAAAGACAAATGTGATCTAGGATGTGTCAGGAGAGGCATTTGCAGCAGAGATAGGGAAGTATTGCCGCTATTATACAAGGCACTGCTGAGACCTCACCTGAAATAGTGTTATGGTTTAAGCCCAGGAGCTTGCTCTCCAGGAGCGGGAGGGGATGAAGGGGGTGGGGGGGGTGGGGGAGTGAGCGAGTGGCTGCGTGGTACTGAGTTACCAGCTGGGCTTAAACCAGGACAAAAAGCGAGTACAAACCTGATCACCTGTGCTCAAAAACCTAATTGAAAATGGGACTGACAGGGAGAAGGTTCTACTCGGCAAACTGGAAAGTCTAGAGGATGGAGGATGTGTCATATAAGAAAAGCCTACATCCTTTTAATCTAGCAAAGTGACAGGCCTAGAGCAGTTAAAAATGTCATCTGAAAATGTTTCAAATGTCTGTTCATCAAGGGTGAAAAGGTACAACAGCTGAAAGATAATGCTAGCACTAAAAACAAGTGAGGAAAATAGCGTAGCCTGGAATTACAGAGGCTCCCATTAGAGCAGGGAGGCCCTGGAGTAGGTTTCCAATCTAGAGACCACTGAGAAAAAAGCAGACATCTTCCAAGATTGAGCATGCTGCTCTAATGAAGAAGTGCATGTGGTAGCAGGGCATTGGTGTTCATATTCCATAAGTCTCTTCCAGTCCTTTGTATGTGCTGGACTTGCATATGTAAAATGGTAATGGAATTACATGCTTTTTTTTGAAAAAAAGATTTGTGTAAGAAAGGGGGGAGGGGGAAGATAGGTAGAGAGACAGAAGGGCTGTCAAACATAAGACACTCATGTGGAGTGTTTCTCTGCAGCTGAAAAACAAGCACTTTTCCCTAGATCTATTTATTATGACACTGCTTATCTAAAAACAGTGGTTTAAAAGCAAACTGCACATTGTTCAAGCTCTAATGCAGCATATTCCAGCCTACTTAACTCACTAAGTTTGTACACCATCAACCCAGACAGGTGATCTGGTTTCTCTTATAGGCCAAAGTGTTTGCATTTTTTTGAGTTTGGAGATATGGCAGATGCTTTTCCTCCACATCTGTTGCGGGTTTCATCCGTAGCACTTGGGTTCAGTGGAGTATCCCTGACTGCAGCTATGCATACTGATCGCTTTAAGGTGCTCAAAATAACAAGGGAAGAAACAGAAGATAATTTTGGCTACATAGGAGGAGGGCAAGATATTACAGCTCAGGGTAGTCAGTTGTACTGGCTGCTACTGTGTACTCCTGTGAGAGATGTGGCTTGAGGACAAGGATTGCAGAAGGTGCCTTCACTTGCTACGTCAACTTGCTACGGATGGGCAGGGGAAAATGACATTAAAAGCCAAATTGTTCCATGTGAAACAGGCAGCCATCTCGCACCAGGCAAAATTTTACCAGGTTTGTCTTGCAGGTGAGGCATTTATTTTCTTAATGCCTAGCAAAAGAAAAATTCCTAATCCTGCCACAAGTATCTGTATACTTCAGGCTGAGCAAGCCTGCAGCTGGAAGAATGTCAACATGCATGTACAGGCTTGATGAATCACTGTGAGAGCTGTTTCGTATTATTTAACACCCCCTCCTTTTTTTTTTTTTTCCCTTTTCAACAAAGTATTTTCTGAAGCTGAGCATGAGTCCACCAGAGAAATCGTTGTTACCCATCCTGCATAGCTTTTCAAACAACTTATTTAATGTACCAATACTCAACGATAACAACAAAGAAAATTGTGAACTGAGCTTTGTGTGGTCTCACACCAGTTTTAGGCAAGAAAAAAAGTATACTGATGCAATCAAAGTTAGGTACCTGAAATGGTACCCACCTGGAATGCAGGTTGGTAGGGAACACCCGAAAGAAATAAAACAAATGGATAGCTGGATTTTCTTACGCAGAAGGTAGTCACAAGGCTGACTATTTTACCTGCCACAGTAAAAAAAAAAAAAAAACAACAAACCCACCAAAAAACCCAAAGCAACAAAATCAAAAAACAGCACAAAAACTCAAACAAACAAAACCAAAAAAAGAAGAAACAAAAATGACCAAAAAACCCTAAAAAAATCCAAGGAAACAAAAAAAAAAACCAACCAAAAAACAACCAGAAAAAAAACCAAAACAAAGCAAAAAAAGCCAACACAGGCACAGTTCTGGGAAAACTATTTACTGCTGAATTCCAGCCATTGTTGGACTGGTGGGAGGCAGATACTTAGCAGAGGGAGCATACACACTAGGTGGTTAGTAACTCCTTATTATTTTGAAAATATAGGTTAGCTACTTGTTGTTAGTACTGGTGTATTCCTTGGTGCACCTGGTCATGTAAGCAGGTTTTGATAATCCCTTGTGACTAATGTCTCTTCCCCACCCAGTCCTTTACACTGTGGCAGTAAGATGTCTTGAGAAGGAAGGACATGAAATTGTTGTGGAAGATTTAGGTTTCTCATGTTATCTTTTACTGAAATATTGAGCAGCCTTGGTGTCGCTGAAATATTTGAGACTTCAGGAACTCATCAGTCTTTCCTGCCTGGTGGTCCTAGCTGCACGGGTACAGAGGGACTCTGACTTCAGGGTCATGCTATACGGCTTTCACCTTCACATCATTTGGTGATCTTCATCCACTGCATCTCACTGCAGGTCTATGACTTCCAGCCTTAGAGGCATTCTCATGCATGTGTTAATGGCATGAGAGGCAAGGAAATCTGCCTTAGACCCAAAAAAGTCATGGCCTCTATTGGTTGTAAAATGGTAGCATTTTGAGTCTTTACAAGTTCTTTGAGTCCTTGCTGGTGGGTCCCTTCCAACTTCAGAGCTCTGATTCTTAATTACAGCCAGTTAAAAATGTAAAGAAGGAAAAAAGAAATAAGTCCCCAAATAAACTAAAAGTACTTCAAGAGAAATTATATATTTTTCCTTTATGGAAAACCTCAGTTAAATGATACTAATTTACTTTTTACATTGAAATTTCTTTTTTAGATACACATTCGGTCCCCTTCTCTGATGAACTCAGAGCAAGAGCTTGTGCACTGTCTATTGTGATCATTGAAGGCTATTGACCCTAGCTACTTGTCTTTTTCATTGTTTCCTAAGTTGCAGCCTCTCTGGATGTGAGGATTGTCATTCCTTCTTTGTGTGCAGTATGTGGGCCCCTTTTAGATCTTTGTGCTTTACCAGAACAAAAATAAAACTGAGTCCTGGTTGCAGATTCTGAATGTCTAGACTGAACCATGAATGTAAGGATCCCTCAGAATTTATTTCTAATTTTTAATGTGTTTTACATTTGATTGCTATAATAAACTTTCACTAGTTGGCTATCTTATATCTGGAACTCTTTTTCCCTGTTTTAGGGGTTAGGTGATGCAATATCAACTCCTTCAACCCTATTGTGACCAAACTAGAAGATCTTAAAAGCATATTTGATTTGCTTTCTGTTATGTTACATGTGCCTACAATTGTAGCTTCAGTTGGAGTATGGGATATTAGACTCTGATGTAAATCATATTTCTTTTTTCTATAATTGCTCAATTATTCCAAGGTGGTTCCTAATAAAATATTCTGATAATATCCTCCATTGAAATCTATGGATATTTTAATATGAGGCTGCTTTAACTTAGATTTTATCCTTTATTAAAATATAGTTGATAATATGGTGTTTTGTGAGAAACTTTGGTGTCTTTGTATTAGAAGTGGGAAGTGTAACTGTTACCTTTTACTTAGGTATTCACCTCCAAGCTACATAACATTATATCTGAAAGATTACATAAAGGACAGGAACATATTTTTAATATATCTGCTTGAGGAAATTTGAGATCAAAAGACAAGCTAGAATGAAAACCTGACACATCTATATCTATAGATATTCCAGAATCCAGAATGCTTGCATTTTGTGTCTCATTATGCACAATCGCGTATAAAGTGAGGTACCTCCCCTAAGGGGTATCACAATGTCTTGTCAGTTGGTGTTTGCTGGACACTGTAATGTTACTTTTGGAGGTACTAGTCTCTTAGGAGGACTTAATGTAACAGGGAGGATTGTCGTAGTTTCGCAGGCGGACCAGAAGTTTAAAATATTAAGCTTACTCTGAATCTCTAAACATCCTTCTAATAAATAGACTATCACAACTGGAGTCGTTTTTTCTCCTTTTCTGAACCCATATTCTGGATGGGTGAACTTTGACAAAAGCCTGCATTGTAGTTGGAAGCTTTCTTTAGCCATTGTTATACGAATAGAGGAAACAGAGCAAGTGTGCAACTGTCTCTTTTTTTCTTTCAAGTGCATCCTTGCTCATTAGTTATAATAACAGGTGGTGGTAGTTATGGGAGTCTGGCTGTTGTGTGATATTTGGAGTCCTATGTATTTTCTGTTCTGCCAGTTAGGGTAAATGTGGCATTTTCTGTGAATGAAGACGCTTGAAGATACTCTATGAGCTCTAGGAGCTGGAAGATGCTTCCATTCATTTACACCAGTATCTTTGTTTTCATTTCTATTGCAAAGCCTGCCTTATATGAAATTTTTTATGAAATCTGCTTTTATTACAAACATTTTTTATGTAAGGATTTGAGACAAAAATAATGTCAGCTGGGTAAGCCCTGTGCAAAACTTAGAGAAAACACTGAAATTTGCTAGAAACAGTGTTTTTCAAGGTCCGCTGCTACTAAAGAGCTTCAAAGAGCCTTTTAGTAACCATAGGAAAATCTATGATTTTTTACATAAAAGCACTTCAAGCTCTGTTATAAATTATGTGCGGTGAGTAGGTATGTTAATGTTTCCAGTAAACCTCTTTATCATGGTAAAGTAAAAGGAATATTTATAATTCCTTTAAAATGTATTTAGTCTTCAGTAGATAAAAGATTATTAAGTTATTCCTCTAAAGATAACAATATTTCTTGCCGTTTTTAAACCACTATCATTTGGATAAAAATGGTTAGCCTACGTAAGTGTTTCACCTATCTAATAGACTTTTTGCTTGCATGCAGATAAACTACAAATGAATGACATTTATTTTATCTTGAAAAAAAAAAGGCTATAATTTTCATTTGGGGATACCATATATAGCATACAGTTTTTATTGTTATGTTTTCCTGATGGCTTATTTATGGCCGAATTGTTATTTTTTACTAACTGAAACAACACAAGGTCATGTGAGCATTTATGATTTAAGAAGTTGAAGTAAAATTCTATTTTCTGTATAAACATTGTAAATTTTGATGGACATAGATTTCAGCTTGTGCAGGATGGTCTGTTGGTGGCTTAGGTATTAGCTTGAACATGTGTCTGATAGTTGAAAATTCTGATACTCTTTGTTCTGAGAAGAAGTAACAAAAGCCCTAAAACACTGTCATCTCTTTCTAAAGATGCAATCAACTTTAACCTGCCTCCCTCTTTGCTGCAGTCAACCTTATTTTTGCAAGCTACTGCTGGGAATGGGATTTGCTCCTGGAAAGGAATATTTCATTCCATTTTGCTTTGCCTTGTGTTCTAAAGGACTTCAGTTTCACTGAATAAAAACCTGTCAATGCAGGCAGCTACCTGTAGGATAGGATGGTGGGTATAACTGTGAGGGTCCTCCCAAGACACTGGTAGGACCTCTGTGTAGCCTGTCAGTCCTGACACTGCGTAGTTTTTTTATCCCAAGCAGAGCAGTTGTGCTGCTGAATAGCAAAAAGGGTTGAAATTTCTTACTACTGCCTTTTGTTGCTGTGCGTTAAGATCAGTGCTGTCCAAGTGACTGGTGATGTACTTACCTCTGCTGGGCCCTCCCACACCTTACAGCTTTCGAAAGATCTGCTATTTGATACTGAAGTAATTGACACTATAAGTGTTCCCTACAAAATTCTTTTGAAATGAAAAATAAGCTAGATCTCTCAAGTTGGGTTCTTTTACATAATACATGAAAGGTGACTATGTATAATAATACAGTAGATGTGTTCACTCATTATACTGTAATTCATTTCATGTCCTATTGTGATGTGCCATTTTGTTTAATATCTGTAGCTTACTCAACTGAAGCACAAAAGTAGCAGAGCTGTAATGCAACCATTCTGAGTGATAAAGGATAATGTATTTTCCTTAAAGGGACAGTCTTGATTTTCATCTAGTCTCACTTGGGCAAGTTACCTTTTACTTCCATGTACTTTTACTTAGGGACAAAGCCTCAGGTCTAGAGGCAAGATTAGGGTAAACAGTCAGGCTTTGCATTTGCACTTTTTGACAACTTTGCTCATATGGCTCTGCAGCTAATACATGGGATATTAGTATAGGAAATGCTTTTGAAAAGTGCATTCTTTGAATTCTAGTATAAACTGTCAACTTCCCCCCCTCTCCTGCTGCAGACACATCCCAACCTGTTTTAATTTTCACAGAACAGCAACAACAACAACAATAACAAAAAGGTAGGAAACTAACTGTGAGCTTTGGTTTATTTTCTTTAGAAACAAGTCAAACGTGAAGTAGAGTGCAGGTGGGAGAGGTGAGAATAAAAATCATTTTTCTCTCACAAACTGA
Organism: Ara ararauna; assembly: GCA_028858755.1. NCBI lineage: Eukaryota > Metazoa > Chordata > Aves > Psittaciformes > Psittacidae > Ara > Ara ararauna. The sequence goes on from CM054410.1 coordinate 28,803,842, forward strand.
AATGTTGCTGAAGGAAGTGCTCAAAAACATAATCCATATGTTATGTAAACATGGATCTGGAAATTGAAAGACACAAACATAGAGATAATACCTGTATACAAAAATCAAGGTCTGCACTTTCCAGACAACAAGTGAATGTTTAATTGCAGTCAAAAACAAGGATAGATTCATGAATTTAAAAATAATTATTATAATTAGACCAGTTGTAAGGCAACAAACAATCTTCAAGACAGTTTGATTCACCTAACTACTTGCCATAAAATATTTGAAATACAGAATACAAAAGGACATTCACAGTAAAAGAAGGGACTCTTTTATTTTAAGCCAAACATGACTGGAATGGGATTATTCTGTTTATCTGCTCTTCTCTTTCTAATGTACAAAATAACCTGTCAGATGAATGTAGTTTTGAAGCTTCCCTTCTTTATTAAACATTCATTTTTAAAAATAAATACTGCAGACAAGGCCAACTGAATGAAGGCCTCATTTGATCACTTCCCCCTGCAACATTGTAGACAGCAATTTTTTAGTAGGCCATTTTAATATATTTTTTGTGGTGATGAAAGCAGAGGAAGGAAAAGAGGAATGTGAATAGCTCTTCTCTAACAGCTTTTGCAGACATATTCTTCTCTTCAGCAGAAGGAGAATGGATAAATGCCACTTATCTGATCTTGTTCCCTGAGAATTCTTGCCAAAGGTCTTAGTGAGAGTAGTTTGAGGTTTTTCTCAGCATTCAGACATCTACTTATTGATTATGATATGGTGCTCTATTGCGTGCATTCACCACGAAACTTAATCTGAAATGCTTTTAGGTCAAATCAAATAATTCACAGAAACAGCAGAAGATCAAGAGCTAAGCCATGCAAAACCACACTTGTGGCACAAGTGGCTGGAGCTTGTACCAGAGAATTGAATTTGGCTATGACTACACTTATTAAAAAAAGGTATTTCATTCAGTTTCTCATCCTTTCCTTCTACTGGGACAACAGATACCTAGTGATTGCTAATGATGTGTGATTAGGTCAGCTTGAATGGTGGGGAAAAAATGCTGAGCAATCTTCCCAAAATATGGGGGCATGCTTCAGAAGTCACACTGAAATCCTGATAACTTACTTTCTCAAAATCACATGAGTTATGAGCATATGAATCTCTTGCCAGATGTTACCAATAATGGAGTCATGTGCTGCAGCAGTAATCTGCCCATTGGAAGATCAATAAAGAAATCTAACAGTAATTTTCTATCTCAAATTGCTCTTCACCTCCAGGAAAAAAAAATCTCTGTTCCCCAGCTCAACTACTAGTGCTTTCATGCTTTTATCTGCATTTAAAAAAAAAAAAACCAACAACCCAGCCACCTAATCTGAAGCTATTTTGAGTTCTATTCCTTGCTAATCCACTGATTTTCAGCCAGTATTGCTCTCACACAGGCCGTTTCATTGTCAAAAGCTTCACATTGCTTGGGTGTGCACTTCAAGATATCACTCAGGAGGAGGCCGTTAAAGCCTCCAAACACATACATGGTGCTGTTGTACAGCGCAGCAGACCTGCCATATTGACCTCCTGCACTCTGGAGGATAGCTGCCTTCTTAAAAACCCACACAAGACCTGCTACCTCTCACACACCCCTCTAGTTCTTACTGCTGTCAGTTTTGGGGATATGTGTCAGTTATGGCATATTTTGGGCATATGCTGTCAGTTAGGGCATATGAAATGTGAGAGCAGGAAGAGGCTTTCCACTGAGAAGATGGACTGGGAGAGTGGGTACCTGGCCCTGATGCCATCTGCTGCCAGTTTCAAGGACACCTTGAATTACAGAAAGGCAACTGAGGGAGAGGATCATCTTGCAGCACTTTCAAAGCTTCAAAAGCTACTGCTGGCAGATGTGTAAAATTTGTATTACACCATCTCATCCCTAATTTAGAGCTAAAGCATGTTTCCAAGAATGCACTGACTGTTGCAGAAACCACCACTACAACCCCAAGAAAGTTCCTCTCAGTGAAAGTGACTGCAATAGAGAGTATCTCCTATCATGGCCTTAAAATCAGTGCTGACTGCCTGCCAAGGGGCAAATGGTTTTGGCAACTTCAGGAGGAGGATCCACAAAAAGAAAGGCTGTTACCACAAGAAAGACTAACACTTGCCCCTGGAAATATATACTGGTTTGTGGAAAACCAATTAAATACATTCACTGAGTCCTTTTAGTGTTTAGGTATTTTCTTTTTTCTTTTCTTCTTTTCTTTTTTCTTTTCTTTTCTTTTTTCTTTTCTTTTCTTTTCTTTTCTTTTCTTTTCTTTTCTTTTCTTTTCTTTTCTTTTCTTTTCTTTTCTTTTCTTTTCTTCTTTTCTTTTCTTTCTTTTCTTTTCTTTTCTTTTCTTTTCTTTTCTTTTCTTTTCTTTTCTTTTTTTCTTTTCTTCTTTTCTTTTCTTTTCTTTTCTTTTCTTTTCTTTTCTTTTCTTTTCTTTTCTTTTCTTTTCTTTTCTTTTCTTTTCTTTTCTTTTTTCTTTTCTTTCCTTTTCTTTCCTTTTCTCTTTTTTCTTTTCTTTTCTTTTCTTTTCTTTTCTTTTCTTTTCTTTTCTTTTCTTTTCTTTTCTTTTCTTTTCTTCTTCTTTTTTTCTACAACATTTTGATGTGTGAAAACTTTATTTTTCTAATATGGAATAATGAGATTCTTCAGACTTACTCTAGGTCATGCCCTATTTTATGCTGTTGATGTTGTAGGAAAATGCTTGTACTGTACTCTGGAAGTGAAACAAAGAAGATAGTCCTTTATCTGTGCTTAGACTCCTTCTAGTTTTATAACAAGTATTAATGACTTTTAAGAAATATTATTCATGATAGGATTTAAATAAAAGAAGGCAATTAGAAAGGATTCAGGAAACCTGATCACCAAACCGGCTACAACAGTGAGATAGAAGAAGGAATTCTGATGGTAGGTGAAGTTCACAATACCAGTTCATAAGAACTCTGATTCAAAGTTTGAAACTTGGGTTTGTATTTACTACAGGACATAAGCTGGAGCTGTGTGAAGGAGATGAGTGTAGGAAGGAATTCTGTTTGCCCCATTCAAACTAGGGTTTCCAAACTAATTGCAACCTGAACCTTCAAGGTGCTTAAAGGCTGCATCAGATGATATATCTCTAGACTGGCTGAGATCTAATTTGTATCAGTTTTATTACATTAAGAGTAAAAATATTACTCTTCCTTTTAACTCAACCTTGTTTTCACTGCTATAGTTTGTATGAGGTTGTAATTATAGCAGTGTTGACTGAAAGTGTGTGTGTGTGTTTCAACTGTGTGGAGCAGTTTTAGATTTCCTAGGACTTTTGCCTGGTTCTTCGGTTCAATCTTTCTGCTCCACCTGTTGCAAAGTGAGTGAAACATTTCAGACGGTAACTGTGTCTCAGACATCTATGTCCTGTAATGTGGTGGCACTTGAAGTAAAAGTGAGGCTGAAGTGATTTCAGTTCTTAAAGCTAAAGTCTGATCTCAGTGAGAACCATTAAGTATCATAACTTTTGTATTATCTTGGATAAAGGGGAGAGGAGATTTCTTTATGTTGGAAAACAACCCCATAATTTTTGTGTTTTATCTGTTGTAATTGAAGAGGGTTTGTACTTTTATTTTTTTTATTTTTTTTAGAAAAGAGTCAGCTTCAGGAAATCACACAAGCATATATTTTGATCTTTTTCTATCCAGGGAACGTGTACTTACAAGTGAAGGAAGGTTTTATATGTTCTACAAAACTTGTCCTTTTATGTAACACTCTATTTGCCTGGTAATTATGTTTGTTCCTTGTTAGTGTATTACAGTGCTTGTATAACTTATATAAATATTTATGTAATTCCCTTCTCAAAGTAGGAGAATGTGAGATATAAAAATCTCCTGAAACTGAAAAGAGAGATTTTACTTTACTCCTTTATCTTTGGAAATATATCTCAACTTATAATGTTCTACAGTGTGGGAATGAAGAGAAGACATATTCAGGATTTGATTAGTTTCCTGAAGGTCCTCTACTCCCAAGACATCAGTGATCAGCTTCCTATTGTTAACTTTCTTAGTATGAAGACTACTTGGTTTTCAACAGCTCTTTTGAGTGCTTATGTGATATAGGTAGCTGAGGTGATTAAACTGTATGGTCCCAAATGCTTATCATCACTGGTGTTCTTGGAATTGCAAAACTCAGAAGCAAATGGATGAGCAAAATTGCTGAAACCTTGTCTAGTACTTGTATAGAGTGTGACACTCTGGGAATAAAATCAATTTTATTCTAATTTGGTGAATAACTCTTGAAGCAATTTTCAGCTTTCAGAAATCTTAATTTATCTGAATTGCAGCCCTATTCTTTTTCAGTTTGGGAAAGTATTCATGACTGTTAAAACAAAAATGAAAAATATGGGCATGGAGCAGATGTTACTTTTGGCTGCCAAACCAAGAATTGGCTAACACTGAATATACCTCTGTGTAGTTCCTACAGCTAATGCAGTATTTCTGAATGAAAAGAGTGTGGGTTGAATCTTAAGAAAAGAGTTTAAAATATTTAGCTAAGTAAATGGACTTTTTAATCCTTAGTATAGATTCAGATGAGCATATTCTTTAAATAGTCCGCTTATTCCTTTTCTTATTCAGTCTATGTTCACTTACACCTTCAAAATAGTGCACATTACTGAAGTAGCTTTTGAAAAATAGCTCCCCCTAAGAACACTGTATCTTTGCTTTGTGGAAGTCGTAGTATTTCCAGAATAAAGTAAGTTCAATAAACATTCTATTCCAGAAATGAGTGCCAACGGAGGTGTCCTGTAGTAGCTGCTCCAGTTGTTTGGGTTTTTTTTTCACTTCTCCCAAAGTAGACAGGCCTCTACTTTTCTACAAGTGAAGATTGGTCTACAGCGTGTCTAAAGGATCCCAATAGAATCATAGAATTATAGAATAGTTAGGGTTGGAAAGGACCTGAAGATCATCTAGTTCCAACCACCCTGCCATGGGCAGGGACACCTCCCACTAAACCATGCCACCCAAGGCTCTGTTCAACCTGGCCTTGAACACTGCCAGTGATGGAGCATTCACAACTTCCCTGGGCAACCTATTCCAGTGCCTCACAACCCTTACAGTAAAGAATTTCTTCCTCATATCCAATCTAATCTTCCTCTGTTTAAGTCTGAAAATATTTGTAAAGAATGATAGAACCCAGCAATTCATTTGTTAGAAGCTAACAAGAAGTTGAGTATGGATATTCAAATTAACATTTTGCACCATGCTCAGCTACTTCTTTGGTAAGAGGAAGTCTGTTTCTAGTAAAACATTGGTCCGAGACCTCGGATACAGCATTTGCTCTTGCTGGTAATAGGAATTTCCTCAAGCAGATTGCTGAGGTCACATTTTGACAAAAGATGAGCACAGATTTATGTCTCAGTGTTTGCAAGACACGTGTGTCATGGAACAGAAGGAATAATCACACTGCTACTTAACTTCTCATGTAAAAAACAAGGAAAACCACCAGCCCTTTTCTATCCCCTTTTTTCTGCATGGTCCACTTGCATTGTTAGCTTTCCAAGACAAGTGTTTTCTTTCTGTGAAAATACATAATCTTTATAACGCATCTCTGCCAATTGGTTCGTGCTATCAACTGTCATCACTGGCTCCCTGGAATCCTAACTTTTCCTTGAAATTTCTTGGCACAACTGTTTGGGTGAGTATTCTCTAACCTTTTTCAGCCAAATGACAGAAAGACCCACTATTGAGCCTGGGTTTTGTAGTTAATTTGGGTAAATTAGGTTCAGATGAGATGATATCTGGGAACAGCAATGTCGTCTGGCAGCATGCAATACTGAGAAGCTGGGGAGCAGTTGCATCTTCTGTTTTCACAGCCACGTTGTTTTATGGATCCAGTGTTCTTTGGGTAACACAGTGCAGCTCTTTGTAATGAGCTCTTTGTAAAGAGATATTCAAATAATATGGCTATAGAAAGATCTGTCATGCTTTCTTTTCTAATGGTTGTTCTGCCATCAGATGAGTGCACTAGTTTTACTTTTTTTTGTTGCATTTATGAAATATTTTCTTTCTTCTCATATTTGAATGTTTGTTTACAGTGTGCCTTTTAATTGGACACATGAGACTTTGGCAGTGTTACACATTTGTTATTTTTGAGCACTTAGGCAGAGTATTTTATATCTCAAAAAATGTACATATAATTTCCTGCTTTAAAACCGTAAGAAGTTGTTTGCCAATCAAAATAAAAATGTCAGAAATACTAGAATTTTATATTCATGACTGAAGCTGCCCATTCCTCTTCCAAGTAATATTACCTTTGCAGTCTTACTAGCTTTCTATTTTACCCCTGAAAAATGTAATTTATACAGAAAAGATATTTAAGAGCAACAGAAGTTTGTCAATTTGTGTTCAGGAAAGCTGAATACAGCATGTAAGAGACCTCAACCCATAAACAGTCCTTGCTGTAGTTACACTCAGATTTAGGATCTGCTTTTCATGTGGATCTCCTTTTCTGTTCTTATTTGTATTATTAGCCTTTGAAATGGGAAATTAAATAAATAATACCTAGGAGGTGTGGGGAATAGATAGGTTGCTCTTGGTTTCTTTCATTCATTCCATCTATCTTGAGCCAGTTTCTTCATTTCATTCTCCAGCTGAAGTTCTTTGCAAGAATTGGTTTGAAGACTGCTGATGTTTTTTGAGTTTATAGTAGACAAGGTCCATAACATTTTTGCTTCTTGCTTATAAAGTTGCTACATAAGATCTGAGTGTAGTCATCTGCTCTCAAGTTTTCCACCAGCCTTAGCATTCCAGATGGTGATCTATACATAGTCCGGGTTGGCTATCACCACAGCCTTTTCGGTATTGCCAACTAAAAATCATCTTTAGGCAAGGGGTATTGAAAACCTCTGATTATCTCTGTGCATTTTGCTCCATATTTTGTTTTAGTGTTGACAAGGCATTGCTGTTGCAAGTTTTAAGTTTTTAGTTTAGATCAGGCAGCTGCATCAGATATTTCTCACTTGTCTCAATGCATTCTTTGCTGTTGGAGTTTGGTTTTGTTTAGAATTTTTTGACAGTTGATCTTGTTCTGAACTTATTGCCGTTTACAATTTTTGGCTTTCTTACAGTTACCACTTACGAACAGACATATATATGCACTGTACTTTTCTTAGCTTTGAGGGGATAACTTTTTATTTTAATTCCTTCAAACACAAACTATATTTTGCATCATCTGTTGTTCTTTGTGAAGTTTCCAAACCTTTACAAGATGCAGCATATGCAGATTTCAGATCCCTTAACTATTCCTCTTCATTTGATTGATTCCCATCTACTCTAGTCTGAGGCTCCTTCATATTAAAATGGCTGAGCATAGAGATGCTAACATGTACTCAGGCATTTGACTGGCATCAAGTGTACACTGCATCACAGCTGTGAGGTTTTGGAAACATGGGAGTGGGAATGACAACCTAGAGAAAAAAGAAGCTGGGAGCGTAAGCCATGACCATGGAAAAGAAGTGGTTTCCAAAATGTATAGCAAGGTCTTTCCCAGTGGTGGGTGCTGATGGGCTCAGCTCAGCTCTGGCCTAGTCATATGAACAGGCAGAGAGCTATAATGGTGCTATTTAGAAGACATTTATGCTAATTTTGCCTTCACAGTTAACAGGCTAAATCTGCCAACAACAAAGAGTTTAAAATATTTACTACTTAACTTCTAAGGCAATCATTTCTGACAAGCTACGAAGTAGCATTAAAGCACTATGGAAAATGGTTTATAATCCTCTTGTATTTATCACTCATCTTTCTGGGGTCAAAGATGATGTTATTTTTCAGCGGTTGCCAGCAGCCGTATTCTTTGAAATTACAAATAGTCCTAACGGAAACCTTTATTCATCAAAAAAATCCAGACTTTTTTTTTGCAAATGATTTCTCTATGTGATCTTCCAGAATACCATTGTGTCCTTCATAAAATAAATACTTTTAGCCTTCTTAATTGTTGAAGAACTGTATAGTGTTACTGTCCTCATTTTTTTTTCCAATCAGCATGAGAAGATGCTTTTAAAGGATGCATGGGTTCAATATAGTATCTGTGTCAAGATTTTTTCTTTATTATCATTCATTTTCACTGTTAAAAAGAGACGATGGTAATGAGAAAAGTAGCTGATTGTAATACATCACGAAGATGTTCTTTGTAGAAAATATAACAGGTTGTGAGTGAAGCAAACAAAATTCACTTGCAAGATCTCTGGTAAGCGTAGCACTTAAGCATACACCTAAGACACTTGGCAGTCAGTGCTTAAATTTAAATGTGTTCTAGTGTTTATTGAATCTGGTTAATGATACACACTGACGAGTATGTTTATTTAATGAATAATCTTTTTTAATGTACTTTTTCATTTTCTGTAGCTCACCAAGCCTCATTCATGTTGATTCCCTCTCTTAAAAACTTGTCCTTTTCTCAAATACCCTGTTTCAGGAAGGAATGGGCCTTTTCTCATACTGTAACTTAATTGTGAGAATTTGCATTTTGTCTCAGCAAAATTTTTGTGAGCTTTCAATGTTAGCTGCCACATTATCAACCTTTTCATTCTAGCTTGCATTCAGTAAAAGCTGGTGTTATGGGTTCAGCAGCAGCAGTCATTTTTCTCCTTCGTAGTAGCTGGTGCAGTGCTGTGTTTTCAACTTTCGGCCAGCGAACAGCGCTGATAACACCAGTGTTTTCAGTTACTGCTTGGTAATGTTTTGGTCTGACCAAGGACTTTCTGAGTCTCATGCTCTGCCAGGGAGGAGGGGAAGCCGGGAGGAAGCAGAAACAGGACACCTGACCCAAACTGACCAAGGAGGTACTCCATACCATAGCGGGTCATGCCCAGGATGTAAAAACTGGGGACAGGAACCCAGAGGAGTTTAGTTCACGGCTCGGTCGTCGGGTGGTGAGCAGTTGTATCCTCTTCACTTGTATTTGCCTTGTCATTATTATTATTGGTGGTAGCAGCAGTGGTTTGTGTTATACCTCAGTTACTGGACTGTTCTTATCTCAACCCGTGGGAGTTATATTCTTTTGATTCTTCTCCCCATTCCCACCCCCCCACCCCCCCCCCCGAGTTGGGAGGAAGAAAGCGGGTGAGTGAGTAAGCGGGCTGCGTGATTTACAGCCTAAACCACAACAGCTGGTTTTACAGGTAAATTTGGTATAAACCGATTTGGTATAAACCGAAGTTGATCCTGAAGCAGAAGATAAATAATTATTATAAACATCATGACTGTTTTCACTGTTTCATACACAGTAGGTAAACTGCTGCAAGGTAAAGAGTAATTTGGTTTTGAATTAATAATCCTAAATTTAAAACAGAATAAATTATATCAGGGTATACCATTTTACATCTGTCTATCAGCGCTATATCAGCCAAGGGGACATGTATTTCTTCAATATGACATTATTTTCATTAAAAGCAATTCTTCAAGTCTGTCCTAACAGTGTTAGGTAGCAGACTTGACAAGTCTCTTTTGTCGTTTTTTGAACTGGAGGGAAGTGAGGTGGTTGGTGTGGTTACACCACTGCTGTATGGGTTGTAGTATCAGGGCAGATGTGCAATATATGATTGTAAATAAGACGTAGCATATGTTCCCTGATGCTACTGCTGTCTCTCCAGCTCTATCCAACCAATACATGGGACTGTGGAGAGGGGGAGACGACAGCCACAGCGCCATAGTGCAAACGCACTGGTCTCCCCCATGGCTGCAGGGAATTGGGCAAGAAAGAGTCCAGCTGCCTCCACAGCAGCTAGCCTCAGATATGGGGGTTGAAACTAGATGATCTTAAAGTCCTTTCCAACCCTAACCATTCTATGATTCTATGTGTAGTCAGCAGCACAGCCTGTGCCCTCTAGTTGAGGTTGCAGTTATATGCCTGGATCAGTACCAATTTTGGAAAAATGATTTCCAAAAAAAAAAGAGTCCAGCTTTCCTGACAACAATACTACAAAAATAATTTCCCTTTTATTAATAGATACAGCAAAAATTGCTGTTTCTTATTGGGAATAAGATGCAGGCAAATATTCATTAACGAAAAATGCGGAAACGATGTCAAAGCATCAGTGTCTGTGATATATGTCTACATGCAGAGATTATTTTTACAATACCTCGTTACATAAAATATAGGAACACATATTAACAATAAGGGAAATTATGCATTATCATATGTATTATCAAAATTTACTCGACTAAATTCTGGCACTCTGAGTTACATTTGTAACTCATTTCTTATCTCCAATTTATAAACTTCTAAAAAAAATACTTGGAATAGAAATGGTTGTAAACAGGTAGTCACTTAATTGAATCACTCTCTAATAAGTTTCCTTGCAGTATTTTAACACTTACTGTATTGCCATGCCTATTCAAAATCAATATTAGTGTTATGTTTCACCCAACGTACACTGGAAAAAAATTCCTGGTTTTAATATTCTTGGTCAAACACCAGTTACTACAGACTGTAAATCCTATATTGCAGCACAACATTTTAATACCAATTTATTTAAAGTGTTTGTCACCCTTGCCATTTTATTTATCACTTCTTTTGAATATGTTGAAAACCAAGAGATATGAGTCATTCAAACCAACATTTCACCTATGTCTTTGGGCCTAAGACCACCATAAAAATTAGCAGATGGATTTATATCTATAATCCCAAATAAATTCAGCAGTTTGGTGTATAACCATCATTGTGTGATTAAATAAGACCCCACTCCGGATTGTGTGAAAATTGTACTGTATTGATGTGAGGTGTAAATAAACTCAACTCTGCATTGCAATTCTGGTTTCACTATTACTGAATAAAACAGGAATTCTTATCTTTCTGTGCTGCGTTGGAAGCCAGTTTACTGAAACATAACATGGTTTCACTGCGTAATCCTTCTCACTGTAACTCGGAGCACTCTCTACCTTTGCCTCCTTGGAAGATGCACTTTCAGAATCACCGGAAGACAACTGACAGTGTCGGACACCTGCATGATGGAAGTAGTTCTTCACATCTTGAGATCTGAAGGACCAGTATTTTTAACTTACACACCATAGAATCTCATTCTGTGGACTAAGCAATTTTTGAACTTGAGGAATCCTTTGATCTGGTGGTAAATGTTATGCCAGAACATTACTATTTCTGTCAAAAAGTGTAAAGCCTTGAAGAAAGCACTGGGAGGTGGAAAAACTTGTTGAGTGTGTTAATCTATACAGGTAGTTTTGGTAAGATAAGTGATTTGCAATCCAATAGTAGAAATTCGTCAGAGTTCTCTTGCTCTCTCAGGAAATATTAAGTCCTCAGCAAAATCACCAAGTGAAGTACAACAACTGAGGAAAGAGATACAGAATTGTATCCACCATTTAAACTACAGTGTTGTTCCAGAATTCTAGGATTCTGGGTTGAGAGAAATGCAACACAATAAAGAATCATAACTAGTTCATTAATACAGGGAAAATATAGAGGTAACAAAAGATACAGTAAACAGTACTTCTGATGCTTGGTTATCTTACCAACCCCAAAGATCATGTAATGACGATCAGGAAACCAGCTCTGAGAAACATCGCTGCAGTGCGAGGTGGCAGGCATTCCCACTTAGGCAACACTGACCTGGGTGGTATTAGGTTCTGCCTCCCCCAGCACGAGGCTTGGGCTTTTATACTAGCAAAAACACATGCTCATTCTGATGTATGGGGCCAGCCTACATTAGAAGAAATGGCCAGCTGAATCCAGAAAGTTCTCCCAGGGTCAGGACTTTTCCAGCTAGGAGCCAAAGCAGGACCTTCCAGGAAAGAGCCAAAGAGGGGCTTTTTGGGGAGGAGCTACCATGAATAAAGAGTACTTTTCTATTTTTTTGTGTGTTTCGTCACTGTCCATTATCTAGTATCACTGACACAAGCGTTGAGGTTCAAACTTCATAAAAAACCCTGAAAAACCAAACAAGCCAAAATACTGAACTTTCAAATTATTTATAAGTAAGATATGAGCTGCAGGAAATAAATTATTTCAGATGCTCTAATTATGTTAGTCTTATAGATTTGTCTCAAGAAAACATTGTAAGAATATGGTGCAAAACCAAAATGAAAGCAAAAGATATACCAGTTTTCAGACGTTAAATAAAAACTGAGCAGAGAGTTAAGGAGAAGAAATGTGTGACAATTTTTAAAAATTCCTTTTTGGTATTATTAGTATCAACAAAAAATTTTGCTTTTATGCATTAAGACTGACTAAATATTAGAGAGATAATCTAGTTGTGTATTTCAGGAGAATAATTTGTTACATTTGTATTTCTTCATTATTTTGTAAACTGTAAAACAACATTACTTAAGATGTATTCTTATCAAAGGTGCATGAATTTTAACTAACTACTTTAACTAGCTAAGGTGGGTAGAAAGATCTGTTGTTCTTTTCCTAAAAAGTCCCCTTGTGGACAATTTTATTAAAGTGCTAGCGCCTTCTATAGATTTCAGAGTAAGCCTGATCCTTCTTGACTTTTTTTTTTTAATTATTTTAACTATGTATTTTTTAAATTGAAATCCCTAAACTCTCCATTTATACATGTAAGGCAATGATTAAGCAAAAAGACTCCATGCTGCACTGAGGGAGCTGATCTTCTCTGGGGTCAGATGTCCTGTTTTTCAGGGGAGAGACACCTTAAATTGTGACAAACAATTGATGAGTTTGTTAATTCCCAATATACCTCAGTTTCATACACCTATAAGATCTATAAGTAATGGGAATCGACTACAAATTTCTGAATAAAAAAAAATAAATTAGAAAATATACCTTGGAAGTGGCAATCTGTGCCATGAATTCAACTTTAATTACCAAATGCAGAATATATACTCTTGTCCTTTTAAGAGGTGTTAGTTATTTCTGTGTGTTTTGTACACAAACCCAGTATATTAATTGTCACAAAGACCTTCTTTTTTTTTTAAATCCGTAGGAGTCTGAACTCATTGTTTGTCCTCAGTAGGAAAAACAAGTGCCAGGAAAAAAGTTGTTTTTAACTATTGTTCTCTAAACCAACCTCTTAAAAAAACGCACAATGGCATAAAGCATGAATGTGCTATAGTTGAAAGGATAAGATCCAACAAAGAAGGAATGACTTTTATGTCATTTCTTAGGTCAAGGTGACATCAACTTTATCACAGAAGTTCAAGTTATGGTCTGTGAGCCATTGTTCACTCTTCTGCTCAAAATAGGTTCCTGGCTGGACTTATGTTCCTCAGTAACTGCAGTAGAAAAGAAGTAAAACATAGCTATGAACTCCAAATAGTCTTTTTTCTCTTTTTCACCACTGATCTGTTAGATAATTAATGTTCTCAAAATACCTTAAATGTTCTCTCAAAATATCTCTCTGATACTACTGTAAATAACTTGCATTTTGTTAGCGATAAAATCATGTTTTAGAGCTTTAAATATTACTTTTTTTTTTTTTTTAATTTCTGTTTGCAGGAAAAACTGAGTTCAAAATCTGTGGCAGAATCTCAGCAGGATTATATAATAGCTTTTCCAAACAAGGAAAATATTACTCTCCTTTTTTTTTTTTTCTCTTTTTTTGTGTGTGTAACTTGTCCCAGATGCATTGATCAGTTATATTTTAGACATCTTCTGTGTTGTGCAGTCTTCAATTTTAATGGCCAAATAAAAGTAAAAACTTCAAAATGAGAAGATCATCTGATGAGGTAGATGAAGTGTGAGAACCATGTTGCAAAACGGAAAACGCAGACAATTTGAAAATACATTTGCAATATGTTGACATTGTATCTCTGAAAAATAGGCAAGTTAAACTCTTCATTGACCTTCAGGAGTTAGATGGTGTTTGTACACTCTTTCTCAAATCTACTACATGATGTTGGTGGGTTGTTGGGTTCTTTTTTTCTTGTTTCTTTGTTTACTTTGTGACTATAAATGACCTGGCCCTGCAATACTGCTGGAACTGGGATAGAACACGCATTTTCAAAACCCGTTTTGCATGCTGTTTTAAATAGCTGACTAAAAAGGAATGATATGTGAATGACACATTCTCTGCAACTGCAGTGGTGAATCAAAACTGCAAGTAAGGCTGATATGAAAGAAGTAATGGAATTTGATTCAGACCTGGGATAGCTCAAAAGCTTCATGAACCAAAAATTGGTGCAAGCATTTTCTTTGATTTGTGGAGAAATGGAATTCCTTTCCCACATCTTGCATGTTGAATGTCAGATCTGCCAGTGCTGAATTTTATCTGTTCTCCTATTCATGGAAAACTGCTTTATCTGTATGATGTCAGCCTGAAATCGTAGGTCAGCTTAGCTCGTCTTGTATGTGAAGTATCTAAGAAGCTTATAATAAGCCATAAACCCAGTGATTTCCATGTTTGTTTTTCATGCTCTGAACAAGTCAGTTACTCTCTTTAAGACTTTTTTTTTTTTTTGTTATACTGTGATTGCAAATTCTGGGTGTTTTTTTCTACTCAAAAAACCCACCTTATATGGTAAAACCATAATGTAAATCTTCCAAATTCTGATAATGTCTCTGTTGGAACTTTTTTATTGTAAAAGGGGTAAAAACCCCAGAAGGTCAGAACTTTCATTAAGTTGGTGGGAAGAGGTAATAATTAAGCAACCAGTGCCTAGGAGAGAAGTTCCTGCATAAAGAAATTTTTATTTGATGACTCCTGGCACCGGATTCTGACACTCCCTTGTGCAATAGTACATACTGAATGAAGAAAGGCAAAACTTCACTCTTAAGCGCTAGTGGCTTAGAAAATATAAAGGTCTTGACTCCCAAGAGCACAACTTACTTGGTCTGTCAGCAGAGCAGAATGTGAAAGGAAGTGTAGAAAAGTGGAGTTTTGTTTCTTATAATCACTGGGCTGGAATGATCCACCTTTCTCAACCTCCTGCTGTACCAATCACTACAGAAAACTTAGTTCAGATAGATACTTTTTTGAAAAGTTGCCCATGTATTCTGACCCTACCAGATATCAAGCATGTCCTGTCTAGCAGTTGATACTAGTGTAGAAAGTGTGAAACCTTCTCAAGGTGATGGTGAAGTCTAAAAGACACAATTGCAAGAATTAGGAGTTTTGTTAGATGGTACTTTAATGTGAAAATGTGTCTGTATCAAATTTAAAGGAAGTTTTGCCCAAGTTTTGTCTAAAAATGTTGCCCTTAGTGTGTAAGGTACTGCTGAGGAAATATATCGAGAGTTTCCTCCCTGGTTACTTCATTTGAGTTGTTCACCAGAAGAGTGAAATTCTAGAGCAGGCTTCCCAACTGGAGTAATAGTACAAAACTGAATTTGGTTGTATGGTAAAATCTGATTAAGAGTGAGTTTAGATGTCAAGCTCTTTCTTACCAATAAAATATGGATCTGTACCCTATCTTTACGATTGTGTAATATCCCAGAGTCTCATCTTTACAATTTGATACTTTTTATTTTGTCAAAGAGGTGCTAAAGACAAATTCCACTATTTATGGTACTCTCAAACACTTTTGGATAAGAATCAACTATGGATATGTTTGGATGTCCAGACCAATAGTTTAATCTCTTCCTAGCACAGAAACCATCACATAATTTCCTATGTTGTGGTTTGGGGTTTTTTGGCTTTGTTTAGTTTTCACCTTCGCCCCTGAAAAAAAAAGAAAGGCCACCTAAACACTGGTAAGAGATAATAGATTACTACCAACCTCCAGAGAGTTAGAGAGCCTCTTGACTAAGAGTGGTACAATCCATAAAAGAATTTTTCTTTACTGATCAAATACAAATGGATAACTAAAAAAGTAGGATGTGTGAATGTATTAGTCAAAAGGATCCTAAAGTAAATGCTGAATTAAAACCTTAAAAAAAATGTATGGAGGACAGAACATACCTTGTTCATTGAACAGTTAAATTTCATTTGCTCTTACAAGGAACACTTCAGTAAGCAAGGTCAAGAACAACACAATAGAATATTGTTACATCTGAAACTGAGCCTAGTTTGTTAGGAACAGGTTACAGAGTGTTCACAGATAAGAAACATGAAGGCAGGCATATTCCTTCAAAAAAGAAAGTGTATATGAATAAAAATTCTATTTCATATCCTCAGGAGACAAAAAAATTGTCAGCAGAGAGGAACTAAAAGGGAGGTGTTCCAACTTACATAAAAGGAAAAAATAAATGTCTCAAAAGTGATGTAAACCAAATTGTTACTTTAGAAATTGTTACCTCACTCTTAGAAAACAAAGATCAAAGCTGTTGAATATTACTTAATAATGAAAGAGCAGCAACTTTTCCCCTAGCACACAGATAAAGGAACTGAGAAATTTAAGTGGTTGTAAGACGTGTTAAACTGTGGTCTTATTTTTCAAGTATTGTGAGTGATTATTATGTAAATGGTTGCATTCTTTTTGTCAGCCAGTTTTTGTGTCCAGTTTATAATGATTAATGAGGCTTTGAAAGAAAGTTCCAATAAATCATTTTCATTGCTTTCAAAAGTTTTGTGATTTCACATTTTGTGCTGCAAGACATTTGCAATGCCAATACTGTGGATAAAGAAATGGCAATGATTTCTTGGTATCTTGCACAGCTGTCTTGTATACTAGCATAATTTCAGTTTAAACTCCAATAATTTTTTTTTTTTTCATGCTCAAACACTTTGCTATCCCTATGGGTTTCAGAACATTAAATAGAATTCCAAAGTAAGGAGCATGATAAGAGGAAAACTGGGTAGATTAACACTATTAATTATCTGTGAAGTTATTTGTGGGATTTGTAAAATCAATTGCAAATCTTTCTACTATTGCTCATTTGCATTTAAATAAAAAGTTGAGCACATTTCCTCATGCAGTAGTTAAAATACTGGTCTCTGCATAGTCTTCACTTTCATCTTTATGACTGATGAAACACTATAAAGTCATCAAGTTTCCTGCCCTCATCAGGCTTAGCCTGATGAATGCACAGATGAATGAGCATTTTGTTCATTTATTTGGAGTTTATCTGTCTTTATAAATGTGTTATTTTATTTTTAAAAAATATCCTTATAAGATAAAATCTTGCAATGGAACAGAAAGTATCAGGAATTATTATTTAACCAAGTGTCCCTGGTCTACAGGGCACATATGGAGAGCAGCAGACCATGTTGGACATGATCGGCTGGCTGAAGGTATATGTTCTGGGTTGTGGTTCTTGTTCATGGAGAGCATACGCTGAAGCAGGAATTCTTACTGCACCCACAGAGCTGCTGGTAGAACACCAGGTGTATGCAAACTATCTGAAAGATGAATGAAATAGTCACGAATGTGATTTTGTTAAAAAGCTTACAGACAGACAAAATCCTTGGCTCTAATCCAGCAAGCAATAGAACATGTATTTGACTTGAAACATGGGAACAGTCCACATAGAACTACGTCATCATATTAAAACTCATTTTGAAATGTTTGCATTCACCCTTTTTCAGGTCTGGTGTTTGGGCAGTACTTCACAGTACTCTTTTGCTGGGAAGTACTCTAATCAACCAATTATATTTTACAGCAGTGAAAGGATGGTGAAATAACAGCTGACGGTGTGCTGTGAGAAAAATGCAGCAACTGCCTTTGCAGCATAGCTCTTTGCAGAGTACATGTTAGTACATGTGACTGGACCTTTTGTTCTGAACTGCAAAATGAAAAGGACCTATGAATTAAGTGACTTTGCTTCCCACAGAAATGTCTCAGCAGGAAAAAGTGTTTCCTAGGGCATCCTTCTACACTATCAATCTCTTATTTGCAGGAGAACTAGTAAAAGTATCTTATTCAACATCCTCTTACAAAAAATCCCCAATCATGTCATGTTTGATGTTGCCAGTCATGTACCAGAACAAAGTAAGTTCCACTAAGTTTAAATGTGTGCTTACACATAGACAGATCTGGATTATTAAAAGTGGCATTGTTAAAATCTCTCTAGATGGGTAATTAACAGCATCAAGTAAATTAAGCAAAGACATACTGTATCAAATTAGAGTTACTGTACACTAGTTCCTTATTTGATACCTCCAGAAAGTGGCATGATGGAATGTAGAAATAATTTTTCTTAATAAGAAAAATTAGTGGCAATGTCACAGAAGCTCATTGGAAGCTCATGCCATGAAATTACTGCAGACATTTGAGACATTAGCATGCATTTGATACCTGCAATGCATTTTATAAACAGGATGACTGTACATTTTAGGGTGAAAAGCTTATTGCTTCTCTCTTTCTGGACTGTTATTTTATAAAAGTCAGTATCTTATAATGATTTATGTATCTTATAATGTCTACAATGTCTTTACTTGAGGTGTGACAGCATCAGCAGAAGGCTGCAATATAAGCTTTCGGGATGCCTGCTACAGGTGTGTAAACATCTGATACATGGTTCTAGAGAATGAATAGGCCAAGTGCAGGACAGGTAATGTAGCAGTATGAGGATGTAAATCAGTGTCTCTCAGCCAAACACAAATTTCTTCAGGGAAAAGAAATAGTTTCTCTGCAATTTACATAGCTTCTGCTTCTGCATGTGACTGGGAAAGTCAAGTCACTTTGGTTTCTTTTCCCACAATGTATTCGGAGGAATTTACTTTACTTGTGCTAATGCAGCTTTGCAACAATAGTAGTGTTTCTGTCAACACCTTCTCTACAGCAGCAGCAGAATGGGACAGACAAGTGCTACATAGTTTTTGCCCTTGGGCCAGTGTGATAACATCCCTAAGTGAATGAGTCATGTAAGTTTCAGTGGCTGCTTTACATGGTAAAAAAGTGCTTTACATGAAGATAACGACTATGCATTGACTGTGCCAAAAATGTACTATAAACAAAGCACTTTCAGAGTTAGCACGAGGTCAGCCAGATGAGGTCGGCTGCAGAGGTCAGGTACTTACCTGAGTACTTCACAGGAAACAGTGAACACGCGGCCTGCTGTAAGGATTTTTGAGTGAAATTACACT
Source organism: Ara ararauna (assembly GCA_028858755.1). Taxonomy (NCBI): domain Eukaryota; kingdom Metazoa; phylum Chordata; class Aves; order Psittaciformes; family Psittacidae; genus Ara; species Ara ararauna. The sequence continues at coordinate 28,822,771 of CM054410.1, forward strand.
GGTTTTTTTGTTATCTACTTATAGAAAAACCATGGTTTTGAGTCACTCCAGAGAAAGCCTTCCTGTTTGCCTTCACAAATTCACTCTCAGAAGAATGTGCTGGTTGAAATGTTTGCTGCAAAAGTGACCTTCAAGTAAATACAGGAAGTGTTCACTGAAAAAAACCAAGCTCTGAGAAGCATAATTAAAAATTGTGAGAATTTTTACAAGAAACCTGTGGATAGGCGTTACTTCCCATAATTGAACTCCATGACATCCCTCTGTACTGTTAACAAAAGTATCTCAGTCTCCAAGGGTTCTGAGTGAGCAACTGTGACCTATTTCAAATTTATTCATTATTCTTAGAAATAATATTTTAGGGAAAAGATTTCAATGATTAATTAAACTAAGGCAACTATAATTTGGGGTAAGAATCAGAAGTTGTTACTCAAATGAGACAGAAACAGCAAACACATTGTCTCCAGAAGTACATTTCTCTTGAGAGATTGTCATGATTATTTTGTGCATCTTCAGTTTTATTTTCTGTCTTTTAGTGTTATTGCATATTGTTTTTATTAGAATAGTGTTAACAAACCTTTGTGAACCAGAACTCAATTCTGTTAGTCCATGCATTAGGAGTCATAAAATTGTGTGATGTTTATAACCAAATTTACTTTCCTCAGTCTTGTTTCTGCAGGTGAAACACCCTGCAAAAATAAGTGCTCTGTAGAACCTAGGTATGCACAGAAAGCTAATATGACAGACACATGCTGTGTGCCACACTGAAAGTCATGCAGCACAGTTCCCAGGTTTTGTAAGACAGCAATTTAAACCTTTTCTCACCATGCTCTGAGCATCCAGAGGTTTAGAAGAATAATGGCTACGAAGAAGGAAGCAAATTTAGCATTTAAGAGTCTTCTAAAAATGTTGTGAATCGAGACTCAAAACCCCCTTTCAGGCAAAGGCGACACATTTAAGTTTATAACTGCCATTTTTTACTTAAACAGAACACCCACCTAGGACTTGAGACATTTGAACTTCATATCTGGGCCTATACTTTTCCCCTTTTCAGGAGGCAGGAAGCCATTAGAAAGCCTATTTTCCATAGATCGGCTTTCACAGGCTAACTGCAATACTGTAAGAGTAGAGAAGGAAGAATGACTATAAAACAGCAAGCAAAAAATTATTTAAAATGGTTATTATTTAACTTTTAGCTCAGTCAATGCTATATAGCATAATTCTGTCGTATGTTCTTTGATACAGGACACTTGCAAGATCACCTGGTTAACAAAATTACATGTTATTTCCAGCTTCCAGCTACTCAATAACTGGCTACAGGGATTAATGGCAAAATTTGGAAGAACTTTGCAATAAAATTAAATTCAAATTTCAAAACATTCGGTCTCTGACAGCTAGGATCACAAAGGAAAGATAAGAAAGCAGGATAACGAACTGCATAACATCTTTCTTAATAAAAGCCATTTGTAAAATCAGTTCTAAGGATTTAGACCAACATGAGCAACAGGTAGAGAACATGAGGCAAACCCAGGCATTTCTGATAGATACATATTTTATTGGAATGTGAAAGAAATTAGAGCCTGAGTGCATGATTCTGTTCTCAGTCACATGAGTAGAATGCATATATATCTTAATTAACTGCACAACGTGGTAAAGACAATCATAATCAGAAGCTATAAATCCACTAGACAGGTTGGGGCAAGCAGCTGAAGAGCCAGAAGTCACTCTTAAGTATGCAGGAAAGGACTTACAGAAGTAAAAGATATTCACCGCTGTCAATTAATGGTCGTCTATGGCCATTGTAACAGCAAAAGGTGGTGATCTGAGTGTAGTCATCTGTGAAAAGCAGCATACTTGCTGTTTGTTTGTCTGCTTTGCCTTGTTAGATAGTGATCTGAGCTCCATTTCATCTGCCACATTCTGCAAACTTGTGTAATTTATTTCCTACATTTATTTTTAAAACCTTTCAACTGGATACGTATTTTCCTAACTTGAAAGAGGAGTCCTTATTTATCAGACCCCGATATTTTCTCGGAACTACTCTTAAAATTTTTTACTTTGTTAATAAGTGTATATATGAAAGCCATGTGAGATTCAGGTTTCTTACTGGTCATGTCAGAAGCATTATATATCTATGCAGCAGTTTCTAGAGGTTTCTGAGATATCTTAAAGACTCTGCTATTTGAGGAATTATCTCCTTTGTATCTTTCATTAAAAATCCCAATCAATGAACCAACCAAAGAACTCCCGCCCATAGCTCTAACTACAATTTTGCTTGAGAAGTTAGAAACTGGCTGTCAAAGTCTTTGGGTTAGCTTGGTCTGCTTGCACAGACTAAGGGACGGAGTTGGCCTGTGCTCTTCTGGAACACATTTTCTCATGAAGTTGCACCTCAAATTAATTTGGTTCATGTAATCACAGAATCATAGAATCATAGAGTCTAGAGCCTGGGCTGGAAGGGACCTTCAAAGGTTGCCTGGTCCCACCCCCCTGCAAAGACAACTCCACACTAAGAACCACTGTGCAGTAGGTGAGAACGAGTTCAGGGAACATATTCTTCACCTAAGCTAAAATATCAGTGCAGCTGTATTGATTAAAATCTTTCAAATACTATGTTCTCTGAATGTAAAAGCCAAATATTTTTATGAGATTCCGATAAACATTCACCTTTACAAAAACAATATTTATACACATGCCTGGATTTTTCAGACTTCTCTACTCTCAAACTGCATTGGATCCTTATTCAGCAATCGTTTAAGCTTAGCTGCACTGTTAGCAATGCATGCTAAAAAAAGATGGTTTTTTCACCTTCTACTTGGCAAATTTTATTTTATGAAGTTAAGCCACTTGTCTACATTTTCCATTAAGTGGTTATTTTTGATAGAAATTAATAAAAGAAGTATTTCATCTGAAAGCCTGATATTTTGATTTGGAAATGTTGCCATGGTGCCTGTAATACAGGAAATGTAGTTTGAGCCCTGCTAATCTGCCAGTTCTGTTGGTGTTTCAGTTTCCCTGGCTAGATCACATTTCTCATGATATGTCTAGTTTTACTACCAAGATACTCTGGTAAATCTGCATCTCAGAAAGCGGTCAGTAGAGAAGAAGTGATTCAGGATATTAGAGCTGCAATATTTGGAGGCTGTCCCAGGATTTCCAGATATCCATTCCCAGTTTAAGTATTTTGGGTTTAGTGTCTTTTCTGCTCATTTATGTCTCCTGGTTATATTTATTTGTAATTCCTATGGCAAATAGATTTAATTGTTGAAAATATTTTTCTTTAAAACCCACTTTGTTAACCCAAAACAGTTTCAATAGAAAAAATGGTGTCAGCTCTGTGGCTATTATATTCTCACGTTTAAAATCAGGGGTTTGCTTTATCTGTGGTGCAGTATTTCTCTGACCTACCTTCTAAAGAAGAAATGAAATTAAACCAAGAGTTCACATCAACCACTTGAGCTATAAGACTTTGACATTATTTCAATTTTACACATTATTTTCCTCAGTCTGTTGAAATAGATAGGCAAAATGGGTAGGGGGCTAAGATTTTTCAGGACTGGTTTGCTGCTAATGTGGTTGTCAAAGCTAGACATGCACATTCCCAGAAGTATTCCTATCTGTTCTGCTTCCTTAAGGAGTATTGTCCTTCTAAAATTACCTTCTTCAAGATAATCAAGTATTCCTCAGTGTGTGGCTGATGGTGGTCCCAAGGCTGCATACTTTACAGCATGCCTCCATCAGCATTTGACATAGAACAGGAACTGCAATTTCAAGCCAGCAATGTAAACCCTGAGACAATGGAATAACTTTTAACTGACCTAAGTCAAGCATAAACAATAGAGCAATTTGAAAGATTTGGTCTACAAAAAATATCACAGTCTATGGAAGAATGCTTCCTCTGTTTGATCTGTCACTAGACTTCTCAAAACATGACACGCCTTGAACATAATATACTTTGATGATAAACTAGATTAACTTTCCCAGTACAAATGAAAGGCCACCTGTTGCCAGAATGCCCATATTCCTTGTTGGCTGTCTTGTAGCTGTCATCACTTCAATGCAATCTGTGCCCAACATGCTGGAATATAATGAATATGTCAGGAGTTGGAGGTCAGCCATCAAAGTACATGAAAACTTGGCTTGCATACAGTGTCAGCATGGAGGCCTGGCCTATCATCTCGTGCAAAGGATTTCTGCACCACTCGATTTGTTTGCACAGGGTTTGTTTCTGTTGGATGGAACACATTTACTGAGAGGCTTTTTGACAGCCCATTGAAACATTTTCAATTTGGAAAATGTTGCTTCCTGTTTCAGGCTCTGCAACTGATGGGTGGTGTGAAATGCCACTGTAGCTGATCGTGCTTTGTGTTTGTTATTTTAGCATGAAAAGATCCATGAAGAACCCTGAAGTATTTTGATGAAAGAAAAGTGTATAACAGGGAGTATATCTATCAAATCCTATCCATTTGTGTAGATTTAGTCGAACAAAGATCCTTACTTTTGCTTTACTTAGGCTTGCTGGAGATTATAGGTCTCCTTGGTGGTTTTGTAATTTTCTGGATTAAAGAGTTCAGACTCTTACCCATGGTGAACCTTAGTGGTTTTAAATATAATGGACATGTCTAAGATTTTGTCTGAAGAATTCTTAAACATGTCATAAGCTCCTGTCGTCATGGTGTGACACTTTGGGAGCTTTATTCCAATTTTTTTAAAGTGACCTCAACCATATCAGAAAAGATTGAATTATCTTTTATGCCCCTTTTCCACATAATTCCCCATCCTTTTGAGTCATTTACACAGTAAGGCCTCTCAGAACATGAGCATTCATTTCATGGTATCAGCTGTCCTCTTCCTTTCCTCCTCCTCTGCATAGCATTTCCTTTCTCAAGATTTACTAATTTTCCTGATTTTATAGGTCAAGTTATCTCTCTTCACATACATGAGTTAAGGTGTTCTGGGTAAGCTACAATAATAACCCTGGCCCAGCCTAAGGAACCTCCTTGTTTCTAGAGGAGAAATTTCAAAATATTCTGGGTTAACAAATGTTAGGGTAATGTATTTTCTCAACTTTATAAAACAAATTTGGATATCTTACCTATTACAGGCCACTTTGTCAAGGATATCTCTGATAACACAGAAGCATGGAAAGCTCTATATGTGGCTATGTTTCAATTTGTGGCCCCACTAACATCTCTGCATGTCCTCTTCTTGTGTCAGGCCCTTCAAAATTAGCTCTACCTCCTCAGCCGCTCTCAAAAACCACAGTGAGGACAGCTGAGAAACTTAGGAAGTGCTTTGGGAAGATGAGAAAGTTAGCTGAGCTATTTATTTACCTATGATATATGAGAAGAGTGTGTCCAGGCTGAGGAAATGGTATCTGGGGAGACCAGTAGCTGATTTCTAGCTTCATAGTCTTGGTATCCTGTTTGTTTTGCTTTCTTAAATGCACTGACTGCTTCATAGTCACTATTCAGTGTCATTTGCTTTGTTTTTTATCTCAGAGGTTATGTTTTTGAACCTTTGTTTTTCACTAACTGAAAATGAAGGTAGTTTAGCTGTCTCTAGATTATTAGAAAACAGGTGAAGCTGGCCATTTATATAAGAATATAAAAAATTACTAATGAACTAAATTATAGCAGCACTCCAATGGCCCTTATCCACTCCTCTCCCTAAATCCTGTCAGATTTAGATTTTAGTAAAACTTTCACAGGGAGTGTCTTTTCTTAAGTAATAGGCTAAGACAGAATTCATCTTACGAAACAAGAAAGGGTGGCAAGCTATAACAATGTATCTCAGTGTAGAGAATGGTTTTCAGATCACCTGCGTGTTTACAAGGTAACTTGCAGCCAAATTATGTGCTCTTACTGTTATACTGACAAACAGAAATAAACAGGATTGAAGTCTCAACTGTTTGCAACTCCTCCTTATTCCCATAGGATATGAGTTGCTAAATTTAGATTTGAGATATGATTTTCCATAAAACCTTTTCAGTATGTGACTTGTGTGTGGACTCATGAGCTTAACTGAGAAATGGAACTCCTTTTAGATTTAGAATACTGTAGCTCACTGAACTCATCTTAGAGAAGGCATTTTTTTCTTGGACTTTGACCGTTTTCATTGTATCTTGCAATATGAAACATCTGTCAAAAATTAATATAAATGTTTTTGTGGAAAGTGGCATTTTCATATTTTCACATGTGCACTGAATTCTGAGGGGGAGAGAGGGGAAGAAATCCATACTAAACAATGGAGTTGCTAAACATTTAATACAATGAAGCTGAGATTTTTTCAGCAATTTCGTATATATGTGAAAATGTCAGTTTCCACAAAAACATTTGTGTTTGTTCACAGTGCAAGTGGGAAATAGTAATTCTTTATGGTTCTCTAGTACCTTTCTTTAAAGGTATTTGAGGTGCTTTATAAACATTCATTAATGAAGCCCATCAAGCCTTCGAAAGATTTTTGAAATTGTTTTGCTGATCCAGTGTAAAAGAAAGCCTAGAGCACCAGGTCTACACCCAGATCCAGGGAGCAGCTGCACTAGCAAATATGTCCTTGCTCTTCAGGCACTGCACTGGGACTTCATGTAGCTGTGCATCATTTGGGTCTTTGTCACGGGCTCACAATAGCTTCTTGAGCAAATTGCTTTTCCTAGGTAAATCCTGAATGCACTGCGATGAAGTGAGTGATGAAATTCTGTTGCCTTCAGCTAGATCAAGATTTTATATCCTTGAAATGCATTTACAGTAAGAGAGGAATTATGTTTCCTTATCAAACAAATTTTGATACCTCTGTAGATTTTTAGAAATTTTCACACTAGTGAGCTGCTTATTTATCCAAAGTGCTACACAGATTTCTACTTCTACAACCTTGCCTGAGCCACTAAAAGGCCAGCTGAAAAGTCACTGAACTTTTTAGAAAAACTGAGCAAAATTTGGGTGTAGATGGAGGAAAAGGTTTTAAATGAATTTTAATCAAAAGTTAATTTCAATTACCTCAGAAAAATATCCATACCTAAAAAGAATACTGGCTTCATCCAACCCTGCATTCTGTATTGGACAATGGATTGTACCAGATGCTTCAGTGAAAGTACAAGAAATCTCACAGTGGACAATCATGAAATAACCATTTGGCTAGGGCAGTCAGGCCCATGACCCATGTCCAAATGTTTTCATTTAACACAAATTGCTTCCGCATTTTTAGGAATCAGTTTAATGCAAGACAAAGTTAAACATGTCCTGGAGATCTGTAGCTTGATTCTTGCATTATTTAAAATGCAGCAGCACCTGTTAAGGTCCTGTTAGGGGTGGAATCTGAATTGTTCCTGTCCTCTTCACATTTAAAAAAATTCAGCTTCCTCAGTTTTTCGATCATGTATTACCTGCCTTGTTTAATGTCTGTTTCATCATTTCCCAGTAGTACTCAAAATTCTTTAACAGGCATTCCTTTATTGTTAGGGCAAGAGTGGTGTATTGTTTTAAAGGATAAAAGGTAACGGTTATAAAAATGTGGCTTTCTTTGGTAACCTAGAGAAATATGCAATTACATTTCTGTCTACTTTTATTTTTTTGTCATTGTAAACAGAATCTTGTGCTACTATTCAGAGATTCTTACCTTGGGTAGAGGTGCAAATGGATGAAACAACCTCTGAAGTGACTCTGTGCATGCTCTGCCACAGCCCGGCCTAATGCTGTGCCTCTGTTTGCCTGGTAAAATCCCAAATGGGTAAGGCTGAGGAGAATCCGTAGACTTGCTTCCATACAGTCTCATGCAAAGCAGAGAACAGACCTTTACACCACCCTCTGGTATGTTTTATGTGAGTGCATGGTATTTCTGTGCGAGCTTTTGTGTCAACACCACATTCCTCCGTATAGACTGCTATTAACTATATAGTAAAAGACCTGTTTACAATTACATACCAGGGAAAATGTATTAATACAGCTCTTGTAAAATAAGTTTAGTAGGTTAAAATGGATGTTAGAATTAAAACCAGACAGAAATGGATAGTAGAATTAGAACCTGTTTAACAGATGTTTCACCTATTATACAGTTAATCTCTTATTCTATGAAAACATCTAATAATCATTCGGTACACACACAGTAACTCCCTTATGAAAATCTAAATTAAATGTTTATTTGGGGATCTTAACCTAAAGCATTACAGAGAAAAATTGTTATTGATTTTGAACTGAACCCTAGGCCTTGTTAATTAGTTGTGTACTTTAAATTCATTTTTTATGGAATTAGTTGGCCAAAAAGCAGAAGCAATACAATATGTGTGTGTTGCTATGAAACATGCTTTCAACACCAAATAAATAATTTTTTTACTGGCCCTTGTTAAGCTTCGTGTTCCTTTAGGAAGGTCCTACCTGTATTATTCTAAACCATGAGTCTATGAGTGGAATTGAGGGACTGCAGTTCAAACCATATGCTAATTGTCACTTCCAGAAAGGGCAGGAGAGATACATTTCTAGGTTAGACATTACTCTATGTAACATACTTTAAATTGCTAGATTATGTAAAATTCAAAATTAAGAAAAATTCTACCTAACAATTAAATGAAATACATACAACCATCAATATATTTATATTGTGGCATATATACACACACATATACATATATCACAAAAGATTTCTCTGCAAGCCTTCCTGGTTGTTGTAAGTATATTAATTTTAGGTAGCTTTTCCACTTTTTTTCATGTACAGCCTCACGTGAAGATACTGTTACAATTTTTTGCCTCAGAATGAGAGAATTTTCTGCCTTAGAATGACAGAATTTTCTGCCTTTTTTAGTTTTTTTTGAGTGGTGTACATACAAGGCTAGAAACTGTTTTGTTGGTTTGGCTCTCCTTCGAACGCTTCTATGTTTCCTTGTTTTGCATCTGGATAAATGGCATGCAGATTTCATTAGGGTTCTGAGCATGAATAGAATTGTAATAACTCCCTCAGTATCTCTGAATTCTTCTTTCCTTCTCCAAGCTCATTAAAAGGCATTTCTGCATTACCTCATCCTCCAAAGATCACAGAATGTGTGCGCAATTACTGTTCTCTACCTTGAAAACTGCAATTTACTGCTAAATGCTTAACCTGGTTGAGCAGCAAAGATCAATATATTATCTGACTGGAGGCTGAAGCACTTTGTGACTTACTTTTACAGATGAAGAAACTCTGAAACAAATGTACCCTTCTCCTAGTTAGAAGCCATAGAGAATTCTTCTGAAAGATTCTGTGTGTCTTCTCCTGGTAAGGCTTGCTCAATTCATGTAAATCTGAATTGTGAAACTCTTGCTTCAGAGAGAAAAATAGTTCTGTGTAGCTTGTGACTCCAGGGATCTTTAAGTACAGTGCAGAATGCTGCTCCTGGATATGTGGGAGGTAGAAAGGGAAAGCTTACCTGATGAGGTACTAGCTTGATACCACTGGTGTCTACTTTGCAGAGCTGAAGCTGCACATGGACAGTACTTTCTCATATTCTTTCTCTTTCTAGAAGATTATGATAGCTTACATTCTTGGTTATATGGCTCCACTTGCAAGCTCAAGGTCAGCCTTCTTTTTTGACACTGAACCTGTGTACAGCTGTGCTGTGTTCATCTGCAACATCTTAAATCTATTCTCTGCTTCTCATGCCCCTGAGATTTAACATACTGATTAGGAATAGTGTTTGGAAAGTGATACTGCTGCATCAGCATGCATAATCTCACACTGCTGTTGTGAAGCTGATGAGTTGGAGCAGAGTTTCTCCTAACCTAGGGCAGTCCAACTCCCACAGCTGAGCTAAGGTATGTCCATCTCTTGCAGATGAGGAGATGCTTCCTTGGAAGGAAGGGCAGTTCTCAGAAATGGCCCAGAATTCTCTTTCTGGGTGATAATTTTCATGTTACTACCTCAACCACATGCTAGTTGAGAAACTGGTGCTGCCGTAGTTTGTGCATGACAACTATGAGGTGAAAGTGAGACGAAGCACTAGCAAGAGAGACAGCTTATCTCCAGAGCACATAGAGAAAATCTGCTGCAGACCTCATGGTGTATAGTTTCATTCTTCATTAAAAGCTAGATCTTCCTTCCTCCAGTTGCTCTGACAAGATTGTCTATATAATTGGAGATGATACTGAAATGAAATAATAGCAATTTGAAAGGAAGGTTACAGGCATAAATAAAATGTCTAAAAATTAAATTAAAAATAAAATGTTCTCAACATTACTTTTTGGCTTATGGGACACCCTGTTTATTTTGTGGTAAAGACTTGCAAGCATCTTACACACACTGAAAATAGAGCTTGCAATCTGCTCCTGTAGAGACTGAAACTGTTGTATTTATATTTTCTTATTTTTAAGGGATTAATTTTATTTTTTCATGATAGAGACTTTCATGCTTGTATATGGACTAGCTTATTTACATAGAGGTGGGTTGATCAACGTAGACCTCAAAATGAATGTGTGTTTGAATGCAAAAATGAGTACGAGCATCTATTTACTGACTGCATATATCAACTGTACTGGTAGTAAATAATACTACTGTCTTTTAAAAGAAAACTTAGTTATTATTTGTATAATCTTTTCTTACATGTCAGTAACTTTGAAATATGTAAGAGAGTGGAAACGGACAAATACAGTTTTGGCACAAATTATTTTCTTGACTTCTCTTTCTACTTGAGGAAAAAAAGATTTAAAGTAAAAGTTTTCAGGAAAGTGTTCAGTTATGCAAAACTAATAAATTTGGCACAGATAATAATAAATCTGAATCTGATACCATCTGAAGCATCAAAAGCTGGATTTGGCCCCTTGGAGTCTCATTTTGTTGGAAAAAAAACCCAAAAACAGTCTTTCTAGATTTGGCTCTTTGCTAACTGCCATTCTAAAGCATTAGTAATTTACACAGCTTTTCACTCAAAGTCTCTAGACGGTCTCTAGTAAAATAGCTTTTAAACTCAACAATTCTGATTCTAGAAATGTGTCTATACTTATCAACAGCAAATATAGCTGTCTCTGAGTTTTAGGCTTGTCTTTTTTCCTATTTCCAGAATTTTCAAGTGATTTTCTCCCAAATAGCCAATTATTAAAAACTCTGACTTTGAATATTCTCAAGTACAGACTGAAAAAAACAAAGTTACTTTTGTAACCCTGTCAAGGTCAAAATACAGTCCCTGTAAGATACACTTGTGGATAATACATGTACATTAATTGTGTGAGCATTTCACATATTTCCTTGTAGCTAACGCATGTATTATGTAATATACAGTAAGATTAGATAGATCAGAAATGCTTTTCCTAAAATCTGTAATAATTTTCCTATGTTTCCAAAATAAATATTGTTTGCGCTCCAAGTACTAAGGTGATTAGTAATTGTATGTCTAGATATAATTTGGGTATACTCCTCAATTTTGATGGGTTGATAAAGCATAGGTTTTAATAAATTCTATTTAGAGCGCACTATTCTTATTCATAGACTGGTTTTGGTTGGAAGGGACTTTAAAGATTATATAGTTCCTTCCCTCCCTGCCGCAGTCAGGGAAAAGCTTTCACTAGACTCATTGTTCAAAGCTCCTTCCTGCCTGGCCTTGAGCACTTACAGGGATGGGGCATCCTCAACTCCTTTGGATAACCTGTGCCAGGGCTTCATTGCCCTCATAGTAAAGAACTTCTTCCTAATGCCTAATCTACCCTCTTTCAGTTTAAAACCATTTGCCCTTGTCCTATCAGTCCCTGCCCTTATAAAGCAGTCACTGTCCAACTTTCTTTTAGGCCCCCTTTAGGTAGAGGAAGGCTGCTCTAAAGTCTCCCTAAGCCTTCTCTTCTCCAGGCTGAAAAAGTCCAACTCTTTTAGCTGTCTCCATAGGAGATGTGCTCCAGCCCTCGGAGCATCTCTGTGACCCTCTGGACTCACTCAAGCACGTTCATGTCCCTCTTGTGCTGAGGCCAACAAGCTGGACAAATTACTGCAGTTGGGGTGTCATGAAAGCAGAGTAGAGGGGCAGGATCACCCTCCTTGACCTGCTGGTGATGCTTCTTTTGATGCAGCCCAGGACATGGTTGGTTTCTGGGCTGCAAGTGCACCCTGCCAGCTCATGTTGAGCTTCTCATCCACCAACACTTTCAAGTTCTTCTCCTCAGGGCTGCTCTGAATCCAGTCTGCCCAGCCTATATCTGTACTTCTTCTTGCCCTGACCAGGTGCAGGACCTTGCATTTGGTCTTGTTGAACTTCATGAGGTTTACACAGGCCCACCTCTCAGGCATGTCTAGGTCCTTCACCACACAGCTGGGTGTCATCTGCAAACTTGCTGAAGCTGCACTCCATCCTACTGTCCATGTCGCTGACAAAGACGTTAAACTGTGCTAGTCCCAATACCAAGTCCTGAGGAAAGCCGCTTGACACTGGTGTCCACTTGGACATAAAGCTGTTGACAACTCTCTGAGTGTGACCACAGCCAGTTCCTTATGCACCGAGTTTTCTATCCGTCAAATCCATGCCTTTTCAATTTAGAGACAAGGATATCATGCAGGAAAGTGTCAAATGCCTTGCACAGGTTCAGGTAGATGATGTCAGTCATTCTTCCCGCATGGAATCATAGAATCATAGAATATTTAGGCTTGGAAAGGATCTCAAGATCGTATAGTTTCTACCCCCTTGCAATGGGCAGGGACACCTCCCACTAAACCATGCTACCCAAGGCTCTGTCCAACCCAGCCTTGAACATGGCCAGTGATGGCGCATTCACAACTTCCCTGGGTAACGCATTCCAGTGCCTCACCACCCTTACAGTAAAGAATTTCTTCCTCATATCCAATCTAAACTTCCCCTCTTTAAGTTTGAACCCATTACCCCTTGTCCAATCACCACAGTCCGTAACGAAGAGTCCCTCCCGAGCATCACTATAGGCCCCCTTCAGATACTGGAAGGCTGCTAGGAGGTCTTCACGCAGCCTTCTCTTCTCCAGGCTCAACAGCCCTTACTTTCTCAGCTTCTCTTCGTATGGGAGGTGCTTCAGGCCCCTGGTCATCCTCGTGGCCCTCCTCTGGACTTGTTCCAACAGTTCTATGTCCTTTTTATGTTGAGGACACCAGAAGCACACAATACTCCAAGTAAGGTCTCACAAGAGCAGACTAGAGGGGCAGAATCACCTCCTTTGACCTGCTGGTCACGCTCCTTTTGGTGTAGCCCAGGATACAGTTGGCTTTCTGGGCTGCAAGCTCACACTGCCAGCTCATCTTCATTTTTCCATCGACCGACACCGCCAAGTCCTTCTCCTCAGGACTGCTCTGAATCTCTTCTCTGCCCAAACTGTAGGTGTGCCTGGAATTGCTCTACCAATGCTGTGGCCCCATTGTGGATGGACACCAAATTTGTCAGGCACAATTTGCCTTTAGTGAGGCCATGTTGACTGTGACCAATCACCCCCTTTATTGTCCATGTGCCTTATCTGTGTGTACATTTCTCTTCCTTTACAGACCACCTATTTCTCCGTAGCTTAAATGTAAGAAACTATCTTGGTATGTTAGATTTTCATATGTGTATAGAAAATACATCCCTTAGTCTTTGTATGGTGAATTTGACTTTTACATGAAGTTGAGAAGGCAGAATGCCTGTGACTGTATAATTCCTTTCTTTTCTCATATTGTTTTGTTTGTGAAAATGTCCTTTGCTATAATATTATGGTTGAGAATCATGTCTGGTTTTTTTTTTTTTTAGTCCATTTCTACTCTAAAGTAATACTGCAGGAAAAATAGCAAGTATAAATCAGAACATCAAAGTAAGTCCCACCATGCCACAGTGTACAAATAGCTGTTCATGAGTTTGCCATGCTTACTGAACAGAATAAATATAAAAGCTTTTCGTGTGCATTCCTATTTTCAGTCCCAACACAGTGTGTTAACCTCAGAATATCAAATTGAATCAGGGGCTCTGAGAAGAGCTGGCTCCAAAGCAGTTAGAATGACGCTCTTCATTACACTATCTAGATTCAGGTTTCAGACAACCATAACCAGTGCTTTCACAACCTCTCACCTAAAGTCAGATAATGTACAGATAATGTACCCAAATAAGCAACTGAATTTCCTTGCAAGTGCTTCTGAACCTCTTGAAACTTGGAGTCCATGGAGGCCCTGAAAACTGAGACTAAAACTGTTATGAAGAGACTTTACTGGATGAAATTTTTACTTGCCATGCACAAACAAACAGTTCTCAATAGGGTGCTCACCACAGAGTGTGTCAGCACATATTATGCAGTCTGGTGCTGAGTGGATGTGTCAGCTGCCCATTAGACCACACTAAAATAGAATTGTTGGGAGCCTGAAGCATGAAGCATGATATTAGATAAAGTGATGAAATTTCACTCGATTAAAGAGCCAGGTCAAGGACAGCTACCTCAGGAGATTCTTTTTTTCCTAGAATATTCTCACAGGTTTGATAAATTTATCCTCCTTTTCCACTTATTTTCGATTATCATTCAAATTATACAAATGGCTGCATTTACACTTGCGAGCTTCCAACATATTGGGGATGACGGGAACAGTAGATTTTTATTATGTAAAAAAGGGAAGGAGGCAAAAAAGAATTGACTGTGCTCCACAGTAAAGGCTATGGGAAATGTTAGATTGATTTGTTTAGAGTTGTTTGTGTTTTCTTCCTCTGAGGGGAGAGCAGCTGGGATTTTTTGTTAGGCTCACTGAATGCTAACACAGAGAAGCACCAGAGGGAATAGAAAATTGCTCCCTTTATCCACGGGATATCAACGGGCTGTTGCCAAAAGGATCTGCATCTGTTTTACTTCTTGACTGGAGTGCTGAGGCCTCACCTAGTCAGATAAAGATGCGGATTTGATTTAATGTCTGTATCAGCTCCTCAGAGTGCTCCACAAGAAGAAATTAGTGCATACGGCTAAATCTGCTGCTTTTTATTGCAGTTTATAGTTTGGCAAGAGACATCTCTCTCTGCCTCCCTCAATTTAATTTCAATTAGGATCACAAGTTGCTTTGAAACCTAAGATGAATCCAAAAGGTTAATTATCATTGAGTACACCATCCTTGGAGCTAGTCCCTGACCCTTACGCTGTGATGCTTTGGTACAATTTCTAAACAATATATGACATCTTGCAAAATGTTGTAATGCTTATTAATTAGAATATGCAAGCTCGACTTTTTCAGTGGGTCTCTTCCTCATGCTATACCAGGTATAAAGCAGAATTTGCAGTTAATTCAAACCTGGTCATCCTTCTCACACAGTTGCCCATTCATCCATATACAAACATATCACACTGAATTGCCTCAAAAATCCCAGACACTGCACCTCTTAACTGTTTGAATGTGTTGGAGTTGAATTCTGGGCCAGTTAGAGATTGTTACATGACTGCTGCCAGATAATAACATTTAGTCAATGCTGAATTTGATTACCTTCTGATACAGCATTTTCTAAGAGCAATAAATTAACTCCCACATATATGCTTCTTAATGTGTGCAAACCTTGTTCTGGAATTTTACTGGCATGTTCATGGGGACTCAAATGTTCTTTTGGTATCACTGATGAAGCTGAAAAAAAATTATTTTATTCACCCTGAAAGCAAGCAAAATTTTGCAAGGCTGCAGTTACCACTGGAGATATCTGTCTGATGAATGGGTTCATGAAAAATGCCCAGATCAACATAATACAGAGGTTATCATAAAATATGACACCTTAATATAAGTCTAGGGAAAATTACCTTTTGATGACAAATAGCATGACATTCAACCCCTAATAGAAGTAATCTAGGAGTCTCAATAGACACAGTCATCCTGACCAAGCACACATTTAGAAGCTTGAATTATACTGCATGTAATATTTTGTGCATAACATATTGATAATAAAAATACAAGATGTAATATGGGGAAGAGATGCACAACAGAAGTGAGGTCAGGCAATTGTAGAGGCATACTGATGAAATCTAGTAATTGTTTTTTATTTCTGCTTTTCCTGTTTTGTGAGATATTTTTCTTTCCTTCCTCTCCCTCCTCATTGTGTAGATGACAGTTTACTTTCTGCCTCTGTGAAATTAATTTCCCAGAAAACAGGTACAACATCAAATTTGATTTATTTACATAATTTATTTATTTTTTACTAGTGAATTCTGAGGCTAACCTCAATCAGATTTCCTCATAGAAAACACACACATGTACAATAGTCTTGTATGAAGATGATGAATTTGCTATTTTTTATCTGTATGAGGTGGGGATTAAAGTAACGTAACCCTTAGACAGACAAAAGATAGCACTGTTTGAAACAGGTGGATCTTAAAACATCCTTTTCACATCCTCGTTGAACTGGCTTCAGAAATCTTGTCTGCCATCAAATGCAGGCAGTGCAACCTGAGCGAGGCTTTGTTGGTATTCTTGCTGCGTTTTGCACTGCTTGGAGTGCTTGCAGCAAAACTCATCTCTCTCTCTTGCTTTTGTGTTTTGTTTTGTTTTTTTAGCATTGTTCTTCAAAACAAAACAAACAAAAACCTCTGCTCCTTTGCTTAAATTAATTTAACATAATAAGGCCTCTTATGAAGCAGAGAAAGTAGATGTTTACTGCTGGTTGTCAACACAAGGACATGTCTGTTGAGTAAAGAGCCTGTGGAAGTAAATCTGGTATGCCACTTCCCCTCTTCTCCCATTGCTGAAGCAGCGATTACCTGCTTCTGCCAAGTCATACCATTTACAGCAAAAGCTGCCTTCTCCAACATCCTCTGTCAGCCTGGTCTTTTCCATCCATTTCCTGAACTGCAGCCAACGCTAAATCCTGTGAGCACCCCGACAACTGTAAGGAAATGTTGTCATACATAGGGATTTTTTTTCATTTTAATGTTTTATGTTGTCCAGTGTTTGTGCATGCTGGGGCAGAGAAAAGGAGGTGTGGGATACTCCCCTGATGCTTCCCTGATTCATGCACAGAATAGCCCTTTCTCTTCCACTAGTCTGTAAGGAAAATGTTATGGGAAAAGGGACAAAAAGTGATCTGTTCAGGCTCTGGAGTAATATCAAGATTACAAACACTTAGAATAGACATTTCACTCATTTCTCCCAGTAGTTCTTTCTTAAGGAAAAGTTAAAATGACACTATGAAAGTGTAGGGCAGAGTCTGGTCCTTTGGCTTTTTAGGGAGAGCGACAGTCCAGGTTAGAGCTTTCTTTCTTCAGGTTGTGTACCCTGAACACCAATGTGAGCAAAGTCAAGCAATAGGGTTTTCTTGAGCTATTCCAAGTCCCAGCTGCCAGGGAATGTAGATTAGACTAAAGTGCAAACACCACCAGTTCCCTGCCAAAAAGCTGGGAGGACCTGTGCTGCAGGGAAATAGCAGTTTAGTCAGTGTTGCCCACACTCACCAAAACCAGAATCCCCAATCTGCTAAACAGTGTGTTTGCAGTTTTTGTTAAACTGTATTAGTCGCTCTTCTTCAAGGACCAGGAGGTGAATCATATCCCACAAAGAAACTCATGGAAAAATATGTCCCTGAAATATTGTCTTGAGTACCAAGAACTGCTAGCTATAAGGCTATGCCAGGTAGTACATGCTGCAGTGCCAAACTTGACAGTGATGTACAGTCCTCTCTCAGTAGGAGATATTTGCTCAAATATATTCTTAGTGTTTCTTAAGGTTTGAAAACTAATTTCTAGCCTCTTCAAGCTTGTGAAAAGTGAAGCTGTTCTTCCCTTACACCCTGGTAGCCCACTGTACAACACTCAGGCTATGATCAGCGTAATTTATATCTCCCCATTCTTCTCTACAGCCTGTCCACTGAAGTTTTTCCACAAGTGACAATGTAATGCTGCCCTTTTCACCATTATTCTTTGAACAGCTGAGTAGTTAGCACTAATAATGTGAGACCATAATATTTGGGTTAAGTGTTGTTGAAACAAATTTGATAGTTTGTGTTTGAGGGTTACTGATTAAGGTTCTTTGTAAAGTGAAGTGAACAATGCTGGATGCTTTGCACTTATTGTTGAGAGGGTCTTCTTTCCATAATGACTGGAGACATGTCATGCCTGTTAGTGCAAGTGGAGTTGATAGAAGATAGAGTGATCTGCTTTGATCTCCTCTGCTCATTATTCCTGCATGCCCTCTCAGATGAATGTGCATTACATCTGGCAAACTTTTCAGATGAATTGGCTACTTAAATACGTACTGTAATACTAGAAGGTGTTTGCTTTACTTTGGAACCTAACTGCCTGTGAAGTGTTATTTGTCAGAGTCAAAAGTTTTGGTTCAGATGTAGTCTGAAAAACCGTTACAAAACAGAAGGATATTAGAAGGAACTTTTGCAAAATTAACGAATGCCTGCCTCCACATCACAGGTGCAATGGTCATTACTCAGAAATGTGAAGGTTTATACAATCCATTTAGACATGAGAGGAAGGCCCCTTATAGAACTGCCTTAAATCACTGAAGGTTCAGTTTTGGTGAAATTTCTACAGTGCCACAACACAGATGTGTTGCAGTTATTTGGTTCTGAATCCACTGAAGTACATTTACAGCATTGTTTCTCTACAATAAGTTGCATCACCATAAACAATTCCTCAGCCCTTTTCATGAATCTGTGTTCAGGGCTGTATTGTTGTAAATATTACACGAAAAATATCACATCTTCCCTTTTTGCTAAAAGCATTATACTGAATAAACGACGAAGTTCAGGGTTTGGTTTTGGTGTCTTATTTTTTATGTCAAGAAAATGAGAAAAAAAAAAAAGACTTGGGTGAAACTTTTCTTCCTTATTCTCTGTGAAGTTATTTGAACTTGGCCTAATCTGTGACTCTGCCAAGTTTAGGTATGTGGTCGCTGAACCTGTATGATCACAGACTTGCAGACTGTCCTTCATGTTGTCTCTAGACCTCGTCTCTTGCATATAGCCTAGACAAAGTGGTACAGAGACAAGCGCTCACAGGAAATCCTGAGGTTCTACACTTAACTTTCTGTCACTGAAATCCTCTGTCACTCTTTCTTCACAGTTTTACCTGCAGTATGTTTATTCCTAACATGAATCTATGATAAACAGTTTCTAATTTTTTCATTGCACTGGACTGTGAACAGAGCCTTCCACTGGGTAAATCCATTATAACAAATCCGCTGGACTTTGAAAAAGAAAAGAAGGCCCTGGCTGTCTATCTGTGTGTCGCATTGCAGCTCTGGGGATTTGGCACATCCAAACTGTGCAGAGGAAGCAGAAAGGCTGACAGGCTCAGAACAACAGCAATGGCAGCATGTGCAGCTGTACTCATTCGATTTACAGCACTTAGGAGTAGTGGTTTTATTATAGTGCATCTGAATATTTCTGAGGGTACTCTATTTATTTATTTTTTTCAACATTGCAGCTGAAGTGTAAGCTTGTCGCGTGATTTTTCTGCCTCAATTAAGTCCTGTTTATGTTGCATCTTGCCAACATGTTATCCCATCAGATGTGTAATAAATGTATTATGAGATACAGCTTTATAAAAGCAAAGTTTCTAACTATACACATTGTCTTTTCTTTATGGAAAAAACACATTGTCATTCCACAATTACTATTCACTTCTTTTGTGTAATATTGTACCCACTTTCCTTTCCCCTGACCTACTTTTGTTTGTCTTTAAAGATGTAATTTAACTGTCTTACCAAAATGAGTTTGATTCCTTTTTTATACCATCCTACAGTGAAACAGAGCTGCTAGCCTTTGATTCTGTCTATCTGGAGAGAGTAGCAATCAAACGTAGAAATAAAACCTAAAAGGATTTGCTCTTAAATACAGGTAAAAAATGAGATGGCGAAACTTCGGACATATTACATCACATTTTAATAAAAAAGTGGAGTACACATGGCCTAGATGACACTAGTGAAAGGAGATGTAAAAGTGCTGGGAAACCATGACCTGAGACCAATGCATCTCTGTCAGTGTGGAAGAAGAGCCAAAAAATATAAGGTGCAAATCAATGGGAAGGAATGATCACTGTACATTCAAGGAATGATCACTGTACACAAGCAAGACAGGAAAAGTTGGAAAGCGCAATTATTAAACAGAAGAAAGGTTAGTGCTTATAACGGATCACAAGTTGAAATAAAAGCTTTCAGCTCTGTCTTTTGTAACAAACTGGACAATGAAGTACAGAATAGGAGATGGTTGGCTGGCACTGGAGTAAGGAAGAGTCACGGTGGATGCCTGAAAAAACAAACTGTGTGCTGGAGAAATTGTGAAGTTTTGCTGACTTTTCTTAAACAGATTAAAAAATTCTTTCATGGAACAACACCAGTATAGCTGCTTCTATGACCAGGAAGAGGTATGGACTAGAAAATCTTTGGGGTCTGTTTGATGAATCTGCCTGGAGGACAAACAAAATGTAAACAGAAATTAAATGAATGGCATCAGTTTCTCTCAACATACTTTAAACTAGAGTCCAAACCAAACAAAAGCCAACTAAAAGTCACTGCTCACCAGGCTTGTGATGAGTAATTCAGGCTATTTTTTTATTTTTTTTCTTACTTTGAAGGAGTATTTGTGATATAACTTAAAATGTTATTTGTATTTGTTGTGGTTTAAGACATAAACCATGCAGTTTGCTCTCTCCTACCTCTCCCATCCGGAGGAATGGGGAGGAGAATCAAAAGAATGCAACTCCCACAGGTTGAGATAAGAACAGTTCAGTAACTAAGGTATAACACAAACCACTGCTGATACCACCAAAAATAATAATGACAAGAAATACAAAGAAAGAGGACACAACTGCTCACCACCCGATACCAAGCCCGACCCAGCACTGAACCCCAACCCTTCTGGGTCACTGCTCCTCGTTTTTACATCCTGGGCATGATGTGCTGTGGTATGGAATACCTCTTAGTCAGTTTGGGTCAGGTGTCCTGTTTCTGCTTCCTTCTGGCTTCCCCTCCTCCTTGGCAGAGCATGAGGCTCAGAAGTCCTTGATCAGACCAAAACACTCTAAGCAGTAACTGAAAACACCAGTGTCATCAGCGCTGCTCCCAGGCCGAAAGTCAAAAACACAGCACTGCACCAGTTACTAAGAAGGAAAAAAATGATTGCTACTGCTGAACCCAGGACAGTATCCACCCCTTATTCCATGCCATTCACTTCATGCTCAGGTCCACATTTTCAATATACCATCACATGTATATGTATAAATCTACACACACACACAGAGGGAGAGAGATCATCCCTTAGTACATGGACCAATCCCTATAAAGCTGCTGAGTCCATCCAGACTATGATATCGGGCTCCATCTTTCGTAACAGTCTTTCAGAGCAGGGGAGGCTGTGCGCAGGGTTCGCACTTGTGAATAACTTGGGCAATAATTTCCATTGCTAAGTCCACCCCTCGATCATGAGTCCGCCTGTATGCTGCATCTCTGCTCTCATGGCCTGAGGTGTCATGGGCACACCAGGCTCAAAATAATTCACCCTCCCCTCCAGCAGTTTCTGCAGCTTGTCGCTGGGGACTCCATACAGCTGCCTTCCATCTCCAATGCTTCCAAAGCACTGGAGGGGCCCAATGGACTAGGTACTCGCCCATGCTGTCCCACACACCCTGCCACTCATGACTGTCCAGCCTCGAGGAAAATCTCTTGGTCATCCTAGATTGCAGTCTAACCCCAGACAAGGCCCAAACCCAACTGTGCTTAACTCTCAGGACCAGACTAAATGGTTGTGGGTAAAACACACTCTGTATGCATGCCAACATACTGATCCCCATCACAATCAGCAGGCAGGTCTCAAGGGTACCCAAAGGCCATTCAAACCCTTCAGAACTCTCAAATGAACCTGCTCTACTTGTCACTGGGGCTGGTGTAGCAGCTGTGCTTGCTGGCTCTCTCACCACCAGCTGCTTTTTGTCTGAGTCCAGATCTTCCTCTTCTGCCTTGCTGGGAAGTGCTGCATGGTCTCCTGCATCCTCCTGGGGCACGGGCTCACGGGGCTCTGCAGGCAGCTGCTGGGGAATGCTCTAGACCACCGCGGGGCTGGGCTTGGCGGCGGGGCTCTGCTCTTTCGCCCCCCCATCCCGCTGCTCAATAGCTGCCGGGGTGGGCTCAACGGCGGGTCTCAGCTTCTCTGCCACCTCCCCCCAGCGCTTGGTAGCTGCCTCATTCCCCTCCTTGACCGCCCTGACCTCCTCCACCGGCAGCCGCTTCCTCCTGGTCTCCTGGTACGCAAAGCTGCGCTCTCGGGTCGTTTCAGCCACCTGCGGCTTCCAGGGCTGCCCCCTCTCTGCTCCCCACAGCCTCATGAAGATGGAGGCGAGGATGAGGGCCAGGACGGTGAAGAGCAGCCGAAAGGACAGGTGCAAGTCCACATTCACTTCTGTCCCCACCTGCTTCTGGAGCCTGCCCATATTACAAGCCATTGCAATAAAATACAATGAAACGAGAACCATAGCCCAAACCCCATGTCTAAAAAATGCTAAGATAGCAAAAAGCAATGGTAAGTAAGGCACAACAGGCTGAAACCATGGACTCAAGAGAATCAAGAGCAACAACTTTGAGAGCCAATAAATCAGTATTTTAACAAGTGACAATTAATCCTGTATTTATCTCAACCCTTCGTGCCCCACGTTGGGCGTCAAAAAGAACTGTCGTGGTTTAAGCCATAAACCATGCAGTTTGCTCACTCACTCCCACCTCTTTCTTCCCCCCGCTCTCGGAGGGATGGGGAGGAGAATCAAAAGAATGTAACTCCCACAAGCTGAGATAAGAATAGTTCAGTAACTAAGGTATAACACAAACCTCTACTGCTACCACCAAAAATAATAATGAGAAGAGAAATACAAGGAAAGAGGATACAACTGCTCACCACCCGATACCAAGCCCGACCCAGCACTGAACCCCAACCCTTCCAGGTCATTGCCCCTCTTTTTTACATCCTGGGCATGACGTGCTGTGGCATGGAATACCTCTTTGATCAGTTTGAGTCAGGTGTCCTGTCTCTGCTTCCTCCTGCCTTCCCCTCCTCCCTGGCAAAGCATGAGACTCAGAAAGGCCTTGATCAGACCAAAACATTCAATGCAGTAACTGAAAACATGGGCGTTATCAGCGCTGCTCCCAGGCCAAAAGTCAAAAGCACAGCACTGCACCACCTACTAAGAAAGAGAAAAATGACTGCTGCTGCTGAACCCAGGACAGTGTTTTTTGAAGTCCTAGGAATATTAGCTTCTTTTGATGTGTGTCGTCATGTTTCCATTCAAACTGATCAATCATCTGCTTACTGGTCAACAAAGGAGCTTTTACATTTGAAAAGTACCACCAACAGTTTCACCAACAATGGATCTTTCTTTAAGATCCATGGTAACTGCCATGACATTAAATCTGTTTTGTTTGTGACCAAATGTAGAATCAAATTATCTGTAAAAATCATCAGAGTTAGTAAACACATTTTAATATTTAGAATAAAGTACTCTATATAGTATATAGTATAGTATAGTAGAGACAGACCTGAAGAAAGCGGATAGCTACCTGTGGGTATCAGTAAGCAGTAGATGCAGGAAGTTTAGCTAGAAATTCTTGTCATGGAGCCATTCTGTACCATTAAGCACACAATCATAGAATCAACTGGATTTGAAAAGACCCTTAAGATCATCAAGTCCAACCATCACCCCAGAACTGCCAAGTCCACCACTAAACCACATCACTAAAGGCTTCATCCACACGGTTTTTGAACTCTTCCAGGGAGTGTGATTCCACCACTTCCTTGGAAAGCCTGATTGAGTACATGACCATGCTTTGTGTGATGAAATTTTTCCCAACATCCAGTCTAAACCTCCCCTCTGCAACTTGAGGCCATTTCCTTTTGTCCTATCAGTTGTTTCTTGGAAAGAGAGCAGGCACCTCCTGGATCCATCCTCCTTTCAGGTAGTTGAAGGGAGCAATAAGGTCCCCCCTGAACCTTTTCTTCTCCAGACTAAACACCCCCATTTCCCTCAGTCATTCCTCACAGGACTTGCTCTCCAGATCCTTGACCAGCTTTGTTGTCCTTCTCTGGCCTCACTCCAACACCTCAGTGTCTCTCTTGTAGTGAGGGGCCCAGAATTGATCACAGTATTCAAGGTGTGGCCTCACCAGTGCCCAGTACAAGGAAAGGACTGCTGCCATGGCCCTGCTGGCCACACTATTGCTGATAGAGGCTGGGATCCCATTGGCTTTCTTGGCTGCCTGGACACAAGCTGCTCATGTTCAACCGTAAATCAGCACCTCCAGGTCCTTTTTGGCTGAGTAACTTTCCAGCCACTCTTCCCCAAGCATGTAGCGGTGCATGGGTTTGTTATAACCCAAGTGCAGGACTCAGCACTTTGCCTTATTGAACCTCATAGCATTGGCCACAGATCACTGCTCCAGCGTGCCCAGATCCCTCTGCAGAGCCTCCCTACCCTCCAGCAGATCAACACTCTTGCCAAACTTAGTGTCATCTGCACATTTGCTGAGGGCTCACTCAATTCCCTCATCCAGATCATCAATAAAAATATTAAACACCACTGCGGTAATACTGAGCCCTGATAACTGATGACTGGTCGCCAATGAGATGTGTCACCATTCACCAACAGCTTCTGGGCTCAGCTATCCAGCCAGTTTCCAACCCAGTGAAGAATACACCTATGAAGTTTCTTCAGGAGAACACTGTGGGAGATGGTGTTAAATACTTTACTGAGGTCTAAATAGGCAACATCTAGATCCTTTCCTTCATTAACCAGGGAGGTCACCTTGTCACAGAAGATCAGATTGGCTAAGCAGGACCTGTCCTTCATGAATCCATGTTGACTGGGCCTGATCCCCCCATTTTCCCTTGTATGCTGTGTGATTCCACTCAGGATGATTGCTCCATGACCTTCCTTGGTACTGAGGTAATTTGAAAATTCTTTGGAATTCAGTGATTGAATTGAAATTATTTCCACTGAAATAATTTCATCATATATGATGAAAGAGACTTCATATATGAAAAATATCCTCCTCTAACTAGTATCATATCTTATTACATCAGACATTATTTGAACAATAATTGGAGCAAGTACAGAAAATTCTTTGCGATTTATCTATTTCATTTTTCATTTTAAGGTGACCTATCTTAGCTGTTTTCAACACTTGAGATGATGAACTCTAGGATCATGTGAACAGCAGATGGGTTGAAACTAATTGCTAGAGAATGCTAGATTTCAGCTTTGGACTTTAGGTGCAGATCCACTTGATGTCACATAGCAAAAAAAAAAAAAAACCATTTAAAGGAAGCAAAGCTACTTTGTTGTTTTCAGTGCAGTTGCAGCTGTCAAATACTAAACTGTTGTTTTGGTTTTTTACTTTGCTAAAGGGAAATAGATTATTTCTGTATTAGGCATCATACTTACACTTGTAATCTTGCTTATTCATTCACATTTAGAATTCATCAAACTAGTTTTACTTCTTCATATCCCTTCTGGATAAATATAGATAAATTCCAGTAAAACAGATAGTCTAACCCAGAAAGTCTTAAAAACCCACAACTTTTTGCCTGTTTGATACTGGGACGGGTTTTATTCTTGGATTCATCTGTAACAAAAGGAGAAAGAAAGACAAGCACATAATTGGGTGACATCAGAAGCCTATGGCTTGTAAGACAAAACCTTGCAAAAAAATCACTGTGTTTCAGCACAAGGCCACTTCCCAACAGCCTTCTTGACTCTGATCAAACCTTTCTTCATGAAGGCCTAAAGACAGCTGACTGATCTTTCCTCTGCAGCATCTGCCGGGGAAACTTCACATGGTGTCTTTGTAGTCTAATACTTCCCAGTTTTTAAAGTCTTGTTTTCTTGACTTGAGTAGCTTTTTGTCAAGGTATAACTGAGATCCCTTATGTTTGTTCATGGTAGTTAAATTTATATTGCTGAAAGGCTTGCTGTGTTAATTCATAATGTCCAACAAAGAATTCAGGCTACAGATATCTGGGCAAGCACTGTTTCACTTGGTCTGGAACATCTTAATATCAAATAATAATAGAGTAATTTAACTCTGCTTCTTCAGATTTCCCTTTCCCTCTGCATCTCTGAAAGCAGCTGTACAAGATAAGCAAAATCATAGTATCATAGAATAGTTAGGGTTGGAAAGGACCTTAAGATCATCTAGTTCCAACCCCCCCGGCAGGGGCAAGGACACCTCCCACTAAACCATGCCACCCAAAATGAAGTCGACATGTAGAAACAAGAATCACACCTGATCATTAAAAAAATATACACAACTCTTCTAGTGAAAGGTGAGTGTGGTCTTCCTGCCAGGATGTGGATAGCCGGCATCTGTCATCAGTTTGAACAGATTTAAGCTCAATATGGAGGAGATTGAAGAAAATACAAAGATAAGGTCAGAATTTAGAAAGAAATTGGAGAAAATAGGTGCCAACTGTGGTGTTTGTGTTGGGTTTTGTGGTTTCGGTTCTGGTTGTTTTGGTTTCTTGGGTTGTTTTTTTTTTCCTCCCTTCATTCTCTGTTTGGTTTCCTATCTATGACCTGCAAGCTTCTTCAAGTTTGCTTTAGTTTTGTCTTCCAGTGTGAATGTAAAAAAGAATCATCCAATTCTCCCAGGATTTCTGCTGCATGGTTCATTGAAACCTAGGCAAATCTGAACAGGCGGATTTTGCACAACACTGATCCCACACATTTGTCTTCACTGTATTCCATTTTTCTTTTTTGATGCTTGCTTTTTTATGTTGTACAGCTTACTACAAGTGTATAACATGAAGCTGTGTAAGCTGATTTAAGCCTGCATCATGCAATGAATAAATGAGGAAAAGGAGAGGAAAAATAATAATAAGAATAAAAAACTTTAAAGATTATTTTTCTTGAAATGGATTTTTTTATTCTCAATATAGATAAAATAGTTGATAAATAGCAACTCCCTGAAATTGTTGGCAACTCATTCGGGAACAGGAATGTAGCAGAAAAAACCCCAACGAATTAAAAATCCATCATTATAAAATGGTCTAGAATTTTACCAGATGCCAGTTCCATCCACTGCAATATGTTTCCGTTAGTACTCATACAACTCAACTGTGCAATGAAATAACATATTTGCATTTAACCTGAAAAAATGAAGTTATTCAAAATTTACATAAAATTATGGAGTAAACGCTAAACAGGTCGCCCGAGAAATGTATAATTAAGCTCAGCAGTCCTGTCAGCATACATGGAAGTAATTTTATTTCTAATCATCTTCTGCTTTTATTCACTCAGGAATGTATTATTAAAATTTCCACAAAACAATGAATCTTAATAGGTGCTAATGCAATTGTGAATTGCGGTAATCGTTACCTAAATTAATCTCTGTACATCCAGTTTTTGTTGCCCTATGCAAAAGGAGTATGAAAAAGATAATATAAGAACTGAAATATATATAATTTCTGTTCTTGGTAGGCAGTATTTTATTACAACTTACTAGTTTACTGAGATTTCTATGCATAAATCCACTAGGATAATAATTTAATTAAGTTGTTTGTATTTAACTTTAATTTTTTTTTCCTTTACATCTAGGAATTTGAAACTGAATAATACGTATTAATATATGCAGTGTGGAATATCCTTGTTCACAAAAGGGATCTGTACAGTTATCTATTACATTTTTGTTAGTTGTATGCACCCTTTGTATTTATGTATTACTGTGCATTAAAGCAGTCTGGTTTGTAGGTAGGGTTTTAAAGACTGACTTGCATGTTTGAAAGTTCTTCTGGAAAATATCTAGAACATTAAGCAATTCACTTTATTGATGAGTGAAATGTAGCACTGTTTGAGTGGAAAAGATCAACTGTTTACCAGTGTAGTCTGCTCCTGGAGGCAAGGCAGGAAGATTGCTAACATATTGAAATGAAACTACAGTTTGAAGGTTTTAGAAAGACAGCAAGTAATTATTCAGACTGAAATTTATCTGCCTTCCAATGAAAACATCACCACAAAAATATGCATTTGTTGATGTGAGGTGAACTCAGCCCAGCTCCTAAAACCTTTTTCAGGGATAAAGCCGTCTTAGCTTCACTAGCAAAGGTTGCCACTTTTCATTAGAGAGGCTCAGCCATGATACTGATTCTCATTTCATGCGATAATGCTTGTTTGATGATGTTTTACTCTAACTTTGTGGTTTGCCTTATTTTTTTCTTTTTATTTTTCAGGGTATAACACGGCTTCCTCTGGGTCTCCATGTTCAGAAGCTTTATTTAGGTTTTTAATTAAAAACCAAGTACTAACTTTCTTTTCTTGCCAATACATCCCTCTTTGGACAAAAAATCCTTACATGTTCTTAGATGGTAGTCTGTTCCTACACATGTTCTTCCCTATTCCATGACTGTCCGCTACAGGAAGAAGAAAATTTCATTAAGGAAAGGATTATGAATCTGTAGGGTTTTGGGAAAAAAAATCAAAAAACAAACAAAAAGACCCCATAACATTCTAATATGTCTTTCATTCAGTTACTGATACTGGAACACTTTCATCCTGTAATCTTGTCCATCTTATCTGTTGCAGACATGTCCACATCAGTTGCAAAGTATAACTGCTATACATGATGTGAATGATCACAAATTATATCACTTAACACACTAGAGGAGCACTTAACGTATGTGATTTGAGATCTTGATGAAGTTTTGTCAGATTAATGATTTTTTAATAGCAATGTTGATGTCGATATCTTGATCAGAATAGCACATTTTGATTTGAAATGAATGTCTGGAAGGTCAGAGTTAACATGAGAAAGGAGTAAATAGGCAATTTCTTTAATGACCCAAATTCCAGCAGTATTCTAGCAGTCAAATATTTTTATTCATTCTTGTGGCCTGCTATGTACAACTATGACGGAGTTTAAGTGCGATATATTTATTTATACATTGCCTCCCCTTTAACACAGCATGCTATCATAGAACCAAGTATGTATAGGTTTTTATGATGATTTACAAACCTGGTAATTCTGTATTACAGCCTTAATGTTCCAATACTGTGTGCCCATCTGGAACTTGTGGAAGATTACTGTGGGGGTCTGAAAAATATTACTCAAAACTACTCATATTCAACTAGCAATTTCTATTTCAAATGATTATGCTTGAACACAAGTTTCTGGTTACAAATGACAGTGGTGAACTCTTTAATTTCTTTTCAATAACATTTCTAGCAGGAAGAACAAACTCCCAAAGCCTAGTGTTTCCCTGGGAGGTGAGCAACCAAAATTCAAAACAAATAATGCACACTCCCAGACATGAGCAGACATGCAAGGACTGAGAAAAGAGATTATTCAGTCTTGTCAAACCTATCTAAAGTCATTCTGCATTATGATAATGATTTATGTAAATCCAATAGAACAGAAGAAATTATCCCATGCTGGGCTAGAGAAGGAGTACATTGCTTAGAATCATTGTTCACGGGACTGCAGTCTTTAAAATTTATGTCTTTGGTGGGCAACATGGTCTAGAGAATTCCAGAAGTGTGGCAGGACAGGAGTGAGGATACTTGAACCCTACACATGTCCATGTGACTTTGCCACACTCTACGACTGTATCGATTTTATGACTCCATGACTCTCAATCATCTTGCTTCCTAACTCATGTAGCTCTGGATGGCTTCTGGAGGGACAAGAGTTCAAGTCGCATAGCAGGTGTGGAGCCCTTTCTCGGAAACAAAGTATAGACATATGTGGGTTTTGCCATAAAAATAATAAAATTTGCATATAAGTAAACCACAAAGATGCATGCGATATGAGTTATTATTTGCTCCAAAACATACATTCCTGTTATTGGTCTAAATTAATTGTTAAACCACATGTCGTGGTTTAAGCCTCTCAGCCACGCAGTTTCGCTCACTCACTCCCCCCTCTTTCTTCCCCTCACTCCCAGAGGGATGGGAAGGAGAATCAAAAGAATGCAACTCCCACAGGTTGACATAAGAACAGTTTAGTAACTAAAGTATAACACAAGACCACTACTGCTACCACCAATAATAATAACGACAAAGCAAATACAAGGAAAGAATACAATCGCTCACCACCTATACCCAGCCCGACCAAGCAGTGCGCCCCCACCCTTCTGGCTCTCTGCTCTCCGTTTTCCATCCTGGGCATGATGTGCTGTGGCATGGAATAGCTCTGTGGTCAGTTTGGGTCAGGTGTCCTATCTCTGTTCCCCCCCCGCCTCCCCTCCTCCCTGGCAGAGCATGAGGCTCAGAAAGTCCCTGGTCAAACAAAAACATTACCAAGCAGCAACCAAAAACATTGGTGCTATCAGCACTGTTCCCAAGATGAGAGTCAAAAACACAGTGCTGCACCAGCTACCAAGAAGGAGAACAATGACTGCTAATGCTGAAACCATGACACCGCAGTAGTTAACAAACTAAAATTATGAAGGAGGACGTGATGTAGTGTTTGGTCTTGCTTAACAGAGAAATAACAAATTTTACTTTCTGACTTTGGAAATTTATCATTTTACAAGTAACATTTGCAATGTTACATTCACATTTTACAAAGGAAATGTTTTTTATACATTTTAATGGAGAAGAACAGTATGGGAGTTTTAAATATATTTCACATTGACTGTTTGGAGTATGTGTTTGAAAGCATTGTAATGGGGAATTTTGTTTTCAAACTTGTTCAGTGTGTTCCTGGCTTTTCAATTGCCTAGCGTGTGGTCTTGGTCAAATAATTTTGCTTTCTTTGTGCAGGTTTCTAGTTTATGAGTTCTATTAGTCTATTCTAATGTGAATTGATAAGAATAAGAAAAGTGGTAGCATTTGCTTTCAAATGTGTTTGTATTCTACCTGTGCATAAAAGTAAGTTACCCTGTGATAATTTTTAGTCAGTCTATCCAGTTCCATCCTCATTCTTCTCTCCTACCAGGAGAATGAAGGAGTGGGGATTTGTAGAAGATTCTCTCATCATTCGAAGAGTAATAGTTATTTTTCAGCCTGATGTGGCTCTTTAGATAAAACAGCGTAATGCTAAATGTCATTTGTTTATTGGAAATATTAACAATAAATAAAGTTGAGAGACAAAATTGGCCACAGCCCTAAGATGCTCAAAAGATTATTATGAAAATAACAAACTTTAGGTTGGAGTTACAGAAAAATACTGGTAATTTTTTGTTGTTGTTGTTGCTTGTTTTTTTTTTTCTATATATGAAAGAAGAAAAATTAAATTAAGGGACACTGAAAGATAATTACCTGGAAACTATTTGTCCTGGGTTCAGCAGCAGCAGTCATGTTTTCTCCTTCTTAGTAGGTGGTGCAGTGCTGTGTTTTTGACTTTTGGCCTGGAAACAGCACTGTTAACACCCATGTTTCCAGTTGTTGCAGTAATGTTTAGTCTGACCAAGGACTTTCTGAGTCTCATGCTCTGCCAGGGAGGAGGGGAAGCTGGGAGGAAACAGAGATATGACACCTAACCCAAGCTAGCAGAAGAGGTATTCCATACCACAGCGCGTCATGCCCAGGATGTAAAAACTGGGGAAAGGAACCCGAGAGTGAGTTCACGGCTCTGTCGTCAGATGGTGAGCAGTTGTATTCCCTTCCCTTGTATTTCCCTCATCATTATTATTATTGGTGGTAGCAGTAGTGATTTGTGTTAAACCTGAGTTACTGGACTGTTCTTATCTCAACCTGTGGGAGTTACATTCTTTTGATTCTCCTCTCCATGGCCCCGGGAGCAGGAGGAGAATAAACACAGGGGAGTGAATGAGGGAACTGGGTAAGTTACAGCTGGGCTTAAACCACAACACTATTACAAATCAATTACATGATCCAATAATAAACAATATTTTTAGATATTCCTTATGGTGGCATAGAGCATGAATTAAATCATACTCATTAAAAAAAGCCAACAAGAAAAGACTCATACAACAACTAAATGTCTCTAGAAAGCCTGGATGGTGTCACCCTAGGCTTAGTTCCTAAGAAGTGGCTGTGTCAACTGCAGTCAAAATACATTGGATTTTTATATTTTGGAATTAATTGTTCATACAGATGAGGAGGAAATATGTGGAAAGAGAGAAAAATATGGCTGCTAAGCTAGCTGACTGTTCATGCATACAGACAGATGTACTTTTCATTGGATATTACTTACAAAAGACAGGTATCTTTTCCAGATTTTTCATCTTGGTTCAATTAAATACAGTAAACTGAAGGTCAGAAAATCCTTCACAAACAAGTTGTCAGAAGCAAATGCCATGCATCTAGCAAAATCACATATTCGACTGGGAAAGAATATTTCTTCATTGCTTTAGGGGAAAGGTCAAGAACAAATTACTGACCAAAACTGACCTAAGCAGCAGATAAAACACAAACTGTGCTGAGAAAGAGGAGTCTTTGTGATACAAATAATGCTGGGAAAGATGTTAGCTGAGTGTCTTGGTTTAAGCTGTAAATCACACAGCCCGTTCACTCACTCACCCGCTTTCTTCCTCCCCACTCTAAGGGGCAGGAGGGGGGGAAATGGGAAGTGTCGTGGTTTAAGCCGTAAATCACGCAGTCGCTCTCTCACTCACTCCCCTCTCTTTCTTCCCCCTGCTCCTGGGTGGATGGGGAGGAGAATCAAAGGAATGCAACTCCCACAGGTTGACATAAGAACAGTTTAGTAACTAAAGTATAACACAAGACCACTACTGCTACCACCAATAATAATAATGACAAGGCAAATACAAGGAAAGAATACAATAGCTCACCCCTTCTAATACAAAGCCCAACTACTCACTTCCCCCTCCTTCTTCCCCCCCACTCCGAGGGGGGGGGGGGGGGGCAATTGGGAGAAGAATCAAAAGAATGCAACTCCCACTATTTGACATAAGAACAGTCCAGTAACTAAGGTATAACACAAACCACCACTGCCACCACCAACAATGACCAGGCAAATACAAGGAAAGAGGATACAGTTGCTCACCACTCAATGACAGAGCTGTGAACTGAACTCTTCCGGATTCCTGCCCCCAGTTTTACATCCTGGGCATGACGTGCTGTGGCATGGAATAGCTCTTTGGTCAGTTTGCGTCAGGTGTCCTGTCTCTGCCTCCTCCCGGCTTCCCCCCCTCCCCCGGCGGAGCATGAGACTCGGAAAGTCCTTGGTCAGGCCAAAATATTCTAAGCCATAACTATAAACATCGGTGTTATCAACACTGTTCCCAGACCAAAAATTGAAAACACAGCACTGCACCAGCTACTACGAAGGAGAAAAATGACTGCTGCTGCTGAACCCATGACAGGAAGAAGAATCAAAAGAATGTAATTCCCACGGGTTGAGATAAGAACAGTCCAGTAACTGAGATATAACGCAAATCACTACTGCTACCACCAATAATAATAACGACCAGGGAAATATAAGTGAAGAGGATACAATTGCTCACCACCCGACGACCGAGCTGTGAACTGAGCTCTTCCAGGTTCCTTCCCCCAGTTTTGCATCCTGGGCATGATGTGTTGGGGCATGGAATAGCTCTTTGGCCAGTTTGGGTCAGGTATCCTGTTTCTGCTTCCTCCCGGCTTCCCCTCCACCCTGGCAGAGCATGAGACTCAGAAAGTCCTTGGTCAGACCAAAACATTCTAAGCTGTAACTATAAACATCGGTGTTATCAGTGCTGTTCCCAGGCCGAAAGTCAAAAAACCACAGCAGTGCACCAGTTACTAAGAAAGGGAAAAATGACTGCTGTTGCTGAACCCATGACACTGAGTATTGTATAACTTTCATTAATAAAATTTCATTTTACTGCAGTAGTAATTTTGTTATGAATAGCAGTGTGAGCAACACCAATTTATTACCTGAGTATGAGAAGAGCCTTAATTTCTCATCCTCTGCCCACTTCTTCTTATATACAAAATTATTCAGACTTGGAAGAATCTTTAATATGCTTGTTGTCCCAGCATTTTATTCCCTATAGTCTCTGTTCTATGTAATATGGTACATATATTTTACATTTGCATGTTATAGTACAGTTCATGGATTGAAAGTGTTTTTTCAGGATGGAAATATTGTGTCACACATATTGTGTAATTACAGGGGTTTTATTTCTGTAAAATATACTGATCGGTTATCAAATTACAAGATAGCCAAGACTGGTATTAAAAAAAATTTGAATAATTTTCTCAGAAGCCAACATAAGAATATTTGTGAAAGGAAAAGTGCATTCAGCTTATAACGGGATCAGTGAAGGCTTACTGCTACACTGCACTTTGTCAATCTGTCCATTTTATTTACTTACTCCTTCAGATCTCGACTTCAGTCCTTGTCTGATGTGCTGGTACCTAAGGTCTTTACAACACCTAGTGTTAGGAGGGTGATTGCTGCGCCTAAATGTGATAAAAATCAGATAAGGTATACTTTGAAATTCTGACTAATTCATTATAAGTAGTCGTTGTGGTTTAAGCTGTAAACCACGCAGCCCCTTCTCTCACTCACTCCCCTCTCTTTCTTTCCCCCACTCCCTGAGGGATGGGGAGGAGAATCAAAAGAATGCAACTCCCACAGGTTGAGATAAGAACAGTTTAGTAACTAAAGTATAACACAAGACCACTACTGCTACCACCAATAATAATAATGACAAGAGAAATACAAGGAAAGAATACAGTTGCTCACCTAGCCTGACCAAGCAGTGCACCCCCCACCCTTCCGGGTCTCTGCTCTCTGCTTTCCATCCTGGGCATGACGTGCTGTGGCATGGAATACCTCTTTGGTCAGTTTGGGTCAGGTGTCCTGTCTGTCCTTCCTCCCGGCTTCCCCTCCTCCCTGGCAGAGCATGAGACTCAGAAAGTCCTTGATCAGACCAAAACATTACCAAGCAGTAACCGAAACACTGGTGTTATCAGTGCTGTTCCCAGGCTGAAAGTCAAAAACACAGAGCTGCACCAGCTACCAAGAAGGAGAAAAATGACTGCTGCTGCTGAACCCAGGACAGTATCCACCCTTTATTCCATACCATTCACGTCATGCTCAGATCCCACATTTTAAATATACCATCACATGTATATATATACATCCACACACATGCACAGAGGGAGAGATCATCCCTTACTCCATTGACCAATCCCTATAAAGCTGCTGAGTCCATTCGGTTCGTGATGTTGGGCTCCATCTTTCGTAACAGCCTTTCAGAGCAGGAGAGGCTGTGTGCAAGATTCACACTCGTGAATAATTTGGGCAATAATGTCCATCGCTAAGTCCACCCCTCGATCATGAGTCCATCTGTATGCTGCATCCCTGCCCTGATAGTCTGGAGTGTCATGGGGTACACCAGGCTCAAAATAATTCACCCTCCCCTCCAGCAGTTTCTGCAGCTTGTCGTTGGGGACTCCATACAGCTGCCTTCCATCTCCTACTCTTCCAAAGCAAGGGAGGGGTCCAGTGGACTAGGTACTCGCCCATACTGTCCCACACACCCTGCCACTCATGGCTGTCCAGCCTCGGGGAAAATCTCTTAGTCATCCTACATCGCAGTCTAACCCCAGACAAGGCCCAAACCCAACTGTGCTTAACTCTCAGGACCAGACTAAATGGTTGTGGGTAAAACACACTCTGTATGCATGCCAACATACTGATCCCCATCACAATCAGCAGGCAGGTCTCAAAGGTACCCAAAGGCCATTCAAACCCTTCAGAACTCTCAAATGAACCTGCTCTACTTGTCACTGGGGCTGGTGTAGCAGCTGTGTTTGCCGGCTGTCTCACCACCAGCTGCTCTTTGTCTGAGTCCAGGTCTTCCTCCTCTGCCTTGCTGGGAAGTGCTGCATGGTCTCCTGCATCCTCCTGGGGCACGGGCTCAAGGGGCTTGGCAGGCGGCTGCTGGGGGATGTTCTCTGCTGTTGTGGGGCTGGGCTCAGCTGCAGGGCTCAGGTCTTCCGCCCCCCCCATCCTGCTGCTTGACAGCTGCCGGGCTGGGCTTGGTGGGTGGACTCAGCTCCTGGTCCCCGGGGCCGCCCTCCCTGGCTGTTCCGGCCACCAGCAGCTCCCGGGATAGCCCCCCCTCGGGTCCCCACAGCCTCATGAAGATGGAGGCGAGGATGAGGGCCGGGACGGTGAAGAGCAGACGAACTGCCAGGTACACATCTGCCCCCCCCTGCTTCCAGAGCCCACCCATATTACAAGCCATTCCAATAAAGTACAATGAAACAAGAACCTTAACCCAAAACCCATATCCAAAAAATGCTGAGATAACAAATGCTGGCTGTAAGGAAGGTACAACAGGCTGAAACCAGGAACACAAGAGAATCAAAAGCAGCAACTTTGAGAACCAATAAATCAGCATTGTGACGAGTGGCTATCAATCCTGTTGTTATCTCAACCCTTCGTGCCCCACGTTGGGCGCCAAAAAGAACTGTTGTGGTTTAAGCTGTAAATCATGCAGCCCCTTCTCTCACTCACTCCCACCTCTTTCTTTCCCCCCACTCCCGAGTGGATGGGGAGGAGAATAAAAGAATGCAACTCCCGCAGGTTGAGATAAGAACAGTTTAGTAACTAAGGTATAACACAAGACCAGTACTGCTACCACCAATAATAATAATGACAAGGCAAATACAAGGAAAGAATACAATTGCTCCCCTAGCCCAACCAAGCAGTGCACCCCCCACCCTTCTGGGTCTCTGCTCTCTGCTTTACACCCTGGGCATGACGTGCTGTGGTATGGAATAACCTCTTTGGTCAGTTTGGGTCAGGTGCCCTTCCTCTGCTTCCTCCCGGCTTCCCTTCCTCCCTGGCAGAGCATGAAACTCAGAAAGTCCTTGGTCAGACCAAAACATTACCAAGCAGTAACTGAAACACTGGTGTTGTCAGTGCTGCTCCCAGGCTGAAAGTCAAAAACACAGCACTGCACCAGCTACCAAGACAGAGAAAAATGACTGCTACTGCTGAACCCAGGACAGTAGTAAATCAATTTTCTGCTATAATTAACCTGCCAGGATAATATCAATTTCTACAGAAAAAAAGCCCAAACAAAAACAAACCAACAAACCAAACAAAATTTTTATCACTGTGATTAAAAACTCCATTTTACAGAGATCAGTTGGTTATGCCAAAATCAAGTAAAACAGATCCAAGCTGTAGCTGCTTTAAGCAGTCTCTTTGTGAACCTAAACGGAAGTGTAGGTTTATAACAAAAAATTCAAGTTTCCTGCCAAACCTTGTAATTGCAATTTGAGATGGGTCTAAAGTATAGGTGTTATCAAAACGGTTAGGTCTGAGTGCCTCGTGGGACTGACTGACTTCAACCCCCAAAGCAGGTTATGAATTTGGCTTCAGGGTACTCATTCATTAGAATAGGAATGCAGAAATCATAGTGTTGAACTCTAGAGAAGTTTGGTGTCACTTTTTACTGAAATGTAATGAGAAAAGAGGAAGGGAAAAAAGTAGAAAAGAGGAGTTCAGTTATGTCTTAGCATAAGTTGGAATTTATCTTTGTAAGGTTGCTCCCATTGCTTCCACTCCCTGTATTTTGGTGTCTGACTCAGCCGAATAGGATTAATACTGGGATTTCTTTAGCTTCTACGTTCAAATACTTGGTTTTCATGGCTATCTATATTTATTTAATAATGACCATTAAGGATACAACACAGTCACTGCTGGATTGTCATGCTCTTTTTCTCACACACTAAAATCCTTAGAAGGAACAACTTATTAGAAAAGTAAAGGGGGAACTTATGGTTGAATTTGCCTTTTCTTCAGTTGGTCAAAAAAATTTTTTTTGTTAAATGTAAAAAATTCTCCTTCCACTTCCACCACATGTGCTCGTGTAGCACCTCAGGTCCCCAACCCATCATCCTTATTTCTCTTCACCTCCCCCCCCACTTTGGATCTTACTGTTACAGGAAGACAATGTGTGAGATATTCAAATGTCTATACCTTGTTTAGATGACAGTGACTGCAACGAAAACTGAGAGAAACTACTGGCACGACATGACTACATTCCCGTGACAGGGATTATAAATGAAGATTATAAAACTGACACCTTTCTTGAATCTGTTTTCTACATTGATAAAAATATCTTAAAAGCTGGGTCCTGGGGGCACCCCTGCTGGCACCAATTGTACAAATGTTTGTATTCCAGTTTAGAAAAAGAAAAATGAAAATATTTCATTGAAAGCTGACAGCTTTAATGAACTGTAAAGGTTAGCCTTGGTTCTAGTTAGCATATCTATTCATGTCTCTAACAGTCTATTGAATTACTCAGCTGAACATGCACACAAAAGCAAAAGTAAGGAAAACAAAACCCAAACAAACCACTGAGAAAGCCAGCATTAATAATTCATAAATACTAGAGGCTTCTGACTATTTTTTCAATGTGTTCAAAATCTGCTAAGAACTGAATCCTGCTGGTTCCTAAGTTACTTCAGAAGCTCACAGAGCAACCCTGCCCGAGAATGTTAATGTTTGTGTAAGTGGTTAGCCACCAAAACATACTGTGGATTTTCATCCCCTCAAGCACTTGTTCATGTTTCTTTGGATTAGTATAAGGCAAGGTTTCCATGAAATGTTTAACTGATGGGTTTTATATTTGAATTTCACAAGCCTGTGCAGACCATAAAGAACTCCATATACAGCCATAATCCTCTGCTACAAAGTAAATCAGAATTTTTGAAGAGATTCCAGATGCCAATTATGGCAATAATAAGGACATACAACCTACTTCTATGCCTCAGTTGGATCAGTAGCAAAGCTGCTCTTGACAAGCTAACCTGTCTTAAAATTTTCTGGGGGGAGAAAGTGGGAGTAAATTAAAATTTTGATTATCAACTCTTTCAATTGAAAGCCACTAATATTTTTCAGAATTAACTATGTTTCTGGGAACCAGTTACAGTGAATTTTGCATCTGTTGCCTGACAACATGCTGATTTTAGTCAGTATTTATGAGGGATTAAAATGCAAGCTTTTAGCAACTGAGCTAGTTTAGTGAAATACTCCAGCAATGAGCTGGTAATAGGAGACACCACCTTTCAATACCAACCCCTCCACGCAAATAAGGTAAAATAGAGACAGGTGGCAAAGGACAGAATAGAGGCTTTGTTTCGTCAAGGCACAACTCCCACTATTTCAGTGCAGATATAAGCCCAGGTGCAATCCAGTCTGCCACCCTGGACACATGCTTACTGCTCAGGTAGTTGTACATGGAATTTTTTTACTGTTTGGGAGAAGACTGCAGAGGGAAGAGAAAAGAAACCCTTTTCAGTGACAGCAAGACAGCTCAGAGTGCTTTCGTAACAATTATCATACTATAATATATAATATACTGGCAACAAATAGGATCTTCAGTGGGATGCATTGAGGATTACACCCTGAATCTGTGCCTCAAGCTTTGCTGTGCCATGAAAGCAGAGCATTGTTGGGCAGGTTCACTGACGGCACAGGCCTTATGAATGACAAACTTGCCTGTGAGCAAAAGTTTGCTGTATGGCATCTC
The DNA here is from genome assembly GCA_028858755.1 of Ara ararauna. Taxonomy (NCBI): domain Eukaryota; kingdom Metazoa; phylum Chordata; class Aves; order Psittaciformes; family Psittacidae; genus Ara; species Ara ararauna. The sequence goes on from CM054410.1 coordinate 28,862,102, forward strand.
TTTAGACTGGTGCAGTATTAAAGACTTTATTATTCTGTTCATCGTCACACTCGTAAACCAGCCTTTGGGTGTTTCAAGAATCTGCATGACATGAAGTTAGTAAGATGAGAAATATGATGCCATTTCCTGTGGGACACAAGGAAATGTTTAGAGCTTGGTTCAACATTGCTTTCAAATAGCTGCTAATACGAATTTTGTAAACCATGCTTATTCCCAGATATTTACAATGGTGCAATCTTATTCCCATGATGAGCTCCTGGATGCATATCTCATGTTAAAATACCTACGGGTAGGAGACTGGAGAAGACAAATGAAGAGCTTAAAGTAATAGAAAGAAAAAAACCCACAATTTAGATATTCAGCCCTACTTTTCACATAATGGTAGAGATTTTTATCCTATGAGGGCATAAACAGTCTTATAATTACAAACAACAAAATTCATTGCACAAGGCTTCTTCATCTACCTACATTAGGAGGTTTGTTCCTCTACACTGATACTTATTATATGACTAGGTATGTGTGCCTCTAATCTACTGAGCTGCAAAATAAAATGTTTTACCTTAAAAAATTACTTTTTTAAATAAAAGACTCTCAAACAATTTACTATACCTTATTAAAGGGTAGTAACTTCTTGAAAATATTCTTACTTGACTATTTATATGGGCACATCTTTATTTTGTTGACTTCAGCAGCACCCTGTCATCCCACTTTACCTCAGATTTACTTATTACATACTTACCCTTCAACATGGCTTTAAGAAAAAGTTTATTTTTTTTTTTCTGGCGCTTACAAACAGATAAAGAACACCCATGAATCTGAATAGATAGTCAGTTTCACTACACCTAATGCTGGGCTATTTTGTAATGTCCTAACTCCTTATGTTCCAATTCATTTAATGCAATGAGTGAGGAAAGGAATTACTGAAATCCTGACTTCTGTTTTGTACATTGTAAGCAGAATTTTCATTTCATCTTATATGAAATAACTCCAGAACAAAAAAGGATGGTATACACCAAATTTTATGACATGGTGCTAAATAAAGCCAGAATTACACTTTTTAGAGAAGAAGAAAATGTATCAGCTGCTTCTTCATGTTGTGTGAACTACATTTATATGTATTCTCATTTTGTTTTAGAAAACATGACTAGGTCAGTTGCTAACTACACATATTCCTTTTCTCAGCATTACAGATACTTAATCAGAAGAGAACTGAAGTCCTCAAAAAGACATTTCATTTTTGCACTTTAAGTTCTTAATTGATTCTCTCACTCAAGGGGAAACCTGGTTAGACAGTTGTCCAAAAAATGCAGACACAACATTTCAACTAAATGCACAGCAGCCATAGGTGGTTTTTAGGAAAAGGACAGTCTGTCCACATGCATGTTTATTTTATTTTGGCAGTGATGATTCCGTGTATCTCTGACCTGTTTGAAAGAATATGATATATTCCTCTTACATATAGAATATGTTTCTGAATATCAGAGTAGTACTGTTCAACAGTATCTGCTGTCTATTTCTATTGCAAGGAGAAGCTCTATTTTTATTTTTTCAGAAGCCCAGTTTATTGATACATTGTTAGTTCTCATGTGATCATTTCAGTCAGAAGGCAGCTGATCTATCACATTTCTCGATCTATATTGCCCATAGATTATACCATCATGGTGTTTAAATCAAAATGCAAGGGTAAATTTTGATGGGGGAGCAGGTGGGGATGGAGGTAAAAAAAGTGTCACAGTTAAAGGCTACTTCTCATAAAGAGGAGAATTTGGAGAAGCTATTACATATGGAAAGACTTCAGGAAGTGCAATGGCGCTGAGAGGGGGCTGGGCCAGGAGAAAGGAACAGCACAAACTGTGCCATGTTGGTAAGCTGCAACAGAAAACTTTCGCTCTACTCCCTGTTTTGAGTTTGTGTTATTAAAATGACCTTCTGTGACTAAACTCTACACTGGGCTGGATGAACTTTTTAAAAGACTTTCTGAAATAGTTTTCTTGAGGCTATGTATCATGGTGAGTCTTAACTGAGCAGGAAAATATGCTGCCAAGAAGCCTTCACTCTATTTTACTTCCTGGGAGTTATTCCTTCCATGAAAAGAGGAAAACAGATCAGCATTTCCTGCCCTGTTGCATTTTAAAAGGTACTGGTTTATTTTGTGATCTCCTGCAGATAGAATCTGCTCCCACAGAAGGAACTCTTATTGAGAACTACCTGGAAATTACCAGCAGTTGCTCAGCCTCCACAGATGTTAACTGAAACTGTGTGGTTAATTTCTTACACACAGCCTTGGAAAAAAGCTCCTTATTGTGAATAGGATCATAAAGGCTTTTTATGGAATTTTCAGCTGTAAAAATGCCTGTCGTTGTTGTCACATATACTAAACCTAAGCTGTCTTATCTCCATTTATTCTTCAAAAGAAGAGAGTTAGGATGTCAATAGCCTTCTGCTTGATTTGTGTTTCACAACACAAACCTCTCTTGGCCTCTACCAGAGACGTATCCTAGTACAGGTCTTAAACATGCTCTAAAACACGTCATTAAGCTTTCCCCCTTTTAAAGACACCTGTCTCATAAGCTGGGATTTGTCCAAGGTCTTCCCCACTGCCTGATGTATTTTTTCTGCTCACAAAGCATTTCATTGGCTTGCTCTAAAGTCCCAACCAAGGAAATATTGATGTCTTGCTTTGAAATAAGGTTTTTTTTTCTGACTTTCCTTCTTTTGAACAGATTTGTGCTTTTTTTTTCCTTGTTCTTTAGATATACTTATGCTACATTTTAAATTTACATTCATTATGCTCAAGAGTACAGGCTGGCTGTGTTGAACTGCAAGACAACAACTGTTCCTAGTGCAGCACCAAGCCCAAGCTAGCTGTTAGCACAGCATTGGTTGTGTGAGAATTAGATCAGCAAAAGACTGTGTTCTTCATGGACACAACCCTAGCATTTGCAGACCACTGCAGATAAGTAACTTTAACTTTGAGTATTCTCACTTAAGTATTGACTTTGCGAAATTTAGTTTCCATCCTAATTGACATAGAGGTGGTAAACCGTAGCAGGTGGAGTATTAGGGTACAGCATGGTTTAACCTCAGGAAAGAGTGAAAAAATGATGTTTGCAAAATTATTCCTTCTTTTGGATAATACTTTCTTCCTTATTTCGTTCAGAAATGTAGGTGTCCTGGGTTCAGCAGTAGCAGAAGAAGTAAGAGCTATTAGCTGGTGAAAGAATAACACTTTAAAAAATCTTGTAAATTTTAACCTTCTTGTTGTATGTTTGTACATTCTTCAGCATAAAAGTATTTTTTGATATTTTGTTCATTTGGGTTAGGGATAATATTTTCAGAAATTTCATTCTTTGCCTTTAAAAAATCTGTGTTGAAAATTACAATTCTCTGCTTTTGACATGAAATTTTTTATACATTCTGTATTTCAGGAAAAAACAGGTCAGCTGTTGATTTTTTTTTTTTTTTAATTATTTTGACCTGGTCAAAACTTACGATCAAGGCTACTTATGGACATATTTTCAAGGGGTATACAAAGACACTTTTAGAGAGCCACTGTATGATGCTGAATTTGATCCATTAATGTGAGTCAGGGCAACTGTTTTCTTTAAATAAAAAAAAAAAAGAGAAAGATAAAGGAAAACAGAAAGAAAAAGAGACAGAAAAAGTAAAAGGAAAAGGAATACAAAGAGGAAAAGGAAATGGAAAAGGAAAAAGAAAAGGAGAAGGAGAAGGAAAAGGAAAAGGAGAAGGAAAAGGAAAACCAAGTAAGAACTGTACTTGATTCCGTGTTTGCATTCTATGCTCGCAGTATCCCTTAGCATAAAAATTTCAGTTGGCTGTAACTTGATTACTGCAGAGTGCTGGCTATTATCAGGGTGGAAAGGACTGACAATAAATGAAAAGAAGAAAAATGTTAAGACCAGAGATGTGATATCCCATACAATTACCACAGCTTTGTCTACTGCAAAACTCAGACTCGGTGTCTGTTATGCTGTGATTAGGGAGGAGGGTTGAGGAAGATGTGGTCTATGGAGATCTTCCACAAGTTCTCTTTCGAGAGGCAGCTTGGGAGGGTGGTAAGAGGAGCCTGGAGGAAAGCTTCCTGTGGGCTCACAACCAGGTGACCAAGCTGGCAGACGATGATATTGCTGTACTTGCTGCTTCTGGTGCTCCAGCAAGCAAGCCTGCAAGCATTCCTGCAGAAGCAAGAAACACAGAGTAGCTGGGTATGCTTCTAAAACCAAATTTCATATGCTCTTCCATGGAGTCTGTCGTGGTTTGAGTCCAGTCAGCCACGCAGTCCGTTCTCTCACTCACTTCCCCTTCTTTCTTCCCCCCACTCCCTGAGGGATGGGAAGGAGAATCGAAAAGAATGCAACTCCCACAGGTTGAGATAAGAACAGTTTAGTAACTAAAGTATAACACAAGACCACTACTGCTACCACCAATAATAATAATGACAAGAGAAATACAAGGAAAGAATACAATTCTCACCACCTAATACCAAGCCCGACCACGCAGTGCACCCCCCTCCTTCCAGGTCTCTGCTCTCTCTTTTCCATCCTGGGCATGACGTGCTGTGGTATGGAATAACCTCTTTGGTCAGTTTGGGTCAGGTGTCCTGTCTGTCCTTCCTCCCGGCTTCCCCTTCTCCCTGGCAGAGCATGAAACTCAGAAAGTCCTTGGCCAGACCAAAACATCACTAAGCAGTAACCGAAACACTGGTGTTATCAGCGCTGTTCCCAGGCCGAAACTCAAAAACACAGCGCTGCAGCAGCTACCAAGAAGCAGAAAAATGACTGCTGCTGCGGAACCCATGACAGAGTCCCCAGGTAAATTCTGTCTCTGATTTATGCTTTCCTGGATCAGTGCAGGCCTCTTTTCTTCATTTTTTTCTTCATTTTTTTCTTCATTTTTTTCTTCATTTTTTTCTGGGAGACATTCATTTTAATGCTACCTTTAGTTACTGTATTTAAGAAGTATCTGAGCACGCTCAGCAAAGCATCCCTGTATCCTGAAGTAAATTCTTAGATGGCCTTTAGAAGAGGCATTTACCTGGTGATGCCAAGCCACTGAAAAATGAGCAAAAATATGAGTATTTTGCCAGGAGCACTAAGCTTACTGTAAGGTTAGAGCTGTAATTAAACAGGCTCTCCAAAAATTGCATTTTATTCCTCAACAATTTTGTGAAGAGATTACTTTTCGTACAAGTGTTCCTTGTGTTTGATAAGTCTTTCATATTTCTTCCAAAAACTACAACTCCCAAGCATTTCCTTTCTTTAGCCCACCCAATACTCTTGTTCCTTTCTCCCTCTTTGCATGACTCAGATGCTGTTTCTTAAGTGTCACCAAGGTACTTGTCTACCTTATTTTACATACCAAGTTGTTTTGTTCTCTGCGCTATGAAGTTTGATGGGCAGGAGTGTGTGGTTGTTATGTTCATATGCCTTGGGTCTAATTTACTCTTTATTTGGGAAACCTTTCCTTAAAAAATAGGAGTGGTCACATGGACTTAAACAACAGCTGTATGGTATGAGGAACATTAGGAAATAGTCACTACTATATGGAAGTGATAATGAAGTGTAGTGTATGAATTCTTTATACCCATTAGTGCAAAAAACCATTCCTTTTATAGCAGATCCCCTGTTCTGAGATGATATCTTTTTCTTCTCTTTTGAATATGAAGTGCCAGATTATGAATTCAGTAGCTGCCTCTTTTTCAGGGCATTGCTTATGAATCTGCTCTGCCCTGTCACTACACATTATTAGCATTAAACACACATGCAGCCCCATAAATTTACAAGATGCATGCCTTATCTGAAAAGCTTATGGTCTAAATGAGATATGAGAAATTCACAGCAAAACACAAGACAACAGTTCAAGAAAGAATCATGTAAGGCTTATTCATGATTTAAATTGGGGAGGAAGAACTGCACAAAGGGGTACATTTCAGGAGAAATTTGAAAAAGAAGACGAAGGGCGCTTGTTAATTAGGAAAAGGAAAACTGCTCCAGACACAGAACTGGAATGGATTCTAAGACAGCACATCAAAGGCTTTCATTAGTGCATTAATAGGTTTCTCTCTGCCTGATGCTGTTCCTTATTTCTTCAACTGTGCTTCTGCATACTGCTGTCTGCGTTTTGTTTGCTTGGTTTTTAATATCTGGTCTGAAAGACTGAAGGGAGAGGAACCCTTTTATTTTGTAAGTTATTGATGACTGTAGATCATGCTGTTTTGGATGGTATTCATGAATGTCTTATATTTTGAAAATCAAGACTTAAATATTCACAGTCTCTTTCAAATATCACATTTATTTGTTTAATGGTGGCTGCCAAAAGCATGTATCTACCTTGCATATTTAAGATGAGCAGTCAGCTGTCAAAACAACTTAGCCTGGATATAAGAAACCATATCATAATTCTATTTTCTCAGTGACACCATGATCCTGGTTTTTGGTTTCGCATTTTCAATTTGAGGACCTTACCTCATGAATCTTTCTGATGTAGTAACTTGAGTAGCTCCACGAGTACTTTTGCAGTACTAGTCCCTAAAAAAATCCAAAGTGGGTTATTAAAGAGTAAGACAACACTATTGGTTCATGAAGCTGTGAAACTGCAAATAAGTGGGAACTAGAGGATTATTATGATGAAGTGTATTTCCCCCATTCTTATACCTCTCCAGCAAGAAGTTCCTAGTTTCTGAGGATTAATGGGTTGGTCTGCTACCATTCTCCATATGCAAACTTTCTGCAAAAGAGTCCCTTGATATTCCATTGATGTTTTTTGGTACAGTTCCAGTCCTTCCTCACTTTAAGATGGCTTGCAAATGGCCTGCACTTGCCTCTCACATTGGAGCATCTCTTCCTCTTGAATAGTAAGAAACTTCAGTCTTTCAAAGCAAAGGGAATTTTTCAAAGCACAAGATTTCTGTAAGAGGTACATGGATGGATTCTATAGTTTCCTCTAACTTCTTAAAGAATATCTTCAACCCTGGGGCTAAAAAGACATAATCTGTAATTGCAGGAACCCTCATGCTTTCAAATATTTGAAAGTCATAAATAAATATGACTTTCAAATACAAATATGTGTATTCTTTTTGAAAGTTATTTGAACAGAAGTCTTTGCTTGTAAACACCATCATTTGGTAGTTTTGAAGCAGACTCCCTTTTCCCACCTTCACAGAACCACAGAACCACAAGATGATTGAGGTTTGAAGGGAACTCTGGAGAACATTGAGTCTAACAACCTGCCTAAGCAGATGAACCTACAGCAAGTTGCCCAGGATTATGTTTATGCAGCTTTAGAATATCTGCAAGGTTGGAGACTCTACAAACTCTCCAGACAACCCGTGCTCATACTCACAGTGAGAAGTGTTTCCTGATGTTCAGGGGGAAACTCCTGTGTTTCCGTTTGTGCCCATTGCATCTTGTCCTGTCACTGGGTACCAGTGGAAAGAGCCTGGCTCCATCTTATTTATACCCTCTCTTCAGATACTTGTGAACATAGATAAATTGCCCCCAACCCTTCTTTGATTCAGGCTGAAGAGTTCCAGCTCTCTCAGTCTTGTGCTTGTTCTGCCATAGATCTACTTTTCTATGAACCAAAGCTCACCAACACTATCAGGAGGGCAACTTATTAACAAAAAAGCATGGGTTCGACTCCAGTGAAAATATGTTCACAAATGTATATTAATCAATAAAAATAGTTTACATTGCTTTGACTTTCTTTTGAAAGGTAAAAGATCTCACTTTAACACTTACCAAATCAAACATGACATAGCTTTTTTAACAAAATTTGAGAAAAAAAATTGTGAATAAGAAGCTTAAAAAAGGAAAGCTAGAAGAGACATTTGTTTATGGGTTGGTTAAAATACTGAGTTTCAGCTGACAAATATTTTTTCATATTTTCCTTCCAGCTGCAAGAAAAATGTTAATTTTTATTTTCTTTTATTTAAAAAAATACTTCATTTATTCACCACTTTTATGTATACCATCATCATGCACTATGCTTAAGTTCTGGATTACTGCATTGTCAGGATATGTGATTTTGTTAATAATCTAAACTTCTGCCTTGTCAATAATGTATGTTATGTATTTGTTTTCTTCCTTGTCCCTTGTTCCCCATGAATCTCTTCCTATCTGTCTGTTTGATGACTTTAATGCTCCTTTGCTTGTTTTTAAGTAGTTCACAGAATAGAAAGTATGAACAAGAAGATCGGAAATGTCTCTAATATAACTCTAGTGCCCCTGAGGGCTGTTCCATCTTTGCTTTGTTCCCCTTTGTGTCCCAGACTCTCTTTCTCCTTCTTCTACAGCACCCCCCCCCGCCCCCCCCGCAAGTCTTCCTCAGCTTTGGAGGGGAGCGATACTTACTCCAATGTTTTCACTGGGTAATAAAAAGGCAATTTACTTGCTATTCAGATAATTCATTAGTGTGGATAATAAAACACCTGTACGTAAGCCCAGCTCTAAAATATTGTTAAATGTTGAGGGAAATAAAAATAATTTAGGAAGCATATAAATTGAAATCTTGAAGCCAAGATGAGAAGGACTTGGGGGTGTTGGTCGATGAAAAAATGAACCTGAGCTGGCAGTGTGAGCCTGCAGCCCAGAAAGCCGACTGTATCCTGGGCTGCATCAAAAGGTGCGTGACCAGCAGGTCGAGGGACGTGATCCTGCCCCTCTACTCTGCTCTCAAGAGACCTCACTTGAAGTATTGTGTACAGTTCTGGTGCCTCAACATAAAAAGGACATGGAACTGTTGGAACAAGTCCAAAGGAGGGCCACAAGGATGATCAGGGGACTGGAGCACCTCCCCCATGAAGATAGGCTGAGAAAGTAGGGGCTGTTGGGCCTGCAGAAGAGAAGGCTGCGTGGAGACCTCATAGCAGCCTTCCAGTATCTGAAGGCGGGCTGTAGGGATGCTGGATATGGACTATTCATTAAGGACTGTAGTGAGAGGACAAGGGATAACGGGTTCAAACTTAAACAGGGGAAATTTAGATTGGATATAAGGAGAATGCTCTTTACTGTGAGGGTGGTGAGGCACTGGAATGGGTTGCCCAGGGAAGTTGTGAATGCTCCATCACTGGCCATGTTCAAGGCTGGGTTGGACAGAGCCTTGGGTGGCATGGTTTAGTGTGAGGTGTCCCTGCCTCCGGCAGGGGGGTTGGAACTAGATGATTTTAAAGTCCTTTCCTAACTACTCTATTATTCTATGATTGGTTGTTTCATTAGTTTGTCAAGAGAAAATTCATGATTGGCTTTGTTTTTTTTATGTAGTGTGGTTGCTTACATTTTTATCAGTAAGATTTACTGGTTTTGTATAGAGAATATTATCAGTGCTAAGGGACCCTGACAGATTTATTTGGACTGACTGATAGTTACCTATGTATTTTTACTCATTGTACTTAATAGAAGAGGTCACTCTTTATTGATATTTCTCCAACTGGTAGCTGACATCTTAAAAGTCTTTCAAGACTGATTTGGCCTTAAAAGTCTTCCAAGACAAATCAACAGTTCTGGGAAAAGATTTCATGGCCGGTTGTTTCCTATGGAGGCAGTCAGATTACTTTTACCAGCAACCAGAATGCTTCAGATATTTATGAAACAGATACACTAATTTGAAAGCTAAATTCTTTATGAAAGATGTCATTAACATCCTCTGTTATTGCAAGTTTAGTAGCAAAACCCTTGCAATTTAATTAAACAGTAATATTTAATTTAAGCATCCTGATCAGTTTGCTTTTTTATTTGTAATACCCAGGCATGTACAGGCAGCAAATCATTTTGATACCTAACTGTAGCTAGATATGCTAGGTGGCTAAAGAAATACACTTAAAATATAATAGCTGACTTCTACGCTGTTTCAGAAAATTCCCCCTGTAATGTTGGGGTTATGCAGTATGTTCTCTATTGGTATTCTTTCTCTGCTTTTTATGACTGTGCTTGGTCGTGTCTAAACATAATTGCTCACAAATCAGAAAATACTGTTGTATGCATTGGTTAAATCCAACCTTCTTCAGTATCCAATGTTTTAAATAAAGACACACATCTTAAGCATCATTAAAGGAAAGACAGATCTTCACTTGCTGAACTTCCACTTCCTTCTTCAATGTGCTTTAATTAAGTTCTTTCTTGAAGATGTATTCTATTTGAAGCACTAGTTGTTCATTTACCACATATACATTCTGAGTAGCTTTGCCTTAGAAACACTGAGATTCTTGAAATTCAGGCCCACAGGACAACCAGGCAGATATTATTAAGTATTTAATTTTCAAACGCTGGATTACTTTCCAGTAAAGGATTTTCAAAACTTTATTATTTTTATTTAGTAGAAGATTTTGTTGATTTGAATAAATTCTATGTTTAATAACATTTTTAGTTGGGGATGGAAGAAGGAAGAAAAGAGAACTTATGGCATTGAAACAGTTGCAGCTTAGCTCATGGAATAATTGATTTAAAAATGCATGTGATGAGATCTTTTTAAGTAATGTTTAAATTTAAATGCTTTCAGTGACTGAACAAAATTCAGATCTCTGAACACTCAGTGATACATTCTAAGCGTCACTTTGGAAAGTCTGTTCTTTTTTTAAGACTAAATAACTAAAAAAAGAAGTGAGTAGCACACCGTGTCACAAAATCTTCTCGAATGAATTGTGGGATGCATCAAGTAAATGGTGAATCTGAGGCTTTCCTGATAAGTTAGCACTATGATTGCAGAGTTCTATTCATGCATCATTTTCTCTGCATCTTTTTGTCTATTTTCTAGATGACACAAACAGGAAAAGACAATACATACAATTTTAAAACTGATTCTTAAATTCTTATCTGTTTTTCCCTGTAAATTAGGTTAGCTGACATCTGGTTTGGATTTAGTTTGTTGAAATAGATGTGTTCTTAACCCCAAAATATCTGTCATCAGTCAGCAAACAGTTTGCACTTGACTTTCAGGAAATGTTTCTTGTGAGAGGGCTGTCACATCTTTTGTCATACTCCTTGAAAAAACGTTTATACCCCTCTATGGCTTTATAAAGCACCAAGCTCATTTAAATAATTATACAGTCATTTAGTTAATGTGTTCTTTTTAAAACTTGCCTAACTACAATGAATGTAGTTTTGATGGCAAAAGAGCCCCTTTTATGTAACAGCATTTTTCCTCTCCCTCCTCCACTCCCACCTCACAAAATAAATGGAACACAATTATTTTACTGCCGAGAAATTAGCTCATTTGCAAATGCCACCTAGGAACACAAGAAGAGAAGCATTTATTGAAGCACTAATAAAGGCTAATGTTAGAATAATTTTATGCTGACGGGCCCACAATCACTCAATATTTTAAGAGCTGTCATCACACTAGCATGAGCTGCATGCAGAAGTACAAGTTTATGCTGTGACATCATGGCACTAAAAGTATAATTGGAATAAAATTACAATGCTTCACTCTAGCATTGCGTGACAAGACAGAGCACTTCAGATGCCCACCCCAGGCTGATCTTTTGCTATGCATCACTGTGCCACATATTCTGTTAACACTTGAAGTACTATGACACAAATTTCTGAAGAGTTCAATGTGTCCTTCAGGTATTTCCAGAGAAAGCTTTCAGTGGGTACTCAATGACCTGTGTTGTTAACACATAGTACACTGAACACTAGCAGAAAGCAGGAATATTATTAAATCAGCAAAAGACACCATTTTAACTCTTTAGATATGCACAATTAAGCACGCAGTCACTACACCATGGCTGAGGACCTAACGCTATCATTTTTTAGTGAGTTAATAAATTCTAGTCATGGCCTGTGGTTAAAAACCAAGATTTAACAAATGAGCACATCTGCTTAAGAACTGTAACTTTAAAATTCAACCTTTTGACTTTTACCACATCTTCATTCCTTATCATAACCAGAAAAAAAAAAAAAAAAGACCACAAAAACCCAAAACAGAGCTGACAATAGATGTAGGTGAGATGTAGGTGAGATAAGGGAAAGTGCAACGAATTACATGTCATGTTTAGACATAATATTCCACTTGCAATCTAGCATTTTGTATCTGAGCTACAAGCCCTTTCAGCATAATCAGACATGCTTTGCATCACAGTACAAGCAGTTACTGATTTTGATTTTTCTTGAAGTGCTTTACACCATGAACTTCTACGAGAATTGATGAGACAAGAACTGCATCTGTGTGTTTAAACCTAGTTAACCAGATCCTAATTTTATTAAAATGAATTTATGACAGAAGTAACTCTCTTGAAGACCATTCACTTCCGCTGTTGAGAACTAGTGCAAGTGAAACTAACGAAAGGCTAGGCTGGGGAAGCTGGTGACCTTCAGAAATAAGGAAACTGTGAGAAACAATTTTTCAGTAGCAGTTTGGATTGGATTACTTTCGGTGCAGTCATGGTTATTGGCGAAAAAGTTTCCCACAGCACTTTGTATACCTTATTTAATACACCTAATTTTGTTTTTAGTAGGTCTGAAATGAGATTGTCTCTCTTGTTAATTCTCTCATTAATGAAAGACAGATTTACTAGTGAATTTAAAATTGCAATGACAGAATCTTGGTAGGGGTCTAGTAGTACTGGGAGCTTCCAAACTGAAGTGTGTGGCTGCATGCTACAGGCTGTTATCTAGATGAGGCTCTGCCAGACTGTCAGCTCAGACAGGTGCTGCATTTCAACTGCCCAAAAGGCTGCTTTTGCCCCCAGCCCTGGTGACTGCTCTCAGAGGTACCCAGGCTGCTATGGTCCTCAGGACTGAACTGTGGTGCTGGGGGCTTCATGGCCTCTGGATGGAACAGGTAGGGAAGAGGGCTGTTTCCAATCCTCCAGCACTTCTGTCATCGATGCACTAAACACATCCTCATTTTTATACCTAGACCATCACAGCTATCAGAAGTCCTTTTATTATTATTATTAAATGCTATGCATTTACAGATACAAGCTGTACGAATATGCAAATTTGCAACATTTAGCATGCCTACTCTCCAAGAAAGTTGCCAAATGACTCTTTTTCTCAACCAGATTAGTCACAGTAAATTAAAAATCCATGCAAATTCAGTTATTTATTTATTTGTGATGCAGACAGAGACAAATATAAACAAACAAATGAGGCCAAGGAAAAAATTAATCATCCAATATGAATGTTTTATTTAAAGTGAAATAAAACGTGACATTGTATTTCTACAATTTTAACACCTCTTAAAAGTAAATCCAATCTGACTTTGAAAACAGCTTTTGAATTTTAGAAATGGAAATGTTTTGCTTAGAAAATGTAATAATGATGATCTAACAAACAGTCTTTTCTTTGTTGGTTTTTTTTTTCCATAGCTATTTAAACTCAGAACAAAATTAAATATAAATTCTGTTTGTCTAAATGATCAATTCAAATTACAACTAATTTATCCTACAGAAAAAAAGAATACTTGGATATATACAAAAAGGTACATTCAAGAAAACTATTGTATATGAAATGACCAAAACAGGGAATGTGCACAGCTCCCAGAATGCCTCTCTTGACTCCCCATCACCTTGTGCAGGATTGGACATGTGCAGACATTGCACTTCCTTGCTGCCTTGGAAAGTAAAGCCCTCTCTGAGTGGCATGGAGGCTCCTGACCTCTAGAGACATGATCAAGCCCCTCTGCTTGTCCCCTAACTGTACCGCCTGTGTACCTTATGAAGGGACAGACAGAAGTGGTGGGAGACGCACCTTCCCTGGTCATCCACCAACATCGCTGGCAGTGTTCAAGGCTGGATTGGACAGAGCCTTGGGTGGCATGGTTTAGTGGGAGGTGCCCCTGCCCCTGGCAAGGGGGTTGGAACTAGATGATCTTGAGGTCCTTTCCAACCCTAACTATTCTATGATTCTATGATTCTATGTTATACTGTCATCCATCCCAGGCATGCAGAATATATCCAGCCATCTCTAGTCCACGGCTGCAGTTGCTTCCATCCCTCTATACAGAGCCATAAGTAAACCTCTAATGTCACCAGAAAGAAATAAAAAGAGGAAGTAACAACAGTTTCTACAGTTGATTTTCCTAGAAATCATGTAAAGTGAGGAACACATTTGGAAACAAGGTGACTGGAGGTACATTTGTTTTTTTTTAATGGGATCATCACACATGTGATTCTCAGACTTAATACCACACTTCCATATTTGGATGACTTGCTTCTCTCAAATAAGTATGTTATGAAATTGCCTATTTTGAGAATATCCAGTGGGCACAGAAATAGAAAGCACTCGCAGACTTCAGAAGCGGGCAGCCATAATGAGGTAGATGTTACAATGGCTTCTGTGCTATATAGTTTTGCTTTATTCTCATTTCAATCCAATCACATATGTTCATAATTTTCAAAATGCATATGCCTGTTTTTTTACTGTAGAAACAAACAAGCTGAATGAAATCAAGAACATTTTCAAGACAAAGAAAAATTTAAACAATGGAAAAGAGCAGATTTATAATTCCTGTATTCTGAACCTTGCTCTCTGTTGCTATCTTTTGTGACCCAGGAATTCTGTGAAGATAAGTAGGAATTATTACTCTTGTTCAACAGCTCTGTAAATTCCTGTAGGTGGGAATTCAAACATCGGTGGAAGGCTTTCCTTCTAGAAAGAGTTGTCTTAAGAAACTGTTTTGTAGCTGTTGCCTCTGTCCTGAAGACACAGTTCTGTCTTCCTGTCCCCTCAACACCAATTCTCATATACAGGAGCTCTCATGAAGTGTAGCTTTGCAGCAAGTGAGTCTTTAAGGCATCAAAAAATAAAAGAAGTCATTGCCAAACTGAAAAATACTTTATTCTTGTAAGCTAACTGAACTTCACTTTGTCTTTGTGCCTTTATTGTTCATCAAAGCAGTTGCATTGCCACCAGAAAAAAGTCCGGTTGAAACAAAATTTTTGCCTTTATCTTGGTTTTGTTACCAGAAGTTTATTAATTTGAAGGTGATAGCACTTCCATCTGTTGCAGGAGTGAAACACCTAGGGTACATGGCCTGAGGCCATACTTTCCGGGAGGGCTCTCTATAGTAGCATGCTTCTTGGGAAAGGCCCTGTAACTCAGCAAATCAGATGTCCATCAGCACCAAAGATCTGCAATTTCTGTGACTAATAGTTGCCGTAAGATAAGTGAAACCCCGAGACCTAAAAGCTAGATTTACAATTTCCATTAAATTGAAAATGGAAATTAAAATGTATGTTATGTTTTTTTTTTTTGTTTGTTTGTTTGTTTGTTTTTGGTTTTTTTTTTGTTAACAGGAGACCAACATGGGTCAGAACGTACCTCATGCACAAACTGAAGATGCACAAGCAATAAAACCAGGTATGTGCATGCTGAGAAATATGTAGGAATAATGCATGGATGTCTGAAGGATATCTACTGGGATGCCAGAGAGAGACTCTTCATCAAGGACTGTAACAACAGGACAGGGGGTAATGGGTTCAAATTAAAACAGGTAAAGTTCAGGTAAGATCTAAGAAGAAGTTCTTTACTGTGAGAGTGGTGAGGCACTGGAGCATTTGCCCAAAAAAACTGTGAATGCTCCATCCCTGGCAGTGTTCAAAGCCAGGTTGAAAAGGGCCTTGGGTGACATGGTCTAGTGTAAGGCATCTCTGCCCATGGCAGGGGGAAATTAGATAATCTTCATGTCCTTTCCAACCCAAATAATTCGCTGATTCTGTGATTCTATGTGTAGGAATGGAATTAGAAAAATTAAGGAACTTAACACAAACTAAGCTGGAGCTGAGTTTGGTGAGGGATGAAACAATAATAATAATTAAAGTTTTTACAAGAATATACCACCCTCTGATATATAAGACAGGAGATGATGACAACAGACATGGTACTTAGCAATTCTTTTTGACTTAATCTGTAATTATAATCTCTCTTCCTACATCTCTCAAGCTGCTGAAACTCAAGAGGAAAATGGGAAAATTAAGCTACTTCATTATAGGAGAAGATCAGGTTCAAGACCACTTGAGGAACCTAAACATAAACCAGTCATAGGACCTGATAAGATACGTCACAGAGTCCTGAGGTAATTAGCTGATAGAGTTGCCAGGTCACTTTCAACCATATTTGAAAAATCATGGCAGTCATGCGAAGCACTTGGTGACTGCAAAAAGGGAAACATCACTCCTATTTTTAAAAAGGGTGAAAAGGAGGACCCTGGAAAGTACCAACCTGTCAGCCTCACCTTGTGGCTGATAAGATCATGGAACAGAACTTCCCAGAAGACATGTCAAAGTACATGTAAAACAGGAAGGTGATTAGGGACAGTCAGCATGTCTTCACTAAAGATAAATCAGACCTTCTGCCATCCAGTGGCTTCATCAGTAGACAAGGAAAAAACAGCTGATGTCACCTACCCAGAATTCTGTAAGGCCTGTGATACCATCAGCCGCAACATTCTTGTGTGTAGGCTGAAGAAATATAGGTGGATGGATGGAGTATTAGATGGTAAGAAATTGTCCAGATGGTCATGTCCAAAGAGTAACAATAATGGCTTGGTATCACTGTGGAAACCAGTAACAAGCGGTGTTCCTCAAGGAAGTACATTGTGACAAATACAACCTGATATCTTCATCAGTGGCATGGATGGGATTGGGTGCACTCTCACAAGTTTGTAGATGACACCAAGCTGAATGGTGCAGTTGATTTTATTGAGGGGAGAGATGTCATCCAGTGAGACCTTGGCAGGCTGGAGTAGACATATACAAACCTCATGTGTTCCGGAGTTTCAACAAGGCCAAATGCAAGGTCCTGCACCTGGGTCAGAGCAGTTCCTGCTATCAATATAGGCTGGGGGATGAATGGGTTGACAGCAGCAATGTGGAGAAGGACTTGGGGATGCTGGTGGATTAGAAATTAGACATGAGCTAGCAATATGCATTTGCAGATCAGAAATCCAGTCACTTGTTTCCTGCCCTGCATCAAAAGAAACATGGCTAGCAGGTCAAGAGGAGCCATTCTCCCGCCTGGGTCTCAGAAGATATCATGTGAATACTGCGTGGAGATCTGGAATCTCCATGGACCTGTTATATCAGGTCCAGAAGAGGGACATAAAATGGTCAGAAGGCTGGAATACCTCTCTTATAAAGAAAGGCTAACAGAGTTGGGGTTGTTCAGTCTGGAGAACCTGATCTGATGAGAGATGTCCCTGCCTGTGGCAGGGGGCTCAAACTAGATTATCTTTGAAGGTCCCTTCAACTCAACCCACTCTATTATTCTATGATTTGTAAGAATCAGACAATACCCTATGTCATGAAGGATTAGCAACGCTTTAGATATATCAGTCATGGTGAAAAGTCATCATTATACATGATTGTAATTTCTATCTCTATGTACCCATGGTGTCTATCAGGGAAACAGAATGTGCAGTCTGGCACATTTACTATCAGTCCGACATTAGAGAATTTCTTCTCAGCACACAGCTATGAAAACTTGAAAACTTGAAAACTATGTTACTAACATCTATCTGGTATGGCAATGATTTTAGCACTTTATATATATTTTCTTCCATACTTGCATTAATTAAAAATATTGTGGTTGGTCTTTTGATGATGTTAGTAATCCAATATTTTTGTGTGTGGTCTTTCCACACATTTCTTTTTCACCCGTAAATTAGTTACTCCCTGAAACTTGTCTTCTCTGAGCATTTTTCTGTTTTATGCCTACACATTCCAAACACCCCAAAGGCATTTTAATATTCTTAGAAATGGTCTTTGCTCAAGGGATGTGAACATGCACCACATTTGTCCATGTATTATGGTTTAACCTCAGGTGGCAACTCAGCCCCTTGCAGCCGCTCGCTCACTCCCCCACTAGTGGGATGGGTGGTAGAATAGGAAGAGTAAAAGTGAGAAAACTCATGGTTGAGATACAGTTTACAGGCAAAGCAAAAGCTGCATACACAAGCAAAGCAAAACAAGGAATTTATTCCTCACTTCTCATTGTCAAGCAGGTGTTCAGTCATCACCTGGAAAGCAGGACTCCATCATGCATAACGGTAACTTGGGAACTCCAAGCATCCCTACCTTCCTTCCTGTCTGGGCACTGGCAGGGAAAATAAGAGGCGGAAAAGGCTTTGACATTGAGTAAACACTGCTCAGCAAGAACAACAACATCCCTGTGTCATCATCAGTGCTCCCAACACAAATCCAAAACATAGCCCGTAATAGCTACAGTGAAGTAAATTAATTCTATCCCAGCCAAACCAACACACCATGTGCATATAAATCTTAGTTTCTACTTGTGCAATGAAATGACGTAAATTCTTATTTTTAAAAGTTTTGGTTAGTAAAATCTGTTTCAAAATAACCTCTTGTAGGTGTCAATATAGTTGAGTTACTAGTAATGAGGACTCTGCCATGCAGGGATTTGAAAGCAGGTGCAGAGTAACTGTATGAGAAGTAAGCCAAAAAAGTCTAAAAATCAGAGTTTTGGAAGGGGAAGAGAGCATCTGGCAAGAGCACTGCAGCTAGCACAAGCCAGGAATACAAAGCAGTGGACTGTGAAAGATCATGTTTATAGAAGAATTATCAAATTGATTCTCTGAGCCTCAGGTCCTGACCTTGCTCCAGCACTCCTCTGGGAGCAGTTCTGAAGCCTTCTCTCACCTGCGAAAAACTACAGTCAGTCCTACTGTCCCTTAAATTAATAGGGATTTGTGTGATTACACCAGAGCAGTTCTGGTCTGACCATACATTTTCCTACCCTTCATAAGTATTCATTCACACACATATGAGTGGTGATACAGATGTTTCTTCACACTTTTGCTCAGTATTTAAAATGCTGCTTCTTTGCACTGTTTATTAATTAACAAATCTTGAATTCTTCCAGATTTGCATATCATCTGTACTCTCAGTAGTAAATCACATTGGATCCTGGCATGCGTCAAATTTAATTGAGCTTTAAAAAGTTTCAAAACCTACTTTGATTTTGCTGCAAAAAAAAAAAAATAGTCACAAATTCTCAAAGCTCAAGTCCCCAGTTAGTCTGAGACACCATGTGGAGAGCTCTCACAGAAGCTTCTTCCACATCCTCTTTCCAGTATCACACAGACCAACGTAAGAGATTATAGTGCAGGAAAAATTCCATGCTGGCCTTTTCAAAGTGGGGACATAAGCTGCTTCCTCTTTGCTTTAACCCCAGTAAAACAATGTGTTTGACCTGCAAAATACAAATTGGTTTCAATAGAATTGAAATAGGAATTCAATGGGAATTCATCTGAATAACGACTGCTAGAGCTTTGGTTATGGATGAGTGCAAGAGTTTGCAGACGTTTCACTCATTATATTTGTACTGATACTTACACCTGCTCACTTTCTCACAATCCATGAAAGCTTGGCAACAGCTCTGAAGGAATTGTCATGAAAGGACAATTAAGAGGAAACTGTACTCAAGCCCAGTATTTATACAATAAGAGTTTATGCTTACTTAAGCTGCTCCTTGTATGATATAAGGTCACTTGACAATACTGAAGTACAAACAAGAAGGTAGGAGAAGCATTCTTTGGGAGTGGTAGCTTCATGCTCCATAGGTTTTTACAAATTGCAGCACCAAGGACTGTGCTTCCCAGGATGTCAATGAAAAAAGTTAAAATTTTATTGATTCCACATTAAACATTACTGCTTTTTTTTTGTTTGTTTTTTGAAGAAAAGAAATCACAAAAAATAGCCAAACAAAAAAGCACCAAGTTTTTTTCCCGTATCTCTAATGATTTAAAAAAAAAACAACCCTGGTTTTATAGTTTAAATGTCATGGGCTGACTCCCTCTATAATTAACACAAATATGCACCCATCTCACTGTGAGGCCTGAAGAACAGCCATTACTTATCAATACTTATGTTTCTTATAATTTTATTTTTAGCCATTCATCCAAAATTGCATGTTATATTAAAATTGTATGCATGTTAATAAGCATTTATTACATTTTCTAAAATTCCTTTTGCAGACCTCAGTTTGTAAAGTTGAAGAAGTAATGACGTTATTAAGGTCTGTCAGCCAATGCTAAAAAGATGAGCACAATAAACATAATGGATTACTACTCTATTTTGGAATCTCTTATCCAGTTGTAAAAATAAAACAAACCAGCTGTTACATAAACTTACAATAATTTGAATAATAATTCAAATAAATATTCATTCCAATAATTTGGTGTTGGATGAAAGCTTGAGACTGACAAACTTTTCATTTCCATTTAAACAGAAGCACTGTACTAAGTGAGCAGGAGTTCTCTTTTGTTCTAAAAAAATAATTAAACATTAATTTCACTCCGTAGGATCTCTTTTCTATAAACTGTAAGATTGGAAATCTGTGCTACTAAACCTCAAGCAATGAAACCCTAAATGTTGGTTACCTAAGTCAAGGCAGGCATAAAATGTTGTAATTCTTTTATAGAAATATAAAGAAATGTGACTTGCTTCCTGAGCCCAGTCTTCCACCATTATCCAGAAAAAAAGGTAACAGCAGTATAATAAAAATAGTATAATTTTTACTTTAATTAACTGTGTGGCTTAAGTTTAGCAATTTTATTACAGAGCCTGTGAAATCCTATTGACCCAGTGGGAAAGCTCTATGCACCATATACCACAAAACAATCTTTTGGCTCAACAGGTACAATGCATAGTTGAACGTACTCCAGCATGGGATTCAGTCTTTATTTTTGGGGCTGACAGCAGAAAAGCCCCTTTTAGAAAAAAGAATACTTTTTCTTATCAGCCATCATGAGGACAGTTGTCTGGGTTTGGTGTCATCAGTCACTGTCTGCAAAGCTTTCCTCTCCTAGGCTATGTGTACTCTATATCTTAACCCAATAGCTAAGAAAAAATGCTCCAACTTTCAGCTACATGACTTTCTACTTTTAACTGATCTGGCTTATGGGTCTTGGAGTTACTCCAACAGCTACTAAGTCTTCATTTGCTCTATTCTGAATGTCATTAAGAAACTGCTGTTTATTGAGTTCCCTTTCCCACCTTACATGTATTTGATCTTGTTTCAAGCAAAATTATAGTGATTTGTTCTGCCAATGGCCGCAGGCCTGTTGATTCTGTAGGTTAGGTTTAAATGTTGTATGAATAGGTCATAGACTAAACAAATTTCAGACAGCAAGGAGTTTCTGGCCTGATGGTCTTGTAGACGTTATATACTGTTCCTGGTGAAACTGTGTTGTGGCTCACAGTTAGAAGTCCACAAATGGATGCAATATGCTTAGCAATACAGACCTGAATTCAGCCAAATGGTGCAATTTTTGCTATTGTTCTATTCTGGACGATACAAAATTTGCAGATATTAATTTTTTTGAAAGACACTTAGCCACAGACACATAAGAGGTCAAGCAAAATTTCATAATGCCTCTTAGGAATAAGAACAATTTTATACAACAGTAATAGATTAAGAGTTTATTTTTCAATCAATTCTCAGTTATTCAGAAAACACAGCTATTTAATTGCATATTCAGTCTTCCTGGCTACTTGGTATGCTAACTGTAAAGCAGCCCAGAGGGCTACCTTTTCAAAGCAGGGTGCAGAAATCACATTAGGAGTAACTGGGACTGGTTATTTATGTGTAACCCTCCACGTGCACGCCATCAAAAAAAAACAAAAAAAAAAAAACAACAAAAAAAAAAACCAAGATGCATATGTCTGAAATGTTGCATCTGTACCTAAACAACTGTGTTTTAGACCTGTTCTGCTAATGTATCTAATTTTAGCTTTTTATCTTATTTCTTTGAGTGGACTAGATTAGCTGAGGCTTCAAGAGCACCTCACTGAAGATTTAGCAGTATGGTCCTAACACACTGGTGCCTCCCAAGCTCATTGACTGTGTGCTTCCTGCTGTGTAACTTGGTGACTAAGAAGCAACTCGTGGTTTTAGTAGAAGCCAGTTTAACACGAATGAGACCTTTGTGAATCATTTTGTTCTATAGTTCTCTGAAGCAAATACCAGCATGGTTGAGATCTAGAAACTTGCTGGTTTTTTTGTAATAGGATATGAATGCAAATTAGAGCTCTGTGAGCTGAAATACACTCATGTTAGCATCATTTTCAGTAATCCACTGAGAAATCTGCAAACCCTGCCTGAATGTCTGGGCCTAAAATGTTTAGAGGCTGGATGAAGGCTGGCAAAGAACATTATGTATTTAATGTAAATATTTATTTTCTGCCACACCACTAGCAGTAAAACATAGCAAATAAATCCTATTTTTCCTTCCTTCCTAACCTATCATTTCCACTATTATGATTTCAGAAAGATGCTGTGATAAAAGATCACGGATAAATTCCAAATAGCAATTTATTAAGCGAATAAAGGTAAGCAAACAGCGCTGGGTGCGCGGGGAGTCAGCGCTCCACCAACACGCACGCACACAGTTCCCGCCTCCCGCTTATATTTCCTTTACTCATACATATTCATAACCATTCTAAGAGAAGGTGGGCTTATGCAAATAACTCCCACGCATGCTCTCTTCATCTTCTAGAATCTTCTCTGTTCTTGACTCGTTTCCAAAACGACCCACCCCTCCTCTGCTCATGTGCCCAGACACCCCTCCCTACAACACTGCGCACACAGCAACAAAACTGGTCTGAGCCAGTCTTCGGCAAAACACAGGAACTATGTACAGTACATTTTAACCATTAATCTGTGGTTATACAAGGAGAGGTCATATCTCATCATCTTGTCTTAATATTGCTCCTTATTTCCATGAATCAGATGCACATATCTCACAATCTCCCATCTTTTTCTTTATAGTATTGATTCGTGTTTTAGTTCCCAATCGAGTCAATACTTGCTGTATTGGAATCAATTTTGGATCATTTTCGGTTTTTATTATCATCAGGGAATGAGTTTTTTCTTTTCCTTCCTCGAGATCAATAGGTACATCAGATATTTGCATTCTTTGTATAATCGAATGTATTAATCTAATAAAGCAAGGTATTAAGCATGGGATAATTAATAAACCTGTAAATATCCCTAATACAATGACTCCTATCCTATTAAACCAATCATTATTAAAGAGATTATCCCACGTCCCTCCTAAGTTTATCCCATTCCAAGTTTGAACTGGGACATGTGCGATTTTTTTCATTTCTTTAACAAGTTCTTTTACAGCTTTTACTTCATCATCAATTTCTAAACAGCAATTACTAAGGTTAAATTTTCCACACACACACCTCCTTCCTGTGCTAACAAGTAATCTAGAGCTAAGCAATTTTGGTATAAAGCGGTTCTCATTTTTGTATTTTGGTTTGCAATCAGTCCTAACGCATCTCCTGTCTTGTTTACAACTATTTCTACTACAGCTTGCAATCTAATAATCCTATTAAGCATGCATATTGGAGTCCTATAACCCCAGGACCCGTCTTCTGCCCACATAGCAGGATCATAGTAGGCGATTATTCTTTCAGGTGGCCACTCATTATCTTTCCAATGTCCTATTTGTAAACTCCTTTTATGTCGTCTTTGCCTTAGCTCATCAGCTTCAGCATACACTTGGTCTCCCAATCGTTCTCCCCGATTTATGGGTAACAGGAAAAAACTGGGTCTTATAGTTCCTAAGACACAGGATCCTGTCCAATTCTTTGGTAAATACGCAAAAGCCAATCTACCATAAATCCAATAATAGTCTTTCGGATTTCGCCACCCATCTGGTACGGTTGTCCCATTAGTCCAATTTTTGAATTGGGCAGCCATTTCCAGCAGTTTTCCCCATTTGTCCCATTTTCTCCTAGTTTCATTCCATAGATAACCTCCTTCACATTCCAGGTTACCTACCTGTTCTCCATTTCCCAGATTTTGCCAGCGCTCCTTCCAATTATACTTGTTTGAAGTACCCATTGTTGTTTCCTGTTACCTTCTCCCTTTACTTTCCATATTTCAGGATCCGTTATATTGCTTTCCATGGCTTCCCATGGCCATCGTTCACCCTGGTTGGTTCTCCCGCAAACATAGCAGTTAGTAACAGTCAATGATTTAGCAATATTTTCAGCCAAGTTTACAAATAGGTTTTTTTGCAACTGTTGGAATTTCATTTTACTCCTGTCTCCATTTCATGATAAAATGAGTGGAATAATAGTCGATATTGCACTGAATCTCTAGACTTTTCTTTGATTGATATTTGTAAAATAGCTCCAGGATCTTCTCCTGGTCCATAAATCTTGCGTCCAGTTTTGACATTCTGTTTGTTCCATTCTCCTGGATTTAAAATGGTCAAGTTAATTGGATTACATGTACGTGCCGTACAGTTATCAAATGTAATTCCCTTTTTAATTTCTGCTTCTAATGTGGTTCCACTACATTGTTGCGGACATCCCCAATTATTAGGATATGTACTCCAGCAGACACATGTCCACCCAGTATGTCCACAATAATGATAACTTTGTTCAGTGGGATCATCAGTCCAATCTGCATAACATCCTTGGGGTAAATCACCTTTACCTATTTCAGATCTTGGGCATAAATATTTGCCTTGTTGCTCATAATATTTTCTCCATCCCATATGTCCAAAATTTGAATTTGGATCGTCATCAATGGCATCACAGGCATCAAAAAGTATTGACACCGGAATACTTAGATTGGCTATTACATCACTTTTTCCATCCAGTCTGCCTTCTTCCAAATTTGTTCTTATTTCTATCCAATATGGATAAGGAAGTTCTTTTGGATCATAGCATACAACTTTGTCTTTTTCTTTGCATAAGGCATACTGGGTTTGGTTAAAAATGCAGCTTCCCAACCTTTGACCTTTACAGTCATAAATGGTGTGATAGCCCAAGGTCTGGGAACCGACTTTTCCCCTCCTGGTGGTTACCACACACTGACTGCAATTGTTTGCCATTATTAAAGTGAGGAGATTCCCCCCAAGTATAATTAAAAGAGGTCCAGATAGGGCCATAGTATTCGGCAGTCACAGCCCAAAGGGGTTGCAGCCCTTGGCAGACCTCTATAGCCGCAACACTGGTTCCCACTCCGGTCTTGCCCTCTTTCCTTTAAGCATTGGGTGATTCCTTAGATCAATTTGGGGCCAAAGTTGAGGCTTCTCAAACCCTTTAGTTGCTCTTCCTATTTGTACACTATGTTCCGAGATTTTAGTTTAATTCTTGATTTATAATTTAGAAATTGATCTTACTCTTTATTCTTGTTATCTAATATTTTCACTGGGCCCTTTCCCATGCAAACTTTTTAGCACATTTGGCCAAAACCCGATACCAATCATTCTCAAATACTTCCCACGTTTCAGGTGAAAGTAGTTCCCAACCACAAAATAATTTAAGTATGTCTACTTGTCCTAGTTGCTCCCTAGTAGGGAGTGGATTAGAGTTTCTGCATTTCTTGCAGTATAGTTGTCTGTTAAACGATACACAAGACCATTTTTGGTTGCAATTCCAACATTTACAAACCACCCAGCATAGATGACCTGAATCAAGGTGTTTAATACATGGGATTTCAAGTGGGATTATTGACCTATGAAATCCAGGTATTTCTTTTTCTAAGTCACAGGCCAAGGGAAAAACTCTAGAGATTCCCATAATCTTATAACAGCCTGCTCCCCCTGTTAGTTGAGATATTCTTTCTTCCCTCCAAGGAATAAAGTATACCTGTTTCACATTACATTCCTGCAGTATTTGGAACCATGTATAAAGACTTTCTCTAGCCCTAATTGACATAAATTAATTCAGACAGGGTTTGCCTGGTTTAAAGGAAACTGTCCTTGGGTCCAGTCTTCTTTTCACTGTCCAGATCTTCAAGTCCGTCTAATAATTAGCTTAGTCTCCCCCGGTTCCGATGTTACTCTCCACTCCTTTATTGGACCCTTGACTCGTGATACGTGGGTCCACCCTTTTTCTGCAGTCCGGACAGCAGTATCTGTAGACAGCAAAACAAGAAAAGGTCCTTCCCAAAGAGGGGATAAAGTTTCCTCTTTCCATGTTTTTATCAGCACCCTGTCCCCAGGCTTCAACTGATGGATTGCAAATCTCAGGGGTGGTGTTTGAGCTAACATTCCTGTTTCCCTTAATTCTCTCAATCTTTTTCCCAAAATACATATATATTTCTGAATATCATGATCTTCTACTATATTATTCCCAAGCGGCATCCCCTGAAAGTAAGGCATGCCATATAACATTTCATAGGGTGATAATCCAGTCTCACTATGGGGTTTTGTTCTTATATTTAGAAGTGCTAATGCTAGACATTTTGTCCAAGGCATCTGTGTTTCAACCATTAATTTGGCCAGTTGTTGCTTTATTGTTTGATTCATTCTTTCTACTTTTCCTGAGCTTTGTGGATGCCATGGAGTGTGGTATTCCCACCTGATACCTAAAGATTGACATAGCAGCTTTATTATTTTGGAAGTAAAATGTGTACCTTGGTCAAAATCAATGTACTGGAATATCCCATATCTAGGTATTAAATGTTCGAATAAAATTTTCGCTACCATTTGTGTCGTGGCTCGTGCCACAGGGTAGGCTTCTACCCATTGTGTTAAATGATCTACTATTACCAATAAATATTTCAACCTTCCAACTTTAGGGAGTTCGGTAAAATCAACTTGTATTCTTTCAAAAGGTCTATAAGCTGTTTTTCTTCCTCCTGTGGCCACTTGTCGGAACACTTTCTTGTTTACCTTCTGACAAGTCAGGCAGCCTTGTGTAATCTGTTTAGCTATTTCAAAGATTCCGATACAGCTGAATTGTTTAAGAAAATGATCACTTAATGCTCTTATACCCCAATGTGTTTGTACATGTAAACGTTCCAAAATTTGTCTAGCATAAGCCTTTGGCAACATCTCTCTGCCATTGGGCAGTGTCCATTTTCCTTGTTCAAATTTTGTCCCTATTTTCTCAAGTTTTATTTCCTCAGGGGTATACTTCTTCTCCCTTCCTTGTTTCTCCTCACTTGTATCTTCCTCTGTTTGTATTATATTAACCCTAACAATCTGAGCCCTCAGAGCTGCTTCCTGGGCTTCTTTATCTGCTAGATTGTTTCCCCTAGTCTGATAATCTAACCCTTTTTGATGTCCTCTAATGTGTATTACCGCTATCTTTTTTGGCTCTCCTAACACTCTTAAAATTATTATTAATTCTTGATGTATTAGATTCTTCCCTGGGTATTAATTTGGCCTCTTTCTTCCCATATTTTTCTAAAAGTGTGGCCTACTCCAAATGCATACTTAGAATCCGTAAATATTGTTTCGCTTTTTCCCTTTAATAATTCTAAAGCTCTATATAGAGCGTATAACTCAAAAGCTTGGGCTGACCATGATGGACTCAAAGGTCCCGATTCCACAAGCTCCAGGTCCTTATGTATTATTGCATATCCTGATTTTCTTTTTCCTTCTATAATTCAGGAGGATCCATCTACAAACAATTTTTCTCCTTTTTCTAATTCAGTGTCCCTTAAATCCGGTCTCAGCTTAGTTTGAACTTCGATTACATCTCAGCAATTATGCTGTAACTCTTCTGATGGCTCTCCAAACAAAAACTGTGCTGGGCTTTGAGTGGAGGTAACTTTTAATTCTAAGTTAGGAGAGTCGATCAATATGGTTTCATACTTCAAAATTCTGCTATCCATTAACTATTTTTCAGCTTTCTGTTGGAGAAGGCTTCTAACATTATGTGGAGTATATACCTTCAAATGAGCACTAAAGGTAATTTTCCTGGCTTCTTCTATTAATAGTGCTGTAGCAACCAAGGCTTGGAGACAGGCAGGCCATCCTCTACTCACTGGATCAAGTAATGTAGACAAATACCCTACGGGCTTTTTAACCCCTGCCCAGTCTTGAGTGAGGACTCCATAAGATGTTTGATTAGATGCATTCACAAACAGATAAAAGGGTTTTTCCAAATCTGGAAGGCTTAACACAGGCACTCCCACAAGTGTCCTCTTAATTTCTTCAAATCTCAAGTCATCTTCCACAAGCCACTTAAGCTGGTTATTAGTTAATTTTTCATATAAGAATTTTACCTTTTCATTATAGCCTTCAAGCCATGGTCTACAATACCCTAATAGTCCCAATACTTGCCTAATTTCTTTTTTAGTTTGTGGGGGTCTCAGAGCTAAAATCCTGGATACCCTGTCAGGATCCAATTTCTTTTTCCCTTTACTTAACCAATGTCTTAAATATTTTACTTCTTGTTCTGTAAACTGCAATTTTGACTGGGACACCTTTAATCCCTTTTCCCCCAGAAAATTCAGGAATTTAATAGTGGCCTTTTGGGTCTCCCCCTCTGTTTCTCCTGCTATTAGTAAGTCATCTACATATTGTAATAATTTTACCTCCCTGGGTAAGGTGAAATCTTGTAAGCTTTTTTCCAATGTTTGTCCAAACAGGTTAGGCGACTCTGTGTATCCCTGTGGTAGTACAGTCCATCTCAACTGTTGTTTTTGCCCTGTCTCAGGGTCCTCCCATTCAAAGGCAAAATAATCTCTAGATCCTTCATCTAGAGGGCAGGCCCAAAAGGCATCTTTCAAATCTATTACACTACACCAAGTATGCTTGGGAGATAGATGGCTCAATAAAGTATAAGGATTAGCTACCGCAGGGAATTTGACAATTGTTCGCTGGTTTACAGCCCTTAAATCCTGTACCATTCTATATGACCCATCTGGTTTCTTTACAGGTAAGATGGGTGTATTCTGAGGTGACATACACGGTTCTAAAGTCCCTTTTTCCAGAAGTCTATCTATTATAGGTTTCAATCCCTTTCGACCCTCCTTCTGTATGGGGTATTGTTTGATTCTAATTGGGTTATGTGGGTCTGTTATCTGAACAACTATAGGATCCATGTCTATTTTCCCAGTTTCCCCCTCCTGATACCATACTGAGGGGTTAATAATTTCTTCGTCTGCTTACGTTAAAGTACATAATTTAATCTGTAGTTTGTCCCCTTGACTCTGAATGCTTAAGTTTAACTTCAGAATCAAGTCTCTTCCTAATAAATTATATTCTGCTTCGAGGAGGAAAAATTAATAATTCAAACAAACTCCTTTTTGATTCTATTTCTACATCTTCTAAAATAGGCACTTTAAAAGGCTCTCCTTTTGCACCAATTACTGACATATAATTTTTTCCCTTTTTCTACCCCTTTAGGAAGTTTTTGAATCGTTGATTTTTCAGCCCCGGTATCTACTAAAAATAAAAATTCTTCTTTATGGGGACCAATTAACAATTTTATCAAGGGCTCTGTTGATGTTATAGTCCCCAAGAGATATAGCCCCTGACACCCCTATTCCTCTAAGCATTCTCTCATCTTTTTTCCGCCTGCGGCAGTTTTTCTGAATATGCCCCTTCTAAACAGAATTCTTAAAATGGATTACATTTCTTCCCAGGTGTAAGTATTAGGACCTAGGAATTGGTCTAGCTTTTCAGTTACTCCTAGTGGATCATCTAATAGAGTCCCCATTTCCTTTTTCAAATTTCTTACATTCGTGGTATTAAGTGGTACTGCCATGAAACCAGCGCCTCCCTGATTGCCTCCAAGGGGAACTTCTCGCAACGGATATAGAGAGGTTCCCTCCTGTATCCTAGTTCTGCTCCTAGTACAAGCGGCTGGGGGTCGCTCTAACTCTGGTGCTGTAGGTGGTGGGGGCGGAGGCAATAATGGCATCTGCAAAGGAGGCAAAGCCGCTTGCGGAGGCGCCGGAGGTGGGTTATTAAGACAGGGAGGTGGTAAGTTATCCAGCGGCTCCCATCTATCATCTTTTTCCTCCTCGAACTTCTCATCCACCTTTAGTACAAGGATCGAGGCTGGAAAAGGACGTGAAGTCCTGATCCATAATCCTGCATAATCACTTTCTTCTTGACTAAAAGATTCTTTAGAATTAACATAGATGTTTAGGGTCTGGCAAATCCAGTCCTCAAAGGATCCAAAAACTGGCCAAAATATATGAGGTCTTAACGGTTTCTTCAGCCATTCCACCATACAATATTGAACCATTTTTAATTTACTTTTTCCTTTTCTGGGGCCCCTATTATCCCAATTTTTAATTAATTTTGGTAACTTGCTCCCTTTCTGAAGTTTAGATTTTTATTGACCCATCTAGGAATTTTACTGTGGCAATTCCTCCAGCCCTTGGTCACCTAAGTAAGAGCGTCTTGCAGGGGGCTCAGGGTCTGTCACCCACCCACGGTTCCTATACAAAATTAGTCACACTCTTACATACACAGGCAACTGAATCCCACCCAACTGAATGGTATACACCTTTGAATACTTACAACTCCATCGTCTTCTTTCAGATCTTCGCACGCAGAATTATGGGCAGATTATACTGCTGCAGCTGGCAAGAGAGCTGAAAAAAAAAAATTCTTTGCTTACCTCTATTCAGGTTCAGAATGGCGTTAGTCCAGACCCGACCCGAACAGGAGCCACCGAAACGGTGGGGTGCCCCCCCTGATTCAAGTCAAAAGTCGGGAACTAAGTCCCTCCCGGACAAGCCCCCAGTTGTGATAAAAGATCATGGATAAATTCCAAATAGCAATTTATTAAGCGAATAAAGGTAAGCAAACAGCGCTGGGTGCGCGGGGAGTCAGCGCTCCGCCAGCACAAACGCACACAATTCCCGCCTCCCGCTTATATTTCCTTTACTCATGCATACTCATAACCATTCTAAGAAAAGGTGGGCCTATGCAAATAACTCCCACGCATGCTCTCTTCATCTTCTAGAATCTTCTCTGTTCTTGACTCATTTCCAAAACGACCCACCCCTCCTCTGCTCATGTGCCCAGACACCCCTCCCTACAACACTGCACAGACAGCAACAAAACTGGTCTGAGCCAGTCTTCGGCAAAACACAGGAACTATGTACAGTACATTTTAACCATTAATCTGTGGTTATACAAGGAGAGGTCATATCTCATCATCTTGTCTTAATATTGCTCCTTATTTCCACGAATCAGATGGACATACCTCACAATGCTATTTACAAAGTTTCAGTTTAAAGCATGCCATGTCTTGGATGACACCTGCCTCAGTGACTGTATTCTTTTTTCTCTTTTTTCCTTTTCTTTTCTTTTCTTTTCTTTTCTTTTCTTTTCTTTTCTTTTCTTTTCTTTTCTTTTCTTTTCTTTTCTTTTCTTTTCTTTTTCTTTTCTTTTTTCTTTCCTTTCCTTTTCTCTTCTACTCTTCTCTTCTCTTCTCTTCTCTTCTCTTCTCTTCTCTTCTCTTCTCTTCTCTTCTCTTCTCTTCTCTTCTCTTCTCTCTCTCTCTCTTTTTTTTCTGTTCTCTTCTTTTCCCTTCTCTTCTTTTCTTTTCCCTTCTCTTCTTTTCTTTTCCCTCCTCTTCTTTTCTTTTCCCTTCTCTTCTCTTCTTTTCTTTTCCCTTCTCTTCTTTTCCTTTTTTTTTCTTTTCTTTTTTCTTTTCTTTTCTTTTCTTTTCTTTTCTTTTCTTTTCTTTTCTTTTCTTTTCTTTTCTTTTCTTTTCTTTTCTTTTCTTTTCTTTTCTTTTCTTTTCTTTTCCTTTCCTTTTCTTTCTCTTCTTTTCCCTTCTCTTCTTTTCCCTTCTTTTCTTTTCTTTTCTTTTCTTTTCTTTTCTTTTCTTTTCTTTTCTTTTCTTTTCTTTTCTTTCCTTTCCTTTCCTTTCCTTTCCTTTCCTTTCTTTTCCTTTCCTTTCCTTTCCTTTTCCTTTCTTTTCTTTTCTTTTCTTTTCTTTTCTTTTCTTTTCTTTTCTTTTCTTTTCTTTTCTTTTCTTTTCTTTTCTTTTCTTTTCTTTTCCCTTCTCTTCTTTTCCTTTTTTTCTTTTTTCTTTTCTTTTCTTTTCTTTTCTTTTCTTTTCTTTTCTTTTCTTTTCTTTTCTTTTCTTTTCTTTTCTTTTCTTTTCTTTTCTTTTCCTTTCTTTTTTTTCTTTTCTTTTCCCTTCTCTTCTTTTCTTTTCCTTTTCTTTTCTTTTCTTTTTTCTCTTCTTTTCCCTTCCCTTCCCTTCCCTTCCCTTCCCTTCCCTTCCCTTCCCTTCCCTTCCCTTCCCTTCCCTTCCCTTCCCTTCCCTTCTTTTCTCTTCCCTTCTCTTCTCTTCTCTTCTCTTCTCTTCTCTTCTCTTCTCTTCTCTTCTCTTCTCTTCTCTTCTCTTCTCTTCTCTTCTCTTCTCTTCTCTTCTCTTCTCTTCTCTCTCCTCTCCTCTCCTCTCCTCTCCTCTCCTCTCCTCTCCTCTCCTCTCCTCTCCTCTCCTCTCCTCTCCTCTCCTCTCCTCTCCTCTCCTCTCCTCTCCTCTCCTCTCCTCTCCTCTCCTCTCCTCTCCTCTCCTCTCCTCTCCTCTCCTCTCCTCTCCTCTCCTCTCCTCTCCTCTCCTCTCCTCTCCTCTCCTCTCCTCTCCTCTCCTCTCCTCTCCTCTCCTCTCCTCTCCTCTCCTCTCCCTCTCCCCTCCCCTCCCCTCCCCTCCCCTCCCCTCCCCTCCCCTCCCCTCCCCTCCCCTCCCCTCCCCTCCCCTCCCCTCCCCTTCCCTTCCCTTCCCTTCCCTTCCCTTCCCTTCCCTTCCCTTCCCTTCCCTTCCCTTCCCTTCCCTTCCCTTCCCTTCCCTTCCCTTCCCTTCCCTTGAAATAAATGGAAAATTAAATTCCATTTCATTACTTTAATAAATGCATGGAAATATTGGTTAGGAAATCCTTCATTGTTTTAAATCTATTCAACTTTTAATTTTGTTAGAAAAAGAATTTTTTTTTGGCTGGATTTTGTCAGGGTGTGAAACTATATCCATAGCAAATGAAAAAGGAGAAAAAAGGAGGGATGGGGAGCAGAGGGAGAATTATTCTTAATACTTTGGCTTCATATGGTGGCTTCTGGACAAATCAGTGTAGAGATACAAAGGGGGTTTTCCCACATCAGAACATGTTGCCATTTCAAGACAACTGATCTGGAGGTAGATTTTTTAATTTCTGCTATTTTTTTTCTAACCTTTACCTTTTTTGAGTTGCATTGAAAAGTCATTCCAATAGGACCTGAAATTCCCCCTCAAGAAAACCACTACACAAGCACTTCTAATAAAGCATACTTCTAATGCAGAAATACACAGGAAGCCTCAATGTTTCTCCATTAAATCTGAGGTTCTCTTTCATTAAAATAATGAAAGTCCTTACTTTAAAGTTAGAATAACTTTAAAGAAGTTAGAAAGATAGAATCATAGAATCATAGAATAGTTAGGGTTGGAAAGGACCTTAAGATCATCTAGTTCCAAACTCCCTGCCAGGGGCAGGGACACCTCACACTAAACCATGCCACTCAAGGCTATGTCCAATCCAGCCTTGAACACTGCCAGCGCTGGAGCATTCACAACTTCCCTGGGCAACCCATTCCAGTGCCTCACCACCCTCACAGTAAAGAATTTCTTCCTCATATCCAATCTAAATTTCCCCTGTTTAAGTTTGAACCCACTACCCCTTATCCTATCACTACAGTCCCTCATGAAGAATCCCTCCCCAGCATCCCTATAGGCCCCCTTCACATACTGGAAGGCTGCTGTGAGGTCTCCATGCAGCCTTCTCTTCTCCAGGCTGAACA
Source organism: Ara ararauna (assembly GCA_028858755.1). NCBI lineage: Eukaryota > Metazoa > Chordata > Aves > Psittaciformes > Psittacidae > Ara > Ara ararauna. The sequence continues at coordinate 28,895,585 of CM054410.1, forward strand.
GCCCCAACTTTCTCATCCTGTCTTCATATGGGAGGTGCTCCAGTCCCCCGATCATCCTCGTGGCCCTCCTCTGGACTTGTTCCAGCACTTCCACGTCCTTTTTATGTTGAGGACACCAGAACTGCACACAATACTCCAAGTGAGGTCTCTTGAGAGCAGAGTAGAGGGGCAGGATCACTTCCCTCGACCTGCTGGTCATGCTCCTTTTGATGCAGCCCAGGATATGGTTGGCTTTTTGGGCTGCAAGAGCACGCTGCTGGCTCATGTTCATTTTTTCATCAACCAAAACCCCCAAGTCCTCCTGCGCAGGGTTGCTCTGAATCTCTTTTCTGCCCAAACTGTAGCTTTGCCTGGGATTCCTCCAACCCAGGTGTAGGACCTTGCACTTGTCATGGTTAAACTTCATCAGGTTGACATCAGCCCACCTCACAAGCATGTTATGGCAAGAAGGGAGATAGAAGACAGCAGGAGTGAGAGCTTAAAATTCACTACTTGCTCATGTGTATGCATATTCTCCTCCTACCCTTGCAGTATTCCCAACCAAGCTTTCATTACAGAAGTCCCACTTGGTACTGGCCCTCCTCTTCTGGGTTTAAAAATCCTGTTTTAAATCTTCAACTACTGAAATGTGAGGTGAGGTAAGGTGTCAAACACAACATTACACAAAATGACATTTTTTATAAGAAAGCTATATAATAGCATAGCGAACACTATTCTCTTTGCTGAGAAAGGCTCAAGAAACTTGTGTTCAACTCAGTTGCAGATTTTATGAGCAGTTCTTATTTCTTATCAGTGGTGCTTGTTACACCTCCATATATGTAAAATCATGAGAAATTATTCGTGCTCATTTTTTGAATCCTGTTTCTGTTGGAAGATAGGAATAGTGCCTCAAATACTTTATTATACTTTACAAAGGTATACTTTACAATAGTATACTTTACAATATTTGAAGAAAAGTTATGTTAACAATTTGATAACATTCTAAGGACAGGCCCAGTGGAAAGGAAAGTCTAATGTGGTAGTACTGTGACTCATGCCCATGGCAAATACTTCACGAGAATGCTGTAAATCGAAGAAAAACAAATTGAAAAATGACAGTGAGACATGAGACACTCCCAAAAAGCACTGCCATAACCAATCAAAAAAATTTTTAACTGTTTTTTAATTGAAAGTGTGGCTGTAAAGAAGTTTTCTAAAGATCATATGTAATAAAAATTTTTCTGGCGTCCATAAGACAACAATATTGTGATCCAATCTTTCTACATCTTTACAGGTATATTTTCAGGAAAATCTTAGGAAAAGAAGATGTGGTTAAGATTTTTTAAGATTGCAAATAGAAGGCATTGAAAATGTAATCAGAACTCTCAGCAGCAATTATGCATCCTGTTCTCAGTGTTACGGACATGATCTTACTCGTACATACCTCTGTTATCTGCAATAATCCACTTGATAAATAACTTACCTTGGCTTGAAACTTCTACCTAAGATAAAATGCAGCATAAAGAATTGGTAAAGAATGATAAAGAATAACCAGTGAAGTTTCTGGTTCCAGTTTTGTTTTAAAACTCAAGAAAAAAAAACCCGAATGTACCATAATGAATAATTTCATGGCCTTTGAGACCTTGATCACTCTTGGCATCTCTTTTCCTCAGGAGGTGTCAGATTTTTTTTTTAAGTGTTGGGAGTTGTGTCAAAGACAAACTTTTTTTTGTCTAATGAATTTGGAACATCAGCACTGCAAGAAATGAAACTGGCAGCAGCTTCATCATCTAGAGACCCAAAAGTCTTCAGGTTTATTCTCCAGCCCTAAAAAGCACCATGTGTTTTGCATTTATGTAGAGCTTAGTATTTGTTAAGGCAAAGCACACTCAGACAGTTTTTAATACCTTAGGCAAGGAATAGTGAGTAAGTTATTAATAAAAATAATTAATTAATTAAAAAGAAGTTTTAAAAAAACTGGGACTTAGTTTGTTGCTTTTTTGGTTTTAATATTTACTTATTGCTGTTTCATCTTAAGGCTCTATAAATGCACGAGCATGCTCTTCTGCTAAAAGAACTACTAAATGCAGTAAATGTTAAGGCATTAATGCTACTGCATCTTACTGATTTTAGGTAATTAAAAAAAAAACAATGATTTGGTTTACTTCCTGTTTAGTTATGAGTGGGGCAATCTGAAACTAAAATTGTTTTAAAGCTAAAGTGCATCCGAACATGCACACACTTCAGCACTAGCAAGACCCTTTGCACTGTGGACCTTTCCAGCCCCTTTACCATGTAGTAAAGTTTTATTATACCTACTCTAAATATACTGATGAAATGGTGATATACTGTTTTACTGAGGGAAAGAGAAGGTGGCAACTTATGTGGGAGATGTTTCTGTACAGATGGTTTGTTGGAATCACAGAACTATCAGCACATCCCTGCCCGTGGCATTGGGGTGGAACTAGATGATCTTAAGGTCCTTTCCAACCCTAACTATTCTTCTACGATCCTATGATCTTAGAGGGGATAAATCTATGGATTTAACAATATAGAGTGGGTAACAGAAATGTCAGGGAGTGTTTTTAAACTATATGTTTTTTGAATCATTAAATAGAAGGTTTAGGTCAGTCATGCACATTAGTAGATTGAAAGAACTACTTCATAGCATTAAATAAATATAAATAAATATTGTAAAGCAGCATATGGAGGAAAACAAACTATTTTCTATTGAAGATTTTTGGGAAAAAAAGTTTATTTTAAAACACAACTGAAAATACTTGATAGACACCATCTCAGCATTTATTTATATAGATACACAAATATTTTCTGCGTAGATAATTATTTCAGTTCTTCTGAGATGAGGAGTTGCTATCCTCCTGATTTGTAAGCCTTAGAATAATTCATTAAAAATCTTTGCTGGGTGTGATTATTTCCTTCTGAAGGTTGTCTGTACAATCATGTTTTAGAAGCCTTTGATTAGTAAGAAGTGGAATTTCTGGAAAACCAGAGGAGATTATTTGAGACGGACTTCACATTATTAATGATCTTTCTTTTTGCATGCATAAAATTCATCTGTAACATTTTTGCCTTCAAGGAAAATCTCTTCAGTAGAAAACAAGCTTTTTCTTGACAAGAAGTTTAAGAAAAAAGGAACTGAATGAGTTTTCTTACATTGTTTTTATATGTATACTATGTAAAGCTCAGAAGTTTTAATATACAAAACGTTGTCAATGTGCTGTGAAAACTTCATAAAGTTAGTTTGCCACAGAACAAATTATGTACCCTCCTTACAAACTTTCAGCAGTAGCCCAATTCATGCTTTATACATCAACACCAACTCCTATGCCCTTAGATGTTACATACAAGTCTTGCAATAGCGTTGTAAGCACCACTTGAATAAGCGATACACCATATATATATATAAGTGGTGCATATACACATATATATATAAGTGGTGTACCGCTTATTCAAGTGGTGCTTACAATGCTATTGCAAGACTTGCATGTAACAATGTATGCAGATGTTTTCTTAACAAATGTTTCTGAGTTTTCCATACAGGACTCTCTGCCTGACAGTTTATAGTGTAAACATTTTGCAGAGCTCATAATAAGGTCCGTGCTCCACAGTGGTTGAAAAGAGGTGTGAGAAGGGGGTGCCTGTGGGCTAGAAAGGTAATTCTGTTTAAGAAAGGTGAGATGCTTCCTCTGTGGCTGTGGAGGAATGCTCTTGGTTCTAGAAAAATTGTGTTTATCAGATAATAGTATCGAAAGGTGTTATACCACAGGAAAGAGAAGTTATTATTTCTTGTATTTAAATGAAGGCAATATATACCTTTATTTTTCTAAGTAGATGAATCTTGAAATCCTTTTTTTCTTTTAACTTGTATTGCATTTACTTTGCTTATGTGGTACGCAGCAGTGCCTAGCAAGTGTAATTATTGTGTATTTCCACTTTACTTTGAATTTTGATTCAATCAGAATCCCTACATCTGACAACCTGTAATCAAACAAAGGGAGTACTCTGGTAGGTAGGGATTAACAGAAGGGAATTCAACTGTCATTTTGCAACAGCTTAGACCAATATGAAAGCCCATTTATGAGTCTTTCAATAAATACCCCTTTTGTTTTGTCTAATTGCTGGTTTGAATGTATCAGACTCATCAATGGGATTAGGGTTAATAGATGTTTGGTCACGCATAACATGCAGGGGAGGAATCTGATACACACACGCACAAAAATTCGCACCTAATGAGCTTAGCAAATGTTTGCCATATTTTTAATGAACCCTGGGGCTGTCATTTTGAAATGCTTAGCAACTGCTTTTCCATCCTTGAAAATAGAGCAACTGAAGGACATTAACACTATGTACACCGTAAATACAGTGAGCTATTTAAAGATGCCAACTGGGAAGTGGGAACCCTGACATTTTTTGTGCAGGAGCCAGTGATACATTACTCTTCATGTGTGTCTCACAATCCAGACAGGCATCTCTAGTTTCCTACAGGGAATGGGTGTGAGTGTTTGAGGGAGATCAAATAACTGCTTAAAAAAAAAAAAAATTAACTTGTTTATGACACAGCTTTCAAAATTGTTCTTCCCTTCCTTTTTTTTTTTTAATCATCCTTTTCATCTTGTTGCCAAATACTTGCAGAGAGGATTTTAAAAGGAAGCAGACTATTTTTTTGCAGCATCTGCTCTTGAGTTTATAATTTCTGCATTTGCCATTAAGCAGAATGCTTCCTTAAACAAGTGATGTGGCAAAGAATGGGCCTACTCTTGAGGATTGATTGCACAGTGCATTTAATGATCCATTAATTAACCTCTGGGACCTGTGCCTAAAACCAATGCAGGCTGATTAATGGGGACTTATTGGAGCAAACCATGTGTCATGTGGTGTAGTTATTTTGACTGGATGTAATAGAATCAGGTTTTCCTTAGGGAAAAGCTTGTTTTGATATAATAACGAAAAAAGTGCCATTCAGATGGGTTATGTCTCGAAGTAATGAGTGCTTTTTAAGACTTCAGTTGCCATAGAGGCACTGGATCTAAGATCTTTTGTCTGCACACAGAAATCTTTTGAAACATCAGCTCTTAAGACCTTGGAAGGGGAAAAGACTCTAAAAACTGAGCTGGCCTTTAAATGCTTGCTCCTGCTGTGATCAGTCAAAGCAGAACCTGTTGTGTCAAGTAGGTAATGGTTTTTTTAAATCTGAATGGCTGCAAAAAAACCCATATCGTTAGCTTGGAGAGTTCACAGATGTCACCATACAAGCCTGTGACTTCTGAAAACTTGGGTTTCACCAGCTTATTTTAAGTTAATGCAGTAAGGAAAACTTACATACTATTTCTGCTATAGTAAAGCAGAAGCCCCAGTTGGTGTAAAACCCGAATAGGTTTAAAAGTGATGCAAAACAAGAAAGACCTTCAAACATATTTCATTTAATAATTCAAATATGAACATAAACTTTTGAAAATCTGTAATTCTGTATTCAATTTGCTTCCATTTTCCAAGTTCTTTTTCTCTCATTCTGCTTTTAGCTGATAATGCTTCTTGAAATTAGAGGAGGAAAGTATGATAACTATCCTCCTTTGACTTCCAAGCACACATATTTAAAGATCTGGGAAATAATATTTTCTGCTTTTCATTTATAAAATATTTTATTCTGAGAACTAAATAACTGAAGTTCTCTGTTGATGTGCAGAGACCTTTTCCTCTACCTTGAAATCAGTTCAAGACAACTAATATCTGGAAATGTTTTCATAAAGTAGTCAAGCTATGCCATACACAAAAGTCTTTGGCCTCATTTCAATCCTCCATGAAGAGGCACTCACAAAAAACTTCCTGTATGCTATTTCATTTGTGTTTATGCAAAATAGACAGCTGAGCTGTTCCAGAAATGCGCTGCTCAAAAGCAGTATGAAGTCTTGGAACTGGTATGGTCGTTCACAACTCTACAAGCTACGTATTCTGTTTGGGATTTTCAACAGAGGATTTCAGACTGCAGCTCATATCATCATTGGCAATGTAGTTGACATGTTTTGCTATGTTATTTTTGATACACTTTATTTCTTTCAGGCTAATTTAATTTATGTTTTCTCACTGATATTTTCATATAGGAATTGCATAACTGTATAGCAAAATCTTCACTTTTCTTAAAATCTTTTTGGTGATTGTTGTTTTATCATACTTTAGAAAATAACCTAAGACTGAACTTTGACAAGATCACTTTATATGCAAAATATACTGTACATTTCCAACCTACATCATCTTAAAGATGTTGTTCAACTCTTACAAGAAAAAAAAAAGCCTTTTAGTTACATAACCTAGAGGAGGAAAGGTACAGTCTAATGCCAAATTCGACTTTATCACCATTTGCATTGCCAAGAATAAGAGATATCAAAAAGATAATAATGCCAGGAAAAAATAAAAGGCCTTGCTGACAGTGGAGGCAGGTTAAGGAGGGACTGGACTGACTGTGTGGCACAAAAGAGGAAGCAGGTGTTGACCTGCTGTCTTGGTTTAAGCTGAACTGGTAACTCAGAAGCATGCAGCTCTTCACTCACTCCCTATCCCCCCAGCTATCCCAGGGCATGATGTGGAGGAGATTTGAAAGAATGTAAACCCTACAGGTTGAGATGAGAACAGTCCAGTAACTAAAGTATAATACAAAATAACTACTGCTACTTATAATAATGATAAGGGAACAACAAGGGGAGAGAATATAAAACGAAAAAAGGGAAGAAAAAGAAATCCCACAATAAAACTAGATGATGCACAATGCAGTTGCTCACCACTCACTGACCGATACCCAGCCTGACCTGAGTAGCAACTGATCACTGCCCCCAGTTTATATAGTGGGCATGATGTGCTGCAGTATGGAAGCACCCTTTGGCTAGTTTGGGTCAGGTGTTCTGTCTCTGCTTCCTCCTGGCTTCTTGTGTCCCTCCTCACTAGCAGAGCACAAGAGACTGAAAAGTCCTTGATCAGGGTATGCACTACTGAGCAACAGCTAAGACATTGGTGTATTGTCATCACTGTTCTCAAATTAAAGCCAAAACACAGCATTGCACCAGCTACGAAGAAGGAGAAAAATAACTGTTACAACTGAATCCAGGACACCTGTACAGGGAATGTCCATACAAATGAGCAGCATAAATCTTTCACCAAAACAACATGACTGAGAGAGAAGGTAAATGACAACACAGAGAGTATCAAAAAAAAAAAAAAAAAAAAAAACCAGTGAGGTCAAGCCTGGGGGAGACCAGACATATTTTTTGGAAGATTAGACTTGTGACTTCTGTAGCTATTAGTCTGGGTGCAAAATAATACAGAAAGTATTTATTGACTTCATCATTTGTGCTGAGGAAGGGTAGTTGTGCAATACACTGCTTTTCTGAGTTGAATTTTCTTCTGGACAACAGGAAGTGGATGGTTTCTCGCACTGCTGTTGCTGCTACATAAGTCAAGGAAGAAGGCAGAAAGGTTTATCACTGTTAGCCCGGGCAATATTTTACCAGAGCAAAAAGCATTTGTTTGCTTATCTTCCCCTTCCACTTCACAGATTAGGGTTTTTTTTAGATAGCCTCAAGCAAAACTACTCACAGGACTTCCGGGCTTCAGTCCTGAGTTAGTGCTCCATGTGGAGTTGGTTTCCTTTGAGAAAGAAAAAAAACCATAAATACTCATTAAGCTGGGAAGGATATTACAAGTCAGCTTCAGGTGCCTGTACCTCTTGTCCTGAATACTTTGTAAAGAGTGTGGTAACAGGTACTGCTCTTGCATCTGTGTGTGTTAGCCTGTACGTGCACCGGGGCACACTGATTATAAGACTTGGGTAAAACTCCCCAGCTTCATCTTGGATACTCTTTACCTGATAATCTCCTATAAATCAGGAAGATTGATGCTGTTGTATTGGTCAGCATGTAAAATAACCTGTCATCAGTACAGAACATGATGTGTAGAATATCAGTGTAACTTGGAATTCACGGCACTTTAACACCTGTTTCCATAGCTACGGTGTAATCCAGACATCTGAGAGGCTAGCCTGCCTCTGCCAGGCCTGTTATTCCAGTGAAATAAATTAAGAAAGGTGATCTCAAGGCCTGGATTATACAATTTCCTTAAAGTACAGCAACCAGACCTGAAATCTAACCAGGAATGAACATCAGTCAGATGAAATGGGTAAAACCCATTTCCTGTAACCTTTGACGGAAAATTTGAATGTAGCCTCCTGCATAGTTTTTTTCCTCCCACGAAAAATATTGCATGTTATACCTGGCAGTTACATTTTCAGGACCATATTTTTTGGTTTTTAAGAGTTTGTACTCTATTGAAGTGAAGTTCTGTAAAAAACAAACAGATGGAAAAAGGAGGGAGCAGGCATAGGAAAGAGATACAGTTAAGTGAATGCTAAAGGGCAAAGCTCCAGTGCCAGACAGTGATTTGCATATGCACAATATGTTTCTGTCTAGAGGCATATTTTCTCAAAGTCTGTGTGTATATTTCTGTGACTCTATATTTATCTGTATTACTGGCAACATATGTATGGCTATGAATAGAGCTGGGGTTTGCTGAATGATTTATGATGCTGCTTTATTTTTTTTTTTTAAATACTGGTAATAAAAAATGATCTTGTATAGGTAGGAAAATCAGAAAGAAATGCAGGCATAATTTCTCAAATACAAGGCGCAGGAATCCACAGAAGATGCAGCTATATGCATATTTGTGCTTAGAGGGCAAATATATAATGTGTATGCATGCATGTTTTCTAGGCCAGTTCATTTGTAAAATGTTTAACAAAGGACTGAAAGCTGTCCTGATATTTGTTGGATTGAAGACTAAGACTATCCTCTGCAAAAATGATTCTCTGCTAGCTAAACTTAGCTGAAACAATCAGAAATTATCAGAAGATCCTTTAAAAATTGTGTTTTGCACCCAGTATTTTGTGACATCCCAAGAGAGAAGGAGGAGAAAGCTACATAAAGGTCTCATAGCTCCTAAGTCTATTAGGTAACTGTCCTGGTATAGCACTACAAAAGGTCCATGTGGATAAATATTTGACATGATTTTAGAAGAAGGGCTGTACTACTGTCACATTTAGCAAATGGGAATACCAAGTGCATATCTCGTGGAGAGTGGGAAAAGCATTTCTTGTCTATTAAGTAATTTATCACCAAGAAATTAATGGGGATAAATTGCATTTAATCACTTAAATCACTAAGTCCCAAATAATCAAGACTACTTTGACTGACTTTAGACAGAACTTCATATCTATTCTTTTAAATGCAGCATATTTGTTTGGCTTTGATTTTATAAATAAATCATTGTTCTTGTATTGACATTAATACAATGGCACTGTAATGACATAGTTGACTTTTCCTTTTATAAAACAACTCAGTGGTGAACTGTCACTTAATGAACTGAGATAATATAACTCCAGGCTGAAATATAGCTTAAATACTTGAAGGGCATAGCCAGCTAAAATCAATGTTTCTCTTTCTGGCCATAGTGGTATTTTTTTTCCTAAAGGTAATATAAAGAGGCATGATACATTGACTTTGACCTGTCAGGCTGAAGCTGTTACAGTCTGTCAAATCAGTGATCCATAAACTAAAGATTCTCAGTACAAGCCTTGACCCAATAGGATGAAATGTCTTAGTAAGAGTTGTTACAGACTTTCAAAAGAATAATAAAATGGGTTCTTTGCAGTGACTATGCAATTAATAATTCCGGAGTATGAAAGGTCTCTGAAGTTACTGTTTAGAAGTAATAAGTAAATAATGTTTTTTTATACACCTTCTTATTTCTGTGATTCTAAAGGTGTGGGTTTTCTTTTTTAATTTCCTGCAAAATTTCCAGACAAAATAATGTCTCTAAAACCACATTAGGTTTGGTAGTTGTTCATAATTCAACAAAGGAAAAACTACCTGGATCAATTTGCAAAATACATGGTTTGGAATATTTTTCTATTTTGTCCCTTCAGAAAAAATTTAATTTTGACTCATACAGCATTGCTAAACATACATTTAAGGATTTAGAAGGTTTCAAATTAGGTCAGCAACCCTGTTTGTCTCATGGTTTAATCCAAAGCTAATTTTACTTCAATCTTAGTTTAAGCTGCAGATACTATAGCTCTAGATGCTAAGTCATCATTTCCTCTCAAAGCGCTGTGATTTCACTGCTTCTTGGTAGAAAGAAATTTAAGTAAGGGCAGCAGTTTAGGAAGTTCCAATATCTCTGAGATGGAAGATACCAGCATATTTTAGAATGAGATACTAGCCCAGTACTTTGGATGATATTATTGCCTAATAACATCCTAAGGAATGGCTCAGCAAAGACAGGTCCAAGTGAAAGTCCTGACATTGCTGAAAATGAAAAATTTTGGGGGTCTATTTATCTCTGAGTTCAAATGTTGTTCCTCTTTGTCTCAGAAATCGATACAGTAAAATAATGAGCTTGTAAGAAGGAGGTATGGTCTTGGGAGAGTAGTTTTATGATAAGGCAATGACATAACATGTGCAAACATTTTAAGCCACTCTGATTGGGAAACAGAAGTTCTGAAAAATTATTTTGAAATTTTTAATTAAATAATGATGAAAATAACAGAGATAAGGAATATTCTATAGAATTCAGCACTCCAGATTCTAATAGAGACTAAGAATGAGCATGCTAACAAAAAACTACTAGAAAAAATAAGGGAGGATAAGTCCAACACAGCTATTAAATAGGGGGACCAACAAGTCTGCAAAACATAGTCACACAGTGACATGAAGATATGCCAGGAAAAGTGATCACAACATACATATTATTTTTTGGTTTATTTTTTCCTCTGTATTTCCTTCTGATTACCAACAGAGACAGGATGCTAGGCTAGATGGAACTTTGATCCAAGAGATGGCAATCATTATATAGAAATTCTCGGTCCTGTAATTTTCTGTGCCTACTTTCCTTTTTCTCTTCACGTTGTTGCAAACAGAGTAGCCCAGGTGTGTAAATTTGTGTTTCCTCACAAATGTGGAAAAAATAGAGGAAAGAAAAATGCTTTTCAATGTAGTTAGGGAAGAAAGTTGTAGCTAGTCTGAGGAAGTTGGGGCTATTCAGCCTGGAGAAGAGAAGGCTGCGTGGACACCTCAGAGCAGCCTTCCAGTATCTGAAGGGGGCCTATAGGGATGCTGGAGAGGCATAAGAGATAACGGGTTCAAACTTAAACAGGGGAAGTTTAGATTGGATATAAGGAAGAAATTCTTTACTGAGGGTGGTGAGGCACTGGAATGGGTTGCCCAGGGAAGTTTTGAATGCTCCATCCCTGGCGGCGTTCAAGTCCAGGCTGAGCAGAGCCCTGGGTGGCATGGTTTGGTGGGAGGTGTCCTTACCCCTGGCAGGGGGGTTGGAACTAGATGATCTTAAGGTCCTTTCCAACCCTAACTATTCTATAATTCTATGATTCTAAGAGGACAGCAGAGATTTACTGGAAATTCAGATCCTAATAAGTCATTAGTCTTTAGAATTAGACTCAACAGTTCACATTAAACACTTTTCTCTTAATTGCGCAAAAGTGAATGGACTGGGTGTCGTGGTTTAAGCTGCAAATCACGCAGCCCGCTCACTCACTCACCCGCTTTCTTCCCCCCCACTCCGGGGGGGGGGGGGGGGGGAATGGGGAGAAGAATCAAATGAATGTAATTCCCACGGGTTGAGATAAGAATAGTCCAGTAACTGAGATGTAACGTAAATCACTACTGTTACCACCAGTAATAATAATGACCAGGGAAATACAAGGGAAGAGGATATAATTGCTCACCACCCGACGACTGAGCTGTGAACTGAATTCTTCTGGGTTCCTGCCCCCAGTTTTACATCCTGGGCATAACGTGCTGTGTCATGGAATAGCTCTTTGGTCAGTTTGGGTCAGCTATCCTGTTTCTGCTTCCTCCCAGCTTCCCCTCCTCCCTGGCAGATCATGAGACTCAGAAAGTCCTTGGTCAGACCAAAACATTCTAAGCCGTAACTATAAACATCGGTGTTATCAGCGCTGTTCCCAGGCTGAAAGTCAAAAAAAAAAAAAAAACAAAAAAAAACACAGCAGTGCACCAGCTACTACGAAGGAGAAAAATGACTGCTGCTGCTGAATCCATGACAGTATCCACCCCTTATTCCATACCATTCACATCATGCTCAGATCCCATATTTTCAATATACCATTACACATATATAAATATATATATATATAGACATACACACACACATGGAGAGGGAGAGAGATCATCCCTCAGCACATAGAACAATCCCTACAAAGCTGCTGAGTCCATTCAGTCCATGATGTCAAGCTCCATCTCCTGTAACAGTCCTTCAGAGCAGGGGAGGCCATGTGCAATGTTGGATCGTTGCCTGCTGATGCTGATCGTTCATTTACTGCAGAACTCGTCTGGTGTCATTAAAGTTCATTCTTTGATGGGATGACGGTCAGAGGGCCAGTCGCTGATGACTTGAAGACATCTAGTTGGTGGGCTATAATAGTATTGCATAGCAAGCAACAGCATACAATTGAGTTCATTGTCTGCTTTCCCCTAAAATCAAATCTCCTTGAGGTACACATCGGACTTCCTCATCTTCCTGCATTACCCACCAAGTATATCCGGGTCCCTGAGCAAAAGCAATCCCACAAGTGGGTTTGCCTTTACCTGAAGCAAGAATAACCCAGATTATCTTCCCCAGCAAATTTTTTATATGCACCACAGGAACTTTATCCCCCTCCACAGAATGTAGAAGTTCTGACTGGTCTGGACCAGCCCTGTTGGCAGATCCTCTGGTGTTGACCAGCCAAGTGGCCTTTGGTAAATATGTATCCCAGTGCTTGAAAGTCCCACCACCCCTTGTTCTCAGTGTAGTTTTTAATAGCCCATTGTACTGTTTGATTTTCCCAGAGGATGGTGCATGATAGGGGATGTGATATACCATTCAAAGCCATGCTTTTTAGCCCAAGCATCTATAAGGCTGTATTGCAGGTGTTCTGGAGTTTGCCCCTATTCCAGTGCAGTCTGGATCAGTCCATGGCAGATGGCAGGGCTGTGTTTCCACCCCTGGGGCAGTCGGTTCCAAGTGTACTGGACGCCCCTCCAAGTAAAAGCGAACTGTGGCCTGCACTCTGCTGCCAGAGGAATTGAGAAAAATGCATTGGCAATATCAATCATGGCATAGCACCTGGCTGCCTTTGACTCCAGTTCATGCTGAAGTTCTAGCATGTCTGGTATGGCAGCACTCAAGGATGGTGTAACTTCATTCAGGCCATGGTAGCCTACTGTTAGTCTCCACTCTCCGTTAGAATTTCGCACTGGCCATATGGGGCTATTAAAGGGTGAGTGGGTCCTACTGATCACTCCTTGACTTTCCAATCTACGGATCAGCTTATGGATGGGAATCAGGGAGTCTCGGTTGGTGTGATATTGCCACCAGTTCACTGTTGTGGTCACAATTGGTACTTGCTGTTGTTCGACCTTCAGCAACCCCACAAAGCAAGGATCCTCTGAGAGACCAGGCAAGGTGGACAGCTGCTCAATTTCCTCTGTCTCCAAAGCAGCAATACCAAAAGCCCATCAGTACCCTTTTGGGTCTTTGAAGTACCCTCTCCTGAGGTAGTCTATGCCAAGGATGCATGGAGCCTTTGGACCAGTCACAGTGGGGTGTTTTTGCATTCCCTCCCAGTCAGGCTGATTTCAGCCTCCAGTACAGTCAACTCTTGGGATCCTCCTGTCACTCCAGAAATAGAAATGGGTTCCACCTCTCGACACCTTGATGGCATCAGGATACACTGTGCACCGATATCTACTAGAGCTTTATACTTCTGTGGAGCTGATGTTCCAGGCCATTTGATCCACACAGTCCAGTAAATCCGATTGTGCCCTACCTCCACCTGGCTAGAGGCAGGGTCCCTCTAATAGTCATCACATTGGTCGCTCACGTCTTGTTGACAGAATTATTCCTTATCACAGGAGCTGAACTGAAATCAGCTCTTCCACTCCATCTGGGAACCTGCTCACCAGAGACTGAAGCCGCAGCCTTCATGAGGTGATCAGCCTTGACCTTTGTTTTTCTCTTCAATTCACACACCCTTTCCTCCAAAACTGAAGTAGGCTTTCCATCCCACTTCGTCATATCTTCTCCGTGATCCTGCAGGTAAAACCATAGGGTGGCCCGTGGTGTATACCTTCTGTATCTTCTCTCTCGAACAGTAGGATGCCTTTTGTTAATAGCTGAGACGTGTGTTGGTACATGTGATGAGCTGGATAGATTGTCTCTCAACTGTTTGAGGTCCTGGGACAGTTTTTCCACAGTTGGGATGATGGAAGAGGTGACTGTCTTCAAACTCTCGGAGTTTATGAATCATTTCATCCACTGTTGGTGGTAGTATGTCATTCCAGGTTACTGTTGCCAATGAGTGAGCATATGATGAGGGTGCATTCTGTGTAAATTTCTGCCACATGGGTCGTGTACATTCAGCTTCATCTGGATCTGTGGGTATATCCCTGTTATTCGGCTTGATATTATAGATCATCTCTACAATGGCTGATTTCCTCAGAGACTGGATGCCCTTTTCCAGAGTAGTCTACTTGGCCGAGTGACTCATAACATCGTCCTTGTATGGAAACCTATCTTTCATAGCTGCCAAGAGCCACCTCCAAAGGCTGAGGGACTGTTTCTCTCTTGCAATTGCTTTGTCAATTCCCCCTTCCCTAGCAAGTGATCCCAGCTGTTTGGCTTCACTACCTTCTAGTTCATGACTGTTGGCCCCACTGTCCCACCATCTGAGCAACCAGGTGATGATGTGCTCCTCTGGCTGACGGGTAAAGTCTTTTTGCATATTCCGTAGCTCAGTTGAGGTCCGAGATCGGGAAGCCGCCTCTTCTTCTTCTTCTTCTTCGTCATGTGATGATGACTCCTGGTCAGATGCTGTCCCAGGTGGTGAGTACATTGTTTCTTCATCTTGCTTTATCTTTCTTGCCTCTTTTTTGCTTTTCTTCTTACGTACAGGGGCAACTGATATTGATACGAGTTGGTCCTCTGGTTTAGCTGTGGTGATTATCACTGGTTTGGGTAGCTGCTATACTTGTCACTGGGGTTTGAGTAGTGACTGTACTTGTTGCTGGTGGTGGTGTAGCTGCTGTACTTGGAGCTGGAGTAGCTGCGCTGTCCATTACTCTGCCCTCAGATCCATGGACATTTTTTTCCTTTTGGAGGTGTTGGATGGTGTTGAACAGGGCTCTGTAAGCACAGGCCAAGCCCCAGCACGTTGCCATGATTTGTCCATCTCTGGTGTGACCAGAATGACAACACACCTTCCTTTAAGTGTTTTACTAATCTTTCTGAATTTTACATTTGTTCACTGGTGAAGTTCCAAAGCACTGGAGGGGCCCACTGGCCTAGATACTTGCCCATACTATCCCACACACCCTGCCACTCGTGACTGTCCAGCCTCAGGGAAAATCTCTTGGACCTCCTATATTGTCGTTTAACCCTAGAAAAGGCCCAAACCCAACTCTGCATAACTCTCGGGACCAGATGAAATGGTTGTGAGTAAACACACTCGGTATGCGTGCCAACATGGCGATCCCCCAACCCGCAGGCAGGTCTCAAGGGTATCTAAAGGACATTCAAAACCTCAAAATTCTCAAACGATGCTGTAAACTGTCTGTTGGGTGGGCTGGGAGCATAAAAGAATGTCTCCTTCACAGGTTTACCACCTGAGGAGGTGAAAAGAGATGCGTAATTGCTAAACACTTCTATTATATACATCCCAAAGTATAGAGCTGGTGACCACATTGGGAACAAAAGCCGGTCAGTTTCATGATCACTGAGCCTATTGTATTAAAAATCAGTGCAATAAAGTACAATGTAACAAGAACCTTAACCCAAAACCCATGTCTGAAAAATATTAAGCTAAGAAATACCGGCTGTAAGTAAAGTATCATATGCTGAACCTGTGAGAACCTGAGCAGCAACTTTGAGAGCCAATAAATCAGCATTGTGATGAGTGGCTGTTAATCCTGTCATTATCTCAACCCTTGTTGCCCCACATTGGGCGCCAAAAAGAACTGTTGTGGTTTAAGCTGTAAATCACGCAGCCTGTTCACTCACTCACCCTCTTTCTTCCCCCCACTCCGGGGGGGGGGAGGGGGGGAATGGGGAGAAGAATCAAATGAATGTAAGTCCCAAGGGTTGAGATAAGAACAGTCCAGTAACTGAGATGTAACGCAAATCACTACTGCTACCACCAGTAATAATGATGACAAGGCAAATAGAAGTGAAGAGGATATAATTGCTCACCACCCGATGACCGAGCTGTGAACTGAACTCTTCCAGGTTCCTGCCCCCAGTTTTACTTCCTGGGCATGACATGCTGTGTCATGGAATAGCTCTTTGGTCAGTTTGGGTCAGGTGTCCTGTTTCTGTTTCCTCCCGGCTTCCCCTCCTCCCTGGCAGAGCATGAGACTCAGAAACGCCTTGGTCAGACCACAACATTCTAAGCCATAACTATAAACATTAGTGTTATCAGCGCTGTCCCCAGGCTGAAAGTCGAAAAAAAAGAAAAAAACCACAGCACTGCACCAGTTACTAAGAAAGAGAAAAATGACTGCTGCTGCTGAACCCAGGACACTGGTATTTTAATTTCTAAAAAAAAAGTTTTAAATTTTTGGATTATTTCATTACTTTGAGTTATGAGCACATCACAATTTTTTGTGTTAACAATCTAGGTGATTTCATACTAAAGAATGCAATAGCCATTTCATGCCAGAAGACAATTTTGAAAAGAACATAAGGTTGAAATGAATTAATAACTTTTCCATTCAAGACTGAACAGTCCAAAAAATAATTATAAAATTTAAAATGCATATATAAATCTGAAAATGCCAAGAGTTATGAATTACCATTGCCTGGGTATGGGAACAAGCAATTACACAGAATAAACCTAACACCACTGTTATCACAAGATTCAGATCACACCGCTTTCCTCAAATGTCATAGGCAAAAGTGCAAAAGTGCTATCTGTTTGCTGGGAAACTTCCTAGTTTAATCATATTTTATCTTGGTCACAAGAAATTCAATCTTGAAAGCTATCAGAAATTACATTTTGAAAAGTAAAAAATTAAGAGATATTCAGGTACTTCATTAAAAGATTTATATATTCTGAGGGATGTCAATGAGTTGATAGAGAAGTACTTAAACAAAAAACTTCAAATAATGAAGAGTTAAAATAATTAATGTTAGTACTTTTAAATGCTTTTTTTATAATGGCTTAAGTTTGGGAAGGTATATAAGGAAATCTAGAAACATACTTTCAAACTAAATAGAAGTCCAGTAAGTTTATTAAGTCTTATAAAGATACCTGCCTGTCTCAAAAGATGAAATCTCCTAGGTTTTTTTTTTCAGTCTCTAAATACCTATCATAATTAATTTTAATTCTTAGGTCCATAAGAGCTTTTCCAGTCTCAAAAAGATCACCTCCCAGCCCTTCAAAATGTTTTCATCATGAAAGTTTCATTAAAAATTTTGAACTTGTTGCAAGTAGAGGGTAGTTGGAGTCTATTAAAAATCAGATTGAATTTCTGATACTTCACACATAAATACTTAAATAGAGTTAAAAGAGGTCCTGAAGAACTTCTCTGCTTTGAAGGGCATCCTGAATATATGATCTACACCTGCAACTTGCAGATATGGTAAAATACAAACTTATAATAAATATCTTACTTCTTCAGTTCTTATTACTATTCTTTCTAACTTTCCCAGTTTCCTCACCATATTCAGCTTTTTATTTGACTAGGCATTCATTACAGATCATCTAAGAAGGCAGGAGTTGGTACTGTTACTAACTGGGGCTGATTTTGTCTCTTCCTAATGGCTTCAGATAGTCAAGACAGAATATCCTTGCAGCACTATTTCAGGTTGAGTGGCAGGAGGTCACACATCAGCCTTTCTTCATAGACTTGCCTATTACTAAGCAGTTTTCCATCAGCTTTCAAAATGGACCAAAAAAACCACCCCAGATCATTAAAAAAGAGAACTCGAGCCAAAAGGCAGCTTGTCCAAAGCTCCACTCTGGCCAAAGATGTTTGGCATTGCCTGCTTCAGACTTGCCATCAGCCAGGATATTGAAGGACTTAGCTTAGCAGAAATGACTGCTGTTTCACAGAGGACACCACAGGCAGCACTTTGCAACACAATCTTCATCCCCAGTGTAGCTGAGGAGCAGCCAGCCCTCCCCTGGGCTGGGAACAGATGGCAAAATGGAAAAGACAAAGCTTTTACTACCTACAGCTACTGCCAGCAATTCTGTAATACCTTTGATTGTATTCAGACCCTTTGCTCTGCCTTGGTCCCATAACTTACTGGAGTACTCAGAAATTCTGCTGTTCCTTTTATCCTTTAAAAACAGAGGCTGACTTGTTTAAAGTTTCTTGTGTTCTTTTCTTTTTTTTCCTTTTTTTTTTTTTTGTTTTTTTTTTTTTGTGTCTTCTGGATTTATGAGTAAGAAGAAGGAGTAAAGGAAGTAATAATTTCCAAGGACATGAGATTTTGTAAGGTTGTCTCCTAGCCTCCTACCTCAGGTTCAATCTGTTTGAATAAATGGCATGGCAGTAAAGGCTGGAGCTGGGCCTTGTTCCTTAATCCAATTGCTCAAAGTCAAAATGTGCCAGAGGCAACATTTGGTGACAGGATTTAAAATCAAAGACCTCTCTCTCCAGCAGTGCTGGCCAAAGACCAGGGCTGCTGCTGGGCTGGCTCTGCAAAGGCGTCAGAGGTTCTTGCCTCCCCGGCTGGCATGTGTCACAGGCAGCTACCAATGGGATTCAGCATCGCTACTTTTATCCTTAAAAACAAATAGCTGGACAGCAGTAACTTTGGAAAGACCAGCATAGGGTTGAGGAGTACTTGGACTGCCTTGTTTGATAAAAGAATCACTAAATATCTCTAAAAATTTGTGAATTCTTCACTCCTTTCTGGCATCAAATTAAATTGGTGCTCTGAAATGACAAAACTGAGTGAATGCATCACTATTTCTGCCACTTCACCCTAAAGCACAGTATTTCCCAAAGAAAACTAAACTTCAAGAGAAATTTGACATAGTGTTTTTTAACAATACTATGCCAAGTTCAACAGTCAGAGCCCTGGAAAGGTTCATTGCAGTACTATACAGTGGAGTTGGAACTAGATGATCTTAAGGTTCTTTCTAACCCTAACTATTCTATGATTCTATGACTTAAGGACCTAATCTCACTTGTCATTCTTTAGGATGAGAAGTCATCTCAGGTTGCCTAGAGCTGATATGAATGTCTAAAAAATTTAACAGCTCTTTCTACAGGCTGAGGAAGGAAAATGTGACGATGTCTTTCCAGTTCATTTGGTAGTGCTTTTCCATGAATTCTTCTTGAATTACTTACAGTTGCATTTCAATATCGATTTGGAAACAGGGCCTAAAAGAATACAAATATCTGAATGAACTTGTGCCTTCAGAGTTTGTAGCCCATATTGCAGTTTGGTGGAGTAAGTCAGGGAGTATGTTTTCCAGGAATTTATTAAAAAGTAAGTAGACAAATATACATGCGATTAATCCACAGAATGAAAAGCCACCATTAAAAATCACATCAAGTGGAAACTTTCAAAGTAGTCCAATAAGAAAATTGAAGCTAACTCATCATGATGAGAAGTTGAGATTATTTTGAACAGATTTGTATTAAGACTCACTGTGGGGGATTTGGAATCTTAAATTGACAAGAGTTAAAAACTCAGTCAGGCAGAGTTGACCCAGTTAGGTGAAGCATATATGTCTTTAGGACTCAAGCAAGTATTCTGTACATGTATCATGGGTTCAGCAGCAGCAGTCATTTTTCTCCTTCTTGGTAGCTGGTGCAGCGCTGTGTTTTTGATTTTGGGCCTGAGAACAGTGCTGATAACACCAATGTTTTGGTTACTGCTTAGTGATGTTTTGGTCTGACCAAGGACTTTCTGAGCCTCATGCTCTGCCAGGGAGGAGGGGAAGCCGGGAGGAAGCAGACGCAGGGCGCCTGACCCAAACTGACCAAAGAGGTTATTCCATACCACAGCACGTCATGCCCAGGATGTGAAAGAGACAGCAGAGACCCGGAAGGGTGGGGAGTGTACTGAGTGGTCGGGCTTGGTATTAGTTGGTGAGCAATGGTATTCTTTCCTTGTATTTCTCTTGTCATTATTATTATTGGTGGTAGCAGTAGTGATTTGTGTTATACTTTAGTTACTAAACTGTTCTTATCTCAACCTGTGGGAGTTGCATTCTTTTTGATTCTCCTTCCCATCCCTCAGGGAGCAGGGGGAAGAAAGAGGGGTAAGTGAGTAAGAGAACGGACTGCGTGGCTGACTGGACTTAAACCACGACAGTTCTTTTTGGCGCCCAGCGTGGGGCTCGAAGGGTTGAGATAAGGACAGCATTAATAGCCACTCGTCACAATGCTGATTTCTTGGCTCTCAAAGTTGTTGCTTTTGATTCTCTTGAGTTCCTGGTTTCAGGCTGCTGTACCTTACTTACAGCCAGTATTTGTTATCTCAGCATTTTTCGGATATGGGTTTTGGGTTACGGTTCTTGTTTCATTGTACTTTATTGGAATGGCTTGTAATACGGGCGGGCTCCAGAAGCAGGGGGAGCAGATGCTGACATGGACTTGTACCTGGCAGTTCGGCTGCTCTTCACCATCCTGGCCCACGTCCTCACCTCCATCTTCATGAGGCTGTGGGGACCCGAGGGTGGGCCGCCCCGGGAGCCACCGGCCACCGAAACAGGCCAGGGGAGCGGCACCGGGGACCAGGAGCTGAGCCCCCCCACCGAGCCCAGCCCGACGGCTGCTGAGCAGCAGGAGAGGGCGGTGGATGAGCCAAGCCCCATAGCCAAGCCCAGCCCCGCGGCTGCTGAGAGCATTCCCCAGCAGCCGCTCACAGAGCCCTGTGAGCCCGAGCCCCAGGAGGATGCAGGAGACTGCGCAGCACTTCCCAGCAAGGCAGAGGAGGGAGATCTGGACTCAGACAAAGAACAGCTGGTGGTGAGAGAGCTGGCAAGCACAGCAGCTACACCAGCCGCAGTGACAAGTAGAGCAGGTTCATTTGAGAGTTCTGAAGGGTTTGAATGGCCTTTGGGTACCCTTGAGACCTGCCTGCTGATTGTGATGGGGATCAGTATGTTGGCATGCATACAGAGTGTGTTTTACCCACAACCATTTAGTCTGGTCCTGAGAGTTAAGCAGAGTGGAGTGTGGGCCTTGTCTGGGGTTAGACTACGATGTAGGATGACCAAGAGATTTTCCTCGAGGCTGGACAGTCATGAGTGGCAAGGTGTGTTGGACAGTATGGGCAAGTATCTAGTCCATTGGGACCCTCCAGTGCTTTGGAAGCGTCGGAGATGGAAGGCAGCTGTATGGAGTCCCCAGTGACAAACTGCAGAAACTGCTGGAGGGGAGGGTGAATTATTTTGAGCCTGGTGTGCCCATGACACCTCAGGCCATCAGGGCAGAGATGCAGCATACAGATGGACTCATGATCGAGGGGTGGACTTAGCAATGGACACTATTGCCCAGGTTATTGACGAGTGTGAACACTGCACACAGCCTCCCCTGCTCTGAAAGGCTGTCACAAAAGGTAGAGCTTGACGTCACGGACTGAATGGACTCAGCAACTTTATAGGGATTGGTCCATGCACTAAGGGATGATATCTCTCCCTCTGTATTTTTGTGTGGATGTGTATATATACATGTGATGGTATATTGAAAATGTGGGATCTGAGCATGACATGAATGGTATGGAATAAAGGCTGGATACTGTCATGGGTTAAGCAGCAGCAGTCATTTTTCTCTGTCTTGGTAGCTGGTGCAGTGCTGTGTTTTTGACTTTCAGCCTGGGAGCAGCACTGACAACACCAGTGTTTCAGTTACTGCTTGGTAATGTTTTGGTCTGACCAAGGACTTTCTGAGTCTCATGCTGTGCCAGGGAAGAGGGGAAGCCGGGAGGAAGCAGAGACAGGACACCTGACCCAAACTGACCAAAGAGGTTATTCCATACCACAGCACGTCATGCCCGGGATGTGAAAACAGAGAGCAGAGACGCGGAAGGGTGGGGGTGCACTGCGTGGTCGGGCTTGGTATTAGGTGGTGAACAATTGTATTCTTTCCTTGTATTTCTCTTGTCATTATTATTATTGGTGGTAGCAGTAATGGTCTTGTGTTATACTTTAGTTACTAAACTGTTCTTATCTCAACCTGTGGGAGTTGCATTCTTTTTGATTCTCCTTCCCATCCCTCAGGGAGCGGGGGGAAGAAAGAGGGGGAAGTGAGTGAGAAAAGGGGCTGCGTGAGTTAGAGAGGCTTAAACCATGACAACATGGTATCCTACCTGAAGAGGTAGCCCAGTGAAAATTCCTTGGTTCATGTTAAGGAAATAGTTCAGGCACTTCCAGCAACTCTGGTTTACAACTTTCTATCATTTATGCTACTTTCTTTGGGGTTTTATTCTTTGGTGTGTAAAACAACAAAGCAAAGGTAATGGATTAAGAACAACATCTTTAACTTATAACAATCTATTAACTCATTTCATGGTAATTTGCCATACACAAAAACTTTTTAGGAAGCTATGTAAGAATTCTTCCTCACAAAGATGTGCATACATCTGTTCTCTGTATACACACATATCAGTGACAAAATAGATGTTTTATGGAAATCAATAATTTTTCTCAAGAAACTCACAAAAATTTGATTTGTTATCTGAAACTGTAATTCTGTTCAGGTCTAAAAATAAGAATAATTTGTCCCTGGACAAAAGGGTCTTAGTTGGTTATTTCTTGTTCCGCGTAGTCTCTTCAGAAAAGCAGTGACCATATAGCTTTGTCTCCTCTTCATGACAAAAGAGGACTGCTTTTTTCTGCACCTCTTTTTACCCTTTCAAACTAGTTGCCTAGTGTCTGCTTCAGAGTTGTTTTTAATGGATTCAAAATAAGCAAGGTGAATGTACGTTTTCTGAACTTAGTCTTCTACCTAGTTTCTAAGCATTTCTAAGCAGTCTGTAAGCATTGCGTCTCCATCACTGGGAAAATAATCAGATCTGCTTAAGTTTACCACAGAACAGATTTTAGTCTAGAAATGTGAAACAAGATAGTGGAATTAATAAAGAAATGCATTTTCTTTATTCTCATGTTTGCATCTATGTTCTTACATTATTTTCTGATTCTAAGTAAAGAACTGGGAAGCAAATAAAATGCAGATTAATTATTTTTATTTTAAGTCAAAAGCCATTGGAAAAGCTATATTTGCTGAGAATAGTTTTATTTATTATTAAGAATGAGTTTTCTAGTCTGATCTCTAAGCTTGGACTATGATCTTTAAGTAGTAATTGCTGCAGATTTTCATATATTCCAGTGAATTATGTGAAAATAATTAGATCATACAGCTCTTCTTCAAAGATAATTTCTGTTGTAGACACATGAGAATTAGTGCTGTGAGTCTTCATAGTAAAAATCAATAAAACTGTGGTGAAAATCCTGTCATTAAACATCAGCTGCAGCTAGATATTTGAGCTGGTATAAAAAAGAGGAATTCTCTTGCATCTGTATGTACCTGATATGAAAAATACTTTTACTTTTTCTATCATTAATTTTTCCTTTCAAGCATTAACCCTTTTTTTTACAATGGCTGCTAATTTTCTTCCTCAGCAAAGCATTATCATGCAGGAATGATGAGGGTTTTTCACAACTGAGAAGAAACACACACGTACAAAAAGTGCATACTTATGAAAGGTGTATTCACAGAAAAACAGCTGCAGCATTTATTTACTATCATAAACTAATAAATATATGTAGGTAAATAAATTAATTGCTTTCTGCCATCCCTAGGGTGTAGCTACACTTACTTTCTTCACTGAACAGTTGATGGATGATACTCTAGTCTAAACACAGCGGCTGTTCAGATACTTACAAGTGCAATGGACCTTGTTGCAGAGGGGTGGAGGGACAGGATGTCACGGTGAATCTGCTTGGTGGTACTTACAAATCTGGTAAGTCTGGCTGTGGATGTGGGGATTCCTGATTATTGATTGAGCTTCCCAGACAAGGTGCCGTTTACAACCACAAGCACACTGGTGGGCTGTAGGTGTCTGTGACATGCATGAATACTGGAAGAAAGGCTTCAGTTGGGTTAAGGAAAATTACTGAAGGGTTGTTAAAGAACAATCTTAATGAAAATTTGTAAGACAGAAATGTCAAGTCCTACTTAACTTTAAAAGACATGTCAGGACTAAGGTTGCATGAAGGGGGTTTATAAGCATTATGCTGTATCTAATTGGCTTATCCAACATGTCAGTATAACACCTGATAAACAAAGTTGTGAGAGATAGGAAAATCTTGGTAAAAAAGCTCTGATATGCTGCTTATTATATAATTTCTATTATATGTATTCATAATGCAGTATTATTTATCTGCTTGAACAACAACAAAATATTGAACAACGAACATCACTAAGCATGTTTTTTTTCCTATTATGTCTGTTGGTAGCATTCGTCAATGGTCTTTGAGACGCTCTCACACTTAAAATTAAAAAAAATAAACAGTTTAATTGAACAAGCATTTAAAAAACTGCTCAGTTGCATAGCAAAGGTTACATAAATGATATGTACTCAACTTCTATGCTGTACAGCAAATATGTGCCAGCAATTTCACTTTACAGGTGGCATTCTTAAAATCCATTTAAAATGCAATGATTAATCAATAATGATCATTTGTTTCCTTCTGGTCAAATAAGAAAAATTCCCAGATTTGAGGACACTAAAAACAAAGCTGGGTTTTTATATTTGATTTTTCATATATGATTTTTAACCAAAAATAAAAAAGTGGGATCAAAGGAATGTACCTTTGAGTGTACAGGACTGAAGTAATTACTGTGCTTAGTCCATGTTATTTATCAGGTACATCCGCATACTTTAAACAAAGAAGACACAACCACTGAATAAATAAATATATACAGATATACAGAGCCTTTCAAACTTATTTCCACTAAAAATATTTTCTCCTAGTTATAATATAAAATTGGATATATAGCGGTGAAGTTTTCTTTTGTTAACTATGTAGTAATAACAGTCCAAAAATCATTCTGAACATACCTCTTTTTTTTTTTTAACAACAAATATATGTATGTGACGTAAATTCTTAAGCCTGATAAGCTTCCATCAATTCCACCTTCTTTACAACTATTTTGTGTCATAATTGTACTAGAAAATAATTTTTTCATGCAGCTTTAAATGGGATATAAAATTTAATGAATTGTATTTTATATATGTATATATGTGTGTGTATATATATGTGTATATGTGTGTGCATATATATATATATATATATATATATATATATATATATAAAAAAAACCTTGGAGGAGCTGGGACTTTTGGGAAGTGCAGTAAACACTTTCCACTGGAAAAGGAAAACTGGTGACCAAGGATGGGGAAATACTGAAGTACATAATGCCATCTTTGCCTAAGTCTTTAATAGTCAGACCAGCCATCCACAAGGTACTCAGTTCTCTGAGTTGAATGGCACAGATAGGAAGCTGATTGCAGTTCCCATAATCCAGGAAGAAGTGGCTAGAAACCTCCTGCTCTGCTTAGGCATTTACAAGTCTATGGGACCAGATGGATTACACCCAAGAGTGCTGAAGGAGCTGGCAGAGTAGCTTCCTAAGCCACTCTCCATCATCTATCAGGAGCCCTGGTATAAAGAACAGGTTCCCCAAGGATTGGAGGTTGACCAGTGTGACATCTCTCTACAGAAAGGGCAGGAAAGAGGAGCCCAGAAACTACAGGCCTATCAGCCTTGCCTCAGTGCCAGGAAAGGTCATGGAATGGATCACCCCAAGGGAGATCACAGCATGTGCAGGAAAATGAGGGGATCAGGCCCAGTTCGCATGGGTTCATGAAGGGCAGGTCCTGCCTGGCCAACCTGATCTTCTGTGCCAAGGTGACCTGCCTTGTTAATGAAGGAAAGGATCTAGATGTTGCCTATTTGGACCTTAGTAAAGTATTTAACACTGTCTCCCACAGTGTTCTTCTGAAGAAACTTCATAGGTATATTCTTCACTGGGTTGGAAACTGGCTGGATGAAACATCCCATTGACCACAGGTCACCAGTGGTCAGGGCTCAGTATTATGGCAGTGGTGTTTAATATCTTTATTGGTGATCTGGATGAGGGAATTGAGTGAGCCCTCAGTAAATTTGCAAGTGACACCAAGTTTGGCAAGAGCGTTGATCTGCTGCAGGGTAGGGAGGCTCTGCAGCGGATCTGGACAGGTTGAATCGGTGAGCTGTGGCCAATGGTATGAGGTTCAACAAGGCAAAGTGCCAGGTCCTGCACTTGGGCCACAACAACCCCATGCAACACTACATGCTTGGGGAAGAGTGGCTGGAATTCTGCTCAGTGGAAAAGGACCTGGGGGTGTTGAATGACGGCTGAACACAAGCCAGCTTGTGCCCAGGCAGACAAGGCCAATGGCATCATGGCCTGTATCAAGAATTAGTGTGGCCAGCAGAACCAGGACAGTAATTTTCCCCCTGTACTCATGACTGGTGAGGCTGCACGTCAAATCCAGTGTTCGATTCTGGGCCTCTCACTGCCAGAGAGACACTGAGGTGTTGGAGGGGTCCAGAGAAGGGCAACAAAGCTGGTGAAGGATCTGGAGAACAAGTTCTGTGAGGAATGGTTGAAAGAATGGCTGAGGGGTTGTTTAGTCTGAAGAAGGCAGGAATGTCCCCCAAAAATGCTAGCTTTCCTTGTCTGTGATTTACTAATTATTTTTAATTATTTTTATTATCATAATTTTTTTTCTATCCTGGTTAAAATGGACCAATGAATGTGGTAGGCACTGATTCAAAATTTAGGCAGCATATTCTTAAGGAATGAAAAGCAAAAAGAAACATTGCAGTGTTAGTTAAAAATAATGCTAACATTCATTTGTTTAAGCAATTGAAAATTTGAATTACTGCATTCTTCTTTTGCATGTGTTAATATATTTTATGACCAAATGAAGTGTATGTCTTTGAAACCTGGCATTCAAGTAGCTTCCCAGAATTCCTGTGTCGGATCAAAATTGAATTTTGTTTATTTTCTGTGGCCATTATTTGAAATAAAAATGAGTAAAAGCTGAAAAAATATTTGTCCCCATGTCTGTAGTAATAAAGTTTTAGTTTCTATTAAAGTTTTCTCTAGAAAAATCACAGTTGTATCTTGGAGTACCAGTATTTTCATACGTAATTAATTTAAATATAACATAAAAGCAACAGACCCCAGATGAAATAGACAATTATCCTCTTCGTAAGTTCATTAAACTGCAAACCAAGGCCATGCTTAGAGTCTGGTCTTTATCTTTCTTTTAGTATTCATCTTTATTGGTTTTTCTTGGACTGTTTTGGATGTTTAACGAAATCAAAGGAAGAATGTTATACAAGGAAGAGAAACGAGATAAAATACATCAAAGAAACATGCAGAGTTGCTGCTCATGCAAGGATAATAAGTGGTTTATATTTTCCTTTTTTAAATTTATCTTCAAATAAGTCCTCATTGCCAGTAGACAAAAAAAAAGCCAAATTTGGGAGACAAAGTTTCTCATTACATTTTTTTTTCTATCTGTGGGATAGATATACTGCAGAAACTGCTGAGAGCCACATGCCCGAGGTGTATTAACCATGTAGAATATTAGATAGTCTAAATACAGATCTCGAGTATCTCTATATATATCATCTCTCATTTCTCCTAAACTCCACTCTGCAGTCATACTCGCTGCACATGGACTATTGTAACGCATGAGGGCATCCTGTTTATGCTGTATAAGGTGCTTGTTCAAATTCGCTAACTCCTTTCCTTTTCTCTATGGTTAGATCAAACTATGTGTAATACATCAATTACATCGCTAAGATTATCTTTTCATAAAAGGTATTGTTTAGCTGTCCAAAGAATAGCAACATAATACAGTAAAGGGAAGTAGATAGCAAGTAAAGTAATAGATTTCAAGGCCAGAAGATGCTACAGTGATACATGGCAGAATTTTCTCAAGTGGTTTCTGTTTCAAGTTTGTAATTTCCTGTTGAACCACAGCATGCTTTTAGAAGAGGCATCAAGGCTTGATATAAGGATATCAGCTGAAAAAGAATGTAAAAGATTCTGCTGTTTAATCACCTCCACTATAGAAATGCTATCTCTATAGTAGTTTAGGTTCCAGTTTCCACTTCCTATTATGCTTTTGGCACTTATGTTTTTAAGACTATTTTTTCTCATTGATTCCTTCTGCTTGTAGTGAACTTGATTGAGCTTTTATAATTCTTTCCAGGTTGCCAAATTTTTTTTTTTTAGTATTAACAGCTCAAGAGGCTACCAGAGGATAGCAGAGAGTATGAAAAAAAGCTGAACATCTCCTGACATACAAATCAGAGAGAGGCTTTAAGATTGATACAAGAGTGCAGTGTTTCTTGTTCTGCATCAGGTGGGTTGCAGCTTCTGAGAAAACGGCTGCAAAAGCAGAGGAGTGAGAGTAAGCATGCTATAGGATGGAGTGCTGTTTGTAGGCACTGTAGGAAAGAGAAGTGCTTTCTGATGAAGGCTTTGGTTTAAAGGGAAGACTTTGGTTAAAAGGGAAAGATGGTCATTTATCTTTCAATTTACTTTGTCTATAATGTTGAGAGCATCTTCGTCTTAGAGATTAGTGAGAGATAGTGCTTTTTATTTTAGGGAAAATGGGTAGAGCTGATGATTTGTTGTTGCTGTTCTAATATAATTCTGCTTTTCAGCTTATGTAATACTTAGATAAGCAGACAATATTTGTTTTTCATGCTTTCTCCTCTGTCTCATTTCTGCTATGCAACACAGGATAGGATTTATGACCCTAACAATGTATTTTTCTTTATAATTTAGCTTTAAAAGTATTGATGAGAATTTTTGTCTTCTGCCGTCATTTTATGAAATGAATAGTAACAATCTTACTGAGATAACTGTAATGTAATGCATAAATTAGTCATTCAGGCTCAGAAAACACATATTGCATTTAAAGCTTTGTTTTTGAAATGACTACAAATCAACAAATTTTATATGAAATGACATTGAAAGGAGCTTTCTATTCTTTTACGGAAGACTGAGAAGTCTAATTCAGACTACTTAAAACCAGAATAGCCTTAAATGCAATCTGCTTCTCTCTCAAAGAGGAAGAACTCTGTCACTAGCTTCTCTTTCAGCTTACTCTAAGAATAGGATTAGAGAGGCTTACAGAGTACGTAAAAGTAAAAAAGCAATAATTTAATCATGGACGAAAAATATCTTAAATATCTTTTCAAAATACAGGAAAAGAGGTATCTAATTTCTTTTTCCCCTAAAACTTATATTCAGGATGAATTTACTTGGCAGTTACTGAGGAAAAATAATTAAATACAATATTCTAAGTTTGACCCACAGGAAATATTTATGGAGAATGCACAATCCTCTAAAATAAATATTTTTGATCTGTAATTCTGTGGTTCTTGCTTAAAATCTAATTATGATATATAGATGCTAGTGAACGGCTGGAGAACCATGAAACAAAGCTGAACTTTATTCTCCCCCCTCCCCCCCAGCTTACTTACAAATAAGAGACAGCTTATAATTTAATAAAAAGGAACATTAGGAAGCGCATAATTACACTGTAATGAAATTCTTGCAAAGAAAAATCTTTGCTGGTACGCTGGCTGAAGCCCTCCCAAAACCTTTTCTCCCTCTTAATTTCTATGTTTACTTAGGCAAGGAAGCAAGTTTCAGTTAGATGAGATAAAGGTTTGAAGAAAGCAATGACCATGTTCATTCCGTATAATACACATATCCATGCCCTGTACAGGCTGCTGCTTGTCATAGCCTGGAGCATCCAGAAATTCAAGTCCTCTGATTGACAAAATATCACTCAGTGCCTGACAAGCCAGGTAAAGCAAATCTCACAGTTCAGTGGTGTGCTACCACATACGGTTAAAGCAATTGCTGATGCTGGAGTAAAAGGTAAAGCCGCAGTGGTGATGCTAAAGGGGGAAAAAAAAACCAACACTGGAGCTGTAGAGTGAATCTTTGAAACAAAGCACAAAAACAATCATTAAAGCAGTAAGTAGCAGCCTTCCAAGTCACCAAAGCTGTTTAAGAAGTGATTGCAGAGAATGTGCGGGAAAAGTAGACTAGAAAGATAGAAAGCTTCCATGAGAATTCATGATCAAGAATGAGGAAGCTGTGAGATGTAGAGATGGAAAAAACCCCACATGCAATTCCATGAAATCGTGATATCAAAAGAAAATTAAAATAGTTATAAAGTCAGAAGCTAAAATTATTGGTGGTGCAGTGGATAACACATTATATTTTGTAGTGTAATTAGAATGTTCTAATAAAATTGCTTGTTGTATCCTTTTTGCATGATGTTTAGTGCAAACAGATTGAGGAGCATGAAGGATATATAGAAACATTTGACTTAGAAATAGTTACACTGATGTTTGAAGTCATTGTTTCCACCCTTTCTGCTGATCAGTATTTGAAATTAAGAACTTGTTTTTGTGTAAGTTTCTTTCCAAATGTACTTAATAGAAGGGATCTCTCAACACACACAGAATTTAAGCCACTGTAAAAAATCCCAACAAAACCTTTTCAGCTAATGTGTTCAACCTCTTCCTGTTTAGGACGCAGTGTTTGGTATCACCTAGCAAAAATCTTTATGAGCTTGACCCCCTTATTGTCTGCACACACATTTAGTCCCTTTGCTACGACAGGATAACCTTGCTGCCCTGACACCTCCTACCTGTGAGTTATGCAGCTGCTATTTCTGTTAATCTTCTAAATGCCAACATTTAAGTTCTCCACATTCAGTCATAAGACAATATTTCACACATACATAATTAACATGGTTAATAAGTCCTGTGATAAAGGAAGCTGATACGTGCATGGTATGATAGGCAATAGCTTCTCAAGGATGTTCTATTTCCAATAGATTGGTTGTTTGTTTAAACTTTAGAAAATACTAATACTTCTTACCGAGTCCTTGGAATAGAATTTTCTTATTTTTAAACTCAAAACTGTGGTTTTGTATTCTCTATTAGTGCCTATGTTCCAAAATAACTCTGTGCGTGTAAAAATATGACTATTTAGGAAGATTTTTGGTTTTGTCATTTGGCAAATGCTCATGAGCTGGTTGTTTCTTTACAAGTATGCTATTTAAAATTATTTTACTGCAAGAGAACAAATGATAGTTAATAAGTGTTGTAGGCATGGTTGGTTTTCAGACTCAAAGTCTTGTCGCTACTGGATTAATTAACTCACTAGCTTGGTGAGTACAAAGCTTAGTAAATTTGACGTGTGTAACTGTCATCAAAATAACACTATACAAGGCAACATTTCAGGTCAGTTCTACGTATTCGTGTAGAATCACATTGAATCACATGAATGACTTTAAATCTTAAAATTTTATAGGAAATCACAATTGTTGCAAAACCTGTCTTCTATGCACTTACTCATCAAACTGTTGCATTTGAAGGCTACCTTATTTTAAATACCAT
Organism: Ara ararauna; assembly: GCA_028858755.1. Lineage (NCBI taxonomy): Eukaryota > Metazoa > Chordata > Aves > Psittaciformes > Psittacidae > Ara > Ara ararauna. The sequence continues at coordinate 28,927,158 of CM054410.1, forward strand.
GTAAGTGTCCACAGTTTATGGGAACTATTAGTATTTCACATGAGTTTAGAGATCACGATTGACATAATTTTCCAGTGACCTTATTCAACAGGTTTAGATAGAAAGTCTTCCAAAATACTTAAAATTACTTTTATGATTAGGAATATATTTGGAATAATTTACCCACAAATATTTAATTCAGCTAAGGAATCTTTCTTTAGACTTCAGTAGCACTTGGTAGATTCCAGGGAACACAGGAGACCTTGACAAATTTTAGGTTTTGGAAAAATTAATCCAAAACCTCAAATTCTTTCCATTTATCCCAGGAATCTTTGTAAAGAGCCAATTTTTTCTTCCTTTACTTATTTTAGGAATCTTATCAAGTCAAATTCTTTCATCTCTCCTCCTGTCATTTATTAAAATCTCCTTTTAATGGTCCATGTGTATGTGCAAGTTTGAATTCAGGTGCCTAATCCTGAAATCTTAATATGCAACTTTTTTCATAAACAATACAAAGAAGTTGACAGGCCTGAAAGGGGCTTGTGTGAAAAGATAATTAAGTGCTTTAAAGAGTGTCAAGAGTCAATAGCTCAGCACTGTCAGCATTCTGGAGTGTTACAGGCTGTAATTAGATGGCATGGAGGTGTAAGGGATGTTTGGCAGTTTATTTCAGCATGATCTCGAGGGTAAAAATAAAGAGCTGTCTCAAAATGAAGCACTATGAGTGAAGAGAGCAGGAAGATTAAAACCTCACACATGTTTTTTAGCAACTTACACAAATTGTTACTTTGTGAAGATGCCACCATTTAAAAATCCTCATCCATCTATCCAGTCTGTTTTCTCTTCTGCCCTAAATTTCAATTATGAGGTTACTGGTACTGTTTTCTAATTTTCCAGTTTTTTCCTAACTTGCACTCCCTCCTGTTTCATTATGACACTTAGTGAGTGGCCTTTCATCAATAGCATCGTATACAACAAAGCTCATGCTGTTACAAGGGTTGGCAAGCACTCCTAACAGCGCTGGGTCAGAAACAAGACACAGCCAGGGGCCACCAAGTACACAAAAGTTGCCAAGAAAGCTTTAATAAGCACAGACACTGAAATCCTACTGTAGTATTTGTGTAACAGAGCCAATATATATGACAATTTTGCAAGAATTTTTTTTATTTTTATTTTAAGTTTCCAAACATTCTGCTGTGAGGATAAAAATATTAGCTGTTTAAGAAGTTACCTAAAATGGATAAAAAAGTAAACATAAGTGGCTTTGAACTTGTGTTTAAAGACACAAGTAAAAATGAGTATCTCTGCAAAAATGACTGCATAAGTTGCTTGGATTTCATGCAACTATTCCTAAAGCAGACAAAACAAAAGACTTTCACATCCTGATATGTGACTTTTATTTCAAGACCTGATCCTAAGTGAAATAGAACAGACTTACCAAATTACTTGAGTAAAACTGTCAAAATCAGCTAGTTAATTTAACTGTTTAAATCATGGAATAAGACTAGCTTGTTACTTGATTTCTGGATTGTGTACTTCTGTGATAATGTGATAAAAGTGATAATTTACTTTCTTTCACTCATGGACTACTAACCCTACCCCTTACATTACTACAGCAGCAACCATCACCATCTTAAAATCCCAAGGATTTTAATTCTTGTTCAAGATAAAAATGTGTTATACCTATTCCTTTTGAAATGTTAGAAACTCAGATTTTATACTGAAAAATAATTCCCACCGTAACTCATGGTTTTGACTGCAACTGGTTTTCTATGTATAATATTGTAATTAAAGGTTAGCTGCATGAATTCATGTGATTACAGTTACTATTATTAAAATATCAGTCGTCCACATTTCCATTAGCATTCTACTTGGTAGTTAGCAGTAAGCAGAAATAAAATATTAGAACTCTTAAAGCAGGAGATTACCAATTAGTGGAATTCTCCAAAGTCACAAAATTATTATTGATTATAAGCATCATCATTATTCAAAAACCAAGTCGTCTCTGGGATAGCTGCTTCTTTCCTGTACTGTTCTCCAGCGTCAGCATTATCTGCTCTCAAATCCTGAAACAATATTTGTATTTGTATTAACTGCATAGCAAATGAAGAGTTAGTACTGCAGGAAAGTCATGGGATGGAGCTGAGCTTTGTTTATAGAAAAGTTTTTTAAGCTTTTTCTTCCTCTTGAAATTTCACAAACTGTTTAAAATGGCAGCTCCACTGTGCGCTCTCTGAGCATCTTCTGGTCACATCCTTCCCTTAGCTCCAGAATTACACTGCTTATAGATAATCCAGAAAAGCTGGAAAAACTGTTAAAAACAATGTTAGCTAATAAGCCACTGGAATTTCCTGAAACTAATCAGAAGGAAACTGTCACATTTTTACATTCCTAAAAGACATGTTATAAGAGCATTTAATGGTCTGAGGTGATCCTAACAGGAAGATAAGGTGGCCTCAGTTTGGCTCCCTGCTCCACTAGAAAATTTCTGTTGCTATTAAGCTGCTCCCTTCAGGCTGGAGGTATAGAACCTGCTAATTTGACTTGAAGCTCACCTCCTGCTCAAGGCTGGCAGCGCTTGATGTTTGAGTGCACCAGAAATGTGCTATATCTCCTGAGTTACATGACTAGGTGCTATTAGGTCGGTCCTCCTCTTTTTCATTCAAGCTAGGTTTTCTCCCCTGTGCTACCAGAGGGTTTCCCTAGAGATCACCACCTGCCACGTTCTCTGAGCTATTCAATAACAAGCAATTGAGTAGAGAAGCATTTCTTTATCTAGCTTTTGTTCCTTATCCTTGAAAACAGGAGGTTAGGTGTTTTCTTTGGAAGAGGATGTAGTACTATAAACGCACACTGACATGAAGTAAGAGCCACAGAAGGACAAGATTTATAACTGCTTTGTCAAAAGCACTTTCTGTTGGCTACTTGAGCCAGCCAAGTACTTAAAATCTGTGCTGTCTGTTGTGAAGTCCCATTATATGAAAACCCCTACCCTGAACATCAACTCTAATATTCCTGTATACCAGACTTGGTAACGAAAATATTTTGAAAATTCTCCTCTGATAACTGATTTTTTTTTCCAAAGTAAAGATCACATGTCCCTTATTTGAATTGTTTAGACATTTCACTGAAGTATTGGAAGGAGAAGAACAGCTACGTATAATTCAGTGAGACTTACAAAAGTATTTGGGAGAGGTCATATTAAAGGGCTTTTATAGGAATTAAATAGTTATGATGTGAAAAACAATATAACATCATGGACATAAATCAACATCAGCCAAATGTAAACAAGCAAATAGTGAGATTAAATTTACAGTAGGTGTTGATAGCACAGACACCTTGGGATTCTATACTGAGATCCTACGTAGTACATAAAGCACATGCACAGTCAAAAGGGAGTGTGGTTAGTGAAATAGAGCAGTTCCAACTCATAAGAGTTACTTAGGTGTTTGTAAGGACTGTGAGAAAGTTCAGAGCTATCTGATTGTACTAAGCAAACCCAGTGATTAGAAAGAGTCTGTCCAAGGAAAACCTTCACTTGCTAGACAGCTTTTGTATTTAAAAAACTTTAAATCCCATAAAGAGGGTAATATAATTAGTACGTTGCCATTGTAAAAAATTAGTAGTAGGACTATCAACTAAAAATTCCAATATTCTAGCAATATGGGTCTTCCCATCCAAAAAAAGATACTGCAAAAGCAATTGCAATACTACTTGGCCCTCCTTTTATTGCTAATATATTTGCGAAAATGCTTATTATCTGTCCTGGGTTCAGCAGTAGCAGTCATTTTTCTCCTTCTTAGTAGCTGGTGCAGTGCTGTGGTTTTGATTTTCAGACTTGGAACAACACTGATAACACCGATATTTTTAGTTGTTGCTCAGTAATGTTTACTTTGACTCCCTAGGTCTCATACTCTCCCAGGGAGGAGTGGAAGCTGGGAGGAAGCAGAGACAAGATGCCTGACCTAAAGTAGCCAAATGGGTATTCCATACCACAGCAAGTCATGCCCAGTGTATAAACTGGGGGGTGTTACTCTAAAGGGAGAGGTCACTGCTCAGGTAGGGTTGGGTACCTGTCAGCAGGTGTTGAGCCCACCTTCTCTTCCCTTGTTATTTCCCTTATTATTATTATTGGTGGCAGCAGCAGTGGTTTGTGTTATACCTTAGTTAATGGACTGTTCTTATCTCAACCTGTGGGAGTTATATTCTTTCGATTCTCCTACTCATCACTCTGCAAGCAGGGGGAGAGGAAAGAGGAGGGGAGTGAGAGAGCGGCTGTACGGTTCTGAGTTACCGGCTGGGCTTAAACCACAACATTATCTTTTATGGAAGTGGTCAGATTAAGTTCTAGCTCTGCCTTTGTGTTTCTAACGTTCTCCCTGCAAAATCTAGTAGCATACCTGTACTCATGGGCTGACAGGCTTTTTTTTTTCTCATTTCCATCAGTATCAACCTGTTCAGTCAGGCTGGTCTTCTTCCCTCCTGGGTCAAATTTCTGCACATGGGGACTGCCTGCTCCTGTGCCTTGAAGATTTCATTCTTGAAGATTGTCCAGGCTTCCTGAACCCCTTTTCTCTTTCAGTAATGTTTCTCAATGAATTCTGGCATCCACCACCCTAAACATGCCTAAGTCCGCTGCCTGGAAGTCTATGGTAGAGATTTTGCTGACCTTCTTCCTGACTTCTCCAAGGACTGAAAATTCAATCATTTTGTGATCACTTTGCCCAAGATGGGATCCAACCATCACATCATCCACCAGTCCTTCTGTTTGTGAAGAACAAACCTAGTCATACGTCTCCTCCAACCAGGACACTCAACAGGTGGGTCAGGAAGGTATGCACCACACCCTCCAAAAACCTTCCGGACTGTTATCTCTTTGTTGTGTTGTATTTCCAGCAGACATTTGGTAGGATAAAATCCCCAACGAGAACAAGGGCAAGTGATTGTGAAACTTCCCCCAGCTGTTTGAAGAATGCTTCATCCTGGTTGGCTGGTCTATAACAAACTCCTACCAGGATATCAGCTTGGTTGGCCTTCCCCCTGATCTTCACCCACAAACATTCAACCTTCTGACTCACAACATGTAGTTCAAGGCAGTCAATGCACAGCCTGACATACAGTGCAACCCCACCACCTCTCTTTCCTTTCCTATCCAGTCTGAAGTGCCTGTAGCCATCCACTGCAGCACTCCAATCATACAAATTGTCCAACTACATTTATGTGATGGCAACTATGTCATGGTTTTTCTGCTGCACAAAAGTCTTCCAAGCTTCAAATCTAGCTTAAAGCACTCTTTATAAGCCCTGCTAGCTCCTGGAATAGGATCTTTCTCCTGCTTTTGGACAGTCATATCCCGTATGCCGCCAGCAGGCCTGATGCCTTGTAAACCAAATGAGGGTCCAAAACCCCAAAATTCTGACAGTGACACCAGTCCCAAAGACAAGAATTGGTCTGCGTGATTTTTCTGATGCTTCCATTGCCATTGCTTGTGACTGGCAAGAGAGATGAGAACATTGTTTGGGCTCTCAAACGCTGAACCAGTTGCCCCAAGGCCCTGAAGTCCTTCTTGAGTCCCCTCAGGTCTCTTGTTGATGGGAATTCCTCACTGCTCACCTGAAAGACCAGTTAAGGGTAGTAATCATTAGGCTGTATCTGATGAGTTTTTCTGTTGATGTCCTTTACACTGGCCTCAGAGAGGCAGAAGACTTCTCTGTGTGTCAGGTTCAGTCAACATATAAGGCTGTCTCTTCCTCTCAGGAGAAGTCATCAATCGCAATCACTCTTTTTCTTAGTAGAGGTGATCATCATATGAATGGTTCACTGACTCACTTGTGGCGACTCTTCCAACCTGGGTGATCCCATATCTACTCCATCATCTTCCTCATTTTCTCATTCCTCAAGCACCAAGGCCTTGTATCTGTTTTAGAGGGCTACTTGGAAAAGTGACGTAGGCAGAGAGTAATATATTATCCACTCTGAGGAGCAACCTGCTTCCAAATTCCCCTGTCTCCTAGGTCCCATTCATCTGCCTGGTGGCAAGAAGGTAGGGGGATCCTTCATTTCTTTTTTTTTTTTTTTTGGTTGGCTGGCTTGTTTCCATTAGGAATGGTAGACTCTGTCTCCACCAATCAATCTCCTCCTTTGATTCCCTTATACTCCTCAGCCTTTCCAGTTCTTACCATAGCTCTGCCACCATGCAGAGCAGATCATCTCCCCGGCCACATCTGGCGTAGCTACCTTCTGACCTCAGTGACAGTATCTGGCACCCACTGCAGCCAGATGCCTGGATGGGTGCATGTTTTTTGAGTGACCTCTGTCTGGGTCTTCACATTTTTATTTGGCCAGGAAAGACAATTTGGTTTTCTTTGCCTTCTGCTGAGAGGATGCCATCCCTGAGCACTTTCTGGATGACCACTGGCTAAGCTTGCCTCTTAAGCTTGCCAGTATTCAATGCTCTTCATGATAACCCTGCCTGCACAAATCAAGCTAAATCCTCATTGCAGTGTTTAATACCCCTTGTAAGACTAACCTCAGAGTAATTTTGAAAATAAGACTTAGGATCCTGAGTTATTTAGACACTCTAAAAATTACGTTGATGTCGTGGTTTAAGCTGTAAATCACACAGCCCATTCTCTCACCCTCTCCCCTCTCTTTCTTTCCCCCTGCTCCCGGGTGGATGGGGAGGAGAATCAAAAGAATGCAACTCCCACAAGTTGAGATAAGAACAGTTTAGTAACTGAAGTATAACACAAGACCACTACTGCTACCACCAATAATAATAATGACAAGGCAAATACAAGGAGAATACAACTGCTCACCAGCCGATACCAAGCCCGACCCAGCAGTGCCATGGACTGATCCAGACTGCACTGGAACAAGGGCAAGCTCCAGGACACCTGGAATACATTAATGACATTATTGTGTGGGGTGATACAATGGAAGAAGTCTTTGAGAAAGGGAGGAAAATAATCCAAGTCCTGCTGAAAGCCGGTTTTGCCATAAAATGGAGTAAGGTCAAGGAACCTGCACAGGACATTCAATTTTGGGGAATAAAATGGCAAGATGGATGTCGCCAGATCCCAGCTGATGTAATCAGCAAGATAACAGCAATGTCTCCACCAACTAATAAGAAAGAAACACAAGCTTTTTTGGGTGTTGTGGGGTTCTGGAGGATGCACATCCCAAATTACAGTTTGATTGTAAGCCCTCTCTATCATGTGACCAGGAAGAAGAATGATTTTAAATGGGGCCCTGAGCAATAACAAGCTTTTGAGCAAAGTAAACGAGAGATAGTTCATGCTGTAGCCCTCGGACCAGCCCTGACCAGGCCAGATGTTAAAAATGTGCTGTATACCGCAGCCGGGGAGAATGGTCCTACCTGGAGCCTCTGGCAGAAAGCTCCGGGGATGCTCGAGGCTGACCCCTCGGCTGTTGGAGTCGGGGATACAGAGGATCTGAGGCCAGCTATACCCCAACTGAAAAAGAGATACTGGCAGCCTATGAAGGGGTTTGAGCTGCTTCGGAAGCACAGCTCCTCCTAGCAGCCCTGTTGCCCATGCTGGGCTGGATGTTCAAAGGCAGGGTCTCCTCTACACATCATGCAACTGATGCTACATGGAGTAAGTGGGCTGCACTAATTGCACAACGAGCTCGAATAGGAAATCCCAGTCATCCAGGAATTCTAGAAGTCATCATGGACTGGCCAGAGGGCAGAGATTTTGGAATGTCACCAGAGGAGGAGGAGGTGATGCGTGTTGAAGAGGCCCCACCATATAATGAACTCTCAGAAAGTGAAAAGCAATATGCCTTGTTTACTGATGGGTCCTGTCGCATTGTGGGAAAGCATGATAGATGGAAGGCAGCCGTATGGAGCCCTCGACAACAAGTTGCAGAAATTGCTGAAGGAGACGGTGAATCAAGTCAGTTTGCTGAGGTGAAAGCCATCCAGCTGGCCTTGGACATTGCTGAATGAGAAAAGTGGCCAGTACTTTATACTGACTCATGGATGGTGGCAAATGTCCTGTGGGGGTGGTTGCAGCAATGGAAGCAGAGCAACTGGCAACGCAGAGGTAAACCCATCTGGGCTGCTGCACTGTGGCAAGATATCGGCAGTGTTTTTTGGGGGGAAGAAAAAGAGGGGAGTGAGCGAGAGAAAGGGTTGCATGATTTACAGCTTAAACCAAGACAGCTCTTTTTGGCGCCCAACTTGGGACATGAAGGGTTGAGATAATGACAGGATTAATAGCCACTCGATGACCGAGCTGTGAACTGAACTCTTCCGGGTTCCTGCCCCAGTTTTACGTCCTGGGCAAGATGTGCTGTGTCATGGAATAGCTCTTTGGTCAGTTTGGGTCAGGTATCCTGTCTCTGCTTCCCCCCGGCTTCCCCTCCTCCCTGGCAGAGCATGAGACTCAGAAAGTCCTTGGTAAGGCCAAAACATTCCAAGCCACAACTATAAACATCGGTGTTATCAGCGCTGTTCCCAGACCGAAAGCCAAAACCACAGCACCGCACCAGCTACCATGAAGGAGAAAAATGGCTGGCACTGCTGAACCCATGACAGTTGACAATCCAAAAAAAAACCAACAAAAAAAATCAGCGAAAAGTAGTATAAATATTTTGTTTCAAGCAGTAGGCTTGAATGTTTGTTATTGTTTTTTTTTTCCAATAAAAAAATATTAGCATGGCTTTACTCTGGAATGTAATTTGGTAATTCTGGGAATTGGTTGTGATCAGAATATAATTTTTTTTTCCTTATCCAAAGAACAGAAAAAAGTGGTAAAATACTAAGCCAGAGTGATTTCTCTAAATAGCTACAGGGTGAGAAATTATTGTACCTTAGTGTTTAGGATGTTTTATAAGCTGTAGGAGAAAAACAAAACCAAAACCCCTGAACCCTAAAAACTGCCTCTGACAGTCACAGGAGAAAATTAAAGAGCAGAATTTTAAATTGCATCTCTTGACATTAATAATTAATGATAACAGAGATGACATTTCTTTTACATATGTGAGTACAGTACAATAAGTAAATCTGACTCATCTGGGAGTTTGATTGCTGTGTCTGGAATTTCACCATATATGGAGGAGGTGGTCTAAGTATGAAGAAGGGAAGGAGAGGACAATGTTTGCAAAATAGGCTTCCAGAAAAGGAGATAAAGGATGTTGAGTAGGATTTTAGGCTTTAAAAAAGGACACTGACACATATATGAGCCCTTCTAGGAAAACTTTTAATCAAAATTTAGTTTTTCACATTCCAGAAGTTAAAGTTCATGGAGGCTGGTCGTATTCTTCTTTCGACAAAGATCTTTTTTTATTTGTGGAGAAACTGCTCACTGTTTATTCCGCTGGTCTCATGAACTTGTTGTGAAGTCCCTTGAAGCTTTTGTGCCCACACAGTTCTCTGAACATGATTACCAACAGCAAAAAATATGTTATATCATAAAAGTTTACATTTCTGAACAAATGCTGGCAATTTGAGTTACCCACAAACCAGTCAGAAGGAATAGCTGAAACTGATTCTTAACACTTGTCAGAGTCCCTTGACTTTCACCTCATAACATCCATTTCCTTAATGTTTCTGCCTATATTGACAGTCTCTTCTCCTTTTAGTTTGGAGGTGGTTTCTCAGACACTGACAATGATATGTTTCTGAATAAATTGAGCTCTTCCCTTAACGGTAATCTTTTAAAAAGGCAAGATTGATTTTGCCCTTTGTTTCTCCCTTTTGATTTCTCCCAATGAGATATTTTATACCTGAATAGGTAACTTCAGTTAACATCCTCGCTTATTTCTCATAATTATCTGGTTTATTTTGTCTTTTAGCATGGAAGCTGCAACAAAAAAACAAACAAAAAAAAGAGTAAACATTTCCTTCATTTAGTTAATTATTAATTTAACCTCTCTCTCTCCATTAAAGAACACAATAATAGAAATTCTAAGCATGAAGTGAGGCAAGGTTATCACCATTGCACCTCTCCTACTCATGGGCTCTATCTTTATTGCGTGGGTAGGACCTGAAGCCTGATCCAAAGTAGGTGAAATTACCAACCAGATCCTTTAAAGAATTGCTTTTAGCTCTTCTCAGTTGCTCAGGTGGAACAGTGGCAGGAAAATGCAACTCGCCTTTTCTTCAGAAAATCACCTATAAAAATGTCATTCATCTACATCTGAGATATCAGAAAAAAGAAAATCTGTCATCTGGGTTGTATCCTGAAAAATTGAATACTATTATCCTGCTAATTTTGCATGAGACACAATGTTCCTGAAAAATATGGAGCAACTTAGTTCCATTTACTCCCCTACTATATTCCACTGATTTCCTATGCATGTTGCAAAGAAGTAGTGGTCATGCACTATATATATTTGCTTTGGAGTCTTTAATTTCACAGCAAATTCCATTTTTAGATCTGAGTTTTTCAGGTACACTATATGTTTACTAGGAGAATCTTAAAATCAGTGAAAACTAAGTCAGATTATGTCTGCTACTATACTTCAGATTTCGGTTTGGGACAAAAGGTTGTGTAAAAGTAAATGTCTTTTGAATGTTTATTGGAATATATACTATGTTCCAATAATAAAATGGGACAAACAAGAAATCCCTAATCCGAAATTTAGTGTTCCGGCTTCTATATGAAACACAGTAACAGCATGTTACTGTATTTCTTCATGTTACAGCATGCTCCTGTATTTCATCTGCCTTTACAGGGTCTGCCAGAACACCACCACAAGGAACATCAGCTATCCCAGGTTGCATCTGACAAATTCCAAAGGGTTTTTAGGTTTTATCATAAAAATTCTATTTGTTAAGTCTTAAATCTTGTATGCTAGTTTCTTAAATATACTAAGAGTTATGCAGTGAATATTTTTTATCTTAATGAGCAGTTGTTCTACAGTAAGTTTATTAGTCTCAAAAGATGCAATTCTTGTGTGAGTGCATAAGGATTTTCAGTGTGTTAGATTAGATGCATGTTCATATACTTTGGGTACCCTGCCTCCTTTATATAGTCTTGACATGGGGGCAGGATCAAGACTGCTGATGAAGATTGTTATGTGTCAAAAGAAGTATGATTATATGACTCACTTTGTTTTCCATTATATATAATTTAAAAGCATACTGTCATGGTATTTTTCATAATTAAAAAAGTCCTTGCAATTTTTTATAATTATCCCTTTAATGCCTGACATTGAAATCTGTTTCCTTACTGATTTATTTTCCTCTTTCTTTGGAAGTATTTGTAGGTGAATTATTTGAAGAGTTAAGTATGAATGTCAGGTGACTTAATTCTTATGCTTTTTATTAAGAGAGGGGAGAAAATTTCTTTGTATTTCACCTAAATGATTTTCTTGACAACCGCTTGGCTACCCTCAGTGGATTCTCAGATCAATGTTATGTCTGCGGACAAGGTGAATGTGGCAGTGCACTGGTTTTTTGTGTAGTGCCTCAGGGGTTCATTCCATGCAGGAAAATGGGTATGTAAGGGAGAGTGCCTTCAGTTAAAAACCTGAGCCTGAGTGAGGGTGTCTCTTGCTTTAGGAAGACTGATGTAAGGACATAATATGTCTTTTCATGAGTTTATTGCATGATTTTAATATTTTATTGCCTAGTCTGCATCACAGTCAGTTCCAAACATATTGTCTGTATTCATTCAAGATATCTGCCTTCTTTTTGAACCTCCCTCAAACTCCAGCAATTCTGAGAGAGATGTTTGTTAGTTTGCATTGCATAAAATAGCATGGCAAATTTTATAATTCATATATTATGAGGCTGAGATATAAGGCCTTTACCTAATAATTGTCTCACCGAGTCACCCCAGACGTTCAGCTAGCCCATTTTCCCATTCCTCATGTAGTTTTTCTTACAGAAAAAGAAAAGGAACCAGGGAAATACAGATCGATCATTCCATTCTTATAACCCTTCACTTTCTGGAAATCTGCAATTTAGGAATTTTTTTTTAGCTGAAAATTGCATGTGGATTGTGGTTTTTAGCAGACCTTGATAGAGCCTTCTGGTGGATTGATCTTGGACAGCTGCAAGACAGCTAGCCAGCCACTGTCTCATTATTTCTCCTCAACAAGGTGGAGGAAAGGGAGAAAATAATATGGAAAACCTTGTGGATTGAGATAAAGACAAGTAGATCACTTACCAATTACTGTCAGGTAGAAACAGACTCAAGTTGGGGAAAAGTATTTTAATCTATTATCAATTAAAATAGAGATAGTGAGGCACAAAAAAACCCCACAAGCCTGAAACATCTTCCGTCCACTTCTTTCCAGTCTCAACTTCACTCCTTTATTCCTGACTCCTCTACCTTCTCCCCCCGTACCTGAAGCAGGGAAGTGTTTGATGGGGAATGGAAGGTTGCTGTCAGTTCATAACTTCTCATGTCTGCCACTCCTTCCTTCTCACACTGTTCCCTCTTCTGACATGGAGTCCTTCATGTGCTGCATGGAAATATATTCTGCACATTGTCTCTCCCACAGGAGGGGAATCTCTACTCCAGTGCTTGCAGCACCTCCTTGCCTCTTTTTTCAATGAATCTGTTGATTACACGGCTGTTTCTCACACATTTTTTCCCTTGATCCTCTTCTCTTATTTTAATTGTTTCAGTGTGTGTACCATGATTCAATTGTTTTGTTTAAAAAAGTACTTCTTTTTATGTTAAACTCACCGAATGCTAATTTTATTTGGCTCCTTTTAGGTTGTGTGCATGTGAAATGGTGAATAGCCATATCTATTCTCTTCATTCATGCCATTCATAATTTTATAGGTTACTATCAAACTCTCAGACACCTCATTTCTGTACTTAAGATGCTTTTTGTTTATTCTTTTTATAGAAATTATTCCATACTCCTAACCATCCTTCTTGTCCTTCCTGTCTTTCATAGCTGTGTTTTGTCACATTTGAGATGGGGATATCACAGCTGAAATTGTGTTGTCACCAGGATTTATACATATTTGTTTCAATTGCCATTGTTTTCCTAAGTGTTGTTAGCATTATGGTTTTATTTTTAACTCTGGTGAGCACTTTAAAGAGTTGTCTAAGGTAGCTTTGAAATCCTTTTTTCTTTCAATACAATTTAATATTCTCCTTGTTCCTTGTTTTCACTTAATCTGTTTTTCCATGTCACTCTTTATTACGAAATTCTTATGAAAACCTTAGTAATTTTAGATTTCCTTCCATTAAATGTTGCATTTCACTATCAATTGTTATTAATTTTTTATTTAAATTGCTATTTCCTGGTCATTTATGGATACAATGAACACATTTCCTAGGAAAGATCTTTCTGATGGACTTTCCTGGTAGACTTCCTCTTATACTGAATGCTCACTGTTTATTTTTACTCTTTTTTTAATAACATTTAACCAGTCATAAATTCAGAGAATTTAGAGAAACACCTTGCCAGGAATTTTTTGCAACTCCAAACATCCTACGTGAAATGGATAAATTTTGCCCCTTTTACAAGAGCTCAAGAAGTGCTTGATTTGCTCTATGTGCTCCTGCTGCTACAAAAAAGGGAGCGGGTTCAATACTAGAACAAGACTAGTTTATTTTCTAGTCTGTGTATTGCCAGGGATAGACTGATGTGATAGGCTTCCAGACACCTTTGCAGTCTTCTGCTTTTGCTTCACAAAGTTGTAGTTCCAGTTGAGGTGATCCAAAGAGATGGTCCTATGTCTTATGGCACTGCCTAGCGTTTTTATAAAGCTACCATTTCACCATCTTAATGCTGTTTCTCGCAGTACCTACAGCAAATATGTCTCTGTACACCATACAAGCATTGTTTGTTCAAGTTTTTGAACCATGAAACACTGCGACTGTGAACAGTATGGAGTACCTGAGCAAAGACGAAACTGTGAAGCTTTGTAAGAAGACTGGTGAAATATCCACAGGGTCACATTTTGGCATCTTCTTCTAATAATACAGCAATTGTAATTTTTTCCTTCATGTGGACAAAATCAACTAAACAAAGGGATCATTGTGCACTTTTTCATCCCTTGAGAACAAATGACAGCTTCAAGTAAAAAGCTGCTGTGATTGAAAATATCAGCTTGCCAGGATCGCTAATACACTTGGATGACATTGTCAGAAATGGCCTGTAGTGTGTACTAGAGCTACCAAAATGGTTTGCAGTTTTTTCAGGCCATATTCTTCTTTTAAGGCCTCTCTCCAGTTTAAGGGTCTCACTCAAGATTAGGGAATCTGTGTCCTGCTCCTTACCCAGGACCTTTCGAAAAACAATCTGCTTCTGTCATGGATTAGATTTTCTGATAGCTGATGTGAAGAAAGGTAGAATTGTTTGTATTTGAAAGTTCTTTTAAAGAATGTTTCTCAGAGAGTTTATGTTCAAAGAATATTTCCCTTGCATAGGATGCAAGAGATGGTCACAATGTGGCCCTAAATATGGAGGTAATTTATTTAGGATGATAGTTCTAGACATATGAACAAAGAAGTAATTCAGTTTCAGAAAAGGAGAAGGAGTAGCCAATGAGACTTTCTGAGGAGCAAAACTCTGTACAGTAGCTGTTCCAAAGCTTTCCAGGCCTCACTGTGAGGAACAAACTTCCATTGTCAAATAGAGGTGCTAAAACCTAAATCACTCTTCTCCAATCTTTCTGTCAAAAACCCTCCTGACTGAAAGGAAAAAAAAAACCCAACAATATGAAAGTAAGTATTTAAGCCTGCACTTCTGCAGAATATGGTGCTTACAGACAAACTACGATTCTGGATATGCTTGTTCATATGTATAGATTTACCCCCATACATTTCTTAAAAATAATTGTCATGGTCAGATGCCTAGAAAATGCAGAGAGATGTGTACTCTGTATATATCCAGAGTTGCTTTTATCTTGACAGACTGAGCTGCCTACATCCAATCATTACCAAGAAATAGTTATTTATTTGCATAACTCCAATTATGACTCTGTGTTGGCGCTCTCCAGGCACACACTACTGCCATGATCTGTTAAGATCTCTGTAATGAGGTCAATGTGCTGGCTTATCATGAAACCCATTTTAAGCTACCAAACCAGGATGCCTAGGTGTAATTAGGTTTGGTCCAGTCCCGGAGGCAGTCATCTCACACATAATTTTGCGATGCTCAGCTCTGCAGCATGTAAGCCAGTTTTGTAATCTATCCCCATGTCCAGAAAATTTAGTTATTATGGCACCAAATTCCTTATTACATCTGTCACTTAATCGTATGCTTTTTGAGTTATTTCCTTTCTTAATTTTGACCATTGATAGTCACCAGTCTGACATATAGAAGAAAAGCAGCTGTTAGTTTTCCACTATCTAAACATTCGCCATTGTTTACAACTTTTAAAACATTCGGTGTTTTTTTAAAGTAAGACTCTTCTTGACATCCTTTTAAATTATTAAGGTCTAGAGAAGTTCATTAAGAAAGAGATTAGAAGACACAGCAGACACGAGTAATTATTTAAGGCCAAAGAAGGGGACACATGATGCATTTTAACTGAGGCTTTAGTGGATTGTTAAATTAAATGAGTGGTTTAGTGATAAACAGGTTGGAGTTAATCAATTGAGTGCAACTATACGGAGACTGTGTAAGCGAGTTTGGATTTGAAGGGTTTTACAAGTAATCACACTTTGAGAATCACATCTGCTTCATATTTGTTTAATAGTAGAGTTGATGACTAGCTAATGGTGCACAATATTTAATGCTGCCTAAGAGTGGTGCTGGCAATGAGACACTTTGAGAGGCCTGAAATGCATTTGCATTACAAACCAGATATTTGTGCTAATCAGAATAACTTTTGAATGGGGAGTATTATTGAAGTCTTGTGATGACCTGATGCAGAACGCATCTTCTGAGAGTTTATTTTACAATAACAATAAATTATTTGACTCTGATTTAATGTCCTGAATTTATCAATTCATCTTCATGACCTATTGCTTGTAAAGATACAGTTGATACTTTTTGTCTGCCAGCAGGAAAAAATAATTGTGGTTAGCTAGACCTCTGGTCAACAGAGTCAGTATCAAGCAGAAGGACCATTTAACTTCTAACCTAACTCAGTTTTGTCACATTTGGTAGAAAATGAATATTTCCATTCCACAGCATATTAATAGCATCATAGAATAGCTAGGGTTGGAAAGGACCTTAAGATCATCCCGTACAAACGCTCCTGCCATGGGCAGGGACAACTCACATTAAACTGTGTCAACCAAGACTCCATACAATCTAGCCTTGAATGCTGTCAGGGATGGAGCATTTGCCACTTCTTTGGGGAACCCATTCCAGTGCCTCACCACCCTCACAGGAAAGAACTTCCTTATATTCAACCTGAATTTCCCCTGTTTAGGTTTTAAACCACAACAAATCTGTTACCCGCTGTCCTATCACTACAGTCCCTAATGAAGAGTCCTTCCCGAGCATCCCTATAGGCCCCCTTCAGATACCGGAAGGCTGCTATGAGGTCTCCACGCAGCCTTCTCTTCTCCAGGCTCAACAGCCCCAACTTTCTCAGCCTATCTTCATACAAGAGGTGCTCCAGGCCCATGATCATCCTTGTGGCCCTCCTCTGGACTTGTTCCAACAGTTCCATGTCCTTTTTATGTTGAGGACACCAGAACTGCACACAATACTCCAAGTGAGGTCTCACGAGAGCAGAGTAGAGGGGCAGGATCACCTCCTTTGACCTGCTGGTCACGCTCATTTGGATGCAGCCCAGGATATGGTTGGCTTTCTGGGCTGCAAGCCCACATTGCTGGCTCATGCTCATTAATTCATCAACCAACACACCCAAGTCCTTCTCTGCAAGGCTGCACTGAATCTCTTCTCTGCAAGGCTGCTCTGAATCTCTTCTCTGCTCAACCTGTAGCTGTGCCTGGGATTGCTCCAACTCAGGTGTAGGACCTTGCACTTGGCATGACTAAATTTCATCAGGTTGGCATCAGCCCACCTTACAAGAGTGTCAAGGTGCCTCTGGATGACATTCCTTCCCTCCAGCGTACCAACCGAACCACACAGCTTGGTGTCATTGGCAAAGTTGCTGAGGGCATACTCAATCCCACTGCACATGTCACCAACAAAGATGTTGAACAAGACAGGTCCCAACACCAGTCCCTGAAGAACACCGCTCGTTACTGATCTCCAACTGGACATTGAGCCATTGACCACAACATTTTGTGTGTGGAGAACCAGCAAGTTCTTTATCCACCAAGTGGTCCACCTGTCAAATTGATTCCTTTCGAATTTAGAGACAAGGATGTCATGTGGGACAGTGTCAAACACTTTGCACAAGTCCAGGTAGATGACATCAACTGCTCTACCCGGTCCATCAGTTCCGTAGCCTCATCATAGAAGGCCACCAAATTTTTCAGGCAGGGATAGGCTGAGAAAGTTGGGGCTGTTGAGCCTGGAGAAGAGAAGGCTGCGTGGACACCTCAGAGCAGCCTTCCAGTATCTGAAGGGGGCCTATAGGGATGCTGGAGAGGCATAAGAGATAACGGGTTCAAATTTAAACAGGGGAAGTTTAGATTGGGTATGAGGAAGATATTCTTTACTGTAAGGGTGGTGAGGCACTGGAATGGGTTGCCCAGGGAAGTTGTGAATGCTCCATTGCTGGCGGCGTTCAAGGCTGGATTGGGCATAGCCTTGGGTGGCATGGTTTAGTGTGAGGTGTCCCTGCCCCTGGCAAGGGGGTTGGAACTAGATGACCTTAAGGTCCTTTCCAACCCTAACTATTCTATGATTCTATGATTCTATGATTTCCCCTTAGTGAAGCCATGCTGGATGTCACCAACCACCTTGCTGTATTTTCATGTGCCTTAGCATGCCTTCCAAGATTTTGCCAGGCAGGGAAGTGAGACTGACTGGTCTGTAGTTCCCTGGGTCTTCCATTTTCCCATTCTTGAAAATGGGGGTTATATTTCCCTTTTTGCAGTTGTCGTGAACTTCACCTGACTGCCATGATTTTTCAAATATGATGGACAGTGGCTTAGCAGCTTCATTTGCCAGCTCCTTCAGGACCCATGGATGGATTTCATCAGGTCCCATGGACTTGTGCATGTTCAGGATCTTAAGATGGTCTGGAACCAGATCTTCTCCTACAGTGGGCCCAGGGTCTTCATTCTCACAGTCTCTGCATGTGGGTTCCAAGACTTGGGTGGTGTGGAAAGAGCGTTTGCCAGTGAAGACAGAAGCAAAGAATTCAGTAATAACATCAGCCTGCTCCAAATCCCGAGTAGCCAGTTCTCCTGATAGCTTCTGGAGAGGGCCCTAATCTGTCTTTTATTTGTATTATTTCTTTTATATATAATTAATATATGTTATATAATGTTAAAATATAATGCTAACGTATAATATGTTATATTTAGTTAATTATGTTATATTTATATTTAGCTAATTATGTCATATATTATATGTAATTATATATGTTAATATGCTATATATACGCAATAATATATGTTATTATGCTATATAATTATATTATTATATAATTATATTATATATTATATACTATATAATATCGTATATTATATATTTCATATATATAATATTATATATTATATGGTTTATATTATATTTTAGATATAATATGCAATAATATTCAATAATATATAAAAATGTATAATAAAATATAATAATATATAATATGTAATAATATAATCTTATATCTTATAATATTTTTTTATAATATTATATATAATATTATAAGATATAAGATACAATACATAACATATAATATATAATATTTATTTTATAATATGCAATATATATTATATATTATATATTATACATTACAGTAAATGAAGTATATATTACATACAATATAGTATACGACATAAGTATAATTATTTTATATATTATTCATATTTATTATAATTTGGCTATAGAATCTCTTCCTGTTATCTTTCACATCCCTAGCCAAGTTTAATTCAATCCCACTGTCCATGTCACTGACAAAGATGCTGAACAAGACCAGTCCCAACACCGACCTGTGAGGTATATCAGTTGTCGTTGGTCAGTCTCCAGCTGAATACAGCCCTTTGTATGTGACCATCCAGCCAGCTCTTTATCCACTGAGTGTTCCATATATTGAATTAATGTCTCTCCAACTTGGAGATGAGGATGTCATGAGGACACTGGCAAACAATTTGCAGAAGTCCAGGTAGATGACATCAACTGCTCTGCCCCTGTCCATAAGTTCTGTAGCCCAGTCATAGAAAGCCATCAAATTAAGTGTTCTTATAAATCATTTTAGTCACAAATAAATGGCTTGCTAGGTTTTGGAACTTAGTTTGGTGCAATGTAGTTTATAAGAGTTGGTTTTTATTTGCAAATGTGTCAAAACCCTGTAAAACACTTAAGAAAACATAATGATTTCTCTGCTAATTATTACAGGGAGATGTTACAATGTTTATTATCTAATGCTTATGACAATGTTCAAGCTGTGCTAGTTTGGTTGGACATATGGTATCACTTGTGGCTTGATTGGGTGAGCATCACTGTTGGATCCAATTTAATAAATAGGTCGTATGAAATCTGCATTTTTCTTCAGTAATTAATTTTTATTTTCAATTTTCTCATTACTTATCATGTAATACTTATGTTCCTTTAAGTATACATATTAGTTAAACTCAAAGACACAGGGTAAAAAAAAAACCTTAAAAAAAGATTAAGTATTAATTATCAATTAAATTAAGTATCAATTAAATATTTTTATTTTTCACTCAGTTCCATGAAAAGTAATAAATGCTTTTATTTAATTTTGATGCCATTAATAGCAGAAGAAGTGGTAATGCTGCTAAGGAGAGGAAAGGCATCAAAGCTGAAATGTCCTTCTATCCTGATGACTGGTCTCACAAGTTGAGGTGGAGTTTGGTGACAGGAAATGGTAAAGATCTTGATGCATTAGTTGATTAAAAGTGGAAGATTGTATTTTGCAGGGATTAATAGTTTTACTTGAGACAATATTTAATTAAACTTTATAGAAAAAACAGCAATATTAGCATTGTAAGGAGCTGATAGTCTGTTGATAAAGAAGTGCTGGGCACTTAAATCTGTTGGAATTGTTGTTCAGCAAATCACCAAAGAACTAGACCACTTTTATGTCCCTGTCTTATTAGTTGTTGGCATAAACAGATAAAAAGTTACTTGTGGAGTTTAGAAGAAGTCATACTGATTGCAGAGTAAAATACATGTCTAAAAGCAGAAATCCAAAACTAATCCAAGTTAATGCTAAAAGTGTCCTTGGCCTCCTCTGCATATGCAAAAGAATGGTAAGGAAAATACTAAGATGTGGTCAAGAACAAGAAATTTTTTTAGCAGTGAGGGTATTTTCGCAGTGATAATACTAGGAGCAGCTGAGAAGAATGAGTCACAAGAAGCACTTCACTGCTGTGCCCCTGACTCTCCCTTGTTTGACGCCTTACAGAGTTGGTAAAAATCAACTAAAACTCTTTGCCCATCTCATATGTAAGGAGGGCACATCTCAGCTATAATATGTCTGTGCACATACAAGTCTTGATCCTGTTTGTCCTGCTTGTCTACAACAGAATGGTGATCTTTTTCGTTAAAGAAAAAGTGAGCAACAGATACATGATTACTTTAGTTTGTTTGTTTGTTTGTTTGTTTGTTTGTTTGTAAATATAGCAGTTTTTTAGAAGGCAAACTAACCTAGAATTTAACTAAGACCCTATGCTATTTCTAGGAAGGTCAAAGTGACATTCTTACAGGAGGCAACTCCTCTATTTTCATTGAGCAAGTTCTAATATACCAAAAATTTTATCAGTATTCTATATGGATACTAAATACAAGTCAAATTGGACTTTGCTCCTGTTCAGCATATTACTACTCTCTGGTTTTCATCTGAAGATATAGCTGTATGTATCTGTCCCTGGTGTCATTTTGTGGAAATACACTTGCTATAGGCCTGATATTCATGATGCTGTGACATGAGTGCTAGGATCTCAGCTGAGCTAGGCAATGCATAGCAAACTTGTAAATACACACACGTATAACTATTGTACCTATAACTTTAATTTATTTTTTTCTATGTAATTGTCAGTGTGTTCTCTTTGCAGTCATGAAATATTATGGGCTCCCTCTGGTGGGCTAAAACAATACCTTTATACTTTAGTGTCATTGCAGGGTGCTGGTATCCCATTTAGCCTAGTGGAAAAGGAGTGTTCTGTGTATGTAAGGTTCAGGGTTCTAATCTGCATTTCTTACCTACTTTTAATTTCTTTAATTAAATAAAAAGCCTGTGTCTCTGTTGCAAGAACCCTCTATTTTCAGTGCTTAATTCCTATCACTTAAACATTATTTATTTACAAAATATTTTAGTGAAAAGACGAAATAACCTGCACTGAACCTAAAGATTCAGGTGTCATGAATATGTGCTGACTATAACCAAGAGGAGCTGTAAGTCTCTCAGCTGAATTATACAGACACATTTACGATAGAGCACTAAAAATACAAACAAATGTATGTCTTTTTCTTTTTTTTTTTAAGAATGTCATGCATAAAATTAATTTGTACACCAAACCTAACGGTTCTCAAGAGCTTGCTGTGTCTGTATCTCATAAGATGAATTGCTTGTTTAAAATCATGACTGTATCTTGGTTGTCAGTGATTTTTTCATAGAGATATTTTTTCATTAATTTTTTTATGTGGAGTTATGGTGAATTCATCTCTGTGAAGTAAATATTTAACTCTCTTGATCCTTTCCGCCTTAATATGCAATCTCCTTAATGTGACTATTTTTTGCACTTGATGCAATTATGAATTAATTTTTTCTTTTAACTTTCCTAAAATAGATCCAAAACTTTGTAGTAGATCTGAACTATTTTATAGGTACAGGAAAGACAAATCATAAGGGAAATGTTTTAGCTAAATAGAGATGGAAGTTAAAAAAATAAAACCATCAGAGTAGGCTGACAGGCTGAAATGATGTACATAAACAATCAAAGATGATTACCTTGCCAGATTTTCAGCCCCAGTTGTATCTTACTCAAATTGGTTACTTATATGAGCAACACTCTTTGCCAAAGGTGCTATCATTGGATTTTATTTGGCAGATTATATTTTTGTCTGATGTAGCCATAAATTTTGTTTCATGTCTTCCATAATTGTAGCCTTTTTGTACTGTTGCATTGCTTTATTATCTCTTCTGTGCACATAAAGTGCTTTCAGAAGAGAAATCAAGGCGTGCCCCCCCAAAAAAGTTTAATTGAACTGATAAGAATATAAAATATATCTCTGTGCTTAGTCATGCTGTTAGAGTAAGATTAAGGCCTCCCAAATGGTGCCGAAAAACGTTCCAGAACTCCAGTGCAAGCAAACTGCAGAAATTATTTCTGCTAGTAACCAGAAGAACTTCAAACTGGGAAAAGAATAGGATAGGGTAAACTTTTAATTTGTTCACCTATCTTACAAAGACCTGAGAGAAAAATGTCACTACGCTTACTGTGTCACTGTGATCAGGCACATGGTTTTGTTGTTCTGAGTGTAAACTGATAAAGCTTTACAAGATGAATCATAGTTGACCCTAAATTGACCCCAAGTTGACCCCAAGTTGACCCCAAATGCATTTAGGAAGCTGATGAAGAAGAGCAGAACCTTCCACTGAACTGTTGTCTTTCAGGAAGACAGAAATGTTTCAAATCCATATTCCAAACTGCCATTTCATTGTCAATAAAAGCTTCAGAAAAGCAGTAACCTCTGCACAAACGGAGAGATGGGGAAACTTTTAATGAAAGACTCTGGTTACACTACACTTTTTTTCTCTTGTTAATGGCAGTGGATGGCTACAATCTTTGTCCTTACAGTTTGCTGCATTTTTGTGAAGTTCTAATTACAGAATGGAAAAGATAAATGGTACTCTTAACTTTGCCTCAAATGGGGAAAATGCCCAGGATACAGTGAACATTTCCAAAATCCCAGAAATTGGTTTTGTCATCATTTATTTATATAATAGTATATCATTATAAAGAGAGAAATATAAGGATTGTTGATACATTTACTTATGGTGATTAAAATGCTGATGTTCATGTTCTAATGATTTTTTTTGTACTTACAGAGTACATTTTTCTTGGCTTTCCATGTCAGGATTGTGGTGATGATGATAATGATGAAGATTATGCTTAGTTTAGAATAGAAGAAGCAAGCTTCAGTCTGAGAAGTCAGTACTTGAAAATAAGAATAGTGGTCATATTTAGACATCTTTTTTTGTTGTTGTTTTTTTTTTTTTTTGATACAAACTTGTTCCTGGGTACATATGTAGAGCTGATCTGCATTTGACTGCAGACAGGGAGAAATATTAAATGAGACCATCACACTCTCACCCTCAAGCAGGTTTGCAGGTCTATCCCTTAGCAAGTATGTTCTGACATTGCAGGCTTTCAAACTGTCAAGCAATATGCTACACTGTCAGCTAAATGTGTCAAAAATCTTTCTTTTTTGCTCAGTTTCACCTGTCATTTGAGGCTTTTACTGTACATATTTTTTATGATTACCTGTATTTAATTATCTATTTTCATAAGTTACAAAGTGAAATGAAAATAAATATAATACACAGAAACTGTTTTGCATTTTTTTTTGTCAGAAATAAAGCACATTAAAATTTGGGGATAAATTTACATAACATGGTCTTTGAATTTAAAGCCTTTATTTGCTTTGTAAATTCCTGTTGGTGTCTTGGTTTCTCTTGCAGTTTCACTTCCAGTAGAAATCTTCTCTTTTATTTCTCTTCTTTCTAAATATCACCATGAATCATGCTAATGTGTGCTAAATTTCCAGCCATGTTCTAGAGTGTTGATTTCCAGCCCTCTTCATACATTTGCTTGATATGACAAAAGAAAAAGTGGTTTGGCAATACTTCTAGCTTTAATGAAGGTCAGAAGGATTGATTGCTTTCTGATGTAAGAACCAATGATCCTTTAAGTTTAATGACATTAACCTGTGTACAAGACTAAAGTGAGCTTTGGAGTGCTCTGCATTCTGCTGATCATCAGCGGAAGACAAGTCCCACGCAAACATCA